>OX344764.1:17005633-18420816 GCA_947034895.1 Rhytidiadelphus loreus | reverse complement strand
GAACCCGCGGTCTCCCTCCTCCACCCGCAGTCGCCTATCCGCTGTCGCCCTCCTCTACCCACAGTCGCCCACCCGCAGTCTCCCTCCTCCACCCGCAGTCGCCTATCCGTTGTCGCCCACCTCCACCCGTAGTCGCCCCTACCCGCAGTCTCCTATTCGTACGCACCTTCCAGTTTGCCAACTAGATGCCATGTGGCATCCACCTAGAGGGGGGTAATTTCCTGTAAAGTCAAAGGTAAATTTGACTTTTCGTGACGTCGCGTGGACTCTACTAGACATCACGCGACGTCTGTCTGTCGCGCTGTCGCAACGAACAACCTTGCATACAAGTATAATTTACTTTTTTAAAATGTGGATTTTAGGCTTTAGAATTGGGAATTTAGAGTTAAGGGTTTAGGATTTAGGAATTTTGAAGTCTTGTTGCATTGAAGCAAGCAATAATTCACAATTGGCATACTACTCCTTCACTTATACCTCATAGGTATCATTCAATACATGATCACATGACACAATTGTAAGTTATCCAGAAACATTCTATAATTTGATCCATCAGTGCTCTATCATACTGCAATCATGTGGAACTAACTCTCAAATGGTAATGTAGGGGCGACCGTAGGTGAGGGAAACATACTCGCTCTTCTCATTTGGCATGATAGTAGGGATCATTGGCAATAGCAGGTGTTGGACAGCATCTGGTATGGGCAATTGCGCTTGTGGAACAACTGCATGTCCAAAAATTGGTATAACTCATCCTTTGCCCAATTTGAACTTTAGTATGTGGCGATTGCGGGTCAAGGTGACCGCATGATGGAAAGAGGCAAGTTTGGCAAGAGCAATAGAGCCTTGCCAACATTGGGTGTGGGCAACCATGGGTCCAAAAAGGAGGGAAATGAAGTGTTTGTAATTCCCTCTTTGGGGGGATTGGGCAACCGTGGATCCAGAACGGGGGCTGTGAATGCGTGTTGGGCAACTAAAGGTATTGGAAAGCAGTGCAGAATCAAACTAAAAAAGAATAAAGATGGAAAGAATAAGGAGTGCAACATCAAAGGCAATAGCAAATGTGACCAATGTGGACTTCAAGTAGCTAGAGGGATTGTCTCTAAGTGGTTGACTTCTTAGAACTCAATTGGTTTCCGTGAGGTCTAGAATTTGATTCCCAACCCCGTATGAACTCTCCTTGTGTGCATGATGTGTGGGTTTTGGTTTAGTCACAGTAGCCAACCATATGAAAAAGAAAAAAAGGAAATAAAACATCTTGTGATTCCTTTATGAATGTGGATTCAAAGATGATTTGATAATCAAGGCCAAAGAGATGGTCTTCAAGGGTTTGAGCAAGGCCTACTTTGAATTTGGGAGCAAAATGTTTGAGTCCAATTGCGTACCCCAAACATTTCGCTCCCAAATTCAAAGTTGACTAGTGTTCCAACCCTCGAAGCACATTACCCGGTCTGTGATAATTAGATGATCTTCGGTAATCCCGTATACAGAGGTCTTCACGGGTAGTTTTGCAATTTTAGAATAATCCATTAGCAATGGTATAGAGTCTTTCATAAGCCGAGTGTGCTAAATCTTCATTCAATGAGAGTCATCGGTCACCATTGACAACAACAAACAAGTACTTGAGAAAGAAGTTTGATTTGATGAGAGGGGTGCATCAACAATCTATATAGAATCGGAAAATTAGGTTGCCTTAACAATTATGGTGCCTTAGTGCTTAATAGTGACTTCCAATTTAATTTCAATCTTCATATATATTAGAAACATATTTATTTGGAATTTATGGAGTGAAAAATAAAAAAGTCAAAATTATGAGGTCAAATTTCAATCAATCAAAATCCAAAATTCATGTAACTTGTAATATGTGATTCTAGTGAAGATGTACATTTTTCCTATAAAAAAAATGAAATATTCTAGCTTTTCATAAAAAGTTCAACTTTACATTGAAATTTCATTCAAATAATAATAGGTATAAATATAGTCCATTCTAAGTGAAATTGCACATGAGGGTAGAATCACAAGATTTTGTACATGTTTCATTTTGTAACTTCAATTTCTCAATTTATGAGAGCAATTTATATGGAAGCCAAGTACTTTTGGGAATTACCGTACATTAACCCAGAAAGGTCCATGCATCCCCAAAGAGGATGTGCCTTGATCAACCTCAATTGCAACTTTCAAGATAATTACTTTTTGAATTTGATTTACACTAAGAAAACAAAACTTGACAAGTTTTTGTTTCTACTCCATCTGAAAATTTTGAATTTTTTTGAAAAATGAAAGAGTTATTGCAATTGAAAGTTCCGTGTTTTACAATCCAAATATCATAGTATGGTGTGTTTTTCATTCATATTTTTTTTTAAACTATTTATTATTTAAATTGTAAAATTATCTTTTTCATTTTGCCCTTCATTTATGGAAAAATTTATATATGATTCTAAAGAATATTTATTTGATATAATTTGGTTTCCTCATTTAGCTTTAGAAAATCACAATAATTTGTTGATTACATTAAAAGTATTGGAAAAAAAACATAAATAGAATATGCGTTTTCTTACTAGCAAAAAATACCAAAATTTTATACATGTATTTCAAAAAAGGATAAATGAGATTTGATAGTCAAATTTGACTTTGAGGTCTTTGTTGGGTTTGTTTTTAGTGTAAAAAATAAAATAACGTATTGAATATTTTTTTCATTCATCTCCATTGCTACGTGTACCTCATGAGAAAATTTCAACTCATTTGGATTCTTTTTGCTATTTTTACTTATTTATGTTCAATTTTTGCAATAATAATAATTACAATTATAGTTTATTACAAAACAAATTGAAATTCCTCCCAGTGGTATACAATTCATAGTTTCAAGTAATAAAAATACAAGATTTTGGTTTGAACAAAATGTAAAAGGCTAACTCTAGATGAGACATGAAGTTTGACCAATTGAGAATGAATCAAGTCCTTTAGGGGTTAAGACTAAAGTCAACAAACTTTTTTTAAAACATTTTCATTCCTACACATGGAAGATCATGAGTCCCTATTACAAAAAATTTAACTCATAACTCGTGCATTCTTGTACAATCATTGAAAATAATTAGATAGTGTCAAATGGAGAAAAAATATTGTAGAGCAACCTAACTTCACAATTTCTATAGACTATAATTTGAAGCAACTAAGTGGACTCTCTTGTTTGACAAATTTGTTCCAATGAGTATACTAATCATACAAAGTACCTACTTGGTCCATTCATGCAATATTGTATAACATAGATTGTAATTGGTATATTTTGTTGAGCCTGACAATGAGTGCATTCTTACATAATATCTATGGAACTGGGAAATTGTGCACTGTACCTAAACCAAAAGTCCATTTTTGGTTCAATCAAGGGGTGACAAAGTGTAGGGTACAAATGGACCTACACCTATGCTAGACGTCATTTTGCAAGTAAAAGTAAGGACCAGAGAAATGAAAAAAACTTCAAAATTTTGGATCAAAATTACATAAAACGTTCAACTCAAGAAACAAAAAAAACACAACCCACAATTACAAAGACTCACATACTGGTGCATCATAATTATTGCTTGAACTGCAATAGACAAAGAAAAACTTGTTGTAGATTGATTGTAGTTGAAAAAGAAAAGCTATTGGTTGTATTCAAGATGACCATAAAAGGTGGTAGATGCATTAGTTGTTAGTATTTATCTTATCTCTAAAGATGACTATTGTCGTGAAGTTTGCAGTTGATCCAGAGAAGCACAAGGCTTCTAGCTGTAGTGGATATTTAGAACACTTCTATCACTTTGTAACTTTCTTTTATCCAAAAGCTACAAAATTTGGCCGGAGGCTGCAAACAATAACCCTTTCCCTTTTTCAATGGCGAGTTCTCCCAGATGTAAGTTTCCAACTCTTGGTGTACAATTATGTGTACAATGGCCCCCTATAGCCTGATTTTGGGAATTCATTGGAGGCGCTGAGGGATTAAGGTTGTTTAAATGCAAAATGGAATAAATAATGAACTAATTACAAACATAGGTAATTCTTTAAGAAAATAAACCTAGAATTTTTTTGGAAATATTCATGATATGTTCTTAGAATATTCTTCAAAATGTTCCAAAATTCAAAGAATATTCTAAAAAATATATGTATTACTTCATTTTCCCCTTCTAAATACCTTCTAAATTCACACTCAAGGGTGTGTGAATTTTACATTGAAGTGCTCTTCCAAGAAGCTTTATAATTTTTCATGTGCATGCCATAACTAAAGCTACAACTTGTTTTGCAATCATTTTTGTCTACCCTTCTATCTACATTTTGGCCTTGAATAGTCACTTGCATTGTCAAGAATTATGGCTATACTTTTTCAAATCAATCAATGGGAGTTGAAGATTTTTACGGGACACAATTTTTTTTTATTTGGTCAATTTTAGATACAGGGCTTAGGAATGCGTATTTTTCACTTTTTCTTTGAATGTGAATTTTATACAAATTATGAGGTGGAAAAAATCTTCAAGTTTTAAATAAAGATTATCATGTAGCTATGGCAAAAATGAAGCAAATTCTCTTGTGATAATTTTGGTGCATAAAATGTGTGACTTAGTGCAAAACTCAAGCAAATGAAGTGCTTGATGCATAAGATGGTACATGTTGGGAATTGGTACACGGTAGTGTGCAATTACCCCCAAGGTTGTGTGCCTAGAGGATGAGTGTCGCAAGCATATGGATGTGATTGATATGCAAACATGTTCTTCTACTTCTATACACAAATACTTTGATTAGCCAACTTGGAACCTATTACCATGATTATTTATTCTCTAATTATAAAAAGGCACGAGAATTTGATTCACCATGATGTTCACCCATGGAGAAGTTTTCAGAGTTTTAAAGCTTGTTTTGTATTACACTTGGATTTTTCTTCACTTTTTCTTCAAAAATTCATAATAATTTCAAATTTTCACAAAAAAAAATTGAAATTTTTATGACTTAGAATAGATATGCAATCACATCTCTGAAAAATTAAAATTTTTAAAAATTCATATCAAATCCAGTCACAAAATGAACCATACAGATTCAAAGATTCAAAGGGTTTTGAAGTTTGATCGCAAGTTCATGTCTGAAGCGCAATAGACTTGGCATCACTTCACTCTCGATGAATATTTAAACTAAGCATTGCTCAAAAATCGTCCACCCCCTTCAAATGTGGTATCAGCCTGCCAAATGGATGCTTTATGAGCCTTCTACCTACCTTGGGTGGGATGGAAAACTTGACAGAATGCAGTCTAACAGCACAGTGCTAATGCAAGAGACATCAGAGTCAACCACTGATAGACAGTATTACATCAATGTTGAGGGTTGAACTCATTTGCCTCTCTTCACGGAAAGACGTGTGATAGTAAGCTAGATTGATTTTGAGATTGCAAGGGGGTAGTGCACGCATTTTTCAGTCCCTGCCCCCTAGCGAAGTTACTACCCAAACCACTATTCCTTTGCAAGTTCCATTGCTCAAAACGCTAACCCCAGTGAAAATCTCCAGGGTTGCCAATCTTGTCCGTTTCAATTGAGTAAATTTACCTCCAATAGGCACTTCACACCTATTGCAGGACACGATGCAACACACCCTAAATGTACATCCTTTTACATTCACAAATCTTTCCCCTCGCCTACAAAATGGTCTCCTCTACCCTATTATGTACGATCAACTTCACTCCCGTCTCTATCTGCACATCATCAACCCACATGGGTCGCACTTCCGTAGATAACCACCTCGCCACAACGCATAGATTCATCACCTGAAAACACATAAACGCATACCTTAGCGACCAGCACCACGCGAGAATACCATCTACATACGTTTGGCAAGCACCACTTCCGATCAACATCAACGCTCGACTCCACTCTTCCACCACCATCTTCACTTTGGCCCAAACCCCTCGACATCCAAGTGCAACCCTGATTCCACGCTTTCGCGCAAACTTGACGACTCATCAAGCTGCCTGAATTACAGGTAATCAAACAAAATACAAGCGAAAGGAGGTTTACAATCAACCTGTCCGCGCACACCGCCGCTCCATTCCACAATAGGGTAAATCCGCTCCGACTGACCCCAGTAGACATCGTCTCCGCCACGCGACCCATGGATCCTCCCAGGTCTAAGTGGAACAAAAAACAGATGCTCTACTGTCCGAACCCAACTCCCCCGACGGCCGTGATCTTAAATAGAAGACCTCCATCCGAAACATGGTTCTCCACCCACTCACTGTTGCACAACACTGGTCGTCGGCTGAGGGCCCAGCACCGCTGCTGGACCACTGGGCACCACAGCTGGGCCTGTCATAGCCAGGGATGACGCTGCTTGAATCTGGCCCTGCCCCGAACCTCCCACATGCAATGAACCTCCGCTGAATCCAGGCCTCCCGTTTCCTACGCTCTGTACATTCGTGCCGCTGCCACTCATACCACCAACACTCCCAGAAACGCTCCCCGAGTTCGACATCATACCCGGACGAAGCTGACCGACGTCCCCAAAACCATTATACTGGCCACCGCCACCGCCACCGGCTTTCGTCGGACCGGCAACACCACCGGGGCCCGGGCCGGGACCGGAACCACCGCTCGGGGCTCGCTGGGACGAACCCGGCGCACCAGGGGACGCTGCCATCGGAGCAACGCCTCTTGCTTGCGCAGAACCTGGCGCCATACGCATGCCATTCACTTGCTCTTGGCCACCATCTGCCATGTCCCATCCCAAACACCCAAGGGCCGTCAGAAACAAAAGACAACACAAATCCCAACACGACCTCCAACGCCCCACGAATCACATTCACACTCCAATACCCAAACCGACAACAAAATGGCTACCCTCCAACGACTGCTCACCAGGAAAGCTCTTGCCATCGCCGGTTCTTCCACCCGCACTGGAGATCGCGTTCCCCTGGGACTGCGAGTAACCGGATGCATTTCCACCGCGAGGGCTGCCCGACTGCTGCTGGCCCGACGACACCGCCACAGACGATCCAAACTGTTGCAGAAATACAGGGCCTGCACCAGGTCCACCACCCCGCTGACCCACGCCATTCAAAGCAGGATTACTCCCGCTTCCGGACGGCTTCACAGACTGAAGCGGCCTCACATTCAGAGCACCGCCCGCGGACTCCGAATAGCTGCTCCGCCCAACGCCAACGCCGCCTCCACTGACGCTGTTCCCAGCGCCCATGGAAAGACCCGAACTGAAGGCCAAACTACCGTTCCCAGAGGGACCGACAAACTGCTGCTGAGGCTGCGATGATTGCTGCTGGAGGTGCGCGTGCGCCGCCTGCTGCTGGTTTTGTTGGTTAACAGAAACCTGCTGCGCCTGCGCTGACGGACTAGGCGGTGGCGGCGGCGGCGGCGGCTGGTGACCACCCTGCTGTTGATGAGATGCTTGCTTGGGAGCTTGCAAATGGGGAGGGCCGCTTTGGGAGCCCTGTATGTGGGGAGACTGTTGCAACTGATGCTGTTGTTGCTGATGCTGCAAACACAACCATTACGCACTCAGTACAAACGCCCCGCTCACGTCAACGACCAACGAATGTGCCAACGCAAATTGCGCACGACCCAGCCCCGACGACGCCATCAAACAACACTCTCTTCCGATCACATTAACGCTCCTTCTCTGGATCGGGGATGCAACACAGACTCACGATGTCCGCAAAGACACCACGTTGCCACAAAAACGGACAACAACAAGAATGAACGGAAATCGAAATAATCAGACGACACGTCAAACCCATACTACCACGGTCTCACACCGTGACATCCAATACCCCAATCCACATCGCCACACAAGCCAAGCCCGCAACTAATACAAACTAACACATCCAAAACCCACACCACCCGAAACACCAATCTAAACCACGTACATGTTGCTGATACATCTGCTGCTGCATCATTTGCTGCTGCTGCCGCATCATCTGCTGATGCTGATGGTGAAACTGCTGTTGTTGCAGCAACTGAGGAGGCGTCAATTGTCCCTCCCACTGCCCTGGCCCTTGCATCTGCACCTGGGGTTGCTGAGAGCTCTTGCTCGGCATGTTCTGCGCCAGAGGACTCGGCCCCAATATCGATGGAACGTGACCACCCGACGAAGGCGACGATGCCCGCTTTCCACCACCACCGCCACCACCCGCACCGCCCTTACCAGACGCTGGGAACGATGACTTCCCAGACGAACTGCTCTTCGCTGCGTTCGACCCTGAACTCTTCACCGGTGGAGCGGTGGAGGCCAACGGAGCTGCACCCGACGATGCAGGAGGACCTGCCGTCCCCGCGCCAGGACGCGCACTCGACCCCACGGTGGCATTAGCATTCGAATTGGCATTTGCACTCGCGTTCACACTCGAACGTTGCGTCTGCTGACCCTGGGAATTCTTCGCCATCGCAGCCGCAAGCACCGCTTGCAAGTTCGTCCCCGGAGCTGTTGGAGTCGCAGTCGCGCCGGAAACCAGGGCCGCCCTCCCACTCTGGCTCTGGCTCGCTTTCGCTCCCGCATGCTGACCGACAGGACCTTGCCTCCCAACCGGACCCGGCACCATGTTCTGACCACCCAGGCTCAAACCTCTCGGAGGGGACGACTTTCCGCCCACGCCCGCTGACCCTCCCGAAACGGAAGGAACACGCTCGGAAAAGGAAGCCTGCGTACCCACCATATGAGCACCCCCGGACACTGACCCACCAGTTGGACCCAGGCCAGGACCACCGCTACCTTTCGGCCGACCGGCTACCGACTTCGACCCTGCCATCGCACCCGCCTGCACCTGCGCCTGCGCCTGCATGGGAGACCCCACACTCAACGCCACACCCGCCGGACCACTCGAACGAACGCCCATACCGGCATTAATCGGAGCCATCAGATTCAACGTCGTGCCCACGCTACGAGAAACATCTCCGACACCCCCCGGAGACGACTGCATCCCACCACCACCTTCCACGTCACGAGACAAAGGAGATGCTCCGCCCGACGAGGACGACACCCTCTTGCCCTGCAACTTACGATCCTCCACAACCTCACGCTCACGAACACGACCAACACCACTCGAATAGCTCCCATCGGCCCCACCGCGGCTTTCCTCCACACCCACCCCTGCACTGCTTCGCGCATTCGGCGCACCACGCTGCTGCTGCTGTTGCTGACCTTGAACGGACTGCTGCTGGAGACGCTGATCACAACACAACAAACACAGTCAGACAAACAAACAAAAACGGAGGTTCAATACGCTCCCGAAACCCAAAACACAACATCCACAACATTCCCTACCCTCAAAACATACACTCTCACTCAAAACGACACGAACTCAACTCTCAACACTCGTCGACGCTGCACCTCCTCCACTACAACACCCCACTATAATCAAGAACACCCCTACCTGCTGCTGCTGCTGCTGCAGTGCCTGCTGAGATTGAGATTGAGATTGAAAATGCTGCTGCTGCTGCTGCAGCGCCTGCTGAGCTTGAGCTTGAGATTGAAAATGCTGCTGCTGCTGCTGCGCGTGCTGCAACTGCATCAGCTGCTGATGACCCTGCTGCATCATGCTGGAGTGACCCGCACCTCCACCCATCTGTGCGTGCGCATGACCACTCCCAACACCCTGAGGGTGAACTCGACCACTCTCGGACATGCTCTGAATCATCGCATGACCCTGCGGGGCCATCACGGCAGCCACCGGGGCCAGACCCAAAGGGCCAGGACCCACAGACGCACCACGGCTATTCATCGCAGCCGCCATGTTCATGTTCACAGAAAAACCCTGACTCGTCGTACCCTCCGTACCCTTCCCGACTCCCACACCCCCAAGGTGCGCGCCCGAACCCCCATGATAGTGATGCTGATGCGGACCCTGGCCCTGCAACGGCGCCGAGCTCACTCCCTGAGACCCGATACTCGGACCAGGCTCACGAGACTTCGACTGCTTACCCAAACCGGACATCAGATTGTACTCCGACGCGCCGGAACCGCCGCTGTGCAACGACATCCCTCCGGAACCGCCAGCGCCCAACGCAGATCCACGCGGCATCGGAAACTTGCCCTCACCCGACGAACCGTTCTCTCCCACCGCAGAACCCTCCCTCTCTCCCGACCTACCAACCGCGTGCGCAGAATGCGAAGGGGACTGAGGGGGCACAGAAACTCCACCACCAAAGCTACGGCTACCACCTTGCTGCTGCTGCTGCTGCTGCAGTTTGGAGACCGGACCACCGCCCGCACTGCCACTCGGCGGAGGCACCAGATGTTGGGCGAAGTACGGACCACCAGCATAAAACTGCGCAGCTGCCTGCACATTCCAAAAAAAAGAAACCGCAGATCAGAACTCACTCCAAAAATCCACTCCAAAAAACAAACACACGAACACTCCAACACCAAAACACGGTCTCACCTGTTGGGCACCCATGTGTGGCGCAGGACCGCTGAACGTCGCCGCACCAAAATGAGGAGGAAACTGGGCGAACGGAAAACTCCCCGACTGTGCCTGGTGCATCATCGCCTGCTGCATCATCACTTGTTGCGCTTGTTGCAAGGCCGCAGATGCAGAGGCCGCCGCGCCGCTGCTACCGACAGATGACAACCCGCCCACCGGACCGCCAGGACCCAGCACCAACGCCGAGCTGCTACCCCCACCGGAACTCAGGGCGACACCAGGACCGGGACCTGGCGGAAGATTCAGATTCGTGCCTCCCATCGCACCGCCACCGCCACCCGAAACCCCGCCGACGACCCCACCCGACGGGCTGCCGCTCCCCGCGGACGGAAACCCGAACATCGCACCGCTCTGCACACATCCATGCACACACTCACCATCAGACCACACCAGCGGACGCCTTCACATCCTCCTCACTCACTCCAAAACCACACTCGCAACTCAAGGCATCCTCACTCTCCCAACCTCGAAGAACCCACTACACCCACACACGACAGATAAACCAACCAACACCGGAAACCGGAACACGGCACAACCCTACACAATCCTCCGCTGCACTCAACTCCCAAGCAAATCATACCTGCAGCGAAAAAGACGGAACCCCTTGACCGCTCCCCTGATGCTGACCTGGAGACTTCCGACTCACCATGTCCATGCTGTACGCCGCACGCTCCTTCACTCCCTGCATGCTCGCGGCTGCTGCGGCCGCCATCACCGCCGCATTCAGACCACGCTCCGTCGCCTCCAAACTCGCAGACACGGAACCGGAACCTCCCGTCGAACCGCTCGCCGACGCTCCGCCCACAACGCCCACGGAACCGCCACCGCCCGCGCCTCCGAACAAAGACTCCGAAGGAGCCAGAGGCACGTTCAAATTGTAAGACTTCGGGTACGCCTGGGTACCGCCCGCGAAGAAAGATCGGTGATGCCGGTTCACCTGCTGCTGCATGTCGATGAAACGCGCAATGTACACGTGCATCGCGCAACGCTTCCACGTTGCACGGCCTCCCATCATGTAGGGGGGCACCTGCACAACAAATCAAACGCATCAAACACAAAAGCACCAGAACCAAATAACGACTCGGCTCCGCCCTACCCAAAACCCAAAACCACAAACCAAACGAAACCATCCATGCGCCCATGCCCTCTCCTCACACCACTACCTGCGCAGCAGGAGAGCTGTCTTCGACTGCTGCAGATGACACCGCAGCAGCGCCGGGAAAGTACCTGCGGAAACCACAGAACACACCCTTCAGCGCGACGCACACATCCACAACAACCCACCAGAAAATCCCAGCAACCCAAACAAAAAACTCCAAAACACACAACACTCAGGCCTCACCCCAAGCCACCCGCCATTCCTGCCGGCCAGCTCAGCATGCCCACAGACATCGGCAGAACCGCAACGTTCCCGCCCACGCCGGCGCCAACACTCCCAACACCCGGAGCGACCGAACCCAGCATTGGCGATGCACCACTCGCGGCACCCGACCCTGGACAATCCACCCAAAAAACATCAGATCTCACTCCAACATCACGGAGCATTCCACACAAAGCCTCCGTCTTCGCACCGTCAACAAGGCAAAGCATGCATTCCAACCAGGCAAAGAAAACAAGCAGCGGAAAACGACCAACACACAAACAGACGCTACTGGAGCTGCCTCACAAACGCCTCACAACATGGGCGTCGTAGGCACAAACTCAAAAACGTCCAGCTCAGGGACTCGGGAAAACCAACACTGACCACCAACGCTACCACTCCATCGCAGCAAACCCAAAACGGATGGCCAATCCAACACAACCAGGAAAACCCTCCACACAAAGGAGACACGCCGGAACACACCGTGCGCACTGCATACCTGCTCGCTCGGACGCCTTCGGAGCCCTCCCGTTCTCGGACTTCCCGCTCTTCCCCGACCTCTGCACGGCCAGACCCGCCTTGCTCAACTCCGCACGCTCCCTTTCCTTCTCCCTCTCACGCTCTTTCACAGCCTCCTTCGCCAACTCGCGCGCACTATCCGCCTCACGACGACGATCGCGCTCCACGAGCTCGCGTTCCAACTCCCGTTCTCTCTCTTTCTCTCGAACCCTCTCCAGCTCCGAACGCTCCTTCTCCTCCCTCTCGCGATCCCTCTCAGCCCGAATCCTGTCCTCCGACAACGACACGGACGACGCATCCACCTGACAACACAACCAACAAAAACACTCGTCACATCGCCAACACCATCCAAAACAAATAAAACACGGACAAATGGACACGACGCTCCAACACCAACCACCGCCCCCAAGCCTTGCACTACACTCCCACTTACCAGGCGTTTCTCACTCGCGCCTCCAACATCCCCCTCCACGCCGTAACCGTCCTTCTCAACACTCGACAAACCAACCGCTTTGCTTGGAGCCACCTGAAAACAACGCACAAAACCAACAAGTCAGAACAGGCTCCTCCAACTCCCAGAGACACCTCAGACCACGCGAGAAAACGCACAACACCAACTGGACGACACCAAAACCCTCGGGAAACCTACCATCAGGTCGATGTCCCGCTTCGGCACGTGATCCACATCGCTCGGACCTGCTGCCGCCTCGGGAGACCTGCCACAGACACGGACAACCAGTCAGCAGTGCAACCAGAGCCACACATCAAGCCAGCCTCCAACCAAACAACAAGACGAACTGCACTCCAAGAAGGCAAACGACACAATGCAGCGCAATCACCACCTCTTGTCCACTTCCATCTTCGTCGCCACTGCGCCCACACCCAAGCTCGGGATCGGCGCGGAAGGAACGTCGGCAGCCGCAGGCAAAACTGCGGCTTCCACACTCACAGACTTCTTCTCACGAACCGGCGAACCCGAAACTCGCTTCTCCGCGGAATTGGAGATCGGCAACTCCGGCTTACCGACCACGCTCCCGATCTTCTTCTCCGATGGCACGCCCTTCTTATCCACGACCAGCTTCTCCACACGAACCACGGAAACGCCCACGGAAACGCCGGGGACCGCAGACACCAACCCGACCATCCCACTCGAGGCGACACCCGCACCGGACGCGATCAGCGCCGGGACGGACACATTCGGCGCAACCGCAACCGCGCCAACTGGCACAGAAACGCTGCCCTCCACTTTCACGCCACTCCTCTCCGCAGTCGACGGACGGCTCGTCACCAGATCCGCATCTTTCAATGGAGCTACAACACTTCCAGCAGCGCTCGCGGGGATGGGAGCCATCCTAGACTGAACCACCACACCTTCTTCGGTACGAGTTCGCACAGTCTTAGGTCGCTTCTTTTTCGAGACTGCACGACAAACACAACACTCACATCAGCAGAAGAACAGGCACGCACAACTCCGACAAACGACATCAGCTACGCGGGATCGTGCGCATCACATCCGACCGCGGCCTACCAGCTCCGAAAGTCCACACTCGAAACCCACGTACAGACTGCCATCGCTCGGGTTCTCTTGGAACGCAACACCAAAGAGCACTTAACAGGCCCAAAACGACCACACAACAGCACCACACCAACAGCGAGAAAAAACAATCCATACCGTCTGCAACGGAAGCCGCGGCTGCAGCTGGAGGAGAGGGTGCGGGAGAAGCCGCCGAAGCCACGCCAGGGGAGTTGCTCCGAACACTCCCACCCGCGACGGAAGCAACCCCCGCGCTCGTTCCCGAAGGAACCGCGGAGTGGCCATTCGGGGCGTGCGGGGGGAGGCTGCTCACAACCACTTTAGGCTCCTGCTTCGCTTCGGATTTCACCTCGGTCACAGACGACCGGGACTCCTTCTTCGCTTCCACTGCGGAGGCGGACGGAGGGGGCTGGGTGCACATTCTCGCCAGGTCGAACAGAGCCTCCGCGACCTCCACCTCTTGCTCGGACACCAGAGATGGGGTCGAAACCTGTCAAGACCGACAATAGCAACAACGCTTCAGACGCATGGCAAGCCCCCACGACTCCCAACCATGCAACGCCGACCAACACGACTGACATAGAATCCTCCACACATTCGAAATCCACGAATTCCGCAGCGCCGACGGACAGAAACAAAACCATCCCCGACAATGGAGCAGGAATGGACCCACGTTCAACGCTCAGAGAGGCCGCATCACGCCTACGCCGAGCAACACTCCAACAAAACCCTCACCTCACAATGTCACGCTCTCACGACTCGGTCACACACTCTGGCCCTAGCGCCTCACCCTCGCCTCCAACACCACAACGGGGCTGGACCAATCAAGCTCGCACATCGAACCAACATTCCCCCGATACAGCTCTCAACCGCACTCTCGCCCAAAATTCACACACACACACTCACACTCCACACGGCATTCATTCCCGATCATCAGCCCTCATCCATGCACTCCCTAACGCGACTCCACAGTACCTTCGCAAGCTTATGACCACGAGGTTTCGATCCGCTCGGCTTCTGCAAAAAGAAACACAAGACACACGTCAATATTCACCACACAAACAAAAATATTCGACAAAAAAAAACGCACACTCCACCTCACAGACCAAGGGCCGCCCTCTTCTTACCGTCCGTCTGCCGGGTTTCAACGACGCGATCGAGGAAGACGAAGGGGTGCTCGACGGAGCTGGCGTCGACGCTGCCACTGCGCCGGCTCCGTGAGCAGGAGACTCGGCCACCGAGGCCGACGCCGACTCCTGCGGACGCTTCCCCATCGCTGCAACAACAACAACAGGACACAAGTCAGACACCACGCTTCGGCAATAAACCCTCACCCCACTCTCCTCAATCCAACACACGCCAGCGCTCCACTCTCAACTACGAAACCACTCTCCAATCCCACACTGCCAAAGGCGCACTGAAGATTGCGGAATCGTCCACCAACCTGTGCGCGCTTTCCGAGGCACCGCTGGGAGATCCACCGCAATGCCATCTTCCGCAAACTGCCACACACCTCACAACAGCAATCAAGTGAGATCACTGCTCCCTGCAGAACCCGGCGACCAAAGACAAGACTCGCAACATCTCCGACCACCTCAAGCCCTCCACTCCTCAACCTGGACGCATCGACCACCCTCACCTTGGACTGAGGCCGCGGCTTGCCGGGACGCCGGGAAATGATCGGAGGCGGAGGGTCGTCGTCATCTTCCGACACGCCCATCTCCGTGTCTTCAGTCGTCTCCTCCACCTCATCGACCGGACTGTTCCGGGCGTGCACCTGGATCTCCTGCGAACCCTGGCGCTTCCTCTTGTTTCGAGAGCTCGGACCGACGATGCTCGTCGCCACACCGTGGCCCCCGATCACCCCACTCCCATCTTTCTTCGTTCTCTCACGCAATCGAGAATTGTGCACATCGTCCATCATGTCCTCCGCGTCGTCGCCAACTGCACAACATCCAAAACCCAAAACTTCGGTCAGCATCACCTCCCGAAACCATCATCTTCCACTCGGCACTCGGGACACGCACCAATTCACAACCCTCCTCACTGCTCGCCTGGACTGACCTGCCCTACTCGGCCCAAGGGCAGCACCACTTCCACCACAAAATCCATTCCAAAATGCTGGAAACGGAATACAAACGCCACATTGTCACAACGCTGCCGACTCCACTCAATCGCCCGCTGCATTGTCACCCCCAGACCCAAAGGGGACACCGAAACTGCATTCTCGACGACCACGACCGAAACGGACACTCCAGAACGCCAGGCCTCATCAAACTCTCGTAATCCTCCACAATTCAATGCAACGCAACGCAACGCGAACACTAGCGCTCCACAAAAAGGCGCAATCCAAAACGACAATTTCCACCTCGAAGATCGGTAGCAACGCTAATGTTCAATCAACAACGCCACCGACGGGACTCCTGTTTCGATTCCAGACCAGACCAAATCAGCCAGTGCCGGCAATCTACGCACCCATCACTTTCGCTCGAGCTCATGGGAAGGGCACCTGAGAACAACACTCAGCGGTGTCCAATACAGGGGACTCCACCTCCGGACTTCATCGAAACGCAATCGGGGGATTCATACGTAGCAGCTTGCGCTTACGCAAAACAGAGCATTTCACGCCAGGCGCAACTGCGAGGAAACGACCTAGCCAGGATTGGAAAAGTCAAGAGTCAACTCCAACACACTCTCATACTCGTCGTCGCTCCACGAATGGGAACTTCAACAAAGCGAGGAACGATCAATGTTCCTTGGCCTGCCGTCGAGTCCTCTAATCCCCAAAATACAGACCCATTCGACATTTCGCACTCCTCTTCTCGCACTCGTGGCGTACCGCACAACTACCTCTCACCACCTGATCCCTACCGAATTCTGCAAAACACTGCCTATCTCTCCACTCCACCGCCAACTTTCGAATCCAGGCTCTCGCAGCAAAGCGCAACAAAGGCGATTGCTGCATCGCAGACAAACATCGCAAACAACCGCTGCGAAAACGGACACGCACTACACTCTCACGACGCCAGCCATCGAGCTGGCACGCCAATTCTCAACGCGACCACGCCCAAGGCAGACCGGGGACCCCGAGCCTGACGCGGCAACCTCGCTCGGTTATCGGGCACCGCGGGGGCTCCTGCAAAATTAAGCGATCACAGAGGTCGAAGCTCCTAAGACTACCACGAAGGACTTGCTCTCCTGCACACTTGCTCAAGGAAATCATTCGGGATCTGACAGCCGCGGCGGCGGACTGGAACCAGGAGCAGCAGCCGACACCAAGACTCCGCCCAAGGAATGGCAAGAACAGGAGTACGGAAGTCAAGATGTGCGAAGAGGGAGAGGCGACGAGCAGCAGCAGCGTGCGTGCAACAAGATCAGGATTTCTAATGCAACCAGGGCAATCGAGGAACAAAGAACCAAGGGACCGCACCTGCAGCGTCTTTGAAGCCCGTGCGTGGTCGCCGGGGTGCATGAACGAGGCCGCCCCCTCCACCTCCACGCCGACCCTCGCGACCGCGCTCCATGAGGGCTACCGAGGAGCGAGTCCGCTCCTATCTTTCCTGTTTCTCCTTACCTCTGCCGCTTCCTCGCCTGCGCGAGCCAGAGTGACCTCCTGCGCGACAGAGATTTTTAACGGGATGGGAGGAAACGTGCACCCGCCTGTCCGCGCAGTCCCTGAGACCAATCTCCAAGTACCAACCGGGACAGAGAAGAACGATGGCGAGAGGCAAGATGGAAAGCGCTGAACGAGACCGCAACTCCAACCGCCGGACCGTGGGATTCATCAACTTCCCCTGTCGCCGAAAGCAAGGCAGCTCTCACAAGAAACTCGCTCAAACCCCAGAGCTGACTAAATAAACAAGCATGGAAGGAGTCAGGGGCCAGAGAAAGGACCCGCGCAAGAAGGGGATACCACAGAATCAAATGTCGACAACCGTAATCAGCAAATGGCCCGACAACTCCACGCGTCCCGGAATCTCTCCACCCGACGCAAGCAAAGGGAAACTACGAAACAACGAGGAGAGCGAGAACCACAACACCATCATCGCATCACGCCGAACGCTACTCACGCTACTCAGGCAATCCCGTGGTCCCGTCCCGGTACCGCAACAGAACAATCCCGATACAGGACCAGCACGACGGAGCACCAGGGGCCATCGCAGCTGCTCTTCGCCGCACGACTATCGGCCGGAACCAATCCGTCTCTCCGTCACTCCCTCTTTTCTCTCAAACACATCTCTCATTACAGAAAACCTCGCCTTCCCCTGCAATTGGCGCAGGGCGACCCCTCTTCTCTCCTGCCACTCGTTTCGTTCCCTGCACAGGAATCAGCGGCCTCCACCCGAGCGCTCAGGCCACGACCTCACTTCCCTCGGAATGCCGCAACCATTTGCAGAACAATCACATGACCTTCCGCCAGGTCCAGGAGCAAGGTCCACAAGTGAGAAACAAACAGAAGCAGCTATTGTTGCAACAAAAACAGGCGGGCCGTCTCGCCAACGCCAACCCTTCCCTCCAGCCCTGGCTTTGGCATTGGCTTCGGCATGCCGAACCTCCGCATCCACCATGATCCCCATCCCTGTCGAGCGCTGCGCTGCCCCGCCCGGTAGGTAGCTTCGCCTTCCTCCACCACTCATCGCGCGCGGGGTCAGTAACTCGGGCGGGGCGTACTTTTACCCTGTGGGCCCCTCCCGGCATGGCCATTGACCCTGGCATAACCCCCATCATCCATGCCTGGCAAGCGCGGCTTTTGTAAAAGCAATTTTTGTCTATTCTCATTTGAGTACCATTGTCATTTGATGCTTCATGATTTTCTTACAAAGGTCTAAATCGATTTTTATTGGGTTAGGAAGGAAGGTAGGACTTGCTTATTAGAAATTTTATGTACATAACCAGTTGTTGACTTTTCAACGCTAATGTCGCACCTTCCCATTGGTAACCTGTCACCATTGTCATTACAAGTTGCAACTCATAACTTTCTTTCTAGTCAATTTGCTTCCTACACTCTTGGATCATAAAGATAAGAGGTTGTGATTGAAAAATGTACAACCAGTTGTGTACAATGATCTATGCATTGCTAGCGTGGCTTATCGG
This sequence comes from Rhytidiadelphus loreus, assembly GCA_947034895.1. NCBI lineage: Eukaryota > Viridiplantae > Streptophyta > Bryopsida > Hypnales > Hylocomiaceae > Rhytidiadelphus > Rhytidiadelphus loreus. The sequence goes on along the minus strand of OX344764.1, from coordinate 18,401,867 downwards.
TTATCTAATACATATTCCTTTGTAGTCATATTTTATTTGGCCAATAACTCTCTAAATTAGCATTCTTTTGCTTAATTTTAGGAGGTTATAGTTGAGGAGTTTTGACAAAATCTAAATGAGTTATTCTATTTGTTTTTTCCTAATTTATTGAAATGATTATTTAAAAGAAATGACTTTTAAGTTTGTTTTGTAGAAATTATCCATACTATTAAAATTGGAATATTCTTTATTTACATTTTGAAATCAATTTAGAAGAAGAGAACTTTGAAACTTCACCATAACTTTAATACTAAATGCCCGAAGCATCAAATTTGGGTGTCAACAATACTTTGAAGTTAAATAAAACCTATCCAAATTGTTATTTTTAGTCGTTTATATTTTTGAAAATTCTTTTTGAAGTTTACTTTTAGCATCAAAAAATGATTTTGAAAATGATTGATTGTGATTTTTCTATTCAAGATTTTATGCAAGGGGGGCCATTGTAGTCTCAACTTTTGATAGTATTGAGGTCTCATTTCCAAGAGCCTCAAATACACTAGATCTTGGAGGAAAAAACATTAGAAATTCATTTGAAGAAATTGTAGAGTAGATTTTGAGAAGCCATAAATTAATCAGGGTCTTGTATGTTAAGCCCTTTATCCTCATATTTTTTTGGTGACTAACTTTTTAGATTTGACATGTGAAAAGAAGATTGAAAGACTTTTAATCACTTTTGCAGTTTTCACATTCTCATGATCAAACATTATAATCTTTCAATCCATAAGTGATATTGTTATGTTTTTTTTCCTATGTGATCTCTAACTTTTCTCGTTTGAATTTTTACAGTTATAATTCAAAAAAGTTGATACATCTTATCAAAATGTTGTCTTTTTTTCAATCTAAAGCAAATTCCTTAAAGCTTAGAAAATGCATTTAAGGGTTAATTTCATTTTGTAATACCAATAACTATATGTTGGTAAAATATTCTAGTTTCATGAAGTGATATATGTATGTATAATACAAATTCAAAATCTCTTATTATATGTGTTGAAAGTATGTTCTTTTTATAAATTGTGAAATTATAATGAAAAGAAAAAAATGGTATCTTTTTAAATTTCTTAATGTTTTATATGGTATTTTATAGATGTGATAGAATCCATCAAAATCTCATAGTATGTAACCCTCTAGTTCATTCAACAATATTCATTACTAGCTCCCTAGGAGATTATATTTAAATGAAAATTTATTGTGAGGAGAATTATTGCTATTTAGAAATAGTCTGCAACAATGCAAAGTAGCCACACCCAATGCTTTCAAATATGGTTTACAACCTTTATTTATTTATTTATTTATTTTCTATCTTATAGGCAATTGAAAGAGAATTTCAATTTCTCTTATCTTGTGATTTTAGACACATAGTGAATTAAAGTTGAATTCTCAATGGGCCAAGAATAAATATATCTAACATGATTCTACATGATGATGTTTGAAAGTTGCACATTTTAAGCAAAAATTGAACTCAAAGGTCTTTTGGCTACACAGAGCAAGCCATAGCAAGTTTGCAATGCATGCTTTGCACATTTAAATCATTTAAATCTTAAATGAGACGTATTTCATCTAGTTATGATAATAATGTTATTTATATAGCACTTTGTGCAAATCTTCAAATAGATTTTTTGTACTGTTGTATTTTTACAACTATAATCATGGTCTTTTTAACATGCCAAAAGTTCATTAGAGTTTTATGCCACAACTCTTGCTGCATGATTTAGCATGGAGTACCAAGCCACAATTTGCTTCATTAATCATTGAATCACATAAATCACTCTATGATTAATAGTTTTTTGTATTGTTATTAAAAGATTTGACAATATTTATTGGTATATGATGTGCTTTGTTGTATATGGCAATTTTTTTTACACGACATCCTATTCTTTGGGTATGTCTAAGATGTTAAGATTTCAATCACATATTAATTCTACAATAAATGGTCAACTATAGGGTTTATTTGGAGGACGTAGCATATGAAATTGTTTTCTTTTCATTAATCCATAAATGTCCAAGGCCTTTTTTGAGCATCTTGAAGTTTGATTATAACTAAACAAAAAGCCTAAATTATGATAAGTTCGATCAATATTTTGAACTTTGTAACCATACAAATTCAAATAAGACATGATATGGCTTTTATAGAAAAAGAAAAGATAACGTGGATTGAAAGATTATAATGTTTGATCAAGAGGGTGTTAAAACTATAAAAGTGATTTGAAGTCTTTCAATCTTTTTTTTACATGTCAAATCTACAGTTGAGGTCATGAAAAAAAATGAAATTAAAGGGCATAACACCCATAACCATAATTGATCTACAACTTCTCAGAATCCACTCGACAATTTTTTTAAATGAATTTCCAATGTCATTCCCCCCCCCCCCCAAAAGATTTAGTTTATTTGAGGCTCATCTCCAAGAGCTTTTAATACTAAAAAAATATAGAATTGCAATGAACACCTTTGCACAAAATCTTGAATAGAAATATCATAATTTTTTTCAAAATCAATTGTTTGATGCTTAAAGTAGACTTTAAAGGATATTCAAGTATTGAAAATAGTACTTTTGTAAGATTTAATTTAATTTCAAAGTTTAGTCAACACCAAAATATGGTGCTATGGGCATTTAGGGATTAACACACCTTTTCTACGCTTCTTACACAATTCTTTCTTTGTTGAACCTTGTAAATAAAAACTATTTTAATTATAATTCATTGAAACTTTTCTAATGAAAAATCAATATCTCTTTTCAAGATATAAAGGGTTCTTTGGCACAATGCAATTTTTGAAGTCCATCTCTCACATGTGTTGTGTTATGACATACGTTACAATGGTTATCATCTATTGTCTACAACCTCGTCTATAACAAAACATGGCATTATCCTAGCACCACAATCAAACATTTTTGATGCCTACCACATTGATTTTTCAACAACTCTACACTTCCACATACCTTTCAATTTTGTTAGAACAACAGAAATGGTCAATCATAGAGCATATAGAACTACTCCAATGTCCTTGCATTTCATCCCACCCTCACACATCACCACATTGCGACTTTTCTCTTTAGTATTCAACATTCTATACATCATAGTATTTAATCTATTTTTTCAAGAGACCTATCAGGCCAACGACAACAATTTTCTTTTATACAAGCTAACTTCTCATAATGTTACTCACTATAGTGCACTAAAGTTTGATGTTCTGCTCTCTAAACCTTTATGCACTAAGGTAAAACAATCAATTGCAATCATAATTAGGAGTTTGCCCTCGTCCAATTGATGAATTTTTTAATTCCCACATGAAGACAAGTGTCCTAAACGGTTTGAACAATTGAAATTACATTCTTTCGAGAAAGTATGAATTTGTTTTGAATTTTTGAAGTGTGTTGCCCCAAAGAGTCTCTAGACTACCACAAAACCACAAAAATTGTATCCGTAATGCTCATCTTACTCACCTAGAGCAATCACAATATTTTCTTGTATAGAAGGCCTCAAAAAGTCACTTCCTACAATGAATTTACACAAAAAAGGTGAAAATTCTTGTTGAGGTCATTAATCACTCCATTACTATCAGCTAAGACATTGATTGTGGCCCAACTCTCGTTTATTGAAACCCCTCCTATAATGGAGTCATCCCATGGGTGTCCATCATGGGTCTTTTGACCTCAATGGATTGTTCCACCTTATGAAGTGCAACGAACAATTGCCATAGAAACATCACAAGGAGATCAAGGAGTTCAACAATCAAAGATCCATTTCTAAACTCGTGACAACACAATTTACTAAACCTAAGGTAGCAACACCCATAACCATCACCTTTGAAATTGTAAAAAATCTTGCGAAGTGAATAAATGTGATTACAAGGATGTACTACATCTCAATATCAAACCCTAGTATTGGTATTAGGTGCATGTATAGTTGTCTCTTTAAAAATTCACAACTTATTCTCACATTGTCCAAATAATACATTTGAAAGTGCACATGAATTATTTTTCTCTTGCTAGTAGGGTCAAATAATCTATTGGATGTGTGTATTAGTAGACATCATGTCCCAAACCCTTAAAATTAACGGTTATGGATATTAACTTCCTTAACCCTTGAACACCGGGTCGGTCACCATGGAAATCATTTGTTTTGTTGCCGCGTGAATTGTTGGCTTAAAAAAATGAAAAGTACTCATTGGAAGACAAACTATTGTAGATGATCTTTCCTTTCTAGACAAAATTTGGAAGATGAATAGTTGCATTTTTGTCCTACACAAAGTGAATCTTTGTCATTCATCGGCTGAAAAACATCCTCAGCAGCATTTATGGGTTAATCATATTCCCTAATTCCTGACATTTTTTCATATTAGTGAGGGGGGGGGGGGGCGGGATTAATTAATTGGACCACTAACTTGCAACAAAATTGCAATTCTTAGTGTTGGTAGAAAGGTGGAGTTGAAATCGAGGGAGGTTGATTCAGCTGAACAGTGAGAGTCCCTTTTTTCAAGTACAGCGAAGCACTCACAGGAATTATTTTTGGACCCTACTGAACAGTCAACAACATATCCTCTGCCTCTGGTTTGGAGGAATTGAACTAGAACTACTACAATGTCTTCATTTGGGTTCCTTTTTTAATTCTAAGGTATAGCCTTGAACAGGTTGTAAGTTATTTTTGTTGTAAGTTATTTTTAAGTGACACGTGTCACCTTGTGAACGGTGTGTGAGGTGACATGGACCCCCCAAGAATCTGAGGTGGAAATTCGATTTCGAATCAGACCTTTAACGTTACGGTAAGGTGACCAACAGAAATCAATCCTAAGTTACTGTACAAAAGAAAAAATTGATGTCCAAAATTCAGAGGACTTCAATTCATGCCATGTCTTGGGATTTATAAGTTGTCAACCAGAAACTTGAATCTTCAGTTCAGTTGCACCCCAATTGTAATGTAATGTAATGTAATGGGGTGGACAGCAGTCAGTCAAAGTCAATTAAATACAAAGCGAACAGAATTCACTCCCCACCGTGGATCAGGACAATTCAAAGTGCTTCCAGCAAATTCCCACCGTAGGATTGAGGAGGGAGGAGCTACCGAGTATCTGACAAATCTTAGTATAGCATTCGATTTTCTGTTTTTTGCGACAGAATGGCGTGGCGTGGAGTGGAGTGAGTAGGTAGGTAAGTAGGTAGGTATGTGGGGGTAGGTATGTGAAAAGCCCAATCCACTCTTGGAATGGAATGGAAGGGGTCTCTCACGATTGTCCGTCCGCAGATGGCGGGGGGAGGGTATCCTGAATCAAGTCAAGGGTATCTGCTTACTGTATATATCCAATTCCGGGTTGGTCCCCCCCCCCTTGGCCCCTTCACCAATGAACAAAAAGCCCAAGACGCATGAAACAAAAGTTTACTTGCAACAAAGAAAGAGAATGGGTTCTTGCTTTGGGAAACATTTTATTTTTATTTTTAGGGTTATCCCTCAATTAACTTTGAAAGGACAAGTCCTATCACCAAGGCACTTTGTGAGAAATGATCTAATAATTTGTAGCCTAGTAAGTGCATTTTTCCATTTCTACATTAACTCTTGAAATGATGTTGCAGATGGGTTTTTGCCCAATGGATGGTAGAGAATCCTTCTATGTAGAATAGAAATGCAACTTTTCATCCTCGGATTTTTGTGTGGAAAGGGGGAGGTCTTGTACAATAGTTCAACTTCCAATAGTGCTCTTGGATTTTCTTTTAAATCAATGATTCATATGGTACTAAAAGGGATGATTTTCACGGTCACCAACTTATATTTTAAGGGTTAACCCTTAAGTAATGTAGCCCCCCCATGACCAAGGTAGTCATCCAAAGTGCTCTTGATTATTGGACTAGTAGGTGCATTCTTTGTTTCTAAAATGAAAAATGAAATCATCCATTGACCACTTAGGGGGCCTCAATGTCCTTCAAGGGTTAATTCAAGGTTTAAATGCCAAAGGTGTACACAAAAATTGATGTAAAAATAAAATATTATCAAAATATTAATTTTAGATTTTTCTGGGTGAAATGAATACTCATTTAAGTCTATTTTTAGTCTCAAAATATGATTTTGGAAGAAAATTAAAGTGATTTTTTGATTCAAGATTATATTCGAGGGGACCATTACTAAACTTGATTTCTTGTGTTCAGAGATGCTCTTGGAGATGAGACTCAGTCATGGGAGTGTGTATGTGAAAGGGGGCACATTGTAAATGCATTAAAAAAATTATGGAGTAAATTTTGAAATGTAGTAATATATGTTATGTCTTTTAATCTCTTGTTTTTTCATGACTATGATTATCCCCTAAACGTCTGGATTCATCTTCAAAATTGACGATTTGAGAAAAACCATTATAAACTACAATTTGGAAGAATATTTTGGAATTGGTATACAAATGAAAGCTATGGATTTGGATTTTTAAATTCTATCTGTACAGTTAGATCTACTAATGCTATCACCAATCTTTTTCTATAAATTTTGAAAAGAAAATTTCAGACTTCCTTCTAAATTCAATTACAAGTAAAATATTATCATTTTTCAAGTAAAACTTGTTGGAATGGATTTGAAATAAGGTTCTCTTCATATGTTGATTTTTTGAAATTTTTGTGACCTTTACATCTTTGACCTCATTTTTGCACATCCAGTTTTGAACTAAAGTCAATGCAAATTGACCACTTGACATACTTCCACATTTGTAATTTTAGAAAAGTATATATTCTAGTAACACCAAATCCAACCAATGGATAGGACAACAACATGATAAAGTATCACCAAAAATTAGGATGACTTTCATCCAAGCAGGAATGAGACAGAAACAAGGATCTGAATCTGTTCATCGTCCAAAAAATGGACGTCGGAGCGCTCCAGGGTTATACGTTTGACGTGTAAAAGGAGGGTTGAAAGATTTCATGTCATTTTCAAAACATTTACTCCCATATTAATAAACATTTAAAACTCTCAATCTATATGTGATGTTGTATTATCTTTCTCTAAGTGATTCATAATAGGTTTAGTTTAAGATTGTATAGTTACATTTAAGAAAACATTGATAAAACTTAGCAAAGATTTGGTCTCTATTTAGTTTAGCGTAAATTCCAAGAAGTTCAAAAAAGGCCTTGTGCATTTAGGATAACTCAAATTAAAGCTACACAAATTAGTTCAATTAATTCAAGAATTTGAATAGTGGAAGATTCTTTCACTCCAATTTTAATGTAGATGATTGTTGGATGAATGTAGTTTACTTAGTTTGAACATTTGAATGAAATTTAGATGAAATTTATATAAATGAAAATGAAATTGGATGACATTTGGATGTAAATTGTATTATTTGAGATAGAATGAAAATATTGTAAACCACATTGTATTGATTCTATCTAAAGTATTTTGAACCTTCTTATTAGTATGCCTTGCAAATTTACATTATTCCCAAATTATGTAAGTTAGTGTTATACCTATAGGACATATTCATTGAATTAACTTGTGTAGTGGAACATGGTCTATAAAGACCATAGAAATGACCCACAAGAAGACCTACAATTCGTCTAATTTATAATGTGAACCTATAATATGTTCACCACCAATACATTGAAAATCTAGTATGGTAGATTTGCTTAGGGGATGCTTTTCAAAACATACAATGTCTTGTATGTACTACCTAAGCTCCACTTTGCCAACTTGTTTGTCCATGCCATCATGTCCTCCACAGAGAAATGGATTTAGACCGAAACGTCTTAAAACTCCCCCCTTATGGGATATGCAAAGAAGGTTCACTTTGTTGAATGTGTTTGGACCCACGTAGTCTATGGATCAATTGTTAGTAATATCTATAGCCCAAGATCAATCATCTAGCTTGATGGGGAAAACTAAAAGTCCCCCACCTATACTAAAGGGTGCTATTCCCCCCCCCCCAAATGCCCATGCAAGGTAAATCTAACTTGGTTCCTTCTTTGTTGTAACTTAGTCATGACAACCAAGTTTATGTGCCCCCCCCCCCCCCCAAGTTATAATAATCAATGAAATACGCATTCTTGTCTTTCCCATGGCCTTTTTGGAAAACAAGCAACCATCCAATATAAGAGGCTTTATCCCTATAGCAATGGCTCGCCTTTTCAAAGTGAAATATTATACTCAAACCTTCTCACATTCATTGTAAATGTAATGTTAACTTTTGTCAAAGCAAAGCCTCCTCGCCCTTTATGCAAACCCAACAAAGTATGGTAGAAGTACCTATTTTGGATAGCCCATTATGAAGACTTTTTAGGGTGACCCATTGTGGACAATAGGTGGATGCACTATTCATTGAAAAATATTCTATGTTTGTACCTTCTCATCCACTCATCTCTCTTCCCTCTTTACTTGGGGAGAGGTGCCAAAGCTAACTGTAGTAATGGGTGAGTCTATGAAATTGAATGGATCCAAATGAAAAAATTCACATTTTTATTGAATAAAATATTCATTCTTAGAAACTTTAAATTTTAAATTTTCATATTTCATTCTTCACGACTCACCCACATCTTACAAGATGAAATGCTTAAGTTATCACAAATAGGTACTCCTACCTTACATGCCATTACGGAGTCTCTGGATAAGTTATTTACTTACTCCAGCTCCTCCTGCTCCAACAGTCAGTGGAAACAGGCCCCGTGGATTTAAAATGGATGCCTACGTGGCTTCTAGTCCAACTGCACACTCTATCTAAACTTCTGTTCACATTGGATATATTTCCAGAAATCATGGATTCCAAAGCCCTCTTGATTCGTGCCTTTTAGGGTTGTTCATTACATTGAAACATCCATGCTGGCCTGGTAACGAAAGTGTCCGCATGTCCTCACCTGATAGGAGAACTTGCACCTTGGGGTATTTAACATCTTTAAATAGGGAAACATGTGTCCTTCTACAGTGGGATAATTCCTTGTTACAATTCATTGGCCCATGATACATAGGCAAGTTATAATTTGAAGACTTTTAATGGTAAAAAAAAAACATCTTCAATTCATGAGGATAAAAAAAAGGGCCTCTTGCCCCTAAAGTTTAACCCATAAATGACGACGAGGATGTTGTTCCGCTAATGAATGACAAAGAATCTCTCCATGCATGATAGAAGTGCAACTATTCATCCTCCCAATTTTTTGTAAAAAGGGAGGGTCTTCTATAGTAGTTTGACTTCCAATGAGTGCTTTTGCATTTTTTTTAAAGCCAACAATTCACACTATACCAAAACAGATGATTTCCATGGCGATCAACTGTCTTTTAAAGGTTAACTCTTAAAAGATGGACTAGTGACCGTGAAAATCATCCTTTTGGATATCGTGAGAATCATTGGCTTCAAAAAATGCAAAAGCACTCATTAGGAGTCAAACTATTATAGAAGACCTCACTTTTTCACAACAAAATTCCGAAGATGAGTAGTTGCACTTTTGTCCTACATAGAAGGATTCTCCATCATTCATTGGACATAAGACGTCCACGGCTTCGTTTATGGGTTAAGAGTGTTATGAAGCACAAGTAATTGAGCTTTAAAGGACCAAACAATGTTTTTTTGGCAATACAACGTTTGTAGTCATCAAAATTTTCATGAGCAAAATTATGAGGAAAATTTTCATTTTTCTTCTTTGAAATTTTCACACAACATATTGTCAAGAAATAGCTTAAAGGTGCAACAATTTTCATAACTTTTAACTGTGTAGTTAAAGAGTTATTGTATAATATGTAGATTATGTTGTTCTTCATGCAATCTAGATAACTTAGAAAAAATCACTTCTTTAAGAAATAAAAATTTGAAATTGGTATTCCAAGATTTATATGTACATGGAAAGTTTTGCATCATTTCATTTTGATTAACAAGATGAAAGTTATAAAGAGTTTTAGTCTGCTGGCAAGTTATAGAATCTCTACTCTAAAATAAACTTTGAAGTCCTTTATTTAAATCACTTTCCAATATTTTTTGAAAAAAATAAAATCAGAGGATGTAAATTTTTTATTACATCATTACAACCATTGTATTGGCATTTTTCAATTTCATAACTAAACTATTAACAATTTAGTATTTTGAATCATTATCTATTTCTTTTCTACTTACTATTTCTTTCAAGCATGAATATGAAATATTTTTCATTGAAAACTTATAAATGTATTCCCAATTTATTTCTTTGACATGTTATGGATAGTTGCAAGTTGTAGGATCTACACATTTTTGGATAAAAAGTTTGAAAGATGAAATTTAACCATTTGGGAAGAGTTAAAAATATTTCTTTCTGAAATCCAAACATCACGATCTTGCAATTGGTAAAGTTTCTGATTTTGAAATTTTAGGAGGGTATATTCTAACAAGTTAACTCAAGGATCCTACGCATGGATTTGTTAATGAATAAATATAGATGAAGATTTTTTAGCCTTCTTTTGGCTTTGGGTACCATCAAGTAGTTTTGGACCGTAAAACATCAAATTGCTTTAGGATTTAAGCATTCTCTTTCCTTCACAATGTAGAAAGATGTTGCATTATGCTAAAGGGAATGATCAAACTTTAATTTCTATTTCCACTTTGACCATTGTGAATGGAAAAATAATAATTGTTTTATCTTTTTTAAACTTGAAGTTGTATTGTTTTCAATACATTGGAATTTTTCAAAATACTAGAGCAAAAACTAAAATTATTGGTATTTTGAAGATTTTAGGTCCAAAATAATTATGATCAATTACAAAACATTTGAGCTCAAAAAATCTCAAAACTTTATACAAAGTCTAAATTGCCATGATGAACATTAAAGAAGAAGTGGTATTGAAATTTCACAATTTTTATTGAAAAATTCAATGACATAGCCTATAATTGTGTTGCAACTATGGTAATACATATCCAAACTACAATCGGATGACTATCTTCAAGTTGAGGAACTTTTAGAGTTATGATGTGAATTGGAAATTAGAGTTGGCAAGCTTTGTCATAGTTGTTAGCTAAAGTCAATTGCGATTGAATTCATCTTCAAGACCAAAATGAATCTCAAATATAATTCTTTTTGAGAATACAAAGGTACTACACTTGTCTATATAAAACCATTGACACTTATAACCCTATGGCAATTGTAAGAATATTCCAAATGAGTTGAAAAATTTACCAAAATTATAAACAATGGTTATGCATCTATCATAGAAAGAACTAAATAAAAGTTGATTCTTTTTAACACTCGAACAAGTGGGATTTGACTTTAAAAATGCCAATACATAGTTGAAAGCCCCATTAAGTGTTAAAAGATATTTCTAAATAGAACTTAATTTTGTAATCTTTGGGACAATTGAAATTGATATTTGAAATGACTTTCTAATCAATTGTAATAAATAAAGAATAATTATCCTCCATGTTTTCTAGAATAGCCTAAATGTGTCATTAGATAATGGTATTGAAATATCTTCTTTAAATTGTTACTTAAACTTTACATCACTTCATTGTGCATTTTAGTAATATCTTTTGGTATTGATTTTAACTCCTAAAGTTTTTTCATGTTTAGAAAGTCAAAATAGTTTCAAAATACTCATCCTCAAAGCAAAGCTACAACTTTCATCTATATTTATTTATAACTATAGGATCCTTTTGTCAATTCGTTCAATCACACGGTATCCAAATTTTATAGAGAATATCCCTATTTATTGCAAATTCAATGTGCCTAAACTTCAAAATGTAGGGTTTTTTTAGACCTTCTAAAAGGTGAGGTTTTGTCTTTCAACATTTAACAAAAAAGACACATATGTTCTATAACTTGTGCATTTTAATCAATATTTTGGAAAATGGTTTGAGAATATATATTAAAAAATTTAACCAAAAAATATCTTATATTCATCTTAAAAAAAATTATAAAGTGAAAGTGAATAAAATGCCAATAACTTCTATAAAATCTTGAGAATTGTTTGATGGTAGAATGTTTTAAAAAACAATTGGTATCCTTTAATTAATGTCAACCTTGATAGTTAGGTATGGTAGTAACCATGAAGTTGTCCATTGTGTCGAGGAGGTGGAAGCTCATCATCAATGGGTCTTTTGAGCAAGCTTCAAAATACCCATGCCATAAACATTTTTAAATCCACTTTTGGAAAGCCTATCCATGATACTCTTTTGAAACTTTGCAAGTGCACTTGCCAATTGTTACATACTACATTTTCTTTTTGCACTTTTGAATTCAACATAATTCTTTGAATCTCAACTCAAATCCAAGATAAGCTAAAAAGCCTAAGAGCTTACCAAGAGGTAAATGATACATTAAAGCTCCTTTCTGTATCCAACTTTCATGTGGAATTTGCATCGTACTTGAATTTGCAATTCCTTGAGAATGCGACTTCAAGATTGCAACAAAAAGACACGTAGACCCCGTAGAATCTTGAAAGTCAATTCAAAATTGACAAACAAGTTAACATGAGGCCTTTACTAACTTCACCTCGCCATCACCTGTCAAGATCAATGTAGAGACCCTCATTTTGAAACTCTGTGACCCTTGTCGTACAATTTCTCGTATCATTATGAAGGATTGGTGTATGCCAACCAAGTTTGTTTACACCATGGGCTATAGCGGTGTTAGAGGAGACATGGCAAGTTCCTTGTACCAAATTAACTCTTCAAACAAGTATCTTTTATTTACGCTTTCATCTAAGTCGTTGATTGACCATCAATTGATATCCTTTGGGACTCTACCCCCAATTTACTTACTTCATGGTCACTGAACCGTCCAAATAAAACCACAAAATCTAAACACAAGCTAACCTACCCTTTAGCACATCTTCGTACGTCAAAGTTATGTATGTTCGATTCCACTCATTTTATTTTAGCAGAATCAGCCAGCTGGTGAGCCCTACTCAGGGGCTCCCTTTCACCATACTGTTGAATCGGCACTACCCTGCAACTTCTCTAGTACGTTTTTCCACCATGGGAGCTGGCTGGCCCTTTGTATTTTGTAGGCGTGATCCTTGACCCTGATGAGTGAGTGAGGTCCGAAACTGATCCACCCCCAGACAGTCAAACGCGAACAGGCGGCCAATGCCCGACTGCCAAAGCAGGGAGGGAAGTTGAAGGGGTCGTCGGAAGAGATGAGGTCCAGCCCCAGCCGAAGCCGATGCCGAAGCCGCTCCGAACCGGAAGAGTTGCAGAAGCTCCGGCGACTCAGATCCTCAGATTTTTCCAACCGAGCCTGCTTTTACCCTTTTTCAGTTGCGCAGATATTATTGTGGGGCTGCAACCCTCCGCTGTTTCCGAACCTAAAACCTACCCTAAGAAGCGAACCTGGAACCTGGAACCTGGAACCGAACCTTCCTTTGCGTTGTACTGGGCTTCTTGCCTGCTTGAACGGGTAAGGTAAGTTAGGCTGTCATGATTGCCGTGCTGTGCTGCAATTTTTATTTTTTTATTATTTTTATTTTTTTATTTTTTTAAATTTCCCCTTGGGAACTCAGTCGCCGTGTCCACTGCCCACTTGAGGAAGGGAGAGCGACTGAGGGGGACCCCTGACAGGCTTTCCTTTAATGGGAAAGGTAAATAAAGGGAGTAGGAAGAGACGTGGGGTCTGGCAATTGAGAACTGGTCAGGGAGGATTGACCCCCTTTAATTTTACCCCGGATTTTTCATTTGCCACCCATGATAAAATTTGCAAATTCTGAATGCAATCAGAGTCCCCCAAATTAGTAACTTGCTGCGAGGTGAAGAAATACAAAATTTATGCAGCACAAAATAGGGGGTAATTAGGGGGGTAATCCTCCTCCCTAGTCAATTGAATTGGGAGCTTTGTCGTAGTCTAGATGAGTGATGAATGGTGCATTTATCATCTTTAACTTACAAGAGTGAATTGGTGAACGTCCGTAACATTGTTAACTAGCCATAACATGTCTCCCTTCGAGAAGGTATAATCCCTCCCTAGATGCATGGGGGATTTGGCTCTAATATAAACAAATCTGCTATTGGACGGCTCAATGCAATTTTTGACCAAGCTATGTCAATCCATGCCAAGAAGTGGTGGCTAAGCATTGGATGTGGAAAATGTGGCTTCAATGTGTGCAAGCTTTGAGTGGTTGTGGATTTTGAGGGTGAATGGGGTGATTCAACAGGAATTATACAAGTTTCAACATTGGAGGGCTTGTGCTTTGTGGAGAAGCAAAGGGACCCTCCAATGTTGGTTAACAATGTTATATCATGTCAATCATTCTAGAGTAATAAGTTATAAGGTAAGGGTTCGTTGTTGCGAGTATGTGAAAAAGGTATCTCTATTTGGGGGTTGAGTAGGTCTTGGAAATTTCAAGGCTAATCACAATTTTTGTGTACCTATAGTAGGTGTACACATATAGTATCTACCTACAAAAGACAAATTCTAAAATAAACTCACCTAATTTTGACTTATTTATGGAACCAATCCCTATAAAGAGTCAATGTATTTTTCCATATAGTTTATTCATAACAACAATCTTCAACAAATTGTTGATTTACACTTCAAATTTTTAGTATTTCAAGTTCAATAAATAATTGAGCAATAATAGAGAACTTCAAATTTAGCTAGTTTAGGTCCCATTTCTTTCCAAACAATGAAATCAATAATAAGTTGTCTACTAATGTTTTTACCACAGAGTTATATAGGTGTGATGATTCTATGTCCTCACCCTTTCTTTTTGCCCTTTTTATCCTAAGTAAAAATATTATAATTCATTGTTTTTCTACTACTAAAAGATTGGAATTATCAAATTTTTGCTTAAAATTAAAGACCCAGAATTAACCAAAAGATGCCAAGGAATACAAGATTTACCAACCTAAAATTAGAGGCAAATTATCACATTTATCTCCAAAAAAAACTAACTATTATATTGGAAATGAAGGGGTCAAATTTTTGTAGCTTCTTTTAGGGGCTTAATGTTGTCAAACTCAAAAAAACTCAATTGGTTAGCTAATTTTTATTTTTAGGATTATTGCAAATTATTATAATATCCTAGTGTATACACCCAACAAAATAATTAGCAGGCAATTTTTCTTCAATTAGTAAGTTCCTCCAAATTTTTAGAACCACCTTGGCAAATAAAATGAAATGGAAAAAAGAAGATGGAATATCCCCTATACGCAAGGCACTTTGGAATATAATCAATTCAAAATAGGGAATGTACATTTTCATAAAAAAAAAGTGATAAATAGAGTAGCATCCATATAGAGTATTTTACTTAAAAATATATATTAAATTAATTGAAGAGCTTGAAGAGCAAAAATTTATGAAAAAATGAGGGAAGTTGTAGTCTATAAAAAATAATGTAAAACATTGTCAAAAGTTGAGAAACCCATGGAGAGGAGCTTCAAAATTTTGAAACAACTCCTTCAAAAACTATAAAATACTTAATTTAAGTTACAAATGGTCGAGGTTTATAAAAACAATTCTTTAAACACAAGACTATTTAAAATAACAAATACATCTAAAACCTTTTATTTGCAATGTTATAAAGAAAAGATCATGAACTAGCTTACTATCTTGAATAAAAATAAATTGATTTCAAATGTAGACTTGATTAGGTGGTAATCTTCTACACTTTTCTAAGCAATTGTTGTTGGCTAACTCTATAATTACATCATAATTTATATTATCAAACTTTAGTTTTGTTGATTCAAATTTTGTGGCATAAGTCATATTGCCTCACATAGAAATGTCAAGTGTGTCAACATGAAATGGATCCATTGGAAGGTCAAAAGTTGACAAATGGACCTTATATTCATCAATGCATAAACCTTTGTACAACCACTCATGTCTAGAGGTCATCATTAGAATGTACAAATTGTTTATTTGTCATTGAAAGATATATAGGAGTAAAAATAATATTCCAATAGACCCATTAGATTTTGAATTGGTGGATACACGGGTGGATACAAGATGAATACAACAATAATAAAATCTCTCAAAGAAAGTGACTTGTACATCAAGTATATAGACTTTAGAGCGTGGCTCCATTAACAAGGTTAGAATTTGATATTTGGCCAAAGTGGATGAAAAGTGATCCGAGTCTCTCAAAATATTTTCCAAACATTCCATTATACTATGTAAAGGACAAGCCAACCAAATGTAAATTCAATCAACTCTTTTCCTTTGTTCTACATGTGATTGGCCAATTCACTATTGATTTTGACATATGTAATGCATAGGAGCATCCTTAGTACACTACCAAAAAAATGCATAGTAATGGCACTTTCACACTAATGGAGCCAAAAAATATGAAAGAAAATTTTACGAGGACCAACACAACAAATAATATATGCCTCTACGTTTTGACAATCACATAGTCAAAGTCATCCCATCTAAAGACATCGGCCATCCCATCCCATCCAAAGACATTCTATTATGTTGAGTCCTTCATCATCCTACATATAGTGATTAGACACGTTTAATGCATAGTAGTATTCTCAATGCAATACAAAAAATAGCACAATAATGGAACCAAAGAATATAAAAGAAAACCTATGACCATTCCCATTGTGTATTTGCCTCCTTATTTTGAAGACTACATTGTCTAAGTCATTTCATTCTATCCTATCCAAAGACATTATGTGGAGTCCTTCATTAGCCTACCTATAGTAGGGTGATAATAATATTTTGCACACATGAAACATATCCCATGTTGCATATCATTTTCCCTTAAATGAAAGATAAAAAAAAACTCCCCTTTGTTTATCTTTACAATGTTCACCCCCTCAAAATATTTTGATTTAAACTTGCCAAGGTTGTAGAAAATATCACCTTATAGATGACATAGATTCATGAGGCAAAAGCCATGGGATATTGAAGCATTTATATTCATATTCACATTCACATTAGTTTGGATATATGTCTATGTTCTTACACTATCTTTTTGTATCTAACACGGCAACAACAAGTCAGTTAAGTAAGGAGCAGTGAATTAGGACCCCCAGTGGAAAATATGCTCTAGTTGCTAGCCCAACTAGTCGTTTCCAAGTGCAAAGAAGCAAATGTGACCCCAACACATGGCATTGGGTGGTTATGGAAGACTGACTTGAACAATTCCTTGAGCTTACACTGACAAGTGGTTTTTTTTTACCTACTCGAGTGAAGCTTTGTCAGGCACTACAATAAATTGGGTGTAAATTAGAACAAAAAGTGAATTGATAACCATGATTCGCCAAGACCACTGTAATTTTTTGGTCTTCTAATTAGCTTTCAAAGTGGTTTCTTTTTTTTGTCCAATGTCTAAATTCTATTTTTCTTGTACCCAATCGAAGTACTTCAGAATGCACTTAAAACAACAGAAATTTCAAGTTTTAATAAGAGCATCTCCACCACAGGCTTCCCTATCCCTATCCTGATAAGGATGAAGAGGGAGCAAAGATAGGGATAGGGAATGAGAACCTTGCTAATTTTTCCTTCCCCACCAATTTGCAATTTCAAGCAATTTAGCTCAAAACAAGCCAATAACAAGTTACAAGAAGTTGTACAAATAGTAAAAGGGCCAAAGGGAACCAAAGCAAGCTCAAATCGGAGAAGCACATGTTAGAGAAGCATAGTGAAAAGATGTAAACATGTTATTGCATTCCAATTCCATAAAAGGTAAACTACCCCCATTATGGATGAAATGGGAGCAAACCCATTGTGTGGTGAATCATGTTAGTGGTGTACATTTCAGAACTTGAATGTACACCACCATCACAATTTTGCCTCCCAGATAGGGGAATTCATACCCCGTTACCTAAAGTTTTAGGGGTACAGCATGTTGGTGGGTCATCCCTTTCCCTGACCCATATCTTTCTGTTTTGTCAGGCACTGAAGGGGAGCATGATTAGTTCGAGCCTGGATGAAGTGCAGGCCATTATTTGCGGTAGTGTGACCAATCTGCATAATCTTCTTCACAGGACAGAAATTAGACTGACCCGCAGCTGGAATTCTCTGTCCACCAGCAAAAGGGTTCCGTGACTTCCAACACCCGGCGACCTTTTTCTCCACATTCAATCTCTTATACCCTAACTGTTTAATTCACCATATAATGTAACTCAGCCTATGACGGGCCAAGTTTGGAGCAGCCTAATGCAGGTCTGAAGAATTTCTACACCTGCATTAGGCTACTCCAAACTTGACTTGTCATAGGCTAAGTTACCTTATGATAGATCTGAAATTTCAAGCTCATTTTGTTGTGGGCAGTTAAACTCTTTTTATCGTTTAAAAAATAAAATTGTGGGCAGTTTTGAAGGTTAACTATTGGAATTTTTTATTTTTCACTGCTAAAGGTAGATATTTGATTTTTGGGAGGTCCTTGAATGCATATATATATATATATATATATATATGTGTGTGTGTGTGTGTGTGTGTGTGTATGTGTACCATTAGTGAAGTGTAAAGCTTGCCAATTTTACTTCATTTCTCATTTTAAGGCAAAATTTGCCAAAAAACTTTTACCTGCAAATTTCTGAAACATTAAGGGGAGGAGCAACATACTAAAAAAATTGAATGCATACATTTCTCTTTCTATAATCTCTCACAACTCCTACACAATTTCTCACTCAAAATTGGTGTGCATACTAATAAGCACGCTCTTTGAACATTTGTATGGTTAGATTTTGAAAGAAAAAAAAATTTCTTCATTGAGAAAAACACTCTTGGAAAACCTTACGCACTTAGGTTTGTCACTTCCAACAAACATCCAACCTTTTTCTTCACATTCTATCTAAATAACTTAACTTGAATTCGTCACAACAAATGGATGCTTGACATGGACAGACACAAAGGTAAGTTAAGTTACAGTGCACCATAAGACTCTGAGATAAGTTAACTTAAGATAAGTTGGTTCATCAATGGAAAGAAAGAAAGTCTGCAAGCATTGTGTTGAGAAACTAAACAAAAAAACCAATCCTTTGACAAGTTCATTCCTTTGTTATTGGTATTGATTTTGTCTGGAGTTGAGTTGATGGATTAAAGAGAGGGCTTTGCACTTCAGTCAATGAAAAGGTGACAATCGTTACATCATTGGAAACACAATAGTCTGAGTAGACTAAGGAAATGAACCCCACTAAGGAAATGGCCCCCGTCGATATCGGATACAAATATTTTATACTTTATACGGATATTGTATACCATATAAATGTACAAGATACATGATATGGATCAATCATGATACAATCAATATGTTCCATATTGATTGTGTGAAACCCCCACCCTCTCAAAATTATAAGAGGGGTGGTGTGTGTTTGAAAAATCAAGCTTAATAAAAATTTAATATTAAAATTTTAACAAAAAAAATTAAATTTTAAAATTTTAGAAACCTGGAGGAAGGGAGGGGGGTATTTCTTTTTTGGAGGGGTGAATTACTGCCTCTTTGGGGTTGTGACACATGGTGTCACTATGCACATAGTGGTCATAGTTTTCAATCAATATTGTCCTTAATTTAGGTTGGTTGTTTAGTTTAGTTTGAAAATGTGAGGTGTCTAACAACATTCTTCGTACCGTTGGAAAGCTTTTTGCAAAGATGGGTGTATGAACTTCGTTTCGTGGCGTTTGGACCTATGGTGTGAAAGTTATTGAATTTCAATTTTTTTATGAATTAAAAAATCAAAATTAAATTATTTTTTATTTTGGAAAAAACCATAACTTTCACATCACATGTTCAAATGCCACAAAACAATGACCTTATACTCCTTTGTGCATAGATCTTTCTCTTCATATCAAGAATGCAACCTCTCTCATTGCAATAGAGCCCTTGCCCTTGCTTCACGCATAAAAGATATTGAATTTAAAGGTTTTTAAAAATTAGAAAATTATTTTTTACTTTTATTTTGGTTGTGACAACGGCATAGGACACACTAGTTCTATTTAAGACGATTGGTTAGTGCTTCTGTTTTAAAGTCATCACTAAATTTTTCATCAAAAATTGCACTTTATCCACTAATAGAAATAGGGTCTTGGGGCACCGACTAACTTATTGTATTAGTGCTTGGTGCCTTGAGACCCCCTCTTTCTACTTGTGATTCCACATCTTGGCATGGTTTTGAAATTTGGAATTACTTCAAAGTGCTTGGTGCCTTGAGACCCCCTCTTTCTACTTGTGATTCCACATCTTGGCATGGTTTTGAAATTTGGAATTACTTCAAAGTACTCTAGGGGCTAATACTAAGACTCATACAACTAATGTTAGAATATCTTCATTCCAATTGTTTAAGATAGTGAAAAAAGAATCATCTTATTTTTATTAAATCATAATTTGAGTGACATAAGTGCATCACAAATTCACATGAAGTAGGCACAAAAAAATATAGATTTGGACATTGAATGATTACACTAATCCTAAATACCTCCATTTTGCTAGGAAATGTGGAACAATGACCATATCAAAATTTATAGTTGATTAGTCTATTTTGAAGCATTGGAGTAGAGATGCTTACATTCTACCTCAACTAGAAGTTCCATCCGCCAAATTTTCTTAGGAATTGACTATAATTTCAAATTTATAGCATTAAGGTGATCAATTATGATCGATTTGAAGTAGCAACAAGGGTATATAAGGTGCACTTTTGTGCACTTTCCTTGTTGTCTTTGTTAGGAATATGTCATCATGCACACACTATTGCTCTCTTAGCTCATACTCAAAAGTTCATAACATTGTTAAAAAGGTCTACAAAATATTGTAGAGGACCCAAGAATTTGGGCTCAAAGCAAGGAAATTATCTTTAGCGTGAGCTAAAAAGGTTTGGCCACCTTTTGATACTTTTTCCTAGATATTTGACTCTTTCTTCAAATTAAAGGAAGTACCAAGTACTAGTATGTGTCCAAGTATGTGTTTCTTTGTTTCTATTTGTAAATTAGTTCACACATCTTCAACACCGAGTTAAGTGTTTGGAAAAAATTTGAACCAAACTAGCCAATATTTGATTCTCTATGAATATTTGATTAGTCATTAGTATTCCTAAAATTTGTACTTGAAACAATCATTTCTTTAAAATACACATCTATAAGTTTCCTATAATTGTCATTTTGAATTTCCAACATTCTTTCTCTTGTGTCATGCTTGTATTTGTTTGTCTAATAAAATTTGTAGAAAGTCACTCATCATGGGTTCTTCAATGTTTTCGGTAAGGGCAATATTGTGCCAATACAATTGATGGTCATGAAGCCAAGTTCTTCTCCAAGCTAACTAAGAACAAGATCAAAGAGACATGTAGTGTAGTCATTTTGACTAATTAGGGTTTGACATCAAATTTTGATTAGCATTTTAATTGCATCTAATAAAGGGATTGACAATATCTATAGTAATTCCAATGGATTGTTTTGGCACTTTTCAACTTCTTTTGAAATGAAAGTTCTAATTTGTGGAGATTTAGCATTTTCATTTCACTATGTGTCTAAGATTTACTAGATTATTGCATTCATACTTTATTAAAGTTTTTATAGTTTTTGTGCCTTGTACTTAGGTGGTGTCATTTAGTAGGATGAATCATGTTCTTCATAAGAGCATTGTCAATGTATCATTCCACCTACCTCAACAACAACAATATTGTTATCAAGTACAAAAAACATTGCTAATTGCTACCCCAACAAACCCACTATTTCTTGAAATTAGTTGGAGGTTGTAGTAAAATAGCCCTTCCACATGCCACATTTTATAAAATTATTGTGTCATTCATCCTACTCAACATCTTAAAAGTTGATGCTGCAATGGCAACGACTGAGGTAGTTTTGGTCCAAAATGGTAAGAATTTTGTAACAAACAAAGAGAAGCAACTTGTTCATAGTTTTTTGTGCATTTTGCAAGACTCCGTGCAAGGAAATGGAAAAAATCTAGAGCTTTTTGAGACCAAGTCCACAAGCCATTGGAAAGAGAAGAATGACTAGTGTGTTTGTTCAAGAGCAAGTGGATAATGGTCAAGCACAACAACAAGTTTGTAAAAAGCCTACAAATTGGTTTATGATTTAAAGGAACATGACACCACATTGGAAGATGTTCTTCAATATACCTTAGAGATGTACAATTTGAAGCACCCTAAGTAGAAATACTTTATTTTTTTGCATTATTAGAGGATTTTGAAGGACAATCCTTGTTGGTTTGAGGGACCACAAAATGTCCAACAAGTCAAGAGGAACATTGTAGTGCCATAAACAATGAAGCAAAAACAAGCAACCCTTATGAGTACATGGATTCAGTAAGGAAGGAAGAAGACAAAGGCAGGAGGTGGAGGAACTTTCCACATTTTCTAAGTGGACTAGGGCACCCCTATGCATTCTAGGGCAATGAAGGAGGATTTCTATAATGAAAGGATTGAAGAAGGCTCGTCAGCTAGTACAAACCAAAGCGACAACATGTATGGTTATTGCAAATTCAAAGTTTGGAAGATCAAGCTATTACAACCATTTCTACAATGCCAATGAATGAAGGCATGTCACAATGTGCACGCAAAAACTTCTAAGTGTGTTGTGAAAAAAAGTTTCAGCACCTACATGAACGGTGAAAACACAAGTGGGAGGAAGTAGAATGCAAGTCTTTGCCATTTTAGCAAGATACTTTGCATTAAACAATTCTAAGGATGATAGATACCATCACGTAGCAAATAGTATCAAGAATATTTTTGACCATTGACCACAAAGGTCAAGTCATAGGCTTTAGTTTCCAATAGCTCTTGAAAAATAAGGGACCAATCCAAGAAATTTATATCATTGTTACCTCCAAACAACCCAAAAATAAAGTATTAAATCTATAATGATTGGTCACTGATGTACAACTTGGAATTGTTCCTATCATGCTACATGACAATTCTTCCACACCTTATGCATGCAATCTAGAGATGCAAACATGCCTGGAAAACCCCACTGAGAATTTATCTCGATTTGCCTTTGCAAATCTTCAAGCGTTAGGCACCTCAAGAATTCTTGATCAAAGCATCCATGAATTACAATGTCAAATCGCTTCAAAGCCTCATGAACACTTTTCTCTCCAACAATTACATAAACAATTTATCTATAAGTGAGCATGCAAAGTGTTGGTGTGCACTTCTATAAAGAAGAGAACTCTAATCTTCGTGCAGCATCTCTCCTATGCATGAAGTAGGAGTCAAAATTGCATATGAAATCCACAATCTTACAAAATAATTTTTAGTGATTTCGGAATCTATGTCTAAATTTTATGTGATCATACATAGAAGTAGGAGTAAAGTAATTGCACACCAAATGGAGATGCCACAACTCTAGTTCTAGATCTCTTCTCCAAACCAATTAGAGTAAAATTGTGAATTACCACACAGATAAAAAAATGGACAACAATTGTTCCAATTATCGAACAATAACCACACTATTCAACTACCAATTCAATTGTGATGGTAACAAAATTTTGTATCACCACCCAATGACTGCACATTGTATAGTGAAGAGTTGTAAGGAAATTTTAATTAGATTTCAACTTCATTGCCTTTAAATTGCCATAAAATTTGTAGGAAGAAATCTTTTTGCATTTTGTTTTTAGAAAGTCAATCTTAACATAACATTTAATAATCATACCCAATTTCAAAACATGCAAGTTTCTATATTTATAAAGAGAAGAATTTGAATTCTATTTGTGTGGTGATTGGCAAGTTTAAATATTCCCTCTTTGTCTCCACACCTCCTCTTCAAAATTAGACTCGACATCACTCAAAATAGCCACAAGATGCCTCATCACTTTCCTCATCCAAATTGTTGTTGGCCTACTCAATCGCTCATTGAAGTTGCAAATGCCAATGCTCTAAACTATACTCAATTGTAACAAGCAGAGTCAACATGCACAAGTGGCATTAGGAAGTTTGAACATTGGTGTCAACTTTACAGACCTTAGCCAAGCTAAAATTTAGGGACCCATAAGCATCGTATCCATTGGAGTAGCGTGGCCTTCATCACCCACCTATATTACCACAACCAGATAGAACCTCCCAAAGTAACATGCAGTGTCTCTTTTGCTGCTCCAATATTGGTAATAGTCTAAAAGCATCTCCACCAACCTCACCTCCAGACCTCGGTAATGCTATTCTAAACTTGTCTCACTTCTCCAAACTAAAACAGGTCCACACCAACATCCTATCATGGTAGAAGTTGTGCCATTCCTCTTATTCCTCCTACATTTACTCAACAACGGAGGGCCTTTGTAGCTGTCAATTCTACACTCACACCAACTTGGTCAACTTTGACTTGGCCTTAATGGAAGACGTGGAAACTAAGGAGAGGTGTGAGTAGAAAGAGAAGAACTTTAGCAAGAACTTTTAAGGGGTGGTAGGTGCGGATCTTGAGTGCACTACCACATCTCACAAGGCAACAAGTGCCTCACCACTCCTTGATGTTGTGGTAAATAAATGGAGTGCTACTAGTGACGATGCTCAAAGTATACAAGTCGATCAACATCCCCTTTAATTTTCTTTTCGCATTGGTAACAGATTTTGTTTGGGGGAGTTGCCTGGATTTTAGGTCACAAATTTAGGGTTTATTCTAACATCGAGATTAGGGTTTGGATTTCTTCAGTTTGATTATGGGTAGCGCAGAAACGTGAGCATGCAGCCAGCATCCCGGGCAGCAGCATTTTTGCATGGAATTTGGGATTCTTCTTAACCTGAAGACGACACGTGGTTCCCATGCCGAGGGTCCGTGTGGCACTGAATAACTTGAGTTTGAAATTATGGTCGGATTTATGCGCCGAGTTTAGTTTGCCTGTCTTTTCACGGACGCGACTGGCAGACCAAAGGATTTCAATTTTGTGCATATCCGGTGCCTCGGTTACCGACGGGACAGGACTTACTAGTAAGTAAGGTAGTCAGTAAATAATAGAACGGAGCAGATGCCTGCTGAATGTAACTTATCTCGGAACACGCTATGATTTTTTTGTTGGATACGGAGGAGAGTTTGAAGGTATAGTAGCATAGAAAAGCCCATTGTGGACCCTTTGGTTAACCCTTGAAGGACACAGTCTCCCATAACTAAGGTAGTCACTAAAATGCTTCAATTATTGGACCAAATGCATTCTTTGTTTCTATAGTGAATAGTCAAGTCATTCATCAAACACAGTTTTGGTCCTCCGCATCCTTTTAGGGTTAACCCTTAAAGGTCACGGAGGTCGAAGACTGGCCAATGGATGACTTGACTGTTCAATGTAGAAACAAAGAATGCACCTATTGGTCCAACAATTTGAGAATTGTTGTGACTACCCTAGTCTTGAGAGGCCACGTCTTTTGAGGCTTCAATCACATAGCTTCCGATTTGTGGATCTTAAAGGAGGACTATTCTTGTTCTTTGGAATGTACAAGTGACTTCTTTGGTTCCCTAGATGGATTCAATGAGATCCAAAGTGTCCCTTCTTAGTGTGGAATAATAATGAATTAAATTCTTGCCATTTGTAGAAGCGTGTTCATTGAATTCATGAAATGGTGACTTTTCAACTAAATTCCAATCCTTTAAGCCCCAATTTCTACACTATGAACCAAGGATCCGAATTGGGCTAGGTCTCCTTACCTTATGAGGTAGGAGGCTTGAATGTTGGAGGGGCAATTATAATTGCCTAGTAGAACTGTCATGAAAAGTGCACAAACTTTCAAAAATGGATCATAGTTCCTTTCAATGCATTTTTTGCTTTTTAATTGTGTTCTTAAATCCCTTTGAGTAAAATATACATGACAACATGATGTGGATTATTCTATGAGAGTCAAAATTATAGAAACTTCCTAAGTCTAAAGTGTTCCATTCAAACGCTGATTTTGATTAAGATTGGTTTAGTCTATGAGCACCAATAGCTACCTACGCACCTTTCAGTTTGAGAATTCGTAGTTAATTCATTCTTAGTCATAGAATTATGATTTAAATTGTCAATGAACTGTTTCTCTTTTCTCTTTCTACCAAAAATATGTGAATTTTTTAATACTCTACTGATTTTCCTACAGAGGTCCATTATCCCTTAGATGGTCGGTTTAAGAGATTCCTACATTATATGAGGCAATTTGATTACAAACTCATTCAAACATTGAGAAAGTGCTAAAGGACAATATTTTTGGAGTGTTTGAAAATATGGCCAAAAATGTCCCTTGAAAAATTTATATTGACATAGATAAGAAGTTAGTTTTTAACAAATGAATTATCAATACACACAACTCATAACCTTTGAATGCCTAAGGAGACAATTTCGGCAGTTAGATGACAATGCAAATCCAACTATATGATGTAAAACAACAAATATTCAGTCAAGTTTGAGAGGGGTTGTCTACTTGCTCTTTCTTGTTGGCATACAATGAAGTGGATCATTATAGGGGTCTTGTATATTTCTGTATGGATTAAAATTTGTATGCTATGAATCACCTAGTCTAGTAGTGCATTTGTGAACTTTTGTCTCCTTGCTATAGATCTCAAATTCACCAATGAAAATGATCTATTCTAAATTCCACCTCAACTAATAAATAGAAGGTAATCAAGTCTAGTTTGTATTCCAATTCAAAATTTTCATGAATATCTCCAAGTAGACTATTTTATTGCAATTTGAACTTAGAGCCTATTACTAAGGTGTATTTATTTATTTATTTATAGAATGGCAAAAGATTTTGTTTGTACTAGAATGTTATTAGCTATAATATACATTTATAATGAAAATTTCAAATTTTTTGAGCCTAATTTGTATTTGATATGAATTGTCTTTACAATTTTGCAAAAATGCACGGCAATTTTAAATCTTCACAAGAAAATTTGAAAAAAAAAAATTAAAATATGTGATGTCATCTCTAAAAAATTAAAAAATAAATCTCATTCATTCATTGCAACAAAATAGAGCATAAAAAGTAAAGAAGTTTGAGAGCATAGTTATAGTCTTTGTGCTTCTAAGACCTCTAAAAGACAATTGTGCTTGAAGGGATGATTGGAAATTTAAATAGGTTTATATGCATTCAATTTTGAATAAATCTTTTCAAAATCTAGGCAAAAAGACATCTTCAATTTACTAACATCATATCCCCCCAAAGACCAACTTGAGCAATTGACAAAAAAACTATGTTTAGAAAAAAAAATTCACTCCAAGAGGGTACAAAGTGCACTTAAGTCAACCAAACAAGGGCTTATGACAAACTTTTTTTTCCCTAACCCTCGTACTTCAAATGCTATAATTTTACAATCTAAGCAATTAAAGTTTGTTATATTAAAACCAAAAATTTCCATATTATTTTGTCAAATTTTATATAGTTAATTTTCTTGAAAGACTATTTTTTACTCTAAAAACTAGTAGTTTTTGACAAATTCTCGGATGAAATGTACTATGAACTCTTATAGGGTAAACCCCTTGAGGGAATTGAATGTTGGACAATCATGTTTTTGTTGACTGACCCTACCCACATAGTTACACAAATATACATATGTTTGTTAAAAAATGTGTGATGGTGATTAAATTTTTTTCCCACCTAGAAAGACCGTTGATATGTTTTTTCTTGTATTTCATTGAACAATATATTCATGCAATAGATATGACCTTCAGCTATACCACAATGTGCTTTTAATGTGGAAAATGTTGATTTTTATCAAAAAATACAATACAATTAAAATAAATCTAAATTTTCATATAAAAATTTGAAACTCAAATTTATACATGGTATGCTACTTGTACCACAATATATTCATTATTCATAGAATGTTTTGAATTATCCAACTATTTATGGTAGTATTAAAGCATTAAATAACTTTTAATAGACACAATAAGAGAGGACAAGCTATAATATGATATTATAAGGCTTCAAGAAAAAATGATTTTTCTCGAGCTCTATTTGGAAAATACAAATGTACAAATATCATTCTTCTTTCTTTTTCACATATGAAATTGCATTACTTTTATAAGTTAGATTTTGTTTGTGATGATTTGAAACTATTCTAAATGTTTAAGAAAAAAGAAATCTAAATTTTTCACCAATGGTGTACATTATTGTAACAAATATCATTGTCATTTTCATAACTAAAATCAAACCCATCATAATTAATATTTGCAAAATTCACCCAATTTTTGAAAATTGGGTGAAATTTGACTTGGAATAGAAATTCACTCTATTTCAATACCAAAGTGCAAATTAATTCCAAAGTATTATTTTGAAATTGAGATCACAACTTCTAGGTGTTGGAAATTTTCAAATTGAACTTGAAGTTTTCATTCAATTGGATCTACTACTAGCTAATATTTATCAATAAATTTTGAAATCAAAAATCAAATTTCAATCAAAAATTGATTGTCAATTGGCATTTAGTGATCTATATAAGAATTTATTTTCTTTTGATCTATAATGTTAAGTTCTAATTGCGCGGTGATTTAAATTTTTTATATAATTTAATTTTTGATTTTTTTATAGGGCCATTTTCAAACTTGAATGTTAGTATTTGAAGTGAGCATAATTATGCTCTTTGAACTACAAGATATTTGTAGAGAAGACTTTTGAAGATCTAAAGGGAACAAATATAAAAATACTAATACATCAAATATCGTCTTCCATGAGTATAACAAGTAGCTAGTGAATCTTAGATCAAAATGATATTAGAAAATTATTAGATCCTTACTACCTATACATTCTACTCCTCTAAATGTGAAAAAACAGTCATATTATATGTCAAATCATTTGAATGTGAGACCAATGTGCTTCAAGCAATGATAGTGTAGTAAGTGTATAGGATATTTGATAATATTGTTGAAGAAAAGGTCACTATTAAAGAGATTTGAATATACATATATTTGTTTAAAATTTTGTCTTTTATTTTTTCTAATTTTTCATATCCTTTGGAACTCTCTTTCTAGAAGGATATTCCCTTGCTAGAATCTAACATTCACATATTGATTTGGTCTTTGAATACTTTAAGACCAAATGTTATAGAAGGGGTTGTTGGAACACATTATGCTTGATAATCACCCATTGATGAGATGGGTGTAAATCAGTGCAACAAACTTCTTGTGAAGTTGTTCCACTAAACAACTAGGAAAAATGAAGAAATTGCCTTATATATTTTGGTTGTTAATTTTGTATGTCTTGAGTGTTTCAAGTTAATTAACTCTTAAGGAACCATTGTTCCTATAGAGAACAAAATAGATTTAACCCCTAAAGGACCAGGGCCGTTCTTCTGTCAAAAACTACTCAAAACTGCCATTTTTGCTGCATTCATCCAAAAAAACAAAAAAAATACTTTTTTTAGAATCTAACCGTAGGATCTTGTACTTTACTAGTCTAGTATCATGTGGTAAAATTCTCATGGAGTTTGACCGTACAGATTGGAAGATATTAGCATTCAAAGTTGAAAAAAGAAAGTTTTTTTGAACACTAGCCTGCAATTTCAGATGACTTTGAATGCCATTTGGGGAAAAAAATTACACCATGGACCTTGAATTTAAAATTTTTTGTGTTGAAGAATTGAGTTGAAAGTCTAGAATTTTTTTTTTTAAAAACATGATTGATTTTCATTCTTTAAAAAATTGTTCAGTACAAGTAGGTCCAAGATTGAAAGAAAAACTAAATCTTTAATAGCTCTAAAATGGGATTGAAACACAATAATCTCAACAGTGAGATTGTTCTAAATAGAAAAGTTAACCTTGTCAAACAATTTTTTTTGAAAAATTGTGAAAATTCCATTTAGAATTGAATCCTACAAGTTGTTTTTTCAAGAAGATGCTCAAATTGCCCGAAAAACAAGATTGTTCATAACTTTCACATTACTAATCCAAATGGAATGAATCAAAGCTTCACATGTAGACAAAAATATGATCTTTAAGAAGAAGAAAAATTTCAAATTAATTTCAAATTTTTGTAGATTTATTTTTCTGCCCGGTGACGTGTAAATTATGTTTAAGATGCCATAACTTTTGCTCTCGGGCACCAATTGAAATAAAATTTATATTCCCACGAAGCTCATAAGTTTTCCTATCTTATGGGAAAGTTTCAAAAAAAATCACTGAAAATTGAGATCATAGGAACTTGCCCGAAATCCATTTTGTCCCCCGAGGGGACAATGGTCCTTTAGGGGTTAAAGTAGACTCCTAAAGTCTCAATCTTCATCATGATTTCTTAAAACTTTTTTTAAGATAGAAAATGCCTAAGTTTTATGGAAATATAATTTTTATTTCAATTGATGCCTGAGAGCAAAAGTTACACCATCCTAAGTTCAATTTTCAACAAAAGAAATCTACAAGAACTTGAAATAAGAATTTATAATTTTTGTTTCTTACACTTCATATTTTTGTCTATGTGGAAAGCTTTTATTGATTCCATTTGTACTAGTGATGAGATAGTTATAGAGCTTCTTGTTTTCTAGGCAATCATAACATCTTCAGAAAATAATGTATTAGATTTGTTCTTGAACTCAATTCTCACAATTTTTCAAAAAAAGAAGTCCCACATGGTTTAATTTGCTTGCTAAGACAATCTCACCATGTGGATTAGTGTGTTTTAATTCCATCTTACATCTATTAACAATTTATTTTGTCCTTCTATCTTGTAACTACTTCTAATCATCAATTTTTTAAGGAATAAAATCTCTATTTTTGAATTTTTTTCCTACTATCGACTCAATTCTTTATGCCGAAATGTTTTTAATTCAAACTTTGTAGTGCATAGATTTTTTTTAAGTTAAGAAGATTCAAAGTCTTATAATTTAGTCACTCAAGGTACTAAAGAAACCTATTCTCCTTGTTTTTAACGCTAATATTCTATTTTCTATGCGGCCAAAATTCTGAATTTTTTTTCACACACTCTCAAACTAGTCTATAGAAGGGGGTTGCAGAATCGCTCAGTCATTTACAGTGGCCCCTAGAAATGTTGTGAAAATCGTGCAGAAGTAGTTTTGTGTGATGTAGACTTTTTATGTTGAGAACCACCCATCCAAAGTGCTTCATTCTAGAATAATTTTAGGGTGAAAAAGGTGATTGTACTGTATAGTATTTAGTAATGAATGAATGATGATGTACCTCATACTGGAAGTGAAGTGTAGTTAATGAGATGCAATAATTTTTAATTATAAGTTGGAACTAAATTGATTTAAGACGTGTTTTGCATGATTTAGAGAGCGTCATGAACACTTTAAGTTGT
The DNA here is from genome assembly GCA_947034895.1 of Rhytidiadelphus loreus. Classification (NCBI taxonomy): domain Eukaryota; kingdom Viridiplantae; phylum Streptophyta; class Bryopsida; order Hypnales; family Hylocomiaceae; genus Rhytidiadelphus; species Rhytidiadelphus loreus. The sequence goes on along the minus strand of OX344764.1, from coordinate 18,370,814 downwards.
CATTTGATCCAATCACTAGTGTTTTTATATTCTTTACAATTGTAGTCTGTGTGCATAATGAGCGACTGATGCACTTTTGTCTTATAAAAATCACCAATTTTTTTTATTGCAAATTTTCTGGAGAAAAAATGGAATAACACCTCCACTTCTTTCTCTAGCCATGAAAAAAAAATTACATACTTTTGGTTTCACTAGCTTCTCCAAACAAGACTAAATTTTCTTACATGCATCATTATTGAGCCTTCTACCTTAGTGCAAGATATCTACAGTTAGATATGCCAAAAAAAAACAATTTTCAAAGTTTTTGCTCTTTTCAGTAGAAATGGCCGTTTTGAGTGTTTTTTCGACGAAAAGAAGACCACATTCCTTTACGGGTTAAAAAGCCTCTACATTTGATCATACAAATAAAAGATGGAAGTTCCTGCAATTTCACCTGGGTGATGGGAATCCCCCGGCCCAACCAACTTGCTCCCAATTTCACGTACATGCACCCTCATTGATCTTTTTTCGATGATGAAATTGTTCTTGCAAGATGTTGCTTGTGCTGACTCATCAACGGTCCATGCATAGCTCATAAATGGAAAAGCGAAGTCGGAAAATTAATGGGCCACCTTTGCAGGCCCCTGGAGCATTTTTTTGCCACAGGTTCACAATGCACATGCCAACCTTGGTAGCAGTTCAAATCGTAAGTTACAAACACCCGGGTTGGTCCCAATTTCGTGGTCACTGGCAAACTTATTAACTTTCCCTATTGTGTAAGGGCTTGACGAAATCCGCCTTTCTGCATGACAGACTTTGCTGAATCTTCAGTTTTTCTTATTAGACAGACTGGGACACATGACGCTGAACAAAAGGGCCAACAAAAAACTTGGATAGTTTGATCATAGAAACTAAGATAGGGGGAGGTTCGTAAATCGCCCATCTAAGAGCTGAAACTTAATTTGGGGGAGGTGAAACTTCTTAAAATATTTCTTAACAATGTATATTTGAGGAGGTGAAACTTCTTGGAAAAATTTCAGTAAATTTTCCTTGAAAGAGAAGTGGAGTTGGCATCTAACCCAAGTCATTTCATATTTTTTGGACCTTTGCGGAATTAGTTATGAAACTTTGAAGTTGGAATGATATAAGACTCTAAAATTGCTCACTTCCTCAAATATACATTGTTTGTACATTACTGAAGGTTATGAAATAGCAACATGTATAAATAGTGTTCCTTTTGAGGAGTTGGGTGAGTTTAGAGCATGTGCACTTTTAAAACCTCCTACTTTATACTCAAATACCAAGGTAGGAATACCATAAACAATTAAATAAACATCTTAGCCTACATGATATAGGGAATTCATTGAGAAATTGAGCTTAATGTGTGCGAAAATAAGGACAAGGAAGAATGAAAAACAAGGAAATTTTTTTCCCTCAAGAATGAATATTTTATTCAATACAAATGCAGATTTTTCATTTGGATCCCATTTCCATCTCAAAAGTTCACATAAAATGGCTACCTTTGAAACTTGTTCCTAATTAGGTATGAGCCAATCAAATCTTTTTTCAAATCACCAATAGAGTCAAATATTGTTCATTTTAGGCCCCCCCTATGGTGCCATTAGACGGGACCTCTCCGTTTATGATATTCCTACTATATTTGGACAATTTTAGGTGCAATTTACCTTACAATATTGGACTTTGGGACACTGATAGATTAATCCTTCAACATTCAAATCCTTTTGAATTTTCCTACACATTTTTTCTTATATCTTTGTACAAATCGATTCTTTATGTCAATATCATCAAAATTGGTCTTAAAAAAGAAGGATCCTTTCTTGAAGATCCAAGAAATGCTTTGAACGAAGATATTTGGACAATACATCACTCTATTCATCATCATTTTGAATATGAATATCGAAGTCTTCAAGGGATTAATTAATCTCCCTCCAATGTCTACTAAGAGCATCCCCACCAGGGAGTTATCTTTCCCTAAACTCGGGACCTCAATCTAGTCAACCTTGACTTTATAGGGATGAGACCTCGCGAGTTCTCTATATGAGCTCCAATATAGGGAATTGGGCCCAACTTTTACCGAGTTCTCTATAAATTTGGGGTAGAGATCTTGTTTTGAGACCGGTGCGCGCAAGCTTCTGTATCCCCATCCCCATCTGAGGTCCTGTCCCTAAATTTTTAGGGATACAGAACTCCCTGGTGGGGATGCTCTAATCCCATCGTGCTACTAGTGAATCATCTGAATCTTTGTATCTTCTTTGGAAAACTCAGTTTTTTTTCCTTATTTCCGCTTGGATTTGGTTGCTTTGTCGAAATGCTCCGCGACGTTCAAGTGAGTTGCATTTTTCTCCGACCCTTTTTCGGGAGTCCAAGATTCTATAACTGTTCCCTTGTCGTGTCCTTGATTAGAAATGATGGTTGGTTATGGATGAGTGGTGATCCCTTGCCACGGATGATATGGAGGGTAAGGTAGGAGGCTCTAATGTTGGAGGGTCATTTAAACTGCTCATGTAGGCTCACCTGTAATGGACTTGAGGTGGTCTTCAAATGGACCTTTTACTGTCATTGAATGGATCAATAAAAAAAATGTTATTTATTGTAAGAGCCAATCATCTGCTTTGCTTTCTCCATTTCTCTCTAAAAGCTGTAAGTGAACAATTTATGGAAGTCCTATGGTCAGAAATAGGGCCTTATGACTCATCTTGTTTGAAAATTCATAAGTAATTCAAAAATGCTTCAAAAAATACAAAACGACTTGAGTTACAATAAGAATCTATTTTTCTTTGTCTGAAAAATGAACTAAAAATAATCCCATACAAAAAATGACATGAAAAAGGCAAACCAGCCCTTAAGTGCACGCTTTCAGAGCCTCCTACCTTAACTGAAGGACAGGCAGCTACCTTATTAGCCTGCTGCAAAAATGCTGCAGCAGGGGGCTTCTGTATACATTGATAATACTAACTTAATCCTTAACCCCTCAACGCCCAAGGGGCTCAAAAGCAGCCTCACATAGATTGAGTCCAATTCAAAGTAATGTAACTTTTGCATCTAATGTCCAAATTCAAAAAAACTTGTTGGAGAAGTTGTGCATACTTTTCTAGTTTATGTGGTAAAATTTTCAGATCAATTCAAGATGTATTAGTTTCTTGAAATCCAATCAAAGTTCACAAGTATAATTTGAGTTCACAAAACTACACTTGATGGCTGCAACTTTGGGGGCTTGTATCTCCTTCATACAGTGTTTTTTTTCAATAAAATTTGTTGAATTATGTTCCCCTTGAAGTTTAGTTCTTGTGGTAGAATTTTCATATCAATCTAGGTTGTTTTGAATGTTTGGGAGCAATTCGAAGTTCAAAACCCTAATAGTTTTTCATTATAGTGAACTTTGGCAGCCTATTTCTTCTTCATACAATGGCCGTTTTCAATAATTCTTTTGGGGAAAGTTGCACATATTGGTCTAGTTGTGTCAATAAAATTTCATATCAATCCAAGAAATAATGAGTGACTGAGAGGCATTTTAGTAGAAGGAGGTTCAGCCTTAGGTGTAATTTTTGGCAACTTTTCTTGACATTTCAAAGCCATTTTGTAGACACAATGAGTCAATTGAATGATATTTTCTTTCACCAATGTATTTATATGCTGATTTTCAAGCACTTTGTAGTTTAAAGTTTTTCCATTTGAGAAGGTTTAGAATTCAAATTTCACCTCCAAATGTGTTTTTAGAAAAAATTCCGCATCCTTTTTCAACACTAAAACATTATAATCTTTCAATCTACACTGTCAAATGACTTCAAATTTGATCCATGACATCTTCAACATGTGCACTACAAGATTGTACAGTTAAGATCTGTATAACTTAGTGACATTTAGATTTATAGAACTTCAAAAGCTATGATGTTTTTAAATCCAAAAAGGCCTGGGGCCATGAGGGGTTAAAGGTGGTTTCGCACTTGCTGTTAATTAAAGTTTTGGTGCGGGCAGATCAAGGGTTGCTCCACAGCACTCTGAAGACCCCACAATTTGCTTTTAATTTGGGTTCGAAATTGATTTTTCCAACAAAGTAGAATAGAATGAAATAGTACACAAAATTTTCAATATGAAAATTAAACTAATGATGTGGATCTTGTGCCACATATTTCATTTCTTGCATGACTTATGTATTTAAGCCTTGTAGCCAATCTTGTACTAAAATTGAAGTGGAAAAAAGCTCTTTATACTAGAGGAGTAGTGGTAGGTAAAACAAACCATGTGGAATATGTGAATTAGGACAAAAAAGAACTCCACTCATGGTTAAGTGAAAACATAGGAATTGTGATAAAAGTCAAGTTCCAAACCAAATATAGTAGACTATATTTTTCCGAAAACCTTCAAACCAAGAAAAGTTGGGGAATCAAGTACACTTTTATCTCCAAAAATCCATTTGAAATTTCAATACTCCACCTAAAGGTTATAAGCAAAATTTAGAGGAGGTGTTTGAAAATGTCTAAAAAGAGGTTCCTTCCACCCAACCCCAACTCCTCTAGAATTTGTTTAGAACTCTTATATAAGACTTTAAAATCTCAAGCGGATTTTTAAAGATAAATGTTAGCTTGCTTTTTACATTTCTTCTAATTTATTTATTTTTAAATTTTAGAATACTCTACTAACTTCTACTAAAATCCTACAAGAGTTTGGTAGTTTCTTTATACAAACAATGTGCAATTGCATATTCAGTTACATGTACAAATAATTACTTTATAAGAATTTAAGTAGTAATGTTTTTATTGTCAACCCTCCATTGTAAATATTTGTTTCATATATATGTGTAATGCATAAGTTTTGTCAATCACAACAAAATTTTATTCTAGCAATGAAAAAAAATTGTACTTTTCAAGTACTTAAAAGTTATATGTTTTTAAATTGATTTGACAAATACTAATCATTAAAGATATTAGAAGCTTGATATGAATATTTTCTAATCATGAATTTGAACATCAAACAAAGTAAGAATATCAAAAAGGTTGTATAATGTTACATACTATTAACCCCTAAAGTCCCATTGTCCCCTTTGGGGACAATTTGGAATTCGGGCAGGTTCCTATGGGCTGAAATTTAACCCTAATTTTTTGAAACCTTTTTTCAAGATAGAAAACTGGATAAGCTTTGTAGGGATATAATTTTTATTTCAATCGGTGCCTGGAAGCAAAAGTTATTCCACAAAAAGCCTAGAACTGAACTCGGCGGGCAGCACAAATAATATTGCAAAATTTTTTTAAAAATTAAATTTTTTTTTTTCTCAAAGATTATGTTTTTGTTTACATCTGAAGCTTTGATTCATTCCATTTTGATTAGTTATGTGAAAGTTATGAACAATCTTATTTTCCGGGCAATCTAAGCATCTTTTTGAAAAAATAACTTATAGGATTCATTTCAGAATGCAATTTTCAATTTTTTTCAAATTTTTTTTCTTTAAAGTTTAAGTTTGCTTTCTAGAACAATCTGACCATTGGGATATTGTATTTCAATCCCATCTAAGAGCTATTAACAATTCAGTTTTTCTTTCAATCTTGGACCTACTTCTACTTGACAATTTTTTGAAGTATGAAAATCAAGTTTTTATTTTTTGAATTTTTTTTTCTAGGCTCCCAACTCAATTCTTCAACACAATAAATTCTAAATTCAAATTCCATAGTACACATTGTTTCCACAAATAGCAATCAAAGTCATCTAAAATTGCAGTCTAGTGTTCAAGAAAACTTGTTTTTTCAACTTTGAATGCTCATATTTCTCAATCTGTACGGTCAAACTTTATGAAAGTTTTACCTTATAATCCCAAATAAGTAAAGTTCAAGATCCTATGGGTAAGTTCCAAAAAAAGTATTTTTTTTTTGGATAAACAGAGTAGAAATGGCAGTTTTGAGTGGTTTTTGACAGAAAAATGGCCTTGGGACTTTAGGGGTTAATAGTACGTGCAGGTTTGGTTTAAATTAACTTTTGGCATTTAGGGAATAAATACTACGTAGTATTTAATTTGTATCTTTAGAAAAAATAAATGAATTTTTAAAACTAATTAAATAAAAAAAATGTTTTCAAAATGTAAGGAATGATAAATTCTAAAATTACATAGGATTGAGTACTTTGGAAGAAAATAACTGAGGACAATGGTGTTAAGCTCTATAAACATATCCCTTCCAACCCCTCTTTGAAAATCCTCCATTGCTAACATTGTACTATATTCAACACTTTTCAATTTTGTTTACAAAAAATAAAGCCATCCATAGTTAACACCTCAAATTTTCCTCCTTCCTTGTTTTATTGTTGTTTCAACATTTGGTGCATTATTGTACTTTTTCAAAGTAATTTCACAACTAAAAATTACTCTAAAGTTATTTGAAACAATAATGGAATATTTGACCATGTTTACCTAATGGTTAAATGTATAAAAAAAATTAAATTGTTTTAATATGTCATCGATAGATAATTAAATTTGAAATTAATACATATTTCATATCTTCTCATAAGAAGTTCCATTTCTTGTAAGATATCCTTTATGTGATAAGAACTTTGACATCCTACTAAACAAAAAGGATTATTGTATGTATAATATCATCTTTATACAAACCTAGTAAATAAATAAATAAGTATTTGCATGACATCCCAATATTTAAACCCAATATAATTAGTTTGAGAGAAGAATAGTTTCCTTTTGCATTCTTAGGTAATTGGAATTTTGGATATTGACAAATTCTTTTTATCATTATAAAGGTATCAACAAATGTTTGCAATACATGAAGGGTTGAACAATTGGCATAAGATATTTACCTATATTTTCAAAATCCCAATGTTCTTTTGATGTAGAATATCAATATGGATTGAAAGGTATGAATTGTAAAAGGGTGTCATTCCCCCACTAAAATCCCAAAGAGCTATCTATTACAAAAGTTGAGAGTAATTTTACTACAGAAAATTAAAATTTGACGATATTCTTGAATTAACGTTTCAACATTTCAACTTAAAAGCATAAATCAATTAAATTAGAACAAGCATTTATAAGCACACAATACAGTGACTATTTTTTTAATTTTAAAGTCGTGAGAAAATCTTGTAGAATATGATTTCAAAGAATTCAACCACGAATAATTGTTGATTTAATATTCTACACCACTATATTGAAAATGTTGAAACAATACCTTTGAGTAATTGTTGATTTAATATTCTATACCACCATATTAAAAATGTAAAAACAATACCTTTGAATAATTATTGATTCAATATTCCTACACCACCAAATTCAAATTATTGAAACAATACCTTTGATTTACAACATTGATTCAATATAACTTGTAATATTGCTAAGACAACCTTAAGTGGCTACTTTGTGTTTGTCATGTTGTTTCAGTAATAATGAAATACTAATTTAAAGTTCTTAAGAATTTAAGATGTAACTAGAAACACAATAATTAAGTTCAAAGTTGAATTTTAGACTTCATTTGGACATAAGTATAATAGCTTCCTTCAAAAAAAATTGAACTAGAAAAATGGGAGAAACAAGCTAACATTTATCTCTAAAAATCTGCTTGAGATTTTAAAGCCTTATATAAGAGTTCTAAACAAATTCTAGAGGGGGTGCAGTAGGATGGAAGGGACATTTTCAAACACCTCTTAAATTTTGTTTATAACTTTTAGGTGGAGTATTGAAATTTCAAATGGATTTTTGGAGATAAAAGTGTACTTGATTCCCAAACTTTTCTTGGTTTGAAGGTTTAAAAAAAAATATAGTCTACTATATTTAAATGAGGTTTGGAACTTGATTTTTATCACAATTCTTGTGTTTCCACTTAACCATGAGTGGAGTCCTTTTTTGTCCTAATTCACATATTCCACATGGTTTGTTTTACCTACCACTACTCCTCTAGTATAAAGAGCTTTTTTCCACTCCAAATTTAGTACAAGATTGGCTACAAGGTTTAAATATATAAGTCATACAAGAAATGAAATATGTGGCACAAGATCCACATCATTAGTTTAATTTTCATATTGAAAATTTTGTGTACTATTTCATTCTATTCTACTTTGTTGGAAAAATCAATTTTGAACCCAAATTAAAAGCAAATTGTGGGGTCTTCAGAGTGTTGTGGAGCAACCCTTGATCTGCCCGCATCCCAGCCCTGCCCCCCCAAAGAGGCTTAGTGGAACATTGTGTTTAACCAGCCCCCCTGTAATGACACCAAAACTTTAATTAACAACAAGTGTGAAACCACCTTAAGTTCTCGGACGTCCAAATTATCTACTATGAAGAATTAAGTTAGTTGGGCCCAAATTAGTTTGGAGAGGCAAAGAATGTAGGACACTAAGCAAACACAAAAATAGAGGTAATTTTTTACATTTGCCCTTGGTTGGGGGAAGGTAGACGCAAGACACAAATTTCAATTGACCACTTTAATGTCCTCCATTTATGCCGCAATTTAGAAGCCATCCTATTATTGCCATGATGTATGCTCAATGCACATTTCATTGAAGTTTGAAATGTATTCGTGTGATATATTTCCTCTATCCCACTAAAAAACTTTGTATTGAAAATTGTGCATGTACCACTAAAACCGTTCCATTTATTGATTTTGATCGTTGATCATTGAGCAAGCCATGTAGAATTTTTGGAATTGAATGATTGATTGAGTGGGAATTGGTTTGAATCACATTGCTTGCTCAACAATCAAAATCAATAAATAGAATGGTTTTGTAATACACTCACTATGTCTAATTTGGAATTTTTTTAGGAGGATAAAGGGAGTAGTGACCAAAAAATGACACAAATAGACACATAGCACAAGTAGGAGCTCCTACCTAAGACCATCTACACATTCTCTACTTTAATTATTTCTTCTTCTTCTTTAATTTCTTACAAATAGGGTGATTCTTCTTCTTTTTTCTTTTTTCTTTTTTTTCTTTTTTAGATTATAAATTTTCCAATTTTCAAAACAAGGTGTACCTCTTGAGTTTTCACCTCTCTTAATATAAAATTATTGAACAGGGAGGGAGTCCTTTTACATCAACTATGTAACAAGAGTAATTCATGTTACAATGGCCCACAAGTTATTGACACGATTGCATTCAAAGATTTATTTAGTGAAAGGAGCCTTGATTCACGGGAAACAAAGGGTCCTTTGCCTTGAAGTTCAAGAATGTTATAAGACACTTTGGGGAAGGTGTCCACTTCTTGGATACCTATAACTTTTCTTCATTCTTTTATAATCTTTGGTGATAGTAAGCCAAATCTCCTTGGAATAAGAAAAATCAAATATTGAAATTCTATTCCATTAATCTTAGTAGTGATTTGTTCATGTTCTACACTTAGACTTGTTTAACCCCTAAAGGACCATTGTTCCTTTGGGGGACAAATGTGTTTTTGGGCAGGTACCTACAGGCTGAAATTTTCTCCTAATTTTTTGAAACTTTTTTTGGAGGTAGAAAAGCTAATAATATTTGTGGAAATATAATTTTTTTCACAATCGGTACCCGGAAATAATAGTTATGACCAAATAAGCTCAAATGAGGGGATGGCGGACAATTCGGGCAGCCAAAAAAAAATAGACAAAAATTTGAATCTTTTCTTTTTAATATTTTTTTTTCTCTTAGATTATATTTTTGTCTATCTCGAAAGCTTTGATTCATTTCATTTAGATATGTTATGAGAAAGTTATGGACATTCTTGTTTTTCGGGCAGTTAGAGCATCTTCTTGAAAAAACAACTTGTAGGATTCATTTTTGAATGCAATTTTTCAATTTTTTCAATTTTTTTTTTCATGGTCTAATTTACTTGCTAGAACGATCTCACCATTGGGATTAGTGCATTTTAATTCCATCTAAAATATATGAATATTTTAGATTTTCCTTCTATCTCATACCTACTTCTACTTAACAATTTTTTTAAGAATGATAATTAAGTTTTTTTTAAATTTTTTACTTAGACTCTCAACTCAATCTTCCACTATAAAGATTTAAAGCTCAACACTTTGTAGTGCAAAAATTTTAAGTTAAAAATGTTCAAAGTCAAAAAATCTAGTCCTGCAAAGTGTTAAAAAATTTGTTTTTTCCACTTTAAACGCAAATATCTTGCAATCTGATTGATCAAAAATTAAAAAAATAATTCCACACACTTTCATACTAGTCAGGTGTAATATATTACAGTTAGATATGGAAAAAAAAATTAATTCTTTTTTACTCCTTGCTATAGATATGGCCGTTTTGAGTCTTTTTTGGCAAAAAAAAGACCTTGGTCCTTTAGGGGTTAATTTGACCCTCTCTTTAATGACACTCCAAAATATCTTGTACATTTGCAACAACATCTGACATTGTTTGGAGTACACTTGCCTTACATTCAAAATATTTACCGAACATGTAGATTTTGGACAAAATATAATTTATTCATCCAAAGTATACATTGTTTTAGTATTTGAAAATGTCATTTTTTCTTGGTTATTTTGGAGAGAATTCAAAAATATAACAATTATTGAACATGGATTTCTAAGCATATTTTATGAATTGTCAAATTTAAAAATCCTACATCATATTATTTTTTCATCTACAAGGTGTGTATTTTTTCTATCTCAATGTATTTAAGAGTTAAAAGATTTAATTGAGAAATGGGATAGGTCTTGAACAATTTTAATACCTCCTTTCTTACTAGTTTTTGCACATTGAGATCAAAGGGTATTTTAATTAATGCAAAGACTAATAAGGAAGATCTAATTACTAGTAGATTACTAGTCTTTCCATTGATCTATTTGCTATCAATCTACTAGTAGTTAAATTTCTCTAATTTGAACTCGATCTCAACTTCATTGGAAGGGGGAGGCTCGATCAAAAAATCGTTTGACAATTTGTGGATTTTGATGGGGTCATTTACAAAAAATAATATTATTTCTTGTATATTAAAAAAGTGGTGATGCCAATGTTTCTTATTGGGGTTCTCCACTTGATGATTTTAGTTTTTAAATAATGCAAGTACAAATTTTGTTTTCTTCAAAAGAAATTGTCCAACAATCACGACCAAATACTTGCATGCTTTCTCTAACAAAACTTTTTATATGAAAAGACTTCCTAAATTATGGCTACACCATAGCAAGAATGTTTATTTTGTGATAGCACTAAGGTAACTCAGCCTATGATAGGCCAAGTTTGAAGCAAACTAATGTAGGCCAAAAAGTTCTTATGAAGTATATTTCACAAGATACATGTACATTCGAAGAAATTATGGGCTTGCATTAGGCTGCTCAAAACTTGGCCCGTCATAGGTTGAGTTACCTTACATGAAGGACATCTTCAACTTTTGGTTCAAGAATGTTATGATCTTCTCTACTATTCTAATAATTCTATGTAAGCTTTCACATGATTCTTCTACAAAGATGGTCTTCCAACTAGTTGAAGAACAATCTGTTGGTTTTGTCACCTAAAACAAAAATCTTGAAAAAATGCCAAAATAAGAACCTACATTTGAACTCAAAAGATTTAAAAAAAATTACTATTATTCAATCAACGATGAAATTTATAAAGAATTTATATTTTTTGCTTAAATTTTTTATTTATATATATTGGTAAGTATAGTATATAGTTGGTAAGTATACTAACATGATTTGTATATTATATATTACAACTAAAAATATTACGTTCAAAATTTTTCATTAAATTTTTCTTCTAAATTGCAATTTATAATAAATGTCCACAATTATGGGAATTTAGACCATTCTTGGTCTTAAAAAAGTTATGCATTTATTATATTTGATATGAATCATTTTCACTTTTCCTTCAAAAATTCCAAGGTAATTTCAAATTTTCTTTCAAAAAAACTAAGACTTATGATGTCATCTCTAAAAATAATAATAATAATCGTTTAGCAATAGTAATGAAATAGGAACCACATAAGGTATGAGGTCCATAAAGCGCCTATTTAAGGGTTGAAAGTTAATTAAGGTTAGATTTCTTGAAATATTTTTTTGTAAATTTTCCTTTGAAATCAGAATGGAATTGACATCTATTCCAAGTCGTTTCAGATTTTTTTCGAGCTTCATGGAATTAATTATGAATTTTTGTAGTTGAAACACAATGGTCACTAAAAGCATTCATCCCTTGAAATGTACACAATTTATATTGTACATTGTTGGTGCAATGAGAAAAGCAAAATGTACCTTTGTAGTAGATGACACTTTTAGAGCCTGAGTGCTTTATGGACGCCCTACCTTAGTAGCAAATTTTGAATTTCAACTAAGCTTATGTGGTTGTAGGCACGTGTCAAAAGGGAGTCCCTTAATATGAATTAACCCTAGAAGGACATTGAGGACATTAAGTGTCTATTGGATGACTTCACTTGAAATTGTAGAATGGGAAAAAAACATTTTCTCATCCAATATTATTTTTGGAAGCTGCTTGAGTACATTTTCAGTGAATAGTATTGAAAATTTCCTCATTATGGTATTATTGACTTTTCTAAAGAAGAAGATGCTTAATTCATGGATACCCCTTGGTAGATTATTTTGGCCATTTCTTGCTATTTACTCTTAATGTGAAATTTAGCCATAAAAATGATATTTTTTGAATTTGAGTGCAACTAATGAAATGAATCTTACCAAGTGAAGTTTCAACTCCAATTGGAAATTTTGAAAAAATCATGAATTTCAATATTTTTATAGCAATATGAACATTAGGCCTATGACCATATATTGTTTGTTGATTTTCTAATTTGAAAGTGACACGGTAACTTTGGTCTTTACCATGGTGCTCTAAACTACAATATACATCTACAGTGAAAATATAAAAAAATTTGAGTATTTTTTGTATTTGATATGAATTTTCTTCCCTTCTTCCTTAAAAAAAAAAAATATCAATAATATCACAATAATATCAAATTTTCCCCAAAGAATTTGAACATTTTTACAACTTGTAGTAGACATATGATTTCACCTCTGAAAAATAAATATAAAAATCTTCATTTCATATCTTCGAGTTGCCAAATGGCAAGCAAACAAATAGAATGATGGCCCTATCCTTCTAGTGTTGAAAATTGCCTCCAAAGATTCTTGGCCCACCCAAAAATATGCAGCCCCGCAAAATGAACCAACATGATGCCACCCTTTTTCGCATGCCGCCCCTTTTTAAACTTCAAAAATTCGTAACTAATTCCACAAAGGTCCAAAAAATATGAAACAACTTGGGTTTGATGCCAATTCCATTTTTCTTCCTTCCTCCCATAATTTACCGAATTATTTTTTTTCCAAGGAGTTTAGCGTTCCCCCAAAAGGCCATCAACTCTTAAAAGGTCAGTCGCTTTAAGAGCAGACTACCTTCCCTTAATACAATGCCGCCCCCGCCTTTTGCATGAGGCTCTCCTCCTGTCCCAAGAAGATGAGCCGATTTCAGTACTGGAGTTTCCTGTTGCCGTCCCTTGGTCCGGGTCAGAGGCTCCCCGCAGTAAATGTGTGGGGGGATCCCAGTCTGACACAAGTAATAACCAATGGTTCTGTAGTTGGGTCGGTCTTGGGCCTTGCGCCGGTCCCCACGGGGAGGTAGGTTCGGCAGTCACGAGGTTCGGCAGCCATTACTCGAGACGGTAGCAAACTCATCAGAGGTTTCGACCGACCCACCTACCCTACGGGAATGAGAGATAGGCCAAGCCCATGATTCCTTGCTGGGTACGTAACAAGAAGCGGCCTTTTTCCATCACCCTTGAAATAGCTGACTGACGGATGACCCCAATGGCCCCACAGTTCGTCAGAGCCAGGGGGGATTGACCCCCTCATTGCCTCGCAGTTTACCCCTGGGAAAACACTGGAATTTTTTTATTTGCAACATATGATAAAATTTGGAAAATTTGAATTCATATTCAGTTTGCAAATTAGAGGCCCCAAATTAAGTGGGAGAGGTGAACAAATTAAAAAAAAACTCAGCAATTACAATTTTCTACAATTACCTTTGGATGGGGGCAATGAAGGGGGGTCATTCCTCCATGCCGTCCTGCAGGATTTTAAAAGGAAACTTAATTACTTTTTTTTAACTGCAGTTAAAACCGGTAATGGGGGTAGCTGCTGTAAAGTGTAAACTGAACCTCACTCACTCCCAGTCTGTCTCTGACTCGTCGTGCTCTTATTGGTGCATTTTTTGGCCCGGTCTACGATTGGGCAGAGGTTTCTACCCCCAGCTGTAACTAATGATGGGATTTCCTTACCCGCTCCAGGATAGGAGGATATTTTCACCCGGGAGGTAAGTCATGATGAACTGGCCGGCTCTGTATGGGCCATGCATGGGGATGGTCATGGTCCTGATAGGATGATGACCATCCAAGGACCATCGATTGGAGAGGGTGTTGGTGTTGGTGTCAGTGGCGAACAGTGTCAGTAGTAGTGTGCTCTGTTTTTTTCGCAGAGCAGGCGCGGAGGACTTGTTTTCGCAAGAGCCAGCAGTAGAAAATGATGGAGGAGCCCCGGCCCTTTGTCGCTGCTGTTACGTGTCTCGTCTTCTTCCTCTCCGTGCGTGTTTGCGTGCAGATGGACTCACTTATAATAAGGTACGTGCACTTAGAATCGCCACTTGAAATGAATGCCTTCTGGACAAGTGAAGTGGCGACTTTGAGTGGACATACCTTATCTTCATTATCAAGAGCAGGAGCAAGCTTTGGTAACTCGGATTTCGAGTGTAAGAGCACGGCAGGGTTGAGAGGAGAGAGTGAGGCAGTGTGTGAGAATGGAGAGAGTCGGACTGTGTAGATTGGGGACTGTGGAAGCGCTTTGGGAGGAATGTCCAGTTAGGGAGGGAGTAGGGCGGCTGAGAGACCTAGTTTATGATTTGAGCAGCGTCTATGGAGCGAGGGATCGTCTTGTTCGATCTTCGGCGTTTAAGACGTCGCGAGGATTGTGATAGCGCGGAAGGCATTGGATTTTAGAGCTGTTGTGGAGGAGCTTCCATGGATTCTTGCCTTCTGGAGAGGGTAAGGTGACTGAGAGACTTAGTTTATGATTTGAGCTGTTTCCATGGAGTGTCTATGCATCGTCTTGTTCTACCGTCGGCGTTTAAGGCGTTGCGAGGATTTTAACAGTCCGCGAGTAGGGAAAGGTATTGGAGCTTAGTCTTGGATTCTTGCTTTCCCGTGGTCGTATGCAGGACTTTTTGAAAACTGTTCGTGTCGGAGCGATTTGGAGTGCCGTGGTCGGAGACATTGGTTTATGCGGTGTTTTGTTCCCCATTTCCACTCTCGACCTCGTGTCACGGTCGTTTCCCTCCATCTCTGGAGACTGACATTGGTATTCTCTCTTTAACCCCTGAAGGTTCATGCTTTTGTTTCACCAAAAAATAATCCGAAACTGCCATTTCAAACTGGAAAGAGCCATAATGAAAAAAACTACTTTTCATGGCATATCCAACCTTACGATCTTGCATCAGTCTTGTGGAGAATGCTCGGAAAAAAATATTTCACCAAATAGAGTGTAAGATACAGGATTAATGTTCAAAGTGAGACGAGTTTTTTTTTTTGTCCCTTCCCATACTAGGTTTCCAGGCTTTAAATTTTTGCTTTAAAGAGTTTTGAGGATTACATCCTCATGGTGAAGAATTGAGTTGAAAATCTAGGGAAAAAAATTCAATAAAATCAATTTGATTTTCCTTCTTTAAAAAATTGTCAAGTAGAAGTAGAATTGGGAGGGAAAATCATACTGTGAATAGTTCTAAAATGGAATTGAAGCATGTGAAACCTTTTGGTGAGATTGTATTAGTAAGCAATCCTATATGCTATTTCTTCCAATGGATGCCTAGATTGTGTTCAAAACAAAACAAGACTCTTCACAATTTTCACATCACTGTGACATCAAATCTCTCCATAGACTTAAATATAGTCTTCCGAAAAACAAATTTATTTTGATATTTTTCACTTTTTTTTGGCTGCCTAGACAAGAGCATTTTGTTTGTGTACTTAGGACATAAATTTTTCTCCTGGCCACCAAATTGAATGAAAATTATATTTCTCAAAAGCTAGTATGTTCCCTTACCTTCAAAAAATGTTTCAATAAATTACAATAAATTTCACATCATAAAAACCTACGTAAAATCCTAGAAAACTCATTCCAGGATTTTGAACCCTTAAGTGTTAACGCTCAATGCACCCAGTTGTCCAGCACAGCAGTGGTGGGTCCTGAGCCGACTACCAGTTTTTTTGCAACAGTTACTGGTGGAAGGCGGATTTGCGGTTAGAGGTGCGCAAATGCCGATGACAGCCGTAGAGCGATTGCTTTTTTGTTCCACGTATTCATGACAACCCTTCGCTCGGATTGGTCCTACCTTCATTGGCGACATTCCCCTGCATTGGAATCGAGATGCAGTGCACGGTGAAATTGTTTTTATATAGGCTTTTTTTATTTTATTGTTCTGATTCGTGGCCTTGTCTGGCAAGTAGTCATTGGATGTGTTCTGGTTGCATTTTGATGCAATGGTTCCATCTTGGATTGGTATTTGCCTGGTCTGTCCGAGGTACCAGTTGATTGAAGAAATTCGACTACCACCGTAGCAGCTTTTGAGTTTGTTTATTTTAACGTTTGTAGCTATCATACTGTAGACCTAACTCGTGCTGGTGATGATGAATTGAAGGTGGTGGATGTGATGTTGATGGTGCTGGAGTGATGATTCTATGTCGTTTAATGTTCTAAGTCCGTTAAGAGGTATTCTTTCGTGGAATAGCACGTTGAACTAGTGGATGATTTCTTGTCAGGTGACTGTAATGCTGCAAAACGCTTGGAAGATCATCAAGTGGGAATCTCGAAAGTTTGTTGATGTGCAGATGGATATGCGATTGATGTAGAATCGACCATTTTGCAGGTGGTAATTGGGTCTTACGAATGTAAAACGATGTACATTTTGGGTCCAGCAATGGGCAGGAAGTGCCTATTGAAAAGTTTACGCAATTGAGGCGGATAATATTGGCATCCCTGGGGAATTTTTCTGGGTTTATCAGTGGAACTTGCAGAATATTCGGTGGATTTTGTGTTGACATACTGAAGGAGGATGGGATGGTTGTCGCTTATGTGTGGTTTCCTCTTTCACCTGTGGCAGTGAGGAGTGCCCTCGAGGAATATGAACCTGCAGGGGAATTTTTGTTTGATATGCCAGGTGATGTGATTGTGAATACTTAAACGGTAGTTCTGTTTGACTAGAGTTTAGTCCAAAGCGTTCAATTTGAGCTGGCACACGGGTGTGGGAGTTTCACGCCCTGTCTACTGCGGGAATTTGAAGTCTTTGTCGTCAAAAGTGTGCAACATCTGGTTTTCCACGTTGTGAATTTTTTCAATAAGACTTGTAGCCACATCACTATTTCACGACTCAGAGCCAGAGGAGACAAGCAGACAACGTTGTTTATTAAAGTGCGACAAAATGCAGGCATGGAAATCTTGGAATCTCAGAAGATGGTGTAATCTAAGAGAAAACTTCACTGTGGCATTACTTGTAGGCTATTGAGAGCACTCGATTGGCACTGCAAGTACGTTCTACCCTTTTCCTCAGCTAAGCAGATCGCACTGTCTAAAGGTGAGGTAACTTACAATAAGTCAAGTTCAATGCAGTAGCACAACTTGTTTTATTGAGAAAGTTTGACAAATGCCGAGAATGCCATATTTAACTATTTTTGGACTTTGCAAAGTCCAAAATTGGTAAAGGGACATCTAAGGCAATTGTAGACTTTGACTTCTATAGATTTTATGAATCTAGAATTGATATAGATTTTGGACTAGGTGATTTGAAAAATGTACAACATGTTTAGATTTTAGATATCTATGACAGCGGGAGATCTCCCGTTGGACAAAGTCCAAAATTACCTTAAAAGTCCAAAAGCAGTTAAATATGGCATGAGAGTGCAGTGATGGATATTGAGAAAGTTTGACTAATTTAGATTTCTTAGTAAGGGTGTTCATAGAGATGAACCATTTTGTCCTATAAGTCTTATTTTACATTGCATTTTTAACCTTGTAAGGATGTGGACCTAAAAGGTTCAATGGATGATTTCATTGTTCACTTTAGAAACAAACAATGTATTTTTTGGTCCAATAATAAGAGTGTTTTGGTGATTATCTTGGTTATGGGGGCTACTTCCTTCTAGAATTGAGAATTGAGGTGATTGAAATCATTGTTCTTTCAAAATGATAGTAAAAGTATAATTGCATTTAAAAGATCCTTTGATGCTAACAACCTTGTAAAGAGGATTTTGGTCTCATAAAATTGGTGACCTTTTTGTGTAACAAGTGTATTTGCTTTCCTACAAACTTTATTACACTAATAATCTAAACATGTATTTTTACTTTGAATTGTCCTACATAAGTATTAACCTTTAAATGTCCAAAGTCTTTTTTAAGCTTCTAGGAATTTGCTCTAAATTGAACAAAATGCCAACATTTTGATGAGTTTAATCAATCTTATTTGAATTGTAACTATACAAATTCTAACTAGATGTGTTAGAAATTTCATGGGAAAAGAAAAGAAAAGAAAACAATCTCACTTCTACATTGAAAGATTATAATGTTTAATCACAAGGTGTTAAATCTATGAAATAATTTTTTTACACATCAAATCCAAAAAATTGGTCACCAAAAAAATATGAGGTTAAAGGACATAACATGCATAATCCTAATTAATTTATGGCTTCTCAAAATCTACTCTACAAATTTGAAATTGAATTTCAAATGTGATTTTCCTCTAAGATCTAGTCGGTATTTGAGACTCATTTCTAAAAATCCTCAGCATTAGAAAATTAAGATTTGCAATGGACACCCTAGTACAAAATTTTGAATAGAAATATCACAATCATTCATTTTCAAAATTGGATTGTCGATGCTAAAACTAGACTTCAAAAGAATTATTCGAAATTACAAACCACTAAAAATAGCTACTTGGTTAGATTTTATTTAATTTCAAAGTATTGTTGACACCCAAATTTGGTGTCTCGGGTCTTTAGGGATTAAGGTAGATGATCCCATTCTAGTCACTTTGTAGGCATTTTCAAACTATAGCTTTAGTAGAAAGGGTGTCTTAGAGTACCAAGTTGTAGTGTCAGAGCTTGGTGTTCCAAGACCATATGAGAACCAACTTGGTATTCACGTAGTCTTGGAGTACCCAAGCTTTGACACTATAGGTTGGTGCTCTATGACATCCCTTTCTATGAGTGTGGGTATTTTAATGGCTTGCATTTTTGGCTTGCATTTTTAGTGCACAATAAGCTATAATGAGTACATAATAGCATTTTCAATTTAATTGATTATTTTGAAATTAATTTTGTAATGAACTCTTGTGAAATTAAGAATATATAAATTGACTTATGGAAATTTTTATGTATACATAATCTATAAAAAAGAATTAAATTGAAAAAAAGTCAATATTGCAAAGATTTTGGGGATTTAAATCCTCCCTTCAAAGTTGTTTCAAAATAGATTTAAGCAAGAAGTTGATTGTGTATTATATCACATATAAATAAAAAAAATATATGTGAGATGAATTGACCCTTATACATCTAAATGACTTCTAGATTCAATAATTTAAAAAATCTAAATATAGATTAAAAATATCAAAATTATTGTTTGAAAAAAAATATGATTTTGTTATATTTGAAATGATAAAAAATCATTTTTTTGACATTTTGAGTTGGAAAACAAGCCTTTTTTTACTCAATTATAGGAATATGAATTTTTGGTACTACATTATAAAAATAATTATGTTTTCTTAGTGCATTTGTATTCTTAGAACAATAACAAGCTATAAAAGAACTCCTATTGGTAGGTTTCTTAATTAAAAAATTATAAATATTTGGATACCAATAGAAACCAACTCTTAAATTTAGAATTCAAAAAGTATTAGTATTTCATAAAGCCAATAATTCACAACAAAATCAAAGGTTACTAGCATATGAGCCTAGGATTTTGAGTCCATGAGCCTAAGTACCTATGTTATAGGTACCTTTGTTATCAACACTTTCTATAGTTATAGGGTATCTATGTTATAGTCACCTTCAATTTTAGTGTACCTGCTTACACCTAGGCTCAATCCCCAAAGGTCCAAACACCATTTTTGGCAACATAGCAATTTTGGGCAGCTCACTATGAATAGAATTTTTATTTTTTTCCTTTGAAAATTTCACACAATATGTGCCTAAGGAGTACCTTTAAGACCCAACAATTTTCATAACTTTTGACTACATGGTTAAAAAGTTATTGCATGATATGTAATTTTTTGCGGTCGGTAGGCAACCTAGGCAACCTAGAAAACTTCTTTAAAAATCACTTTTTTAAGAAATACAAATTTGAAATTGGCTCCCTAGATTTATATATACATAGAAAGCTTTAAATCATTCCATTTTGATTAATTTGAGTTTTTAGTTTGTAGGTAGGTATGGCATCTAGAGATTCCATAAGAAAATTATATATTATCTTCTTATGTATTGTTTAGATACTATATAAATTATAACTTTCAAAGTGCTAAAAGTAGTTATATCTACAAGAGACTTTATGTTCAAGTAAATAGAGGTAGTACATTTTAGACATGAATTTGTAGGGTCAAAGTATGGGTTGTTTTAGAAAGGAGTCACAATTAAGTGTAGTTTTCACAATTAAGGTAATTTACACAATAGATTGGACCAAGGAACCACATGCATTCAAAGTTATTCCACATTTTTAGATGTGACCATAGGAAGCAAGAACACAAGACAAAATACTAAAGACCCTTTGCATAGTTTAGGTGTAAATCTATAAGAGACTACAACCAAGACGTTTCTATTTATTATTAGATCTAACATAGTGAAATGCAAGAACAAAATTTATGGTTGTGAGATTTTAGCATGTCATCGTCTCCTAAAATTATGTCAGACTTATTCCAAAGAGGTGGGCAAGAAAAAAAAATCAAAGAAATGTACAAAAAGATTATCTACTTCAGTAATGTAGAATTCCAAGTGGGTTTTTATCCTTCAAGAACAATAAAAAAATGTAGACTCAATCTCTCTAGGGAGGGGCACTAGGGGACCAAATTACACCATTTTCAAATTAAAACTCTATTTTTTGCCAAATAAATTTAGTCTTTATCTGCCAAAATATATCCATATCTATTTAAAGCATGAATGAAATCACTAAACTTGGTTGAAAAATTGCATGAATAGAATTGAAAAGTGTTATTTGAACCAAAAGATGCTTGAATGCAAACATACTATGCTTGTGGGCCTTGACCAAAGCATAAGCCTAACTTAGACCACTACTTAAGTCTCTATCAACTTTAAGAATTCAAGAGTGTAGAAGCTATAATCCTAGTGTAAACCACCCTTAAAGCATTCTCAATTCATACCTTGGATTTTGACCTTGCGACTAGTTTCTAACGGAGCTTATAAGGAGCCCTTCACACTTATGGTGACTTTCTAGAAATTCTTGACCCAATACAAAGCTGACAACCCAAACCTCAAATGGACTTTCCTACATTGAAAAAATGAGAGGAAATGATTCTATATTAGGAAAGACCTTTCATGCAAAAAAGGGAAGTTCATTTTTATTGGTACAAATATTAAAGCTTGAAGAGCTATAACAATTACAAATCTTCTTATTGTGAGCTAAGTTGAGGGCTTTTTATAGCTTGTCAACTTGTCGGGTACTTAGATGGGGGAAGGAGAATGACAAGACTAGGGCTAAAGAGGGACCAATTCTCATTGCATTGGGGAGTGTTTTGGGAGGTTCCACATGCATTGTATAGTTGTTGGGTTTAGTTGCTATTGGATTGGAGTTCTTAGAGCATCTGTACTAGCACCCACCAAAGGTCTAATATGTGTCAAAGTTGGATGACAAGTGCTTTGGGTTCCTCAAAACATTCTCATGGCACTCAATCGTAGCAAGTCAAACAATGGCCCTTAAAATCACTATTCATCAATCCTAAGTTTAGTGAGCTTTATCCTATACTCCACTTGGTGAATGATTAATTGACCATTTATGGGGCACATTTGGTGAGCTTGAATGGGAAACAAGAATTTTTAGGGCTCTTCAATAATAGATGTAAACATTTAGCACAATAAATTTGGAGAGTACCTTCTAGCTTCTATCTATTCAAAGCCTTGATCCCCTTCCATTCAAAGCCACCATCTAGGGCTACTACAAAAATACTCTATGGTAGGAGGTTCATAAAGTGCTTGAGCTCTAAAAGCATCCCCTAATTCAGAGGAACATTTTTCTTTTTCAATCCACCAACAATATACAAATAGTGTACATTTCATGAGGTGGACGCTCTTAGTGACCACTGCGTTTCAACTCTTCAAAAATTCATAACTAATTCCATGAAACTCCAAAAAATATGAAACAACTTGGGATAGATGCGAATTCTATTTTTCTTTCAAGTAAAATTTACTGGAAAATTAATTTTAAGAAATCTAGCCTCCCCCAATTAATTTTCAGCTCTTAAATGGGCGCTTTATGAACGTACTCCCTTTGTCCCGAAATAAATTTGGGGTTTCCTAGAAATGGCTAGATTAGTGCATGAGAAGCTCCTGTTTTCAAAGGATTGTGTAGTTACTATGACTTTTAGTAAACCCTACTAGGTATGAAAGAATAGAAGTCAATAGTGAAGCTATGCATGTTGAAAACAAGTAACAAAATTGATAAATTTTTTGTCCTTTTTAGAACTGCTCTAGTGGTATTAATTTTGCTCATTCTTTGAGCAACGTTGGTGCAGTAATGTCCATTGATGTTCTCTGTATTCAATTCCAACAATATCTTGTGATTCAAGTCTAGAAAATTCTCAATAAGAGATTTCTTAATAGCAATTTATATATAGTTGTGGGTTGAATTCTTTGCCATTGATTGATTAGAAGTTGCGTTTCGATTCCCTTTGCAAAGATCAAATTGTTATATAGTTTCTAGAGTGTGGTATTTGCTAATTCTTTTACTTTAAATTGTTCGAACTAGCTTCAATTGTTGTCCATGAAGTTATGGAGAGCCAATTTCGAATTTAATTTGGGACAGGAAACCCCAGATACGGAGGGAGTACTACCTTACCAACCAACCGCGCATGCCAGAAGGCAGAGGGTAGGTAGGTAAAAGTGGATATCCTGGGTTTTGTACTTTGTACTAAAAGGTTCCAAATCAAGACAAGGACCGAACCCTGCTGCAGTTCTGGAGTCTGGACTCGGGAGAGTCCCCGCGACCCCCACGCCACCAGTGCCACTCTCTCAAGTTCATCAGCTTCTTTTCGGGGAAGGGACACACTTTCTGACTGGCCAGAAGCTTACTGGAGATCGAGAATAAATGAGAGACGGAAGATTGGTCTGATCGAAGCTCAGAACCCGGAGAATCGAAATTGCAGACACAGTTCATGTGGAAAAGCGCCCGTCAAGTGATCGATCGAGAGGCAAAGCGAGGCACCTCGGATATGTCGCGATCCTTGGAGGACGAAACTGTAGCACAATGGTGCATTGGTTTGGTTTTTCGGTAGTGATGAGCTCCTCAAAGTTATCACATTGAGTCACGGCACTGTGAGCTTATTAGTTCCCGGAACTCATTGGACACAACACAACGTGTCAGGCGTTCCTACATCAGCTTTCTTTTCTTCCCTGAGTTTGCATACAGATGTTTAATTGACTCTGCCTTTGGAACGCTTACAACCCTCCCGGAACTCGCTTAATAGATGGCCTCCACCATGACTCCCCCTAATTTGCAATTGGAGGGGTTGCCAGTAGGGGTTGTTGCAAGTGATAGAAGAGACCTTCAGCAAGTTTAAAGGAGAGTTTCCTCGTCCCAAAGGCTGAGGACAAACTTGAACTGAACTCGATTAACTATGTGACTTTGAATGAGAGTGGAGTGCTTACCACTTATACTCAAGCTCAATGAGTTTGGGGATGGAGCTTGCGGAGTCTGTCGCTACTTTGAAGGAGTCCTCCAAAGGTATGGCTTTCTCCCCTTGAAACATGCCAAACAAATCAATAATGTGAGGTAGAGAAGTGGTGTGCTGGGATTTTTATTTTGTTATGATCTCATGATCTAAATTGAATATATTATATGAAGTACGCAATTGTGGGCAAGACATTAAACCTGGATTTTTGAATCCTAGCTAGTTTTGAGGAGGGTTTATACTTTTTTGAAAAACATGTTTTCATAAAAGTCACCTAAAGGGCAGAATTTTGAGTATTTTCTTGAGAGTTGGCATCTTTCTCTATCTCTTCCTATCACCTCCCCTTCCTCCACAATTTTCTTGAGGTTTGCACCTCTCTGAGATTCAAAGCTTGAATCTTGGCTTTTCCCCACGAAGCCACACGTGTCAAAACCCGGAATGTGAAACCCAGTTGTGCAGCGCCAACCAATGTAGACATTCAATTTTGCATTGCCACCAACGAGAATGAAAAAACAAGTGTTCAGATCCGTGTTGCATTCCTCTACTAGAAAGAAAAGAAGAAGGCTGTTCCATATTTGCTGAAGAGAAAAACGGGGAAGTCTATAGCAACTGAGACGGATTCTTTGCCCTGTCTATGTGGTTGGCTTATTCACTTTTCTTCGTTGCAATTGATTTTCCTACTTGTGCCAAAAAACAACAACTATAAACACTGACCGTGACGGATATGCTTGATGCCGCAGAGCATATAATGTAGGTGTGGGCCACAAAGCCCGAGGTGCATGCCGAGCCAGCCATCTTGCCCCGATGTCAGTGCCCGCATCTTCGCCACTTCCGTACCTTTCCGTAGCGGTGCCTATCCTCGTTGTGCCTTGAGATTGTTTTGGCATCTGGTGGGGGCTCCATTTGTCGGTTTTGCTTTGTTTGTTTCTCAGTTTCAGGTAGATTTGGAATTCAGTCTTCAATGCGTACACTTCGTAACACTCTGTCTCTTATTTTCTTGACAACCTGCATTTATGATTGCAGTCCCTCACTCTCACTAGCTCCACTCTCCGACCGAGTTGCTTCAGGTTTATGTGATTCTCTTGTTGTGTGACTTGTGTCAACTGTTTGAGTTCTTCTAGAGAGTCTCCTCGTACACACTGGGCTCGTGAACTGTGTTTGGGGTGACGTTTGGAAACTTGAAAGGGTGTGTGATCGATATTGACCATAATCTGCACAAGTATTGGTGAGGCCTTAGGCTGTTGAGTTGTGATTTTATCCTCAGTGAACATCTGCACGTGTAGTTTAGTTTTAAGCTGTTTTTTTGTAGAAATCCGGGTACGTGAGGTGAAGGTTTGGTAGGGTGGAGAGCTCGTGTCCGTGGGAGAACCAGAGCATGCAGTGTAAGTTGTAAGGTGCAGATGATTGCCGAGAATTTAAGTCTTCGCTCCGTGGTGAATGAACGGAGGTTTTGGTTTTTGAGGGTTTGTTAGCATAGAGGTGGTTTTTGTAGGCGTTTCATTAGCTAGCAAGAAGATCGAGAAAGGGATCTGTTCAAATTCGTGGTGTGACTCGCATCACTTACGCTTTCCGATTTCGCAAGCAGTCATAATTAGAATGGTCGGCTCGTGAGGGCTACCTCAACATTTGTACTCCCTGACCTCTCTAATCTGCCTGCCTGGGGTCAGTTCCCAAAATAATAAGTGAGGAATACTTTGAATGTGTGAGTATGTGACAAGTGTGCTACAGGTAATGATAGTGTGGCAAGCTAGTGTGCAGGAGATTTTAGAGAACAGTATATTAAAGAGGTCTGTGTGTACATGTTTCTGCACAGAGTGTCGAGAAGACAGCTCAGTGATGAACCCAGAGTTTGACTTCGCCGGGCATAATTCATACTTCTGTAGCTGTCAGAGACTTGTACGTACTTCCTTTAAGACAACCCACGCAATTCTGATAGTCAGTAGAAGTCATGAGTGCTGCTCTATCTTTCCACCTTGTAGATAGCGTCGCATGAGTTAATGAGCTCGAGCACTCTCCAATTCTACCATTTCCTTTCAACGAGAGCTAGCGTGAGTCGCTACTAGCCGCTCATCTTTTCAACCCTGCCAATTCTGCTTCAGCTTCTAGTTTTCAGGATTCCTACCTTGAACCTTACATAAGACTCATGCTTCACAGAACATTCTTGAATTCGTCTGGTTAGAAACCACCTTCTAGTTCAAGATCTTACGTGCACAAGAACACATTCTTCATTCACACTGTAAAGATACTTACTTTTCTAGCTCCGACAAATTCTCCACCCTCACCTCACCATTCGATAGCTCCACCATCCTTTCCACCATTCTCAAGACTCCATACACACATGATTTCCCAAAGAATGGTGAACGTACGTAACTGCCAACTAGCTAAAGAATGAGGGATTAAAGAAGAAGGTTTCCAAAAGGCGGTGTAATTACGCAGCTGCTAATTGGCGAACGAACGTTTGATCTGTCAGGACCATTCCTTTCTTGTGATTGTTTCTACTGCGTCTGGCTTTACGATACACCGAGGTATAGATTCGGATGTTGTTTCGTAGATTGTAATTGAATAAAAGAAAAGGGGAGCAGGACATCTGCCAGCAACAATGCTATTTTGATGATTGTTTCTGCTGAGTCTGGAATTTACATTACACCAAGGTAGATTCGGATGCTGTGTTGAAGAAGAACACGTTGGCTTGTTTCGCACATTGTAAGCGAACAATTGCGAAGGGGAGCAGGTCATC
Source organism: Rhytidiadelphus loreus (assembly GCA_947034895.1). NCBI lineage: Eukaryota > Viridiplantae > Streptophyta > Bryopsida > Hypnales > Hylocomiaceae > Rhytidiadelphus > Rhytidiadelphus loreus. Next base: position 18,344,233 of record OX344764.1, on the reverse strand, counting down.
TGTAAAAACCATTCCTTATCTTGTGATTGTTTCTGTTATATCTGACTTTCCAACATACCAAGCTAAATTCCGATGATGTGTTGACAAACAACGTTGTCTTTTTTCGCAGATTATAATTGAACAATTCCGAACGGGGTTTTGCAATCTGCACAGACAATTTCCTGCAATGGCGACATGGCAATCGGAGCAGGCTCTTCAGAAGTCCTGGGCGCCCTCTTCACCCGCACCCACTGGTACCACTTCACCACCATCATCATCGCCGGCATGGGCTTCTTCACCGACGCCTACGACCTCTTCTGCACTCTCCACCGTCGCACGCTCCTCGGCCGCCTCTACTACCACGACCCCTTATCCCCTAAGCCCGGCGTGCTCCCCCCTAACGTCTCCGCCGTCATCAACGGCGTCGCCCTCTGCGGGACTTTCTGCGGCCAGCTCTACTTCGGCTGGCTTGGTGACTGCCTCGGCTACACTCTCGTGCTCACGATCGTCACTTCTCTTGCCTCAAGACTCTCCTTCGGAAGCTCAGCTGAAGGCGTCATGAGCACGCTCTACTTCTTCCGTTTCTGGCTAGGCTTCGGCATCGGAGGAGGCTGTCCTTTATTAACAACCATAATGTCCGAGTATGCGAATCAGAAGACAAGAGGGGTGTTCTTTGCAATGGGTTTTGCAATGCAGGGAAATCGGATTGTGGCAGGGGCGACTGTTTCGATTATTGTGGTCATCATCGAGGTACGGACGGGATGTAGCACTGCTTTTCCAACTCTTAATTTGCTACAGTTTATTTTTTATCACTACGGTATCCGAGCTTGGTGGGGTAGTCTTGCGACATATTCATACTGTCAATTCGGTTAAATTGACGGCATTCCAAGCAACCCTTTGATTAGTACACTAGCTGTGCCGATAGAGATGCAAACTAATATGCAAGAACTTCAGTTTTATTACTAGTGTATGTTGTCCGAGAGCTTGGTGTGGAAATCTCAATACATATTCATGATGCCAATGCTGGATAACGTCAATTCTTTATATTGATATGTACATTAGCTTGATGTGCCGAGAGATATGCAAACTAATATGCAAATTATATTTTCATACATAACATTGTTCACCGCTTAGGGAGGAGTTCTGGATGGAATGTAGAATCGGGACCACCGAGCAATGTAACAGAGGTTTCCGATTCTACAACTGTCCCACATTCATTCATAACATTGTGTAGCGGTACTTAAGCGAGAATTTCCGGATATAATGTAGAATCGGGACCCCCTGCAGTATACACATGCACCCCTAGGTGTCTCCTATTCAGACAAGATGTCTCTGTTATAAACATCTTGCAGCGGAGGTTCCCGATTCTACATTTGTCCGAGGATTTCCAACCCATCTCTCTCCCAGCTCCCTAGATCATATCATATCCTTCCTTTCTCGAGGGTATACCGTGCCATATCAATGGAACTGTGCCAATTAACGAATTGGGGTTGGATATGTTATGGTTGAGAGGCGGACTAGAACCCTTATTGCTAACTCTTCTTAATTGTACTTACAATTTACTACTTAATCTAATTCAGGCTATATACAACTTGTGAGATTCTAGTGCAAAAATTTGTTCTCGAAGGCTAAGTGCAGTTTTTGAATTTTTGAAGTCTAAGAATCAACAACTAATAATGTGAGGGCAGGACCTTGGGCACAATGCGATCTTCAAGATCCCTGCAGTGAGTCGGATTTTACAGATCTCGGTTGTACACCATATTGAAAATGCCATTGAATTTCGTTAGTGTCTAGTGATGACAACAACAATCACCTGAAGTCATCAAAATTCATTTGCAAGTGCTTTTTACCTGTTGTCCAGCTAGCTATGTACCTAACTTGCAAATAATTTTCGATCACCATGTCCTTGATTGCCAACAGCCGACCATTATGTAACTACCGCGCGTACGACCTTCGCAGAGAAAGGCTATCCGAATGCGTTTGAGATTAAGAATGCGTTCTTGCTGTTGTTGTTGATCAATTTGGCCGGATTCAATTTCTTCTGTACGTTTCTGTTGCCGGAGACCAAGGGGAGGTCGCTGGAAGATTTTGTCTGGGGAGAATGATGAAGGCCAAAGGGAGGAGAGTAGTCTGCATGTGCAGCTGAAGCAACCATGGAGTCTGGATCGCATTCACTAACCCCTAAACGCCCCGGGGTACCAAAAGTGTCCTCACATAGTTTCAAGTCCAATTCAAAGTGTTGTAACTTTTGCATTTGATGTCCGAATTCAATAAAACTTGTTGGGGAATTTTTTCTCTCTCTCTTCTAGTTTGTGTGGTAAAACTTTAAAATCAATCCAAGATGTACTGATTTTTTGTAAGCCAATCAAAGTTCAGAGGTTCAATTTGAGTTCACCAAATTGCATTTCATGGCTGCAACTTCGGGGGCTTGTATCTCCTTTGTCCAATGTTCTTTTTCAATAAAATTTGTTGTGCTATGTTCCCCTTGAAGTCTAGTTATTGTGGTAAAATTTTCACGTCAATCCAAGCTGTTTTGAATGTTTTGGAGCAATTCAAAGTTCAAAATCCTGATGTTTTTGGATTAAAGTGAACTTCGGCGGCTTGTTTCTTCATCATACAATCTTTTTCCAATAAAAAAAATTTAGGAAAGTTGTGCATACTGGTCTAGTTTGCGTGGTTAAAGTTTCATATCAATCCAAGAAGTTATGAGTGATTGAGAAGCATTTTAGTAGGAGGTTCAACCTCAAATGTGTTTTTTGCAACTTTCCTTGCCATTTCAAAGCCATTTTGCAGACTCAATGAGTCAATTGAATGATATTTTCTTTCACCTATGTGTTTGTATGCTGCTTTTGAAGCACTTTATAGTTTAAAGTTTTTTCATTTGAGTAGGTTCATTTGAGTAGGTTTAGAAATCAAATTTCAACTCCAAATGTGCTGCTAGGAAAATTTCAGCATCCTTTTTCAACACTAAAACATTATAATCTTGTAATCTATGTGGCCAAATGATTCCAAATTTGATTCAAGTTATCTACAACATAGACACTACAAGATTGTAAGGTTGAGATTTCTATACCTTAGTGACATTTAGATTTGTAACACTTCAAAAACAATGATGTTTTTAAATCCAGAAAGGCCTTGGACTTTTAAGGGCTAAGCAATAGGGAGAGTTAAAACCATATATCTTGATTGAGTCCCTTGTATGCTTTTAGTCCTTTGCAATTTTACATGGTTAAATGGACTAGAACTTGAACAAGGTTTATCTTTGAGTTTTCCAATGGTGTTCCAAAATTGTTGCTCATATAGTAATTGCTCTTGATTTTAACCCCGTGCAAATTCTTGTCTAAAATGTAAAATCTCTATACATGAGAGCCACCTAAGGTCGATTTTGAAAATGCCTATTTTCAACACTCTGAAAGTTCATAGTTCATTAACACAATGTTCAACAATAACAACCATGTGTGAATACTTATTACTTGAACAATTTCAAGTGTAATTACTCTAGCATTACACTTGAAATTGTTTTTATCTTGTCAGAAGACTTCAGCCAAAGCACCTGGTTCCCTCAAAATATTCTCCATTGCTGGGAGGGCACTAGATGCTCGCACTTATTAGACACCCTCCATCGCTGGGAGGGCGTATGTCTCAAGAGCTATAAAGAGCACTGAACCTGCAATGCCGTGATTGCCGTCGTCACTAGTCGGTGCAAAGCAATTCCACTGATCCGGCTTGTGCAGGTGCCTCCGAAAAATTAGGGTTAGTATCAAGAAAGGAGTTTGTTATGCTTTAACTTAGCTATGTCACTAATTTCCGATTTTGCTCACCAGTGAGTTGGGTTATGCTCTGTCGCAGGAGAATCTGTGCCCTTCGGATGGATGGATGGATGGATTTAGGGTTTAGGCTCTGTGATTTTGCGCATTTTTCGAATGTTCCATTTGTTGAGCTTCTCTCGTAGTTGTGGAACAAACTAGGCACCACAGTGGAAGAAGTCCGGTGATGCCAAGCCCTAATTCCAGAAAAGGGTTGATTGTTTGTGTGATTTTTTGGCATTTTCATGGAATATAGTGCACCCTCAGTCAGTTTCTTGTGATCCGGATGCAGGGTTTTGATCTGCACGAACTTGAATAAAAGAAACAATGCATTACTAGTCGCGTATCATTCACGAGGATTCTTGGTGAATCGGACGCTGTTTCTCAGCCGTATTCTAGGATCGTTTTGAGCGGAGAATGAAGGCAGCCGTGTATGCCGAGCTCCGGCAGGCACTATTGCAAGAGGACAAGAAAATCTTGGAAGCTGTGAAGGAGAAGTATCCATGGGTGGAGTTCGATACCGTGGTGGCCATAAAGTCACAGGAAAGCTCGCGTCAAATTCGGATGCAACATCACAAGTTCCGCACGAGGCAACGTATTCAAGAATTTATCGCAAGGTGTGTATGTAATTTGCAATGACCGGACTCTCTTAAGTGATCTGACATTTTACATATAAGAGTTTTTTTGGTGCTTCTCCAGATTGATCTATGGTAGAGGATACTACAACTGTTAGGGACCGGATGCCGTCTCCTATGCTGATCCCTGTTACCCAATAGCAGTCATCTATTCATACACTCGGTTGGCCTTCGATTAGCAAGTTGGGTGTAAACATGGCTTTGCTGAACGTCTTTGCCACGCATCTTTGAATGGAAATGGGGTTATCTACCATCATTAATAGCGATCTACAACCTCCCGCTTTCAAATTGCATAAGAGATTCTTTTGCTGGGGTAAAATTTTATCTCAAGAGACTTTGGCTCTTGAACCCAAAGATCTCTCTAGAGCTCTATACATCTCCCCCAAATCACAGTCCTACGTATGTTAAAATGCTTAAAGGACGCAAATCGTTCCTCTTAACTTAGGGTTCGCTAACTGGCTTCAATCTTGGATTTAGGTATTCAGGTGGGGAAGATATATTGGAGATCAGCAGGGCATATGATATTCCTCCCTGCTTTCTGATGCGCATTTTGTTGGAGCACATGGCAGGCTTGCAAAAGCACCAGGTGAGCGCTTGCCTTAAGGATCCATCTTCATTACCGGACTCTTCGACAATGGTCCAGGCGCAGAGGGTTGCAATCAGAGAAAGTGCTGCCACAGTTTCAAGGGGCAGGCTCTGTGCAGACGTGTTTCGTTGCATTGACAATGACACCGTGAGTTCTCCTGCGGTGGAGACGATACGAAGGGTTACTGGATTAGAGTAAGTTCGAGGCATGGGGCAGAGATCCTGTACTATGTCATTGTCATCACTTGCGCATATTTAAAACTGTGACGATGGCCTTGCTGCCAGAAGTTTAACCACTTTTGGCTCTTAGAGTCAGTTCTCTTCTTAATTTGGTCAAAGCGTAGCCTTATATTCATGTTGATATTACCTTGCAGATACGAAATGCTGCTGTATGAGAAATTGCAAGAGCTAGGTATTTCTTACCAGTCAGAGGACGACTTGAGGGCAGCTGGCTTTAGCAAAACCCCTGATGTGAAGCTGGATGCTCCAATAGGTGTGCGTGGTCGCATGGTAAACTGGATCGATAGCAAAGCCTCATTTGGAGATGAACATATCCACAAATCTCAAGGCAGTGATCAATTTCAAAGGTATCTTTACCCTTAGCAAATCCTCCGAATTTCTGGTCGTTTTCTGTATTGTCTTGCATGAACTTGCAACATTGGATCTGTTTATGATTTGGTATGACGGCCTAATGCATTTATGCTACCCTAAACCAGCTTAAACAGTATATTTCTGATGCCCAAATGACTGAACGCAGAGTTTTGTCTAAAATCCCAAATCCGTGGTTTCCGTCATTTCTTCCTCGTGATTTTTGGCTGTGCGTAATTTATCGCGCTAAAGTTCAAATCTGGGTGCAGTTATGTGAACAGGTTTGGTCCGGGAATGGTTATCTACTGGTTCGGATATATAGATGAACTTAACGACAATCCCGACATTCTTCTGATGGATCACTTTCCGGACAAAAGTGAAGTTTATTGTCTTGCTGTATTACCAGTGCAAGCTAGGCCATAACCAACTGTGCATGAATATGGCACCTTAAACCCCACTTTCTACAAGCAGGACAAGCTGCCAACAGATTTGCAAGATTGGTTTTCTTGGCCACTGTGGACTTCAACGATGGGATCTAGGAGATTCCCAACATGCTTTAGCTGGTTAACAGAATGTGTGGGTTCCATTGGCCCATTCCAAGTATTTATATTGATCATTATGGTCATTGCTTTGAAAGATGCTTGGTTGACTATGACATCTGATTTTTAGTGCTCCTAAAAGGATATTGACAGTGTTCAGATTGTAGTTATTGTAACATTGGTTTCATTGAGGAGCAATGTTTCTACTCTGCAATGTTGTCTTATGCACTCAAAGATTTTCGTTTTAGTAGTAAACCTGTAGTCAACTTCTTGGAAGACATCAAGGAGTCTGACTTCTCTCAGGGTCTTCAGCACCGGTGGTCTAGTGGTAGAATAGTACCCTGCCACGGTACAGACCCGGGTTCGATTCCCGGCCGGTGCATTTTTATTTATTTTTAAATTTTTAAATTGAGGGTTGTTAACCCCTAAACGTCCAGATCCTTCCAGGATTCACGATTTCAGAAAAAATCATCATAAAGTACTATTTGGAAGAATATTTTGGAATTCATATACAAAGATTTTGAGTTGTAGATTCCATGTGTATAGTTAGATTCAACAATGCTATCACCAATATTTTTTTATAAATCTTAAATTTTAAAGTGTCAGAGCATTTAGGGGTTAACAATTTAGAGTGGATTTTAATGTATGGAAAGTATGCATTAGTTATCTATCGTTAGTTAACTTATCTACTACTAAAACTTTGAATGCCCATAACTATTGCATAGAATAACTAAGGTAGTCACTAAAATGCTTGGATTATTGGACTAGTAGGTGCGGTTCAATAAAATTCCGAGGATGAATAGTTGCATTTGTGTCATGTATGGAAGGATTCTTTGTCATTGGTTGGCCCAAAACAAGTTGTGGTGTCCTTTAAGGGTTAAGGGTTAAATTCAACTTGCAAAATTTGCTTTCTCTCACAACATTGTATTTTCTCACATGCATAAAAGTTTTGTATCTATTATGAACTTCCATTAAAGTGCAAATTGGGATTAATCTTTCCCATAGGTTTAAAATCAACAACTATCATACTGTCTTTAAACAAATTTATAAAAACAATGGATAGGTATAAAATAAACTCAAGAACAAATTATATCAATTCTATAATCTCTTCATGTCTTTTTCATTGAATATGTCAAATTTGACACATGTGTGAAAGTTTTGTTTGTGGATGTCTATAATTGAACCACCAACTAGACTTTACCATCCTCTTAACCCCTACATGCCTAGCCCATGTTCACAAACCTTTCTATATTTATTCCAATTAAACTATCACCTAAAAAAAGATCTACACTAGTTGACCGTAGCAATTGATAGTAGAGACATGTCCAAAGATACACGGAGAGGGACGCGTCCTTTGACCATACCATTGAAAAAATTATAAGAGTCAAACAAGGACATCTTTCAAAAATGGAGAGGCCATATTTTGGCCCTTAGGGGTTAGAGGCGCTCAGGGGTTAAGACACATTTCTCTTATTAGGATATCAATTCAAAAGCATATATGTCCATTTTGTAACACTCTTGTGTATTATTGATAAGGTCCCACATTATAATACACTCCCAAATGCATTAGGATCAACTCATCTCTTGCATGATTGAAGACTTCAATTCATACTGGATTCATATTGTATGATTTCAAAATTCCCAAATTTAATCATTTGTGGTAATAATAAGTTCATGCATTTTCCATCTTCCGGAATTCGCGTAGCACTTCTGAACGCTTTGCCATTATCCTCTATCTCAATGAATCCACCTCTATTCCAAAACAACTGCGCTAGGGTGCAGGAGTTGTGATTAACAATGGGAATAAGCAAGCCTCCACAACTCCACTGCACAGTAACTGAATCCCGGAAGCAGCTGATCCAAAGGTTATGACCACATTCAAAACGGCAGAAAACCAGAAGAGTGAAAAGGGTTAAGAGATCACACTTCGTCTTGGCAAATTCACAATTTGGCAATTAAGCGTCCACCACCATTACATTGGATACTGCCAATGGGCAAACTTCCACATTGAACACTAAACCCACACCAGTTGCGAAGTCCAACTAATTCGATACAAACAGATGCTCTTAACTTATGTCCATTATCACATCACATTCCACAGAGTAGGGACCCAATGCCCTACCTTTACACTCTACAAGCTCAGTTCGGGTACTACTACTACTACACAGGCTCTCTCGTTATGTGCTCTACTTCTTTAACAGAAGTGGACCCACATTGTCACCGGTTTCCTTGTTGAACTTCACATGAGATCCGTTGCACAGTGGGAATGTCTCCGATCTCCAGCATCTGCACGACACATGATCACAGTTTAAGAGAAATTCAAGAAAAAAACAGAAAAAACAGAAAAAACAGAAAAAGAAGCTTCAAAACCATATTCTAAATGGGGACATATAATCGGCAAGCCGTTGGAATCGCAAGGTCTTAACTCAAAACCTTGAGTCCGGTTGTGGAAAAAGCAGACCCTTCACCAATACGTAGAGGTTTTCCTCAACTGAGCTCCAAATGGTAAACATCGGTTAAAAAAAAAATACAATAAGAAAGGCAGGCAGTTCTCGACCAGAATCACGTAAAAATTTATTAAAGACACCCGGTAAGGAATTCTTGACGGATGTTCCAAAGCAGAGATGGTGGATAGATTGCTGAGAGAGCTTGAGAAAATTTGAAACGCAACTATATGGAAGTTCCTCAACGGAGCTCCAAATGGCAAAGATCGGTTGAAAACAAAAAACAAACAAGAAAGGCAAGACGATCGCAGCTACAATCACACAAAAAGTTTACGGAAGGGTAATGGCTTGCTCGGAAAGTTTAAGAAAGATTCACAATGGAATTAAAAAATTTACCATGGACGAAATGAAACGGAGTTTACCATCTCAATTCAACCATTACCAGCTGCTGCTAAGTGGTCATCTCTGTTTCATTACTATGCTGGTAAACTCTTAAAACTCTCGTCATTGAAACGCAACTATGTAGACGTTCCTCAACTGAACTCCAAAACGGCAAAGATCGGTTGAAAACAAAACCAACACGAAAAGTAGAAAATTCAAAATCGCCACGTAAAAACATATAAACACCAAATAAGCTCTTGACGGATGTTCAAAGCAGAGACGTGAATTGATTGCAGAGACAGTTTGAGATCGAAAGACTAAACCCCAGAACATATACAGGCATTGAGAAACACTTGAATCCTGGCCAGCTTACCTGCAGTACGCCGTGAGTGGCTTGGAAAGCTCCCCAGCCTGCACCGTATCCACCACCTTATCAGAGTCCTTCCGAATAGAAGGGTTGATATGCGAAGGATTCGTAGTAGTCTCCACCTCCGCGCGCACTCCCACCCGCCCTCTTCTCTGCGAGGAGCTTCCCACTCCTGGTGCCGAAGCACACACCGCCACTCCACGAAACATAGTGGAAGCACTCGCCAATGCCGCCATCGCTCAAAATAGCCCCTTCAAACAAGAATCCCAAAGCCTTCCCAAACAAAAACCAAACTTCCCCTTCAATAAAAAAACACGCCCCTCCAAACAAGAATCAAACAGCTAGCCCTTCCAAGAAAGAATCAATCACCCCTTCCACACAAGAATCAGCCCTCTCAAGAAAGAATCAAACAGCCCTTCCAAACAACAATTGGTAAGCTCTTTCGAACAAGAATCGATGAGCTCTTTCAAATAAGAATCATCAATCAGCCCAGACTCGTTGAGCTCTTTCAGACAAGCCTCTTGTTGGCAAGATCTTTCAACACGCGCTCACCACACTTCCTCCACCTGAGCTAAAATCTTGCATTGGAAAGGGCAGCTGAGGTTTGTTGTTAAGTAGCGAGCGTGTGGGGGGCACGGAAAAGACGAAGGCGCGCACGAAATTGAAGGCACAAGCTGCCGTGCTTTGCTTTGGATTGCTGATTTTGCTCTGATGCTGCCAGCGATGGTTCTGGTGCCCATTGCAATTGGGTGGTGGGATTGTGTGGCTCTGCATGCTGGGCTCTGGTGATCCGTTTGCAACTGACGGACTGGGGAGAAAGGTTTCCATCTCTTTTCTCGAAAGGTGCAGTCAGGACAGCCAGTGCATTATGAGCGGATGAAAAAGTGCTTGTCATGTTTCCAAGGCGCGTGTTTGGGTGGTTTTGGATGAATGTTTGCATCATGGTTGGATGAGATTCTTTTTGGTTTTCAATGGAGAGGCTTAGTTTTGACTATAAGTAACACGTCAATCCAGAAATGTTGGAGGGCGTGGATAGGCATGTGAGAACTGATGCCCTTGTTGCCCATTTTGGGGCTTGTTATTTACTATGGAAAATTTGAAATCATATTTGGGATCTTGAATAATCTTGTATTTTCATGTGCAAATACGAGCAAAATTCATTAGTATTTTAGTATTTTTTTATTGGAGTTATATAAAGTTATTTAGTTCCTAGGTTAATTATCCAAATCATGTTGAACTTGTCCCATTGGATGATATGCATAACCGGTCTTTGTAGTTCTAAATCTAAGTTCATTGGAAATCTCACTATATTATTCTTTTGCAACCACAAAGTGGTTGCTTGTTCTTTAGAAGGTTAACCCTTGAAGGTTGATGTGGACATCTGACGTCCGATGAATGGAAAACCCCCACTGTGGTGCATCTAGGAGAGGTATTTTTCATCGTGTTTTTTTGGAACCACGATGATGGAGATGTGCATGAACAGTAAAGCTCAAAATTAGCGTCATTGGAAGTATCGATATTTTTGGGCGGCCAAAACTGTTTGAAGATGGCATAGATATAGACTCAGATAGTAATACCCCCATGCTGCCCTTCTCTTCATTTCCATAAGGGCAGCATGGAATGAGGACTTTGATAAGTTTTCATAATTACATTATAAAATGATATCTTGCTGCCCATGCATTGGAACGAATAGTTGTCTACTAAATTCAGCACTTGCCTATGCTGCCACTATTCATAGCTACCATGGAAAGCTACAAGTCTTTCAAAGACAATAAATTTGACAACAATCTAAGCTAAGATTAGCAATCCGATCTTCATGCACTAAGCTCACTACGTTCTTGTAGTCCACGAACTATTGTCCTTCAAGCACTCCTTTTCTCTTGCAATTCTCACAACCACCATGCCTAGGTCGAAATTGATAGAGCTCAATCTTCCTCCTCCTCCATGTCCTCCTTGGTGTCTCACTGATGTTAGTGCAATTGTTGAACATTTGGTGACAAAAAACGATGCAAATTCCTTGCAAGTTCAATTCATCATTGGTTGCCTCAGTGAAAGTTTCATATTGAGCTTGCCAAAGCTGAACAACAACACCCATGATTCCCACGACACTAGTGCAATACGCCTCAGATGGCTATTTTATTCATGGGCTGCTCGAATTCTGTGTTGGACAAAGAGAAGGAAAGAAGGAGATGAGGATGGATTCTCAACAGAAGTCTATCGAATAATTCGAGAAGTTGTTTTTCTATTTTCGAAGGTTGAGCGTCCGGATGCAGTAGCACTTCCGTATTCATTATAAACTAGCACCGATGTTGCATGCACAGGCTTTTTGTCGTCAACATCCACAGGTACTACATCATGGTGGACTTGGTAGCGAAACAAACGGTGTGTCTACAGAGCGGACTTGGCAGCAAAACAGACGGTATACTTTGTAAGTCTTTGAACAAAATATTTTGTATGTGTAGAATTCGTTGGATGACCTTGTGAAGCAAAGCTAGACATTTTCATATTTTGTGAAGATTAGGTACGATAGAAATGTGCAGAGACATAGGTTTCACATTTGTAGTGTACATTTGAGTTGCTATTGCAAAATAGAATTAGAGTTTGAAACAATTGTTGACATTTTCTATTTCATTACAGTCAAAGATTTTAAAACTGAAAATGCGTAATCAGCTATAATGCTTCAATCTAGTGCTTTGGACAGATCCTACTGTATTGTTTTGCGATTCTGAAGGCATGCATTTGTGGTTAACATTTGTGTAACTCAGAGTTAAAAAAGACCCTAAATTATTTCTACAACTTCTGGTTTGACTACAGTACTTGAATATATGAATTGATGTCCACACCTTTCTAGAAAACTTCATATACTACGTTGTTTTTAAGAATGATTGTCCATTCAATGGATTTAGCCTTAGTAATTCTTTTCCATGACATAATTCCTCAATTAATAAAGTCTTTGAAACTTACACTGAATACAAGCAGCCATTGTAGATTGGCGTTTTGAAAGAATGACTATCCACTTATACTCAAATAGAAAATAATTCAATCAAAACCATTCCCTCTTAAAAATTTTAAATACAATATGTATATTCGTTAAAGACCAACGTCTATAGACTTTCCTGATTGGTCGGAATTCACTATACCTGGTCTAAATGAAGCGAAGTCAAATGTGCAAACTTCAAAAGCCTCTCCTGCAATCGAAAGGCATTAGAAAATTACTATGTGAGTCGGACTAAACAATATATACTTAGACATTAATTATCTATATACAGTACGCTTGCTAGTAGTCCTTCGAGCTTTGTATGGAAACTAAGTTGGCACCCAACAATATCCCTGAGCCGGTTGTCATTTTCTGAAGCACAACCCGTCAGATCAGCATCAAGTTCGTAGAGTCCCCAAACACAACATTAGAAAAAACAATATTGCAATGAATATTGTTATTGCAAGCCCTCATCTCTCTCTCTAGAAACAATGAAAATGAAATGACTTAGAGAACTTCAAATCCTTCATTGTCAAACTTTCAATTATCTAAAACAAAGAATATGACGAAAAATTGAAAACCCTAAACTTTCTTGTCGAATTTCTGTCTTGCAGGAAAAAATGTTAGAGCTCTTTGAACGTAGACCTCAAAATGTGGAGTGCAATATCCCTTAATCATTGATCGTCAACGTTGTCACGGTGGCATCAAGCGCATCACATCCACAAATTTCTTCTTCTCAGTCAAAGGAACACTCCAAAACGGAAACTACCTCATTTGATGCAACATGAAGAGGTTGGCAACACCTTCCCCCCTGCCAAGAGAATTTTCAACCATCTGCCACAGTAAGAACCAACAAGAAAACAAAAAAGACATGGACTGCTTGAAAACTCATGTCAAATAGTTAGCAATCCAGTACCCAGCTGCAACAATCGTTTTCATTAGTCTCCTAGTACAAGTCACAACAACCTAATTAGTAAAATAGGAAACGTGCAATTACTTTGTGCTTTACAAGAACAAGGGAATCAGAAAATTGTATAGTGCACTTACACTATACACCAAACATGCTTGTGAAATAAAGTTACTCGTAAACAAGTTCTCTTGACATTGTCTTCGTGTTATCTTTTTTCTCTTCCTATTCGTTACCAAAAATGCGCACAATTTTTTAATCTACTGTAACTTTTGCAATTATGATAAAGAAAGAGCGCTTCCAAAGCCACTAACGTTTTTGACATTGTTGGTTCATTGACTGTCTATGCAATATTGAGGATCACACAAAATTGAAAAAGCATTGCAACTTAGACATTGGTGTATTCTTTTTTTGAGGCCACTAATTCCAATAGGAAGAACTCGCTAACCTAATCGACTTTAGTCTACTAAAGTGATGTTCTGAAGTCTATTAAAATGACTTGCAAGCTTGAAGTTGTCCAGTTGAAGGTATTCTCCGCTGAATAATAGATTAATTGGTTGCACTCTGTTCCTCATCATTGTAGATGCGCATTAACTCTCAACAATTTCCCTGTTAGACAACATCCTCAGTGTATCGTTATGTGTGGCAAGGTTTTCATTGCGATGGAAGGCGCCGTGCATCCTAAGAGGCGGGATACGTCAAATGAAAGGGGCATCTTATGCAGCTCTTCTATGAAAACTATGATGACGTAAAGAAAAAAGCGACCTACGATAAGAAGGTGACCTAAAGCAAACAAAAAATGTCGACTTCTGCAAAACAAGGACAGTAAAAAGGAGATAGCTACAATAGTGACAAAGTTCACCTTGCATTTCGATTACCCCTTTTACTATGCAGCGAATACCTTCGCCATCGACGTTGACCACTCCTCTGCAGCACTTGGATCCCAACATCGTGTCTACAAGCCGGCCCTCTCAAAAATGTCAGAAGGAAATCGCAGTCATCTATGTCTTTCTGCATGCCGTCAGTTTTCAGGTTGAACTTATGCAACACGATGAAGGTGAACCTGTACAACCTAGCATAGAGAAGTGGACATCAGCAATGATGATGAATGAGTTTGTAACTGGCAACAACGACGTGTGAGAAATGTTGAGTTCGCGGAAATACATAGAGACTATGGCCAGGCTTCGTTGTCGGAAGCGGAAGACTCGTCGCTCGATCCCAGCAGTGACGATGACGATGAGTTGTACGGCAAAGAGGGTTTCAGTATTAACTCGTCCTCTGAGAGCTTCAAAATCAACCTCGACAACAACCATAGCCACTGCAAGGAGGACGTGTTTCGTTCAAACGAACATGCAGTGGCTATGTTACTTCAAACACAAAGAGAAGAAGGTGGTGCGAGGGACTATGGCGAAGAAAGATATGATGAGGCGCAAACGGCTCTAGCTAACTCAATTCATCTACTGTCAGCACGCAAGCCTCCATTCATCCTTCAACTTCAAAGGAAAGCACGACTAGGTATGCATCTTCCTCTTCAAAGTCCAATGGAAGCAAGACCAAGCGAGTCCAGTAGGGGACATACTGGAATAAGTGGATTAGTGAAAACTTCACAAAATAGAATTCAATTGAAATTAAAAGGGTCATCTAAAGAAAACAATGTGGCAATGGATCCTATGCTTGAGAAATTTGCCAATGACACTTGGATAGCTGGTGTTAGAAATTATGCGAGCCCCCCATTGCCCTTCATAGGACCAGAACATGGTTCTGCAATTTCATATGAAGTATTGCCAACATGTCTTAGTGTGTTTGAGAAGTACTGGACTCCTGGAACAATTACCAAAATTGTTAAGGAGACTAACCATTATACTTCAGTAGTGCGGGATAAACGAATGGGTCAAACAAACGGTGGTTTGGACTGGACTCCTTTAGAGTACCATGAATTCCGCACATATTTAGGGATCTTATTGTTTATGGGTGTAAAAAAACTGCCAAATATGAGATGTTATTGGACAGATGATGAGCCTCTCTTGCATTGTCCAATCATATCACAATTTTTTACTCGAGAGATATTTGAAAGTATATCAAGATGTTTGCATGTTGCAAATGGAGCATCCACTAGGGTTGATAAAATCAGAAAAGTGTGATGGCTACATGAAGTTATGCGAGTGAGATGTGAAAAATTGTGAAAACCTCATCAACAAGTGACTATTGATGAGTCCATGGTCAGATACAAGGGCCAATACAGTACTATTAGGCAATACATACTCGCAAAACCAGTGTGTTTTGGCATAAAGGTTTTGGCATTGGCAGACGCTGTTGTAAAGTATATATGGACATTTAAGGTTTATTGTGGAAAAGACCCCAAACACATTGCCTCAGTTCAAGTGCTTGAACAAGACATGGGTGGCCATTTTGTAGCAAAAAGGGGAAAAGGGACTGGAATGCAAGGAGCACAAGTTGTGATGGATCTAATGGAAACTCTACATGGACGGGGGCACATTGTAACAACTGATAGTTTTTTCACATCAATTCCATTATTTCTACAATTACTGGACCGAGGCACTATGACAATTGGAACGTTGAAGTCAAATCGAAAATATGTACCAAGAAAAATGTAGGACAAAAACATAACTAAGAAAAAACCCTCGGGGTGGATGGATTCTTGCATACATGTGTCACGCAAAATTTGTGTTGCTGTTTGGAAAGACAAGGTTCCTGTTTTGCTTTTATCCACGCATGTTGAGGCACAATCAAAGGATGGAGATGAAGAAACTGTGCAGAGAAAGGGCAAAGGGGGCAAAAAGCCAGTGTGATAACCGGCCCCATGTATCTGCAGTACCAAAGGAATATGAGAGGAATAGATAGTGCTAACCAACTCCGAGGATATTATAGCACATTGACAAGAAGCCACAAATGGTGGCACCATCTCTTCCATTTTCTTTTGGACACAACAGTTGTCAATTCTTGGATAATTCATAGCGATTTAAGTTTCAAGTTCTTATCAAACCCTATGACCCATTTGGCATTCCAATTGAAGTTAGGGAAAGAGTTGACCAAAAAATGGCCTGGTAGAGTGACAAGTTATTCAAAATTTGTCCCTAATGTTCATGGAAGTTATGGAGAATGGTCCATGGGAAAGAAGAGGAGACTATGTAGAGTATGCAAAAAAACCCAGCCTATATATGCCTAGGATGCAACGGATTGTACATTTGCTATTGGTCAAGCCATTGGTCTTAGTTAGGATAGTGATAACTTATCATTTATTTTCTGTTCATATTAATTGTAGGAAATTGTAGAATTAGGTTGATTGACAGTAATTTCTCAACATTTAAAACTATATATCTATTTTTTGGTACATGAGAGGAATGTAATACTTCTAATGAATTGGCACTCATAACCTAAATTTCTAATGATTTTCATGGCATATAAAGAAATGTTCTCCGAATAAGGCAACATAATGTCAGTATTTTATATAAAGGAGGAAGTCCTGCAGGACTAATGATTCGAAGTAGTTATGAGTTGATTGATAAACGAAGACAGAGGTTGGAGTTGCGCATGGCCTTAACTTGTATGCCATATCGTCCCCATAGAGCGTTCAGTTGGAAATCCCAAAACCTCATTCAGAGCCCTAATTTCTGAGGAGGAGAAGTGGTCGTCCAAGCACCTCCGACTACTTATTGCAACTACTTGTTGCGATTGCGTGGTTGCGGTCTTTTTGATGGTGGATTAGAAAATGCTCTTAGTGGACGAAGTCTACAGTGCAAGCTTCTTTGTGACGATGACCTGCATTTGTGCGGAGTCGTGACTAGTGCTGTAGAAGCAGCTCAGAAGACATCCATTCATTAAATCACTTACTTTCGAGAGGTTTTTGCCTTTATACTTTGGGTTCTTTATAGTGAGAAGAAGAGAGCACAATGATGGAAGACGTGAAGGCGCTGTGGGCCAAATTGTTGACGTGTTTTTCGGAGAAATGTTTTGCAAACAATGGGAGTGAGTCGATGCATTCTTAGTTGTGGACAAATTGTTGAAACATGTTCTGTCTTCAGAAGAAATAGAATCTTGGAGCATTGTAATCTCAGTTTCAGTGTGCCACAAAAACATTGGCGGTCCTTTTTTATTTCCAGGAATCAGAAATCAGCCATAGCAACAGAGACGGTACGTGTTTTTCTTTTAATTTTGATTCAAGCACTAGTATCATTTTTGAACGAGGTCTGTCAGTAATTTAGTTCCTTTTGCAAGATAATTGTATTAGTGGCATTGCTTCTATTAAGCTTCATTGTGCTGGGAGATGCTAATTTCCTTTCAAAAAGTATAGGTCACTGTTGGATGTTTTCATGGTGGCTGCATTGTGAATTTCAGAGGACATTTCTGTCAATGTCGTTTTCTTTTCTTCTGGGTTTTTATTGCGATCCGAAAAAACAACTTCGAACATTGCCCCAAATTTTATGTACTGTCGTGGTTTCTTCATATAGATTGAGAATGTTGGTTGCAAAGGGAGATTCCGCTTGTAGGTGTGCAAGTCATCTACTTTTCTTTCACAGTTTATGAGTTCGAAGTACTTCCACAAAATCACAGATGTTTATTGAGAGCGTTGTCCTCTTTATACCCATGCAAGTATCATGTACCAGCTCTCTATCTTCTGCTTGTTGAACTGAATATGAAGAAGAGAATCTGTAGATCGTATGTGACTTTCAAAACTTCCATAGGTATTGTCATTTTCGACAACTTCTTACATTAAGTCCACATTCAACACATGCCCAACTCTTTGTATCGGGCTTTGTATACTATCTTCCCCTCCCTTTGTTGTTCTAGTTTCCTTGTGCTCTGCTGCACGTCAAGATTGACAGCATGTATGTTGTAGACTTGTAGACATGACTTTGTTGCTCTCATTGTTTGTTTTGTATCATATGTGCAGTTGATTCACAACAGAAAGTGGAATCCATTTTAGAAATAATGTTGCATGTAGGTGCTTCAATCTTTCTTCATGGGTGGTGTGATGTGTTCATTAGCCATAGACAATGCTACAGCATGAAAGTTAATTGTACTACAGAAATGGGATGCAAATTCTGAGCTCCTCATCATAATATAAATTTTGAAGTTATGTTTGAAACTGTAGTGCATCATGTTCTTTGACAACCAGTTCTCGACAATTGTGAACACATTTCAATTCATCAAGTTTGGAGTATATATTCCATTACCACGATTGTGAGGTCGCCTTTGTAGCAAGTTAGTCTTTGTAGCAAATTAGTTACTTGCACTGTAGCTGGGTTGTTAGTGTCACTCATAGCGGACTCACTACTACGAAACGTGTCGCAATGGCATTTACGATGTCTATAGTGTTGGTTTCTACTGTTCCCCCTTCTTTGGTCGCGCGGACTGCCGAAATGCACCGTCTTTGTAACACTGTTCATTGTTAATAAACAGTGTGTTCCCCTGCGGTTAGCATTGGCATCTGGCACTGTTTAGAGTCTACTTTCTCCCACGGTGATCAGCCCGACGTTTAAGGGTTAAAAAACATTTGAAGAGTTTTAGCCCTATACTAACATGGTGGCCTTAAAAGTGTATGAAGGATGACACAAAATCCTTCTATGTAAAATAGAAATGTAGATGTTCATCTTTGGAATTTTGTGTGGAAAGGAGAGGTCTTGCATAGTAATTTGACCTCCATTGAATGTTCTTGGTTTTTTTATAGCCTGTTCAATTGGAGGATCTTTTGGAGATCCTTTGTCAAAAACCTCAAACTTTTGACTTCATATTCCAAATGTTTGTCTCTAACTTTTCACCATTGGGATTTTAAATTAAAAAACTTCCTCATTGTACAAGAAATCATCAAAAAATGATTAGTGTATTGCCAATTCACATAACCTTTTTGCATTGCAAGGTGATTTAGAGTAAGCTAGACTCCATATTTCCTTCTAAATTTTTTTGTAAGTAAACCTAACATCATATACTTATAAATGGTCAAAATCCACATTATTGTGTTGAGCAAAAATTTTATTCCAAGAGGGCTCGAAGTCAACTAACCTTGTTTCTCAAGAATGAAAAAAAGTTTTTTCACTTCAAACATTAAAGTCTTTCAATCCAGGTGGTCAAATAGGCTAAAAAAAATTCTACACATTGCTTTACTTGTTTAATACACTTTTAATGGTTGAATCTTTTTTTTTAAATCTAATTTTTTATTTTGGAAAATGCATTGAAAATTGATAGTTTTGGATTTTTCTTCTTCCAAAACACCCTCCAACCTTTAGGGTTTAGGATAGAGGAACACCCTCGATTCACATGGTACCCAAAGGATGATTTCCACAATGACCAGTCCATCATTTCAAGGTTAAGAACTACACCTACATTCTTCATCTCCTTGTTCAACCAACTCTTTGCATACTTCCAATTTATTGCTTCTATTTTATTTTATTTTATTTTTAATACTTTAATTTCATATTTCATTGGGTTCTTTTTTTACCCATTTTAGTGATTCACAATACACTAAACCACCTTTTCTCCCCAATCATTGGACTCAACAAAGAAGGTTAAAGAATCACAAGGTCAACACTTATAAGAACTCAGAAAAAATATCTTCATGGACAAAATAAGATGTCTTTGTGCACAATGAAAATTACTCTAGAAGATGAACAAATCAATGTTAACTCTTAAACATCAACACAAACATTTGGCGTGACATGGATGACAAAGAATCCTTCTAGTAGGACAAAAGTACAACTATTCATCCTTAGAATCTTGTTGTGAAAAGGGGAGATCTTCTACAATAGTTTGATTTGCAATGAGTGCTTTTCTATTTCTGAAGCCAATGATTCACCACACAGTAATGAAAAGGATGCCTTCCAAGGTCACCTGTTCGTCTTTATAAGGGTTAAAACTGCGATGAAGGCAGATAGGAATAATAAAAAAATACGGAAGATTTGAGTAATCCTTTGACGTAATCCCACGCTTATAGAGTTTTCAACCTCATTTAAAATTTGTAAAAGAAATTACCTCAAAGAAACAATTTTAAGAGGAAGCTTTCCTGCCCTGCAGATTCAATCAGGGTCACCAATTTGCTGGACACATTTTCGATCAACCTCTACTCCCACACTTTGGCAAACTTAAAGGATGACACTATCAGCGCGCTGTGTTGGAAGCGTATATACCAGGGACACTGTAACAATGATCTGAACAGGCACTGTACAGGGAAGGTTTGATAAGAAGAATTGTGATTACAACTACCATCCTAAACTCTCCGAAATAAGTGTCTCATCTGGCATAGACAAGTCGTGTCATATTTGGAAGCTTCTCTGACCTAACATGTAATAGATTTGCAGCAGAGCTGCAAAGCCAAGAATAGGACTTGTTTGTCAAGTCCTCAAACTTGATGACTCGTATGCATTCTATTTTGCCTATCAGCCTACATATTCGTAGACGGAAGAAAAGAAGGAGGAAGCACTGGAAGGCAATAGAGCCCTCAAGAAGGTCCAAACTGACCGTAAACCTCTAGTCACTGGTTGTTATACAGGAAATCTTCGCTAAGGTATCTTCAATCCAGTTCTGGGTGACCAATACCAGTGCACCATCTAAAATTGAGAAGAGGAACATGGCTTTTCAGTGAAAGTAGGGGCACGCACTTCGTGCACACTAATTATCGAAGCTGGAACTGGTTTCCTGTCTCAAAGATGGCAGTAATAAGATTTTTGTTCAATTCTTCATATGAATCATAGTCGGGAAGTATCAGTTCGTTGAAGCATGTGTGCGCCTGTAGAAATCACGAACATGGCCATTCGCAGTCAAACACTAATCTCGGTAATGACATTTACTTCCACACAAGATGAAGCACTAACAGGAGAAAGAGATAAGCGAGGTTTGTTACAGGAGTCACTCACTTTTACTCTACTGGATCAAGTGATCTACTTCAAAGGATTAGAAGCAAATTGATATGACTTGTAATATCACTAAACTAAAGGCATTAATAATGGGTACATAGCCATAGAAATTGCGTCGGAACAAATATATTTACCTGGGGTAACCTTGTCGAGTCTGACACGCGAACGATATGGAACATTCTTAAACCTTCACTACCTCGCAAGCCCTGTGGCCATAAACGATTGCAAATGAGATACACGCCATAGATATCATAGTTTACAGTTCCTGCATACTGACCAAAACAAAAAAATATCTGCAATTCACATAATGAAAAAATTCAAGGTGAAAAGGTGGTACCTTGAAGCCTTCTGGATATGGCACCTGCTCATACATATTCCCCAAAGAAAAAATTAGCTACCTCTGCTTAAAGCTATTCAACATACAAAATCTGAAAGAGAGAAGCAGTGAAGATATACTTGAAACAAAAATCTCATACGATTGGAGAATTCTGAATTTCACCTTCGATGTGCCAGTTACAAACTGCAGCAGCCTGGCCCGCATTTCTTGATCCCAAGATTCGACCAACTGTACAACGAAGAGTAAATTAACATCAGATAGAAAGTTCCCTCACAAACCCGATGAGTGATGGCAGCTACCGCACAAATAATACAGATTTTAAATTGTTCGAACAAGGTTCGGTGATCTTAAACACCCATGTCAGCTGCAAAAAAACACCAATATGCAAAATGCATTTAAAAAGTAGACACGTATGTATCATTACCTGCCAGAACCACCTAATTACATGACAGTCCGGAGAGTCGCTGAATCCCGCCTTGTATACTGTATTTTTCCTCCTGTAGAGCCACTCTTTTCATCAATAAATGAGTTGAAACAAATGGGCAGTGAGCTGGATTTTGCAATTATCGGTTAAGATAACCAGACTTCACTGCTATCACAATATGCTCTGAGCACAGGAATGCCATTAATTTCAATATGAAGTATTAATTGTAAACCATTATTCAAAATATCACAAATTCCGGGAATAGACTCACCAATCTCCAGCGTCAATAGTCGGCAGCCCTCCAATAAGCCACTCGAGCTCCGCCTCATCAAAGTGCTGGGAACAAATAGAGAATTTAGATTCCGATAACTCAAGAAGTACTAGTGTCCGACAAAAAGCCAAGATAGAACTACAATGACCATCCTCTAAACCACATGCTCGGAGCTAATTTATATTAGCCAGCCAATTAAAACACGACAACTACAGCTCATACACACCTGTAGAAGAACTGGATCTACCACTCGCGATAAACCTGTCCGCAATGCCTGAAACTGCTGTTCTACGCTCTCTGTATCACAAATCGAGAAAAACAAAATCAGTGATCTTCCAACAACAGTATCTCATTTTCAACATGTGCTCAGAATTCCATGAATGACCATAAGGTTGCTGCTTTGGAATTTTATATTCCTTCGATAAGGGAAACCGGACTAGGATCAAACATAGGATTTGAAAATGATTGGAAACTCCAGCTTATTTTAAATATGATCGAGCAAAGTATTTCAATGGCCAAGATACCCGAGTTGCTCAGGGTTCCCCTGGACGCTGAACACACAAGGACCGACATTCCCTTTTGTTGCATGCGTTTAAAAAACGACAAAACAAAATACGGCAGTAATATTAGCAAATGGTACTCGAGTAGCAAGTCACATTCATAAGATAGAATCCTGAAGGTAAAAGACCTCTTAAGCGCCAGCTTGCCAACAGGTCAACATACTCCCGCTTGTTTTGCTCAGTTACAACTGTTTCTTTTCCACCCTTCTTAAGCTGCAATCAATAGCAAACAATGCACACCTTAGACATCCAGTAGCCCTTGATATTCACCTAATCCTTAGGTGTGAGAATCGCACAGCATGTCATACACGTTCTCTTCCACGGAAGCGCCTTCAGAGAAACTTATTACAAGCACTTATACTAAAAAACCGAGTTGCTTAAGTCAGATTGAAATCCTATCTAACCAGCAAAAAATGAGATAGTGCTATTCGATACAACAGTCAGAATCAAAAGAGACGTTTTTACATACCTCAATCTCTTCATACGCGCCAAAGTTATCCGTGTCCACCGAGAAGGTTAAGCCCAAGTCCATGCCGTCCAATTTGTTCTCAAGGAGCTGCAGTTCACAAACGCATGCCCCTCGAACTTTCAGAAAAACAACCAAGGATGTCCATGAAATAACTCCATCAACAAGCATGGTCGAGATTCCACACTTAGCGTATCAAACTTTTCATCCAAAGTTAACCTCGCACATATTGTCCGCACATACTTCATGAATAACACCTGGATGCTGCGTAATCAAGTTCATCACTCCCTAACCTAACCATCGAAGTGGTCACCCATCACCTAACCTTATGAAAATCAATAGAACTAAGGTGCATAAATGAATTTTGTATGAGATGGGTACATACCCAGCAAAGGCTTTTGTAAAACTGAACGTCGACAGAAGCCATATCATGATAAGTGACTGGTTTATCCAAAATCCGTTTGTAAACGAGTCTCGTAAAATGCGCATCAAAAAGACAGCCATCATATAGAGCCTTGCCGACAATTGTGCCGATGTATCGAAAGAAATCCAGATGGTCAGGATTGACTCCTGAATTAGGGTTGATCTGGAATGTATAGTCGTCCACCGCACTATGAGTAAATAGGGCATACTGCGGATTAAATATCTCCTTCGCGAGCACACTGTACCAATCTCGGGTGACACCCCCATCGTCCCGCCCTACCTCCCCAACAAAGTGAACGGACAAGGGGTTCCGCAAGTCGTCATCACTGAGAGATGCGAACTGCACAGAGAATCACAAAAAACTCTTATATCAGATCAGACCAAGACTGTAGGTAACGATGTTATCGTAGCTGAAGCATGAGCTTGCAGTCTCCAGAGAACTGCTCTGCTGGTCTAAAAAGAGATTAGCAAGATGGTGAGTACCTGCAGGTATGAATCTTGGAAAACTTGGTCTCTACGCACAACAATTTGCAAAAGCCTCCGCTCATGTCTTGCAGGAGAGGGCTCACCCTTTGCGCCATTCTTTCCTTTCGAAAGTTCTCTGAAAACGTAGAAACAGTTTATTAGCAAATTGACTCCTCACACAATATATATTGAATGCAATAACACCGAAGAGAAATGTATATTAGTAAGTGACTTAGGAGAGTAATAAACGCTATTTAACCTGATATGAGTCACCTGGTGAGCAAACACCTGGATTATTTTGAATTATATTAGTCATTAAAGAAGACATTACACTCTAGATACAAGGTTAGAGACGATCGGATCGAAACTGCTGCAGTTAAACTGTTCCAAATGTTAGGGCTCACTGCTTATTCATAGGTCAATTAATCCAGGTGTGAAAGGCCACGGTCCACGACACTCTGACTAAGTTCAAAATTATATAAAAAGCCGGACCTTTCAGTCAATCTGGATATTCCTGACCTAGCTGAAGCTGCGGATAGACAAATCAATTGAAGAGCGATCATGGTACCAACCTCGCCAGCCAGTCACGCTTCATTTTGAAGAGTGAACCGATACTCAGGCGATCTTTGAGCTCATGTATAGACTTGATACTGGGCATGTCAGCTGCAGGCGCCACTCTAGCATCCTGAACGCGTGAGCCATCGATTCTCACCACCGCAGCAGGGATAGGGCCAGGAGGAATATTGACGACGATTTGTTGCTGGTTTTCGTTAATAGAAAGCTGAATAGCTGCAGCTAAATCACCAGCTGCAAATCAACACGGCCACAAAACCCTTTACATCAACCCTTGAACATCTACTTAGGCGAAACATTCCGCTGATACTCGAGGCATTTCACAGCAAACGAGAGACGAGAAACGATGACCTCAGAGAAGGAATTCTGACGGGAAAGGAGCTCGCCAAATCATCCTAAGTAGAAATAAATAAAAATAGATAACAAGAAAAAACATTCATATAGGAATTATATCCCTACAACCATAATTCCAGGAAAACCTATTCTAAAAAGAAATACGTAACTCGAAAATTACGAAACTATGAAAAACCCACAAAAGACTTACAGAGGTGATAGACAAAGCTGGAACTAACTACCAGTAAACTAAATCTTCAATTTCAGTGTGGATCACCATTGCCCCGTTCAGATTGAGCGATGACCATTCTACAAGACGTCAAAATTTGTATGCCGGTACATCCACTGCAAGAAGAGTGGCTCGTTGGCATTGATGAAAAATTGATGAAAACACGGGTCATGAAACTTTAAATACCGGTACGTGGTCCACAGCAACTGCTAAGGTAATTAAATGTCCACATCAAAGCTTCTTGCCATTTTGCCCGCTTGATGTTTGGGCAGCCCAGCAATACATTAATGAGAAAAGTCAGTCCACCGGTACACGGCATTACGACAATCACTAGGAGCGCTCGAGAACTGAACACTATCCAAAGTTCGAAGGGGAATACGCCAAGAACCTCCGATCCAGTTGCAGGAACCTAAGTCTATCGCCTCAAATTAATGCCTTCGTTCCAAAACCGTCATACATTGGTGTACAGCAACGAAGTAAAAACCCTAACATACCACAAATTCGGTGCTTTGATCAAAGTACCCGTAGGCTACCCAAGAGTGAGACACCACAAACCTAACGCAGCTTATTAATTGAATCGAGAGCTCAAAAAACAATGAAGATTAAATTCATTTACTGCCTACCAGACACAAGAATACAAACAGGCATCCCATCCGTCACCGACATCTAACACACCAGGAGTCGACACGAGAAATCGTCACAAGGCCAAGTAGATAGTTGAGAAAAACAGTGAGTTCGCCCCACAGAGAATAAAGACTAGAGAACTTGCCGTATTTCAAGAAGATAGAAGACTCGTGTAGAGCAAGGTGCATCAAAGGATTGAACAAAGAGAGCAACACAAAAAACAGCAAGCGAGTGTCAACCTTCTCTACGACGTTGCATCCGTCTCCTGTGCCAAGCACAAGCCGAAAACGACAGCATCATCATCATTGTCGATAGCCACGCCCATAGCACCACGTAGAGAGAATGAAGACCAGATTCGCCTCCGACTGTCTGGTCTACCCCCACCATATCCTCCGTCGCTTTACTTTCAGGCTTCAAAAGCCCTTCCAAAGCAACGTCGTCCTTATTCGCCTCGCGCGCTCTATCTACACTATCCAGCAATCACCTCATTTTGCTCTCATCACAGTCCCTCTCCAAACTCCTCCATCTTTAAGAAAACAGACACGCCGATCAGAGCTTCAAATTCCACTACTACCTCGAAACCCCTGACTCGGTCCACCCCTCATCAATTGCCAATCCTGACACCTGTTCTCGAAAACATCAAAAAAGTCCGATTCAACCAATTCCCTCACCTTGCCGCCAGCTTCAGCTCCTTGTCCCTGAACCTTCCTCGTACCGCCACACGACCCTCTAACCCTTGCTACACTACTGTTCCACTTCTTAATAACCTCGCTCACTCCACTCACACTTGCACTTCAGTACCAGAAATATATTCAAAGCCTAATTGAGCCGCCACAACATCACACGCCAGCCACAGAGAACCACAAACCAAGATTATGATACCGAAGAGAAAGCTCGCAAAAATGGCCGGCTCGTCGTCATCAGCAGAGCGTGTGTTTTTTCACGAAATCACTGCGAGATTTTGACCAACATTGATAAGTCGGGAAAATAGAACTGCGGTGCTGCTGCTACGGAGCAGCGATGGCTAATTTCTCAAAAGCTCCTTCTTAACGACGACAACGATCGCCATAGCCATGGCCATGGCCAAGCTTTGCAAAAAAAGGAAGGACAACAACTCCAGGTTCTCGTCCCTGCGTGGCGTGTTGATGAGGGGGGAAGGGTTCCTTTGGGGGGGACTTACTTTAGCTTTTTATCTTTACTTTTTTATAAAGTTCGCAAGGTGAGCGGTGGTTTTACACTGTTTTTCGCCCTTCGAAAAGACTCCACAAAATGAACCCCTAAGAGAGTCGGCATCCACTAAGATAGATGAGCCTATTACCGTCAATCACCCAATTCCATCATCTATCGGACCCTCCTATTTGCACCATAGACGTCGCCTATTTTTGCAAAGAATGTTATTCAATTTTTTAGGCAAACAATTGGGTGCTACTGAAAAAGAATGATATCATATTCATATCTATTTATGAATGACAATAAACAAAGTGCTTTTAGAAAGTTAAACTTGTGCTTCCAAACACTCATTGAACGAGATTAGGGTGGCGCCAATATCACTATTCTTGAACCTTTTTAATCCCTAAATGCCCAAGCCTTTTGAAGTGTATTTTTCCTATGAAAAAAGAATATGGACTTATAGTTATCCACAATGAAGCAAAAAAAAATTCAAAATCTAATTGTATATATGTTCAAAGAGCTTGTTTATTAGTGTATATTTTATATTTTTAGTGTGAAATTGCATAGGAGTTGTGAGATTATAACAAGAGAAATGTAATTATCCTATTTGTGGTATAATGTCCTTCCTCTCAAAGTTCGAGAAATTTGCATATAAGAGTTGTGGAGGATTTGAGGTGACATGAACAACTAAAAATTGTGTTAGCACACTAAAATGCACTTCCCAAACCTTAAGTTCAAATAAAGCTATCAAACTCATTACATAATTCACCTTGCAATTGTTGAAATGCAATTTCTTTTTATAAGTAGAAAATCACAAACAAATCCAAATTAGCACTTGCATGTTTAAATTTCCAATGTTGAAAATCATGAAAACACTTTACTCCTTCCATTGGGACCATTTTCAAATCAAATGGATACGTACAATTTTTTAGATCTCAAATCAAGTGAAATTGACAAACTTTGCTCAAAGACAAGAAATGAAGTAAAATTGGCAAGCTTTACTCTTTACTAATGGTTAGTGAAAAAAGCTCCCAAATTGTTAATTTTTGGAATTCTTACAATATTAAGCATATGAAATATGAAATCATCGTGTGGAGATTGTAAAGGAATTAATACTACACTTTAGGCTCCAAACTTCCTCTATAATTCCTTTGCTTAAGCCAAGTTTTTCTTCCAATCAATAGGACAATTACATTAATGAGGGAATGAGCAAACATCTACTTGTATGACAAAAATAAATTTATTATTGTTTATAGGTTGATCTTGTCTTCCATCATTAATTAAACATTGAGCACCAATGTGTTGAAGTTGCTACCTATGTACAGTTTTTGGTATATTTTTGAAAATGGAAGTTTTCACTACTAAGTTTGGCTTTAGAGGGTACCTAATGGGACACATGACTTATGTGCATATTATGAGAATAAGTGCCAAGAACTTGGATATTGAAGATGCTCACAAAACAAACTACAAATTTTTTGAATCCAACAAACTTTAACACCTTAATTTGAAGCCAAGTCCAACCATTGTAAGGTAAACGCACCTAAATTTTTTTGCATAAGCATTTGAACTAGATCCTTGTTATTAAATAGTCTAAATTTTTGTTTGTATGTTAAGAAGTGAAAAGAGGATTCAAGATTCTACTGGTATGTATTTCTTCAACAACATATGAATAAACTATGAATTTTTAAAGTATTAAAAGATGATGTATCTAAAATCACCTCTAAAGTCTCATGTTCCCAAGAATTACATTTAAGGCAAGAATCTAGATGGTATGGTTTTACAAACTAGTCACAATTAGGTGCAGTATCCATAGATTCATTTGTTTATTTGCTAAAGAGTATTCACTACTATAGTAATTGATGGTCAACTCATAAATGCACATGGTAATCGTGGAGTTGAAATGAAATGAAAGGTTCAAATGAATGAAGTTGTCTTTTGAGCCCTTCCAAGCTCAATTTCTCAACTACACCAATTTATCCTAATAGAGATGGGGGAAATTACTATCATCTACAAAATCAGTGTTGTTATAAAATTTTGTTTTTGTGGAAATTGGTAAGATGCAAGAATATTTGAACCTTGAAGTTTTAGGATAGTTTGCAGATAGTTATGGAATCTCTACTCTAAAATAAACTTTGAAGTCCTTTTATTTCGCTCAATTTTTAATATTTTTGAAAAAAAATAAAAATATTAGGTGTAGATTGTTTATTACAACATTACAACCATTGGGATTGGGATTTTTCAATTCCATAATTAAATTCTTAACAATTTAGTATTTTGAATCATTCTCTACTTTTTTCTACTTCCTATTTTTCTTCTATATGTTGTATAAATCCAAATGATCTGAAATTTTTCAAGCATGTAGCCAAATTTCCTTAAAAAATGAATTCAAAAAAGAACCACAATTTTGGACATTTTTTCATACAAATGTGACCTTGTGAAGTACAACTGCTCTCTCTTTCATAGTGTCCAAAAAAAGATTTTTGTCACTTCAAACACTAATATCTTGCAATCTACATAGTGTAAATTTCTGAATTTTTTTTCACGTCTTCTCAAACCAACATACTACAATATCCTATAGTTATATGTGTCCAAAAATGTTCTTTTTTCTAAAATTTGGCACTTGTATTACAAATGATGGTTTTGGGGCAATTTTGGTGAAAATATAATCCTAAACCTTTAGAGATTAGCATGCTAGTATATTGATTGCCTTGATGTTAGTCCACTTTTGCACAAGAACATTTAGTATTCATTTGGTGCCAACAACAAACCAATGGCAAATCACATAGGATTTATTTCCATTTACAACAAGTTACTCATAACTTCTTTTCATTTAGTGTTGCTTGTATGAACTATGTTGCATATGAAACCATCTTGAGATTTTAAGCCACCCTTTGAGTTTCTCACTCATGTATGAAGCCACTTAATGAAGTGGATTTAATTATTATTTTATTTATTAATTAATTTAGGTTGTGTTTTGTTAGCTTCAATGTAGGCTTCAATGGGATTGGGTCAATGGGGGACTTGCACAAGTCCACATGGTTTTGTTTGCAACTCTTTTATTGTAGTTACGTGATGTGTTGTATAAGGCAACATGTTATTACACGACAACTATCAAGTGATGTAGCATCTAGTATTAAAGCACGTGATAATGTATTATTTACTAGGATAAGATGGTTTCTTTAGCTTGTGTTGTGATTTTAAAGAATCTTTAGTCATTTAAGAACCTCGTGAAGAAGTTAACTATTTGTTCTTGTCAACTAAGGTTTGGGATACTTAGATTTTGAGGCTTCCTTGACTTGTCATTCTTGTCAAGAGAACCTTTGTCTGTATTTTAGGGAGAGAGCTCTTCTGTTGTGGATCTATAGCTATGGTAATTTAGTCATTTATAAAGCTTTGAATTTTTTTCTTTGATGCATTTGTACTATTGGATTCTCTATTGGTGGAGTGAGGGTCGCTTGACTACTTGTGTGCTTTGAGATTAGTTGAAAAGGTGTCTTGAGAAGGTGTTTTTGACACTCTCTTCTATTGATTTTGATTGATGTTTTAATTGACAATTGTATCTACACAATGCGTTGTGTATGGCGATCTATAATTACAAAACAACAGACATATGCACATCAAATACAAGTAGATGCCTACTTTGACTAGTAAATGAACCATTTCATAGAACTCTTGTGGTAAACTTCTAGTCCTTTGAAGACCAAGGGTAGTCCAAATTTCCAAAATTGTAAAGATGTAATATAAATTATAAAGAATTTTTCAAAATCTATTCCATAGAAATGTAAGAGAAGTAACACAAGAATCTACAAAAAGTTAGATGGATGAAATTATCAAGATTCTATTGATGAGTTTGGAACATATTTGCTTTTATTCCTTAATCTAATTTTGAACGTTTTGTCTTCAAAAAATTCAAAATATGCATCATCATAACCATTGGATGTCAACTCTTTACCAAAGAAAAGCTATCTACTCAAAAATACTAGCTAATGGCTCCTAGAAAATGAAGACTACAAAAAAGAAAAAAAGAAAAATTTACCTCCCCAGTTGAATACAAATACATGCACAATATATACACACAAACATAGGCACAGTACATGTAGATATATGTACAAATACAATTATATATATGAGTATAGATTATAATATCCCTTATTTCTTGTTGAAGTGCATGAGGAATATTGGTATATGAGATATCAATCATTTCTTTATAAAAGATCATTTCTAATTGATTTCAATGACAAGATTTGTAGTTGTTGCACAATTGGATAATTTTTGGATTAATTCAATTGTATCTATTACTATATCACTACTCTAAAATATGAATTATTTTCAAATCATCATCGAAGTATCCTTCCAAGTATACAAATAGGCATATATGACGCTATTCTTTCAATAAATATTTCCATTTTTTGTTGAGTCTCATTTTTTGGCACTTAAATAATTTTTTTATCTATTTATAAACAATCATGATATATGTAAGGGGAAATTAAAAAGGCCAACTAATCTTTGAATGTATTAGTGAACCTACCACAGTATAATAAAATAAAAGTAAAAGTACTTCTCTAATTTTTAATTCATGAAAACTTCAAAATTCAATATATTTTCTTCCGTGAGTTGAACACCACAAAGCAAAGTCTATGCATCCCTCTTCATAGAGAGCTTTCTAACGGTACCAAGAATGTGACCGAAGGACCCATGGTTTCAAAGATCTTGTTGTAACAAACAAAGTAAACAAAATAAACAAACAACCTCATTTAATCCCTAGAGGATCATTTGTCCCTTCAGAGGACAAGTGGGATTTTAGGTAGGTACCTACAGTCTCAATTTTTGTCCTCATTTTTTGAAACTTTTTTTGAAGATAGAAAAATTGATTGGCTTAATGGAAATGTAATCTTTTTTTCAATCGGTGCCCAAGAACAAAAGTCAAATAATCTAATCCCACAATGTATTGAAAAACTTGTTTTTTTTACTTTAAATGCAAATATCTTGCAATTTGTTTGGTCAAAAATTCTGAAATTTTTCCCACACATTTTCACATTAGATAGGTGTAAGATCATATAGTTATGTGTGGAAAAAAAAATCTTCAAATTTTTTAATTCTTTGCTATAGAAATGGCTGTTTTGAGTGTTTTTTGGCAGAAAAAAGGTCTTGATCCTTTAGGGTACAAAGGACAAATTTCTTTATGACTTTATATGTCTTTTGTAGATGAAGTGAGTCTTCGAAGTGGTATCCTTTGCTTTTTGGATTCATGTTGTTTATGTTTGGTTTATCATTAGTTGTAACTCAAGTCAAAATATTTAATTGCTTAGTTAGAAGTGTACTTAAAACTCAAACTACACTTCATTCTATGTAATTGGTCAAACAAATTTACATAACAAAAATAACTAACACATACCTCTTACACAATGACTCTATTTACATGATAAACACTATGTATATGAAATAGTCAAAAATTAATATTACAAGCATTTGTTTTTGCATCTTTTGTTTTTACTTTCATATTCTAAAAGTGTCTAATTGAAAATTAATGAAACAAGTTTATCCTTGTATTGTACAATCAACTTCAATATGAGTATACATAGAATTTGTATTTCAAGGCTCAAAATCTATTCAAATAAAAAAATTCAATTTGGTGTGACATGCTTAAATTAAGAATTATAAAGGTGGATTCAAAAGATAATGTATATTGATTTCAAGATACATATGAATCAATTGCACACTAAAAAGTTTGAAAAATACCAAAATTTGGCTAATAGTATTTTTTAGATATCTACCATCACATGCTACCACAAATGTTGGTGCTAATTACAACACTCATTTTATGAAGCATTGTAGAAATATAAACTTCATTTATGTCCATAGATATTTCTTCCTACAATATTTACAATTGTATAAATCATTTCTTCCCTATATTTTTTTGGTCTAGACTCATTTTTGATATGGTCATTTCATTATTTTTCACAAATTTACAACACATTGCACCATCTTAATCCTTAAATGACATTTTGGATCCTAGTGGACATCTTAGATTTGGATTTCAAAATCTTTCTTACATTAGATGGTTTTTTGGGCCTTTGGGAGACCACGGGTTCTACTACTATGAGAACCCAGTGAACGTGACTGTTGTCTTGACACCTCAACAGTCCTACATGGCCAAGAGGCTGCTAGCGCATTTTTGGAATATTTTATTTTTTTAAACTTCTTTTTGCATTTCAAGAATTTCTTTTTTAAATTTGAATTTTTTTTTCTAACCACTGTGGGGGGAATAGTGAAGGGAAACAACCCTCAAACAGTCTCTCGGAGGCCTGAAAAACCATCTAATGTATAGGCATCATGAAGCTTATTCAAATGGCCAATGAATGATGTGCTTGCAACCTCTTTAAGGCAATGGGAAACCTCAAAGCTACTATTCAAAAATCCTAAAAAAAATTCTAATGTAAGAATCTCACATTCAAATTGTGTTTTGAAATTGAAAAAGATGGTAATATTAAGAAGTTGGGATGTAGTTGAGTATTGGAGAACCAATCATGAAAATCTCAAAACCAAGCCCCTCGAGTTGGGTATGTCCTTTAAAGATTGACATCTCATCCATTTGTCATATATTTCAAATTAGAAATTTTCAACATTACAAGTTGTAATTGCTACTATTGTTGTATAAAAGTGTTCTAACATATAAGTTCAACTAAAATAGATGGTAGTAACAATTCAAGTGTGTGTTGTCTTTTGAGTAGATAGGGATAGTGAGAGAATGTGAATTTTAGAGAAAAACATTGAAAGGGGTACAAATCATTTTCAAAGGGGTACATATCTCATATGTATTCCATATATATTCACATAATGTATATATTCCATATCTTTCTTATGTATCCATATCTATATTATTTATTTTTCAAGATCAACAACGTTAAAGGGGAAGATTTTTGTTTATGAGATCAACGGCTCTCGATTTTTACAAAGAGTGTGTGTGTTAATTGCAACCTAAACATGAATGCATCATCATAGGATATAGTAACAATCAAAGCTTAAGGGAAATCATAAACATTTTGTTAAGGTGATATCAATAAAATAGCAATACCTCTACCTACTCAAGTCTTCAAGAAAATTGATCATTGGAATTACACATCAACAATTGAAGAAATTTAGAGTAGTTAAAAAGATGAATATCAACTAACATCCAATTATATCAATCTAAGACTTGTGTTTTTTCCTTTCACCTTTAACAAATGAAAACTATAGATAAATTATTGGAATGAATTCAACCATACATACCAATTGCATTCTACAAAACTCAAATCTTCAATCAAATCAACTATTAGAGCTATTCAACTTGAAATATGATGGTTGAAAATTAATACACATGCAACATTCAAATTTCCACCTTCAAAGGGTTTGAATTTTGCATGCATCTTGTTTGATTTGTGAACAAGAAAAAGATGAAAATATAATTATTTATAAAATTAATCTATGTGAGAAAATTGAGCCAAACTCAAGGCAAATTTCAAGAAGAAAAATGAATTTATTTAGTAAATCATCATGAACCATATTGGAGTTTTCCCAATGGTTTCATTCAAGATTTTGCCTCCTTTTTCACTTTTGCCTTGTAATAACAAATTTGTTTGATAAATTTAGTAGAGTAAATCTCCACCTCCTTAGACTAATTGCACAAACACAAACTCTAATTTTCAATCAAATCAAACATTGGATGTGCACATCAAGAGATATAGAGGTTGAAAGATTAAAACAAATATTATCCTTGATTTCAACTTCTTTTTCCTACTATAACTAAAAAAATACATTTGGAAATCATGAGGTCTAAGACTAAGTGCACCTATAATCTCAAGTCTTCTATCAAATCAAACATTGAATGTGTACAACAAGAAATGTTGAGGTTTGGAAATTAGAAAAGGTCATAAAGGTCATGAAGACCATTAATGTCTATTTATAAATTTGGCAAGCAATCCTCCAATATAGAACTCTCTATGAATTAAAATTTCGTTACTTAACAAAAAAAACTTCTTATGTGAAAGGTATGCACATGATGTTTTCATCTTACTTTCAAAATTAAAATTTCAAAATTAATCACCAATTTTTTTCAATCATTTATTCAGATAAAACTATGAAAATTAATCGAATAATTCTCCAAAGATGGAAATTTGGTTTTAGAAATTGACATGTTTGATTTAGATTGCTTAATCCTAGAAGGATGAGCTAATTGCCATGGAAATCAACCTTTTAGGTACCGCGTGAATCATTTGCTTAAGAAAATTTAACAGAGGTCAAATTACATTGCATGACTTCCTCTTTTCACACAAAATTCCAAAGATGAACATCCACATTTTTGTACCGTGTAGAAGGATTATTTGTCATCCATGGGACACTTAATGTACGCAACGTCCTTCTAGGGTTAAGAATACATTCAATGAAAAATTGTACATGATCTGAGATCCCAATAATACTTTTTAATTGTGCAAAATTCTTTGAATGGCACAATAAACAATAGAGTTAATCATAAAGTGTGTGCAATGAGGGACCAAGAGTTAGAGTTTGAGAAAAACACACAACCAAAACTCCTTGAAGTACCTAAACTTGGTTGGATGGAGTTTGGTATTGTGTTTTTTTTGTACTATTCT
Organism: Rhytidiadelphus loreus; assembly: GCA_947034895.1. Taxonomy (NCBI): domain Eukaryota; kingdom Viridiplantae; phylum Streptophyta; class Bryopsida; order Hypnales; family Hylocomiaceae; genus Rhytidiadelphus; species Rhytidiadelphus loreus. The sequence goes on along the minus strand of OX344764.1, from coordinate 18,308,652 downwards.
TCGGGACGCTTTACACCTAGACATCATGCCAATTTGTTGTGTAAGAGGCCCAATCTTCCTCACTTGTGATTGAATGGAAGCCTAAAATCTTCACTTGTGGGTAAACAAAAAGGCTGAAATCCTCACTTGTGATTGGACAAAAGGCTGAAATCTTCACTAATGATTGGACAAAAGGCTGAAATTGTGCAATCAACCTCAAAGAGAATTGATTGAACCTCTAGGTGTGAAGGGTCCCTTGGTTAAACCTTCCGGCTCTGACACCCCTTCTACAAACTATGGTTCGCTTTATGATTAACTCTAGTTTGTAAAGAAATTGACCCCTACTGTACAGTACTGTACAGTACAAGTAAATTAGGGTTTCTCTGTCCTGTCATCTGTCCATCACAGAATCCTACTTTTTGCAACAACCTTACGCACAGTGACTGTCAGCTGTGCCTCTCCAGTACAACAGTCCGACATATTCCTTCTCTATTTGTAATTTGCATGTGTACCACAATACTAAGAATTACTGAAGTAGGAGGTCCATAAAAAGCATTCACCTCCTGATTTGTACACATTTGCTTTTTCCAGTGCTTCAGCAATGTTCAAATAATGTACATTTGAGGAGGTGGACACTTTTAGTGACCAAGGTAACATGTTCTAAAATGGACTATTTACGGGTTGTTCGGCCTTTTTCATAGGCTTTTGTACATTGTGACATTTTTTGCTTATTTTTCAGAGGAAGACAAATGAATGCGCAAGAGAACAGAAGTGGATTCATAATTTTTCAAGTTGTTATGAATTAGTTATGAATTTTCTAAAATGTCGGGCGTAGGCACCTATTTTTGACACTAGGGTTGCTAAAATGTGAATACATGTTGTCTTTAAAGAGAGTTGCAGAAGTCCCCCAAAAGCACACGTCATTTTCAAAAAAGAGCAATGGAGGGTGGTTAATGTGAGCACTGGCAGCCTTAAATGGACCTCCAACAACTAAAAATTATGTAAGATTCTACATTTCTGTACAGAGGTAGTTGGCTAGCCAAGTAGTGTTTTAAATACATAAATGGGCAACTGTCAAGACATTCTAAAATGGACTGCAACACATTTTAAACCAACCCATACAAGAATCCCAAAACAAACTCTGTCAAACTTTAAAGTGCCTCCACTTCATCTTTAGTCCATTGAATGTTCATTACATATCTAGTTTCAGATCACCTAATTTTCATTTTATGTCCACTTATAGGAGCGATTTGAAGAAGATGGGCGCTTTTAGAGTACACTACCTTACTATGTGTATTCAAGTGCAAAGATTCGTAACTCTAAGCTTAATTCAAGGAAGTTCTCCCCAAAGATGAAACAACTTGGGACTAGATGCTCAAATTTCATTTGTCTTTTAGGGAGATTTTTTACTAGAAAATGAATTTCAAAGAAGTCAAACCTCCCCAAATCATTTTCGGGACTCTTAAAATGGGCATTGTACAGACCTCCTACCTCAATTGCATCTTCACGTGAATTGGAGCTAACTCGTATAATAACTCTAGCACCAAAATACCATACGTGAAGGTCTGATCCAGCAATTGAGTGCCAAAATTGAATTTTCACATCAGATTTCTTGAGGGTTCACGTCACCTCAAACCATTCACAAGACGACATGTGACACTTTCTTTTTACAAAAATGACTTAATTTAAATGTCAAAATAATGTGATCTTCGTATAGGATATGGTCAATATTTTCAAATTTTCAAGGTTGGGTATTACTCCACATGAAGGTCAGACTCAACACGAATTATGTCATTTTTTGTATTAAAAAGTGCTATGTGTCATCTTGTGAATGGTGTGAGGTGACATGGTCCCCCTATAATCTAACGTGGCAATTCAATTTCAATTTCACACCATACCTTTACATATGTATATAATGTAAATGAAAATCTACAATTGTGAAATCTATGACCTTGTCCCTTTCCAGGATCCGTGCAACACAAGGACCGACCAAAACTTACGTTTTTCTAGTGCCGAGTGTACGAACCCAATGATACCATTGCAAGAGGAATCATGAAAGCTCATATACGGTAAACACGTAACGCCAACAATGCCATTGAATGTCTGTCTTCGGGGAGTTGGAGTAGAGAATGGGCCTGGAAATGGTGCCCATGACTCCTCTACCTGATGTCAGTTAAGTTACCACAGGTTCATCATCAAACAATGATGTGAGCAAGCACCACCAACTTAACTGAACTTGAGTTAATGGCAAGTTGCTGCAACATTCGCTCACTCGAGACAATTATACCATTTAATTCCAACTAGTCGGTCAAGTTTCCACGTTGGGTTTCTTTTTCTTCTTCTTTGACCTCTTGTAAGCTAGTGTATGATGATAATAATCAATGGTGTAAGTATGTCCCACCATCGATAATTTACATTCTTGAACTGTGAGGCAAGGGATCCGTTGTTTCTCATGAATTGAGGATTGATCCATTCATTGTTGAAAATTTTGGATGCAAACTTGACCATGAATTGTAAGGTCATGATTGTAAAATGAATTTTTTCTTATTGCATTGATATATTGTAGAAGGACCTCTAATCTTCCTCATATATGTAATAGACTAACTAAACTGTCATGGAGGGTTACTATTATGTGAGCCTAGGAGCAGGAGTCTAGGAGCCTAGAAGACTATACACCTATATTATAGGTATCTATATTATAGAATCTTTTCATGATTACAGTATAATTACACTATAGATACCTATATTATAGGTGTTTATATTATAAGCACCTTCAATGGTTGTAGGATATATGTCCACTTATATGTATGCTCAAAGTTCACATGTTGGCATTTTTGTACTCACATGCTGGCATTTTCATGCTGACACATTAGCATCATTGAATTGTTGTGTATTCAATTTTCAATCAATTGAGGGTGTAGAATGAAAGACGTGGAGTTTGGGAGTTGATCATGAGTGTATCCAACTTTGAAAAGGTGTATGAGAAGCAAAGAAAAATAGAATTGGGGACAAAAGGACCCATTCCTAATTGAGACCTCCCCTCCTCCATATGTAGTTAATTCCTCACTAAAATTTTTAAACTACTATATACTCTGAAAGCTATATGAGAAAGAGAGAGACACAAAAAGGTATCAAATTTTGAAGCATATCAAACAAGGAGAAGTAGTAGTAAATTTTTTTAGAAATAATATATTAAAATTGTACTTAGAAGGCTTTAGAAACTGTTTGAAATCCACCACTATTTTAACACTAATCTACTCTCAATCTACAAGACACTCGCTTGATTTGAGGTGCTTTCGGGTTCTAAACATTAGTCTTGAGCCCAAAAAATGTTGTTGAATGTTGATGAGTATGGTGCATTCCTTGAAAATTTAGGTGCAAATTTGTGCTTCAAAGGGTTTTAAAGGATGGTAGAGCAATTGTCTACACCTAAACTTTTAATACATTATGTCCCCCTTTTTCAACTTTTAGAATATGAAGTTGATTTTAAATTTGGTGGAGAATTTACTTTGTGGAAAAGATCTAAGTGAGGAATGGACATTTCTGTCCACAACTCTATGTTCCATTAGACTAGTTGCAACCTTGTAATTCAAATGTACTTTCATTTCAAAGCCCTCCTAAGGTATTAGAGTTCTTTCAAATCCATTTTGTGACCAAATGAGAAAGATTGAACAAAATACAATATGTAATTCAATGAGGCTTTATTTGATTTGAGTTTTTAAGTTTTATATTATGTTGTCGTTTGAGACCTTATTTCCATTAGATTCAACATCCATTATCAAATTTACAATTATCTGTTATTTTTTTAATACAATTATGTATTGAATTTGGCTAGCTGCCTAATTGATGTATTTCTTGTATAGCTTTCCAAGCTAATTAGTGTAGTGAGAATACAAGTTTTGGACAATTAGATGATAAGAGGGACAACAAACCATGTAAATTATGTAATTAGGATTTGTAAGATCATAACCACTATAAGTTGGGCTCATAGGCTTTCTAAGAGTTTTGTGGTAGGTTTGGAAAGAGTTGTTCCCAAACTTATCTTGACATCTACACTCTACCCTAACTCCTAGTCATTTTGATTTAAGTCTCCAAATTACAAAGGTTTTCTAGAGACAAAATTTAGATTTAATTTATATATTTTATAGTTGAAAGTTTCTTGAATAAAATTGTTTTACTATGTGGCTTAAACGAGGTCTAAAGTTAAGCTACAAAGACACTTCTTTCTTTTGATTTGGCACTAAGTAGTTTATTTTTAGAAAATTGCCACCACAAAACTATTTATGAGCCTGCAACAATAGGTGTTGGGGGCATTGAAATATAAAACCCCACCTAAGTTGTGCCAACACCAAGAGTGTGGTCGGTTGCACCACATTTGGTTAAATGCTCCTTTTCTCATAGAACCCATTCACTATAAATAAATTGTCCACCTATGTAAACTTTTTTCAATTTATTTATGATGTCCCCCCTTTATTTTACTATAAGAAATTTCTTTGATATTAGATGGTGCATGTAATGGGTTGAAATTTGACTCAAAATTATTAAATTTCACTATAAGAAACCTGCGTTTTAGGTGACGTTTTGTAATTTTTTTAGACAGATTTTAGGTGATGTTAGAAAAAACAACTTGTGTTTTGTTGTCAATAATCACGTCCAATATAACATCCACCTGTTATATTGGACGTGATTTTCTACAAAAAAACACAAGTTGTTTTTTCTGACGTCACCTAAAATTCGTAAGAAAAAATTACAAAATGTCACCTAAAACATGGGTTTCTCATAGTGTTTTCAACAAACACTTGACTTTAATTTCATTTGATTCTAGCTACTACACTAGTTAATTTCCCAAAAAAAAGTTGACTTCATTTTTTGGATTATTTTCTATGAGACTTGTTCCTTATTTACAATATATATATACACACTTGGTCCTTTGGATAATTCAACAAATGAGAGTTGATCCTATAAGGATGTAAAGGACAAAAGAATCTCCTTTGCATGGTCAAACTATTTTTTTACATGTTGAGGTGCAAATGGTTTTCATCCACTTTCTTGTGTGGAATTTTATTAATTCTACATCCACACTATTGAGCTAAATAGAAGTCATATTAGTTACTCTTTGATTTTATACAAGGTAGCTTACTAAAAGCAAGATATACCTATAATAAAAGTGCATTTCAATACTTTGAGTTTTTTTTCATTTTAATCTTGATTTTGACATTCAAAATTATTTCTTTTGTTTTTGAGCAAAAGTAATGAAATAAAGCTTTTAAAGTGTAGTTTATAGTCCCCTTGAAAATCTTGAAAATTTCTTCAAGATGAGCTTTCTATTGAAGTTTGAAGTTGAGGATCTATAACCACATTCTATAAATAGATTGATATGCAAATTTCTTCACAATGTAATATTCTATACTATAATGTACTTTTATCCTTAAATTTTCAGATTTTTAAAACATGTTTTGTATTTGATATGAAGTTTCTTTACTTTTTCTTCAAAAATTCATGGCATTTTGAAATTTTCACAAATAGATCTTAAATTTTTTATAACATATATTAGACATGTGATTTTCATCTTTGAAAAACAAAAAAAATCACTTATAAATAGTTGAAAAATGGATGATATAGAATGTAGGATTTTAAAGTTTGATTGCATAGTCATGGGCTTTCTCTTTTTATGGTTCTTGTGATTGATATTGATTTGATGGAGGGAAAGAGGATAGAAGAAGGAAGAGTAAGGCTAACATTAGGCAAGTTGTTGGATCCAATCAATCTAAGGTAACATCACTCCTAACAGTGACCCGTTTCTAAAACTAACCCCAATAGATTCTTACCTAAAATGTATTGCCTTTATTCAAAAGAGCCTAGGATTGTTTTTGGATACACCTATTTTCAATATATAATTTGAAATTTCATAGTTTTTCATTCTGATTGAAGTGGAAAGGTTTCCACAAGCCTCCACATTTTCTCCATTTTGGAGGTGTAATTTGTTCCTCTTATGTAATGGAGATCTCCCTTATTTGTGCCATTAATTTAAAAAAAATAAAAAATTCATAGTTTATTCATCGAGTGTCTAAAAAATGCATGAGAAGAAAATCTAGAATACTCTTTTGACTTCCAAATCATGTACCCATGGTGTACAATTTTGTTTTGAAATATACCCCATAGGTACATTAGGGTAGAATTGCTATAGAGGTGGTAATAGGCTAGTTCACCTTCGTTTCTTTAGTGGTCAAGTTGCTACCATGGAAACTTTGACCTCCCCTATTGGAACACAAAGTAAAGTAGGGTATTCTAAAAGTGACCCTACTCTAAAAGCAACCACTAACACAAAAGTACATTTTTCTTTCTGCAATGGACCAATAGTATACATTTCAAGTTTAGTGACCATTGTGTTTCAACTTCAAAAACTCATAACTAATTCCATGAAGGTTCAAAAAATATGATACAACTTAGATTGGATTAGATGCCAATTCCATATTCCTCGTATGAAATTTACCTAATTTTTTTCCGGAAAGAGTTTAGGTTCCCCCAAATGCAAGGTCACTTTAATAGCAGACTACCTAACTCTATTCAAAGCTTATCGTCCAGACAAACTCTCACATCCATCAACTTCAAGTCCATTGCAACACTTGACAAGCTCCGTGGTACAAATCATGATTAGTAAATACGTTACCCTTAATCACCACGAGTCAGCTGGACTACCGGACTACTGAATTCCTTGAGTGAGTGAGGGGTCGATCGATAAGTCTTATTACCCCTTCACCCCTTATAACCCAGACAAGTTACCATTTTCTGGTCGCTGCCCCTCTCTTTTGAGCTGCCAGTTCTCAAATTTGGAGAGTTTTTTTCAATAATAATAATTTCTAAGAAATAGATTATGTTGTGAATCTAATGGTGGTGGTATCATCAAATTCCTATTTAATCTCCACCTTGTGGAATTTTTTAAAGTTGAGAGTAGGGGTCATTTTGGGGGTCATTTTGGGGGTTCACGGCTCATATTTTGGGGGTCATTTTGGTCATGGACTAAAAAGTTATCCAACTAATGCAATTGATTGTTGCCCACCTCAAAAAGGGCAGATCCAAGGAGCTCAAGGAGAAGACAAGTGTGTCCATTCTTGTTTTTCTTACAAAGTAACACTATTCTCATTTTAGTGCTGATCACCACACATTGCAAGCTCCATTGCCTTGTTTTTCCATTGATCCAAATAAAACTTCAAATTTAAATATATATATATACTAAATTATGCAGTTAAATCATCTGAATTTTTTTCAAGTGCTCACTCTCAATGTGAACTACAAGATCCTATGGTTATATTCTATCCAATCTCAAGAAAAAAATGAGCAAACAAATTGCTCAAATTCTTGGTAGTTTGGGATCATTTTGAAGGTACACCCCCTTGGAATATTAGGGGTTAAAGGACATTTTGTGCCCCTTGGGCCTTTTGTCTAGTGAATAATAGGAATTGTGGGAGCTGCCATGAATGTCTCTTTTCAAAAATTGTCACACTTTTCTCCTCCTCTTCGCTAGTATTGAATGTGGTTATCTTTTTGTGAAGTTTTTATTGTTGGAGAGGATAGCATTCTTTATCATAGTAGGTCAAGGTGGTTGTTTGTTGAGCATGCTTGAGCAAGGGCCTTTGAATTGAGAACATAAATATTCACAATCATGATTTCTCACTTACTTGCGAATCTGGTTTTCTTACTTTGCCCAGTTTGAAATCACTATGGCAGATTCCTTGAGCTACCCCTTAACAAACGAAAATGTCCTTTAAAGATTAAACCTTGAGACAACATGGTGGTCATTGTAGAAATCATCCTTTTGGATAGAGTGTCAATCATCTACTTAAAAAAAATGAAAAACACTAATTGGAGGTCAAACTATTGAACAAGACCTCCTCTTTTTGCACATAATTCGAAGGATGAATATAAACACTTTTTGTTTTAAATAGAAGGTTTTTCTATCATCCATCTACCACTTTTCGACCTCTGCGTCCTTACAAAGTTATAAAGTGCTCCCAGATCTCTACAACATCTACTTCCTAAAATGTACACTCTTTATACATTTTACTTTTTTCATTGCTTCAACAATGTTCAAATAGCGTACATTTCAATAGGTAGACCCTTGAAGCAACTACTACATTTCCAACTTCAAAAGTTCATAACTAATTCCACAAAGCTCCAAAAAGTATGAAACGACTTGCGTTAGATGCCAATTCCATTTGTCTTTCACGATTTTCTTCTTCTTTACTGAAGACTATTTTCAAGAAGTCAGTCTAACCTCCCCCCCAATTGATTTCCAGTTCTCAAACGGGTGCAGCTTTTGCTTTTCGAACCTCCTACACCTTGGCAGTGGCTCCACATCTTTGATCTGATCCCTTGTGCTTGTGCTTGCACTCCACGCCGTAGTTTTTCGGCAGAGGTCTCACTGTCTGTTTTGTTTTGTTCCGTACCACTGAAACTCTTTTCACGTGTGTCCAGAAAAGAAAGTCTTCACATCAGTCAATTGAATGCAAAAAAAACAGACTTTCTGATGAATGGGTGAGTGAGTGAGTGACGAGGTGAGAGGCCAAGTTTGGCCGAACTCCGCCCGCCTCAGGCATCCGTCTCGAATCAAGCATTCCGTAATAAGTTCAGTAACTTATTGTCCACTGCGGCTATTCCGGTGCACTTGGGGTACCATCTTGTACAGTCCAAAGCTCCGTCTATAAATGGGGAGCAGAAATAGACAGAGTCTCATCAGACAGAAATAGAAATAGACGGAGAGCATTTGAAAGAAGGCGCCAGAATGGACTGCTGCGGAAGTGGTGAGAATGCGAGATCCTTGATCGTCCTATTCTTGCCCCAATTTCTTATGGAAAAAACACCGCCTTTTGTTCTGGCTCCGTATCTTCACTTACCGCCCATTTGGGGAGTCGCATTGAAGATCGAAGTAGCAATGGTCGCCTGTGAATTGGTGGTGATGGGAGTGGTGGAGCACGTCTCACTGCCGTGAGTGCCGCCGTGGTAGCACCACACCAATGACGAGTTCAATCAATTTCTCATCCGTAAGTAGGTCAGTGGGACTTGGGTTCATCATTTCGGAGGGTAGCCAGTACATAATAACATGGTTTCAATGAGGCAGGGGTCTCTTTTGGTTGCATCAGGCCTTGGAAAAGGAGACTCGTACAGTGAACAAAATTGTCTTCTAGTAGACTTAATCGTAAAGTAAAGTGTGTGCAATGCAGGGACAGGGAGTCGGCGTTTGACAAAAAAAAAAAAAGCATGACAAAACTCCTTGGAGTACCCAAATTCATTTGGGGTGTGGTGGAGTTTGGTGTTGTGTGTTTCTTTTTGTACTATTCTTAATTAGTTAAACCTTTCTTTTGACACCATTATTACAATTGGGGACGACCATTACAATGAACTCCAGTGTATGGGTCCTTGACCAACAGTTGATGAGTCCCTCCTAGGGATCTAGCAAAGCATTGTATCTTCCCTGCATGGAGAAGACCATTGCCAACTGGTTATACAATGTTATGTGGGGAGTGAGAATTGTGGATCTAGTCTTGGCGTCACTCGCCATCTTGGAACTTGAACAACTAGTAAAAATTGACCTCCCGATGTAGAGCTAAAACATTAACATTCTTGAACTGTATGGAAGAAGAGGCTTTGGGCTTCCTATGAATGAAGGCTTTAGAAATCTTGAATGGAAGCTTGCCCGTGAATTTTGGGGTTGTTGTAACAAAAATTATTTCTTAGTAAGAGTGACATTGGAGGAGGACCCCCCCAAGCTCCCTATTCAAGGATGTTATGAACATGACAAGAGAAGTGTAAAGCTCGAAGGAATATTTAAAAAAATAATGACTAGCATGTATTGAATGAATTAGTTTAAAATGGCAAAGTTAGGTTTGGAGATAAAATAGATCTAGGAAAGTTCATGATATGTTCCTTGAAATATCTATTACTGCCATTGATGAGGTAGGTAAGCTTAAGGGGACAATTTATAGACCTCCTATTTTAACATAACACTCTTGAACTTCATGATAAAGGGTTCCTATTCTCAATTCACGACTTTTTATGAATTCATATGACTTCCACTTCAATAAATCTTGAATCCAAGCTTGCCTACAAATTGTGAGCTTTAGTATAAGAAATAATTCCTTAAATATTGGTAGTAAAGAAGGCCTCCTTGGTCTCCTCTAAGAATGTTATGAAGAGAAACTTGAAGTAGGAAAATGAGGCTTCATCTTTGTAAATTATATTTTGTTTGGAAAGGGGCATTTAGACCAATCAAATGGAGTCACAAGCTTCATGTCAAGATGCTTGTAAAACTAATCTAGTGGTACAATTTACTTACTATTGGAGTAGTCAACTTAGTTTACTTTTAAAGGGTGATGGGATCACCAACACATACTATATATTCATGTAAAATAACTAATGGAAAAATGCAAAAGACACTAAATGAATGGTCCATAACAAAGTTCCATCACATGCGAAATTTTGTATATAAAAAAACTAAGCATACATTACAAAGACAATGAAAAATTCAAAGGGTTGTTTCATTGAGCATCAATAAACTATAGGTAAACTCAAAATGATCTTTTCCTTCTAAAATAATACAATTATGAGGACAAACTACAATGATGGGCTGAAATCCTTTATTTTGGTGCCTTTTACTTTTGGATTGCCAACATCATGTCACACACATTCAGCTCATACTACACCGATAAAATCCTCATGATGAAAAAATACTCAAAAAATATTGCTTTCCATCCAAACTTTTATGTGTCATACTCAACAAAGTCACATTAGCTTTGTTCTTTGGTACACTTTACTTTGTTCTACCGTTGAAGCAGTTCATTACTGTAGGTATTTGCTATCTAGGTAGCTCCCATATTTTTTAGAGATTGAAAAGTTTAAGGGAAGCCATTTGCAAAAAGAATGAAGACATTTGACAAGAAATGAATATTTTGTGATTTTTCAAAGGCAAAATGTTAAAGCATGAATAGACCCTTGTTGAAGTATGGACTGATTTGTCTGTTGTCCAAGTGTATTGCCATTATAATAAAAGGTTGTTAAGATTGTAGTAATGAGTGTCATTGACACAAATGGGAGGATTGCCTAGGTGATGAAATTGGGTGGATGATAGTAATGGGCAATTCTACCTTACTACCCAATGCTAACTCTAAAGGTAAATGTACAATATGTCAAGCTTGAGACAAGTAGACCCCAAGGACAATCTCTAGAGACAATTTGCTTGCAACAATCTTCTTGTAGAGAACAATGATTAATTTGCAAGAGTGTGTGTGGGAATACCCCTTCCTCATCCTCAATCATTGATTTAAGGTGATTACACCTAAAACAATTGCATAAACATTGAAGCAAGTGAGCATGGTTCCTATTATTAAATCTATTTAGAAACTAAAAAAGGATTCTAGATTTCCTTTGTTATTTTTCCTTTTTTAAATCACACTATAAATCATCAAGGTCTTGATTACAAGTGTAACCAAATCAACCCTGCGCTCTCATCCTCAAAAAGTTTACAAAATGGCATATCACAGTGACTGCAACACATTCTTAAAAAGCAAAAGCAAAAAAAAGCAAATAGAGAGAAAGTGAAGAGACGATTTCGTTAAAGTGCACTGCAATGATAAGCATTAGATGCCGAAGCAATAAACAATCCGCTCCAACCGACAAAATACAAAATACAAAAAAACACGAAAAAGAAACACGCTATGCTACATTGAAAAGAGAGAAAAAGGAAGCTTCTTTCCTTCTTCTTTCAGTCACTCTTTGCAATCACTTTTCTGATGTGCAAAAAACTGAAAAATTCTCCCGCATTTCCCTGGTTTTGATGAATCGGTGAACAGAGAATTTTGTAAACTCCAAAACCCATTCAAGATATGGTATACAGCAGATTCAAAAGGCTGAACCCTAAACCCTAAAAAAAACTAAACCCTAAACCCTAAACCCATTCCACAGACTGAGCAGATTCAAAAAGGAGGCTGAACCCTTCCTTGTTCAGTCACTGTCGCTGTCGTCGAAGTTGTTCAGCACAACATCGTTGTTGAAGTATTGGTTCAGCAGCTGGTTGCCTTCAATTCCTCCGAATTCCTCATCGTTCTCCTGAAATGGTTCATGTCAACAATGTCACAACCAGCCAGCAAAATGTTACAACATAATCATCAATTTTTTTGTGTTAAATTGGTGAGATTCTATTCAGGGTGCAAGAAAAAATTGTGACATTCATGTGCAGAAAGCTCAAGAAACGAGGACTGGAATAAGATTCACGTTTCAGGTTGCGTGTCCTGAACAAAGCCAAAGTCAAGGATTTCGACCGTGCAGTAACGTACTGTGAGAATGGATCATGGACAACTTCAACAGACACGGTTTTTACACTACGCAGACGCAGTCTGAAAGGCTGAAATCCTCGAATCAGATTGACAAAGCTCTTACCTTAAAGTGAAGTTTTAGGCATTAGAATCATATGTTAACACTTCTCATGATGGGTCAATATTATAGTTAATGTTAGTGTAATACCAACGGTGTTGGTTTTAAGGATAGTGAGATCTTAATGTAATGGGCATTAATTTTGATATCACATCAATTGGCAACTATAAATTGAGCATTAAATGAACATGAACTTAACATTGATTTAACATTGATCTTAATACTGATCGAAGTATGTTCTATTAGATTTACATTAGGTAATGAAGTAACCTTTAATAACTTTGTGCATTCAATACGAGATGTTTTGAGATTTTGGTTTACTACCAGCATACCCTGAAAGCCTCTTGCTCTAGCTTGACCATAAAGTGAAGAAAATCACTTACTCTTCTCTCCCACTCCTCAAGCTTAGCATTTTGGCAAAGTACCGTTTCATTAACCTAACAGTATCTACAATATTGATCCAATGTTCTGTTCGACTAACATTAAGTAAGCATTAATAAGTTTGTGAATTAATGGGGGTTTGAAAACATGTTTTGAAAACATGTTGTTCTAAAGTGAAGAAACGACTTACTCTTTTCTCCCACTCTTCAAGCCTCGCATTTTTGGCCATGTACTCTTCCATTGTCCATGGCCGAACATCTCGTTGCTGCACAGATGTGAACGAAGAGTTAGCAGACCTGAACCTCCATTCACAGAAAACCCCTAAAACCCATCACAAACATGCAGAGAATCAAAAGTTGGGAAAGTAGTCGTGCTCACATTCGATTCAACTGTTGCAAATTGAAGATCGGTTTTAGTAACTGGCCGGGGGCCTGATCTGATTTGAGCAAGGGCAGCATCTGTGGCGGAAGGACTCAACCCGGGTGAAGCTTCAAACATGCCAGCTCGTGGCATCACCACTGCATCAAACATATTCAAGAAAAGAAACGTCATTGACAGGATTCATATTACATCAAATTGGAAACTATAAAATGAACATTATGTGACATTAACTTTGACATTGATTTAACATTTATCTTCATACTGCTCTAACTATGTTCTGTTAGATTAAAAGTTTAGCTTACCTTTAGTAAATTTGTGGATTATAAATGAGCGATGTTTTGAGATCAAACCAAACCTGTCCTCATCTATAAATATAAACCCAAATTGGGCCTCATAATCTCTTTAGTCGTTTTGAATAGGTCATATGGAAACTTTTTTTTGTTCAATTTCATCTCGTTGTATCCAACACCTGATGTTCATCACTGATTCAAGTGATACCAAAACTTTCACAATATGATCAATCAAATTGGTCATTTCAGCCTTTTAACATCCAAATCCATTTTTGAATTCTTGTACATTTTTGCTTATATCTTTGTACAAATATATTCCTTAATCTCATAAATTTAGTGTTTTATGCGATTTCGGACGCATAGTATGAACTGGATATCACGAGATAGAAGCATAAAAATTACTCACATTTTGCCTCTCGAACGTCTCCATGAACTCCTTCTCCTGGCGATGGTGAGTGGGAATGGCTCTGCACGAAACCAGGATTCAAAGCTCATGAGTGTCAATTGTACAAAAGAACTGTTCCTGAAGGCTTTCCTAGCATCCAAATAAGCTTGTGAGCATGGTTCCATCACTAAACTATCTAAATTTTTGTTAAGTCTTGGTTAGGAGTAAGAGGCAATTCCAAATTCTCTTACAATGCATTTTTTGGACACCATATAAACAAATCCTTGAAACCCTAAAAATGCACCCTCAACTCTCATAAATAAAGATAGGCAAGAATTTGTAGGAACGGTTTTAGAAACGGGTTGCAAATAGGTGCGGTTACCTTAAACAGAACATTATGAGTTACAACGTTACAACCCTCCCTCCCTCTCAACTGGACACAATTTCATTCAAGAGTCACCTTCTCATTATGAATTGAATTACTCGCTACCACATGTTTTAAAAATACGGTACAAGGAAGGTCACTCACCCCTCCATGAACATGAAACAGCTTGTGTACTGCTCCCCCAGAAATTTGCACAAATGCACCACCACAACAGATTCAGCAGATTCCAGGTGCCAAAATGAAGCCAAATCAAAATTACATGATAGAGAATCAAAGGTACTAAATATAATTTCGGAATACAAATAAGTCAAGGGTCTATTGATGGTTTCAAAGGTTGTTTTCTTACTTCCTTTGAGCACACCATGATGTCTCAGTGACGACTCAGGAACAGGATTGGCAAGCTCCAGAAGCTGCAAGCATCAATATGAGTGGCGAGGGATGTCAATTTCATAACGAGGTTGTACTTTCACATTACCAAACATAAACCTCAATGTTTGGGTCATGGTCGTGCATACTCAATCAAGGGTCTCAAAAGAAGGACATCGTAATGCTAAAGGACGTAACCATGCTTTGACTTCATATTCAATACTTGGTTGCCATCTCCACAAAAATGGGGCTTCATTTCAGACTATAAACTAAATAACCTTCAATAGCTGCAAGTCTTGAGAACAGTGTAGGACACAATACTCAGTCATATTCTAGAACGATCAAGATTACAGCTTTTGGTTCATTAGAGGACTCACATTGACTCCAGAGTTGCACACATAAAAAAAAATTTAAGACATTGATCACATAAAAAGACTCAATACAAGAAAAAAATCAATACCTCTCTCTGTTGAGTTTCAGCCTCTCTTTTCGCCGCCTCCGCCATCCGCTTCGCCTCCACCTTCGCCTCTTTCTGCGCCTTCCTTTCCATCTTCACCTGCTCATGCGCATGCAGCAACGGCTCGTCCCACGGCTTCACCACTTTACTCTCCCCAACCACCGCCTTGCTCTTCTTGTGATGCATAAACTTATTAAAAGCTTTGTTCAAAGAGTTCGACGCAGGGCCACCTTTCTCCTCATCCTTGACACACACTTTCTCCTCAGTAGTAGAACTCTCAGTGTCCGAACCTTCACTCCTGGACTGAGTACTATGAGCACTATGAGCACTATTAGTACTGGGCATGGAGTCCGTCCGCACTTGCAAGCTCCCACTAATGTTACTATCCCCTGAAGAAACTGCGTCCACAACTGCATCCCCTTCTTCCACACCATTCGACAACAAGTCTCGAATTGGAGATCGATGTTCAGGGGATACACCACCATTGTTGGTTAAGTTTACGGAGTCTGCGAATGGTTTCACGAGCTCTCGTATGACTTCTTGTTCACCAGTGGAAGTGGTGGGCTGTGGTTGTGGTGCCTTTGGGGAATCGGAGAAGTCGATGAGGTCGACTTCGACCCAGTTACTGGGAATGGAAGTTTCCGAATTGAGACTTCGGGAAGTCTCCAAATCGAGACTTCGGGTGCGGATGACGGGGAGGGACGGGATGTGGGAGACTGTGTGCATGGCTTCGTTGGAGCTCACCACACGTTGCATTCGGCCCAACTTCCCCACGTGGCCTTCGTAGATTTTAGGGGGGCTGTCGGAGGATCGCTGTCTGTATTGCTCGAAGACTGTGGCGGAACGGGTGACTTCGTTTTGATCTCGGTCTTCGTCTTCTTCCACGGCGTCCAGAGAGTGGAATTCCATGCGGAACATTGTGTGATTCGAGTCTATGGTAGTTGTAAACTGGCGCCCTTGTTCACTGGAGACCATTGAGGATGTATTAATATTTCTCATCTCACAAGTCACAACTCCCGACTGAGTTTTGAAAGAGAAAAATAATGGCTGTGGAATTAAGATTCTATCGCTGTTCTAGGTATGTACAAGACTGAAATTCAGAGTTGATAGGTAACAAGTGAAAATAGCTTTGCAAGGCTTTGCACGATGTTTACCTATATAGTGCCCTTGTTCACTGGATCGCTTGTACGCTGGATCCTTTGTTCACTGTTGGAACGCTCCTCAGTTCCTACAATATGAGGTTCAACAGAAAAATATTCAAAAAGAAATTCATTAGGTCTACCCAATTGCGTCCCTTGAGGTCACTATTTCAGCAAGCAAATCTCCTCTTTCAGCGTCCTTCGCAGTCAGAAATAGTCAATGGCATTCTGTTACGACAATTTACATCAGGAATTACAGCAGGTTCGTATAAGGGGATGTCAGCGATAACACGGAACATGAGGTGATTTTAGAATTGTTTCCTTAAACTCTACTACGGAGCTGGTAATTTGAGGAACGAAGAGTCGCGTTGTACTTAATTTATTGATAAATCGTGGAGCAGGGATTGTAAGGTTTGATACCTCTATAATGGATTTCAGATAAAGCATATATTGGGTAAGATTTAATAAAGAGAGTTGCCGATCGACAACTGTGTTGAAAGTGAGGTCAAGAGGCTCTCGACTGCCAATTGAATTCACGAAGTGTTTCAGCTAAAGAATATGTCCCGAACTTTCTAAGCCGCAAGAAGAGGCGATTCTCAAGCTCTACATACGAGTACGTATTTCTGGGACGGGATGCTGGGAATCAACATAGTGTCGATAATTGTGCGGGCCCCAAATGGCAAGAAATAGTGACATCTTGCATTAGAACTCTAGAGCTCCACTGCGACGCTGTGAAACAAACCGAATTTCAACCCCTGAAAAACCTGTCGAAGCGTCACCCTGTCTTACAAAGCTCCGACTCAAACAAGTACACCTATCGTGATGAAGTTACCAGCACAGACTGGAGTCACGAATGTAGAGGCACTCGTATATTAAGACAGTAAGAATTGCGATTTGTTAACAGGATTTCCTAAACATGAACCAGGGAACGACTGCCCCAAATAAGATTCTCCGAGATTCATTCACCGAGAATCAATGCGAAAAGTTGGGCGGAATCACTCAACTAGGTGGAAGCGAGACAGGCCATATATGACGACTGGTAGGTCGGGAACCTTCAACTGCCGGCAGACACTACGTTCCCCAAAATCAAGTGGAGAAAGAGAACGCCCTTCACCAGAAATTCACGATTTCATCCTGGACACTAAGCTGTATCCATACCTGCAAAATTCTGAACCCCAGACGAGAGTCACGAGACCCCTTGTCGAAACCTCAAATCGAGTTGCCCAAATCCCCACCATTCTCGGCTCACAAATCACAAGCCCTCAACCCCCCTTTCTCGACTTCTCACGAAACCTGAAACTGTCAGGTACCTAAAACGAACTCCTCTGTTTTTCGTCTACTAGTAAGCGAAATCAGCATGTGAAACTGCCAATCTCCTATCTAGTACTTCAGTATATTATCCTAAAGGCCCCGCCCACCGCCATGTCCACGTTGAAACCCTCGTGCACTAATGTCCATAGCCACTGCTAACGACGTTCGAGCACACAACTGAACAACACGCACAATCCAAACTCCCCCAACTCAACCTCACAAGCCCACCATTCCAAAATCAAGCCTTTGGCAGTACTACTAGAAGCGCAATCCGCCAGCGTCGCTTCCAGTGAAGTTACCCAACTCTAAATTCAAAACGAGAATCACCTCTACCGCGTAACCAAAGCCCTTGCTTCGGCTTCGGCTTCAGTGACTCCAAACAAGCACGAATTGCGGCTGTGGTTGCACAAACCTCAAGCTAAGCTGAACCCCCACGCTTTGTGTCGAAACACCTCATGAAATCCGCCCGAACATCAATCAACAAGGACAATTGAGTGGTCATTTTCTCCGCCTCCTCGGTCGGTACAATGCTCCCCGCGCGTTTCGTATTCGTCTTCCGATCCGAGTGTTTCGCCACTCCGTCCGTCGTTGCCTGGTCACCACCGCGACTCCAGTCGCAATGCGTCCACTCTGGGAACGCCTCTCGCCAATTCGCAATTCGCGTCCACGCACACTCACCGCGTCCTGCAGCAGTGCACTCCGTCAACTTCGGCACTCTACTCACACGACACTGAACTCGCGGCAACCTGCACACTGAAGCGGCTTTGACTTCGTAACAATAGGCGGCTTCGTCGGTTGATGAATCAAGTGTGTACACACACACACAAAAAAAAATCTGGAAATTGTTCCTTGTCCTAATTTAGAAGAGTGTGACTTTGGTAAATTAGTGATACACACACAAAGTATGAATACCACAAACAGTTCAAATAAGTAGTTGTGCTCTGTAGAATTTGGGGAATTCCTTGAGAAATTGAGCTCAATGTGTGCGGAAATAAGGATGAGGAAGAATGCAAAAGAAAAAGAAAAAGGAATTTTTTTTCTTTGGAAATGAGTGTTTTATTCAATATAAATGTGGATTCTTCATTTGGACCCCATTCTACTTCACCTAAAACAATTACCTTTGGAACTTGTTCCTAATCAAGTGTGAGCTAATTGAATCTTTTTCAAATTAGCAATAGAGGTAGCTATTGACCATTTGAGGACATTTTTTTTTTGCCTTTAGAGAAGGGGACACCGTTATTGGTATTCATATCGTATGAGGACAAATCAATGTCGTACACTTTTGTTATTGTCAATGAGGCAAGTTCTATTGCGAGCAAGATAGTAAGGTGCGAAAGGGGCTACAATCAATGGGTTTGTGCTATGGATGTAAGGTTTGTATGGCTAGGTTTGGACAATGATTCGTTTATGTTTTTAGGTTGGTAGAGGGACATGCATCCTAGGTAGCAAGCAAGTCATAACAATGGCATCCAATTTGTACATTCATCTATCACTTTCATCATTACATTAATTGTAATTAGTAAACTTCATCCAAAATTTGGCAAATAATATATTTTTGTGAGATGTTTTGGGCCCTTTCATCCAGTTTTTTCCAATTTTTTATAATTTAAAGTGAGTCAGTTTCAAATACAAGTAAGAAACTGGCCAAAATTTGCCCACAATTGGAACACTAGGTCTAAACATGGTAATGGAGTTTCTTGGAGTAACTAAAATTGGAAAATTCCTTCTATGTTATTTTTTCATGGTATAGATGGATTGATTTGGTGTGTCAATCTAGTAGGTTTTTCATTTCAATCAAATAGTGGGACTTTAGTACATGAGTGTTACACTCACTACTAGAAGAAATCAACTCTTAATCCCTAAAGTTTTGAGGCCATTTTTCTATCGAAAAACACTCACAATTGCCATTTTCAATGCAAACAACAAAAAATTTAAACATTTGTTTTTTATTTCATATCCAATTCTAGGATCTTGCACTAAACTAATATGAAAATGTTTGGAAGAAATTTCAAAAACTTGGACCATATTGATCACAAGATTTAAGTGATTAAAGTCAAGAAAAATACTTTTGAGTATATTTTTAATTTTTTTCAAGCCTAATCAAATCATAAGGCTTTGAATCCTCTTTTTAAAATTTGTATTATAGATTATGAAAAAAAAATAACGTTGAAGAATTGCATTGAGAATTAGGGATTGTTTTTTAAAACTATAATTTTCTAGTTCTTTAAAAAATTGTTAAGTTGAAGCACTTACAAGATAGAAGGAAACTTAAATTGTCAATAGCTCTAAGATGGAATTGAAACATACTAATCCCAGCATTGAGATTGTTCTAGAAAACAAACTAAATCATATCTCAAATCATGTACAACTTCTTTTGGGGAAAAAATGTTGAAACTAAGTTCAAAAACGGATCCATTATATTATTTTTTCAAAAATTTGCTAAGGTTTACCACAAAACAAGAAGTTTCATAACTTTCACATTACTTATTTAAATGGAATGAATCAAATCTTTCTTCATAGACAAAATATAATCTATAAAAAAATCAATTCTTAAAAAATTATTCCAAATTTTTGGGGTTTTTTTTATTGCCTACCCTCACCTATTTGGCACTTATTGTAGCATAATTTTTGCTCCCAAGCACTAATTGAAATAAAAATTATATTTCTCAAAAGTTAATCAATTTCACTACAATCTTGAAGAAAATTCAAAAAATCTTTTTCAAAATTGAGATCATGGGTACCTATCCAAACCTTCTAAAAGGATTGCTTTTAGGGATCTCTTTGGACTTTAGAAGTTAACTTATTTAGGAAGTCCTTGATTCCATATATGAATTGAAATTTTCAAATTTGATCATATGTGATAATTAACAATTAAGTTCCCAAATTCTCTCCAGATATACCATTGTCCAAGGCCTAGTGTTCTCTTAAGTGCACCCAAATTTTGGCATATCCATGCTTGGTTGGATCTCATTTTGGTTTGTTGTGGCCCAATTCAATGAACTCACTTATTTATGCTAAATACATAAACTTTTGTGGCACCCATGAAAGGCAAGGGAATATGTGAACTCCTTGTTTCTAAGCAACTTTACAACTTGTAGTATACAATTGGTGGGCCATGGTCAAGCATAGTTGTTAGAAACTTGCGGACTTGCCTCATGTAGAATCCGGTCAAGCTTATTTAGAGTGTGTATTTTGTTGAGCAATTGTAGCAATGCTCTAAGAAAGTCAAAATATAGTTACAAGTATAGTTAGAAACATATGTGTTTCCAAAAGACAAGGTGGCTAACTCCATGGCTCATATAAATGATGATTAATTTGTATTTGAGCCAAATGTATATTTTTGAGTCTTAGTGTGCTCATTAAGGTAATTAATTACAATAAATAGATGTCAATTTTACAAAATTTAGACATGTGACATCCTAACATTGAATTCTCTTTGGTGTGAATTTTGAATCTCTTTTGAGATTTTTTCAAGAAGGAAAAATGTACAAATGGTCAATTTCGTTAAAATGGCAGTATTCCATTAAAATGGCACAAAATGAAACCAATAAAAGAATGAAACCAATAGAAAGATTGTCCGAGGGGAGTGGAAATGCGTGAACTAGGAGTGATTTGAATGTGCTAGGCATAAAATTGGCACATGTATGACCCTATCGTGGCACACTTATTCTCCATTTGCAGAAGATATTCCATTAAAATGGCATGCGGAATACCGCCATTTTAACAAAATTGACCATACAAGTAGATATTTTCCGAGCTACATATCTCTACAATCAAGTTTTGGAAACTTATCACTGATTATTTTCAATAAATTATCAAGTAAAACCATGGAAAGTGACTTCAAGAATTAACCCAAATAGAGCTTTGTTTTTTATATTGAAATTGGATATATTTGCTTGAGATTGCGTAAGAGAATGAATGATAATTATGCATGTCAAAAATACTAATTAAAATTCATGACAACCTCTTTTTTTCTCTCACACAAGTATTTGACTAAAATACCAAACCTTGTGAATCTTTAAGCGCCACATCCAAACCCTCTAACTTACCTTTTTTGTGTATTTTCAAACATTACGAATGTTGTGTAAAAAGTTAGATTACACACAATCATAGTTGTCAAGGCACTTGCGTCCTTGACTCATTGGCTTTGGCCTAGGCACATCCGTGAGGGGGTCATGAGTTCAAATCCATGTGTTGGCAAGGTACTTACCACCATAGTCCACCCAATTAGGGGTGGTGGTGCGATAACTACATTATTAGGTCGTATGGGGATCTGAGAATTTCTCAGAGGAAGGAACATGTCAGTTTTTTTTATCATAGGGTTTACTTCCTGATTGAGGCAGGGTATCAAGGATGGAATTCACCATCTAAATCCACAAGGCTTAGATAGTTGAGTCGTTCCCAACAGACACTTCATTCACGCTAGTATTTCATACCGGAGTTACACTTTTCCTCCTTCACGGTTGTCTAAAGAATTCTACTCGGTTTTCAACAATCACACTCCACCCCAATAAACTCCTCCAGTAAACAATTCAGCCATTATCCACAGCAAAGCAATAAGTTGAACTAAGGTAGGCATGCCCATTTGATCAATGGACCCACCGGCTCAATTGCGTCCCTATCTACATCAGTCCAACATTTCAAGGTACGCCCACCTCAGATGCTCCCGGTGAGCCCATGAGCGAGTGCTTACCTGAGCAGGCTCATCAGTGGGGAAGTCACAGAAGACTTCAGGTGGCTCTGGGGACGGAAGGATTGATTGAAACTCGGTGTGAAGTTTTCAACACGGGCTTCCCTTTGGAATCATATGTTTACGATTCTGAAGGTTGATTCGGAGTCCATCTCCCGAGGAGGAGGAAGGAGAGTGTGTGTGTCGTACCTGAGTACGGTAGCAGCCTGGGGAGCTCAAACTTGGTGCAAATGCCTGCTAAGTGCCAAGTGATTCTATTTTCTAACTTATACTGACCTGCAGAGGACTGATTGAGGGATCTACAGTACGCTAAATATATGGTACTGTAGTGAAATTAACTTAATATATAGTAGAGTTAATCGTAAAGTGTGTGCAATGATGGACCACGAGCCAAAGTTTGAGAAAAAAACACATGACAAAACTCCTTGATGCACTCCCAAACTAGGGTTTGATCGAGTTTGGTGCGGTGTTTCTTTTATACTATTCTTAGTTATACCTTCCTCTGACACCCCTTTTTCAAACTGGGGTTTCTTTTATAATCAACTCTAATATAATGGAGTTAATTGTAATGTTTATCCTATGTTTGCAAATGGGTGTCCGAGGAAGGTTTAACTAAGAATAGTATAAAAGAAACACAATACCAAACTCAATCAAACCCTAGATTTGATACTCCAAAGAATTTCATCTTCTTTTGTTTTTTCCAAACTCTAACTCTTGGTCCAACATTGCACACACTTTTTGATTAACCCTACTGCCAAGTCTCATTTCCAAGGCAAACTTGTCACCACCATTGGATAGTCAGAAAAGCGTTCTAACTCATAACGCAAACCTTCTTTCCACACCCTTAGAATTGCAAAAAGTACAAATACGGACGTCTGTAATGAATTATTATTAGACTTGACATTACTAATTATATCCCATAATGCTCTGGAGCTCTCACGGCTCTACAGTAGTGTGTCTATGAAGCTTTCCAACCACCTCGTGAATTGTCTGCCGCTTCTGGTCCGCTTCTTGAGTCGTCTCTCTCCGTCAAGTGATCCGGGAATGATCCCCAATTGATCCCATTTGCAGTCGTCCTATCTCAGTTGCATAGTTACGTGTCTGTTGGGATTAGAATGCAATTAGTGTGGCGTGTGCATTCAACAGGAAAGTCCAGACTAAATTTAGTCTGGGCTTCTGGAGGGGAGGTTCACTTCTTTCCTCCTTGACCGCGTGGGGCTGGGTCCCTGCGTGGTGGGTGCAGGCACTGGGGCTCGTCTCCTACGGGCCGTACACTGCGGATGATGAATCCAGTAACAGTAAAAGGACGCCGAGGTGTAAAAGAGATCGACCGACAAAACGACTTTCAAAGAAATTGGAGAAAGGAAGCCGATTAGGGCCTATCGGTCATTGGGGGAATTGCACTTCGGGTGCTACGGGGAAAAATAGCTATTGCACTTTCATGTGGACCTAGTGGATGGAGACAGATACAATAAGAAAACCCCACGTATTAGATTTTCTAGTCTCCATCAATGAGGTTGTCCACTGATATTGGTGAAACTTCAAGTCCTTCTTTCCCGCTTGCCTATTCCGGTAAGACAATCGGTGGAGTTGCTTTTGTCTTCTATCTTGAATTAGTTGTAAACTTGCCCATTGGGTGAGCATATAAGGAGACCCTTAGGCTGGGCAGACAAACCATTTCCAACCACTTAATCCTCAAAGGACGAAGGGGTGACCTTGGAAGTCATCATTTTTCATTACCGTGTGAATTATGGGATGTAGAAATAGCAAAAGCACTTGTTGGAAGTCAAACAACTAGGGTCGGACCGTCGGACCACCCATATCTAATCACCTAAGCATTTGTAGAATAGATAGTGAGCAATTGAGTGTGATGGAAATTTTTCCCGTGTAGGGAGATAGAAAATATTGGAATTGCAAAATTTTCGTAATTTTATTTGCAAAACTGAAATTTCTATGAATTTCAAAAGGCAAAAAGTGTTCAAACCAATACACAACATCTAAAGTCTTGCAATTCCGTTCATAGAGGAGACTACTTCCTACTCATGGCTACAAATTTCAAAATAATAAATGTTGTAATACATGGCATTCAACAATTGTTCCTTGCAGCCTCACATATTGTACACGTCATTAAAACTAGACTTCCAAACGCGGTTCACAAAGAAGTTTTGCCTAGCCAAAATAGTGGTATCCAAGCAGTGGGGGACCCATCTCTAGTTAGTAGTGGGTGCTTTGACTATATAGATGGAAGACCTCCACTTTTCACAACAAAATTCTGAGGATGAATAGTTGCACCTCTGTCCTACTAAAAGGATTTCTTGTCATCCATCATACGCCATATGTCTATATCAACGTTTAAGGGTTATGCATATTTGGAGCGCAGGTTTTTAGACTACCAAAATTTTCATATGTATAGAAATAGAATTTGAAAGGATTGCATGTTTTTCTATAATTTTATTATAAAAAACGTAATTATTATGAATTTTTTAGTGTAAGATTTTTTTCAACCTACAATGGTGATATAGACCTTTTTATTTATGACCATAGATTGATTGCCAAATTGACCAAGAGTTGGTTGCTATATTAATAGCCTTGCAACCAATCATAATGCACTAGAATTGTTCCTCAAATTGCACCACAACTTCACAAAAATAGAGTGGTCTATAGGTTGGGAATGGGGGGAGGATCAAGAATGGGTCGACTACCATATTGCACCTACTAACTTATTGTTCATTCATACTAGTGTACCTTGTGCCATTAGCACAACGAAAATAAAAATAAAAATAATTTTTAAAATTTTAGACAAGCTTTGAAATTCAATCACTTTCATATTGCAGGTCCAAATGCCACGAAATGCAAGACCAACGGTGCTAGTATGTGAGCCTAGAAATGTGAGTCTATGAGCCTTGAGCCTAGGCACATAGGTATTCTACAACTATTGCAAATGTCTATAACATACATACTTATAATATAAACATCCTATAACTATGGAAGGTGACTATAATATAGGAGCCTATAAAATAAACACCTATAATATAAATATCCTATACCCATGGAAGGTGCTTATAACATAGATACCTATAATATAATTAGGCACCTATAATATAAACATCCTATAACTATCACTAGAAGAAAAATGTGTCTATTGTAACCGACTGCAATGCAACTACATGTCCTATATGTACAACTATCCTGCAATTGTAGCCCTTTGTTGTAATTGTACCAGATCTGACATGAACAAAATTATACCTTGTTCTAGTTGCAAAGTAGTTGCAAAGTGAAGTTTAGGATTACAGGGATGTATTAGAAAGCAACTAGCAACTAAATTGCAACTAGACTGGCAACTTGAAACCAATTAGACTGCAATTCAAAAGCAACTAGACTACAACTAGAGTTCAACTAGAAAACAATTACAATGGTCCCATATCAATTGTCAAGAGTATCATTAGATCAAACCTATAAGACTTGTAAGTTGTTGCAATCTTATGCAATGAATTTTGTTGATTTAATCCTAAGATTTCTAGAGTTTGTAGATTTCTAAAGTTTGTAGATTTCTAGAATTTATAGACTTCTACAATCTATAGAAATAAAAAAAACATTTAAAATCCAAGAATTTTAAAATCCATGAAATTGTAATGTTTCCCTAAACCAATATATACCAATATTTGAATTTTTGAAATCTAAAAAAAAAGACAGATCTGAAATTTTAAAATCTAAAAAAAGGTAGATTTGAAATTCTAAAATCTAGAAAAAGGTAGATCTGAAATTCTAAAATCTAGAAAAAAATTGATCTAAAATTCTAAAATCTAGATAAAAGATAAATTTGAAAATTAGAAATCTACAAATCATTGAGATTAATATTTTAAAAATCTACAAATCTACAAGTTGCAAACAAGTCGCAAATGAGTCATGCAATCTTGTGACTACACTGCAACTAACGCAATCTTGAGACTAATGCAACTTATTCACTGCAACTGCAGTCCCTACATTGTCACCTAGTTGCAAAAGTCTTATACAAACACAAAATGAGTTGCACACTGCAGTTGCAAAACCCCTCATTTTCTTCTAGTGCATGGAAGGTGCTTATAACATAGGTACCTACAATATAGACACCTTTAATATAGGTGCTTATAACATAGACACCTATAATATAAACATTTTATAACCATGGAAGGTGCTTATAACGTAGGCACCTATAATATAAACATCATATAACTATGAAAGGTGCCTTTAACATAGGAGCCTATGCTCCTATGCTCATGGACTCAAGATCCTAGGCTCACATAATAGCAATTGTGCGTACATTCAAAGAATACTAAGAATGCAAATGGGAGACATATGGTTTTGAAGATCTCAGTGTTACAAATAAAATAAGAAAAACAACACAAACAAACTACCTAATTTAAGGTATTAATAAGTCTAATACTATAACTTCCTAGAAGTTTGGGCAACTTTTTGCCTAATAATTAACTAAAGTGCAAAAGACATTTAGACAATCCCAAAATTAATATATTTAAATTAGGCAATTTAAAACATAATTAAATATAAATGAGACATTCATCCAAGTGGTTCTTAAATTTTTTGGATGGTTGATGCTATTTTCATCTATGGTTGTCTCATTTGTGTGGAGCGAGTTGAATTCCTATGAATAGGCAATCCTTAAAGGCAAGATTGCAACAATGTGCAATACAAGGCCATTACATGATTTTTAGTCCATTGAAAGATTGCGAGTTCTATGACGTTCCTGAACTATGGGATTGTCGCAGAAACAACAATCTGACGTAGTCGAAAGACTGCCACGTTGGATTGCATAAAAAAATTAAATTTTAAATGCTTTTTTAAGTATTTAATAAAAAAAAATTAAATTAAAATGTTTTTTAAATATTAAAAAAAATTAAATTTTAAATGTTTTTTTAAATATTAAAAAAAATTTAATGCTTTTTTTTACAAAAAAAATTAAATTAAATTTTTTATTATTTTTATCATTGAATAATCTGACTGTTTGGCCATGGTTCACAACATGGGGAACTATGGCCGGACTGTCTCTCGGAGGCCTCATATCTCCCCTAATGATACCAATGAGATTCAGAGCATGGTTTTATTTTATTTGCAATGTCACACTAGAGCGAGTTCCTTACAATGCCAAGGCTTCGTTGGCACCAAAGTTGAAGAACTTCTTAGCGATAGACTTTGGATCTAGCCCACCGTCAGTTCTTACATATCCTACAATTAGTTTGGTAAGATTTTTTGTTGTTGAACTACCCTCTACACATTGCAATGAAATGAGCAAAGAAATTCGAATCTAGTCTTGTACTATATATACATGGATAGAAATGAAATTGGAGTTATCAATTGTTGTAATCTCATTGACGGTGATAGCCAGAAATCTAGCAACACGATCAACCTCCATGTTTCTTCCATCACTTGCTTATGCATATAAGTTACTATAATTCAACCCGAATTGTCACACTAATGAGTTGACAGTAAGTTTGGTACATTAAGTAGTTTGTAAAGAGCTGCATGAGACTCAAATTCCGTCATCCGATGGCCATCAGAAAGAAGTTGGAAGAGCGTTGCAAACTGTACCCTCTTCTTCTTGGCTTCCAGGGTTGTACAATTGTTCAACTACTCTAGCACTGGAGGGGGGGGTCTGGTGGCATACAATCGCAAATTCTTATGATGCTTACATTGAGTGGCAATGTAGCTCTCTCCTGCCTTCACCTTATACTAGAGCACGTCTTTCTTGGCGGTGCATTTTCTATCGTGTTAAAATAGTGTATCAGATTTTGGAGCCTTAATGCATGGCTTGTAATCAAAGGCGAAACACACCTTGCATCTCACCATGTGTAAAATGCCATCCGTTGCCATGATTCTTTTAACCCAAGGTAACTTTGCAGCCCACAGCATTTGAAATTTTTGGTGCCGATCATATCTTTTATGAGCCCTGGATCGCTCGGGCTCATCCTTTGTCCACAATGTCGCACCTCTCTTTCACAGTGGAGATTGGAAATCTAAGTCGTCGTCAGATCCATCTAACTTGTTCGAGACTTCAACCAAGTTACTATTATTACAATCGTGAGAATCCTCAGATATGGTTATCAACGGTGATTTTGCGCTTAACACAATTGTATCTCCAGAGCCTAAAGAGGAACCTGGAGTGATAGTGGTGTCTCGGGATCGTAAGATACTTCTATGTCGAGGTAAGTGATTACCTTCTTCATCACTTGGGTACTCTCTTTTCAATTGTGACTCCACTCCTGACACCTCGGCCCATCGAACACTAGCAATAGAGGTTGGTCACCTGCTACATTGAGATTAGAGTGGAAATAAGATTTCACAGTTTACTTCTGCGCCGCCAACTTTCACAAGTCAAGTTGCTTTCCCTTATGCTTCATCTCCAACCGTGTGACTTTTAGAGCCTCCTTTGCGGCCTTCTCGGCTTTCTTCATCGCCAACCTTGTAATTGAATCGACATACACAACTTTGGCGATGGCATCGTCTCCAAATTCCTCACCAATAGATTCCATGGTAAACGGTGGTTAAAACAGGGATGTCTAAGCAGGAAAAGAACAAAAACACCCCAATTAAATACAAAACCACAATGCCAAAAGACATCAACCAAAACAATGAAAGCCTGTGAAACAAAATTGTTATGAATTGAACGAGGCGTTTCTCTGAATTTGAAATGCATGGACCATAGAAAAAAGCATGAAGGAGTGGCATCGTCATCACAAACAACTGCAAGCAATGACAACAAAAATTAAAGACCACAATTAACAAGAAACAATGAAAGAAGGAGAGATGTACCACAATCGCACAACGGAGACCCCTACGCAGCATGAAACACTAGCAAAAACTAGAGCCCTCCCTTAGAAGAAGTTGGCGAACCCTAGAGCACGCCTCAACAGAATGTGGCAACATAATAAGAGCACTTCCAGCACTACTTGGTGAAACAATTGCTCATCATGGGAGCAACAATGGCGACAAGGAAATCAAGTTGACTGCAAGACGGAGTGGTGATAAGTGACATGAGAGTGGCGAGCAATGAGGTGTCAAGTGGTAATTAACCCCTCATCCCGAGGCGGCTATGTTGCCACTTTGGCACCTATCAGCTGCCTCCAAGAGTAGACATGGTGACATAGGCTTTTTTTTCATCCTAAAATTTGTATTGAGGTTTCTCTAGGCCCTCCATCTTGTCCAAAATGTCTTCTTAATGCCAAAAAAATCCCTAGTCTTGACTTATTTCTTCTTGTTTTGTGACTCAATTAACACACTTAGATTGACAACCTTGCCATCTTCATCATTAGAGGAGATTTCAGCCCCCTGGAGGGTTGTGAGTTCCCAGACTGTGGGAACTGGTTCGCAGGGGGCCGTAGCAGCTTGCAGACGTGGAATGGCGACTTCCACGTCGGAAAAAAACGAAATTTTTTTTTTTCTGTTTTTTTTTGCATTTCAAGAGTAAAACTTTTTTTTTTTTGAATTTTTTGAATTTTTGAATTTTTTTTATCGAGAACAGCCGTTCCCCAAAAACTGCAGGGGGACAGTTCCCCCGCAGCTGCTTGAAATGGCCCTCCAAGGGTCCGAAAACTCCTCTAATGTGCTTAACTCCAAAGTGACCAAAGTATCAATTCAAAGGACAATTGGAATTGAAGTATTGATGATGAAGTAAAAAGTGAACAAATGTTTTTGAAATTGTGACGCAAGCATGAACATGTACCCTCTATGTAGGAATTTTAAAAAATCAACTCAAGATATCTAAGATTAATGTTATATTGATCAATTAAATTTGGACAATTTGGGCTAAATATCTCATCTACATCTTAAATTTGGCTTGTATGATATAATATGCAATTGTCAAAAAACAATTATAGAAAAAATCTCTTTTTAGGAATCAAACTCTACAAATCCTATTGGATAACTTCAGAAAAAAATGTTTCCTTCTAACTTTAAGCACTATAATCTTGCAATCTTTGAGAAAAATTCCATGTACTTTGGAAGTTTGGCTCTATTATTTCATTGTTTGGATTTGTTTTTTAAAATTCCTTAGTGCTCAAGAAATCATCAAAAAATTAGCAAGTGCACTATCCATTTACTTGACTTCCTTTGAATTGCAAAATGATTTAGAATAAATGAACCCCAAAAGGTTTTTGATTCCATGTTTTTACCAGAAACGCTCCAAAATTGCCATTTCTAGAACAAGTACCAAATTTCAGAAAAAAAAAAAACATTTTTGGAAACATGTAATCATAGAATCATGTAGTATGCTGGTTTGAGAAGATTTGGAAAAAAATTCAGAATTTTTTGTCATATAAGGGAGTATGCTCTAAAAGCGCCTGCCTTCTTCAAAGCGTCCCTATTTTGAGGTGAAGAATGGAAACAAGGTGATCCTTAAATGGACCATTGTAGAAATTAAATGCATTGAGAAAAAAATGTCTTTCTATTGCTAGAGCCAATCATTGCCTTTGATTTCTGCACATCTGTTTACAAATTGCAAGTGGACAGATTTTGGGAGACCTATGGTCACAAATAGGTGCCTATGCCTTGAATCTTTGAAAATTTATAAGTAATTAAAAAATGCTTGGAAAAATACAAAACCACTTGTGTTAGTTTCCACATCCATTTTTCTTTCTTTGAAAAAAGGTCTAAAAATAACTCTGTCCATGTAAACCTATGAAAAAGGTCAGCTCTTAAATGGTCGCTTTTAGAGCATACTACTTTAGATTGCAAGATATTAGCATTTGAAGTGACAAAAATCTTTTTGGAGGCCATGCAAGAAACCAGGCAGCTACACTTCACAAGGTCACATTTGTATGAAAAAATGCTCAAAATGGTACTACTTCTTTGGATTCATTCTTCAGGGTAAGTTGGATACATGCTTGAAAAACTCAGATCATTGTACAACCTATAGGAAAAATATAGTAAATAGAAAAAAATAGGGAATGATTCAAAGTACTAAAGTGTTAAGAATTTATTTATGGAATTGAAAAATGCCAATCCCAATGTTTGTAATATTGTAATAAACAATCTACATTCTATGATTTTTTTCCCAAAATACTGAAAATTGAATTGAAAAAAGAACTTCAAAGTTTATTTCAAAATAGAGAATCCATAGTTGGCTAGTTGCTTGCAAACAAAAACTCCTCATAACTTTCATCTCATTAATCAAAATGGAATGGTTCAAAGCTTTCTACATATATACAAAATCTAAAAAATCAATTTCAAATTTTTATTCATGAAAAAAGTGATTTTTTGAGTTGCCCACTAAGCAATGAAAATTGCATATCATGCAATAATTTTTTAACCATGTAGTTAAAAGTTATGAAAATTGTTGTGCCTTAAAGCTACTCCTTGAGCACATTTTGTGTGAAAATTTCAAATAAAACAAATAAAATTTCCATATGTAGTGAGTTGCCCAAATTGCTATGTTGCCAAAAAAACATAGTTTAGTGCTTTAGACCTAAACTACGTTTTTTGTTGCAAGCTCCGTTACACCTATACTTAATCCCGAAAGTCTTTTAATGATCAATTTTTTAATTTTATTTTTGAATAGATTCATGTAAATGCAATTTTTGACTGTATTTTTTGAAACTCTTATTTTAAAGTGGAGATTTTTTCAAGCTTTCCAATAAGACACTTTACAAAAAAAACAAGTTTGTGGTTAGAATTTTATGTCATTTTCTTTTATTTCCTTGAACTTTTAGGCACATCAAAAGAATGTTTTTGAAAAAATTGAGAAAAATATCTTCTTGTAGAATAGATCCATATTTAATTATAAAGAAAACCTTATTCATTCCATTCTATGGAACGAGGTAGAAGGAATGAGTAATTTTGTTTTATAGACCGTAATGAAATATTCCTAAAAATTAATGATAAGGTCTATTTTTAAACTCATTTTTCACACTTTTTTTGAAAACCAACAAATATATAGGGCTTAAATGGGTTTTTTTATAACATTATTGCCATTGGAATTGGCATGTTCCAACCCCATATTAGATTTATTAGCAATTTAGTTTTTCTATTATCTTATAAACCCTTCCACATATTGGCAATGAATATTTAAAGGATAAAAATTAAGTTATTTTTTTCTTGAATTTTTTCATAAATTTTCAATTCAACTTTTTACACAATACAAAATTCCTCAAGTAGTGGAAGATAACCTTTTTTTTTTTAATTTCAAAGTTGAAATTTCATCTTATGGAATGATTGGAAAAAACTTATTGTACTTCTTTGAACATTATGACCTTGGAAATGCTAAAGAATTAGGCTCTAAAAATTGGTGGAGACGTTCAAGTTAGGTACTAAATCACATTATTAGAAGTTGCAAAAGAGATCACAAATTTGACTATTCCACTTTGTTTTTGACATGTGTTGTTTTGTTGTAGTTTTGCTAAAAAACACCCAAAGAACTTTAGGAATTAAATAATGAACAATACATTTTTCATCCTTATAAGGGTATTTGAATGATTATGTAGTCATTGACTTGTGAATACTACAACAACAATAGTGTTTTATGATTGCAAAAATATGACTGAGGATGATTGGCGACTACTTGCAGTCATATTCTTGGAGGTCAATACCTTGAGGAGAAATATGACTCCAAAATATGACTGCCAGTTGTTTTTTGGCCTTGTACTTCACAGGCGTATATTATACGTCCGTTGAGAACACCAAAGTACTTCATAGGGAACGGTAGGGAACTCGTTTGAGAACATTGAGTTATATTATTAGTCATATTTTCATGGTAGTAACATTTTTTTGTTTTTGGACAACCTAAGAGAAACATGGGCAATCAAAAAAAATATAGACAAGCCATTGTTTAAAATTTTGAAACCTAATCACTACTTTTTAAGGGTTTTGAAACCCTAGCCATCATTTTTTTAGTGTTTTGAAATCCTAGCCACTACTTCTTTTGACTCTCCTTCCTTACCTTTTGTTGTCTCTTGTCTCTTGTCTCTTTGAGTTCACTCTTGTTTCTTAGTTGTTGTGTTTTATTACATTTTGAGTTCACTCTTGTTTCTTAATTGTTGTGTTTTGTTGCATCTTGAGTTCACTCTTGTTTCTTAGTTGTTGTGTTTTGTTGCATCTTGAATTCACTCTTGCTTCTTAGTTGTTGTCTTTTGTTGCATCTTGAGTTACTCTTACTTCTTAGAGTTTTTGTCATTTGTTGCATCTTCACTCTTGCTTCTTGTTTTTTTCTTCTTGCATCTTAGTTCTTTCTTCTTCTTCTTTCTTCTTTCTTACTTTTTGTTCTCTCTTTTTGTTTCTTGTTTCTTTTTGTTGCATCTTAACTCTTTTTTGTTGTTTCTTGTTACTTCTTAGTAGTTGCTCCTTACTGTTTCTTGTGCATCTTAACTTGTATTTGTTGTTATCTTTTAGCACTTGTTGCCTTTTTTCTTCTTGTTCCTTGCATCACCATTGTTTTTCTTCTTACCCTAAATTTGTATTACATATTTTCTATTGTTGTAAACTTCTGAAGATTGAGCTTTGTTGTATGTTTATTAAAAATTAACCTCCTATTTCTTTAATTGTATATGCAGGCAACAACATTGAAACAAAGTTGTTGGAGGCTACTTGCAACTCACTTCATATTATTGTAAGAAATATAGTCTCTATTGACTTGTGTAAATAATTCATTGTAATATGCATATTTTGTATTTGTGACTAATAAATTATAAATGTCATTGAAAAGAGTCACATTTCTTCTTATATATTCCCTCTCTAATATAATTGTTTCTTGTATATCTTTAAAATCATATGTATTTGTTTTTAACTGCATAAAATCTTTTATTCAATTGTTAAATCATTTTAATGTGTGATGCAAATATACTTAGGTATCCTACAACCGTTGTATGATTTGTTCAATTCATAGTTCAAAATACATATCAATAAAAAAATGACTACTTGGAGACACAAAATGATTATAATAATTTCCAAAAAATGACTAGGTGTTCTCAATATGACTGAAAAATATGACTAAGAAGAGTCATTTTACTAATCATCAAAAAATTAGACTGAGAAGAGTCATTTTACAAATTATCAAAAAATATGACTCACCGCAGTCATATTTCACATGACTGCAGAATATGACTGAGAAGAGTCATTTTACAAATTATCAAAAAATATGACTCACCGCAGTCATATTCCACATGACTGCAAAATATGACTCACTGCAGTCATATTCCACATGACTGCAAAATATGACTCACCGCAGTCATATTCCATAATAATAAGAAATAAGACTCACCACAGTCATATTCCATGTCATCAAAAAATATGACTCAATGCAGTCATATTTCATAGTAATAAAAAATATGACTAACCGCAGTCATATTCCACGTTATTAAAAAATATGACTAAACGTAGTCATATTCCACAAAATATGACTGACCACAGTCATATTCCACGTTATCAAAAAATATGACTAAATGCAGTCATATTCCACAAAATATAACTGACCACAGTCATATTCCACGTCATCAAAAAATATGACTGAACGCAGTCATATTCCACGTAGGATTTTTTCATTTACCCGAGCAGCTCAAGAAAAAGTCAAAGAAAGTCAAAATATACGCCTTGTTGGCATGCTATGGTTAATTATGGATATTTATACCCCTCAACTTATATGACTGCCAATATGATTGATGTCTGAAACGACTGCTTCTAAACGACCGCAGTCAGTCATATTCCGAGTCATCTACAGTGATTTCTGCGCAAGTCATATTTTTTGATTTTACGACTCACTGCAGTAGTTTTTTGCAGTCATAAAACACTGCTTTTGTTGTAGTGGAATAGTTGTAGAATGATCTTTCAATTAATCAATTGCTTCAATGAATAATTACATGTGGATTCTTCCTATGATCTATACAACTTTAGTTAGGTTGTTGGTTTGGTTTGGTTTGTTTGATATGTTGAGATTTATAAAACCATGAGGCATTCGGCAGCGCTTTTGGTACTATTGGAAAGTTGTTTGTAAGGAGGGGTGCATGGACTTTGTTTCATGGTGTTTGGACAAAAAATGTGAAAGTTATTGAATTTTAAAGTTTTTATAAATTCAAAAATTAAATTAAATTATATTTTATTTTTTGAAAACCATAATTTTCACATTGCATGTCCAAATGCCATGAAACAAAGCCCTTGCACTCCTTGTATAGAGATTTCTATTCATATTAAGAATGAGACCTCTTATACCTCAACAAAATCCTTGCATTCCCTAGTGCATAAAAGATATTGAATTTCAAAGTTTTTACAAATTAAAAAATAAGAAAATTATTTTTATTTTTATTTTTATTGTAGCAACGGCATAGGGCACACTAGTCTATACCTTAAAATGAGCTTGTTTGTTTTGTTTTGATTATTTTGTTTGTTTGTTACAATGAGATCTTTGGAATTGTGCCTCCCTTAGCTGCATTCAAGATACCATTAGAAAATCCATAGCAAAAAGGGGGGCACAAACTTTGTTTCATGGCGTTCTAACTCACAACAAAAAGATATTGAATTTCAAAGTTTTATGAATTAAAAATTAGAAAATTACTTTTATTTTATTTTATTACCCCCTGTGCTTGACTTAGATTTGTTAAAAAATAATTTAAAAAATAATTAAATATGACATGTAATGAAATTTTTAGAAATTATAACTTGTCATAATTAAATAGTGTACATTAGAAGAAAATGAGGGATTTTGCGACTACATTGTGCAATTGTTTTTTAGTTGCATAGGACATTTATGACTTGTTAGCGACTGGTGATAATTTGGAAATTTTGTAGTTATAAAGGATTGCAATTTGTTTGCAACTTGTAGGTTTGTAGATTTCAAAATGTTGTATCTACCTTCTTTTTAGATTTTAGAATTTCATAACTTCATTTTTCTAGATTTTAGGATTTTATATCTTCTTTTTTCTAGATTTTAGAATTTTAGAATTTCTTTCTTTCTTTTTATATTTTAGAATTTTAGAATTTTTTTTTTCTAGATTTTAGAATTTCAAATCTACTTTCTTCCAGATTTCAGAATTTTAGATCTACCTTCTTCCTAGATTTCAAATATTCAAATATTTCTATTTAATAGATTTCATTCATTTAGGAAACCTTACAATTCGTAGATTTTAAAATTTCTTGGATTTTAAATATTTTTTGATTTCTATAGGTTATAAAAATCTACAAATCATAGAATTCTATGCTCTATAGAAATCTATGAATTGCAAAAATCTTAGATTTCTATCAACAAAATTCATTGCATTGAACTACAACTTACAAGTTTTATATGTTCAATCTAATGGTACTCTTTACAATTGGTACAAACTAAAATGAACTTTAGAAGCAACTAGGAAACAACTAGAAAAGGACTAAGAAACAACTAGTGTATGATTTAAAAGTGACTAGGAAACAACTAGCTTCACTACTAGAAAATTTAGTTTTTTTATGGATTTGGTTGCATTCATTTGGTTCACTTTTCTATTGATTTCTATCCAAATCAACAAATTACATGGTGAATTTCATTAAATGGTGGTACTCTATGTCCCATTTGCAAATCAAATTTCATTAAAATGGCGGCATTCAAAAGTGACATTTGGAATCGGTCTAGATTACAATCATCTATGATAGTTATTGATTTTAGAAATCTAGGACTATTATAGATTTCAGACCGCACAATCTAAAAAATCTAGGACATATGTAGATTTTAGATATCTAAAACTCTTATGGATTTCAGAAATCTAGGACAGATATCCAATTCAAATCGTGCAGTCTACATTGTCAAAAGTGCCAAAATAATGAAATGGCTCCATTTTAATGAAATTGGCCATTTACTCTCCAAATCAACAAAAATAGTAAATCAAATCTATGCAACCAAATCAATAGAAAAGTTGAATTTTCTAGTAGTATAGGAAACGACTAAGAAACAACTAGTGTACAAACAATGTACAACTGGAAAGTTACTAGGAACAACTATGGTCATTTTACAGTTGCAATCTTTTCCTAATTGTTTCCTAGTTGTTTTTTGCAATTATAGATTGATTGCTTTGCGACGAAAACAATGTATCAATGCTATAAAACAATGACATAAAACAATTATGTTAGATTTGGTGTTAATAGAGAAGATTATAGTTGCAAGATAGTTGCATAGGACAGTTAGTTACACACTACCGGTTGTGGTGGACACGTTTTTCTTCTAGTGGTAGAAAATATTAATAAAAATAATTTGCATCCTCAAAAAAATCCCAATGAAAAATGAAAAACAAAAAATAATAAACATACCAAAGTGATTGCTTTGTAAATGTAAAAAACCCATGGTATACATAAGTTTACTAAGCTTAGTCCTTTTTCCCCCCTCGAGAAGAGAGACTATATTCATTGAAAAGGGGCAATCCTTCTACTAACTTACTAAGCTGGGAAGACCCTATTGCTAAAAGTCATGGAAGATTTGGTAAAGCCTTGAGTACCGTTGTAAAGTTGTGAGGACCTTCCTGAAAGTCACAAAATATAATCAGTCATGCGTAGGCTCGAGAAGAAGAAGCAGAGCTGCTAAGAATGATACCGTCAATTTTCTCCGCATTGTCGGTAAATTGATTGAGGCTGCAGCCTCACTCACTGCTAGTGAGTGGCACTCCGGATTTGAACAATTGAAAAAGACTCATAACTAAAACATGGCTTAGGAGCTCGGCGCGATGAAGCTCTTGGCACGCCTCCACATGGCAGGCGTCTTGACGGGCATCGAATTTGTGTATCCATCGCACTTCTACAATCTCCATTAGATCCCACTTAGTTTCTATGTTTAAATGTAGGTTTAGATCTCACTTTGTTAATTGTTGCAGAGAGCATTTTCAAGGACAAAAATTTGTAGGGGCAAAATTTAGGGTTAGGATTTCAGCCGAGCAGTTCA
Organism: Rhytidiadelphus loreus; assembly: GCA_947034895.1. Lineage (NCBI taxonomy): Eukaryota > Viridiplantae > Streptophyta > Bryopsida > Hypnales > Hylocomiaceae > Rhytidiadelphus > Rhytidiadelphus loreus. The sequence continues at coordinate 18,270,591 of OX344764.1, read as the reverse complement.
ACTTTGATGGCATCATACGTTGATTTAGCCCACATGGTGCACGCTCCCGTGGCCTTGTCGACGTATGATGGTGTGAGGCCGTGCGGCAGCAGTTAGAGAGGAGTGGTACGTGGAACCTGAGCTCATTGCGGTAGTCACGAACCTTGGTAAGCACAACCAAATCCATCCCACCATTGCTTTTCCAGTTTTCCAGGGGAGGAACTACCGGTCCGGTTTTCTAGAAGCTGTGTAGATTTCTTATTAAATAATCAGATACTCGAGGTAGAGGTCAACCAATTGCAAGAGGTTGTCAAGTGGGAGATGGAACATCTACAAAAACATGCTGTGGTTGCGTACTTTGTTGGGGGTAACCCTCATCAGAGGCCCTCAATCTGTGGATCCGAAGTCTCCAAGTCACGGTGGGAGATTGGGTGGGGCTGGGCCAGGATCTAAGTTGCGGCTTCTTTCAAGTGTTTAGCAAACAACTCGCCGTCACTCAGAAGATACTAATGTTGACCCCTCATTGATCACATTGAGGTACCTGCATCCTATAGATGTGGTCCCTTGACTTCAATGCGACAAAATCTTCTGGCTTGAAAATCCCAACTTGGGTCCCTCTAAAAGATGTACCAAACGAGTTTATGGGCGTTGTCGTGTTGAGAGCGTTTGCCTCGGGAAATCACGAGGATTTTGGCTACAACCAAAAATGGATCGGGAATGAAAGAAGTTGTAAGATGATAAAAACAAATGAACTTGTAATCTTCGAATCTTTGAGTCTTCAAATCTTCAGACTGCTACTTGTTGTCCTATTCTATAGTGTTTTTAAATAGGCCAAGGGTTAAGATAGGGTGATAAGAAACCACGGGCTTTAGACGTGTAAAATGGGACGGCTAGATCATGAGCTGAACCATCCGAGAGATTGGATTCTAAATTTCAAACTCCCGGTGACCAACAATCTTGCCTCACCAGTGGGAATAACATAAAAGTACGACCATGTGGGCAAAGAACCCCACTTCGTCGCATCCACAATACAAAATGAGGTTAGCGTTGGTGTAATTTAAGTCGCCCGCAACAATAAATTTTACAAAGCCACAAGCCACACACACACACACACAAGTCTTCAATTCTTCCTCCAAACTCCGACTTCAACCTTCAATTCTCAAGCTGAAATTTGGGTGAGTGCTACCATTTCTCTACAGCTTTAAATGAGGTGAGTGATAGCTTTTTGAAAAGCTAATACAAACTTCTACTTTTCCTTCAAATTTCAAGCAATTCTAAAACTTTATCCAACTTCTATGGCCGTTTAAAGTTTCAGCCTTGAGAAAATAAGGGCAGCAGATCCTCCTTCACTTTCACACTCACAATTCACTCATACAAATTCCAAATAGAATGAATGTTATCTTTATAGAAAGCTAACACAATTTCCTACACCCTCATCAACTCTCATTGCAAACAAAAAACCTGTCCGTCTTTTATGGCCGGTCGAAGTTTATGCCTTTTAATTTTGAAGGCAACAAACCTTCCTCCACTCAAACTAGCACAACTTTTGATTCACAACTCCAAATCAACCAAGTAATATCAATTTAGAAACTGCACATCGTAATACACAACTCCTCCAAATTTTATTTCAAACTTCTTCAAAAACTTACAACACAATGGGCCTCCAAACATTTGGATCCTCCCTAAACTCACAATAGGAGAAAAGATGAATAGTGTTCACCTTTTCTCCACCTTATCTCCACTCTAACCACACAAATAAGTGGGGTCAGCCCTTAATTCACTTTCAAAGCTACAACATCAATAATTGAGCACTTATTTGGCCCCACAACTATTTTTTTATCTTTATCTTTGAAGAAAATTCATTTCAATTTCACTTAGAAGGCAAACTGTTTGAATATTTCCCTCATACTACTTCACAAATACAAATTATTGTAGGAAATCACTCCAACTATGGAATGAAGAACTACAATCCAACATATATCTAATAAAGGTAGAAAACTAGAGCTCCAATCAAAATGTCATTCCATCTGCAAGAATTTGAGGATGTGTTTGATGATAGTAGCAACATAATCGGCACGATTTGCCTTAGTTAAAGGATTGACTAGCCCTTCCAACCATCGTTAGTGACCACGACTTCCTTCGATAGGCCTCACCATGCAATAATACTACTCGTCGTTTAAGCCTTCAAAACATCCTTCAAATGTCACTTCACGGCTGTTGAGTTCCACACATCCAACCTGCAATAAAATCACCAATGCCCGAGCGTCACATTGAAGATTACTGTACCATCGTTTCTTCACACGAGGTTGTTTTGGTGGTCGAGATGGCTCAGCTTCATCTTCTGGTCGCCCATGTAGCAATGAAAGACCTAATGGCAGTTGTAGCTGATCCGACAGTTGTGATAAAGAAAATTCAAACTCACACTCCGGTTGAGATTCTTCATCTTGAGACTCAAAAAAACCCCTCCAGTTCGATATAGTATAATCTAAATAAAACACAAAGAAGAAGAATATCAAATGAGATGAAACTTTCAAGTGAATCCTTCTCTATATAGTTGGAAAGAGAAGGCGTCACCTTCAAGCCACCTCAAATGACATCATCTTCTTTGTAATGCTATCAACATTTAAATCTATTTAAATTATATGTATATATACATAATCTACATAATGTCTGCATTTGCAACACGAGAGCGTGGTAACCGAAATCGCTAGAGGGCTTGGAATGGTCTTGGTGTTGACAAACGAAATCAATACTCCACAGACCAAAGATTTTGCATTGGTTTCTTCACTGGATCAGGGTGGCAGACGTAGGTTGTTGTGGCAAACGATTTCATAGACAAGAAGAAAGTCATCACGATCGATTACTGCAATTTATTGATCCGATGTTGTTTTTGTTTATCTACGGAACACTTGGAGAAGGACTGCGTGGGCGCCTCAAACCGACACAAAGATGATCCACAAGGAACTCCAACGTTTAGAGCCGGTCCTAGAAATTTGAAGCAACCAAGAACCGCCCCCTCGACTGCAACCACGGTAGCCCTAGCTCAGCCTGGCCTTAGTTTGAAGGCTCTCCCAACAAGGACGACAAGCTCGACCCCTGCAACCCCGGCCACAACTCCTAGAGCCGATCAAGCTAGATCGACCTGACTTGGCTAGTTTAGATTAGTCGGGAGCCAACTAAACAAGACCCGTAGCGGGATCAGAACTGGGAGCTCGATGGACAACTTAAAGGACTCCATGCCGATCATCTCAGGGCCGCCCTCTGAAACCAGACCAAGTGATCAGTTGACGCAAATTGGTTCAGCCCAGCATGGCAATTCACACCTGTCACCCCCCATTGACAATCCAGTGAGCGACGAGCAAGAGGCGGACTCCAGAGCAACACCTGAATTTGAATGGAACGGATGGAAGAAGGTCTATTGGGAACCTAAAGGAAGCTCGAAGTTCAATCCCAATCATAATCAATGGACTTATGAGCGGGGGATGCGTGCTGTCTTCAGTGCGATGGCGGAAGTATTAGTTGAAAACTCATTAGATCCCCGCACGTCTTCTTTAAGCCGTAAGGCGTCTCATCAGGGGCTCGCTTAGCCTTTGATTGAACCTATACCACCTTCTACAACAGTTACTGTTAACTGCCCACTAGAAGTACGGTCCTCCCCAACACGGCCAAAGAGCAACAACCTCCACAAAGGCGAAATTCTAGCACCCAGTCCGTTCCAGCGTTGGACGAGCTCATTGTTGCCAACCATGCCTCTCGGGATTCGAACATGGACTGGGCCCTAGCTGCACCGGCAAGTCATAATGCCAGTGAGCCTGCCTTACACACATTAGTGAATGAGGGTCCTAGATCATCAAGAAATTTGAACGTTCGTCAAGAATTAGTTCTGGCTCAAACAGGTGCTGCAGACTTGAATGTTCGTCAAGAACTAGTTTTGGCCCAGTTAGGTGCAAAGCTCACAACGACTAGCTGCATTATGTGTTTGGCCACTCTGCACATGGTACTCACAACAACCGTAGTGATGGCGATGGGACTAGTGGCGGCTTGAATATTGCTCCGGAACTACTACATGGACCGGCCCAACCTTACATCGACCTCAATGGAACGACACCAGAATCCTCCAGTGCGGCACTGGGAGAGGTAGGTGGCGCGACCAAGCTGACAGCACCTAGTCAGGCACCAGATTCTCAAGATCTTAGTCTTCTCTAACATCGTGCCGTGGGAGGATCCATCCCAAGCACTCCAAACTCTCCAAACCAAGTCTCGGATTCCTAGAATGCACTTTCTGAGTACCTCCAAATTGCAGTTATGGAATGGTATAGAACGGGAGGTGCAACACAGAACAATGGAGGTTTTCTCACCCCCTAGACTAAGAGGTTAACAAAGGCACAACTACAACGCAGAGCAGATATTGGAGACTCAGCCAAATGACACCAATCATCAACATTGCAGAGCAAGCACAAGACTCCAAGTAGGGGTGGGGTGGAGGGATTGACCACATCACAAGATGACAACAACAAAGTAGTACCAAGAGGTCTTCTTTTCTTCCCTTCAAACCCTAATCCACTGTTATGAAAGTCACTATCATTACACAAAACCTTTAAGGTGCAAATGATCCGCTGAAGATGGATGTGATTAAAAATTATTATTTGACCTTAAGGTCCAGTTTAGATTTTCTTTGTTTTCAGGAGCATAGGCTTAGAGGTACTCGCCTATTAAATTTTGGTAATGCTATTTGGCCACGGGCTAAATTCTATGGTAGTTTTTTTTTGTATTCTCACAAGTGACCATCTTGGTGGTTCCGTGGTTTGCGTATTTCGTTGTGTAACACGTACATGCCCGTTGTAGTGAGGTTTCTGGAGTGGTTTGTGTTGTGAATTCACCCAAATTTGAGTGGTGGTGTGATGGTCTGGCCCACACTTTTAAGGTTTTGGCGCCGACAGAGTCATTTGCATTGCCTTGTAGGACTTTGACATGGGACCTTGAATGAGAGACTCTTCTTGTGGATTGGCTCCAAAAGAACTAGGTTAGATTATGGGGCAAGCTTCTTAAAGTTGTTTTCTATGGATTCAATTATTCCAAAGGTAGGAGGATGAGACTACTCGGAGTGATTAGAATACCTATAGCAAGAAGCAACGATAACGTGGTGCATTTGGTGTAAATCATTACCCCCGTTAACAAAGGTGTATACACCATGTAACCTTTCCTTTGTTAATCTGGGTCGACTTTAGCTAATTTGTAGGTTTTTAGGCCTATCTTGTCTAATTTTTTTCTGCAATTCCAACGGTACCACTCTTGCGTTCTAATTCATCACTTTAAAAAAGTTATGAATGTTTTTAGGCCATAGTTTTCCATGTTGGCAACAGGTTCTGCCAGATTTTTTTATTTTTTTGGGTGTGGCCCTATCTTTTGCAATCTTGGTCCAAATGAGGAATAATTTTTTTCCATCCGGACTGTTTTTTTTCCTTCTTTCCAATGGGACAAGTTTCGCCTTCAAGTTCATCCCAAGGAAAAAGTTACATTTGGGGGGGGGGAATTCTTCTTCCAATTCCGTGCTTTCATTATTTTGGGTTCAGGGCCTTCTATTGTTTGGGGTTTCTAAAGGGTGTTCTTGTTGCCTTCTTTTTTTCTTAATTTTACCTCACTTATAAATTCATTTTGAATTTTTTTCCTCCTCTTTTGTGGAAGAAATGGAAGGGGGCCACGTTTAGAGGGTTTAGACCTCATTTTTAGGGATGGTTTTTTGTTATGAGAATTCGTGCCTTCTTTCAAGATTTTGGGGGTCCTTTTCTCGAAAGTCATTTTGAGGGTTTAGGGTAGCAATAGTCTTGGGATTTTATTTGCATCCCATCCATGGTCAACGTGTCCGATGACCCTCCTACCGTAGCCATCGTCTTAAACAAAAAGGAAGAGCCATCCGGGGAGTTGAAAGGATTGAGGGCTTATGGACCTAAACCACTTCTATGGAGGGTTTGGGGCCCTAAACCGCTCCCATGTGGGGGTTAGGGATTAGGGTTCACTAAAAACAACGATAGTGGGGGAATGAGGGTTGATTTCATTGACCTTTGCGTAGTAGGGCCATAATCGAATCTAATTTTCAGAAGAAAAAATAAGGGTTTAGGGTCTAAAATATCATCAAGGTCATCTCACTTCTCATCCGATCACAGTATTCGTGGAATTTGTTTTCGAGGATGACCCATCGTGGATGCATTCCATTGGATTGGTGAAGCCCATGGCAAACATTTTTGAAGTGTGGGAATTATATTCAAATGATTTTTACATCTCCACCCGCTTGTAGTGCTCTTCTATAGCTCTCCGAAATGCCATCCCACATCTCCAACAAGTTAAGGATGAAAAAATTATGGGTTTTTGAAAATCCGGGTGTTTCAGGTGTCCAAATCAGCACTTCCCCATCCATCCCTGTCCTGCGGAAACTCGTCTTCTCCCATTGACTTTTTCAAAAAGAAAACTTGATTAGGCTCTCCGGCCTGACTTGCCATTTCCGAAACTATAAAAAGTTTGCAATTCCGACAATATGTGCAAAAGTTAGGTGCGTGTGAAGTTTTGGGGTGACAAGAGGGTCGAGAGATCTCCGGATGGACCTTCTTCTTCTATATCAAGAAGCAACAATAATGTGGCGCATTTGGTATAAATCATTACACCCGTTAACAAAGGTATATACACCGTGTAACCTTTCCTTTGTTAATCTGGGTCGACTTTAGCTAATCTGTAGGTTTTTAGGTCTATCTTGATTGATTTTTCGCTGCAATTCCAACGGTACCACTCTCACGTTCTAATTCATCACCCAAAAAAGTTATGACTATTTTTAGGCCATAGTTTTCCACGTTGATAGGAGGTTCTGCTGGGTTTTTTTTATTTCTTTTATTTCTTTTTGGGTGTGGCCCTACCTTTTGCAATCTTGGTTCGAATGAGGGTTTAGGATTTAGGCTTTACATGTGTATCCTATAGGTTCTTCACTTTTTATTTTGGGGTTTTTATTTGACCTACCCCCCATTTAGAAGATCTATGATTTCAATGGTGGTGGTTTGAACCCATACAAATGCTTAGTTTGTGAGATATAGCAACTTTGACTTTAGAGTCCGTAAGTTTGACTTGGCTATTGTTGATTGAATTTGAAGTATTTCAAAGTGGAAGTTACATTTAGGGTTGGTCTCTATGAAGGCTTTCCAAAAATGTCTTGTTTGGCTAAAAATAGAAAGTTTAATTTTTGACCCTATATGAAGGATTTGGAAAAATACGACTTTTGTATATGGCTTGTCATTCCTTTTTGGATTGAATGAAGTTGTAGGTCTTTTTTGTGAGATTGTAGGATGACATGGCATTTTGTTAGTGGACTTTGTAAGGATGAGTTATGAGGTGATGAAATTTAGATTCTTCAAACTTCATCCATCAATTGCCATCATTCAAAGAATCAGATGATAAAGTGCAATACATATTTGGAAAGGGTTAGAAAGAGTTAGAAAGAATTTAGGAGGTGGTACATTTATTTTATGCTAAAAATAGAATTTTACCAGGGTTGTAACATGAGAGTCTAGTTTTAGACTTTTGCACAAAAAAGGGGGATTATTTTAGGGTTTAAGGATTTAGGGTTTTTAGGGTTTAGGATTTAGGGCAACTTTGATAATTATGATCCAATCATTCCAATGTAGTTGAAATTCATATAGCTATTTTAGAGTCATATCATGTTTTTATTTATTTTCTAAAGTTAAAATGGTAGATAATGAAAAATTTGACACTTTTGCAATGTTGAAGGTTTGAAATACTAGTATTAACCCCTAAGCGCTCGAGCGACCATTTTATGGTCGTTGCCCGACTGTGGGCATAATTTTTGGGCAGAAAAAAACTTTTTTTCAACTTTTTCTTTTTTTCCTTAAGAGATTGGATTTTCTTTCAATATGTAAAATTCAAAACTAAGATCACTATGGTCAAACAGAAATTATAAGAGATATAGCATAAAGAGTCTAGAATTGGCTAGTGTTGAAAAACTTACAATTTGGGGAAAGTGTTGATGTTCTCATTATTAGATCTTATGCATTTTTTCACAATTCAATAGAAACCACAATTTTGACCAATCAAAAAAGAAATTCAAATCCTAAAGATAGAAATTGTATTTTTGGTGAATTTTTAAAGTTATATCTTCAAAATTCATTTGAAGAGAATCTAAAAATAATTTTAAAATTTTGATTGTACGGATACTTTCTGCTTTTCATGCTTCACATTATCTTCTTTGATGCAAAATTCAAAAAAGGTATAGAACTTATATTTTATAATACATTTGTGTTTTGTTCAAACCCCTTGGGCTTTTAGGGGTTAAGTATCTACTCTAGGAAACTTGGAGTTGAAATTTGGAGTGGATGATCTATTGTATAAAGGAATGAAAAAACAATTAATTCTATATTGTATGAAAGTCTATAAAACAAGGAAAATTTTGCAAGCATTTTGAAACATGGAGAATTTCATTCAAGTTGTTTGTTTGGTAAATGACCATCTTTATAGAGTTCATTAAAGAAAAAATGAGCCTAGCCTTGGATGGATTGTCAAACTTTTGCAATCAATCTATTGTTGGTGGAGTAGGGAGCTTAGCAAATGTGTTAGATTCTTGTTGTCAACTTGTGTGAATTTTCCAAAATCTAATCAGATTTAGTTCCCATGATTTTATTCAAATAGGGATCCCAGAGTAGGCTTGTCCCATTCAATGACAAGAATTTGTTGGATTCTAAATAAAAAATTCAAAACCACCATTACTATCATATTTATTCTCCAATCACATCGCTCTAAACTCTGGCACTCCAACTGACTACAAGAATAGGGGAATAAAATCCCTTTCCACATCTAAAGTATAAATTAATTCAATTAGCCCTCCTCCCCTTGGCCTTCTTTGCTTGAATTGCCTCCTATGAAGCGACCTTCTAGTAACATGACATCTTCTCTAATATTTACAAAAGGACAACATTTTATTTTTTTTAAATTATTTTTCCATTTTTTCAAATTTGAAAGTCAAAGTATTCTTTTGCACTTTTGAGTTCTCCTACAATAAAGAATTATTTTGTGTTTGATCTCTTAGAATATAATCTCCTTAGAGGTTTACACATAGCCCTTGTTTTTTACTGAATTTTTTTTTAACTTTTCTAAATTAAAAGTACTCCATAAAATAACATGAATTCTAGAACAAATGCAACAAATGTCACAAGTTTTTCTCCTACAATCAACAAATTTGTATCAAAGAATTTTTTTTAATCCCGAGATGTACTTGATTGACCAAGCGCTCTACCTTTGAATTCATTTTTTATTTTTTTGAATTCTCTTATAATTTTCTAAAAATACGAGCATCAAAGTGTATATTGTCTCCATTGATCTACTTTTGTGCATGGTTTTTGAAAATTTCTTTTGTTGCACTAGGCTTGAAGTTTCAACAAAATAATATTTTATTCATGTTCTTCTAATTTTTTGTATTTTATTAAATATGACTTTTTATTTATTTTTGCCTCAAAAGCTCTAACGATCCTAGAACTAGCCTAAAATGCAACAAAATCAAGTTTTTATTGCAATCACCAAGCAATTGGGATATTTGCAAGACCTAAAGTTTGTATTGTTCAATCAACACTTGCAAATACAAGTACTGCAACAAGTACAACTTTGATGGTCAATAACGTCCATTAGAGGAGATTTCAGGTTGCCGGAGGGCTATGTGTTCCAAGCCCGTTCTTAACGCGGGAACTGTGCTCCCGCAACGTAGTGACGTGGATTGGAGATTGCCACGTCATTTTTTGAAAAAAAAAAATTTATTAAATTTTTTTTCGATTTCTTTTTGCATTTTAAGAAGATTTTTTTTTTTTTTTTTTTTAATTCTTTTAAAACGGTGACGTGGCAACGCTGGCGTTCGCAGGGACTACTGTTAACCAGCACTGGGAAGCGCTTGAAACGGCCCTCCAGGAGACTGAAATCTCCTCTAATGCACTTTCCATTAAATTGGGGCGGTATTCAAATATTGTGGCATATTTTAAGACTTGTGACCTAAAGCACAAATCCATACATGTCTTAGTTTTGTGTTCTAAAATTAGACCTTTGTAAAGATATATGTCACAATTTTTGACACCAAATTGAGCCAATTTAACGAAATTCATAGAGCAACTTCTCTCAAAGTATTGAACTTTCAGTCATCCTTAACTCTACTACGTGTTGTGATAACTTCTAGCTCAGTATCTCCAACAACTTATGTTATTAACTTGCTTGAAGCTTCACTAGAAGCCAAAAATGTTCTAAGGTAACTACATCTAATTTTAAACCAATTGTAAAATTGACCCTTCTAGATTCTTGCCTATGTTTTTTGAACATGGGGAGTCTAAAGTCATTTCTGGGCACACCCATGTTCAACACTTTGAAAATTCATAATTTATTCATACATTATTCATACATAGTCCAACAAGCATAGCAAGAGAATCTCGAATCACCTTTTAACTTGTAATTAAGGGCCAACCGAAGAATTCAAACATTTTGATAATAGGAACCGTGATTGAATGTTTACATAGACTTTTTTTGGTGTTACTTGAGGGAATTTAGAGGCAAATCTTTTGCCATGACAACAAAGCAATTTGATTTCATTGTGATCTACTACAGAAGTGATTGTTTGTCCAACTTGGGCTGGCGATTGGATCGTTGGCACAACGTTTGCTTGTTCTTTCTACTTTGGGGACTAACTGCAGTCCCTCTATCTTGTCGGCTTAAGAGTCGTCTTCAAAGTTTTTATGACTGCTCGTATAATTGGTTATTGATCACAGTTTATATTTTTGGGAAGATTGGAGATAAACCAACCTGCAAGCCAACCATGATAGCAGAAACCGGGATCTTCCTCCAATTTTTGATACTAGCTTCACCGTCACACCAACAATCAATCAACACAAAGTACTATCGTTCTATGAAGCAACTACCAGTACCTAAGAAAACTTGTGCCAAGGAAAAAAAAAAAACTCCTCAATTTTGTTAAATTGGCACAATTCCAGCGCCAAAAATTGTGACATACATCCCTCACAAAGCTCTGAAAATTAGGATATGGATACAATGGAATAACTCCATTTATTGAAATTGACATTCAAATTGACGAACAACTACAAAGTAAACTCACACATAATTTGCAAAGGATCTCAGATCATCAACAATACTTGCAAGTGACACTGCATGAGAGACAAGCTCAGAAGCTTTGGTTTCCAGCCAGCCCGATGTGTGGCCGAGTTAAATTAGTTGAATTCAACAGGTCTGGAGTGAAGTGCAGATGCATGGTCACCGCCCTTCCAGTTTATATGAGTTTTACTGCCGCCTTCAGTTGTACGTAACCCATGACATATTGACGTAGGTTTGGGTTTCTAGAAGCATTTGGCACAATGCCTTGAATCCTAAAAATCTCTTAATGAATCGAGGCAATGGACTCCAATAAAAAAAGATTTTTGACCTTGAGAATGTCCCAAACACAATCGAAGGTTTATGAGTACAACGTCGATCGAATTGACCTTCTTGAGCTAGTACATTTTTCAAACACTGACAAGAATGATATTAAACCACTGTGTTTATTTGATCTATTTTGTTGCTTTCATAGCCTAATTCATGGTTAACATTTGGGTGCTATTTGAAAGACTAAAATCAGCTTCTGTTCATACTGATCTGAGCTGCCATTTTCTAAAGCTGGAGAAAATGGGACAATTCGGCGGTACGTACCAAGCCTTCCGAACTTCAAGAAATCGTGGTAATCAGGATGATATCTAATTACCCAACTGAATCCTCGTCGTCAACTGTGTTAAAATTACGCTATACGGGGCGCCGAAAAGACATGAGAGAAACCACCGACGAGATGGACATATCAAATTGAGCATTGAATCTCCAAAAGCAAGTCTCCATTGATAGAGGAGCTTCAATTTTCGTTAAATTGACTGACTGCCGATCATTCCACGCACCCGCCGCGCCATCCAGCTTGAGCATGACGTTGCTTACTTGTGAATGTTCCGCTTGAAGGTGGAAATCTAGGAACACTGTTCTGGAGAGCTCTGCACAGAAATGTTTCTTCTCTTTCGAGATAAGTAGGACTCTTCACTGCAATTCCAACGCAATTTGAGGTTTAGAAATCTGTCCATTTTTCAGTAACCTAGAGCTTCTTGAAGTTCATGAACTTTTTGTTGAATCTGCCTCCATTGGAACAAAATTTGTACAATTTATTGGACCAAGTTGTACAATATAAGCTTGTGCATTGAAGTGTGATGAAATTTGAACATGATTTTGCTCTAGGGAGCATTATGATAGACTGACCTAAAATGAAAATTATTGATGACTGTTACAAGACAAACATGTCCAAGGGGCAAGCTTTTAGGGTCACAAGCCTCAATTTTCACATAGTTCTTGATTTTAAATGTTTTAAACCTTAACTAAGAAAATGTAGCACTAATGATCCATTTCAAATTTATTTTGAAAATGATTAAAATAGTAGTTTTTGTGACACTTTGAAAGTAGCATCTAGAAAGCTTAAAATACACCACTTTTGAGCTTCTTCTATTGAATTTCTCTTTGTATGAGCTCAAGAAATACATTAGTCACACCACACTGTTTATCTCTATGTTCTCCATTTTTTTATATTAAGACATTTTTGTAATTACTATGATTTTTACAAAAAATTACTTTACAAAAAAACATAAATTTCATTTTAATATTTTTATTTATTAAAATAATGAATTTTCATTATATGAGAAAATATCAAATTTTTGAAAAGATATGTTTTAATGTAGAAAACTAATGAAGTTTGACCAAACGGAAACATGGAATGTCATTTAAGGGTTAATAGTCCTATAGAAGCCTTGATTTTGATGGGGGGGTTTTGTGTGCAATGTATAGAGAAGTCACACATACATGTGTTGTGCATGTTTCTAATCTTTCCAACCATAACAACCTCATATTCATTTCATTAAATGATCAAAATCAGACTCCCCAAAACATGAGATTTCAATGAATATGAGGATTAGGTCATTGCAAGAAAACACATTGCAGTAGCACCATGAGTACAATGAGTTCTTGGAAAGAAATAAAATGAAGAAAAATGAAAAATGAAAAACTAATATTATCCCAAAAATTCAAGCCTGCAAAAAAACCCTTTAATAGTTATGTGCAATAAAAGGTTAATGAAAAAACTCCAAAAAACTTCCATACTTTGATGTTTCTTCCAACTTAAAAATTCATTGTTTCTTCCAACTTAGAGAAGATCTTTGTCAACTTATTCACATCTCATCAAGAGAAAATTCTATGATCATTTATTTTATACAAAAGAAGCGTTCTTTTAAGCACAATCATGTGCTTAACAACATGAAGGAGATTTAAAAATATATCTTTACCAATCTATGATTCTAGTAAATGACCTCAAACACCAATTTCAACTCCAAATTCATAATTTTGGCTTACAATGGCACACACCCACACCCACCTAGCAAATTCCAAAAAGGAAACATTTTGACATCCAATCACAATTGTTTATAAGTAATAAACCATGTCCAATAAATGGGAAAAAAATTCACAAAGAGTATAATAGTCTTCTAGACTTTATTTATGAGTCTTGGGTCCTTTGCAAAAATGATGGAAAAAGCAACCCTCCTATATACTAGAGTTTTTTTAAATATGACAAGTCTTTCTTACATTCAAACCTAGAAGTGTGCAAGTTGTAGAATGTAGAAAGAAATCTCAATTGCTTTAGACATCCATGTTGAAATTGTGATCAATAGCTTAAGGTAGACTAACCCAATTTCGTCCCCTACTTTGGGTCCCAATTCTATCCAAAAAAACATTCAAATCTGTTCATTTCTATTAGTGCACTAATGCCTATAAGAGGTAACATGTCAATCCTTGATTGGTGAGTACTTAAGTGCCATTAGATACATGGAAAGGTGGTTATAGGTTGTTTATGGATGTTTATGACACCCCTATGTGCGGTTTTATAATTTCAAAGCAAACCACTTTAAAAATTCACAAGAAATTACAATTTTAATTAAAAATTTATAATTCCACTTAGGTTTGATTCCTGAAACAAGCGCACACCTCTAAAAAATATGTGCCCTTCTTGGAGTTGGCCCCAAGGTATTCAGATTACAAATCATGGTAGTAATAGACTTGTCTACTTTAACAATGTTTCTTTTGCTCGCAAAATTTTGCAAAAAGGAGGTAAGGTAGTATGCTCTAAAAGTGCCCCTCTCCTTCAAATTGCCCTAATTTTTATCTAGAGAATGGAGATGAAGTGATCCTTAAATGGACCATTTTAGCAATTGAATGAATTGAGGAAAATTGTTTTTTTATTGCAAGAGCCAATCATTGTCTTTGATTTCCGCATATCTTTTTACAAGTTGCATGTGGATGGATTTTGGGAGACCTATGGTCACAAATAGGTACCTATGTTCTAAGTCTTTGAAAACCAAGTTGAAAATTTGTAAGTAATTCAAAAATGCTTGGAAAAATACAAAAACTCTTGTGTTAGGTTCCACATTTATTTGTTTGTTTTTTCTAAAAAATTATCTAAAAATATTTTGTCCACAAAAACCTATGAAAAAGGTGGATGAGCCCTTAAATGGTCACTTTTAGAACATACTACCTTAATACCCTGACATCCCTCCAAATTTCATTCAACAAGATGTTGTCAACCAATGGATTATTGATCTTGGTGTTTTAGCACTTGAGATGAATGCACATTAACCCTTAAACGTCGAGGAGGACGTTTGGCGTCCGATGGATGACAGATAGGACAAAAGTGCAACTATTCATCCTTGAAATTTTGTTGTAAAAAGGGGAGGTCTTCTATAGTAGTTTGACTTCCAATGAGTGCTTTTGCTATTTCTAAAGCCCATGATTCACATGGTAATGGAAAGGATGATTTCCAAGGTCACCCCCTTCATCCTTTAAGGGTTGATAGCATTTGTACATCTCTACTGGAAAATTGCCAATTCTCGGCACAAACTTGTATCCTTCTCATGTTTGTTACCCCTCGTGGTGGATCTTGCATTTCAGCATAAAGAACTGCACTAAGGTAGTATGCCCATAAAGCGACCATTTAAGAGCTGATTGCCTTTTGGGGGAAGCTAAACTCCTTAAAATAATTTTCAGTAAATTTTCACATGAAGAGAAATGGAACTAGCATCTGACCCAAGTCGTTTCATATTTTTTGGACCTTTGTGGAATTAGTTACAATTTTTTGAAGTTGAAATGCAGGGGTCACTTAAAGCAACCATCTCCTGAAATGTACACTATCGGTACATTGAAGAAAGCAAAATGTACCCCTGCGTCATGATCGCTTTTAGAGCATGGGCGCTTTTAGAGCAGACTACCTTACATGGATTTTCCTTTCAGAAGACTAGTAGCCATAGCTAATAACTTCTACAAAGTAACATGACAGTAACTTAGAGATAAAGTAGGAGGCTATGAAATGGCTCATCTAAAGGCTGATCCGCCTTTTTCATGTATTTTCTTAAATGGAAATATTTTTAGCTCATTTTTTAGACATAGAAAAATAGAAGAGGAATCTAACACAAGTGGTTTCATATTTTTCGAAGCATTTTTGAATTATTTATGGATTTTCGAAGGAGTTGTGTCATAGGTCCCTATTTATGTCCCTAGGTCTTCCATGAACTGTTCACTTGCAACTTCTAAAAAAAAATGAGAAAGCAAAGAGAATGATTGACTCTTGCAATTTATAATGCCCTTTTTTCCTCGATTCATTCAATGACTGTGGAGGTCAATTTAAGAACTACCGTTTGTCCATTTCACAGTCATTTATAGGGTCCATTCTTAGTGCCCACTCCATTTCAGAGCCTCCTCCCTTATTTGGAATTCACCAGGAATGTGTGATACTTCCATTAAGAATGCATGAACATGTGAAATCATTGTACATTCCCAGCGCCATCTCCATGGCACTGCTGATAAGCTTAAAACGATTGACCACTTGAGAATTCCCTTAAGTTTCAGGAGGTGACAGGGGCAGCAACAGGGGCAATAAATTATACAAACGTGACAATTGATAGATATTTAGAAATTCCTCGTAAATGTATGTTACATTCATTTGGAGATATTGAGGTAAAAGGTTCTAAAAGAACGCAGGTTCTCAAATCATCCACCTCTTCAAATGTACACTATTTGTACGTGGGTTTTTTCATAGCCTTTAGCAATGTACAAACAATGTACATTTGGGCGATTTGAGAGCCCTGTGTCATTTCAATTTCAAAACTTCATGACTAATTTCACAAAGCTCCAAAAAATATGAAACAACTTGGGTTAGATGTGAATTTCACTTGTCTTTCAACAAAAATTTACTTACTGAAAAATTTATTTGATTTCAAGAAGCTTCACCTCCCCAAAATTCAGTTTCAACTCTTAGGTGGGTGATTTATGGACCTCCTACGTTACAGACTTGTAAAATCATTGCACCATCCAGCATCATCTCCATGGAATTGCTTGGTTCTCTTCTTGGTTCACTGCACTCCATCCAATGCAAGTCCAACCCACTACTCAAAACCTGTTTCAGAGCTCCGTTAACGGCATCAAGTGTTGAGGAAATGCAAGGTTTGTATGATGCAACATAACCGATTGCAAACTCCCTGATGAAATAAACATATACCCCAAAACCGTCAAAATAAGCAATTCAGCATAGTTGGAGGTACATTTACCTAAAAATAATATTTTTGTAGTACTAGCACTTGAAAATTATGAATTTTCAAAAAAAAAATTAGGACTTTTGGATATGGTATGTAATTTCTATGAATTTTCAAAGTGGAAGCTCCTTGGACCATTGAAATCATCACATATGCAGGTGGATTTAAAACCAAAATGTCAAAAAAATTGCAATTAGTCAATTATAGTTAAGCATGAATAGGTACAAGGACAGGAATGGATGTTTCGGTTACCTTAATCCTTAAAGGGCAATTGAAAATCTAGGTAGGTTCCTATGAAGTCAATTTTGGTCGGATGCTCATGCAATTTTGACACAAGGTGTGAACATGTACCCCTTTAGTGGAAATTTAATTTTTTTTCTTTTAGATCAAGTGCCCGGTTCAAAGGTTATGCTACCCTGAACTTTTTTGAGAGCTTGGCTAGCTTTAGGCAACTTTTGTAAAACTCCTCTTTTACTTCTGTAATTTGGTGGGTATATAACTTACATGATATTAGATGCAAATGTAAAAAAAACCCTTGTATAGTGTAAAAATCTCACTCTAAGAGGAATTAAAGGTTGTTGGCCAACCTTGTCGGGCAAGGTCAAAAAAACCCTTTTTCTTCTAACTTCAAACGTTATGATCTTTCAATCTGTGCGGTCAAAGTTTCTAAATTTTTTTCCACACATTCCTAAAGTAGTCTAGTAAAAATTTGTTTGGTTGAATTTTGAAAAAGAAAACTTTTTTTTTTTCATTTTTTTCTTACTACCCTGGGAAGTGGCAATTTTTCACAATTTCTGCTTGAAATACGCCTCTAGGCTTTGGGGGTTAACATGTTGAATCAGTGTCCTCCACAAAATGATATTCCAACCCAAAACTTCGCCCCCCTTTCCAATCAACATAAAAACAAGAGCAGTTCAAGCTCTATCTTAAGTTAATTTATTGACCATGTGGACCCCACATCCCCACTCCAACCAAAACCCTACCCACATTGTGCATTGTGCAGTGAGAATGCAGTTGTTGATAGGATTTGGAAACTCAGATTCTGGAAGCAGAGACGAAGCCATGATAGTCTTTGTCCTTTGTCTTTTGTCCTTTTGTGTTTGTCCTTTTGGACAGAGCCAATAAATGTAAGTTTTGTGACAGAGTCACAACATCATTGGGATGGTTGAAAGAGTATACTTCTCAATATTTTTTGGGGTGTTGTTTCAACAGGGATCGAATTTGCACGCTCTAGTGATGCCCCAATTGCAAAAGACAGCGTGGAGAGCCCTCCGACTTACTTCCAGTGTTTCCATTCATTCATAATCTCAATGCAGACACAAGTTTAATTTTGCCCTCTGTGGAAACTAAGTACTGATTAGCAAAGAAGAGCCAACTTATCACCGAGAAAAAAACAAATGACTGCACACAAAAGTTTTGAAAATGGACCTTTAACTATGCGCACAATAACAGTGAATAACTTGCCTGTGGTTATTCTTCATAACCTGGCCTGCTTTGTCATTACTTAGTACACAAATTTCATCTGATCACTCGGCTGCCGATCGAAGCTCTAACTTCTAGTTGGAGTCACTGTGATCGACGATGTAGCAAGAAACTATATCGCAGTAAAAGAGGATTGTTAGAAACCTATTGTCGATCCGTAATTGTCATTCAATAATTAACCTCGGTATCAATTCTCAGCAAATTCAGCGCCCGATTCAGCAAGTTTGCACGATTCACAATGGAAATTATTCAAACTTTTCACAGTCTGCCTAATCTGCAACTATGGAATTTCATAACCTGAGTCTAGCTACGTACAACAAGTCTGAAATTGCATAGGCGGAAGCTTACAAATATTTCCATGATTGCACTATGGAATTGGGTCCATATATGTGGATTTCCGAAATAAGAGTCTACCTTGCATTTTACTAGCTAGTGTTGTCTGCATTGTCAGTGAGATCGATCGACAAACGGGAGTACTGCCGGCAACCCTCAACCGCTTTCGTCCCCGTACTCAATCATCATCATTGCGACGTTTTCGAAACCCGAGCTCCCTAGCTCAGATCGATAGTTTATCTAGATATTTGCTGAAGGCCATCGACTCCGTCGATCGATCGATCGATCGATCCACAGGACTCCGTTCCCAATGCCGATTCTGTCATTCTGTCATGATTGTTCGACCGATCAACCATGACGGGAACCATGCATGATCAGTCAGTACACACAGTCCACAAGGTCCATAGTTCTATCTAGACCCACTTCCATAACTAGTCCATGTGCAATTTTCAATTGGATCTCTGCACTTGTTGGATTTACTCGGGCGAGTAGGGTCCAGCTGATCTGTCCACCTAGCTAGCTGATCGAAGCGTATGTGCAAAGCAACCGTAGGCTAGCTACGCTACGTTACCTCCAGCGCGCATGAAGATGGTTCGGCAGCGGATATCATGTGATCTCGGATTCATTCAATTGGGCAAACTTCGTGGCATAGCTTGCCTACGCCTAGTTAGCTTTCTATAAAAAACGGATATGACTTGGACCATTACAGAATTGAGATTATTCTTTGTTGACTTGTGTGCTTGGTTGTTTGGCATGTTGAATTGCTTGCAGGCTGGCTTGGCTGGCTTGACCAACGTACGTGGAGCTGATTTCGTTACACTCGATCAACTTGGAACAGTAGGCGTGGAGCCGCAGAATCGAAGAGAACGACGGGGCTCGATCCAAACGCCGCACATGCTTGCTTCCTGTAAGGTAACCAGACCCATTCCCGGCCCCCTCTCAGAAATTGTCACCCTTCTGCTAGCTATCAAGAGTCCTGGTTAATTAATTTGTGTTGATTAGCCTTTTAGAGAAAAAAACAAAAAAAACGAGTGGAAAAAAATTATCTTAAAATTTTTAATATTTTAATTTTTTATGAATAATTATAGTGAAACGGTAGTAGGTACCTATTAGTGGCTCTAGACTTGTCCAAAATTATTCTTTCAAAAGTAGGAATTCAAGGGATCATGAGTGTCCATTTAATACAATATGCACCAAAATCAAGTCAATAGAATAGAAATGGAACTTTGAACCTCAATTGTACACATGTCAAAGTATTCAATTTTTTTATTGTCATTGTCAAAAGATATTACTTTGAATGTACTAGCTACCTAGTAATCAGTTCAAACTTCAAAGTACCCAATAGAAAAGTTTAGATTAGAAAACTAATGATGAAACTCAAGCACATGGCATGACTCAGTTTTGCATGCCTCCCCCACATTAAACACAATGAGCTTTAGGATTAAAATATTAGTGCAAATATCAGTGCAAATATCAGTGCAAATATCAATGCAGGTGAACAATACTCATATGCTCGTGCACATTGCAAAGTCCTTCAACTAAAGCTTTCTATTTTGTTTCGTAGATCTTTTCGTATCATCATAGTGTACTTGAAGGAGCTTTCTACTTGTACTAGAAGAGACCTGGATAATTCTATTGTTGTCAAGTTGGAAGCTAGTAGTTGTACAAGGGTTGTAGCAAATGAGTTGTAGGTGATTCAGAGTCATGTTGCACAAATTAGAAGGAAGAAAGTGCCTAATTTTAAAGCTAGTTGTGGTGGTAGGCCACAAGACAGTACTCATAGATGCACATAAGAGAATATGCACTAGAGTTGCTACAATAGGAGGCATTGAAGTTGTGACACAAATTGTCCAACATGTGCGTAGGAAATGTCAAGATACTATAAGTGTTGATACAATGAGAAGGGCTTTACGTGCTATAGGGCTTAGATCGAAAGTGAAGCAAAAAAAATCAAAATTGAACCAAAAGCATATGAAGGAGCAACTTGAATTTGCTAGATGCCATGAACATTAGACTATTTATGATTGGGAGCGTATTATCCTCTCTGATGAGACAAAGGTAAATGGATTTTTCTTAGATGGTTGCAGTTGGTGTTGAATTCATGATGGACAATTTTGTGATTAAAGACAAATTCATCAAACAATAAAGTTTGGTGATGGTGTGGAGTTGCATGATGTTCCAAGGCCTTGGTATTTGTTATAGAGTTGAAAGAAGAATGGATTAGCATCAATACAAAGAAATCTCGTAGAGAGATTTATTGTACACTGTGATGGCTCATGATCTTAATCCTCTCCATTTGATTTTTTAGCATAATAATGATCCCAAATATATTGCAAAAAGTGTTCACTAATGGTTGAAATTGCAAAAGTTAAATGTTCTTCAATGGCTTGCATAGTCTCCTAATCTAAATCCAATTGAGCATCTTTGGGCAGGGCTAAAACGCCGTCTCAATCAATATGAAAGTGCTCCAATAGGAATTTAGAGTTGTAGAAGTGTATTGAAAAAGGTTGGACTTCCATTACACCAAAGGAGTGTAGAAATTTGTATGAGAGCATGCCAAAGCGAATCCAAGCTATTTTAGTTAGCATAGGTAAGTGGACAACTTAGTATTAAGTTGTTTTGTGATAGAGGATACAAAAGTGAATCAAGGAACATAGTTTCCATTAAATGTAATTTTCTTATACATATTAATGTGAAAAGAGACTTTTTCTCCATCAAAATATAGCTTGCTTGAACTATTACCTGAGCTATTACCGATATCTTGCACAATTTATGGCTTGTGATTACCTATTACCAAATTCTCTACATTATTGATCAAATTAGAAACTACAAGAGCTGGATTTACTTTCTATTCTAAATTTAGTTTCTTCTAAATTTTCTTTCTAAATTTCAAATTGCACAGTCAAACAAGCGGTATTTTGTTTCTTCTAACTTTTTCTACAACAGTCGATGTGAAATTCAAATTGCAATGAAACAATCGGTGTTTCTTTTGTTATGGTTTTTGGAAACAATCAAGGAATGTAAGATTTCTTTCTTTCTTTTTCTTCTTCTTCTTTCTTTTTGAAACACATGGACAATTTGCATTGAAGGAATGATGTAAGATTTAATAGCATTGAAACAATCGGTATAATTTCTTTTCGTTATTATTGTTTCTGCAACTTACAATCCATGACAATTTCCAATTGCAACAGTTGGCACAGTCGGTATTTCTTTTCTTTTTTATCTGTGGCTTTTGAAATAAGTTAATCGATTGTGAAACTCACTTGCGATGAACGAGTATTCCATGGCAACGGGCGATGGGACTGAAAGTGGTTTGCTCCACGTGGGGAGGGAGGCAGAAGAAACAAGCTGCTGAGTATGTTCACCCACAATCAAGTGAGACCAAAATTCCCTCCCCTACGTCCGGACAAAAAAGAGTCCCTTTTTCTCTCTATAGATATTGATCGATCACACAACATGTACACAATCTCAAAATGAAAGGTTGTGAGGGTCTAGTGTTGGTTTCAAGTACAACTATAGAGACAATTCTCTGATACTTTATAAGTTATCCATGTGGTGACTCTCTAAATAATGCATCCTCGAGGGCATGAAAGTTTTCTTCCAGTTGCCAATGGGGTCCAATATTTAAAATAATAGTTTGTTAATAGTAAGCATACGAAGTGGCAATTAGGGTCAATAGTACCGGTAGGTGTGCATACCTTATCCAGCACAAACTTGCTTTCTTGTACAAGGGTAGGAGTTCCTTTTTCTTTTCTCCATCCTCTAGGTGAAGGTTTAGGGTCATTCTCATTGAATGTTTCTTTTGGTTTGAAAGGAAGTCATGGGGAAGCGGCCACAGTTAAAAAGAATGGTCCTCATTGGTTGTGGAAGACAAACTAGGGGTGAACAGTGTCTCTTTTTGACCAGTTTTCCCATACACAAGTAGTGACTTGCATGGCATGTAAGTTGGGCTGTCACTTTTGTCCACACTTTTTATCCTTTTGTAGATGAATAGGAAGTTCAATTATTGAAAAGATAAAATTTCCTTGTTCATAGAAAACAAAACAATTATCTAGTAATGTAACAAGTTTATTGATGAAACGTATTGAACGTGCAGTAGGTAAGTTGGATTGGATTGAATTTCTATCATGTAGGTGAGGTTTTCTATCAATGATGTGATGAGTTATAGAAGTGGTTGTTAGTTCACTTATTCATAAGAAAAAAAGGTTGATGTTGGAAAGTCACGTTCAATGGTTGCAATTGGTTTGTTAATTTATTAAAAAGAAAAGATGAAGTTGACTCTTGAAATATTCATACTCAATGATTGCAAGTGGTTGTTAGTTTATTTATCTAAAGGAAAAAAAGAAGTTGACACTTGAAATACTCACGTTCAATGGTCATATGAAACAAAAATGGTTGTCAAGGATTGTTTTTATCTATTGGTGCAGTGGATATTTTATACAAAGTGTAGCATGCAAGATTGTTGCAAGTATAATAGCAACTCAAAGATATTGGCTTCAAAAGAATTGAATGCTAGAAAAATATTGTTCTTGTATTATATATTGTAAATAAGACAATTATCAATGGGGGGAAAAATGATTTCCCATTTAAGAAATTGACTTACTATCTAATCAAAATGTGGAGAATACATCTAATTTCCTACTATTTTCCATTGTACTACAAGTTTGTGACTCGGTTTGTGATCATTTATCTCAAGGTGATTAAATTCTTTGTATATAAGACATACCCCTTCAATTCTGTAAAGGCTCTACATATATACAACAAACAATATATACTATTGCACAAAGATATGTCATTAGTAATCTAATTAATTTAAAATATTTTCAATATAATAATTAAATGATTTACTTTGTTTCTTTACAATAATAGTAGAAAACTAATTAGTGTAAAATCTCACTAGATTAGTGAGGAATATTTAACAACTATTCTTAATGTAATTGTTTCTATTAATGACAAGGATAGAGACTAAAGGTTAAGAAGAATCAACACATTAATTTGAACCTCCTACTTCGTACAATTTATATATGTGTTTTTGTGTACATATCAAATTTCAAAATTTTCTTATTTATCATTTCAATTGGTATGAAGTTCATTGTAAAATGTAAAGATATTAGCATTAGGACCCAACATGTATAAAGAATGTATACAATGTGCATCTTTCTAAATTATGATTTTCATAAAAACTATTGTGGTATTGGATGAATTAAATAAATCAATTGCTTTTAAATTTTACAAGAAGTTGAGAATTGTTAAATAATCCCAGTGGTAAAACTATTGTAGTAAACAATTGGTATCCCTCATTTATTTATTTTTTGAATTTTTTTAAAATTGAATTAGGAAGATTGATTTTATATGTTTTTTCTATGTTTATTGCATGCAAAATAAAACTCCTTATAACTTTCACCTCATTATTTGTATGGAATTGAACGAGTGAAATGTTTTTTAGTATTTATCAATCTATAAAATCCAAAAACAATCATTAATATTTTTTTAGAATGTATTTTTGGTCCTTGATTCAACATTAAGATCGAAAAAATCCTTCTAACTTTTGCAATATTTATTGGAATGACATGAAACAAAGCTTCATAAGTAGATTATGATGATTATCATTCATCCTAAAATTTCATATAAAAATTCCAAATTATGAAGTTAACAAAGCTTGCCCGGGTACTCAAAAAAAACAAAGTGGTCTCCTTAGTTATAAATGGGTTCACTGGATTACAAACATATTGGGAATAGGTCCAAAAGTAGGGCTCAAGATTGGAGAAGGGGACATAAATGGGTTTGCTTACCTTATAAGGTTTGTACACCCACAATCAATATTGCCTCCAAAGTGACACCTACATTTTTGACTAAAAATAACCACTTTTTCTTAGACAAAATGTACTTTATTTTTGGATTGTCTCTAGGTGTACCAAAACTTTAAGAATCCACTTATTCTTATGATGTTTAAATCATGTATACCTTAAATGAGGCTATTCTTTGGGTTTTTTTTTTTTTTGTTAGGATGAGTTGTCCAGAACCGTGTGTCTCCTAGTTGAATTCTCGGTACCTTCAGAAAGTTCTTTGCGAGGAGGGGCGCATAGACCTACAATGTGAAAGATATTGAATTTCAAAGTTTTTATAGATTAAAAAATTAAAAATTAGTTTTATTTTAATTTTATTATCCTATGACAAACGGCATAGGGCACACTAGTCCATACCTTAAGTTAGGCTATTTGTTTTGTTTTGTTTGTTACAATGAGATATCCAGAATCATGCATCCCCCAATCATGTTCTTGCCATACTATTGGAAAGCTCTCAACAAGGAAGGGTGCATGGGCTTTGTTTTGTGGTATTCTGACTTATGGCAAAAATATATATTGAATCATGAAGTTTTTATGAATGAAAAAAATTAGAAAATTACTTTCTTGACTTTTCATTTTAATGGTGGCAATGACATAGGGCACATTTAGTAACTTACTCCCTTTGTTCAACTAAAAACCTCCAAAAACCTTTCCCATGAGGGATTAATTATATTTTTAGTCTTTGTGCTAGTGATACATACATTCAAGAACTAATAACCCATCTCCTAAATCTATGCAAAATCTCCAACTTAGGCGTTGTCGTTTAGGCACCCAAAATCTATGCAGCTGATGTATCAAATTTGAGCATCGTTTGTAAATGCTGCCAACTCATCATTCCTCATGATTTAACCTCTAAATGCCCGAGGCACCCAAATTTGGTGTTTGCAAAACTTTGAAGTTAAATAAAACCTAACCAAGTTGCTAATTTTAGAATTTTACATTTTTGGAAAGTTCTTCTTAAGTCTAGTTTTAGCATCAAAAATCCGATCTTAAAATTAAATGATAGTGATTTTTCTATTCAAGATTTTGTGCAAGGGTACCCATTGCAATCTTGACTTCCCATAGTGTTGAGAGCTCTTGGAAATGAGCCTCAAATACACTAGATCTTGGAGAAAAAATCACATTCAAAATTCATTTAAAAGAATTATAGAGTAGATTTTGAGAAACCATAAATTGATTGGGATTACATGTTAGGCCCTTTAACCTCATATTTTTTTGGTCACCAATTTTTTAGATTTGACTTGTGAAAAGAGGATTGAAAGCCTCACATCACTTTTGCAAATTGAAGACCCTTGTAGTCAAACATTATAATCTTTCACTCCATAAGTGATATTGTTGTGTTTTCTTTTCCTATGAGATCTCTAACATGTCTAGTTTGAATTTGTATGGTTACAATTCCAAAAAAATTGATACAAATTATCAAAATGTTGACATTTTGTTCAATTTAGAGCAAATTCCAATAAGCTCAAAACAGGCCTTGGGCATTTAGGGGTTAAAGGTTGGTGGCAACCATGGAATTGTTGAAATATATGCTCCCAACCTAAATACCGCAACAAGGAAACATGGCCCCCTTCATGAACAACAAATTTGCATAGCGCCCAAGTGGTCACCAAATCCGTCATCAATACTATTGTTTGACGAAGCAACAAATACAAGGTGCCTCATATGGACAAGGCCAAACTTGCTAGGAGAGGAATGCTCCTTCATGGCTTACCACTTACTCCCACGAGGTCATTCAATACAGCCAATGCTCACTCAATGGTTACCCAATGGTCGAAATCAGTGAATGGAGCTCTTTAGTGGGACAAAAATTGTGCTTGATTTGGAGGGTTTTAGTGGGACATAGGGGAGTCTAAGTTTAAAATTCCATTCCTCGATTTCCCGGATGGACGGAAGAAAGAAGCTTGAATGTATGTTTTTATATATGATTGGCATTGGTTGTTGCCCCCCCCCCTCCGACTGGCTGTCAAGGTGTCAACTGCTGGTGAGAGCATTGCAGGTTACATGCCCAAATCAATCTAGGCTAACTTTAGTAGGGACCATGGAGTTAAGGTGGGGATTGGACCGGCTCCATGGCTTGGAACCAGCTTCCATGGATGACAGGCAGTTCTTGCATGTCATTTAGTTGAGGTCGGTCTTTACCTCAATCGGTCCTACCTCAATGGTCCGTCCCAGGTCTTGGACCCTAGGTCCCATCAGCATGTGCAAAGTGAACTGCTGCTGCAGATTTGTCAGCTCATACATCTCCTGTGCAAGCCAGGAGCAAGGGGGCCAGTGGGAACCAACCCCTTTGCTCGTAAGGTAGTGTGCTCATAAACCGTCACTTTAAGAGCTGATTCGCCTTTTTCACAGGTTTCCAGGGACAAAATGATTTTTAGCTCATTTTTCAGAGAAAGAAAAATAGATGCGGAACGCAACACAAGTAGTTTCATATTTTCCAAGCATTTTTGAATTACTTATAAATTTTCAAAGATCTGGGTCATAGGCACCTATTTGTGACCATAGGTGTCCCAAAATCTGTCCCCATGTGACTTGTAAAGAAATGTGCAAAGAAATCACAGCCAATGATTGGCTCTTACAATAAATAAAAACAATTCTTCTTGAATTCATTAACAAAGCAAAGAGGTCCATTCAAGGATCACCTTGCATCCATTCTACAATTACCTACAAGACGATCCGAAGAAGAGGGGCGGATTTTGAACCACCTACCTTACCCGTGAAGTCATTCCCCCGGGTTCATGTAAAAAAAATACCCCCTATTTTGTGCTTGATTAAATTATCTTCCACATGTCTCCTAACTCATTCAAGGCTTCTAATTACAAACATGAATTCAAAATTTGCAAATTTTATAATGGATGGCAAATTAAAAAAATTTAGCGTTTTTCTTCAAGGATGAGCGAGGGGGTGATATTGTTGTAATTGGGACTCATGAACCTCCATGTTTACAAATAGAAATATGTGCATAAATATTGGTTGATTTTGATGGCTTGTAAAGTAACTTTCTTGGGCTACGGCAACCTAATTTCACTATTTGGTGTAGTTGCTCATTGTGGGGGGCCATGCATCTCAATCAATGTAGGCAAATGATGGAGATGCATTTGTGGCCACTCATGAAGATGATGACCAAGATGATGCAATGTAAAAACTTTGAGTGAGAAAAGGGACTCTCCATGTGAATTGTATAGAGGGTTTCCTGAACTACCACTAAATGTGACTTTCAGGCATTAGTCACAAGTGCTCAAGGAAATCTTCCACGAAACTCATATAGAGTCCTTTATCTCTCAAATTTTTTGTATACTAATTTTAGTATATTGTGGACCAATTGCAAAATACATTGAAAAGAATGACACAATTGAATCTCCTCATCTTTAATATAGTTCTTACCTTTTTGTGCATATATTTAGCCCGTCACTATGGCAGGCGAGACATTGGAGGGAGAGTTACTTTAAATTCTTTATGAATCATTTTTATGTGAAGGTGTAGAATTAGAGTCAATTTCATTTTTTATTTATTTTTAAATTATAGATATTAGTATAATCTAGTAATAATCTAGCATGCACTAATTTAAGTACATTACATATAGTGTGATTTTGGTAAATAAGGGTTGTTCATTCTAGTAGGACACATTAGTTCTAATAGAACTACTAGTAAACTCTTTCTTCACAATATTCTTGAAAGGTTAACCCTAAAACGATGGACTAGCCACTAAAGAAATCATCCATTTGAATACTATGTAAATCATCTACTTAGACAAATCCAAAAGTACTAATTGGAGATCAAACTACTATTCAAGACACTCTTTTTTGCACAAAATTCCAAGGATAAATATATCCATGTTTGTTTTCAATAGAATGATTTTATGTCATTCACTAGATACTTGTTTGCCTTTGCGTCCTTACAAGGTTCAAATGATTCTTGTTAGGTCCATGTGACTTGGTTGGTAGGTCCACTAATAAACTATTTATTCAAGGTGGCCTTAGGGCTAATGTATGAGCTTCCATTATCAATACCTAAATATGAGCATAAATGACTAAGGAAGTATAGTAAAAGGTTAGTAAAAGAATCTTTAGAAGAATTCATTGAATAAATGTCATATAATTATGGTGTGCATGCACCATTTGGTGCTCATTGGTTTTTTTTCAACATATGTGTATTATGTGAATTATGTGAATTATGGGTCTTCTTTTCAACATATGTGAATTATGGGTGATCCTACTATCAATTATTGGTGTAGTACTAAGATCAACTAGTGCACATACCATAGAGCGTGGGTAATTATGTTTTTTCTTCTTTTAGAGAAGCAAGGGTGCCATGAAAACTAGGGGAGGACACTCTCACTACATTTGGGGTACCCACGTGCGGCAGTGGAAAAAGTAATACATGTAATTCACCTTGAATAAACTATAATTTCATTCTAAAATTTTGAGCTTTGTTTAACAATGACTAAAGGTTTCTATTGACAAAAAATTCAATTCCAAATAACATAAGATATATTGTCTAGAAAGGGTTGAAAAATGAACTAAAATGGCATGTTCTCCAACTAAAATATTTATAGAGCTCACATGAAGATGACTATTGCATTAATATTCAACCAAAATAAACTTTCAATAGAAAGCTATTCTATATAATTTTTTTTTCATTTTTCAAATTTTTTTTCTTATATAATATAGAGGTGTGAAAGTTATTTTCAGCTTTACAGTGTATCTTTTTTCTTCAAAAATTTATAACTAATTACTATTAGCACAAAAAAATACCAATAATTCAAAACATAAACTTCTAAAGTAGTAAAATCTATCCATAATTTTTTTTTGAAAAAGAAATTAAATTTTAAGGTGTATTACTTGTTTTACTTTTTCCGCCACACGTAGGTTGCTAAAACATAGGGAGTGTCCTCCCCGGGCATGAAAAAACAAAGAAGAAAAATACCAACTCACTCATTCCATTAACCCTAGAACTTCAAGCTAGTCACCATGAAAATCATCCCTTATGATATTGTTTGAATCAATTGCTTAAAAAACAAACAAGAGCACTCATTGGAGATCAAACTATTGAGCAAGACTTTCCCCTTTCCCCACAAAATTCCAAAAATGAACATTTGCACTTTTGTCTTACATAGAAAGATTCTCCGTCATCCATCGCACACTTAGTGTCCACATCGATGTTGCGGGTTAAATAAGTTATGTGTTCTTTAGTTCTTCTCCCTCCATCATGCCGCTTATTAACTTCATGAAATTGGTTTCCTTGATTCAATCAACACTGAAACTGCTTGATTTAAGCTTAATATAATTGAAGAAACCCAACTAAGCTTAATGGTCAACCTTGACTCCTGGTATTCTTATCCCTTCTTACAAAGCTCCAGCAATGTGGCTAAGCTTTCCATCCACATCAAGACTCCCAGGTAAGGTACGAGGCTCAGAAATGGCTCATCTAAGGGCTGATCTGTCTTTTTCATTTATTTTCTTGAATGGAAATATTTTTATCTCATTTTTCATACAAAGAAAAATAGAAGATGAATCCAACACAAGTGGTTTCATATTATTTGAAGCATTTTTGAATTACTTATGGATTTTCAAAGGAGTTGTGCCATAGGTCCCTATTTATGTCCCTAGGTCTTCCATAAACTGTCCACTTGCAACTTCTAAAGAAAAATGGGAAAGCAAAAAGAATGATTGTCTCTTGCAATTAATAATGCTTTTTTCCTTGATTCATTCAATGACTATGGAGGTCAATTTATGAACTACCGTTTGTCCATTTCACAACCATTTATAGGGTCCATTCTTAATGCCCACTCCATTTTAGAGTCTCCTACCTTATCTCATACAAGTGGTACCATAGTAATGTAACTACACTTAAAATTGCACAGATAAGCAATTGAGCATGGTTCTCATTATTATATTGAAATATTTTGGTGGGGTCTTGTTGGAATTCAAAAGGGGATTCTAAATTCTCTTAGATTTCATTTTTTGGACATTGTATGAATAAATTATGAATTTTCAAAGTGCTAAAAATAGGGTTTTTTGAATCGACCATAGACTCTTATGAATAGTGGGAGTACATTTTAGGCAAGAATTTATAGGGGCTAGTTTTTAGAAAGTGAGCAACATTAGATGCAGTTACATCAAGACATCCAAAATTGCCACTTTAATCCATGAAACATTTGAAAAAAACAAATCTAGACAAATAAGTCTATTTAACTCCGAAATGCCCAATCGACCACTTTATGGTTGTTGTCCAACTTCAAGAACTACCTAAATCCCCCCAATTTATTCTTTTGAAATTTCATATTTTTCTCATATAATTTATTAAATCAACTTTTTGTAGCCAAAAAAACTTTGATTTGGACAAAAATTCCACCTTAGGTGATTTTTCAAAGTCTAAACAATCTAAGAAATGCTCACTACGGATTGACTTAAGAGAGAAACCTAGCCAATTAAAGGCCATCCCAAGAAAAAAAATTAG
The DNA here is from genome assembly GCA_947034895.1 of Rhytidiadelphus loreus. Taxonomy (NCBI): domain Eukaryota; kingdom Viridiplantae; phylum Streptophyta; class Bryopsida; order Hypnales; family Hylocomiaceae; genus Rhytidiadelphus; species Rhytidiadelphus loreus. The sequence continues at coordinate 18,239,813 of OX344764.1, read as the reverse complement.
TGGGAGTGGTTGGTTGAAGCATATGGTGAATGGGCATAGTCAAGGGAATTTTTTATTTTTCCTATATTCCTCACTTAATTGCAAGGCTTTGAATACAATCTTCCATTGCTCCAATGTGTGTGAAAATTGGCATACATGTTTTTAATTATTCATAATTACAAGTGGTCTAAAATGGCAAATTCTTCTTTTGAAAAAATTTGAGATATGGGCCCCAAAATCATTGTTTAGGAAATAAAATTGTTTTCTTTTTCAATAATTATACTTTGATTGAAGATATCTCAAAATCTACATGATTCTAAAGAATATTATACTTTCATTTCAAAAATGGGAATTTGGAGGTAATTTAGAGAGATGGCCTCCTTTGAGCATTTAGAACTAGGCATTCAAATTTTGAACCACAAATAATGCAAACACATTTGAAGCACATAAAAATGCATTTTTTCTTCCATTGATTTTTTGAAGACTCTTGTGATAGATCTTTAGCATATGTAATGGTATAGATGCTAATGCTTTGCTTTGCAAATATTCTATTATTCAATGGTACTAGTAGTTTGGCTTCAAAAAATAAACTTTTTAGTTAAAAAATGACCCTTCAAAAATGACTTAAATTAAAAGTTAAAACTAATATCTTCCAAAATCATTACAATTAGGACTTAACATTTTGAACTTCAAAGAAAAAATTCTTGTGAAAATCACAAATATTCAATCTACAAATATTCATTGATTTTAGAAGGAATTTTCAATTTTTGGCTTCAAATTTTATTGAAAAATATTATTTTTTGCACTTGTTGATCCAACCATATGGATATGATTTCTAAATCATATCTTCCAACTATTGTTTGAGACTCATCATTAAACTATTATTCTAAGTTGCATTTTATAATACATCTTTATAATTTTGGACATTGGAGTGTCCCCTAGTCCTTAGGGGTTAATTTCTAAGAAATTGGTGCCATTGTTATACAATCAAAAATCATTTGTAAGCACAAGTTAGCCTTTTCAATCTTACAATTTTATTATATGCGAATATGTGTTGTCTAGCAATTTAATAATTCACGAGTAGTTTCATGAAAAATTGTTATTGTTATATTTTATATAGCAAAAATATTTTTTAAATAGTAAATAAATAAATAAAATTGAAATTTATTTACATTATACAATCATACAATTGTGCAAGTAGCAATGAAGAATTTTGAGAAAATTTCTCAAAAAATATTTTATTTCTTACAACCAAAACACCTTCAGCAATGACCTTTAAATCAAATTATTACTATCAAGCTTAATTTAGACTTTATATAAGTTAGACTTGCTAATCACCACACATTTAAGACTTAAAACCCTCTTCTGAACAAATTTCAAGTTGATTTTTCTTGAAATTTGGTACATTGAATCCATGCCAAGTGAGGACTATGGAGATAATAAAATTGAGCTATGAGGTCATATAATTTTGATGCAATTTTAAATCTTGTGAAAAAAGGTGTGACTTTTATATAAAAAATACAACAACCTTTCACCGCACAACGTGTAGTGGTTGGAAGAGGCATCCCGCTATTGTCGACAATGTTCCCAATTTTTGTAGAGTTGGTGTGCAGCTTTATGTCTAGTTCTAGGGAATGTCCAATAAATGGCACATCTACTTTAGGTGATTAATAGATGTTTTAAGTACATATCAATTTTTTCAAAATTCATGGAGAAATCAAATTATATTTTGATTTTTAAAAGTATAATGCATAAATAAAATTATATCATATATATCATAATCATTTTCTTAAGATTTTTCATGTAGAATACATTTATAACTAAACAAAAATATTTGATTCATTCCAATTGGATTAGTGTTGTGAAAGTGAAGAATTTGTTTTATTATGGGCAATTACAAAGCGTCACTAAAATAGTAACGCATGGGATTCATTATTTAACTCAATTTTCACAAATTTTCCAAAAGGATTAGGCCTAGAAGTTTTAGATTGGTTGGTAAGAAAATATCAACATCTTAGGATTGGCATATTTCAATTACATCTTAGAATTATAAACAATTTATTTTCTTTTGTCCATCTTGTACCTAGTTTTACTTAAAATTCTCAAAAGAATAGAAATCAAGTACTTTCTTGAGTTTTTTCCTAGCCTATACTCTCAAATCAACTTTCTAATATAAAATTTCAAAAAAAAATTCAAAATTTGTAGTTCAAAAGTTTTAAATTAAGAAGATTCAAATTAAAACCTTGTAATCTAGTATGAGAAGGTTCATTAAATAACATCTTGCAAATAGAGTTTGTCAAAGTTTCGGAAACTTCTTCTACACAATGACAATGACAATGAGTTGAAAAGATGCAACCATGTCATTTCCTCACCCCCACCCTCCTCCAAAAATTGACAACCATTGATTTTAAAAAAAAAAAAATCCCTGCCCCCCTTCAATGTTGTTGATCTTGTATACATAATACATAATACGGAATACGGAATATGGAATGTTAATTTGAATACGAGGGACGTAAGACACATATGGTACGGATATGGATATGGAATGTAGATACGGATATGGGGAGGTGTAAGACAAATATGGATATGGGGATTGATACAAGACATATCCCATATTAAATGTCAATCTCACCCCACCTGAAAATTACAAAAAGTTGGGTGGGTGGGTACTTGGAAAAATATTTTAAAATTTTTCTTAACTCACTAGGGGGAAGAGAGTGGGGTAGAATAAATAAATAAAATTGAGCTCAGTGTATCACAATGGCAATGAGCTCAAAAGATGCAATAACTGCATTATCTACTAAGTTCGCCAAAGTTTCGAAAGCTTCTTCTACACATTATCATACTAATTGAGTATGAGGTTGGACATGCAACAAATGCATATTTTTTTATTTTGCTCTTTGCACTAGAATTAGCAATTTTATGATGGATTTTGATCAAACCATAGTTATAGAACTTTAGAGACTAAGGGAAAATTCTACACTTCAAGAAGATTTCAAGTATGCTCTTCAATACAAAAAAAATCAAAATATGCAATTGTATTTAATTGTACACTATTTACAAGTACTTAGAATTTAATTAGCATAATTATTGTTGCAATCAATGAATAGGAGGATTTGGAATATACATTATGTAATGCAATTTACACAAATGAACTTCTATTTGATGTTCAAATAGGAATGATTGAAAACCATGTTTATATGTTTGAAACAATAATTATGTTGTAGTTAAGAAAATGGTGCACATTACCCCCCTCAAAATCCTTAACCTCTAAAGGACCAAGGCCTTCTTTTTTGCCCCAAAACAATCAAAATTGCCATTTCTACAGCAAAGAGTAAAAATTTTGAATTTTTGTTTTGTACATCTAAATGTAGGATATTACACCTCACTAGTATGAGAATGTGTGGAAAAAATTTCAGAAATTTTGACTACATAGTACATACTAGATTGCAAGATATCTGTGTTTAAAGTTAAAAAACAAGTTTTTCAGCACATAGCAGGACTAGATTATTTGACTTTGAACCTTCTTAAATTAAATTTTTTGCATTATAGAGTTTTGAGCTTCAAATCTTTATTTGTAGAAAATTGAGTTGAGAGTCTAGGAAAAAAAAGAAAATTAAAAAAAACTTAATTTATATTCTTTAAAAAGTTATTAAGTAGAAGTAGGTATGAGATAGAAGGAAAATCTAAATTATTAATATCTCTAAAATGGAATTAAAATGCACTAATTCCAATGGTGAGATTGTTCTAAAAAACAGTCTAAACCATGAAGGACTTTTCTTTTTGAAAAATTGTAAAAATTTCATTCAGAGACAAATTCTACAAGTTATTTTTTCAAGAAGATGCTCTAATTGCCTAAAAAACAAGATTGTCCATAACTTTCTAATAACAAGTCCCATTAGAGGAGATTTCAGCCCCCTGGAGGGCTGTGAGTTCCCAGACTGCGGGAACTCGTTCGCAGGGGGTCGCAGTAGCTTGCAGACGTGGAATGGCGACTTCCACGTCGGAAAAAAATAATTTTTTTTTCTGTTTTTTTTGCATTTCAAGAATAAAACTTTTTCTTTTCTTTTTTGAAATTTTTTTATCGGGAACAACCATTCCCCGAAAAACTGCAGGGGGACAGTTCCCCCGCAGCTGCTTGAAATGGCCCTCCAAGGGTCCGAAAACTCCTCTAATGAAATGAAATGAACCAAAGCTTTCTATGTAAGGTAAACTACTCCATTACAAACAAAATGGGAGCAAGCCCATTGTGAACAAAATTGTAATGGTGGTGTACATTTCAGAACTTGAATGTACACCACTAGTATAATTTTACCCACAATGGGCTTGCTCCCATTTTGCCCATAATGGGATAGTTTACCTTAGACAAAAATATAATCTACAAGGAAAAAAAATTCAAAAAATTCAAAATTCAAAATTTCAAATTTTTTTGGGTGCCTCCTCTCCCTTGTTTTGAGGTTATTTGGACATAAATTTTGTTCTTGGGCATCAATTGAAAAAAAATTATATTCTTATGAAGCTAATCAATTTTTCTATCTTCGAAAAAAGTTTTAAGAAGTCATGAAAAAAATTCAGCCATTAGATACTTGCACAAAATCCCATTTGTCTTCCGAAGGGACAATGGTCCTTTAGGGGTTAAAACCAAATTCTGTTTTTTTGAGGTATCAATCAACTACTATGGTTTGACTTTTTGACTTTGTTTGTGCTTGCAAATTTAAAAAATTAAAATGTTCATTTTTGTTGGAAATTTGGAAATGTAATATGCATACATATGCAAGTCCAAATGCATTTTCTTTGAATTTTTGAGTGTTTGGGCTCCAAAAATTCAATTTGTGTAATTATTGAAGGACTAGCCAACTAAGTGTACCAATATTCAAATTCAACTTCTAACAATAACTCACTATACAATATTCTATATCCTCTTCTACAAATTTTTCTACTCTAATATTCATACTCTACATTATTCATTAAACATTTTCCATTTATACCTTCCAACAACATTGCAATATATTCAAACTAATTAAGTTTTCCCTTGGAAGAATGTTGATCTAATTCTCCCTTGATGCACTTTGCAAGGGAATTGAATGATCTTGATTTTCTAATGTCTAATTTTTGTCCTCACATATTCATCTTTCCAAAAGAATATAGCCACTTCCTCGCAACTTGTGTACGTTTTCCACTAGATGTCTCCCGAGATGGTAGAAGGGGGAGAGAAAGAAATTACACCCACCCCTATTCAAAATGAAGCTTCTTCTACCACCTTGTCTACCACTCCACTTTGGCCTCTAAAATTGTACATAATTTAATTTTACCACTTTTTATTCTCCCATGTCTAGGAGAAAGAGAAGACGAACAAACCCCAAATAATAATTATGTAGTAATTTCAATAGGATTCAACCTTTGCAATGCTTCACTTCATTCACCATTCTCTCCTAAACCTTTGATCCTCTCCCACCATCTTTTTTTATCTCTCTCTCTATCACTACATAAAAGTTGGTATCCAAGCTATTATTTGACTCTTGTCGGTGAAAGCTTCACTACTACTTCCTACTCCAACACTACTTCCAACTATGACATCCTTCCATAGAATGGAATTCGAATCTTGTCCCCAGTACCCCAAAACCAACCAATGCGAGCTTTCATTTGTTTGCGGTCATCCACCAATGAGAGCCCCTCACCATCAACAACTATACACAAAAAAAACAAGTTCGATTTGCTTTTTGTGCTCTCCAATGAAGGAAGACAATTGTGTCCTTCTTTCTCTCTCTCTCTCTCTCTTTCTTTTATTCTCTAGATTGCCAGCCACTATGTACTTTGGTCATTGCTTTTTCCTACTTGAGAGTGTACTTCCTTTTGAAAGGAGGCCACATGGAAGGGGTAGACCTCACATGTCCTCTTGTCTTCCTCGAGATGCTGCCGGCACTTCCGCTTGAACTACATCCAATAGACTCTTCATTCACAGTGGACTCACTCCAGACCAAGATTATTTATTAATTTATTAGTTTATTTTTTTCGGTATTATTATTTATTGCCAGAGCCTCCAGAATGTTTTGATACAGTACCCATCTGGGGAGGTGCCGGCTGTTGCGTGGTCTCTTTCCTTCGCTTCCCTTCCATGGACGGGACGGAGGATGGTCCCCATTCCCGAACTCCACATGGGGGGCGAGGGAGTGAAACGGGGGACACTGAGTAGTGCATCAGGACGACATGGGCTGGCACTCAGCTGTGGCAGTTACGCAGCGAGGGAGAGCGGAAATGGCGCAGGGATCCCGCGGACACGACGGCTATGGAGTAACTTAACTTAATAAGTTACCACTGAATGGGAATATGACGACAGTGGGGATCAATGGCACCAGGCAGGGAGGGAGTGTTCTTTGATCATTGCCAAGACTGAGTGGACAGATATTTACTTCAACACTCATCATGCAATACTGGGGGCGATGCTCGGGGCGATATTAACCCGTCAAGCCTGGAGGCATATTTTGGGCAGAATTGTGAAAAACTGACACTTTTTAGGGGAGTGAGGAAAAAAAAAAATTAAAAAGATTTTTTTCCGAAATCCAACCGTGCGAATTTTTACTAGACTACTATAGGAATGTGTGGGAAAATTTTCAGAGACTTTCACTGAATGGATTGAAAGATTGTAACGTTTGAAGTTAGAAGAAAAAGTTTTTTTCTTGCACTTGCCCAGTAGGGCCAACAGCCTTCAACTCTTCATAGAGTGAGTTTTTTACACTACACATGTGTTTGTTTTTTCTTTTACATTTGCATCTTATATTGTGTAAGTTACATACCTGCCAAATTTTAGAAGTAGAGGAGGAGTTTTGCAAAAGTTGCCCAAAGTTGCCCAAGTTGTCAGAAAAGTAGGGATTAAATGTTATGGCCGTGCTCCAAATTTCAACATTCATCCACATATTGGATAGAACATATCACATTAGTGCATAACACATATCCACAATTCTATTTTCATCTACAATTTAGCGATTTCATCAAAAAAATTATAAAATTTGAAATTTTTTGGTGATTTTCCACCCTTCGAGTACCATTTTGTCCCAGAGGCGTGGTGCTAGGCCCATTACTTTGGTGCAAATGGTTGCCAAATCACCAAAGAAAAAAACTTTGGGGTGATACTTAGAGCAATATATATTTTTCAAACATATGGACTTCAAAGCCCGCAGTTGGACTAACACGACACAACCAAGACAGCACCTTGGGTATCCCCATTAGGAACAAGTGCAGGAACAAACCCCCTCCTCGTGAGCCAACACAAAGAGCCCCACACAAACAATGCCAACATGGGGAGTTGAACCGGAATCTCGTGGATTTGGAACAATATTGGGGCGATACTTGGGTGATACCTTGGCTATATTTGGTGGCATCTATATCATAATTAGGTGATACTAAGATAAATTTTGACTATTGGTTTGAAAATATAGTAGTAATTTGACTATTTTGACCCCCCGCAAATGAAAATTTCCTTGACAAAAAATAGTCATTGTCTTTTGTCAATTGTAGCTAACTAGTGAAAAATCATGCATGAGAAAACAAAATTGAATGACACATGTAGTTGAAGCTACATTGATTTGTTGTATTAGTGATAGGTGTATAATTTGTATCACCAACAAAACTTTATTTTGTAGAAATGAATACAAGTACATAGTAATATTTCTAATTTAAAATAGTGTGGTTCTGGTAAATTAGAATCGCACCATTAGTTGATAGAACAAATCAATGTCAACGAAAGGTGTTAAATTGGATGAAAAAATAATATTAAAAAATGGATGCTGGAACTAAATAAGAAAAACAAGAATTTTATTAGAAAATTTGGCATTTCAAAAGAGAGATTTTTTTTTCCTTTTCCATCATGCGATTTTTCCACCGCGTATGAAACACATGGGCACAACTCCAATATTCCACCTTACTAGAAGATGCAAATTTTTTGTCATTTCCCACCATATTATGATCAAGCTTGGGAAATTTTGAATTCATATTTGGACTGAGTAAACCAAAATTTGTTTTGGAAGTGCGGTCCGTGCTGGTGCTCCCAGACATTTCCTCACATGTGCAAATTTTGTCAATGCAAAGCCTCTCCACTTCCGTGGATCCCAGTCATCGAGATTCTATGTTAGAGTCCATAATAACTTTAAATTTTATTTTTTAACTTCAGCTATGGAATCTGCAGCAAATGATGACCACAGTTGATACCTGCTTCCCAATTTGCAGCTTGGGACTCTGTCTGGCACACACCTGTGAAAATGCTTTCCATGCGGGACCTTCGAGACTGGACTAAAAATTAAATTAATAATTTTTGAAGGATGCAGCACCACATGGCTAAGGTAGTCACCCAAATGCTTTGATTATTGAACCAATAATATAGGCGCATTCTTTGTTTTTGTCGGCAGTGAACAACGAAGTCATCCATCAAAACACTTCACTTGATGGTCATGAGAATCCTTTTAGGGTTACTTAACCTTGCAACAACATTGAGGATGGATGACATGATCGTTCACTGTAGAAACAAAGAATGCAACAATTGGTCCAATAATCTAGAGCATTTTGATGATTATCTTGGTCATGGGGAGTAGCGTCCTTCAAGGGTTAACCCTAGAAGGACATTGTAGACACTAAACTGGGCCCTTACATGTAAATTTCAGTGGGCTGGAAAAAATATTAAAAAATCAAGAAGAGTTCTATTGATCATCGGTGAATGTAGAAATAGGAGGGACTCGTGGAAGTGGGGGAATGAATTCCACCAATATCAGTGCATTCTACACTATAGATGGAACATAATTTAAGTATGTTCTATATTCTAGTATTAGTGAATGCACCCACCCATTGGTACATGTAAGTAGGCTCTATGTGTCTAACGGATGGCAAAGAATATATCCTTCTATGTAGGACAAATGACTGCACCTGTTCATCCTTAGAATTTTGTCCTACATACAAGGATATATTCTTTGCCATCTTTGGAATTTTGTGTGAAAAGGTAAGGTCTTGTACAATAGTTTGACCTCCAATGAGTGTTCTTAATTTTTTTTTGAAGTAGATGATTCACATGATAACAAAAATTCAGTAACCCAACCTAACCTTATGGGATTAACTAGTATTCAAGAACATTAAATAGTATTCCAATAAATAGTGAGAGACATGGAAAAATCATGGACACTTTTACATGTTTTGTTCAACCCCTAAAGGACCAATCACATTTTGGACATAAATGATAAAAAAAAAAAACTATCATATTTTAGGGTAGTGAGAAAAGAATGAAAAAATACATATTTATTTTTTAAATTCAACCATGCAAATTTGTACTAGACTACAATGATAATGTGTGGAAAAAAATTCAAAAACTTTGATTACACAAATTGAAAGATTATAATATTTGAAGCTAGAAGAAAAAAGAATAATTCCTCCTAAAATGAGATTTTTGCACTACACACATATTTTTTTGATAGTTGCATTCTATATCATGTTATTTATATACTTGCCAAATTTTAGAAGTAGAAGAGGAGATTTGCAAATGCAATGTGTCATTTTTCGAGATACCCAAAAAGTTCAAGGCAATATATTGATTTTGTTTTGGAAACCCAATTAGACCAAAAAAATTATATTCACGCCAAAGGATACATGTTCATCAAAATTTTGCAAATGTGTGACTAAGATGGACTTCATGCACAACTACCCAAGATTTCTTGCATATATTGAACGGTCACTTAGTTGTTTTGCGGACATTTTGGATCTAATGGATGACTTTTGGGATTATTGTAGAAATAAATAATATAGGCACATTTGTGATAGGTCTCATCCTTTTAAGATTAAACATGATGTTGCCCATTTTTAGCAAAAAATTTAACTCTTGCATACCACAATAGTCATCTTCGTGATGGATTTGTTTTCTATCACTACAATATTCATCAAACATATTCACTAGGAGAAGCTATTAAGAGGATTCAATCCTTGAGGTAAGCTACAAGACTGACCACTTCATAAAGTTTCATCAAGATTCAAAGCTACGATCTCAAGATTATAATTATCAAAGTTTACCAAAATTATTATTAGTTGTCCAAAAGGGAGCTACAATCTTTAAGTATAGGATCCTCAATAAGTATGTGATAAACAATGTGTGAATTTTTTTGCATTTAAATGGTTTTAAGCTTAGAACAAATCCAATAAGTCTCAAAGGATTTAATAGTTATATTGTAGGAGGTGTTGTAATCTAAAGTGAAAAAGGTCTAATCCAAAGTTGTTTGCGAGCTAGGGCTTCCAAACTTATTAAATTGTGCCCTCTCAAACTTGTGTTCAAATTTTGAGGTTACCTATGCTACATGCCAAATGAAACTTTGGTTGTCTTTAGGGCAAACCTCATATTTGCAAGATTTATCAATTGAGTTGTAGGGAGGGACCTCTATCACCGCAAATGGAGACTAAAGGCATGTGTTGGATAAGAAAAATGAGTTTTTTGTTGAAGCAATCGAGCTTTACCATTAGGCCTTACCACGAACATGGATGTCATCTATAACTTGTAAAGGATGAAGTTAAAAAACAAATCCAATCCAATATTTTATCAAGATGATGCTACGATTGTTTGGAAGACAAGATGCTCTTTAACTTTCACTAATTCAAATGGAATGAATTAAATCCTTCCATGTAGAAAACATATACGGAGTATTCTATAAGATAATAATATTAAAAATTTTATTTCAAGATTTTGCAAATTATATTTGTTGCCCAACAAACTAAAAATTATGCTTAAGGTGGCATAACTTTTGTTTCCAGGCACCAATTAAAACAAAAATTATATTCCCACAAACCTAACGTGTATTTCTGTCTTGATCCCTTCAGGTTTTCAACTATGTTTTCACCAAAACTGCTCGAAAACTACCATTTCTAGTACAAGTACCAAATTCTAGAAAAAACAAACATTTTTGCACACATGTAACTGTAGGATCTTGCAATACGCTGGCTCCAAAAGTTGTGGAAAAATTTTCAAAAATTTCCACCATGTAGATTGCAAGATATTAGTGTTTGAAGTGACAAAGATATTTTTTGGGGCCCTATGAAAATCCGGACAGCTGCACTTCACAAAGTCACATTTGTATGAAAAATATCCTAAATGTTTGTATTGTTATTAACAATTTATTTATAGAATTGAAAATGTGACTCCCAATGGTTGTAATGTTGTAATAAAGAATCTACACCTAATGTTTGTATTTTTTTCCAAAAATATTGAAAATTGAGTTAAATAAAGGACTTCAAAGTTTATCTTAGAGTAGGGTTTCCATAACTACCCACAACTAAAACTCCTCATAACTTTTATTTCATTAATCAAAATGGAATGATTTAAAGCTTTCCACGTATATGTAAATTTAGAAAACCAGTTTCAAAATTTTATTTAAAAAAAATGATTTTTAAGAAGTTTTTTTAGCTACCCGCGTTGTTTGCTAAGCAATGAAAACTACATATCACACAATGTAGTCAAAAGTTATGAAAATTGTTGGCCTCAACGCTACTCCTTGGGAAAATGTTGTGTCAAAATTTCAAAAAATAAAAATAAAAATACCATTCGCAGTGAGCTGCCCCAAATTACTATGTTGCCAAAAAACATAATTTGGCCTTTAGGGGTTAATTTAGAGCTTGGGAGCCTACCTAAATTTTATTTTGTCACCCATAGGAAGTTTGGTCCTTTAGAGGTTAAGGGACTCTGGAGACTTATTTATTTTGCTCATACAATGTGAAAATGGACATCATGGTCAATTAATGCATTTCAAACATAGTATATGTTGAATGGACATTGTATATTGAATTTTTATAAAGTTTTTGTTCCATTTCAAACAAATAGTTCTCAATCTCTTAGAACTGAGAATGGCATTTCCAATCTAGGCTTCTTGAATAGTGGAGAGGTTGTATTTAGTTGAATACAATATATAACGTTGAACACAATATCTTATCCTTCCATTTTACAAAAATACAGTTTACTTTTTCATCCACACTAAAGTAGTTGCTATGGCTAGAGAAGCCTTCATATGAAGAAAAATTCTAATTATCAATCCTTTTTGAAATCAACAAGAAACAAGAGCTCATTTAATTGAGATCCTATACTAAAAATCATTGGACAACATTGCATTGTCTTTTGATATGTTACATCTTTTACTAAGGGAGTCTTGGTAAATAATATTAATTTTAGCACGTTTGTATAGTATTTTTGTTATATATACAATTTCAATGTAAGTTTTTGGTCATTTGCAATGATTATCTTTTTCTTAAAAATTTGAATAAGAATTTGCATTTACCTCTCTAAATTTCCTACAGAGTTGTATCTAAAATTAATTATTTGGAAAAATCTATAAATATTTAACCAATTAATATTTGGTTGGAATACTTGAAAGAATAGAGATAAATGCATTACATTTAGTTTTTTTGATGAAACAAGAAGGAACCTTTCATTACACATGATAGAACAAATAGGTCAAGTCAAAGAATGTTTGTCTTAGCTATGCAAAACTAACTTGCTAACTATATAAAATTGAAAAAAAACAATTGGAGGTGGAGAAACATTTATAAAGTTGATTTCAACAATTTGTGATTCTCTTCTACCTTTCAAAGTGAATTTTCTATACCATAATAGTTTTTATGAAAATCATAATACATAAATACACAAATTGCATACATTCTTTAGGCATGTTGAATCTTAATGCTAATATCTTCACATTTTATAGTGAACATTATATCAATTGAAATGATAAATAATAAAATTTTGAAATTTGATATGTACACATACACACTCATATACAAATTATAGGAAGTTTAAATTAATGTGTTGATTCTTCTAAAGTGACCTTTAACCTCTATCCTTTGACATTAATACAACAAATTACATTAACAATAGTTGTTAAATTTTTCTCACTAATCTAGTGAAATTTCACACTAATTAGTTTTTTACTATTATTATAAAGAAACAAAATAAATTGTTTAATTACAATTTGGGGAATATTTTAAATTAATTAGATTACTATTGAATTTTTTTTTGTGTGATAGTATATATTGTTTATTGTATGATGAGCCTTTGCATAATTGAAGAGGTATGCCTTATATCCAAAGAATTTGATCAACTTAAGATACATGATCACAAACTTGTAGCACAATGGAAAATAACATAAAATTAGAAGTATTATCCACATTTTGATTTAATAGAGGATTTAATAGGTTAGAAAAAATATGCATTGCTACATGTTGTCAATATTAGTGTTGTCCTTATTATTTTATGCATTTTAGTTAAAGTGTACAAATTTAAACTTTGTTTTGGAAATTAAGCTTCATAAAGAAAAACACCAATTTGAAATCAATTTGGAGATAGATGGTAAGTCAATTCCTTAAATGGGAAATCATTTCCCCCGCCCTAACTGTCTTATTTACAATACATAATGCAAGAACAATATTTTTCTAGCATTAAATTTTTTTGAAGTCAATATCTTAAAATTGCTATTATACTTCCAATAATCTTGCATGCAACACTTTATTTAAAAATATTCATTGCACCACTAAATAGAAACAATCCTTAACAACTATTATTGTCTCATACAACCAATGAATGTGAGTGTTTCAACTGTCAACTTTATTTTTTATTTTTTTATAAATAAACTAACAACCATGTATAACCACTAAGCATGAGTATTTCAAGGGTCAACTTCATCTTTTCTTTAAATAAATTAACAAACCAATTGCAACTATTAAGCGTGACTTTCTAGTGTCATCTTTTTTTCTTTTGAATAAGTAAACCAACAACCACTTCAATGACTCACACCATCGTTGATGGGAAACATCCTACATGATAGAAATTCAACCCAATCCCAACCTATAAGCCACGCACTAAAATTGTTTCATCAATAAACCTGTTACATTACTAGACAATTATTTTATTTTCTATGAACAAGGAACTTTTATCTTTTCAATAATTGAACTTCCTATTCAACATCCACGAAAGGATAAGAAGCATGGACGATAGTGAGAGGCTAACTTACATGTTGTGCAATGAATACTTATGTATGGAAAACCGGTCAAAAAGTTTGTCTTCAACGGCCAATGAGCACCATTCTTTTCAACTGTGGCCGCTTCCCCATGACTTCCTTTCAAACCAAAAGAAACATTCAATGAGAATGACAATCACCCTCACCTAGAGGATGGAGAAAAGAAAAAGGAACTCCTATCCTTGCACAGGAAAAGCAAGTTTGTTCTTGGATAAGGTATGCACACCTACCAATTCTATTGACCCTAATTGCCACTTCGTATGCTTACTATTAACAGACTATTATTTTAAATATTGGACCCCATTGGCAACTGGAAGAAAATTCCCATGCCCTTGAGGATGCATTATTTAGAGGGTCACCGCATGGATAACTTATAAAGTATCAGAGAATTGTCTCTATAGTTGTACTTGAAACCAACACTAGACCCTCACAACCTTTCATTTTGAGATTGTGTACATGTTGTGTGATCGATCAATATCTATAGAGAGAAAAAGGGACTCTTTTTTGTCCGGACGTAGGGGAGGGAATTTTGGTCTCACTTGATTGTGGGTGAACATACTCAGCAGCTTGTTTCTTCTGCCTCCCTCCCCACGTGGAGCAAACCACTTTCAGTCCCATCGCCCGTTGCCATGGAATACTCGTTCATCGCAAGTGAGTTTCACAATCGATTAACTTATTTCAAAAGCCACAGATAAAAAAGAAAAGAAATACCGACTGTGCCAACTGTTGCAATTGGAAATTGTCATGGATTGTAAGTTGCAGAAACAATAATAACGAAAAGAAATTATACCGATTGTTTCAATGCTATTAAATCTTACATCATTCCTTCAATGCAAATTGTCCATGTGTTTCAAAGGAAAAAAAGAAAAAAGAAAGAAAACAATCTTACATTCCTTGATTGTTTCCAAAAACCATAACAAAAGAAATACCGACTATTTGTCGACTGTTGTAGAAAAAATCAGATCAAACAAAATACCGCTTGTTTCACTGCAATTTAGAAAGAAAAATAACTCCAGCATTAGGTATTTGAGGCTGACGTAACTTTGAAATTCACATCAGAAAAAAATAGTATAAACAAAGTACCATTTAAGCTTAATTGACCTGCAATTGAAATTTACATGGATTGCTAAAGAAGAAAGCAGAATAGAAGAAACTAACTTACCGATTGTTTTATTGGAATTGAAATTACAACTATTGTTGCAGAAAATAAACAGAGCAACAAAAACTAATAATACCTACATATTTCATTGCAATTGCAATTTCCATCGGTTGTTGCAAAAAGAAACAGAACAGATACACTGATCGTTTCATTGCGATGATGGTTAAGAAAAAACAGAACAAAAGAAACTAATGTCGATTGTTTTACTGCACTTCAAATTTACATCGATTTTTGTAGTAAGGAAAAAGAAGAAAAGAAACTAATAATACCTATTGTTTCACTGCAATTTTACATCGATTTTTGCAGCTTAACAAAACAGAATAAAAGAAACTAACTTAATTCTGATTTGCTCCATAGCGTTGAAACTGACGGACATCACTCGTCGGTTGCAGACAAAAACAGAACAAAGAAACAACGAATGCTCCATTGCACGTGAAATTGACAAGAAATTTACTGTACATCGCCTAATTGTTGCATTAATAAGGAAACTAATTGTCTCTTACTTGTTTCAAACCCTAAAAAGAACTACAGAAAAAATCACATCGCCATCCGTCGTCACTCGTCAGGCACGACGGGGGACCGCGACGAGGTGTCGCCACCATCGTGGTAGACATGCATCAACGGGAATCCGGGCTGTCCATACCGGTGTCCACTCATCGGCCTCGGGATTTGCGCGTCGGGCCATGCCGGGGCCAGGTGACAAATGCCGCATGCGCTTCTTCCTCTGGCTGTCATCACTCATCAGTCCCTCATTTCCTCCGCATATTCTTCGAGTGCAAGTTATCTCCGAAATCTGGGTTGCTGCCAGTGGTGAGACACAGGCACACAGCAGTGCTACTGAAGTGGAGTGTCATTCACTGCGAACAGGATAAAATGGAAGCAGATTTATCGCTTCGGCTTTGATTCGGGTGGATTGTCTGTCCGTCAGACCGCCATCGCGTGACGTTGTCGTGCGGGTGAAGTGGCCAGGAGGCTCCAGGAGTAGTACTGCGGAGTGAGTACTGTGGAGTGAGGGAGAGACGAACTGAGGAGTGAGGACCACTTGAATCCCTAAACTAAGCTTAAAATAAAAGTAAAGTAAAAGTTTTTTTTTTTTTTTTTTTTTTTAAACTCATAAAAACTTTGAAATTCAATACTTTTTGCGCCGTAGGTTCAAACACCACGAAAAAAAGTTTGTGTAACCTTCTTGATAGAGAGTTTTTCAAGAGTACCAAGAACGCGATTGACTAACATAATGTCCAAAAGATACATAATTTAGCAAGATTTAAGATCCAAAAATCACTCAAAAATCTATAATTTGCACACCATAGGTCCAAATGTCAAGAAACAAAGCTTGTGCATCCCTCCTTGCCGAGAGCTTTCTGACGCTACCAAGAATACAACCAAGGACACAAAACATCCATGTCAATATTTAAGGGTTAATGGATGGATGTCCATAGTCTTTTTTGAGCTTGTTGGAATTTGCTTTAAATTGAACAAAAAGACAAAATTTTGATGATTTTTATCAATTTCTTGTGAATTGTAATTGTACAAACTCAAACTAGACATGTTAGAAATCAGGAAACACAACAATATCACTTGCGGATTGAAAGAATATAATGTTTGTTAAAATTGTAAAAGTGATTTGGTCTTTCAATCTTCTTTTCACATGTCAAATCTAAAAAAAATTGGTCCCAAAAAAGAAATGAGGATAAAGGGCATAACATTCATAACCCAATTAATTTACAACTTCTCAATATGCACCATACAATTTTTTTAAATGAATTTCTAATGTGATTTTTCCTCTAAGATCTAGTGTATTTGAGGCTCATTTCGAAGAGCCTTCAATACTAGAAAATCAAGATTTACAATGGACACTCTTGCACAAAATCTTGAATAGAAAAATCATAATTGTTCATTTTCTAAATCCGAATTTTTGATGTTAAACTAAACTTAAAAAAAAATTCAAAAATACACTCTACTAAAAATAGTAACTTGGTAAGGTTTTACTTAAATTCAAAGTATTGTTGATAATAAAATTTTGTGCCTTGGGCATTTAGGGGTTGAGCTTATATTAGGGCTCAATTGTTGGCTTGATTTCAAAACTATCCAAATGAATTAATAGGAGTGCCTAAATTTTTTAATTGGGCCATTAATTGGGCCTAAAGGCTTTATATAGAAAGTTGGACCAATTTTCTTTTATATCACATTGTCATTTATGTGGTGGTATTTTGGCATCAAAAAATCGGATTCAAGTGTCAATAATTGGATGGCCTTTACCTTGACCCCATTTTTTTACTTATACCCAATTTGAGTTGGCTTTATGTTTGTAAATTGGAATTGGGCATAGGCCCTAATACGAAGTCGGCATGAATGTGGTAGAAGTATATTTGAATTTGAATAATCATGGGGACTAGGATTTCTATGAGGAAGACATGATACTTTTCTAGAAGTAGTAGGGGCCAAAATGTGTGTGCCACAATTGGCAATGGTTGCCCAACCATTTTTCTACAAATTTTTATATCCTTGAGCATGCACTGATTTGTTGTATTAGTGTTACCTCAAAAATTTGTATCACTTCAAAAAATTTAGCTTCATTTAGGGGAAATACAAGTGCATGATTTGTTTTGCTTTTGCACACTTTCATATTCATTTCAACCATGTCCTATATACGGTAGAGTATGTAAATGGCATAAGAAATGCGCCATCTTATTTTTGTGGTCTCCTCAATATTAAGAGGGAAGCAAAAGAAACGAGCTGCTACATTAAGGTACATTCACCTACAATCAAATCAAACCAAATTGTGACAACTAAAGTTGGACCAAAAAGATTCATTTTTTTTTCTAGATATTGATTGATTAGACAACATGTACACAATCTCAAAATGAAAGTCTATAAGAGTCTAGTGTTGGTTTTCAGTACACCTAGAGACAATTTCTGAAAATTTATAATTTATTCATGCGACTTCTAAATAATGCATGCTCAAGGATATAAGAATCTTCTTTTAATTACCAATGGGGCCTAGTATAAAAAAGAATCATTTGATAATAGTAAGCATGCTTAGTTGCAATTAGGGTCAATAGTAGGTGAATGTACCTTATCCAAGAACAAACTTGCTTTCCTACACAAAGATTGAAGTTCCATTTTCTTTTTCCATCTTCTAGGTGAAGGTGATTGTCATTTTCAATCAATGTTTGGTTTGGTTTGAGAAGAAGTCATGGGGAAGTGGCCACAGTTGAAAAGAATGGTGCTCATTGGTTGTAGAAGACAAACCAGGGCGTGAATAGTGTCTTTTTTTGACCAGTTTTCCCTACACAAGTATTGAACGCGTAGCATGTAAGTTGGGCTATCACTTTCTTCCATGCTTTTGATCCATCCGTAGATGAATAGGAGGTTCAATTATTAAAAAGATAAGAGTTCCTTGGTCACAAAGAACAAAAAAGTTGTCTACAGATGTAACATATTAAATGTAAGTCTATTGTCAACAAAAGAAAAAAAATTGACGCTGGAAAGTCACGCTCAGTGGGTGCAAGTGGATTCCTATCATGTTGGAGGTTTCCTATCAATAATGGTGTGAGTCATAGAAGGAGTTGTTAGCTCACTTATTCAAAAGAAAAGAAAAATTGACATTAGAAAGTCACAGTTAGTAGTTGCAATTGGTTTATTGATTCATTTTAAAGAAAAGATAAAGCTGACCCTTGAAATACTTATGCTCAATGGTTGCAAGTGGTTGTTAGTTAGTTTATTTTAAAAAAAGAAAAGAAGTTGCCACTTGAAGTAATCACGCTCAATGGTTGTATGAGACTAAAATGGCTGTCAAGGATTGTTTCTATCTATTGGTGTAGTGGATATTTTTATACAAAGTAGTGTGGCATGTAAGATTGTTGATGCTCAGTTGCTCACCAAAAGTAGATGAGAAGTGCTTCTAGCCCTTTTAAAATATTCTCTTTGTACTAAAGTCTACATTGTTAATTAATGACCTTCCAAATCTTAGTCTTATTGAAGGACTTTGTACTAATAGAGTACATTTAAAATTTGAAAATTTGAAATGTACATTAGGAATAAATAGATGCATGAATTGAAGCACAAATGAGGTCTCTTGACCTTCGAAGAACATGCCCCCCGATCAAAGTAGTCACCAAAATACTCTCATTTCTATTGAACCAGTAAGCACATTCTTTGTTTCTCCATTTACCAAACATTCTTTCCTTCTAGCAAGAGCTAAATCCAAAGCATCTTTTTTCTTTTTCTTTTTCCCCCCTTTTTTTCTTTCTCATGAGCCTCATTGCCAAATTTGAGCACAACGGCGCAGGTGTCGTACACGACCTTCCATGCCCAAGTTAGCCCAACAAGCCCCTAAACCCTCTCTCCCTCAACCTTCCATGCAGAGCGGCAGGCCCCCACCAGCCCTAATAAGATAAACCCCTGTTTCATCCCTTCAGTCCAAGCAAACCCCCGTCAAGTGGGGACCATGGTCTCGCCTATTATATCCTCCGCATCCCGAGGCCACACCTCGCCCCCACAAAGGACGTCCGCAAGCCCGCAACGACCACACCACCAGGCTCCTCCTACAAAACCCACACCAATCCCCCCCTCAAAGAATCAATCCACACAGCAGAGCTCACTACTGTAGTAATTCTTCTCTACAGTAAGTTAGCACCCCCAGCCCCGAATCTCTAACGACATCCTCTGGCTGCACTTGCTGGCTCCGGCCAGTCCTGCATCCCCTGCACGACAGGCTTCCCAATTCGAGCTGTACTGTACAGTCGTCTCCACTTTTCCTCATCTGCTGATCATATATATATACCTTGGCAGGCAGGCTTCGGGGTGGCCGGCTTTTTTGGTCTGTGAGGAAAAGGTTTGAACTGACGCTTAACCTCTCTCTCCCTTCAGCTTCTCTCCTTTTGAGCTTCTCTCCATTGCAATCGGCGGCGATCAGCACTGCTACTGTCGATCGATCGGCGCTGGGCTCAATTGCAAGCTTATGAGAGAAGGGGAGGTCGCGTAGCTTGACGGTGAGGCTTAGCTTTGTTTGTTTGTTTGTTTGTTTGGGTTCTGCGGCATGGAGGGTTGCGCATTAGGGGGTGCGATCGGGAGTGCAGAGTATTGGTTGAGTTTGTGGGAATGGGAGTTCCGATTTGGTGTTGGAACTCTGTGACGAAGATGGATTAGTTGGAATTGTAGCGGTTGGGTTGTTGGTTTGGGTATTTTTTTGGGGGTGACTGAGTCTTGCGATGGATGGGTGTTTTAGGAAGCGGTAGAAAGGAGGGCGTGTGAATTTTTAGTGTTGGGGTAGTCAGGGATGCATTAGAATTGAGAGGAGTGGGGTGATCGGAGTGGGGTTTTGAAATTGTTGAAACTCGGGTTCTGATGGTGATGTGGATGGTTGTGGTGAATGCGGTTTTGATTGCAGACAGGAGCGGGCGTGTCGTTGCGTGTGGCTGGGAAATTGTTCTCCTGAAGGAGTTCGGAAGAGATTTATTGTGGTCACCATGTCTTGCGGGTGTGGCTGCTGCCCCAAGTGCGGATGTCGCGCCACTTGCACGTGAGGGCCTGCCTGTCTTCTAATGTTTTTGGGAGTTGTATGGGCATCTGCACCTCCATCGCCGGCGTTTTAAAATTGCTCTCTTGAATAATTGTTGGTTCTCTTGAATAATGGTGGGTTCTCTTGTGTTGTGATTGGCAGTTGCAACAACACCCTCTGGGCCTTGGAGAGCCGGAGCGACTTCAGGTACTAATTAAGGACTCATCCATTATCCATTTGTTCACTCGTTTGGTATAGGATATGGCGGGTTTTGGAAGTTTTTCATAACTGCATTTTCTTTTTCCGGGGTAGATGGTGAATGTTTCTGGGGTGATTTTGGTGAAGGTTTAGGAATACCAGATCAGAATCATGTTGTTTGTGCAATCGCTAATGTTGACGGGAACTCGATCACGCAGCTATTTGGAGAGTCCCGTGAAGACTGTTGCCGATGAGTATGAAGAGCAGTACAGCTTCAATGGCGACATGGAGTGGTCAAGCCAGACGGACTTCACTGGAGTTGAAGGTAACTCAAGTCCCTGAAAAGTTCTGTCTCCTTTCACTGTGTTTTTTACTATCGTGTGGAATTAGAAGCGACGTTTGTATTCAGACAAGTGAATATACTACCAACTATTGCAGCCAAGTGTCAATTAGAAACCAACCACTATTTTCTGGCAAGTGTAGAAACTGCACTACCAAGTGGTGGAGAACATGTTCATCGCCATTGTTTAGGGTTGTTGATTGATGCCCTTGTTCATCATTCTACAGCACTTTGAGTTCAGCAGATTGTTTGTTGTCTTCCTACGTTTTGACTACGGAGTTTCATAGGTGTGACTAATCCTGGTCAATGACAATGAAAAGGCTGGACAGCCGACACTGCTCTAGAATATGTTATGTGCCTTGGTTACTGATACTTCAGATTAGGAGTTTTTTGGATTGATTTTGGTTTCCTTGATTTTATTTCTCAGGTGCTTCTGCAAAGAAGGGAAGCCGGGGAATCGACAACTACAAAGCTGATTACGGACATCCTGAGTAGAAGGAAAAGCTTATAGTAGGCACACAGGCTAGCTGAGAATGATGCACTTGTACCATCAGAGTGAAGGTTACCCAATAGATGGGCTTGAGAACAGCTAGGTCCTGTTTTTTTTTGTCTTTTACTTGCTAATAAGCACTGTTAGTGGATTTGAGTCTAGTCCATCGTCGCTGAAATGACTAGCAAGTCTTTTATGAGGTGTGCATGATGGTCAAGGGCTACTACCCAGTGTATTGCAGAGGAGGGAGTTCTTTAGGTGGTTGGAGATGAGCTCTGGTATGCTGGACCATCAATGCCTGCAACAACTGAGTGTCCAGTGCAAATGTTTTGAGTAAGGGATTTTGCCACATTTTGCATGACAGTTTGAAACCAAGATTTGTGATCTTTTACTGGTGTAATATACCGTATACAGTTGGAACTACCTAAGGAGTAAGGACTGCCTTTGGAAATGTCAATTGCGTTATAACGACAGACGTTCAGTCGTTTGTACTTTTCCAGGATCTGGTACTGCTCTGAAACGCAAATCTGTACCAGTCCTAATTCTGAAGGCTTTGTAGTGTTGAATGGCACATTTGGGTGGGCTTTGTACTGTTGAATGGTGCAATTTTTGAATGGGGTCCGTGAATCATGCCAAATGAATGAAATTGACGTTCTTCTCTCTTCATTGTCTTCTTTAGGAGTAGCTGATAGACTGATGTCTAATTACTCTACAGTAATCAACATTGTCACATGGTGCTACTCAAGAGACACGACTCCTTGCAAGAAATCAATTTTCACAGTTTCTAGTATTGGTCAATTTTTAAAATCAATTTTTTTAGAATTGTAGTATCGGTACTGTGGGAGCATAACACTACTACATATTCACAATGAAAAAACCATTCCAGATGATGGTTTTCTGTTAAAATTTGCATTATTTTAAACACAATTGTGTGTTATTTTAAACACAAAATCATCATATGAAATGTTTTTTCAAGGGTAGATTTTTCAAGGATTAGTGTTTGTCTCTCATGCCTCTCCTCCCCCATGTTGTAGATAGACCCAAGATAAGGCACGTATGTGATATTTGTTCTTGCCTCTTGTTCTTGGGTTCAAAAATATTTTGAATTTTATTATGTTTATTTTTTCTATTTGAGGGGTAAAGTGTCACATTGTATTGAATTGCAAAGGGTTTTTTTCAACTACATAATGGGAAGTTTTCCAACCCTAAAAAAGAAAATCAATGTTTGAAAAATTACTAATAACTTATATGTATTTTTAATTTTGGACATCATAAATTAGAGAAATGGAAAAAATAGATTACTGAAAACTTTTCAATTTGAGTTTGGGAAGAAGTTAGAGGTTTGAGAAATTATTATTGAATACTATAAAAATGAGAAATATAGACCATTCAAATATAGTATTCATTTATAGTGTTCAATAATAATTTTCAATAATAATTTTCAATAATAACTACATAAATCAATTAGTAGTTGTATATACTTTATTCTAAAACAAAACTTGCTTTCTTATGCAAGGCTTAGAGTTCATTTTCTTTTTCTCCATCCTCTAGGTGAAGGTGACTGTAATTATTATTCAATGTTTTATCTAGTTTGAAAGGAAGTCAAAGAAAAGCAACAACACTTGAAAATAATGGTGCTCATTGTTTGCGGTAGACAAAACAGGGTGTCAAGAGTGTCTCTTTTTGACAAGTTTTCCTATATAAAAGTATTGAATGCGTGGCATGTAAATTGGGTTGTCACTTTCATCCATGCTTTTTTATCCATTTGTAGATGAACAGAAAGTTTGATTATTGAAATGAGAAGAGTTCCTTGGTCATAGAGAACAAACAAGTTGTCTAGTGATGTAACAATTCTATTGATGAAACATTATAAATGCAAGTCTATTGTCGACAAAATTCCTATCAAATAGGAGGTTTTCCATCAGTGATATTCTGCATCATAGAGGTGGTTGTTGGTTTGTTTATTCAAAGAAAGAAAAGGTTACGCTTGCTAGAAAGTCATGCTCAGTGGTTGCAAGTGAATTTCTATCATGTAGGAGGTTTATTATCAATGGTGGTGTGAGTCATAGAAGTAGTTGTTAGTTTACTTATTCAAAAGAAAAAAAGGTTGATGCTAGAAAGTCACTCTCAGTGGTTGCAAGTGGTTGTTGGTTTATTTATTTAAAGGAAAAAAGAAGTTGACACTTGAAGTACTCACGCTCAATGGTTGTATGATTGTTTCTATCTATTGGTGCAATGGATAATTTTATACAAAGTGTGGCAAGATTGTTGCAAATACAATAGCAATTTAAAGATTAAAAAAATTTAATTCTTAGAAAAATATTGTTTTTATATTATGTATTGTAAATAAGAAAATAATGGAAAAAAATGATTTCTCATTTAAAGAATGGACGTGCCATCTATCTCCAAATCGATTTCCAATTGGTGTTTTCCTTATGATCCTTAATTTTAAAAACAAAATTTCAATTGTGAAATTTCACTAGATTAGTGAGGAAAATTTTACAACTATTGTTAATGTAATTTGTTCTATTAATGACAAGGATAGAGGCTAAAGGTTTAGAAGAATCAACACATTGATTTGAACACTCTACAATTTTTACATGTTTGTATGTGTATGTATCAAATTTCAAAATTTTCTTATTTATTATTTCAACTGATATAAAGTTCATTGTAAAATGTGAAGATATTAGCATTAGGACCTCACATGGCCAAAGAATGTATACAATTTGCATATTTATATATTATGATTTTTATAAAAACTATTGTAATATATAATAGAGAGACAGTCCACTTTGAAAGGAAAAATATAGAAGAAAATCACAAATTGTTGGAATGAGCCTTATAGATGCCTCCCAACCTCCAATTTTTTTTCTTTCAATTTTATATAGTTAGCAAGTTAGTTTTGCATAGCTAAGACACCCATTCTTTAATTTGACCTATTTGTTCCATCATGTATGATGAAAGGTTCCTTTTGTTTCAAAAAATAATAATTGTCATGGAATTCTTTCTGTATTTTCAAGTCTGAAGTGTTCCAACCAAATATTAATTGGTTAAATATTTCTAGATTTTACCAAATAATTTATTTTATGTACAACTTTATAGGAAATTCAGAAAGGAGAATGCTAATTCTTAGTCAAATTTCAATAAAAAGATCATCATTGCAAATGACCAAAAACTTATATTGAAGTTGTATATATAACAAAAATGCTATATAAATGTGCTAAAATTAATACAAATCTACCTCAACTACCTTGGTAAAAGATGTAACATATCAAAAGACAATGTAGTATTGTCCAATGATCTTTAGTATAGGATCTCAATTAAATGAGCTCTTGTTTCTTGTAGAGTCCAAAAGGGATTGATAATTAGAATTTTTCTTCATACGAAGGCTTTCCTAGCCATAAAAACTACAATAGTGCAAATGAAGAAGTAAAATGTATTTTTATAAAATGGAAAGGCAAGAAACTATGCTCAAGGTTACATAAAGTATTCAACTAAATACAACCTCTCCGATATGCTTGAGACAAATTTGCATTCATATGTTGTTCAAAATTTGAAAGTCTTGGTCTTTTAGAGGTTAAGATCTTAGAATTACAATATCAATTGTGATTTTATGATATTTTGTTTTGCAAATTTTTAAAATATGATGTGTAAATTTGTGCAAAAATAAAATGATTGCCATGTGCTTTCTAAGAGGAGTGACTAAATTGTACTTTATTTGTACTTGTAAAATGTTCCATGCACGTATTAAATATATGGCCCTTCATAAATTTGTTAACTACATCAATGGTCCTTTGTATACTTATTAACTATGATATTAGAATATATTTTTTAAGCAAATATGATACATATAGATTAAATCACAGTTATTCAAATGTTAACCAATTAGATGTAGTCCTTTTGGCCTTCTACACTTTTCTTGAGATTTGAGGTGGGATCCTAGATGAGAATATTTTTAATTTACACTAACTAAAGCAAATGGTTGAAGTTAAAGAAGAAAAAACCTTTATCAAAGCCCAATTGAGATACCTTGTCTCAGATTCAATTTTGCTCTCTTGCATCCCAATGTGGTAGAAATTGCACAAAGTGTGCAATTGAGGTTCAAAGGGTTGGAATTGAGTTGAAAAGTCACCATTTCACAAATTCAATAACCATTATTATGCAACATCTGTACATGGCAAAAGATTCTTGCAATATTCTACAATGTGAAGGAACATTTCTAGATTGGCATTGGCATTGTGTAGAAGATTAAGAGATTCACATTAATATCCAAAACAACAAAAATAGTCTTCCATAGTCTACAATGAGAATCTATGTAATTTTATTTTGACTATTCATAATGTGTTTTTTCCCCTTCAAAAATGAATTGATCAAAAGACTTGTCGATGAAAAGAATTGGTGAATTCAATAAGTGCAAAGGCCATTTCATACTATGTCGTAAGTCCCATTGAATTCTCAAAATTTGATTGGTAGAGAGATGAAAATTGGAATTGGAGGCTTCACACTATGTCCCAATTTTGAAGTCCCACATCACTCTACAATGCTTATATTGTAGTATGTTTTGGGAGTTTTGGCTCTAAGGTAGTAGGACTTGGAGGCTAAATTGTGTTTATCAAAAGTGAAAATCTACTTCCACCTCTAAGTTTTAACAATTTTTTTGAATATAAAATGAGGAGAAAAATACCATATAAACCACCATTTTGTTTGAATTTGTTTGATGCAGATTTGCTACTAAAAGTGCCCCAAAATATTTTCATTTGACTTCTTGATTCATTTTGGGGGCACTTAATTGCTAGATAATATTATACATGAGACAAGCTAGGACTTTAATTTGGTCTTTACACTATAAAATTCCAAGTTTCAAATTTGATATTCTTTTATTCACCTTTTACAATTCAAAGAAATTGGGATTTGGCCTTGAACTAACTTGAAGAGCAATGATGCTAGTGTGCGAGCATGAAAATGTGAGCATGTGAGCTTTGAGCATAAGTAGATATTCTACAACCATTGAAGGCCCATGCTTATAATATAAACACCTATAGTATAGGTGTCTATAACATAGTTACACTATAATCATGGAAGGTTTCTATAATATAGACACCTATAACATAGGTGTATAGTCTTCTACACTCATGGGCTCACACTCCTAGGCTTATATAAGGTAAACCAACCTATAACAGACAAACTGCCTAATGCAGTCACCTAGAAAACTATACATTAGAGTCTCACATCAGCATATCACAGATTTTTTCTAATAAATGGGAGTAGGATTGTATTAGACTAATTTGTGACAATTTAATGGCTTGGGAGATGGTAATGGATGCTTACACCTTTCTAGTGTAAATTGGTAGTAAAAAGTTATTTTTTAATTCCTTTATGTCATGTCCATGTTAGAAAATCTTGTAGCCATGTTAGAAAATGTTGTTTACTATACATTAGGTGGTAATATGACCATCATGGAAGCACTTTTCTACTGATTTGGGGTAGTCTACAAACTCTTTGGGTCAACGGGATAGTACACTTCAAAAATTCATAAAAAAATCATTTTTTGTCCAAAAATTCCAATTCCAATTGCAATTGCTTCCTTCATTTCTCACATTTGTCTTTGTATGGAAAACAATCTGAATTTTTTTGCTAATGGCAATAGGACAAACCACTCATTCTACCTATCATAGGCAAGTTTATTGTAATAGCAACCCTCGATTCTTGAAGAGTTAGGACTTAGGATATGATATGATGTGCCCCTAATAACCATGCACAATGACAATGATCCACAATGAACTTCCTACCTTATTTCTCTCTTAACCCCTAAAGGACCAAATTGCGTTTTTTGGCAACATAGTGATTTTTGGCAGCTCACTATGAATGGAATATTTTTTTTTTCCCTTAAAATTTTCACACAACATGTACACAAGAAGTAGCTTTAAGGAATAAGGACCAACAATATTCATAACTTTTGACCACATGGTTAAAAAGTTATTGTATGATATGTAATTTTATTTGAATTGCATAGAGTTTGGGCAAATCAAAAAAATCTTAAGAAATCAATTTTTTCATAAGTAAAAATTTAAAATTGGTTTTTTAGATTTATATAATGTGGAAAGTTTTGAATCATTCCATTTTGATTAATGAGATGAAAGTTATGAGAAGTTTTAGTTTGCAGGTAGTTATGGATTTTTGACTCTAAAATAAACTTTCGGAAGTCTTTAGTTAACTCAATTTTCATTATTTTTTGAAAAAATTAAATCATAGGATATAGATTTTTTATTAAAACATTAAAATATTAGGATTGAAATTTTTCAATTCCATAACTAACTGATACTTAACAATTTAGTATTTTGAATCATTCTCTACTTCTTTCCACTTACTATATTTTTTCTATATGTTGTACAATTCCAAATGATCTAAAAATTTTCAAGCATGTAGCCAACTTACCTTGAAGAATGAATCCAAAGAAGCACCACCATTTTAAATATTTTTTCATATAAATGTGGCCTTGTGAAGTGTAGCTAT
This sequence comes from Rhytidiadelphus loreus, assembly GCA_947034895.1. Taxonomy (NCBI): domain Eukaryota; kingdom Viridiplantae; phylum Streptophyta; class Bryopsida; order Hypnales; family Hylocomiaceae; genus Rhytidiadelphus; species Rhytidiadelphus loreus. The sequence goes on along the minus strand of OX344764.1, from coordinate 18,211,607 downwards.
TTGTTTTTTTGTAAGGCCAAATAAAGGACTTTTGTCACTTCAAATACTAATATCTTGCAATCCAACGATGCTAGCGTGCGAGCTTGGAGCCGTGAGCCTGTGAGCGTGGAGCCTGGAGCTTGTGAGCCTAGAGCCTAGAACTAAAAAATTCCCATTTTTATACCAAAAAAATCAAAAAGTTGAATTTTATTTGCTCTTAATGGTAAATTTGGGACCTATAACCGTGTAGCCTATTACCATGGGTCAGTAAATATTTTATGTGGTGTTCAAATTCTTTGTAGTACTTAATCTACCAGATAGTGAGATGAGGAGTCATTTCTTGTTGAGGCAAAGGTTTAGGAGAAACCTTAGTTAAAAAAAAATTAGAAAAGGGAGGTGGTGCCCGCGGTGTTGTCCAAAAAAAATTAGAAAAAGAAATGAGGGGTCAGCTTGAGGGTGGGAGTCATTTCTCATTGACGCTAAGGGTTTAGGGTCTGATTGGTCTTACAGTGACGTGTTCCAAAATGCCAATCATTTTGGGACACATGGATAGGAACTTACAACATTGGACTTCTACATTTTTAGCACTCATAAGCACTTATCGCTCACGTACTAGCATTGTTGCGTGCAACATATCCCATACCGGTTGTATTTGGCTATGTCAAATGCTATAAAAGGACTGAGTTCAAATCAGCATACATCTACAAGACCAATGGGAAGTCGACTATCACAATTCACTGCATCCATTGGGCCATGATAATTAATTGTGATTGGAGCTTTCCATTGGCCATGTAGTTTTAATATGGTGAAATATACATAAATCAAATCAATGTCATCATCATACAAATACAGTCATATGTTTATCATTATTGCATAGATTGTTAGGGTGACATGATTATTTTAAATCATAGTGGTAGGCATGTTATTGTCATCTTCAAGTGCATTCCTTCATCTCTTCTTATTGGATTTTAAAATAACTAAGAGGTGCATTTTATGGGTTTTATTAGGGTAATGGGTTGGCAGATTTTCATTTTCTCTTCATTTGTTTAGCCTCCGGGCTTCGATATTGTTTTGCTTTAATGCAGTGTGTTTCCCATTTGCTAAAAAACATAAAAAAATAAAAGTAAATTGAAAGGGAAAGAAATTTGAATGAAAAACAATGGAAAAAAAGAGCCGAAAAGAAGAAATGATAATGGAAAAAAATGGGAAATAAAATGAAGAGTCTATTAAATATGAAAAACAACATTCCTTCATTTCATATATCCTATCTCTAACGATATTACAATTCAACCATTCATAACTTCATTTTCATAAAAATGACATTATGAGACATACTCACATGATTCATAAATGCATAGATATTTTTCAATACATTCGCTAGAAATCATTTCAATTCTAGCAATTGTAATTTGATAACATCAGAATGTAGTATATAAATAATGTACTATATAAATAATGTAGCCATGACTACTCTCGAATTGTAATCATCCCTGCTTTAACCAAAAGAAGCTTCAACTCATTAAAGCTATAACTAGGTGCATGAATGAATTTGTCCTCATGCATATCCATCTTGCAGAAGTATCGAAATAGGTAGTACAAGTGCTTGCAGTTCACATATTGCTGACGACCTCCAATAGCGGAAATAGACATGTTGATGAAGTCCGGACATGTGCAAGAGGGGTACATACCTACTGTAATTCGATACACATTTCGGTTATGTTCAGCCCCGGTCTCAAGCGACACAATTGCACCTAGCCCTGGAAAGGGCAACAATGTCACTCCAAGTATTTCTCCTTTGATGTTGCCAGCACTCTCCCACTTGTTCCGTTGTTCTGTAGTAGGCGCACTTGAGATTCGTCGTATGCTTCGGTTGTTTCGAATTGTTGGATACATATGTGCATCCTTTGGAGGTGATTGATCATAAAATACGCTCTTGAATACATTGGACATACAGAACAAGCGCCGAGGAGACAATGTGGGTTGTTCTTGTAGTTTGAAGCCAGCATGTTGTAGCATTAATGTCTCCTCCCGGCTTAAATTGGTTCCAAGTAGAATGGGCCATATCTTAGGCACCTCGGGCCAATCTATTACCCACTTACGCTTAGTTCCTTTCACGCATCGTTCAATGTCATCAGCACAAAACTAGAAATCTGCCAATACCTCTCGTTTACTCCCGTAATCTTCTTTTTTCCCACGGTAGGTGGGAGAAGGGGTTCCCTTTTGTCCTCTAGAAATTTTGGCCGTGCACCTGATATTTGTCCCGCGTTGTTGAGCATGACATTTTACGTTTAGATTTCTGGTTAATCCTTGCAATGTGCCACTTTGACGTGTCGCACTCACTTTCAAATGCAATTGCCACGTATGGTGAAGTGATCACTTCATTTTCTTTACACTTGTCTTTTGCAGAATCAACCAAAGGTGTTGTAGACCGCGTTCGAACACGAGGTTGAGAAAAATTGACTTTATCTGGTCTACGTGACTCTCCATCATCGCCAATGGGTACATCGAACTTCCTCTTTGTGCTTCCAAATATTTCTTCTCCTTCCAATTGGGGTATGCGAGTTCCAACACCTTCAGATCCAGGTAATGTATTAAGCGCCTCTGCAATTTTCTTTGAATCTCCACTTTGTCTTGCAGCTCTCAACTTCAATTCTCCCTTCGATGGTCCAGATCCAGATGCATGTCCCTTCAAGTAACCGCGATAGTTTGTCATTTGCATCCATGCACGGATACTGTCGTCGCAAGTGGCATCGAATAAATTGTTTCCTCGATTGCCAGACATTTGAAGCCATTTGTTATGCACGGTTTCTGACAAGTTGCACGAAGGCATGTCTGCCATCTCCTCCAAACTCAAACTCTGAAAATCCACCCCCAAAAGACACATTTATCTTGTCACATTCAATGGCATTTCACAAAAGCGGTGAACAATTTCAAATTTAAACATTGCACATCATGTTTGCACTTCAAGATTTAAAAACATTTAAAGAATATAATATAAAAAATTCAGCTACTCATGACTTAAACAAACCATTACAACAGAATACGAATTCATGCTAACATTCTCTAATCCATTACACATGATATTTAAAACAAAAAATTCCAATTAAAGACACCTTCACCAGAATTAGGGGTACTAGGAGACAACACAATGACCTTAGTTGGGTTCCACTTCCGGTTATAGACTCCGTCACGCTATTCCCCTTTTCGGTTTATGAAATAAAAAAAAATGATTTTTTTTGAAGTCTGAGACATGAATTTGTTTGAGAATTCAGTTTAGGGTTTCAAAGTAGAAAAACAAAACAAAACAAGAGGACAATATTTGGGGAATTAAATATAAAATAAAGAATTGGAAAGGACAATTGAACTTACCATTTGCATGAAGCCTCCCCACTGCCTGTAACGGAAATGTCAAAATGCAAGCCAATGGTCCAAATGATGAAGTGCATCTTCAGAGGTCGCTCCAGAGGATAACCACCATGACCGGATTGCAAGATATTTGGTCTCCGCGTCTTCCATAGTTTTTGCATCTTTGTATTGTTTGCACAATGAAGTGTGATGTTGCTGGAATGCTTCTTTGATGTACTTCTGTGTGTGTTTTTGAAGTGAAGTACTCCAATGCAACAAGCAAGTCCTCTCTCGATTCTCCATTTTCTGATTGGCAGAACCACTACCATAGACAATACGAACTGCATTCCAATTGGCCATAGCGCTATCTGCCATGAAACCCTTGAAGTTTGGGTGATCCACTCCATGACGTGACATGATAGCATTCAAACTTTTCCAAAAAAGCACTTGAATTTCCGTATCTTCTGATTGCATATCGCATGTTGAAATGGTCATCACCTTCTTGTAGTCAGGATCATACACGTAGCAAGCTATAGTGGTCCAGTCTTTCACGCGCTTCACGTGGTCAAACATCATCCAAGCATTTTGTAGATTACCTCCATGTTGCATGCGCTTCACTAGGTCCACTCCACTTCCAGGTCCGTTGGTCAGCATCTTGAAAATGTACACCTTCTCCTTCCCTTGTCCAGGAAAAACGCTGTCGTGAATGAATTCAAACTTCGAGTCTTTCTTCATGGCCATAATGTTGTCAATGACGCCTGCGCGGTTGTTGGAGCGAAAGGAAGATATTACATTGCGGATGTTTGGACTGCTTAAGTATTCAAATCGGTCCATCACTTCTTCTAGTTCTTGTCCCCTGAGCATCTCCTTCTCTCCCTCTCTATTGTGAAACAGATAGGTGGATAGGAAATCTTTACTGGCAGAGAGAGCAATTGCGGAGTTGGTGGCTAGAGGAGTTTTGGCCACCTGCTCCGCAATGAGTTCACAAATCTTCTCTGCGGAATCTCTGTACATGCCTATTGCTACCGGGTGAGAATGATCTCCAATATGAATAGCGGCCCTACTCATTTTGGGATTCTCACTATAGCAATAGTAGATTCTAGCTTTGCAAGGGCTCAAACACATAGGTGTTACTTTGCAAAGCTTGCAAACTAACGTACAATCTTTGGGGGCACTATCCCCTACTGCAAATGGAAAGGTTGTATATCCGGCCCACTCTGTTTCATTACGTTTCGCAACCCTCTTCAAGTAATTGCAATCTGGATTTACACAAGCAAGATGACCAGCGCAGTATGACTTACGAAACTTGAGGTTGTCGGAGTTGTGAATGTTGGTGGTCAAAACCTTGCACCATGGGTGTCCATCGTAACGCTTGTCCATCCCCTCCAAGTTTCTAGCTGCTGAGGAAGACGAAGATGATCGACAAGGAGGCAATTCAAAGATGACATCTCCATTGAATACTGTTGGAAGGAACTGCACTAAATGGTGTTCCATGGCGTTCAAATCCATTGTTGACAATTCGTTTCGAGAACGGTGCATGCCACTTAGTCTTTTCAAACAATCCATTATGCTAAGTCTATCAATGGCATTTGGATATAGTGGAGGACGAGACAATAATGACTGTGCGGGGCTGTTCGAGGGAGTGCCGGAAACAGATTGAACAAGATGGTTCTCTCCTGGATCATTTCCAATATATCGCGGTTTCTTACGGGTAGAAATGTCATGTGACTCTCCTTCTGATTCGCTAGACAACTCAATGACCGGATCTAATTTCTCAACCTTCACTTCACGAAGAATTCCACTCTGAGGAAGGACCGGTTGTATTTGAGGAGGAGGACTAGGCGAAACTGCGTGGGTGATATATGGCATATCAACTGTCGAATTATCTGATTGGCGACTTACAATCTTGGTTGATGTGGCTATCATGGAAAGAGGAAGGCCATAAGCTCTATAGTATCCTGAACCAAGGTACCAGCAATGCACTTCTTCTTCTATTGATTTCACAACAGGAACAGACTCTTGGTGCTCACCGGTTTCTGACTTCCTCTCTTCTTCAACATAGATGGAAGACTCTACAAATCTGAATCTTACATGAAGCAAATGACTCCGTACTTTAGCAAATCCTCCCTCCTCTACCGGAAACACTAGTGGAATTGTATGACCATCTACTCTAACACAAGCCATGATGTTGAAAGTAACGCATTCAAAACTTAAAATTCTAGAAGCTCATACTGAGACTGGTGGAGAATGACTGAACTTACTTAAGTACTCCATCATCTAGGTTTACTTTACCAATCAAAATGGGCCACAATATTATCATGATGGTGGTTTGTACCCTTGTATATCATTTAGTGTATGAAGGACGAACTACCGTTGAGGCCACCATAAATTGTCTTCTTTGTCACTTTTATAAAGCACATCATTCAATGAATTTAGACAACTCTAATTAATTTTAGATAGAGGGACATGGAGTAAATAGGTTCACATTTAATTTTGGTAAATGGGTACACAAATCACGTCTCAATGAGTGATACTCCAATTTCAGTACTACGATTTTCAAGGTTAATGCTCAATGCGTTTGGGCGACTCTGCCAAGGAACTTTACAAGGCATTACGTCAATTCATCTGACATAATAATGGTTATTATGAAAAATGCTTCTAGTTTTTTAGAACATTCTAGTGAAACGTACTGTCAGAGTTAGCCAGTTAGGTGTACATTACTAAGTGATATATCATTTAATCTCAATAGTCAGAATATATTATATGCCGCCTTCATCCTACTTTTCGCAAACCGTTTTTGAGAATTACATTGAATGCTTGGGGGCGGCTTCACCGGCTTGGGCAATAACCAACAATATCATTACACACTCCTGCAATAAATACATAGCAATTACGTTTATTATTAAAGCTTATTTTTGTTTGCGGTTTATGATAAATGTAAAGGTCCCCGTCGGATTAGTCCGTAGGGTGGTACTGTATTTAAAAGAGTGGCGGCACTTGACAGAAGTTTATGGTTGGCACAACTTCGAATTTATAATCCAGGCGCCTGTCAGAACCGAGATCTACAAAGACACCTTCTAGGGTTCCACTATTTCTCCCTGCATAAGTATATGTCTCAACCTAGAATTAAGTCTTTTGTGTTCTTCTCTCTTCCTCTTAGCATTTGCATTAGAGAGCACAAGCTTAGATGTTTTTTTCTTTCACCTCATGCGCGTAGATGTTTCAGTTCCTGTTGTACAACACGTTAGGGGGAGAAGAAGACACAGTTCCTTGTATTTTTCATCGCCAAAGGTCCTTAGGAGATCTAGGATGACCAGATCAAAGAAAGTAGTTTCGAAGACTGCGAAGTCCAAAGCTGGAGACATTCGGAAGTCCATTCGCTTCGAAGCAGGAGGTAGTGGTGGCGAGGAAGATGTTCATGGACACAAATCGGATGATATGCAAGAAGAGTCGGAAGATACAACAAGCTTACAAGTACGCACTACTGTACAGACTTTATTGAATGTTATTGTCTTTCTATCCATTTTCTCGAATTTGTATTACTTTGCAAGCATCCAACTTATTTGAACAGTATAGTTGTGGACGATGATGAGTATGAGACATAGCGTAGTGTCTTTTGGGTTCTCATTTTTAGAAAGATTTCTTGTGGGGTTTCCTTATTTGAATATCATAATCATTCCATATGGAAGTGCATGTAGTGAAATCTAATACTATTTAGAAGTGCGTTACTTCCTTCGTGAAGCAATTCGTTTAAACCTCCTATAGTGTACTAGGAGGGAAAATCTTCTTAGAATTACTCCGTATATAGTTAGTTATCTAACACATTTAGAAAGCACCATCTTGCTTGTTCCTCAACTTCCCACTTGAGTCATTCTAAGGGGAAAAGTAAATAAGGACCCCCTATTTTGTGCCCACCAAATCTTTGCTGTACACCTCTTCTAGCGTATCTAAACCCTGCCATTAGAAGTATGGATTCCAAAATAGAAATTTGTATCATGCGTAGGAAATAAAAAATTCCAAGGTTTTCCTTAGGGATGAACGAGTGGGTTAGTTCACCACGTCCCTGTTCCAAAGGAACAATGTAATGTTATGTTTATGGAAATCCAATAAGTAAACAGTACAGTACTAATTTAATTAGTATTATACTACTATTAATAGCATTGGACAATCCATATAGCGTTTCGGCCGTGGTTTTAGTACCTATAACTTATACCACCTCCAATCTACATGGGTGCTTGTCTCATTTTCATTTCAAATGAAAGTCTAGGGGAGGACACTCTCACTACATTTGGGGTACCTACGTGCGGCGGTGGAAAAAGTAATACATGTAATTCACCTTGAATAAACTATAATTTCATTCTAAAATTTTGAGCTTTGTTTAACAATGACTAAAGGTTTCTATTGACAAAAAATTCAATTCCAAATAACATAAGATATATTGTCTAGAAAGGGTTGAAAAATGAACTAAAATGGCATGTTCTCCAACTAAAATATTTATAGAGCTCACATGAAGATGACTATTGCATAAATATTCAACCAAAATAAACTTTCAATAGAAAGCTATTCTATATAATTTTTTTTTCATTTTTCAAATTTTTTTTCTTATATAATATAGAGGTGTGAAAGTTATTTTCAGCTTTACAGTGTATCTTTTTTCTTCAAAAATTTATAACTAATTACTATTAGCACAAAAAAATACCAATAATTCAAAACATAAACTTCTAAAGTAGTAAAATCTATCCATAATTTTTTTTTTGAAAAAGAAATTAAATTTTAAGGTGTATTACTTGTTTTACTTTTTCCGCCGCACGTAGGTTGCTAAAACATAGGGAGTGTCCTCCCCGGGATGAAAGTTCAATTGATAACATTTTTGAGATCTTGGGAATGCCAATAAAATTCCAGTTCCTTCAATTGCATTCACACTTTTACAGTAAGACCAAAGAAGACTTGCGTGTCGAGCGAGGTGATGAACTCATCACGGTACATGCTGGAGGCCATTAGAAAGAGTAGTCTCGTCCGTTGAATTCAAATCCGTCGATCTGGATAGTCTTTCCTAATATGGAATTCTTCCATTTCCGCACTTCAGTCCGCCATCTCCTTCGTTTGATGATTGTGCTGCGCGCCAAGGATATCGCCACGGCCCTTCCCGTATGGAGCCTTGACTGGCTCACATTACATGCTGTATTGCGCGCCAAGGATATCGCATCATCCAATTTGTGTGGACCCTGGACTGGCTCTCAAACAGGGGCCATCTTTTAAACACAAGTTGGACGACACTTCCGTTTTCTTCCTCACTGTTCTCTGTGCAGGTCGGAGATACAATGGAGCTCGAGGGAAAACGCAGGAGGACTCGAAGCCGGACCAGATCTGAAGATCTGCCCAGTCCAGCACGCCATCCTCGAGGTTCTTTAATTTCCAAGGCAAGTGGAATTTCACGCATGCTGGACATCGGTCCAATTCTTGTAATGTACGTGTGCTCCTCGTGGTCTGCATATGGTACCTGTGGAAATCGACGTGCTACATGTGTCCCGAGAATTTCCCTGCGAGAACTTCGTGCAATCTAGGATCTGCGAGCAGTGCAAGATCATTGGCCAAAGCCTGATCGTCCGTTAGATCGGGAGTGGATCCCCAAAGTGATGACCCGCAGTCTGGATTAGAATGATGTTGATCGTCCCTTAGCTCGGAATCTGATCTGCCAAGTGATCATCCGCAGTCTGATCCTGAGAAGTTTGATCGTCCGTGTGCTCATCGAGGTCTTGTTTTTGGATTTCGACCTCGTGCGATCTCCTATCGATGCTGTTCGAGCTCTTGTCGATGCTGTTCGAGCTCCTGTCGATGCTGTTCGAGCTCCTGCTGCGAGTGAGGTCCTCCTTCTGCTGTGAGCAAAATCCTCCTTCTCTTGCCGTTCGATCTCCTTGTGCAGGTGTTCGAGGTCCTGATGATCGGTATTCCTGTTGCATTTGTTTTAACATCTTTCTTGCTTGAAAGTCTGGGGTCTTTGTTGCTTGAAAATCTGGGGTCCCAGCTTCTTCTACGAACTCACAGTCGGATCCGACTGTCCCTTTTGGACAGTCACCGGGACCCCCCAAAATTTGAGTTCTTCGGTACCTGATTTCACTTGTTTAGCCACAAAACTGCTTAGAAACTTGTTTTATGGAAACAATTCTTGCCGTTTGATCTTCTTGTGCAGGCGTTCGAGGTCCTGATGATCGGTATTCCTGTTTTTTTTTTCTAACGTTTTTCTTGCTTGAAAGTCTGGGGTCTTTGTTTCTTGAAAATCTGGGGTCCCGGCTTCTTCCCCGAACTCACAGTCGGATCTGACAGTCCCTTTTGGACAGTCACCGGGACCCCTCCAAATTTGAGTCATTCGGTACCTGATTTCACTTGTGCAGCCACGAAACTGCGTAGAAACTTGTTTTATGGAAACAATACTTGATTCAATGGAAGAAGACTTGATTCAATGGGAAAAGACTGAAATATTTGATTTGTATTTGAGCTTTAGAATGTGTTAGTATAGGAAGCCAGAATCTGAGGAAGTTAGAGTTTGAGATTGTTAACTAAATTTAGATCTTGACTAGTTTTTTGGAATTCAACATAATGGATTTTTGACAAATATTGTGTATGTGGTCATGCAGATAAGGATTAACTAATGAAAATTTGGGGGTGTTGTTCTTGCCTTTAGAATGACCGTCGGATCCAACAGTCAGGGAGGCTGAATTTAGTGGACCCCTCGCAAATCGATATTTTTTAATCTGGGTGCCAAATTTTCTAGGGAGCCAAATTTTCTTTTTTTGTCCTGTCAATTATTGTTTAGAATAGATAGTTCTGCAGATGAGATATTGTTCAAACATAACCCAATCATTAGGTCAAACAAAAGTATTTTGTCAATCATTAATGAGGTTCTTTCGTTGTAAGCTAAAGAACTTACGAAGATCTCCTATACTAAAATCCAGCATGTACTATTCTGGAGGGGTCTGGTAGATAATGCCCAAGTCATCGTCGGATCCGACAGTTGCCTAGTGGGAAACATCCTGACCCCATATAAATCCTATCTAAGGTAGGAACACCCATAAGCGTCAAATTAAGGAGATTGAAGTACCAAAACTGAGCGGTTGAACTCGAAATTTATGTCTTCCGATAAGGAAGAAGAAATGAAAAATATAGGCGGCACTTGCTAAGATGCATTGAAAAGCAAGTGGTTACAGTAATTTTTCAAACAGCAAAATCGATCAAAATGCATGCCTGTCAATAGACTACTGTGAAATAAAGTCCATGACATGTTATAATTGTCCAACGGTAATGGTAAAGTAGTCTTCACCTGTTTCTATAATCACTACTAAAAGCCTCTGAAAGCGTTATTAAATACTATACATCAACGATAAGTTCTTCCAGCCTGACTGTTTACTTCTACAGCAAAAGCAATGCTACTAGAGCATTAAATCGTGTTGCAGCACTAGAATATCCGTCACCTACCCTTGCTATCTTCTTCACATTGAATCTGTGAACCCACCTTGTTGGCACCTCCGACGGTCCTCCCTCGACAGTCTTCTTCCCCTGCCATATCCACTGGCCTCTAATAACCCTGCTTCGCTGGCCCTCCAACCAACGGCCCTGCTCCGCCGGCCTCCAACAGCTCTCTCTCGCTCCCCAACCACTCCCCAGCCGCTCCCTCCCCCTTCCCGCTCCCCAACCCCATGCCGCTCCCCAACCCGCTCCCCAGCCCCTGCCGCTCCCCTCCCGAATCCCTGCCGCTCCCCCTCCCGAATCCCCTCCTGAATCCCCTCCTGATCCCCACTCCCGCTCCTGCCAGCACCGGCCCTCCTGCTCCCGCCGGCCTCCCTCCCCCCGCTTCTGTTCCCGCTCCCGCGTCCCTGCTCTCCCCGCTCTCAACTGCGACGCCCTCCGCAGCCCTCCGCAGGTCCGTTACTTTTCAAACTCCCGGCGCTCCTTGCTCGACCTCGCCATTTCTCTTCCCTCCACGGCGTTGGCGTGATGCTGCATTTGCTTTCTTTCTGGCCTGCTCCGTTGCCTTCAGCGCCTTCTCTCTCTCACGGTCCACTTTCTTCTGCTCCTTTTGAATCTGCCGCAGCAACTTGTCTGCTTGTTTGTGTGCCTTCTCTTGCTCTCGTTGCACTTTTCGATCTGCTGCTTGCCTCTTGCGGTCTTCTCTTTTTGCTGCGACTGCAGCCTTCCTTGCTGTTTTCTCTGTCATGGCTGCAATGTACTCATTCGATGTCATGAGGATAGACTTAGAGTAGTCAACCACAGGCTCTGCAGATTGAGTTTGAGGGCGTTGAGGGCGTTGTAGGTGTGGGAGTGGAAAGAGAGAGCGGTTAGTGGATGGAGTAGCATCATCACAGTCAGACTCACTAGTATCTCCAGCAAGCACAACGGAGTCATCATCACTTTGAACAAAGTATTGGGGTTGCAGCATTTGCGTTTCAGGTATGCTCTTTGTGTTCATTTCAATGCTGTCCATTTCGACTGCTTCATTTTCAGTATCCTCTATGTCTTCTTCTTCACCTGCAACTGTATAGCACTCACTAGGTCTCATGTGCATGTCCATGGCAGCAGGTTGTAGGGGCCAGATGCTTGTCGTGGCGAAACCTTTTTTGATTTTGGATGCTGTCAATGCCTTCTTCAACCCTACAGCCACCCACTCTGCCAGGTCTTCTTTCCGTGCACCCTTGCCTTTGTTGTGAACGGTCCATTGATCTCTACAAGCTCAAAATGCCGCTTTGAAGGGCTTGAAAACACTAACATCCAGTGGTTGCAATTTGTGGCTTGTGTGGCTAGGTAATGTGATGATGTCAAGACCATCTGATCTGGCCTTCTGCACCACTTCCAATGTTACATGCGAGGCATGGCCATCTAGAAGCAGTAGGTGCCTATTATGTTGAGAGAGTCCATACCTCTCTGTAATGACATCAATGAATCGATGAATCCAAGCTAGGAAGAGGAATGCAGTCATCCACCTATTAGTTTGCATTGCCATGACAGCCTCTGGCTCACATCTATTGACATAATTTCTGACTTTACGTTTACCTTTGAAAATGTAAAAGTTTGGGATACACTCGCCTGCTGCATTCACACAAGACAGGACAGTCAGATGTTCTTTGTTGTTTGGTAATACAGAATGCACAGAGCGACAACCACGACGTGCAAAAACCAATGTCGCCCCTCCTGACTTCCCTACTTGAGCTCCTGATTCATCTGTGTTCCATATGTGTGATGGTGGATATTGTTGTCGTTCATATGTTGCTTGCAGATTGTCATAGAAAGTAGTCACGCTTATAGGATTTAAACCCCGAACACGAGCCTCTTCTAAGCCTTGTGTAGTTCGAAGTGTCAGCTCAGGGTGTCGATTGCGGAACCAGCGCAACCATCCATGGCCGGGAATACCATCCTTAAAGGGCGTCCATCTTTCTTGTGTCATCTCTGTCACCTTAGTCCGAAGCTCCATAACTGAAATTGGGTGTGCCACATCTTGCATGTCAAGCATCCACTTCACTAGTGCACCTTCTTCTTCCTTAGTTAGGACGCCCTGCCTTCCCTTTTTTCTCTGTGTAGTCCTTCCGTACATGTGATCACGAAGGGATGATGCAGGAATACCAAAGGCTCTACCTGCAGTGGCCACTGCACTACCGCCCTCAACTGCGACCACTGCAAAAGAGAGTTGTGCATCACTCCAAGCACCTGTTCGTCGTGTTCTTTTTTTACGTGGAACAACAGCTGTTGTGACGATAGAAGGGGGGAAAGATGATGTACCAGCATATGGGCGTGGCCGCAGTAGTGGTCCTGTTGGCCTGCTTTGTAGCTCACGGTGGCTGGCCGACCAAGGCGGCCAAACTACGACAGGCTGAGGACGGTGGATGTTGGGCTGTGGCCCCCTCCTCCTCCAAGGTTGATTTCTTTGGCAATGGGGAATCGCTCATCAGTTTGTGGTCCTTCCATGCCTTGCCTGGCCATAGTTGATAGCAGTGGGAAAGTGCCCTCCTGTTGTGCCCCTCCTCGCCCTTCAATCCTTGTTGCATTGGCAGGAGAGAGGTCGCCTTCTGCTCCAATCTCGATGTTCAATTGTTCTCCAAAGCCACCCTCCACGTTGTGGACGTCTTGGCCCTCTTCTTGTTGTCCACCCCACGCTGGGCCCACTGTGAGCCAGTCCTTCAACCCCGCATCCATGCTTCGTTCGCCTGCTGGTCTCCAAAGCTCCATGGGTATGGAATCTTCATCTTCCTCCTCATTGTGATAATTGCTCATGAATTCAGTCCAGGGACCTTCACCTCCAAGTCCATGTGCGTGGAGTTCAGGCGTCCAACACTCCATACTATTCTCACCAACAGAGTTACATTGATGCAATTCCATGATTTCTAATGTGTTGCAAACCTATTCTTCACTACCTCCACCTCAATCACGTATAACTAGTTCAAATATGCAGAGCAGAATAAACTCTGTTCATGTATGTTACACTCAGTCTTCTGTCACAAATTGTAGTACACGGAAGTATAAGCTTCTGAAGAATGTTAAGACATAGCCAAAATACAGCTTACAGTCTTGTTTGATTAGTCACAACCGCCATTTTCACTACACAATTAATTGCTATGGCACCTACAATTGTCCACGTGGACCCCATATTTGTGTTTAGTACTCATAAACCCACAAAAGACTGCACGTTTAGTTGTATTCATAAACACAACTGCCACCTTGTATTGTATCCATAACCAATGCCTGTAGCCACCTCCTCATTTCACTTCATCAAATACTAGTCCACATATAACTGCTATGCAATGAACCTCTTTCCAAGTGTTGAAGCACTAAATTCTGCCACTATTTCTTCCCTAACCATCATTTTCTTGCACTTCTCAGTCATGGAATACAACACAATGGTCATGGGTCATCACATAGGTCACGCCCATGGGGACAGTCACGCTTATGGGTGTTCCTACCTTATATGATTTGGAATTTAGTTTAATGGAACTTAAATTGCATCATTTTCACTTCTATGGGTAGGTTGAGGCAATTTGGCTTATATACTGAAGAGTTTTTTCCATTTAGTTGATTACAGTACTTTTAATTTCTGATTTAATGCATTTGGTTATGGAAATTAAAAATCCTTGACCACATTTTGGAGAATCAGTATTGATTGTAATAGGGTATAAAAATGGTTCATTAAAGCATTGGAAAAGGTGTCATTTAACTCAAAACTTTAGTCTAGTATGACGAGTAATGGAGTGAAATTGTTGTTTAGAATATGGGGTAAATTTTGGTTTATGAATGAGTTATTCAATTTGGGAATGAATGAAGTGTTTTATAGGCACAGATGTTGCTATTTTCAGGTAATACTTATATGTTGAAGGAACGGAAATGATTGATTTAGATTTGAATAAAATAACAATTGATTAGAGAAGATTGTGGGTTTTACTTTTAGACATGTGACCCCCCTTAATATTATGTTGATCATAAAGCCTATTAATTAAAAATGGTTCAATTCAAACTCTTTGATCTTGTACAATTTGGATCATCTAATTGAACTTGGGTTTATGAAATTTGATGATTGGAATATAGGGAGGCCGTGGAGGTAGCAGTTCAGGACCCAATGTGCTTGTTGGGAATTTGCCACTTGCTCATGGAGAGGGCCCTTCTGAGCCATTTACACCGGTAAACACACCTATGGATGTCTCCAGTGACGCAGAAGAGGACAAAGCCGAGAAGGAGGACGTGGTAAGTTTCGATGATGTCATGGATGCCGCAGATCGAGCAGTAGATGCCTTTGAGAGCTCAGTACTGAGTCGTGTGAGTGACACTAGGGCGCGCACACGTCGTGAGCGTCTGGCTAGAATCATGATGATGGATAGGGATAGGAAAAGGCCAATGAGGTTTATGTCTCCTGAGAGTTCTGAGACTGAGTATAGTTCGAGCAGTCAAGATTCCATCAGTATAGATGGTCCACCTATGGACGACTCCCCTCAATGTGACTGTAGCACAATTCACGGTAGGCAAGAGGTTGTCATCATTCACCTTAGTTCCGACTCGGAGGTGGATGTTGACATTGATTGATTCCAATCAATTGGAATCATTTTGTGCACATAGTGGCTTACACCCCCTACATGTCTAATATACCTATTTGTATACCTTTTTGGAAACCATGAATCATTAAATAATACCATGTTCATTCAATTGAAGTTTTTTATAATATGATCATAATTCTCCATGCATGCATTTCATTTTTCATTTTGGATTCTGAAACTTTAAGTCTGTGATTTTTAATATTATGTTTTTGGTATTGGCAGAATGATGCATCTCCTTTAGTTTTGTCACAGAATGAGACCATATTGGAGACCCAGAACAACAATGACACCCCTCAGCCGGACATTGGTGGTGAAGATGAGGGGGAGTTAGTGGAAGATGAGGTGGCGATGGATGTCCTAGAGGAAGAAGATAAAGATTTGGATGAGGATGAATTGCGATCATACCACAAGGTGGATGCAGTCAAGACCATTGCGTCTTTGAGGATGAAGCCTGAAAATCTCTTTCGTCTGCGGATCCCACTGTGCTGAATGGTGGCCATGCCCATGGTAAGGCCAACGCTTGCCTGTGACCTAAAGTTGCTTGAGATGGAGTTCAACAAAGGGTACCGAGATGGAGCCGCGGTTTTTTATGTGACAACAACAAACGAAGTTGGAGAGGGTTTAGCCTTCACGGAGGAGGAGATGGAGGGGTGGGATCCGTTGTGGAAAAAGAAGAATGACATCTTCAACGCTGAGGTTGAGGCCATTCCTGAGTTGAAGTTTCTCAAAAACCTAAAGTTTTTTGTTTGCGATGGCAATCATAGGCTCCTTTCTTGGATGAGTTTTATCACCAGGAAACACTCCAAGGATTGGGATTGGCATTCTGCCATGGATTCAATTGTACTGGATACCAAAGGAAGGATAGAGTTGGTTATGCATGTGATGCATGACATAAACAAGTGAATAATTCATGCACACTTTGTGATTGAGCATTCAATTTGATTTCTTGTATGATTTGGGAATGTTTTATCTAATGGTCAATCCATTTAAATATATTGTTTCCATCAATTTCAGGTCTACAGAAGATTCGCATGTGAAAACCAACCTGGTCCATACTTTATACCGAGTTCAAAAGTATGGACTTCTTCCCATCGAGCGATTCAATGAGATGCTAAGGCCCTCGGAGCTCAAACGATGTGGGGCACCAAAATCAAAGAGGACTTGGTACTCTATGCCCCTTGAGGTCTTTACAAGTTTTCTTTTTCGGGTAAGAAAGTATTGAGATCACATTTCTATAATTTACTATTGCCTCATTATGAATGTGGTTGTTCTAGTACATTTTCACAAGTATTTGAATATGCTTTCCATATTTCCTTTCTGTTTTTTTCATGCTTATTATTATAATACCAACAATGCCCTTGGATTTATGTAGCAAGAGATATCCCAAGCAATGGATGCTGCAGTTCGAAAATACAATGAGATCACACCACAAGGTGAGAAGACTCCCGAGGAACTCGCGCATGCAATGAGAGCTGGAGCAAAGGAAAAGACAGGAAAATTGAATGTGAAGATGACGAAGTTAGTCACGGTGGCCAATCCGGCTCTAGAGCCAGAATTTTTGGCGGAGGTATGTTTCATGCATACATTATCATTGAATGACAATAATCTTGGATGGAGTTCAAATAATAATGTGCATTGTGGGTTTTGGGGGGACAGGTGGAGAGACATTGGAATGCCAATGAGGTCCCCGAGATGACTCTTGAGAAACTTCAAATGGTGGCTACTTGCCACACCACTCCTTTCCACAAGACCAAGTTTCTAAAGTGGTGGAACTTGTCAATGCCGTCGCGTGATGCTAGACGTCTTCCACCAAGGCCCGTATCAGAGATACTGTTGGGCCCCTTCTTGAATAGATGCGTGTGGTATGCTGGGGTAAGTGTTTCATCTCATAGTGTATTGATTTTGTGAATCTAAGAGTTTCCAAACCAGAAATTAGGTAATCTAGAAATTATTGTAGCATTATACATTTCGTGGATTGAACTCATAAACGTTTTTTGTAGATTGAGGATGCAGCCGTTGAATACTTTGAAGAAGTGGTGAAGCATGACAACATATCCATCAACATGAGCTCTCCACTGCAACCCGAGACCTTGTCAGATTACCTAGAAGGGTGGAGGAGGAAGATATGGGATCAAGGCTTCCTAGCGCACCTTAGAGGAACAAACTACTTCAAAAAAAATGACAACTTCATGACTTACGAGGGTGGGAAGCAAGCAGTGCGAAGGGTTCTTTTCCGGTATGTTGCAATTACATTACCAGAAATTGGTTCATAATATATGAGCATTTTGCATTATGTAGTGTCTTTGTTTTATTTGGATATATTTGAAGGTTAATTTATCTTGAAAGAGGAAATGGAAAAAAAAGTGAAGTCCCACATTTGGGGGGCATTCAGGTACCTCTAAGACCACTGTCGGATCCAACAGTGCTTGTAATGGTACTTATTGGAACCCCTAATTTTATTCCCTATAAGTCCTGTACTGAATTTTTTGGGAGATATTCAAAGGTTGTGTTCATGTTGCACTACATAAAGCTGAAATGGAATTTAGGCCTTCCTTCGTATATTGTTATTGGTTTTTGATGGACAATCTCTTCTTTTATTCGGCAGATACTTCAAGCACGAGCTAGAGGCGAAAGGGGCAATTGAGAAAAAGGACTTGCCTCCATTTCTCTCAAACTTTCTCGACCGTAGTTCCGCGGATTGCATGTACACGCCAAACCAACTACGGACATTCACCACGGCTCACCTTAGTGGCAGCGGATGGTACATTGATTGCCCTATTGCCTATACACATCCATCAGAGGTACGAATGCGACTGTCTTTAGAGGGACTTGGGACTATTGACATGGACGTGGACGAGTTTGCAGGGCTCAGTGATAAACAAAGAGAGAGGGCCATTGAAAGGAGGGATAGGAATGACAGGAAGAAAGTAGCTCGACTCCAACTTGCTCTAGACAACAAAGAGAAAAAGGAGGTAGAGCGTGTGGCCAAGTTGGTAGAGAAGGAGAAAGAGAAGGAGAAGGAGAAGGAGGAGAAGGCCAAGGCAAAAGGGAAGAAAAAGAATGATGATGGAGACATCATTCCGGCAACATCAACAGTGGATCAGAACTCGCAGATGGAAGGTGGTGTTCACATTGGGATGAAGAGGAAGGCCGTGCTGCCAGACTTCACAGAAGATGTTGTGACACAAAGAATACAAGTAATTGACATTGGTGACGATGATAATGTGACCTCGGAGGAGTTGGTGCTCAACGTCTCCATTGAAGAGGTTGTTGACAATGAAAAAAAAGAGGGCTCCAATAGCTACACCGAAGTTATGGATTTCTTGAAAAAGGTGAAATACTTGTTTTTTTAATCAAAAGTCTGATTTCATTTGTATTTAGTTATACCTTCCTCTTCAGAATGACTTATGAAGTGACATTTTGTATTTGTAGATGGTGGTAGGGAAGGCCAGGGTGTATGATGGAGTCGTCAATCGGTGGCCTGGTTTCGACCTCATGCTCTTTGATTGTCAGGAGAATCTGCCAGTGCCAGGGGTGTCGGCTCCAGCCTCTCACGTGCCTTACTGGAACTCCGACCCAAAGTACAACATGATCAATGAAGCATTTTTCTTTGCAGAAAAACATTTGCAAGACCATGGCTGCATTGTGGTGTTCCATTCGTGGAGTGTGGATGCCAAAAGCACCATTGCAGGATTATGTGAAGAGTACCCCATAATGGTGAAGAAGAAAGAGTGGATGGGCATGAATCGGGTGCATTTGACTTCGGCCATAGACAAAACGAGCACGGTATTAATTTTTTAAACTTTAACAATGTAGTGTGTACTTCTCATCTTATTATTTGATTTGATTTTTTAATGTGTACATTTCTCTTATGCTTGCAGACTTTGAAGTTTGGCATCTCACTCTTAATGAAAGACCTTGGAGAGAGAGGAAAATCCGAATTCTGTTTTAAGCGCTCAGCAACAATGTTGAAGGCGAAAGTTGATCTCAGGCGTGATGACTTGTTGATGAACTACACCACCGAGGATTCCATGTTGATGAATGACATGGATGGAATGCCATGGCGAGGGCCTCGAGAGAAAGATGCTCGCTTATTACGGCACATCATTGAAGGAACCACCAACGAAGGAGACGTGGTTCTTGATTGCACAGCATCTACAGGTGAGTTTTGATTTGAATATGTCTGTATTCCATCTCTATGCCATATACAAGATCATAGAGGTAATGATTTTATTTCTATTTTTTTTAGGAGCCTCTATTACGGCATGTCGGGCGACAGGGCGCCTCATTGTGGCATTGGAAGCAGATAAGTCAATTTTTGTAGGCATCCTTCAGCCCATGAAGAAGATCCTCCTTCCTATTGCGACAGCTATAGCTCTCGGTGTGCCACAAGTTGTAGTTTCACAAGATCCAGATGCAATGACTGTAAAAGTGCGAAAATTCGTTCGGCGAGATAGACCTAGTAAGTAAGTTTCTGTGTTTTTGAATTATTGGTTTGTACCCTACTACTAAGGTTTCATGAATCTAATATTCAATCATTTCTGTTTGCAGCAACGAGGGATTGATGGTAGATGCTGTGAAGAAGAGACGAAGACTTTTCTTAAGTCCGGAGAAGTCATTTGATCTTCCAGTCTATGCAGAGCAGTTGGCATCGGCGTTTGCTGAGTTTGGTACTTCAAAGTCCAAACGCCGTAAACCTTCGTACGCTCTAAATGTCTTGCAGTTCATAGATGGATCAGCATCCAAGGGTAGGGAGACTTCTGATTCTTCTAGTGACAAGGATTCTGCGACGGAATCTACAGCAACTTAGACTTATGAGATTGACGTGTCTTATGAGTCAAAACATTATGTATTGATTTTCATGATGATTAGATTTGTGTGTTTTATGGCTACATGTTGCGTGATTGATTTACCTTGACACCTGTGCATTAGGGGTATTGTCTAGTAATTGAATATGATCCACGAGGGCTTTAATACTAGAAAACAAAAAAATAAATGTACACCAGTTCAAATGCCAAAACATAAAAAAATAATTTGAAGTAGAAAAATATATTTACACAAAGTGAAGTGTGTAGCCTCCTGAAATTTAGTGTAAGCTTACTAAGCTAGAAATTTCCCCTAAACAAAATGTCTTTATTCCTCGTAAAAAAGGCCAAGACAAATATTTAAATCCACATCCTCCAAAGTAGAATATCCAAATGTGCAAGGGCAAAACAAGAAATCACCCTAAACCCAAAATTAAATCTTTCTTTGAAATATAGTGTTTGACAATTAGACAGAATTTAATGTAACCAAAGTGATGCATCAAAAAATATTCTGTATCCTAAACAAATTATCCATTTATCCCCTTAACCCAATAAAATAACCTCTACCTCGCTCATTAGGGTGTCCTTCCAAAATATGCATGAGGTGTGAGAATGACAAATATATATTCACGCTATTCCATATGTGTTTGCAAAAAAAAGGGGGTGGAAAGAAGTTACTCTATTAATAGAGTGTTTTAGAGCAAGATGGGGTGTGAGATGAATAGATCATTTCAAATCAATTTACCTAAACCTTACATAAACGTAGAATGTAAAAAAGCTAAATCCAAACCCTAAACCCTTAAAAATAATACTCCACCAGAAGCGTCTTATTGAAATGAATAAAATATGAGTAAGTGATGCTTCGGCAGTTCTTGAATAGACAAAGAATAATTAAAGCAAATGCAAATGTTGAAGCATGATTTCTTCCTTCAATTCATAAGTCACCTAAAATTTGAAAAAATAGTGAACTAACCATTCTTGGAAATGCAAATCCAATGCATGCACGGTCATAGGTACATCCACGGTCATGGGCACCTCACTAATTTTTCCAATTTTTTTTTCCTGCTCACAAGCTCACGCTTTCAAGCTCACACGCTAGCAACCCTGTCTTGCAATCTACATGATAGAAAATTCTGAAATTTTTCCCACATCTTCTCAAACCAAGGTACTAAAAGATCCTACAATTACGTGTGTTCTAAAATGATTTTTCTCTGAAATTTGGTACTTGTATTAGAATAGTAGTTTTGGAGTGCTTTTGGTGAAAACATAGTCAAAAACATTTAGGGGTTAAACCAATGAAATCATGACCAAGGAGCATTGCCCCCCTTATTGCCCACCCAAGGATAAATGTACCCCCCCCTATTTTGTGTTGCATAAATTTTGTATTTCTTCACGTCTCTCAACCAATTTGGGGCTTTTGATTGCAAATATAAATTCAAAATTTACAAATTTGATCAAGCGTGTCAAATAAAAAATTCTAGTGTTTTCTCCAAGGATAAAACACGGGACAATAAGGGATCAATCCTCCCTAGCCTGAAATCATGGTTTGATGCTACCAAGTTGAGGCCGGGGTGAACCAACCCCCTCACATGTCCCCGAAGGAAAACTTTGAAATTTTTTATTTGCCTCGCATGATAAAATTTGCAAATTTTGAATTCCTATTTGCAATCTGAGGCCCCCAATTAGCTAAGGGAGATGTAGAAGATAAATTAATGAAACACAAAATAGGGGTCTTTTTTTTTTACATGCACCCCTGGAATGACTTTGGAGGCCGGCCCAAGTTGATAGGTTTAGTAAACACATGAAAGAAGCTCCCCAATAATAGGGGTAGTCACACCTTCTTCACTTTGCACTTGGAGAATGGAGAATGAGAAGTTGGTGAGGGTGTGGAGGAGCCAATGGGAAGCCATGGTAGGTGAAGAAGGTATGACACCCCTAAAAGATGTGTTGAGAGTGGAGAATGAAAAAAGTGGAGAAACAACTTACCTAAAGCTAAGATTAGACATAAAGTTGGAGGGAAATCGGCAACAACAAAGGTAAAGCGGCAATGAAAGGTAAAAGTGTAGAGTACAAAGGAATCTTCTTATGTAGATATATCTTCCACACTTCTAATCTTCACCTCAAGAAGTGAAGACTAGGAGTGCAGAAGATATATTTAACTAAGTATATTCTACCAACATGAAGCCAACCCCAAGCCGCCACCTTTCCATTCTCCATTCTCCAAGTGCAAAGTGAAGAAGGTGTGACTACCCCTAATGATAATATCGGTCTTCAACGCCTTCTTTGCCATTCAAATGTCACCACCAGCACAAAACTCGCAAAACTTTGAGATTAGGACTCGAAAAGCATGATCACCGGCCCTGCAATGCGCCATGTGGGACTGAAAGTGACTGACTCCAGGAGCGCGCGCGCGTGCGCGCCGGGATTACGAAGAGCATTCCAGAAGCGTGCGCCGCCACTGTTAGACAGTATCACAGGCGTTCGAGGATCGTCAGCTCCGAAGCTCACGAGATTTTCTTAGTTGCTGACTACATTGAATTCATCTTTGAAACTAGTTCATAATTGTATGGTCTGTCTTCCGAAGGTTGAATTTCTGAGCTCACTTTGAAAAGTGTCTTGAAAGTTGGTTATATATCTTGCACTTATGGAGGCTTGTGAGATTAGCTGAGTAGCTGAGGAAACTCGATCCAGCTTGGAATTCATCTTTGAAGCCAGTTAATAATTGCGTGCTGTGTCTTCCGATAGTTTATTTCCTGAGCTCACATCGAGAAGTTTGAGGCATATCTTGCGATTTTTCTTGAAGCTTACGAGATTAGCTTAGTATCTGAATACATTCAAGCTTGGAATTCGTCTTCGGAGGCAGTCGAAAGAAATTTGCTGAAGGGGAACGGAGTTGGTCGAGTGAACGTAGTTTCGAAAAGCGTTATCGTTGATTGACGTGAGGGAGAGAAGTTTACGCAGCGATGGCGGTAGCGGGACCGTTTTTCCGGCCGTTTTTCAAGATTCCAGGAACCGATGCGGAGGTCATGGAGGACTTGAACAGAATGACTCAGAATGTAAGGGAAGTGCAGTTGGAGACGTTGCGCAAAATTCTAGAGCGCAATGGAAATGTGGAGTATTTGCAACGGCATGGATTGAACCAGCGCACCGACGAAACGTCCTTCAAGGCCTGCGTTCCCGTCAGCTCGCTTGCCGATTTCCAAGATGACATTGACCGCATCGCTGATGGCGACACAGCACCAATATTGTGCGCCGATCCTATAACTTCCTTCTCAGTGAGGTTATCCATCACCTCTCCCTCTAAAATCTTCCATTGATTCCGTTCTGGTTCTAAGCTTTAGTCGGTCCTTCCAATTTTCGAGCAAAACTGTTAGGTTTCCTCTCGAGTACCGCAGTCTTGTTTTTGAAAGGAAGAATAGCGTCTGAATTCATGGGTTCAAAATTGTGGTGGAGAGGAGGTTCTGAAAATTAGCGAGTCTGTTGTACATTGTGGTGACATTTGAAGCTCGTTATTTGATTCTACTGGCACAGCTCAGGAACTTCTGGAGGGAAGAGCAAGATGATTCCGTGTACTGCAAACACAATGGCACAAGTGATGAAGGCAGGAAAGATTGGTTCGCTCTTCCGAAGAAGGTATGCAGTATGTGTCGAATGACATATCTCAAACTCTTGTCATGCGCTCAAGGACAACATTGGTGTAAGCAAATCATGCAAGCAGGTAGAAATTTCTATTTGAGTCACTTTAAGCATCTCAACACATGTGGGATTGTGAATTGGGGAGATATATGGAGTTGTGGAGTGATGTTTGGATACAAGAGACGAATCTGTTCTGATGAAATTTTCGTTACTATGAGTTATTTGTGTTATTCCCTCAGTCTAAGTGATAGGTTGTATACCAGTAGAAGTGACAATAGACTACCCCAGTTCCATCAAAGATCAGTGGCCAGACACATAGCCAATTCAAGCTCACACCACTTAACGATTTTGGCGTTCTGAATTCGCGCCACTCTAACGAAATTGATGCTGACTGTGGAGCTCATGTCTACCGGTGGTTGTGCTTCTTGGCCAGAGCATATCCTCGAAGGCTCCACTCGGAAAAGCCACTGTTGATGATGTTCGCTTATGCAGGCCGACAATTTGAGACGAAGTCAGGGTTGAAAGCTGGAACAGGCACGACGGTGTTTTATCGAAGTGAAGCGTTCAAATCTAACGTAAACAATATGCCATTTGCAATGACAAGCCCCACCGGTGTCGTGCTCGCTTCTAATGTCCCGCAACAGATGTACTGTCACCTTTTATGCGGGCTCTATCGCTCTCGAGACGTGGAGCAAATGGGAGCCATCTTTGCATACATGATTGTTGAACCATTCCGGCTCCTAGAACGGGTACAGAAAACCATACCTTTGTTGGTTCAGGCCAGCTTTCTAAGTCCTCGAATATGGTATTCGGATGTATAGCACTGTTCCATGACAGTCCCGACTCTTAATTCTTCAGAGAGGTGTGTAACCCTCTCAACACCAATAGTACGTAGTGGCAATCAAGGACGTGGTTATTAGAAGTCGCCCTCTCGACCATTGAGACTCTGCTACAATAGTTTCAAAAACCTGCATTGGCATTCTGTTTCATTTCTAATATGTTGAAGGTTCATCGTGTTCTCTATGGAATGAAGGTTTGGCGCGATATCTGCAAAGACATCCGGGAAGGAACTGTAGATGAGTTCGTCAGCGATCCAGCGCTTCGTTCCAGTGTACAAGAGATATTGTTACCTAATCCCGAGCTCGCAGACTTTATCGAGCGTGAGTGTGCCAAAGGGTGGTCTGGTATCATCGAGCGCCTCTTTACCAATCTGCTCTATATCATGAGCAACTACACGGGCACCATGCTTCCCTACATTGCACCAATGCGAAAGTATGCTGGATCAGTCCCACTCATGAATGGGGATTACGGTTCTTCCGAGTCTTGGATAGCCGTTAACCTTGACCCTCGGGCCCCGGTGGACAGCGGCTCTTACACCATCATTCCTGACTTCGCCTACTTCGAGTTCATTCCGGTTAATCGTGACTCCGCAGGATCCGATTTTGTCGAGGACAATGAAATTGTTGGATTGGCGGATGTTAAGGTTGGTCGGGAGTACGAGATCGTATTGACCACAGCTGCAGGTATGATATATCCATCAGCTGGTTTTCTTTCAGTCGAAGAACTAGACTGGTGACTTTCACTAGTGCAAATTCTACCCCCCTGTTGAAACAACATGAAAAACTAGCTCAGCGAAGGGATGGTGTTTCAACCTCCTGGTTGGTTGACAGAACATTCCAATGTTTTTTCAATAGTGTAGATATTTCAACCAACCAGGAGGTTGATCTGAATATTATTCTTGGATGTCATTTTTTTCAGCATGGTTCAGTAAGGAGTTTGATCTAGAGTTGGAGATAAGTAGATAACAAACCTCAAATCTTTATATCTATAACAATCGTACTTTGTAGAGTTAAAATATCCTTGTTTTCAAATTCCTGACACTTGAACGACACAAGTTTGGCGATTTGAAACAAGTCATGTTATTGAGTATGAACATTGTAGCTTCAATGGATATGCGCACATCAGCTGGCAGATTGCATCGAAGCATGTCTTTGTTGCTTCACATTAATTCGTGCAAATGAAAAATTCATCGGTACTACCAATCGTGATGTCAGAAGTCTGAAATGTGCTGATGAATTTAATTTTTGGACAACTAAATATCGTTGTCCGGGACTCTCTTTAGGTTTGTACCGCTACAGACAGGAAGACATTCTCAGGGTTACGGGCTTCTACAACTCTACTCCCCAAGTGGCCTTTATCTGCCGGAAGGGCGTAGTCTTGAGTGTGAATACTGACAAGACAGACGAAGAAGAGCTCCGACTGGTGGTGGAAAAAGCATCGCGAAACCTCAAAGAAGCGAATATAGAGCTAGCCGAATTCAGCAGCCATGCCAACCACGACTCTCAGCCAGGACATTACGTCATCTTCTGGGAGTTGCAGAGTCATGAGAATTTGGACATGAGCGTATTTGAAGAGTGCTGTAAGATTCTCGACAGGTCGTTCAACGATCCTTACATGAGGGGTAGAGCTGCAGGCACCATTGGGCCGCTGGAGTTGGTCATCGTCAAGAGTGGCGCGTTTGTCCGTCTCATGGACCAGTTTGTGAGTGAGAAAGGAGTTGGAGCAAGTCAGTACAAGACACCACGTTGCATTACTAATCCTGCGTCCTTGAAGCTTCTAACGGACGAGACAATTTTAACTACTCTTAGCCCAGAGTTTCCACGGGAGTTGCAGGCAGCGTGGCGACCTTCTTCAAAAATAGTTGGATAAAAATCTGCAGCTTCTCAGGCGAGATTGAGGTTTCGTTTCCATTTGCATCATTCATACATCTAAACGAGTTACTAGTGGGTTTTAGAGAAGTAGTTTTGGAGGAATGATTTTCGAAATTTAGAGTTACCAAAGTGGGAATGGGAGGGCAATAGGACGGCAAGGAACTTCCTGCTACAGAAACGCATACTGTATGTCTTCTCATCACTCACTATTTACTTTAATTGTGCGGTGCAAATCTGGGGTTGTTTAGAGTGTTGAAATGTCATTGTTTTCTACTAGTCAAATTGTACCCCAAATCTTGTTGTCACCGAAAGACGGATATCGTTATTTCAGTCTTTTCTCGAACCTTGTGGTGTGCTTCTTTCAGACTGAATTCGATTTGCATGTTCTGTCACCATGCACTACTGTAATCCGAACTTGAGGAACACGGAAAGCATGATTCTAGGTACTGTTCCAGATTTCTGAACCGAATAATTACTGTGCCTCGGCTGCCAGTGAGTTAACTGAATTCCTGTAATTTCAACCTTTTCCTGCAATTGTTCTAATCCACTTGACACCGCATTTCCAACCATAGTTTGATTACAAAATTGACCATGCTTCAAAGTAGGTGATAATTGTGGCTTCAAATATACATCTTGTGATCATTGTGAAAACTCAATATACACCTCTCCGACATTTGTGTTGCATCAGCTATAACCTAACCACGTCAACTGTTGCAAGTGATCTAACTAATGAAAATAGGTTGTGGTCAGAAAGAGGTTGGCTACCTTATTTGAACACAAAATTGCCACCTGAAATGTTTAGGTTGCATTCGTTCACTGTTTGTCTATTTTGAGTGTACTGTGCAGACGTTACGTGAAATATAACTTGCTCAACCACAAGAGTGGCGATTATTGAGGGTTGTTCTCTAAATAAAGAGACTCTACTTTTTACACTTCTCAGAAATAATCTCGAAGCTTGGATTCTGTTTCATTCATGCTCAATCGAAGGAGGACAACCATTCCCAATGCTTGTTTGTCACCTCTTCTGAAATGGCTCCATGGATAGGGACACCTGTGCTTGTAAGAGCCAAGTCATTCAAAGTCGATTTTTATCTAGCGAGTGGATAGTGGAGAGTGGAGACACTTGGGGAATGTCTAAATTATTAACCCCTAAAGGCCCAAGACCATTTTTTTTGCCAAAACCACTCAAAATTACTACTTTTGCTACATTCACCTATGAAATAAATTTTTAAAATATTTTTTAGAAACTAACCATAGGATCATGTTCTACACTTGTCTTAGATCACGTGACAAATTTTTTGTGATGTTTGACCGTGTAGATTGAAAGATATTAGCATTCAAAGTGAAAGAAAAAAAATTCTTTCAAGAAGTTGCTATGATTGCCTGCAAAACTAGAAACTCCATAACTTACACATCACTAATCCAAATGGAATGAATCAAAGCTTGAAATTTAGAAGAAAATATAATCTACAAGAAAAAAATATTAAAAAAATATATTTCAATTTTTTGTGAATTTTTTTTGCTGCCCAGTCTCCCCCATTTTGAGGTTATTATGGCATAACTTTTTCTCCCGGGCACCGATTGGAATAAAAATTATATTCACGGAAAGTTCATAAGTTTATCTATTTTAGGAGAAAGTTTCAAAAAGTTTGAGTAAAAATTGAGATCATAGGAGCCTACCCAAAGTCCATTTTGTCCCTCATAAGGACAACGGGACTTTAGGGGTTAAGGGCCGTTTTTTACTTGGGGTTGGATTGAAGGTTGACCGGAGCTCTCAAAGTTTGAACCAATAAGATCACTCAATTTTTCCAAATCCGACCCAAGAGCTTTATACGAGGGCCGGATTGAAACCACCACTCATCCTACATGTCGCCTTAGGGCCGGTCTCCATTGCGCTCCTAGACCTCCAAGTCGGAGGCCAGGTAGTTGACCGGTCTCCATCGCACTTGGAGGCCATAAAAAAAAAATTGTTTTCAGTCAAGCAGACGTGGAGGCGGAGACGAGGGCGCTGCACACGAGATAGTAGGGATTGCCCGTTGCAACTCTAAAATTAGGGGGTCTAGGGGAAGGTCCGGCCCCTCTAGCCCTACATACCCTAAATGCGCGAATTGGAGTCTGGACCTCTAGGTTGCCCATCAATGGCAATGGAGCCCCCCGGACCCCTCCGATCCTGACAGGCAATGGAGACGGGCTCTTAGGTGGCATGGTTTGGGTGCCAAACCATCCAGCCCCAAGGGAATAATCGGAATGAGTTTTTGGGTGGCCCAATTTTCCATCTAGGACCGGATTGGAGCCAGATTGAGCTCCTCCGTTGGATCGTACAAATCTCCACCATCTATTGATCCAAGGTCATTTGTTTCTTTTTTGGAACATGTTTCTTACATTACACTAGTAGAAAGCCTTGTTTAATTGGATGTTCTTGCGTCAAAGTTGATGGATTTTCTTAAGCATCCAATGTAACATCTTCATGTGTTTATGTCAACAATGACATCCAAAGTAGCATAAAGATA
This sequence comes from Rhytidiadelphus loreus, assembly GCA_947034895.1. Classification (NCBI taxonomy): domain Eukaryota; kingdom Viridiplantae; phylum Streptophyta; class Bryopsida; order Hypnales; family Hylocomiaceae; genus Rhytidiadelphus; species Rhytidiadelphus loreus. The sequence goes on along the minus strand of OX344764.1, from coordinate 18,182,553 downwards.
TTACATTGGATATCATTGTTGACATAAACACATGAAGATGTTACATTGGATGTTTAAGAAAATCCATCAACTTTGACGCAAGAACATCCAATTAAACAAGGCTTTCTTCTAGTGTTAATTGTGAGCTTATTCTCATTTGTGTTGCAATGCCATTGGGGATGAATCAAAGTACATAGGTAGTTGCAAGAAACACTTCACATTTTTCATTCAAAACTGCGTTTTTTGGCCATTGGACTAGCAATACTATACAATACTACTAATACTACGTTTTAGAAGCACCACGACAAGTATGCACCATTGATTGAAGGCGCCTATAGATCTACACCGTTGATTTAATACTAAGTTGTACTATGTAGTACTACAAACTACTACAAAGTACTGTAGAAGCCACTGAGAGCAGAAAATTGCAGAAAAGGGGTTTGTAGAGATTTTCATTTTTAATAATTCAAAAAAAGTTCAAAAAATTTCATAAAAAAAGACATTTTTCTAGAGAAGACTACGCTCGCATTGCACCAAAAAAATCATGAAGGAAATTTTTTCCCTCTTCATAGCTTTTGTGCAAAGGAAGGTATTTTTGACCTCATGTGTGCAATCAGTATGATGCTATTTTCATAAAAACTCATTGTCATCCCTTTTAGTGTTAGTAGACCTCCAACATGTCCAATTTGTGGCTTCAAATTTGCATTTTTGGGTCAAAAATAGGACTAAACCCCCCCAAAATGGCCAAAGTAGACACCCAATTGGGGGCAGGTTGAAAATATTAAACTAATTTTTAAAATTTTCAAAAAATCACTCAAGGTTTGAAACTTTAGCATCTACCTTCATTCCAAATTTCATGCCAAATGAACAAACAATGCAAAAGTTATGAGCAAAAAGACAATTTTTAAGAGCAAAGGGACAAGATATAGGACAAGTGTTTCTTGCAATCACCCATATACATGTTGAAGTACAAATGCTTATTTCTTGTTTAAAAAAATGTTTAGTCTTTGCAATTGTATTAACATGAGATTTTATTAACCAATTGCAATGGTTAATAATTAATTTTATTATTATTAACCATTGCAATTGTAACAATAATGTCTTTGCAATAGTTTTAACATGAGATGTTAATAACTAATTTTTTTGGTGTAGACACAAATTTCATATTGTATTACAGACACTTATTTTGATAAATTACATGTTTAATAATTAAATTTTTTGAACAAACATCTGTAAATGAAATCATTATTGAAGTTATGCCATAAACTTTCATATCTGTGAGATAATGTGGGTTTTTATCAATTTTGATGTCAGATACTTTAAAAAAAAATATGGTAAAGAAAGATTATACTACTAGAAATAAAATGAATGGTAAAACCTGATTTACATTTATCATTGAATTCATTCAAGTTTTCATAATAAAAAATTCCAAACTTTTCTTTAAAATAAATTTAAACTCTCAAACTGTGTGTTTAGAGGTGTGATTATTTTCAAACCCCTATAGTAACAAGACCAAAATTATATATTGCTTGAAATTCTTGAAATTCTCATGAAAATAAATGACAACTATATGGGGCTACAAATCTATTTTCAATGTCAACTCTAATTTCAGTGTCAAGAAAAAGAAAAGGTTCAAAAGAAGTCAAAGAACTTCCTTTTTTCCAAATAGAAAAAACAAGAAGATAGTGGAAAAGGTTCAAAAAAAGTAAAATAATTCTCTCTTCCATTTTTGAAATAAGTAAAGTAGGAATAAAAAGGAAAAGCTTTAAAAAGTCTAAAAACTTTTTTTCATTATTTGAAATAGAATAAACGGAGGAAAAAAACTCTCTTTTATTTTTTTGAAATAGAAGAAATAGTAAGACAAAGGAAAAGATGCATGTTTTAGATTTTTTTAATTGAGCATTAAGAAAATCTGTAGTCAAAACAATTTTACATAATTTGTCATTTTGTCCTTTTAATGTTTTTTGTAAGGGTCAAATCATTTTCATTTAGTTGTGAAGAGACAAGTTGTCAAATAGTTCACACTAATATGAAAAGGGCTTACAAATTAGATTTGAACAAGGTCAATTTGACAAGATTAGAAGGGTGGCAATTTGTCTTAGGATCAATTCAAGCGGTTGATCTTCTTCTTCATATATTTGGACAATTTGTCATTTTTCACCAGACCCCATGTACTTAGTTTTTTTTCTTTTGGTGTGTAGATTTTGTGTCTATTACTATATTATGAATTCCTTCAAGTAATATCAATCTAGTTTTGATGACTAATTGTCTTTGTTGCTTTGTGTGTGTGTGATACTGGGTGTGATTTTTGGTTGTTTTGTTAAATCCAGTGATTGGATTTGGTGTTTATTGGCTATCTTGACTTATTGTGTGATTGGTTTATATAATTTGTATTTTATTCATAATCTTTCCCAATCTATGGCAAAATTCCCTGTGAACGAACCTTTGCTACTATACTACAATAAAATTGACAATCCTATTGGGGTTGTTAATTTTTGCTTCGACAAAATCCAAGAGTACATTAATCAAAAATTCAGTCTTAGAATTTGGCCACAACACTTTACATTATCTAGGGCCGGAGTGGTGAATTGAGGGCCTGATTGAAGGCAAATTAAGTCGGCCTTCCATCCGGTCCTAGAGCTAGTATAAACCAGGTCTAAGTTCACACAAAAATACTATCTCTATTGCAACAAATGCAACAAAATTAACAAGTGCTTCTTGCAATGATCTAATCGCCATATTTGTTAAATCGATGCCACTTGAGGTCTTCAAAAGCAAAGCAAGCTACTCAAATTCATTGCGATTCAATGCTTAACCATTAAAAGACAAAGGGGTGACCTTGGAAATCATCCCTTTTCATTACCTTGTGAGTCATGGGCTTTAGAAATAGCAAAAGCACTCATTCAAAGTCAAACTATTGTAGAAGACCTCCCCTTTTCACAATAAAATTTTGAAGATGAACAGTTGCACTTTTGTCCTACTACAAGGATTCCCTATCATCCATTAGACGCCCAAACGTTGTCCTCAAGATTTAAGGGTTAAACTCATTATACATTAGCATTCTGCGTGACTCGATGCTTCATTATTCTAAATGAAATCATTTAAATGGGAAAGAAACAAGAACTTGCAAAAATGAAGATTTTCTTTTTCTAGATTCTTGACAATTCCTAATGTGTCTTTTTGCTAGTTTATTATAGTTGTGGCAACAACACATGGCATATAGTTAAGTTTGGTGTTTTGTTTCATTTTATTTTGGTCTTGGTGCAACTATGAGTCCAAAGGAGGCATGCTTTGTATTGACCAAAGAGGTTAATCCATCCCAACTTATAAAATGGAAGATATTGAATTTCAAATAGTTTTTTATCTTCTAAAATTATAAAATTGCAAAAGTAAATGATGAAGGTTGCTTAAATTGGATAGAAGATGGATGAGCATTTTCATGCTACATGTGCTCTAATGGCTTTAAAACTATGACTGCATTAGTGCACATTATTTATGCATAATTTCATGCACATAGATTATGTCCTTGAATTCAAACCAAAAATGAAAAGATAACCAAAAATTAATTTAATATAGTCTATTTTGTGAGTTAGATGGAGATATTTTTAATACCATTTAGTATGATTCAAAAAGGTAGTGTCAATGTTTTCTAATTTGTAAACTTACAACTTACAAAAAGGAGAATTGTATAAATAATAAAATTTTATCAAAAATTATGTAACAATAAAAATTTTAATACATAATTTAAACATGTGTTGGGCCATTATAGTTGAGGCAATGGCATAATATATACAAGTCTATAACTACATAGTCATATAACTACTATAACTATACAAGTCAATAACTAAGGCAAGTATTTGTTTGTTTGTTTTGTAGTCGTACCTACAAGATAGATGATAGAGTGCTTTGATAGAGTGCTTAGTACCATCCAAATCCCTTAAGGAAGGGATGTGCATAAAACATGTTTTACACTATTCTTATTCACAAAGTACAAGATATTGAATTTCAAAGAATTTTTGTCAATTGACATTACATAAATTTGAAAATAGCCAAGAGGGAGAATTTAACTCAAATTAGAGTTTCAAGTGTAGATACAAGTTTTTCAGTACCATCACAAAAGCTTTCAAAGAGTGGATAATGTTCAGGTTTCATAAAATTCAAATATATTCAAATTGACAATTAAAAAAACACTTTCATCAAAATAGCTATAAAATTTTAAGACATTGTCATTAAAATAGCAATCACCAAATGAAGTATAATATTAGTTGAGTTGTTAAAATTGCAACACCTATGCAAACAACACTTCAATAAATTCCAACCTATATAAACAATGACTTTGAATCTCAAATAAAAAATAAAAAATTTAAGAAAAACATTTATTACTTCTAGAAAACCCTGAAAGAGCTAATGTTTATCTTTGTTAATTTGTAAACTTCCAAACTACAAAAACCATAATTATTGAAATTTAAAGTATTTTTTCATCAAAATTTATTTAAACATCATAATCATGACAATGATATAGGTCATACTAGTCTTTATAATAGAAGGTCTATCGTTATACTAAATATTTACAGGGTTTTTCATTGATATGCTTTGGATATTTCTGATTATGGACAATTGTGATCAGAACTGTTTCCATGCTTACAAGAGGAGAATGCTTGCAACAATTTAAGCAGTCACTTGCATTAGCAAATAAAAAGACGCCAGATTACTGATTGAGATCAGTAATAGTTTGTGCTAGACACTTTTTTTATGAGTTCATTGTCTACGTTACATCAATATCCACACTAAGCTCTTTGTATATAATTTCTGTGCTTACCAAAAAATTAACAATCCAACTTAATCGCTAAACAGCTAATTAGTCTAGGAAGCCTAGAAGCCAAGTGTTGGAAGTGTTGGAAGTGTTGGTGGTGTTATGGTTGCTACAAAACCTGCTAGTGAATCTATATACCCTGCCACCTGCAATCGACTCACACCTGTGTTAAAACACTTTCGTTGACCATATGAAGTCTTTCATACATGAACCAACGACACCAGAAGCACGAACTCACCACAAAATATAATCAAAAACTGGCACTGGACATCCAAACTTGAGATCCACATTCAGCACATTGTCTTCTGATTTACCAGAGAGGTTACATGTATCTGGAAAACCTCCTGATGAAGAGCACCCAGAGAACCACCTTCCACATACAAAAATACTCAACATCCTTACCTTATCAGCTATAATTGAGTGGCTAAGATATTATTCCATAAGCAATAGACTCCAAAGAGACTTTGTTAACAGGTTGAGATCGCTTACTTGAGATAAGATACCTTTGCCTGTATAACCTTCCACAATAATCCCAATTGTCAACCCTAGCACTGCCCATCCTCCATTGATTGCTTCAATTCTTTTCTTTTTCTGCATACCGCAATAGAATTTTCACCTTTCAAAACTTGCTGCCGGTGTAACCTGCAGGGTGCTTTGCAATTTTATGCTAATGTCCTTCAATAGATCACCAAATTGCTAGATAGCCAAGAAAGCAGGGTTTTCAGTAATTTGAGATTGTTTCAGGAACTATCAGAGTGGAATTCTTTATATGAATTCTCTGTGATTCATGAGGAGCTCTCTTTATATTCACCTTGATCATACGGAGGCTTCCTTATGTCTCATGAAAGGCCTCCCTATGATCAGTGTGACCGCAGGAAGACCTCCCCAAATCCACAGGAACGATTTTTTAGAATATGCTCTCTAAAAGCACCTACAACGGACATATTCTACTGAAAACCACGTTACGACTCCTATTTATTAAGTAGCGAAGCTGACCTGAAATACTGCACGTTCTTGAAGTAGCCTCCATTCTTCAGCAGCCAAACGCTTTGCCTCGAGGGGGTCCACCATCAGCGTTGCTTTAGGAGGTTCTTTTGAGCCTCGAAACGGTCCGTTTGCAACTGGTTTCCCCTGCGTAGGAAGCCCAATTTTTTTTGAATTCCAGAAAATTACAGTAATACTACTATTCTCTTTGGCAGGATATCAGAAAGAGTATCTACCTTGCAACAGCACTCTGCAGCAAAAAAAATTAAAGTAAAAAAATTGACTCAAACTGGCTGGTCAGGACAGTTCTAAGTGTTTGAAAGAATAAAAGTTTCACATATCTTGATCATTCACAGAATGAAAAACATTCAACGCATTCAAATCTATCTTTCAATACATTTGAAAACGGTGGGAAGACGAGAGGGAAGTTCATGAGACTACATCAATTTCAACCGCTGCCTGCACTTGGAATCGCCTGACTTTCTTCAGGGGCTTCAACTGACCTAATCTGACAACGCTCGATAGTCCAAACCTGCCTATTGACAACAACCAACAAGAGAAAAAAACAGGCTCTGTTTTAATGTCACAACTTCAGATGATTCAAAATCAGATTAAACAGAGACCAATACCTCCCAATGCAATGAACTGTGCCTACATGAAAGTCTAATCTCTCAATAGTAAAAATGAACCTAAATGAATCAACTAATTCAGACACAATTACTCCAACAGCATAGGGGTTCTCACACTCATTCATCGAATACAGAAAAGAAAACCTAAAACGAACTACAGTCAAGTCCAAATCAGACGAAATTTCTGAAATCCAAATTTGTAAGTAAACAAAAAGAAAGGGAAAAAAAAAAGAGAAAGACTCATGGAATTACCTGCTTCCCCAATTCTTGCGCCCGGGAATTGACAAGGTACCGCTGACGCCATCACAACTGCATTCATCATGGAGCGCTTCGAAAACCAGTTCCGTGAATCGACTCTGTAGTGGCAATGCTGCACCGTTTTTCGACCAAATTTGTGCCCAGAAAAGGCAATGTTGCACCGTTTTCGACGAGATTTGAGTCCAGGAGAAAAGAGGAATTGAGCGCTCTTGGAGAGAAAGGAATCAGTGCGGCGTGGAACGGAAACTGATAATGTGAAGCGGCAAATTTGGGTAGACGTCGCGGGGATGTGCGCAAGCGTAAGGTCCACTCACACCTGGGCGTGGCGTGTTCACCCATGAATTGGATGAATGGAACTGCGACGTAATCCATCCGTAGTCAAAGCATTTCCCATCCATATACTCTACAGTTTTCATCCATGGTTAAAATTTTCAATTTTCATCCATGGTTAACCCTAAACCGTAAACCCTTGTGAAATTTTTGAGATTCCAGTATGGGATCTACTCATATATTGAATCCAATGGTTAACCCTTAAAGGACCGTCACTATACTTTCACCCAAAACGCTCCAAAACTGCCATTTCCAGTACATATACTAAAATTTTGAATTATTTTTTGGACATATCTAACCGTAGGATCTTGTATTATATAGTATCAAAAACATGTGGTAAAAATTTCAGACATTTCCACCAGGTGGATTGCAAGATATAAGCATTCAAATTAACTAAAATCATTTTTTTTATCCTGCGAAAAGCAAGGCAGCTGCACTTCACAAGCTCACATTTCTATGATAAAATGACCTAAATGGTGGTGCTTCTTTGGATTTGTTTTCCTAGACAAGTTGGTCACATGCTTGAAAATTTTCAGATCATTTGGAATAGTACAACATATAGGAAAAAAATAGTAAGTAGGTAGTAGTAGAGAATGATTAAAATTACTAAATTATTTACAATTTAAATATGGAATTGAAAATTTCCAATCCCAATGGTTGAAATGTTGTAATAATGTATCTACATCCTACAATTTTATTTTTGTCCAAATTTATTGAAAATTGGATAAGATAAAGGATTTCAAAGTTTATTTTAGAGTAGGAAATCCAAAACTACCCAAAAAATCCTCATAACTTTTGACTCATTGATCAAAATGGAATGATTCAAAGCTTTTTGTGTATATAAAACTCTAGAAAATCAATTCCAAATTTTTGTTTCTGAAAAAAGTGATTTTTTTTATCTGCCCAAATTGCCCAGTTACGGAAAAAAAACCCATATTAGGCTATAACTTTTGACTCAAATTTCCAAATGTCATGAAATTTGGTGCATATGAAAGATCTTCCTCGCCCCCACATTCTATTAAAATTTCAGCCCCAAATATGAAAATCTCCGCTCGTAGGTACCTGCCCAAAATTTCTATACAACCAAAAAACAGAGCCCAATCCTTTAGGAATTAATAAGATTGGCAATCCTTGTTGACTAATTAATCATCTTTGATTAACATAAATGCCTATGAATAAAAAGATTTCCTTTTTTTTTCCATACAATTTTATTATTAAATAATATCCTTTGAGGAATCAACATCTATTTTTAGAAATATTTATTGCCGACCTTAACTACCGGATATACTACCGGTATGCGAGTTGTTAGAAGCTTTCATGAGAAGTTGCTTCATGGATTCATAGATTGCAAAATCTTTAAATAGAAATCATAGATGAGGGCCCCTCCCTAATTACATTTTTTAACTTTGACATTCAATATAAAATAATGTTTAAAGTTTAAATTTTAAAATTATTATTAAAGTGGAGTCAATTGATTTGGAAATCAAACTTAAAAGGTTGAAAAGAAATGAAGCATAAAATATAAAACTTAAATAAATTGATTATGAATCTTTGAATTGTAATTAGAATTTATGTGAATCTACTAATCCGTGGTAGGATGTGCATTCTATTTATTATTGAAAATTGAGAAGAGCAAGGAATTTGGCTTTACACTTGAAATTTTAAATCCAAGGGGGAGGATGACGTGAACAACACCTTTATCCTCAATGGCAAAAAAAATGCACAAAGTTTGAGTCTCCTAAGATTGCAATCAAGCCCACTTAGAATAGAAGGCTTAACTATATGTACAATTTTGGGGAGTCCTTGGGTCAAAAGGCTCGTAGCCAATCATTTAAAAAGAATTTATATTATGAGTTGCCTTAGTTTTAAAAATTCATTAGTAGATTTAATACTTTAGTGAACCTCTCTTACCTTACCTACCTCTAAGGACATGACTACCAAAACACCATCCTTTCAAAGACAAGCAATAAACCTTGAGGAGTTTTCTCTACAAATTTTGGCCAATGGCCTCTATTCTACATAGGGCCTTAGTTCAAAGTTTCCAACAAATTGGTGATGCAAAATGAAATACAGATAAAGAAGTCAAGATCAAAGGACAAATCTAGTCAAATTCCAAATCCTCCAAAAAATCCTCCATTGGTATTATTGTATGTGAATTTAAATTGGAACAACTGTCAAGGGAAAAGAGGATTCATTACTTAAGACTAAAACTGGAAAGCAAACCAAAATAGAGTTGGCTCAATTGCACGAGCAATTGCAATCACTAGTCAATAGCATAAAAAGAAAGTGTTTTTTTTTTATCACTTTTCTTTCTATTAATAAAATTTACATGATCAATTTTCTTGTTGTGGAGTGATTTATCCCTCAAAAGCAATACAAATATTTTTCGAGGAAATATTTGGCAATGTATTCCTTCCTTTTGCAATGAATGAAATTGCTAAACTACTAAGAAAATCTTCAAAGAATATTGCTCTACTTTAGATGAATGTATATTCATTCAGATGAATAAATGAGTTACCATCCACATGGATATAAAGAGGTTTATGATTCCAATGAAGATTACTTTTTACATTGCCCAAAAGATGAAATAAGAAAAAAAACTAAACTTAATAAGGGTCCCAAAATTCAATTAAATAATCAAATTAGTCACTTTGGAATGTTGTTCTAATTATTAGCCTTCAAATGTAAACTCACATGGAATATGTTGTGGTCATGGGCACACTTACTATACACTAAAAAGGGGTAACTCCCTCCGCCCTCAAAATTACAAGGCTGCCCTAAAATAAATCCAAAAAAATTAATGAGACGGGTCCATGTCTTATTTATATATATATATATATATATATATATATATATATATATATATATGTATATGTATATATGTATATATGTATATGTATATGTATATGTATATGTGTGTATGTATTTATACATATATTTGGTGTACATGGATACATATATGAAAATGAAAATATAGTGATAAAAGGTGGGTATCAATACATGGTAATAGAAATACAACATACAACAATTTGTTATCCCATATGCTTTAACAGAAATATATGTTGTGAGGTCTATGGGTAACATAATAATTTTTTTCTCAGGGTCTTGGAGTCTAGGGAGGGAAAGGGGGTTCTAGGGTCAATTTCCATAAGGAGTTCAGGGTTGATAAAGTTCACTGATGTTGGTGAAATGGGAGTTTGTTTTTTCTAAAGTCATGGTCCCAATATTCATTAGTGAGTTTCATTAGCCCCCAACTCCACATGGAAGCCAATCCTTAAAGTAGACTTCTAATTATGTTCACTGCCCAATTTTATCATCCTACTTTTGATTCTAATTCCATTAAGAAAAACATCCAAATCTGTTTATTTTTTGGCAAAATTAGTGCATTTATGCCAATGAGGGGTAACATGTCAATTCTTATTGGTGAGTACATAAGTGCCATTAGATACATGGAAAGGTAGTTATGGTTTATTTATGGGATGTTTACGACTACACTCTACGGATAGTTTTATAATTCTAAGGCAAACCACTTTTAGAAATTCACGGAAATAACAATTTTCATCAAAAAATTATAATTGCACTTGGATTTGCTTTGTGAAACAAGCACACACCTCTTATAAATATGTGCCCCTCTTGGAATTGATCCCAAGATATTCAGATTGCAAATCAAGGTGGTAATAGGCTTATCTACCTTAGTGACTATTCACTCGAAATGGACACACCAAGGTCTAACTTACAAACTTGGTCATTCTGGACTAGATAATGCTCAAGAGCTAGGAGACTAGGGAGTATTATGCACTAGTAGAAAATCTGGCCCAATCTGTTGTTTTGGTCGCATTGATCATCAACAAATTTTTGTTGATCAACAAAAATTTGTTGATGATGAACGCGACCAAAACAACAGATTGGGCCAGATTTTCTACTAGTGATGGGACGTAATGCCAAGTCTAATAGTTCATTAGAGATGTCCATACTTATACTTTTCACAAATCTAAAGGTGTAGAAAGAAAGATCACATTATGAGTTATAACTCTTTTCTAACTATCCAATTGGAATGGTGACAAATTTGCCTTGAATTCCAAACTTAACCCTTGAACGTTGAATGTCGACACAGACGCCAAACATCTGATGGATGACAAGGAATGTTTGGAGAGTAGGACAAAAGTGCAACTATTCATCCTTAGAATTGGATTTGGAAAGGAAAGATTTCCTACAGTACTTTGACTTCCAATAGGTGCTTTTGCTATTTCTTTGACCAATGATTCACACGGTAATACAAAAGGATGATTTTGAGCATCACCCTTTCGACATTCAAGGGTTAATTGGCATTACGGGTTGGCTTCTATATCAACGTATGTCTATATTTTGTACAAGACAATAAACCCATCCCATGAAGTGGAACTAGCAAGGTAAAAACGCAAGAATTTTATCCCAGGGGAAAACACATGAATTTTATATTTTTCACGTATGAAAAAATTTACAAATTTTTAATTCCTTTTTACAATCAGAGACTCAAAATTAGTTAGGTGAGATCAAGAACTTACTCTACACACAGCACAAAATAGGGGACAAGATTTTACTTTTACCCCCAAGAACTTGTGTAAACTGTAAACAACTAAGTCCCTCACATGATCTAAACAGACTGCTGACGATCACAAGATCATATCCGGAGTATAGATTGATTTCTATGCCGGGCATATAATTATGCCTTTGACTTATCTGCCAACAATTGCAGTTGGAAACACTGATGGGGGTAAGAAGGACGGAGGTCATAAGTTACTCTTTCTGGCTCGTATGATTTAAGTCGAGAATCCGCTTTTGACTATCAACAAGACCCCACAAAAACTTTTCTCAATAAAATAATGGGAACCATGCTGGCTGAGTTGCTTATTTGGTCAATTTATATAGGGGAGATGACCCATTTCCAACCTCTTAAACAATTACGGATATTTGGAGAGTATATTTTTTTAGTGACGGATTTTTCCCGTGTACATGAATAGAATTTGGAAGGATTGTTTATTTTTAAAGAATGTATTACATAAAACGTGATTACTATGACTTTTTTAGTGGAAGATTCTTTTCAACCTCCAATGGTGATATAGACCTTTCTATTTCTAATCATAGGTAGATTGAAAAATTGACCAAGGGCTAGTTGAAATATTGACATCCTTGCAACCAACCATAATGCACCAAAATCTTTTCTCGAACTATGCAACAACTTCACAAAAATAGAGCAATCTACAGGTTGGAAATGGGGAGGGGTTGATCAGGAATGGGTTGGCTACCATAAATTCAAGTTGGTGTGTCCATTTTTAGTCACTGATACTCTAGCCCTCAACTGTCTCAATCCTTTTTTGAATTTTTGAACATTTTTGTTTATATCTTTGCACAAAAATATCAGGTGTTGCATTTTCATGAAATTGGTCATTAAGGAAGGTTGTCATTATTGGATTGGATGAATGAGAAGTTAGTTGGATTAAATAGTGTTTGCAACCCTTCGTTCATTGTTCAAAAATATGGATGTTGGAGCATTTAAGGGCTAGATTCCCTCAAACTCGCAAGACTCTTAGACCTTCAAATTTTTGTTTTTGGTTCCCTATAGCCCCAGACCATGTTTTTTTTTAACCCCTACAGTCCAATTGTTTGTTGAATGGACAATTGAAAAATTAGATAGGTTCGTGTGAAGTCAATTTTGGTTAGATGTACGTAAAATTTTCACACAAGGTGTGAATATGTATCCCCTTAGTAGGAGTATAATTCTTTTTCCAATTGGGTGCCCAAATCAAAAGTTACATTGACCTAAATGTTCGTGTCACCCTTAGCAATTTGGGCATCTTTGAGGCATCTTTTTCAAAAGCACTCATCAACTTTTGAAATTTGGCATGTGTGTAACTAATAATATGGCATACAATTGTCCTACAAAAAACAAATCTTAGTTCTCAAATCACATTCTAAGAGGAGTCAAACTTACTAGCTATGTTGGGGCGATTTCAATAAAAAAAATATTTTCTTTAAATTTTAAGCCCTATTATCTTGCAATCTTTAAAGTCACAAATCCTGAAATTTTTCCCACATATTCCAAACATTTGTCTCTAACTTTTTGATGTTTGGATTTGAAATTAAAAAAATTCTTCATTGCAAAAGAAATCATCAAAAATAACTAGTGTTAGTATTGTCAATTCACTTAACTTCCTTGCAATTCAAATTGATTTAGAGTGAGCTAAATTCCATATTTTCTTCTAAAATTCTTCACGAGTGAACCTAACATCATTCACTTATGAATGGTCAAAATCCTCATTTTCTGTGTAGAGTAAAAATTTTACTCCAAGAGGGCTCAAAGTTTGTTGACCTTGTTTTGCAAAAATGAAAAAACAAAATTATATTTCTCACTTCAAACTTTGTAGTCTTTCAATCCACATGGTCAAATGAGCAGATTTTTTTTAAAACATTGCCGTACTTGTTTACAATACTTTGGTATTTAGGGGTCCAAAATTGCTTCAAACTTCAAGCCTCTAAAGCAAGGCTAAAATCTTCAAGGGCACCTTTGTTGGCCTAGTGGTTTAGGAGATCCTATTGTCATTCACAAACAACAAAAACAAATGTTTGTTTTAATATGTAGATTAGTATGTCCTATATCATTGCCACAACCATTAGTACGTCATTTGTGATTGCTATAGAAGTGATATTTCATCCTTTATTAACCCCTAAAGTTCTTTTATGTTTAGAGACCTAAAACTACTTCAAAACACTAGTCTCTATAGCAAAGCTAAAATCTTCATCTTTATTTATTCTTTAACAAATCCAATTGTAAGTTAACTTGTAAGAGTACATCCTTCCAAAATTTTAGAATAGGAAACCTTACCAATTGCAAGATTGTGATGCCTGGATTCAAAAAGATGTTTTTTCAACTCTTTCCAATTGGTTAGATTTCATCTTTTAAATTTTTTACCCAAAAATGTGTAGATCCTTCAACTTGCAACTCTCCATAAGATGTTGAAGAAATAAGTTGGGAATACAATTAAAATATTTCATATTCATGCTTGAAAAAAAATGAGTAGAAAAAAGTAGAGAATGATTTAAAATACTAAATTGTTAAGAATTTAGATATGGAATTGAAAAATGCTAGTCTCAATGGTTGTAATGTTGTAATAAACAATCTACAACCTCTAATTCTACTTTTTTCCAAAAATATTTAAAATTAGGTTAAATAAAGGACTTCAAAGTTTATTTTAGAGTAGAGACTCTGTAATTGCCTAAAAACTAAAATTCTTCATAACTTCATCTCATTAATCAAAATGGAATGATTAAAATCTAGAAAACCAATTTCAATTTTTTTTTAATTAAAAATGTGATTCTTTCTACGTTGTCCGGTTTGCTTGGTCTCTAAAAGAAACTGCATATCATACAATGACTTTTTAACCATGTAGCCGTCTCCAATTATGAAAATTGTTGCACCTCAAAGCTACTCTTTGACTATATGTTGTGTGAAAATTTTAATGAAAAAAAATGAAAATTCCGTTTGTAAATGGATGATTGAAAATGTTGTATTGCCCCCAAATGCTACTTGATCCTTTAGGAGTTAAAGCATGTGGGATAACAAATGATATGGGACAACAAAGTGCTACATGTCATATTTCTATATTCATATATTTATATCCACCATATATCGCCATACTCTCATTCCTATGTATGTATCCACATACACCAAATACCATATCTATATAACCTTATGTGTACCTATATTTGTATATCGTATTCATATATTTGACATGGATCCATATCATTAATTTTTTGGATTTATTTCAAGGGGGGCCTTGTATTTTTGAAGGCAAGGAAGGGAGTGCCCTCTTTAATGAATTATCAATGTTCATGTTCAATAATTCTCCCTTTGTTTTTGAATAATACCAATGTTTTTTGTGTGTTTTACAAAGGAACCATTGGTATTATTCAAAAATAGAGGGAGTAGCAAATTACTTATTGCTTAGCCTCCGACTCTCCAAAATCAAGACACTTTTATTTTATTTTATTTTTGGAATTTAATTAATTTTAATCATGAAAAATAAATTATCATAGGCTACTTGGATGTAAGACATCCAAAGAGAAATGGAATTGTATTGACTCCATTCCAAACAAACTTTCAAAGTATCTCATGAGTTTCTGTACAAGAGCATGTCGCATATGTATCGAATACTTACTAGAATTACCCCAACAAACTCTTCATTCAAGTTGGTCAAGGACCATAGTTGTTGATTCTTCTTTATAGGAACATTTCCTAAAGCAAAGTTAGTATTTGTGGCAATATATTTCACAGTGGCAAATTGGAGGGATATATTGCAAATGTCCTACATATTTGAATTGATGATATCGGCAAACATCATTTATTCTTTTCTTTGTCCATAATCTACATATTTATAAATCTAGTACAACCATTTTTCTTGTCCAAAAATTGCAACAATGCTACTACGTGAGCACAAAGACGTAAACCTATAAGCCTTGAACCTAATTGTAGGTATGTACCTACAACCGTTTGAAGGTGTTTATAATATATGTCCTTATAACATAGGTACCCATAACATAAACACCTATAACCATAGAAGGTGTCTATAATACAGACTACTAGGCTCATGGGCTTATAGATTTTATACTCACATGCTAGCACTCCTCGTCAAGATTGCAAAATTAACTATCTTGAAATTTGAAAAAAAAAATCTTGCACTATATTTTCAATAGCTATAAAAGAATATATTTGACGATTTCTCTACTTACATTTTGCAAAGTAAGGACTTTCAAGCAAAAAAGTGTCTTATGAGTTATTTAAGAGGTGCAAAATGGGATGAAAGATAGTATTCTTTCATCTAATTTTTGAGAATTGCTTTAATAAGTATACTTTCCCCCCTACATGACTAGATGTCCAAATTTCAAACAACAAATGCAAGCAAACATGTCTTGAGCACTTGAAACTTTTGGATTTTTATCCATCTAAATATTTGTTGATTCTTGGGTTATTTCTTTTACATTTTTATGTATAAACTTTTACAAATTCTTTTTGCAAATCTTAAATAATTCAAGGGACATAGCTTGGATCATAGGTATCTTTGATCTCAAAAACTCTATTTTTCAATTCAAAAATGATCCCTTCAAAGATCCCTTCAATCAATAAGTGATATAAAAATCTTTAAAATTCACCATAATTAGAACTCAACATTTTGAATTCAAAGAAAAAAATAATTTGGAGAGATTACAAATATTCAATCCATAATCAATTTTAGAAGGAAAAAAATTATTTTTTGCTTTCAAATTTGATTGAAAAATATTGTTTAGTGAAGCAATATGGATATGATCTATAGATCATATTTTAAAAATTTTGTTTGAAATTATTACTTTAATCCCTAAAGAACCACTGTCTTTTTTTTGTCAAAAAACATTTAAAATTGTCATTTCTATTGCAAAGGGCAAAACTCTTAAAACTTTATTTTTTGGCATATTTAACTATAGGATATTGCCTTTAACTAATATGGGACTCTGTATAAGAAATTGTAGAAAATTCACCTCGTAACTTGTAAGATATTTGCATTTAATGAGGCATTTAAAGTGAAGAAAATATTTTTTTAACATTATCTAGTTGGATTTTAAGACTTTGAATTTTCTGGACTTCAAATTTTTGAAAAATAGATTTTGAATTGAAAATTTTATATTTTGAAGAATTGAATTGAAAGCCTAGTGAAAAAAACTCACAAAAGAAAAAATTTGATTTTCATTCATAAAAAATTGTTAACTAGAAACATGTATGAAATAGAAGGAAAAAACAAATTCTTAATAGCTCTAACTAAAGATGGAATTGAAATATCCTAATTCCAAAAATGTGATTGTTCTAGCACAAAAACTATATCATGTTGAACTATTTTTCTAAAATACTATGAAAATTGAATTTAGAAATGGATCCTATAAGTTATTTTTTGAGGAAAATATTCTTATTGCCTCAAAAACAAGATTCTTTGTAACTATCTCATTATTAGTCCAAATAAAATGAATAAAAGATTTCCATATAGACAAAAATATTTTCTATGGAAATTAAAAAAAAAAAAATTAGTTTTGAGTTTGTGTGCGATTCTTTTTGTGTTATCTAGTGGGCAGTAGCCCCTTCATTTTTAGCTTTGGGTAGCATAACTTTTTCTCTTGAGTACCAATTGAAATAAAAAATTATATTCCTATAAATCTAAGGATTTTCTCTATCTTCAAATTAACCCCCAAAGGTTAGAGACTATTTTTCACCAAAAACGCTCCCAAACTGCCCTTGCATTTATAAGCACCAAATTTTAGATGAAAAACATTTCTGGACATATGTAATTGTAGGATCTTGAAGTAAAATAGTTTGAAAAGATGTGAAAAAAAATTCAGAATTTTCCACTGTGTAGATTGAAAGATATTAATGTTTGAAGTGACAAAAATCCATTTTTTGGCCCTGTGAAAATATGGTCAACTGCACTTTACAAGGTCACATTTGTATGAAAAAATGTCCAAAATGGTGGTTACTCTTTGGATTCATTCCTCAAGTCAAGTTGGCTACATGCTTGAAAATATTTAGATAATTTGAAATTGCACAGCATATAGGAAAAGAGTAGTAAGTAGAAAAAAGTACAAAGTGATTTAAGACACTAAATTGTTAAGAATTTAATTATAAAATTGAAAAATGCCAATTACAATGGTTGCAATCTTATAATAAACAATCTACATCATATACTTTTTATTTATTTTTTTAAAATACAAAAAATTGAATTAAGTAAAGGACTTCAAAGTTTATTTTTGAATAGGGAATCCATAACTACCCACAAACTAAAACACCTCATAAATTTCATCTTGTAAATCAAAATGGAATGATTCAAAGCTTCCCACACACACATAGATACACACACACACACACACATAGATACACACACATACACACACACATAGATACACACACACACACACACACACACACACACACACATATAAATCTAGAAAACCAACTTCAATTTTTTTTTGAAAAAGTGATTTTTAAAGAAGTTTTTTGGGCTGCCCAAGTTCCCCGTCAAACATTGAAAATTACATATCATACAATAACTTTTGAACTATGTAGTCAAAAGTTATAAAAATTGTTGTGTTGTAAAGCTACTCCTTGGACACACATTGTGAGAAATTTTCAAAGAAAAAAATTAAAATTCCATTTGTAGTGAGCTACCCAAAATTGCTATGTTGCCCAAAACAATGTTTGGTCCTTTAGGGGTTAAAAGAAAAAAATTATGCCAAAATTTGAGACCATAGTTGCATTTTATGAAATGTCTCTATAATTTTGGAAATTTGGACTACACTTTGATTTTGAAGGGGGTTGTTTTGGACTATGTTTTCACCAAAAACATTCCAAAACTGCCATTTCTAGTACAAGTATCAAATTTTAGAAAAAATAACATTTTTAAACACATGTAACTATAGGATCTTGAAGTATGTTGGTTTGAAAAGATGTAAAAAAAAATTCAAAAATTTCCACTACGTAGATTGCAAGATATTAGCATTTGAAGTAACAAAAATCCTTTAGGGGGCCTTGTGAAAAACTAGAAAGTTGCACTTCACAGTCTTATTTGTATGAAGAAATGTCCAAAATGGCGGTGCTTCTTTGGATTAATTCTTCAAGGCAAGTTGGCTACATGCTTGATAATTTTCAAATCATTTGGAATTATACAACATATAGGAAAATAATCATAAGTAGAAAGAAGTAGAGAATGGTTCAAAATACTAAATTGTTAACCATTTATTTATGGAATTGAAAAATGCCAATTACGATGGTTGCAATCTTGTAATAAGCGATCTACATCCTATGATTTTATTTTATTTCAAAAACTATTGAAAATTGAGTAAGATAAAGGACTTCAAAGTTTATTTTAGAGTAGAAAATCCATAACTACCCGCAAACAATTTGCACACTAGAACTCAACATAACTTTCATCTCATTAATCAAAATGGAATGATTCAAAACTTTCCATGTATGTATAAATCTAGAAAACCAATTTCAAATTTTTATTTCTTAAAAAAGTGATTTTTGAAGAAGTTTTTTTAGTTGCCTAGACTACCCACCAAGCAATGCAAACTACATATCATACAATAACTTTTTAACCGTGTAGTCAAAAGTTATGAAAATTATTGGACCTTAAAACTACTCTTCAAATACATATTATTTGAAAATTTCAAAGAATAAATAAATAAATTTCATTCATTGTTAGCTGCCCTAAATTGCTATGTTGCCAAAAAAACATACTTTAGGCATTTAGGGATTAACGGAGGTGTTGGAAATCACCTCATTGAGGTCCTACTATCTCAACTTATGAAGTGACACATACCAAATTTACCTTCTACTCCAATGTGAAATTTAGAAAAGTGTTGCAATCTGAAGTTCAAGGGATATAACTATGGTATTTTGTGTTTTTTAAAGATAATTTGATACCAAAATTTGATTATAATATGAAGTCTTAATTATAACATACATTATGTAAATGATTTTAGATTTTTTGAATTTAGTTTGTATTCAAATAAATCTTCACTTTAAAGTTTTGCTCTACAGATTTTGAATTATGAATTTTTTTCCATGAATAATTGAGTTGAAAATCTACGAAAAAAAATTCAAGATGAAAAACTTGATGATTTTTATTCTTTAAATGATTGTTAAGTGGAAGTAGATAGAAGATATAAGGAAAACTAAATTGTTGATAACTTTAACTAAAAATGGAATTGAAACACACTTATTTCAATGGTGAGATTGGTTTAGCAAATGAATTTAATTTTGTAGAACTTTTTTTATTTTTTAAATTGCGAAATTGAATTCAATATGTTATTTTTTGCAATGGTTGCCTATAAAACAAAAAGCTCTATAACTTTCACATCAATATCCAAATGAAATTAATCAAATTTTTTTATGTAAACAATAATATAATCTATGAGAAATATAATTTTATTTTAAGTTTTGTGGTTTGGTATTATTGCCTAACAAACTTAAAAAAGAGCTTATTGTAGCATAACTTTGCTACCAAGCACTGATTAAAATTTTAAAATATTTATTTTCATAAAGCTAATGTGTTTTTCTATCTTCAATTTTTTTAAATGACTTCAAAAACTGAAGTCACACAAGCCTATCCAAAATCTATTTTGTCCCTTGAAAGCACTTTGATCTTTTAGGATAAAATATGGGAAGAAAAACATTCAATTTTTGCGCCTTTGGTCATAGAACAATAATTTTGGATTGTCTTTTGGATAGAAAATGCCAAGGAACTTTGGATGTTAATGGGTGAATATGATCTTATTGCTTTTAGTTAAATATTGTTACTGACTTTTGTATCTACAAACCTTGAAATAAGAATACTAATTCATATTTAGTAAGATTTAATTTTAATCCAACAACTAATTTTATTTAGATATAACATCTTCAAAAGATTATATTTAGTTTATGCTTTTATGAATTAATTGAATTCAAAATATATAGAGAAATTCCAAAACAATTGGGAACTATGATATACAAAGACATGGTCTATTGAAGGGTAAATGGAAAAAATAGAAAAAAATATTAATGTTACAAACTACACTAAAAAAAAAATTTAGTGTTAGCAACACTATTTACAAACCTTGACACTAAATATCATTAATTCTACTAAAGTAAGTAACATTAAATCTAATTTCTAACACTAAATGTATTCTACGGTAAATGTGAAATCTGAAGAGGTTTACATTTATTGTTAGAACATATTAAAAACTGAATTTGCAAAGGAAAAGATTGAAGACAAGGAAAATGATAGAAGGAGTAGAAAATGTGGAAAACATTTGTAATGAAGGAAGTTATTGAACATCACTTAAGGAAAAATAAATTAATACTTAGATATAATTTTTTTTTATAGATTTCATACTTGGGCTGGAACTTGTTGGCCTTGAAAGTATGGTTCATACTTGGCTATAATTTCCTGCAGATGTGGAAAGAGTTGATTGATACTCCGAGTGCCATCAACACCCAAATCCATACTTGATCTAATCATAGCTTTCCTAGCATATGACATATTATTACAATCTACCTTTTTATTCACATCTTCAACGCTATCTACAGCCAGCTATAGGAAAAATGTTTTTCCTGGGTTTGTGAGTTTTTCCGACCACTACCCATCAGCTCGAGGAGTATTTTGCCAAGCATTGGTTGCAATGACCTCGGCCTTCTTTGCTTCCCATCGCTTGGTCCAAGCATCTTTGACCTTCGAGATGATAAATGTATCCATTGGTTGACACAAATGTGTAGAACACGGTGGTAAATACCTAAGACTGGCTTGTTTTGCTTCTAAAACAACCGTTAACCTTGAGGTCATATTATGGCTGGTACTATTGTCAACCCAAATGACTTTTGTGCATCCATGAACATCAGCTTGGAAGGCTTAAGGTTCAACAAAAAATTCAGCAAAAAGGGCTTGGTCTATCCAGCCTTTAGGTCGGGTTCTATAGCATATCCCTAGAATATTGTCTTCCAGGCCTCAAATAGGGTAATTGCTGCTGGAATTGGTAAAAATGAGCATGGGGGCTTTAATCATTGATCGACGCCCCTCGGAGATTCTAATGACCATGGTCATAGAGTCTCCATCAGAAACTACTTTGACATACTTGACCGTCATATCCCCTCTAAATCCCAACGTCCAACCATTGTCTAAATTCACGAAAAAATGAGTTTCATCAATGTTTTCCATGAGATTATCATAAAAAAACACCAGATTGAAAGCCCCTATACAGCACACCTAGATGGTAAGTTGTTGCCATTTCGATTTCTAGTTCCTTCTCAGGACTGCAAGTTAAGCGTCCCCGTTGTGACAACAAAATAATGTTGTGCACATGCATAAATTGTTGAACCCAAGTAGAGATCAACTATGACGTGAGTAGGACATTGTCCTTGGAATCACGAGATTGGGTTGTATATGGAGAGGTAGGATCCATCAAGATAGACATAGCCAACTTAATGAGCAATCTAGATGAGAATTTGACTCCAGCCTTTCTAAATCGGTCAAATGCATCTAGGAGTTTAGGGTAGATCCAAAGTACCCATTTAGATCGCTTGGCATCATGACCTAGACCTGCCTTTGTGCGGAGTTGTTTTCGCCCGCCCATCCGGCTCCTAGTGCATGAAATTGGTGGAGTTGTGACATTTGCTTCTCCTTCATTACAAAATTGTTGACGTTGAGCCCACCAACGAGAATCTCGAACAAGGTTAGCAATCCTTTAAGCACGAAAATGCTCTAGAAACGCATTGATGGTGCGGATGTAGAGCCCGCAGATGCCATGTGCAATTTCATCTTGAACCATCCAGATGATGATGCGCTTGTGGACAGCAATAGTGGAAACTTGTTGTAAGCATCGAGGGGTGGAATTTGCCTGGGGAAGGTCGGCCATGGTGGATCCCCTGGAATGCCACACAAAAGTCAAATTCAGATTTCAGATTGCTCATGGAGGAGTCAGATTAGATCACAGTAAAAAAAACCCGTCGGTGATTCATACCTGATAGACGAACGTGCAGTGATGGAGGGGGCTGGGCGAGGCCGCAACAAGCAAGCGGAGGCGGAGGCGGATCTAGCAAGCGGGCGGAGAAAGAGCGGAAGATTCAAATCGGAATGGTGGTGGGAAGGCGGAGTATCTCCCCCCCCCAAAAAAACCGTCACTTGAGTATTGGAAGAGAAGAGTGGAGGAAGAGAAGAACGGAGGAAGAACAAGAGCAAGGAAGCCAAAATCAAGAAAGTGTGTATGGGGAGGCAAAGAAAGGCGAAACTCAAGGTAAGGCCAAGGAAGAAGATGACAGAAAGGAAGAGAAACTAGAGGCAATGCATTAAAGTCTAATATTACACTAATTCCCGTAAAGTTCTGATTTACTGTTGTATGGAGTAGGGTGGTAAGTATACTAAATGTAATCCAATACAAAATATCCTTTTTAGTGTAGTGCCCTAATTTATCTTGAAGAATCATATTTATGAGAACCTTTTTCCTATTGATGTCAATTTGAGAAGGTCAATAGAATTGAATAGAAATATTAATAGGTATCAAAGATTATATAATAATAGAGTGTCTAATGAGTATACAAGCCACGACAAAAAACTAACTTGAAAAAACCTTTGACTTCTTCATAAATAATTGAAGAATTACCTTTTACTATTGGCATGTGTTTATTTCAAGTGGAATACAATTTCAAGCAAATATAGATGAGAAGATCTCTATATGCCTTGATATTTCCAAAAATTGCTTTCATAATACAGATTGGAGGGGTTGTTTAGTTGCATGTCACCTAGTGGACTTTGCTGCACATGCCAATTTTTAAAGGGACAATGACAAAGAGGTCAAAGAATCTAATGGGTTGAACAAATTTTTGCTCAAAATAGAAACATTGTAGATTAGTGTCGTAGATTTCAATCACCAACCCCAACAACTAAATGATTATATTCACCTACTCCAACAACCATGATGTTGTTTATTCACCCTAACATCTTACATATATTACTTAAATTATTTGATTCCATCTCCAACAAGTCATATAATATGTATCAGAAAGTGGTATGTTTGTCCTTTGCTTCTATTTATAGAAAATTCAATTGATGATACATAAATAAAGAAGGTGAAATATATCTAAAAGTAATTCTATAAATCACCTTAAATCATATAAAATTTAAGATTTTGAATGGTGATAGTAGAACTTTAAAACTACAAAATCCTTCATGCAAATATAACCCTTCTTATTCCTATCTACAACTGTAATACATTTTGATGGATGGAAGGCATCTTTTTCAATGTCTCAAACATCTTTCGTTGTTTGATGAATTGAAAGAATGAAAGTGATCTTTAGAATCCTAAAGTAATAAGTACATTTGGATGAAAGGAAATAATGAAACACATCTTTTCTAATGTCACAAAGTGCTACCATTAGAGGAGATTTGAGGGCAAAAACAAGCTCATTTCAGGTTTGTTCCCGATGATGTTCCCATGGCAATGAAAGAATGCGGCGCGGTCAAGAAATTTGAAAAATAAAATAAAACAAACAAACAAACAAAACACTAAATTTCTAAAATATAGAAAAAAGTTGAAAAAAAAAAAGTTTTTTTTCTTCAAAAAATGACGCGGCATTGTCACCACCACATTGGACTATGCAACTGGTAGCGTTCCTGGCATAGTCAGGACAGATTTCAAAGCCGGGAACTCACAAGCTTCTGGAGGCTCCAAATATCTTCTAATGTTTTGAATGAAAGGAAGGTGAAAAAGATCATTTCAAATAACACAAAGTAGCACCCTTTTCACACATACTAAATGTAGATTAATAAAACTTAGCTCATTTGGTTGGCCAATATAACATATAGATACATGAAGAAAATTTAGATTTAAATATTTAGGGTATGGATACATAATAGAAATTCAAAAGTATCTTAGTGCATCATTTTATTGATCACATAAATTCATGTCAAATGTCAAGGAAAAAGAAAAATAGTGCGGGCAACATAATGAGAGTAATGTTTTTTATTTGAACAAATATATAAAATAAACCAACCTATGATAGGCAAAATGACTTGTTTGCCTTGTTGGCATTGTTGAAACTTTAAAAAAAATCCACTTGAAAAGGAAAATGTAAGAAATGGAGAGAGCATTTGAATTTTTTATTTATTCAAAAAATATGATTTTTTAATTTATTGACAAAGTGTGAATTTTTTATTTATTGACAAAGTATGAATTTGTTAAGAATATTTCATGAACCTTTTGCCTATGATGGGTTGGTTTATTGTCAAACCATTTCATGGACCTTTTGCCTATGATGGGTTGGTTTATTGTCAAACCATTTCATGGACCTTTTGCCTATGATGGATTGGTTTACTTCATCTCTTGTCAAACCATTTCATGACAACTTTGCTTATAATGGGTTGGTTTATTGTCAAACCATTTTATGAACCTTTTGCCCATGATGGGTTGGTTTATTGTCAAACCATTTTATGGACCTTTTGCCTATGATGGATTGGTTTACTTCATCCCTTGTCAAACCATTTCATGAACCTTTTGTTTATAATGGGTTGGTTTATTGTCAAACCATTTCATGAACCTTTTGCCTAAAATGGGTTAACCATTTCATGAACCTTTTGCTTATGATAGATTGGTTTATTGTCAAACCATTTAATGGACCTTTAACCCTTAAAGGACGAAGGGGTGACCTTGGAAATCATCACTTTCCATTACCGTGTGAAGCGTAGGCTTTAGAAATAGCAAAAGCACTCATTGGAAGTCAAACTACTATAGAAGACCTCCTTTTTTCACAACAAAATTCCGAGGATGAATAGTTGCACTTCTGTCCTTTTACAAGGATTCCCTATCATCCATCTGACACCAAACGTCCTCTTCAACGTTTAAGGGTTAATTTGCCTATGATGGGTTGATTTACCTTCGCTCTTGTCAAACCATTTCATGAACTTTTTGCCTATGATGGATTGGTTTATTGTCAAACCATTTCATGGACCTTTTGCATGTGATGGGTTGGCTTTACCTTATTGGCTCTTGTGAAACCATTTCAGCCAATGCAGATGACTCTCTCCCAATATTCCCCCATGCTTGTGTAGGGCTTTACAAGGGCTCTACTGTTCCAAATAAGAAAAAAGCGAAATGAATGTATTTGGTGAACTCCAGTTGGACGGGTGATTGAAAGGCATAAATGGTTACAAATGGGCACAAATGGGTGGATGAATGCAAAACTTTTAGAAACCGGGCGGAGGTGTGATGTGAGCCACACGCTGTTCACGGCGAAGTGGGGACTCGGGGAGGAGGCCGGGGAGCGGGTCCTGGGCAGGCAGGCCGGGCCGGGCCGGTTGGAGGAGACGACCAGTCGTCGTCCCCATTCCCCAACCCCAAGTTTCCCGTCAGTCCTCGGGCAGCATGCCCTTTGCCAGTTTTCGACCGCACCACCAGATTCCCTTTCTTGCACATCATCAGACCATTGAAGTCTCCCTCATGACCGCGCGTCCTAGTATTTATAAACCAGCCTTGCTTCACCCTTGCTCCAATTTACTTTTCAGTCGTGGGCTTCGTTTTTTCTCTCATGTGCTCCACGCTCGCACGGCACTCGCCAACTAGGGTTCGCTGCACTGGGGCCTGGGGTGGTGGTGGAGGGTGTAGTGGGTTGCTTCCGACATTTATTCGGGGGGTTCATTGGCGGTGGCGGCTCCTCATTCTCTCTCCGTACTTTCAGTTCCGATTTTCATGTTGAAGTGCAGTTGTTACGTGTGTGTCGGTTACGTTATATGTGGTTTGTTTGCCGTTTGCTTTGAGGTTTTCTCGTTCGTTCGCGTCTTGGTGGGGAGTTTCGTTTGGTGTGTTGGTTTGGGTGTTGGTTTGTGAAGGTATGGGGATGTTGTGGGAATTAGGTTAGGGTTGCTGAGCATAGCGAGGTCGTCTTGGGAGTGGTTTGATTTCGAATTTTGGGTCTGTTTTGATGTGGTTGAATCAGCTTTGGATGGGTGGGGGAAGAAGCTTGCTTTGTGTATATGGGGAAGTAGCGTCGTATGAGCTTCGTGTGAGCTTCTGGGGTGGCGTAACTTATTTTGGCTCCGGTGTGTGCTTCGCGTGGTGACGCTGTGGAGGGGCCTTGGTGATTCTTTTGTGCGATTTTTTTATTTTATTTTAATCGATTTCGTTGTGTCAAGTGTTGTGTCGGACTTTGAAAGGCTGAAGCTTTGGGGCTTCTTAATGCGATGGACTTCTCGCGATGAATTATTTCGTCATTTCTGATGTGGACATGTGGTCATTTGTTGGTTGTTCTAAAGTTAAGGGTTTTGCGCTCTTTCTGTGATATTGCATGTCAATGTTTGAGCCGGATTTGTTTCTTTATTGGCTGTTGTTTCGACGAGATGAAGCTGGCTGGGTTATAGATCATTGCGAGAGAAAGTAGGCACGCGTTTACCAGAGGCTGAATGTGATGCATATGCATTCTATGTTCTATTGAGGCTCGGCCTCAGGGAGTATGCAATTATAGAGAGTGTCATTAGAGAGGGTTGGTTGTATAACACAATTAGGTTTGGGACCGTTGCTCATCGCTTCATCATCTTAACGTTTGTATCACAACACGTTGTTGTCCTCCTTGGCAACAAAAATTAAATTTTAGTCTTTTGCAGGTTGTAACTTCTTCAATTATCAGCTGTGGAGAGCTATTTAGAGCGGAGTGTTGCAATTAGAGTGGACTGTTGGAAATTGCGCTGTCTTTGTAGTGCCAATGCGGTCTTGTCAATGTTTAGGGGCAAAGGCTTGACTATGCAAGATATGCTATTTGTGGGTTCTTGCAAAAGTCATGCTACTGACCTTTACCCCTAAATCTTGGCAAGACCTAATTGGTACACAACCTTCGAGGCTTTGGGCCCGGGACGTCATCAACAACAAGAAAGTGCATGAATTGAAGGTCGTGATGGATCATTGGAAAGGTCTTTCTTTTACTCGAAAGGGATTTGAGTATTCGAGTGAAAGAAGGCGAGCTTTCCTAAGATTGAGTCTGACAGAGGCTTTATCAGCAAAGTTTCTAGAAGGTAAATAAGTCTGGAATATGCAATTTTGAACCTCTGAAGTTCGTTTCTTCACAGGCTGCAGGATAACCGGGAAGCATAACATGGTGGCGATTGTTAATCTCCTGCTTTATCGACTTCTAATTTGCATATTTTTCTCTAAAATCACACTAATTGGCAAACTGCTTTAGGGTTCGTATTTCAGCAAACAAATTCCTTCTTTGGACTGTTTGATTATGATATTTCAGAGCAGAGATAAGGTGCGGCGCATGATGAAAAGGAAGCTTCGGTGGTCTTTTGTGATTCGTTGTTCATTCATGCAGGCATCTCTCTTGTTACTAGTCCGTTTAGCGATCGATGACCAGCCATCGGAAGACACCTTACTCTAGTTGAGTCTTCTCAGGTAGTGGTTTGAAACATCCCGGAAACATCATCTGCCTCTGGATATGATTGAGCAAGTTGGAATCTAGGTCATGAGAGCTTCAATGGTCTGCATTCAATTACGGCAATCATCATCCTGTTGCATGGGTTGTATGATGACTGAGGCTAGTGTCACCGGCACTGTAGGCGCTAATCGAGATGTGTGTCAAGCTACTTTTTGTAGCTGTATTGGCCATCTACTATACATGTAGTATACTGGAGTGGAAGCAACATGAATTTTGGGAAATTCGAGGCAGTTTTATTTTCTAGCGTGTGCCTAGCGTGTGCCTGGCGTGTGCCTATGAAATATGTTGGTGTGCGTGGAAATGACTGTTCCATTGAGGGCTTGCTTTCGACAAGAAACTTGCTTTCTGAGGCCCATAAAATCAGTGTCCAAAGTGATTCACCAAATATGGAAGGTTGTGGCCTCCAGGGAAGGGACTATGAGAACAATAAAAATAACACATAACATTCTTGCATACACTATTGTACCTTTCCGTTTTCAAGAAGTTCAGGAATCTTGCACAGCAAGTTATCAGCACTGTTAGCATGACATTCATTGGAACCTTCCCGAGCATTTAGGGAGGATATTTGTTCTGCCCTTATCTTCTTAGAGAACCTTCGTGCTATCGAAAATGTAATTTTTTAAAAGTCTTCAATCACAAACTGAACCCTAAAGTCATGGAGCTTTTCTCCATCAAATTCCACTCAAAACTGCCATTTCTGCCAAACTGCCATGGCTGGTCCACCTTTTTCATAGGTTTTCGTGTACAGAAATATCTTTCAATCATTTCAGAGGAAGAAAAATGCATGTAGAACGTAACATTAGGGGTTTTGTATTTTTCCAGCATTTTTGAATTATTTATAAATATTCAAAGATTTGGGGCATGGGCACTTGGTTGTGACCATAGGTCTCCCAAAATCCATCCACTTGTTACTTGTAAAGAGATGTGGGGAAATCAATCATTATGATTGGTTCTTGCAATAGAAAAAATACAAGAGATGTGGGGAAATCAATCATTATGATTGGTTCTTGCAATAGAAAAACAATTTTTCCTTGATTCATTCAATAGTTACTTGTGGGGAAATCAAAGACAATGATTGGCTCTTGCAATAAAAAAACAATTTCTCCTTGATTCATTCAATTGCTAAAGTGGTCTATGTAAAGATCCATTTTTTAGCTAATAATAGAATCCATTGGAAGAAGATGGAGATTTGAAGGTGGTGAAGATTGTAGTTTGAGACTTCAAGAAGCCTTATACCTAGTCTAAAATAGTCACTTGTAGGTTTCAAATAGCCACACAAATTATAGAGTTGTCTACAATAGTAGGTGAATATACCTATCAAGAAGGTTAGATTTCTACAAAGTCCAATAAACTTAAAAAGAAGTTATCCAAGTTGATGCATTAGATGAGATTGGGGGGGGGGGGGGGGCTGGAGGTCTGTTTCAGACCTATTCCTAGCTTCGACCCCCTAAGCCTCATCGAACAACAATGTCAAGCAAAAAAAAATGAAAAAAATGAAAAAATCTTAAAATGAAAAACAAGCTTAAAAAAAAATTCCCCCCAAAAGTAACGTGGCAGTCACTATGCCAAGTCGATGTAGCTCGCGAACTGTAATTTTAGCCAATTTTGGCTAGTTCCCAGATTAAGAACTCACAACCCTCTAAAGTAGGAAAAAAACATCTAATGAAAGGTGAACGTATATGATACCACATCATTGAATTATATTCAAGTCACATTAGTTATTATTAGAATTTTACTTGGGACATTGTTTTAAAATATGGTATGCACTATATGTGTATTTTAGTACTTTTGCATTTTTGATATTAAACTTTGAGCCTAATAGTGTATAACTATATTTTAAAATATAAATGAAATGGATAATTGGTTTGCAAAATAATACATCTAGGATTTATAACTATGGTGATTTTTTTCAAATTATTTTAGCATATTTTGTATTTTTATGAGTTTTCTTCATTATTTCCTCAAAAATTCATACCAATTTTAAATTTGCAAACAAAATTCAAAATTTTATGGCATATAGAAGACATATAGTTTCTTCTCTAGAAATAAAAATGTAGTGCAACATGGAATATATGGTGTTGATTGTTTTGAAAGTGTGTTTCAAAGCGATTTCAGGCAATTTTAGGTTGGTTTCAAGTAGTTTTATTGAAGGAGCGTGTGTTGTTCCTCGAGCACCTGGTGTAATGACAATGAGTGGATCTACATTCCAACCTAGGGTCATGATGCTATTAATTAGTGGTTGGTATTTTTGTATTTTAGTATCTATTGTTATTTGTGAAAATCTGTCATTAGTGTATGTGAATTCAATGAATTGGATAGTGAGATTGTTATCTGGGTGTATTGGTGGAGTATTTTGGTAGGGGAGTCCTTTTACACATAAAATATC
This sequence comes from Rhytidiadelphus loreus, assembly GCA_947034895.1. Taxonomy (NCBI): domain Eukaryota; kingdom Viridiplantae; phylum Streptophyta; class Bryopsida; order Hypnales; family Hylocomiaceae; genus Rhytidiadelphus; species Rhytidiadelphus loreus. The sequence continues at coordinate 18,152,167 of OX344764.1, read as the reverse complement.
TGGTTTGAATCGAGCGTTACAATGGCATCGTTGTTGAACACAAGAACAAGGGAGAAGCCATTTGGGGACTGTATTTTCTGGCGGATTGTCATTAAATATACCTGCGTTCATGAGAGTATAGTATCTGGTTGTTTTAGTGGATATGAGTAGTTTTCTCAATTCCCAGACAGCTTTATTATGTCTTTTGACTCTAAGGGCATGTATGTGGTGTTGTTTACATTTAAGAAGTACATGGAGCCAAGTGTCAACATCTTGGGAATTGCATATAGAACATGTGATAGATGGAAATCTGGTTATGCCAAAAAATAATTGATTTCTTGCATTTCCCATGTATTGGCCAGTTCGAAATTTTAATAGGCATGTTTTCTGTGAGTCTGTAATGTAAGGGTTAGACCAGAATTCATTGGACAGGATGTTATCTATATCAGGATTAAGTGTCCATTTGCTAATGTTAGGAAATCGTTGTGACAGTATTTCTAGATTTTTATTACGATCATGCTTCTTGATATATGTTTCGAGGCATTTGACAGGACCTTTATCTGGACGATGGGAGGGCCCTGGCCATTCATCTTTTTGGTAAAAGAAAGGCGTAGTGTCGGCAAATTCGTATGGTTTTGAGGCAAATTTGTATTCTTTTGATGTACCTATTTTAGCAAGTTTGTCTGCTCTTTCATTACCATAAATATTAACGTGGGCTTTAATTTTGTGGATAGTTGTGGGTTGTGTGCGTTTTTTGAGCATATCCACCATTGATTCTAATATAGTTTTGTCTGCATGGTTTCGGTGTAGCGTAGGGTGCTGTAGTTGTGTGTTAAGTACATATATACAGTTCAGGCAGTCGGTGAATATATGTGCTGGTTCATTCGGATATTTGGTGGTGATTAGTCGAAGTGTTTTATGTATGGCCATTAATTCGGCTCGAAAACTAGTTTGTAGACCAAGTAAGCGTTTAGAAATTTGGATTTCTTCTTTGGAAGGATTGTATATTCCATATCCCGCTTTTTCACGTATCCAATGGCCATCTGCATGTCGTTTAGGTGGTATGAAGGATCCATCAGTGTAATAGCTATATTGTGGTGGGAATTTTAGTTGAGGATGGGCTGCATAAGTTGGTAGCGAGGGTGTATGTATGTTTGTAGGGTTGTTATTGATTTTATATGTGAGTTTGTTCCAGTTAGAATTTTTATTCACTATGACATTGTCGGGTGTTGGAGCAGCAGTTTGTATATAGTATTGTGATATCTGCATATTCTGGAAGATCCTTGCAAGGGGGTTTATTTGGTTAGCTGGACCAATACTATGCGAATGGTGATAGATACAGAAAATGTGTATTGCAAGGGGTTCTATATGAGGTTTTTTTATTTATTTCTATGGGAATTGTGGGTTCATCATATATAATAGTGTCTGCGGCAAAATGGGCAATGACATGTGTATCTTTGAATGGTCCAATGTGGGGGGAGAAATTTTGATACCTGTTTATGTCTGGTATGACAAGTATAGTTATGGTGCTTTGATCATGTTTGGCTGCTAGTCTAGACCAATGTAGTGCTTGTTGGGCTGTTTCTTCATTGTTTGGGTGTGCAAATCCTATGCCTTTCCATTTGTAGTCAAAGGCTTTGCCAAGTGATCCAAAGATTTTATCTCTTTCATATAGAGAGTAGAATTGTGTAATTTTGGTAGAACATGTAATGGGTGAAGAAAAATATGAGTGGGATATGTTGAATGTTGTTGTTAGTGAGTCTAGTATGCTTTGTGGAAGAGTGTGTTGTTGCGTGTGTAGTGGATTTTTGGATTTTTTGTATTTATATCGTTGGTATAGCCATACGATCTCAGTTTCAAATGGTTGTGTAGGTGGAACCAATTCATGTGTATTATAGATGGATGTGTGAAATTGTTTCCATAGCCATTGCAATCTGGTAGTGGGAATTGTAATCAGGTGTTTGCCGGTGTCTAAGTATATGTGTGTTAGTTCGTTTTGTGTGAGGAGAGTGTGTGTGTTTGTTAGTATGTCTTTTTCAGGGTTGCATTCGATGGGGGAGATGTATGTGTGTGGAATGATTGTTGGGGGTGGAATGAACCGTACATCTCTTGTTTGTTCGTGATCAAAATTTGCCCTAATAATGTTTGTATAGTGCTTATGTTGTTATTGTGTATAGTACTGTGTTAGTAGAGAGGTGTTATGTTCGATTACAGTGGGATGGTTAAATGGAAAAAGGTCTCTTTGTGGTAACCATTTAGTATATGTTATGTTATTATGGGGTGCCCATTGACATAGATATGTAGTATATATTTTTGAAATTTTGTATTTGTCTTTTGTTGCCTTAGTATTGTGATCTAGTATTTTCCATATGGGAAATTTGAGTGGGTTGTTTGGAATATGTGAAGGGGGAGTTTGTTGTTGTGAGGGTTGTGTTGGTAAAGGATACAGAGGGTTGTGTGGAGCTATTGGTGTTAAATCGCGGTTATCTGATATGTATTGTGCTTTGAGAGTTCGTATTTTTGGATGTTGTAGGCAAGGTGTTGAACATTCGAGTGTACACCTTTGGTAGCAAAAAAGTTGTTCTGCTATATTCAAAGCCCGTTTTTTTATGTTCGTTGGGGTATGATAGTATATTGTAAAGTCTTCAGGTGACATTAAATTTATGCCATTTGGGAGTGTGAGATGTTTTATTTTGTGTATGTTGAGTAGTAGAAGTTTGTGTAGAAGTTTAAGGGAGAGTTTGTAGTTTTGGTGTGGTAGGGTGATGTTAGATTGTGTCATCCATTCTTGTTCAAGTTCTGTGGCGTTTAGTTGGAAGCTTTCTGTTACGTTTTTGAGGTGGATTCCTGCTTCTTTTTTGAGTAGAAATAGAGTTCGTATTGTAGGTGATCTGACACAGTCGTGCTGTGTGATTCTTGGAATGTTTTCTGCACCACCATATTTGGCCAAAATGTGGTGCATGAGTCCTTTGTATATTGTACCTAATCTTCCTGGATCATTGAGTGCGTTGCGAAGCTGTTCGCCAATACAACGTAGATAGGCATTTTTAAGGGAGAAGGCTTCTAGCCCAAAAAGTTCGTGTGGAAGTTGAGCTATTACGTTTGCAGTACATTTAGGTAGTCCGCATATGATTTTTTGAATTCCAATGATTTTTTTGTCTAATTTTTTGATTGTTGGTAGGGAATATGGGACTGCATAAAAGCTGTAAGCTATGCCGGCACGTATTATGGTGTCGACCATATTAATTCTTTGTTTTATTGTGGCTGGACAGTGTATGAGTTGTGTACATTGATTTGTTAATTTTTTAGTGGTGATGTGTGTTTGTAATTTCCATTTTAGTGAGGGTACTAATTGTATACCTAAGTAAGTATACGGTTCATTTTGGTGGAGGATTGGTATTGGTTGGTTTCTATAATTAATGTTCATAGCATGTATTTGAGTTTTGAAAGTCTCAGATTTTGTTTTAGATTTATTTGGGCATCCAATGATTGCACATTTTGGTACTCCCAAATCCATTCCGGCCCATTCACAATATTTATCAAGTTTATCAAGTTGGATTTGAAGTGAGTGGAGTTTAGAAGATGCTGCTGCTAAGTCATCTGCGTATGCTGCAAAGCTAAAAGTTATTTTGGACGTACCGAATTTATATCCATGATTGCCTCTTTGGAGCCATCTGAGTAGTGGTTCTAGAAAAATAAGAAAGAGATAAGGGCTTAGTGTGTCTCCTTGGATAGTACCTCTTTGAATAGGTATTGGTTTAGTTTTACCAAAATGCTCACCGGTAAATATTGTAGATGTATATGAGTAAATATTTCCTATTAGTGCTACTGCGTCTTTAGGGTATCCAAGATCTAACATTATAGCCATGAGGCGTGCATGATCTATGGATCCAAATGCGTTTTTAAAATCTATATATAATATATAGATGTCTTGGTTTGTGAATCTTGCATCTTCTAGAGCAGCAATGAGGAGTTGTAGTTGTTGTGATGTACTTCGTTCTGCTCTGAATCCTTCTTGGCTATCGTGTAGGATTTGGTGGTTTTCGCCATAGGCGGAGACGATTAGGGTTAAAGTACTAGTAAAAAATTTATATATGGTGTTTGCAAGAGCAATAGGTCTATGGTTTGATAGTTGGGAAGGGTCTCCTTTTTTATAAAGTAGTATAGTTAGACTAGTTTTCCAAGAGGCTGGGATTTGTTTTTGTTTGTAGCATTGTGTAAAAAATAGGAAAAGTAAGTTATGGAAGCTATCTGGCATGTTTTTTAAAATTACATTTGGAATTAAGTCTGGCCCAGGGGTTTTGTTATTAGATAGGTGTTTTAGACATATGTCATATGTCTCCTTGTTGAAATAATGGTGTAGAGGGGTTTCAGGGATTCCACGTTTATCTAGGATGAGACCGTTTAAGTCATGCCACGGATACTGTCGCACTCCACACGTACAATGTATTGGGTGTTCTGGTAAATAAAAACATGTTGGGACTGTTGGTCGGTTACTAATTGATTGTTGGTTGTGTATTTCATTAGCGATATCATCTGGGTTGGTTAGTAGATTGTTATGTATGTCTTTTATGCAATCGAGTGGGGGTGTATTTAGATTTTTAAATACTTATTTATTTATTTATTTAGGACTTTTTTCATACAATTGTCTATATTTTGAAATTGCTTTTTTAATACAATCTTGAGTGTGTTTTGTGGTAATTTTGCGAGCTTGTGTGTTTGCAGTTTTGGCTATTTTTGCTAGTGTTTTGATCCATTTGTGTGGGGTGGTTGTATGTATTGTAGGTGGTGGGATGTAAACGTGGGTGTGGTTTTTTAGTGTTTCTAGTATTGGATGTGTTGTCCAATTTGTTGTGTTTTTTATTATGTAAATTGCTTTTCTAATTAGATGGTAAGTAGAGAGGTGGGCTTTCCATTTTTTTTGGAGTTTTTTTGGTAAAAAACCGCCTTGTTGGGAGGTACGGTTTGTTAATTGAGGAATTGGTGGTGCACTGCAGTGTTCTAGTATTTTGTTGGATATGCTTTGTATAAGGTGATCCAAGGTGTTACATGCTATTTTCCAATGCTGTTGTGTCAAATGTGTATTTGTAAGGGTGGTGGTAAGTTCGTTTATCTGAAGCGAGTGTTCTTCGAAAAATTTTGTTATAAATATTTCTATATTTTTTTGTGGAATGGGATTTAGAATTCTTGGTAGAATATTTTGTGTTGTTGTTATGGGTCGTGTTATTAATGTATGTTGTGGTACGTGTAGTGTTACAGGGGAGTGGTCTGAGTTTAGATTGTGATTATGATTTGTGGTTGCTGTGTATAGAGAGGTATTAGGTGCGTTTATGTAAAAACCGTCTATTAGGCTAGTTTGGGTGTAGTTTTGACCGCCTTGTCTAGTAAATGGGCTATTAGTAGGTATATAGGTGAGTTGCAGGTTATTTGTGAATGTATGCCAATCTATGTCTTCTGTTTGTGGTGGAATTATGTTGAGTTCGTTTTGTCTTCCAATGAGGGCAATGTCTCTATTGAAGTCGCCACACAACAAGTGGGTATATTGTGGGTGTAAGGAGATTTGGTGGGTTATAGTTTGTTGAATTTTTGGTATTAATTGTAAATCATCTATGTGTGAGGGCATGTATATGTGGAATAGTAACCAAGGTTGGAGAGGGTGGTTACCGATTTTTATTATTTGCAGATATTGTGAAAATTCTGCAGGAGTTGGAATTTTGGTGATGTTTGCAGGGAATGCATATTTTCTGTGTATAAGGGTTAGAAGTCCGCCACGTCCTGGTATGTATGGTCTTCTTTGTTGTATACATCGAGTTAATGCATGTGTATTGTTAAATATTAGTTTATATTGTGGAAATAGATTTTGTATGTATTTTGTGGATTTTGTTGCAGTTATTTTGGTTTCTTGAATTATTATTATTGCAGGAGTTGTTGTAGTATGTGAAATTAATTGTTGAAGGTTTGGTAGAGCTGTGTTAATTGATGCAGCATTCCATGTGATGATGCATGTGTTAGGGTTGCTAATTTGTATGTTTGTTGGGTATGTTGGAGGTGTATTGGGGAGGGGCGGTGGGTGAGAATATTCTTCTAGGGTGTCATGACATTTTAATGTTTCTATGAGTAAGTTCTCGGGTAAGTATGGGAATTTATTGAGCATAGTTTCTAGAGTTAAGGGTTCGTTTGTTTGGTTGATGAAGTTATATATTTCTTTATGAATGGATTCGAGAGGTTCAATTATTTGTTGGTTGTTATTTTTAAATAGTTCATACGGGTGCAGTGTTGTAATGTGTCTTTCTGGTGGATTTTGTAGTACAGCCATATTGCCTAGTAGTAGCGTGGTCCAATCTGGAGTTGTTGTTTGTATTAGTAGTTGGTCACAAGCTTCTAATTGTGGACTGAGTGTGACAATGAGCGCAAATAGCAATCGAGGTGGTGGGTGGTGTTGATTTTGATAAACGTACTGTGATTGGTGAGGGTAGCTTCTGGTTGTATTATTATGCATAGGGTGTGTATTATGTATTAAAGGTGCAAATTTTTTTGCTAAGTGTTGATATTCGGGTTGTAGTTTAATTGTGCATGTTATAAAATACATTTTACTTCTATATTTATGTGAAGGTGTGTGTGTTTTGAGTATATCGGGCATGGGTCCCGGATTTGTTTCTATATCGCCACAAAGGAGAAGTAGTAGATGCATTGGAAGTATTCCTTTGTAGTTGTTGTAATTGACTTGGTGTTTTGTTGATGGTGGTGTAGGGAGTTTTTGTTTTTTGTTGAAATTACATTTATTATTTGTATTTGAGGGGTTAGGAATGTGTGGATAGTTTTTTTTGTTTTTTAGTAGGGATATATATGTGTGAATGAATGTTTTAGTTGTTTTAGATCTATGAGTTTTATTTTGAGTAATTTGTAATAGTGCAAGGTCGGGAGGCCAAGCCAGTTTTGTTTGTTTTGATGTTGGTGCATTTATTGTATTATGATGATGCTTTAGCGTGTGTTGTGTATTGTTCGTTTTATTATGGACAATGTGTTTATGTGTGTTTAGAAGTGTCATGTATATATTGGATTGATGTGATTGAGTATATGCAAAGAAAATTCTATAAAAAAGGAATGTGAATGTGAAACATAAAGTATATAAATGATATTGCCAAGTGGTGGCTGTATACAATACTATGATGTAAGTACTAATAAGGGGTGATGTGTGACTAAGGTATATGACTATGGCACTCTTTTTTTGGGCAATGGCGTTGTATGACCTAACTAGTTTGGCAGTGGAGGAGATTCCGGAGCGTTGATGGCTGGGCGAGCTAAGTTTTTGACAACCTGTATGCTCTGGCATAGGATGCTTTCTAAATTAGAGAGAGCACCTCTAAGCTCTTTATCTATCTTGTTGGCATAGGATTTTGCCTCATCTTGAAGTTCTTCTTTTAGTTGACTCATATCAGCTTGAAATTTGATTCGTAGCTTTGAGTTTTCTTTGGCAACTACCTCTCCCACTAAGGTTGATAGTTCTTCTCTGTTGAGGGATTGTTTGTTTGCAGAGGTTGATGCATTGTTTGTGAGGGCTTCAACTATTCCAGCCAAAGCAGTGTTGATGTCCAAGAATCCCCATTTGTGAAGTGTGTCATCATTGGGACGTACGGATCCGTCAAGAGAGTTGGGATGGGGTTGAAACTCCACCCACTTATGATGTAGTCGTGTCAATTTCTTCACATGTTGTTTGTAGACAGCAGCATTGAGACATTCAACGTTGGCTATACCACTGTGAGAGTCACCTTTGTGTCGTGGGAAGAAAATGGATTTGATGTTCTTGGAGCCGAGGTGATTGTGTAGTTCCTGGGTCACTTGAACAATAGATTTAGTAAGGTTTATGTTCTTGACAATGAGGACAAGGCAGTTTCTTTTGTTTACCTCCTCACGGGTGAGCTGGTTCAGGTTAGGGTTGACAGGTTGAAGAAGTTCTCCCAATACTGCAATACGATACTGCTTGATCTTTGTGAGTTGTTCAGGCGATGTTGTTGGTAGCCACCCGAAGGATTCGGCAATGGATTTTTGAACTTGGACTAGTTCAAAATCATAACTCCGGCTGAAACTTTCCTCCAATATATGTTTGAAAAGATGGTGAGATTCCACATTTCGAATTGTTTCGCTGTTGATTTTGACGGAGAGTAGGCTGCTAGATGCTATGGGGTCAAAGGATTTGGAAACCTTGGCAATAGTGAGGGTTTCATCGTCAAGTAAGAGTGCAAAGACTCTCGTTCCTCGAAGCAGTGCCTTGCCGTCAACTTCGGGGTTTTGCAGATGAATCTTGGCCATGCCAGACCAAAATTTGGCAGTTTTGGGGCCATAACAAAGGATGGCTACTGGTTCAGCAATGCTATCCCCTATTGGTATGTTCATTACCTGAAATCGAATCAAGACTTTGGACATGGCTTGCTTTTGGTTGAGTGGTACTTTAGGTTTTTCAAAATGTAGCAGTATATGGTAATCAAGAGCTAGTTGAGTATTCATGTTTACCTCAACATCGAAGGGGATTTGTGTCTGGTTGAAATGTTGTCCTTCGACGCCATCGAGTCGAGATGTTGGCCATAGCTTTTGTTGGACTCGGGGGAAAGACATACGAGCTTTTGTAAATTCTTCAGCTTCTTGTGGAGTATAGCCTTGAGTGATGAGTTGAGCTATGGATGCTTTGTTGATGATTGGAGGCATGCCAGCTTCGTAAGCTAGAGTTTCCATAGTAGGAAAGCCATACCAAAATTCTTGCTGTATTGGGACTTTGAGGATAGTCATGGTGGTGATGGCGTCTTTGGATTTCTTCTGAGTAGATTGGCCGGCTTCCGGAGTAGTGCGTTTGTAGGGGGTATTGACATCTTCCATTTCAATCTCATCTGGATATGCCATATCTTGCTGTGATTTGTTCTTGTGTGTAGGATCTGACATTGTTCCTGCATTGAATCGATATTGAAAGCAAAGAGATAGTGTTAATGTAATTGGTAGTGTGTTACATCTTAGGTAGCTATGTTTAGGAGTGTCAGAAATTTTTGAGCCAATAAGCATTTGGATTTGGGATAAGTATTTGATTGGTTTGACGGTTGTCATGTGGTTCACAGCAATGGGGTATTTGTACTCTTTTAATTGTGTAGAGTTTTTTACAAGAGCCCTCCCGGGGGCTAAGAACTCCCGAGCATGAGTGGGAATGTAAAAGAAATCTATAGAGAGAATATAGATGGATTTGGGAGATAACAAAAATGTGATATCTTTTAATGTTCTAAGTATTCCTAAAGCATTGTTAGTGGGATGGTTTGGATATTTAGCATGTAGAAAAGCCTTCCCAGGGGCAGGGAGCTCTTGGGCGTGAGTGGGCTTAAGTATTTGTTGCAAATATGGGATAATACTAAAGTTATGGGGCTCAGTTTGCTTTGCTAAAGTGAGATATAGGAGCTTTGTTAGTAAAATTGCAGGGATATTGCTATAACTTCCTGAGAATTTATTACAAACCCTCCCGGCGGCGTCGAGCTGCCGGACATGATTGGGTTTGTAAGTAATACTCATGGAAGAAGTTTTTAAGACAAGCCTATGGAAGGCAAGGAGAGTAACATATCGAGTTCCACACAAGGAATTGAAGAGTTTTGTTTTGTATGAATATGGAAGGCTGAAATTGGCTTGTCTCTGCTGAAAACGAAGAAGTTTGTTCATTAAATCAAAAGAAAAGGAGGTTTGGGTGAGTCTAATACCTTTGGTTGCAAGGCGTGTTGCTGTACGTGTGGATTGTGGTGGTGGTGTAGCAAATCGTGGCCACAGCAGTGGTGAGTCTGGGGAGTCAATTGGGGTGGACAACAAAGATGAACTGGAGGGGCGCGGGAGGTGCGGCAGACTCGGCAGGCGCGGCAGGCACAGCAACGTTGAATTTGCAGTTGGACTGCGGTGGTGTAGGAGGGGTGTTGTGGAGCTTGTTGCAGGTGGACGCGATTTGGAGCTTGCTGTAGGCGGGCGCGATTTAGAACTTGCTGCCGGCGGGGCTGGGGTTGGAGGTGCTACTCGGGAGATGCTCTGTTTCTTCTTCGAGTGGTCTGTCGGCTTGCAGTTGCTACGCTGACTCTTCATACGGTTGAGGGTGGCGAAGGTGGCGGCTGTAGAGAGTGGGAGCGATGCGGTATTGCGACGACTTGGGAAGGTGGAGACAACCGGGGTGTTGCAGGCGAGTCTGCGATTGCGATGAAGGTTGGCTGTTCGGGGGGGGTGAGAGACCGGGATGCTGCACAGGTATCGACGATTGATCGGAGCAGGTAGCGGTGATGAATCAAGAATGTACCCAGTTGTTGCTCGTAGAGGAGAAAGAGGGAGTGTTGTGCGGTAATGCTCTGGGTTTATAGTGTGCTTGGGGTTCGCGAGTATGGTGCTTTTGGTGACTGTGAGATGACTGTAGCAGAAATAGAAAAGTGTCCAACAAGTAAGGAAAGCAAGGAAAGCAGGGGTGAGGTTACCTGGCGGTGGGTGTGCCACCGCATTTTAAATCTGCATGCGTCCGGGGTTGGAAGAAAGCGCGAAAGTTGGGGTGGAGGGTGGCGTTGCAATGGCAGTCCGGGGGGAAACAACGACATGCAAACTAGAGTTGTAGCGGCAAATCTTGGAGAAATCTGACGGACTCACACTTGTGCGATTTTGTGCAGCAAAAAACTTCCTCTCCAGCCGCTCAGTTCGGGGAAGCATTCCCAACACTTGCTGCAAATCTAGCGCTCAGGTGAGATCCTGATTTTTCGGATCTGTCTCACTTCCGCAGTTTGACATCGATGTTGGTGGAGCTGCAGCTCCACGGACCGCAACTCCACGTTTTTGCCCTCCTGACGCCCAGCTCGTCATGGACTGCCGCAGGCACCACCCCTGCCCCGGCTCAAGCTTAGCCGCACCTCATCAGGTTGCTCCCAGCTCCGCCCGCCAGATATTATGAGTACACTTAAGGTACAGAGTGGAATTCGTAGGTAAGCCTGTTCCCATATGACTTAATTGATAAGCAATTCTTCCCAAGGCTGAGGTGGCTTGATCTCCTTGTACCTTCAATAATGTTTTGGCGACCCCAATACATTGTTATAAAAGTTATGAAAAGTGCTAAAATTCACTACATGGATTTTTAATTTAAAAATTTAAAAATTTAAAAAAAAATTAAAATTGAATAAATCTTTATTCAATGATGTAAATATACCATTAATCCTAATAAGTTGGGAATATGACCACGGGATTGAACATCATAATTCTTTCTCTTTGAACACTTCCATTTTGTGATTGTTTATGCTTGAAAGTTTTTTTGTATTTATTTTTGAGAGATGAAAACACATTTCTTTATAAGTCTTAATTTTTTCAGATTTTTTGGTGAATATTTGAAATTACTACTTATGAATTTCTAAAGAAAGAAGTGATCAAAAAATAAAAAAATAAAATTCATATCAAATACATAGTAACCTCAAGAGATCTGAATTTTTTCCCTATAAAGTATATATAGTGGTCCAAAATATCATAGAATAAGAGTATTTATTGTATTTTTCCATTATTAGAAATTTGAGCCCATAGTAATAGGTGCAAAGTTCAAATTGCAATATGATAGTCAATTTTAGGAATTTTTCAAAATTTCAATAAATTATACTTTATAAAATTCATTTTGTTAGTTGGGCCTAAATTCAAAAAAGATCATTCTTATGTTTGAAATTCACATTGACAGCAAGGAGCTTGAAGTTGATAAAATATGCTACATTGTGATGCATGGATTAAGAATCTTCTTGTGTAGAAAAGTCAAAATATGTCACCATGATGGAATATCCCTTCCTTGAAAATGCATCCATGCAAGTCTTACAAACAAAAAAATTGGATGAAAAAATGTTTTTTTTCATTTAATAAGCCTCCTTGAAATCATCTAATGAACATCAATTGTCTTTACAGTCATTTCAGGATTAATCCTAAAAGGCTAAGTTGGTTATCATGAAAATCATCCTTTTTGGTATTGTGCGAATCATTTGCTTAAAAAAATCAAGAACACTCATTAGAGGTCAAACTATTGTACAAGACTTCCTCTTTTCACACAAAATTCCAAGGATGAACAATGTGCACTTTTATCCTACATAGAAGGATTCTTTGTCATCCATTGGACACGTGGTGTCTGCGGCATCCTTGTAGGGTTTACTAAATGCATACAGAACTCCAAGTACACATGGATTGAAAACGACGTTTTTCATCCTCATTTTCATCCTCATCTCATTCTCGTACATTCGAAAGAGTCACGACTGCGAAAGAAAGTACTCCGTATTGAGTGTCTGAGCGCCTGAAACTCAGAAGGCTTGGCTATGGCGAGTGAGCGTCACAGCTGCCTTTATTCGACAGGGCGCCACCTCGCCTTCTCCTCTCCGCTTGCCACCCCTGCATTGTCGCCCGTTTGATGCTTGTGTCCATCCCGCTACGTGTTATGATTCCTGGCAGAGTGTATTTGTCCGGCCGCCTCAATTTGAATTCCGAATTTCATCTCTTATCCTCAGGAAGAGCGCGCTGTGGCTCGTCCTTCATGTTCACTCAAATTAGGTTTCTAATTTGATGTTCCAAGGATTTTCAGTCTTCGGCAGTTGGAATTTCATTTCAGGATTGGAGCAGGAAGATTGCGCGCTGTCGTTGTTGCGGTGCGCAAGAATCGGCGAACTCTTTAGAATCACATTTGCATGCAACTTCTTGTGACAGTTCGAAGCCGGATGCGAATGTAATGAATTGCGTATAAAATTCGATTCAAGTGGAAGCTGTGAAGCTGTAGCTGGACATTCGATTGGATTGAGAGCGTCGGGATTGCAATCTCTGGTCTTACTATGGTATGGAATGGAAGAATCAGCGAACTCCTTGGTTTCGCATTTGTATTCAAGTTCTTGTGACATGAGAGAGCCGGATATGAATGCGAAGAATTGTTTATTGAATTTAATTAAAGTGGAATCTGTGAAGCAGTAGCGGGACATTCTACTGGATTGAGAGAATGGCAGCTGTGAGCAGCTGCTGCGTTTCATGGCAGCCTCGGGCTTCCTCTTCTGGTCAGCCGATTGGCCATTTCTGCACCACTTCATTAGCTCTCCCTGTTTCACATTTCCACGATGACAGCATTTGCATCACTTCTTCAAGAGCGCGAAGAAAGAGTTACAGTAGATGTGCGTCTAATGATTCAAGTGCCAGTACAAGCTGCGACAGTGCCAGGCCGGAAAATGATCGCACTGTGTAAGTTACTTCTACACTAAATGAATTTTTCGTTTCTCTCATTGAGAAATTTCATTGATATTGATGTACTGCATTCATTTATTTAAATTTTGTTTTTTATATATTGAAGGATCAAGTTTCAACTGAAATGATTCATATGACTGCACCCATTTGCAACCTGTTTTAAAAACCGAACTGTACAGATTCTTCCCTATTCATGAGAGCCTAGGTTCGATTTTTGTTACACGGATTTACAGCACTCTGAAAATTCGTAAAATTTGTAGTTTATTCGTACCTAGGTGTCCAAGAAAAGCATGCTAAGAAAATCTGGAATCCATCCCCTTTGACTCTCAACAAGATTCAACAAAGAATTAGACAATTTAATAATGCTGAATTGCATTTTCCCTTGAGCTTTAGACACTTGAGCGCCACTTTTTTTGTCTCTTTGAATTTTTCTATTTTAACAAAATTGATCCTACACTGCCTCTCTATTATTTTCATTATTCATAATTAACGCAAAAATTGCAAGAATCCAGCTAAGAGTAAGCGAATCGCTACGAATCCAACTGGAGAGAAATAACAGCATTATAAGAAGCGATGACTTACTGTATGTCTCTTGGCTTTCCACGTCTTTTTCGTCTGGTGCTTCCAATCTTGAAGTCCAAAATGACCAAGTATCGACGTTGCATCGTAACGAACAACTACGTAAATTATCAGGACGCGTGGATAAATCTGACTTATAGGATTTCACTGTTCCTCAGAGTATCAGCAGAGAATTGGCGCAGTCGGAAAATCTTGCTTCACGAGAAGAGGAACGGGCAGCTAATGTCGAGGTATGAATGTCTCATTCACTGTATGCTTTGCTGCGATTATTACCCTGAGAGGGCATAGATTAGAACTTTCATTGATTCCCGAGGCAACCAAAGTGTACTTACATTTTTAGGAAGCTTGCATCATGGTTCTCTAGAAGATAAACTTAAATTCTGAATGATGTGCCTCCTGGAGTTTCTTATGCTTGAAGTAGTCACCCTTCACTGTTCGATTACAAGTTGTGATTGGATCGAAGAGAGACACAAGGATATAGAACATTAGAGGTATCTTGATGTATGAATTTTATCAACCCCACTGTAGGTACTGGGCTGACGAGCAGTCTTTAGCTGTGAGTAAGGAAGACACGGATACTTCAGATAGTGAAAGTGTGGCAGGAAAGTCTTTGGAGGACCAGGAAAGTCTCGGATTGCCAGTTCGAGTACCTCAATACCTTCGAACCTTTGTACTTCCCTCTGGATTTCCAGGTGCACGCCATGTTACAGACTTTATGAAACGCATGCATAACCCTATTGCACTGAACTATATAGTGCTGATTGTATGTTTACTGTGACCTGGCAATTCTAGGGTATGCTGATCTTGTATGAAATCCACCTCTTGAAGATCTTAGTAGTTTAGTTCGTTATACGAACAATTTACACATGAATGAACGGAGGCAGTATTATATGCTTTTCAGATTCGGTGTCAAATGACTACCTGACATACATGCTATGGCAATTTCCAACAAATGTCACCGGCTGGATTTGCAGCACGCTTGTCACCTCCAGCCTTCTCAAGGTCTTTGTTGTGTTTTCACCGACTAAACTTGCTATTGAAGTTCAGAACCATTATCGTGCAGCCAGTTCTGTAGTGCTGTTGCAGATCACTACATCAATAGTGACAAATGCAGGCAGTGGGTTGGAGCAGAACAATGAAGGACTCAAATGCTTTTGTATCCCTTTTAGTGAGCTCCGAATTGTCTTAAAATTCTCAACAGAGCGATACCAGGTTTTCCTTTGTCTGCGTACGGAGAAGCAATTTAGGTAATGGTATTGACGCTATGACTCATTCTTACCGTTCTCGTTTGCTTCGGTGGTCAGGCTATTGGTATTGGTGGCGGTGGTGGATCCGCTGCAGCTGCTTCAGCTGCTATAAAGTAATTTTATCTTTTCAGATACTCTGTATATTGGAGTACGCTTGCCCGCTTCGGAAGAGTTGAGATTCGACTCTAGATTTTCAATTTAAGAGATGCATGATCCCAGATACTTGTATTGCATTCAAGCCTAGTGCTTTGTCGCGTTATGTGCAGATGGGTGAGCAAAGATGGGCTAGGATCGGTGGGTCGGTTATTCATAGGTAAAAGTTTCGTAATTAATTCTCCTTAAAAATCTTGAGTCGCTAAGTTGCTTCTGATTAAGTAAAAAGTACCGAGGTTCTGTGACATTGTGGAGAAATTTCAACTAGTATGCTGCTGTCCTGACTAATCTGTTGACGTCTTTGAGCTGAAACCGAGAAACCTCTGGTAAGATGCTAGATCTACGGATTCCACTGTGGTTAACACTGTGTTGTGATCCTTCTAATTCACAGGTGGTCGATTTGGAAGCCTTTTTGATGAGGATCCGAAGCAATGGAGGATGTATGCAGATTTCATTGGCAGTGCTGGCAGGTATTCCGCTCAGAAAATCACAATCAGCACCTTATTTGTATATCCATTTTTATATTTCAGTTTTGTTATATTGTCGGAGAACAATCACACTTTCGGCCATTCACGTTGGGAATAAGATTTGTGTAAGCTTTCACACGTGCTTGAGTGGATAGCAACACATTTCGTGTTTATTTTTTCATTCAAAGTATGTCCACATGAATATGTCTGCGGCATAGAAAGATTTATGTGTGACTTTTGTGATTTATTTGCAGCATCTTTGAGTTAGCAACTCCACTAGCTCCCGGTAGTTTTCTTCTATTGGCGTCACTCGGGAATTTAACCAAGGCAAGCTGGACATGGTGCTATGTTACCTCTATTGCATCTGATGTTGTATCATTCTGTTACCATTCTGTTATTTCCACTTGTGCATTTTGATGTCTGTTGTGCTCAAATGTGCATGGCAAATTTAATAGAGTTCTGTTTTTTCCAGGGTCATTTTCGTTTCGAAATAATTATATTTTATTCTGGTGCTAATCAAAACCAACTAGTCTAATGCATAGCATATATGCAGGCTGTAGCGAAGGGTTTGAAGGATCCATCCTTTCGCGTCATTCAGAACCATTTTGCGGTCTCTGAGAACGTTGGAGATGTCGTTGCTAAAGTAAGTTTTACCCAGTCTATCTTTGTTGCACTTCAACCAGTATCGCAACTTTGGAAATACCATGGTTTCTAGTCATATAGTTTCGTTCAAGTACGCTGAATCAAAATAAAAAAATAGGTCTTCAGTAGTCTGGTAATCTGGTAGATCTCATCTGGAGCAATTGAAATATGGATTCATTTACAAGATCTCAGCTGAGGTATGAAAATGCAGGAGGAGGTGTGGGGTGTTGCAGCGCAACTAGTTGGACTGGGATTAGGCGTGTTATTGCTTGTAAGTCTTGGTATCCTACATCATTCTGTTATCTCTTCATTGATTTAAGAACCTTGCAAAATATATCATGTTAAATCACTCTCCTCTGGAGTATTGTGCCGAACGCTTCAATGATCTACTAGCTTGTCAATGCAGGGCTCACCGGGCATATCCACTTCGTATTGGGAATTAGTGACAACATGGGTAACAATAAGGTCACTGCATCTCTGGCTCCGCTACCAGACGCTTGCGGTCCTACGCTTCGACACTGTACGCATACTTTTAACTCTTAGAATCAACCGTTCCATTGTATTGAAATCATGATTGTTTCGGTCCAGAGTTGGCACCAGTTCTCTTCAGGGTAGCGTGATCAAGATAGTTTATGGAATGCAGAGAAATCTATCAATGTTTTGGAATGCAGCTTCACAATACTACAATGTCGAACACAGTACTTAGAGCAAGATAGTAATGATTTATACTAGGGAATTCATGAGAACCAATTTATTGAAAACCACGAATTGAGCTCAAGAAGGGACTGCATATATGCCGGTGCGCTAGTTATTTTATTAAAAAATTGAGCATGTGACATTGGAAATTGGTTGATTGCGAACTTGCGCAGATAAATTTCAAGAGAGCTGTTATCTTATTTGAGAATTTCATGTCCGGCACGCCGATTCCAGGTGAATTAAACCTTAAGATATCACCGTGTCTCTGGTACGGAAGTTATTGATGAGGAAATCAATGAGCCGAATAAAGTAGAACTAATTTGGATCGTCAATGACATAGATTATGAAGACTGCAACGTGCAAGAGCAGATTTTAGTTCCGCGTACTTTGTTAGGCCCTCGAGTTCGTGTTGGTATGAAGTTAGAAGAGCTTCTGGGTTCAGAACCTCCAGCAGACCAGGTGAGTGGCCATAATCAAGGCATGCAGTTGCTTCACATTTTTCTGTTCCATGGCTGCTTCATACGAAGGTGGTCACACCCTTATCTTGCTTTTGACCTGAATGTCCTTTAGAAGAGTAATTGCTCATCTAAATAGAGAGAGTTGACAGCACACTTGTTGATGTGTTGTGTAGGTTCGGAAGCTACTGAAACTATATGAGCAAGAGAAGTACCTCTTGGTATTACATCCGAATTCAATACATGGTTTTGAAGCCCGCGTTGTGTTGAAGGTGAAAATCTGTCCTTGGCAATGATGTCATTACTTTTTCTTTAACCACCTCCCTCAGCAGGTTTTAACAAATTTTGTGGCTTGAGCAGGAAGGGGCAAACAGCACAACTTTATTGCGGAGTCTTTACCAGGCTTGCTGGCTTTTGCGACAAATTCGGCAACCAGTACCCCAATTCGAACAGAATTCAAGAACAAGTAGCTTTCTGAACTCGGTGAAGAATGGTTTTAGAATCCCCAGTTTTGATGAGCAAGCGGAGTTTCTTAGCGTTAGTGTTGGTGAAATGGAAGAAAAGTATGGCACATTCATAGATGCAATTCGGAAACAAGGATGGTCTGTCAGTAGAGTTGTGCTCAAAATTCCGAGCACTGCTTCCTTTCTCGTAGACATGGAGATTGATGAATAAAATTATTTGACGTGGTTGCGGCTTTGCAAGAAATAGTCTTGCTCTCTTGAGTTAAGAAACTTTGATTTGGCTTCCTTCATAGCTGTGATGTATCCAATTGAGATCGTTGCATCAGACCATGAATTTCTACTTTCTCTTCTTCGGGACAATATTGAAAATAGGAAGTGGTATATTAAATCAACCTGCCAGGTCACTCTGTTGGTATTACAAAGAAATATGCCTGACTAATGACAGTGCAGGGGTGTACATTTAATCCAAGAAATCAAGGGGGTTCGAGTGTTCGATGATCTACTTTAATTTCTTCTCCGAGATCAGCGATCCTAGTTCTGAGGAGAGGTATGGTGGCTGTGCTCATTTCTACATTTTGGAAGCCCAGCAAACTTTTGAATCCAATGATACTCTCTCTGTTCACCCATGTGTGAAAAGGGTTTCAGACCAACTTCTTGAACAGGAACATAGTCTCTTGTTGAACAGAGTTACAACCGCACCTGAAAACGCTTTGAAGTTCCTCACAGTGAATGAAAAGAATTTCAGGCAGTTTCAGAGTCTTCGCGTTACAGCCTATTGTTCCTCCAGAAGCTGCCCGTGATGTGCGATTCGTCAGCTCCCAGTCTAGCATAAATGTGGACATTTCTTTTCCAATTGCGAACTAAGGCAAATGTTAACACTTCAATTTTTCATACTCACCTTATGAATTGCGCTGCTCAGAAACTACCGATATTTTGAAGCTCGACTGCGGAGGTATCATATGTTTTGGAGTATCGTAACAGGCCTTGTGACAGGTGCATTTCCTCCAGTCCTGTTGGCCATTTTGTCTGCTCTACGCTACTTAGTGGGGGATTTCGGTGGTTATGTTCGTTTATTAACGGTGGAGTGTCTTCCGGCATTGATTGCAAGAGTATACTCCGATGATAGTGCCACGCAATTGGAAGCAACCACTCATTCGGACGCCTCTTTATTCATTCTGAACCACGATGCCAAGGTAACATAGCAAACTGACGAGTTGGAATTGTCTTCAAACCACGGTGACCTGACCTACCAAAGAGACCTGGATGCAGAACCTTCTTAGATGAACTTTGACGTAATTGGAAGGACAAGGCTCTAATATAATTGAATAATATAATAGGAGTAATGATATAGGCTGACCGGCAACTAGAAGCTACAAGGAGGACTTGAGGGATAGATTATGTGATCGCAAGCAGTGGCGGTGAACATGCAACAGATATGCCTACGAGACGTGTAGATGATCAATGTGTCACAGCATCAGCGTCATCAACTTTTTCGGACTCTTGCAATTATGAAATGTCCCTATCGATGTCCAAGTACTCAATCAAAGAGTGCTCCCCATGTCAAGTTGCTCACAATATTCTGTTTCCCAATTTCAGTTCAGAATTTCTTGATTTGTACATTTTTACTTATGAACGTGCTTCCAGTGAAGTACACTGGCATCTGAGTAAGAAACGAAACAATCAAACCATTGCGGAGGAATCTGAATTGAAGTTTAAAGCCATATCGATGAGTTATAGGCTCCATGGTTTGGTAGAAAGATTGATGTCTTGCATCACAATCTTATAACTTTAGAATACGCCAATGGCAGAATGTGTAAAATTGCTCCAATTCAATACACAAGCATTTGAGTGCGGAAACGAACAATCAAACAATTGCTAAGGAAACTAAATCGAGGTTAACATAGTCGTCATCTTTTGATGAACCTGGTCTAAATCTAAGTCGAAATTAATGTATAACTGCTACAGCATCAAAATCAATACACTACAAGGGAGCTTCCCTTACAGGAAGGTTGAATCGAGACCAGATTCTCCGTTTAAAGAGGGCAAGAAGAAGGCAAAGAGCAGCGCCAACGCCGTGGAAAAAGATGATGGCAAAGTACCAAGCAGGAGCATACGGGGTGTCAACGTTCATAAACGGATATGGCCACCACCGAGTAATCCCCGTGCTGTGAACTCCCCACTGCAAGAAGCAGTATGCCGAGCTCCAGAGGATGAGGTAGCTGATGCGGAACCACGGAAACCGGAGGCTATTGAGCGCAAATTCAATGAGGAGGAGAACCAAATTGACCACATGCATGTTAATGTCCACGAAGCTATGGTAAAAATTCGCGGGCAGAAAGAAAGGGATGAGCAGCCCCCAGTACACCAAGTCCGTGAGCACTGCAGCAGGCAAGACCGTTTGGAATACACACTGTGTCACGTACCCTTCCACACCCGCAGCTTCTTGTATCTCCCGCAATGGCGCATCAACAGCTTTGTCAACTCCATTTGATAAAGCTCCATTTGATGATGCTTCAAGATCTTCGTTCAAGAGCCTGTCGTGATGATTCGTGATGCTCTCGCGCGGAATAATCCGGCTCTCGGAGGAGCGATCCTCCAGGTAATGCAACAAGCTTTGCCGAAACGCAAGTGCGAAGTAGACGATGAGGAGAGTGAACGTGCATTCTGTGTAAAAGAAAAAGACGACGCTGCCTTTGAGGACGACGTTGTAAATCAGAATTGGCAGGAGGTACAGAACGCAGAGAGCTCGAAAGACGAGCAAATAGCTAGGGTTTAAACCTCCACCACAGGCACTCCAAAGCTCAACGCGACTCAAATAGCCAATTGGTGAAACTCCAATAACACTCGGATCCTCAATCTCATCTTTCCCAAAGAATTTAGCCCCCTCGAATTTGCGCAACAGACCAATTGCAGCGATTGCAAAAGAGGAGACAAGCAAGATGCACACCGCGAATGGCCAGTGGTACTCCATCACAACCGCTTTCCCAAACACCGAACCCCAAGAAAAAACCTTCAGTCCAAAATTGCGCGCCGTTGTAAGCTCCAAATTGCGCTTTCCCGCTCCAACACGTCTACGCCATCATCCGACTCCACGACGCAAAAGAGTGATCTTTCCCCATCGAAATAATATTCAATGTTAAAGAGACTCTGTAGCTCCTCCATCAACTCATCACAGTAATCCGAACTCGTGTCTCGTACTCTCTCAGCCAAATCAGACTCTCTGAATAACTTATTAAAGTACGAAGATTCAAGGATCTTGAGGGATTTGGGCTTTGGAGCTTCGCCCACTCCACACAAACCCACATCCGAAAAAAGAAATTGCGTCATTTCTTAGTCAATTCTCGGTCATTTCTGTGTCATTTCGGCCAGGATTCGCGTCGAAAAAGGAGCACCAAGAGATGGCGATATTGCTCCTCAAACCCTAAACATGATCGAAAAGTCACAGAAGCTTCCCCATGGCCAAATGTCGACGCTGAAAACTTGCCTTGTTCCCCACGAAGCCCATCCTCGAATATCTGTAAAAATCCTAGATATACAGGTCACATCTATGAGCTTGCAGATTTGTGAACGTACAGGACAGCGCATTGGAGGAAATTAAGTGGAATGTACATCGGACAGCTGCAGCACACCCGATTTGTCTTGAATCTACCGTCCTCATTTAATGCAAAGCAGACGAGTATCTCTGCTGTGGCGAGATGTGATTGGCAGGGGAGAGGTTAACGACTTGATCTTTAACTTAAACCCTTAAACAGGGTGATTTTTTTCATTTATTTTAGGCAGTGCAAAAAGCGATAATCACTGGAAGGATGAAGCTATTTACATCCACAGAAATGAATGAAACTTGCAATTTAGGGGTATTGTCCCAATGTACATTCATCCAAAGTAGAGCAATTTCATCTATTGAAAAGCAATAATATTTTGCCAAATATTTCCTATAAAAAAATTCATCGCTTTTCAACAAAATTTCACTCTAAAAACATCACCATTGCTCTTTTGGATCACCAACTTTGATTTCAGAAAAAGGACAATTTCAAAAACAGGAAGTGCACCCAAAACCAATACCTTCTTATTGTAGGACACTAAATCTGTTCTATGAAATGGGCTGAATTTATGCTTGGAAAAAAACACAAGAATTTTTTTTTCACACGTGATAAAATTTGCAATTATTGAATTCATATTTGCAATCAAAGGCCCCAAATTAGCTAGGAGAGGTGAAAAAGATAGAATTAATAATAGGGGGCATTTTTTTTTTAATTTACCAAGCAAAACACAAAATCCACCCTACATGGCCCATTGTATAGGAGGGATTTAGCATCTAGCTATCATAATTTTGACATCTACATATTCTTGCCTAAAATGTACTCCCAATATTCACGAGAGTTTAGTATTCATTTTAGAACCCCCTATTTTTTAGCATTGTGAAAGTTTGTAGTTTATTCATGCAGTGTTTGTTTCTGCTGCAATTGAGGGCTGCAAGTTCCTTGTTGTTCCCCTACATTGGGATCTCTGCCACTCAACCTATTGACATGGTCGAGAGACTGACACCTCAGCAAGCATTAAAAAGAATTATAAAAATAAAATTTTAATATTTAATATTTATATTTTAATATTTTTTAATTTAAAAACATTAATATATTTATTTATTTATTTATTTATTTTTAAATTAAAAATAATAATATTTTTTTAATTATTTTTTTCCAAACAGCACAGGCAACAAGAACCAACCTAAAAACGGCCCTCCCGAAGGGCTGAATCCCATCTAATGAGATGCATTCAAAGAGCATTCATGTAGGTCAATGTGAATTTTAATAACACTGGCTATTTTCAACACTTTGAAAGTTTATAGTTTATTTATATGGTGATCAAAAATGCATTCTAAGAGAATTTGAATCCCATTTGATACCAATGAGATCCTACCCAAAAAAATTAGTATAATAAAATGGATCTCTATTGAATTGTTTATTTTGTCAATTTTAGGTATATTAGCCTTGAGCTTTAGCTCTTTTCGGTGAAAGTAAATGTTCAACATTGAAGCACACCTAATTCAAATTCTCTGCCCTCTAAAATTTTGTAGTGTTTTTGAGGCCCAAAACTGCTTCAAAATAGTTTTTTGTAGCCCTTCCAGAAAGCAAAGTTTTGTTCTTACAACATTTTAAGAAAAAAATATGTATGTCCGAAATTTGTGTGATATAACCAAATGTTGGAAAATGGGTTGAGAATATATGTAAAAGAAATATAACCAAAAAAACTTTCATATTCATCTTTAAAACAATTATAAAGTGGAAGGTGATGTTGGATGAAAGAAAAAACTAAACCATTAATAATTTTATAAGAAATTTAAGGGTTAAAATGTTATAGTTAACAATAGGTATCTTTTCTAATCATTTTTATTTGGAAATTTTCAATATCAAGTTTATAAAACAACTCTCTCTATATTTTTTTCTACGTGCATTGCCTATAAAATGAAAATCTTTATGATTTTCACTTCATTTTTTGGAATTGAATGGTTCAAACGTTTTTGAATAATTACCCATCTATAAAATTTTAGAAAATTAATTAGTCTTTTTTTAGAATATATTTTCTATTGCCCAATTTGACATTGAAATAAATA
Source organism: Rhytidiadelphus loreus (assembly GCA_947034895.1). Lineage (NCBI taxonomy): Eukaryota > Viridiplantae > Streptophyta > Bryopsida > Hypnales > Hylocomiaceae > Rhytidiadelphus > Rhytidiadelphus loreus. The sequence goes on along the minus strand of OX344764.1, from coordinate 18,128,641 downwards.
AAAACTTGTAACTTTTGCAATATTTATTGGAATGTCATGAAACAAAGCTTCACATGTAGATTATGATGATTAGTATCCATTCTAGAAATTTCATTCAAGAATCCCAAATTATGAAGTCAATGGAACCTATCCAAGGTCTCAAAAAAGCCAAAGTAGACTCCTAAGTCCTTTAGGGGTTAAGCATCGAATAAATCTAGTACATTGGCCAATTTTCTAAACATTTTGGAAGCATTTACAACATGATATATTCTAATGCAACTGAGTATAGCTATGTGCAAAGTTCTAATTGTTCAAGTTTTTTTTTCTAAATGATAATTTTCAGATTTTTTTGGAAAATGGTCAAAAGTTCTGCCATATTCAAGTTATGTACATTTTCAAATTAATATGTATTCATCTTCAAAGATCACCTTGGTATCAATTTAAACCCTATTTATGTGGACTTATAGCATATGTATAGTAACCTTGTAGCATATATGGACTTAGCCTAAAACATTCAATTGCATGTTATATCATTATTGTATATTTTGGCCAATCCTAAAAATTCAACTCATTTAGTGTTATATATAATGAGATTTTACCAATTGAAGTTGCTAAAATGAGTCCATAGTAAGATTTTTGTACAAGTAGTTAAATCCTTTCATCCTTTAATCTTTTCTTTATTTTTGTATATTTTTGTATTATTATTGTTTTAAATATAGTGTTCACCTAAATTTTGCTAATTTGATCACAATGGAAGGTTGCATTTTTAACGATTCAAAGATTACTTGGGATGAATGTAAAGTTATTTTGGCAAAACATTGCTTGTTGCTCTGTCTTTTGGGTGGATAGTAAGGCTGAGGTATCCACCCATATGATAGTGGGATTGATTTTTTTATTTTATTACCCTAGTTACCAAATTGTCTTTACAGTGGCCACTCACACATACTTGTATTTTTGATGAGTAGTTTATTCGGCAAACAATATGGGTTATATCAACACATTCAATATGTATTCAGTATTCAATATGTACATAGTATATATTATGTATTCAGTACATAATCAATATATATATTCAGTATTTTGTAATTAATATGTACACAATATGTATACAATATTCAATATATATTTTGTATTAAATCAACGGCATTAAGGGGGGGTCAATTTATTTTTATTTTAAATCGACAACAAGGAAAAAAAGGGGGGGAATGGCAAAAGTGGTACCCATCTTTTGAGTGGATAGCCCTACACTTTGTGACCACAATATGGACTTTGACATATCTTGTAAAACTCTAGAGGCTCTTCCCCGTGCTAAAGAAATCATTCCTCTTGAGCTACCTCAGGACCTGAGTCACATTATTTATTGAGTTTAAGGTAGGAATACCATAAACGGTTAAAATAAGCATTTTAGCCTATAAGATATGGAAGATTCATTGAGAAATTTAGCTCAATGTGTGCACAAATAAGGATGAAGAAGAATGCAAAAAAAAACCCTTCAAAAATGAATATTTTATTGAATATAAATGTGAATTCTTCATTTGAACCCCATTCTTGTCTCATAGATTCACCTAAAATGGTTTGTTTGGAACTTGTTCCTAATAAAGTCTGAGCCAATCAAATTTCAGCAAATCGAATCTTTTCAAATCAACATCAAAGCTAGCTATTGTTGGTTTTAGAACACCCTATTGTGCCATTAGGAGGGGGGTACCATTTATGGTATTCCTACCTTAACCCCTAAACGCCCAAGTGACCATTTGATGGTCGCTGCCTGACTTTGGGTAGAATTTTCGGGCAGAAAAAAACTTTTTTTCAATTTTTTTTTCCTTAAGAGATTGGATTGTCTTTCAATATGTATATTCAAAACTAAGATCACACAGTCAAACAAAAATTATAAGAGATATAGCACAAAGAGTCTAAAATTGGCTAATGTTGAAAAACTTACTATTTGGGAAAAGTGTTGATGTTCTCATTACTAGATCTTATGCATTTTTTCACAAATCAATAGAAACCACAATTTTGACCAATCAAAAAGAAATTCAAATGCTAAAGATAGAAATTGTATTTTTGGTGGATTTTTGAAGTTACATCTTCAAAATTCATTTGAAGAGAATCTAAAAATAATTTTGAAATTTTGACTGTACGGATACTTTTTACTTTTCATGTTTCACATTATCTTTTTTGATGCAAACTTCGAAAAAATTATAGAACTTATATTTTATAATACATTTGTGTTTTGTTCAAACCCCTTGGGCTTTTAGGGGTTAAAGCAATGCCAATACTGATTGGGGGCTTCCCTCATTCAAAAAAGCAAGAAGGAGGCTCCAACATTGTTTATTAACCCTAAAATGTTGGGTCACTTCAAAGGTGGAGGTTAAATTTCATCACATATGCATGTTCCCATTTAACAACTACATGTTAATGAAAAAATTTATTTTTATTTTTCATTGATGAAATTATATGTCTTCTTTACTTAACAAAAAATTTAGATTTTTTTTAATAGAAAATTGATTATTTTGAGAATTTTTGAATCTATTCAAAATAATCAATTTTCTACAAATCAAATTTTCATATCAAATAGAAAACTAACTCCAAAAATCAGAAAATTTCACTACGCATGTATTTTATAGTGAAGAACATCATAGTGTAAACTAAGTTTCTGTGTCATTCTATACTTAGAATTCAATAGACATTGAACATGCACCCAAATTTCAAATTGCAATAAAATATTCAATTTTAGGGTTTTTTTTCAAAATTAAAATTGGAGTAGAAACTATAGTAGATGATCTTCATTTCATTAGTTGGTCTCAAATTCCAAAAATATCCTTTCTATGGAAAAATTTCAGATTTACAGCAAGGAGCAACAATTTTCCAAAATACACTAAAATTGGAGTAGCATATTTTTATGATCCGTTTCTTTTTTACTAACTTCTCATTTACGTAAAGACAAATATTGGCAAGGCTACAAACTCAATTGCATACTCTTTCATAACCCACTACAAAAGGTCAACAAGAAAAAATTGGGTGAAAAAATATTTTCAATCTCCATCCAAGTTGCCACGTTGTCATCCAAAGACCACAAAATGGCTCCTATGGCTTTACAGGGTTAATATTATAGAAGCATTATGCACTCAAAAGAGGCTGTCACTTTTGGTTTGTGATTCAGTAACCAACCTCCTTTGTGAAAAAATCGAGAGCCGTTGATTTTTTTAAAAGAAAATCCCCCCCCCTCCAACTACCATCGATTTCTTGAAAGATCACTAGCCATTGATGTCCATCAAATACAATCTAGGCAGTTCAAATATGGATAAAGGATACGATATAGGATACAAATACGAATACAAGGGATATGGATATAGATATAGAATATGATACAGTCTATAGGTATAGAATATGACAAAGGCTATGGATATGCATACATAGGATATTAATATGGATACAAGGAAGTTTGTCCCATATTGATTGTAGTGAGTTTGATTTCTGAAAATTACAAGTAGTTGAGGGGAGGAAGAAGAGGGAGCTAATTAATTTAACTATTTTTTGAAAATGTGTGGGGGGGGGAGGGGATTATTAATTAATTAATTTTTCTTTTAAATTTTAAATTTTTTGAGTGCATAGTGACACAATTTGTCACTATGCACCCCAAAGAGGTAGTAACTGCCTACATTCTCATTTTGAGGGTAAGAGTTAAGTTGTTTTTGAGATACATGTTGACTGAGTCATTGGTAGTACATTTTACATTACTTTTCAAAAAGCATCCACACCCTTCCGTATTGCACACCCTTCCACATTGGGGAGGGTTGCAATCAAGGCCTTTTTTTTTCATTTTTTATGAAGTACCAAAGTGATGATAAAAAAATGTTATAGTAGTGCTCCAAATTTCAACATTCATCCACATATTGGATAGAAATGCTACATTAGCACATATCACATGTCTACAGTTTTGTTTCATCCACAATCTGACAATTTCATCCATGGCTTTTTTTTAATTTGCAGTTTTCTAGGGAAATGCTTCATGATTTGTCATCAGTTTTTTTGCCAAATTATTTTTTTCTTGTGTAATCTGGCTCTATCCCCCCCCCCAAAAAAAAGCCCTGTTTGCAATGGTTCCATGCATGGCCTCAGACAAGGGGGCCCTCTATAGCCCCTTTGGGGTTCCCACATGTGGAGTGAATATGAGGATGCTTTGGACAGCCTTCATTGTTCAAACCGGGGTACCAAGAACACACTTGGAGTGCACAAAGACCCCACAGCTGACTCGCCAGAGAGGGGCGCCAAATGCTCGTTTGGCATGTGGAACTAAGTTAGAGACTGGGGCCACACTGCTTCTCATGTGCCCCACAGCGGACGCACCCAAAAGGGACACCAAGCTCTTTGGAATGCCTTGCCCAATTCCGGTGGGGCTGCGCAAATCAAAGCTAGGAGTGCTTCTCAGCAGCGTCCTCAGGCAGCTATGGAGATTTGGGAGCGGTTTGATCTCTCGTCCTTGCTCATCGGCACGACACTCATATTATCTGGAATGCTGAGGGCCCTCCCTTTGCGCTCTTAGTTAGTGGGTTTTGTTTAGTTTTGGCGGTTGCTCCGTGAACCCCTTTCCTGGGTTCTTTTCTTTTCTTTTTTGCTCTTATCTCTTCATTGACCAGCCCTTTGTGATTTGGATGTTGTTCTATTCCATGTTTTTTTTAATGCAATGGGTCCGCTCATTTGTTCAGAAAAAAAAAGAAAAAGGGGGACACCAAGTGGGTATGCAATGTCAGGTAGTTTCGTAGCTTAGAAAATCAAACTACAAAAAACATTAACTTTCCATTGAATTAACCCCCTTAGGATGTTAGAATCGACCTACAGTTAACAATACCGAAAAATCTACATACTTAGCTGTCTGGCGTTCTGCACAGCAAAGAATGCATATTTGGCATGTGGTTTTGTAGACGAGGGCCTCACTGCTCTTCCTATACCCAAGCCAAGAAGGGGGCCCCTAGTGTGGTATACAATGTATTGCTTAGAAACCAAATTGTAAAAATTTAACTTTTAATTCATTGAAAACAATGAATCCAACAACCACTTCACATAGTTTGGAAGGCATCTCTAACTTGGATTGATTTTCATTTGACTAGAGAAGCTCTTTATATACATATGGGGTGGTAGGAGACAGAACAACCCATGTGGGACATGTAAATTAAAATTAGTAGGAACTCAATCACTCATAATTAAGTGAAAAATAAAAAGTGTGTTTGAAGTAAAATTTCAGATCTCATTTAGGCATAATAAATTAACTTTTTTCAAAAACTTTGAATTAAGAAAAGTTGGAAAAAAAATGACTTGCATCTCTAAAATCTTTTTGAGATTTTGAGCCTCCAATCAAAAGTTACGAACAAAATTCAAAGAAGATGTTTGAAAACGTAAAAAACAACAACTTTCCAACTTTTTCTGAATTTTGTCCGTAACTTTTGATTGGAGGCTTAAAATCTCAAAAGGATTTTTGGAGATGCAAGTCATTTTTTTTTCCAACTTTTCTTAGTTCAATTGTTTTAAAAAAAAGTTAATTTATTATGCCTAAATGAGGTCTGAAATTTTACTTCAAACACACTTTTTACTTTTCACTTAATTATGAGTGATTGAGCTCCTTACTAATTCTAATTTACATGTCCCACATGGGTTGTTCTATCTCCTACCACCCCATATGTATATAAAGAGCTTCTCTAGTCAAATGAAAATCAATCCAAGTTAGAGATGCCTTCCAAACCATGTAAAGTGGTTGTCGGATTTATTGTTTTCAACAAATTAAAAGTCAAATTTTTACAATTTGGTTTCTAAGCAAGTAAACTACTTCACATTGTATATTGCATTAGGGTGTCTCCACCCAATTCCAACTAGTGACCCAATTCCACCCAAATGAAAAGCCCTCATTGATTGTAGAAAACAAATTTGTGACTATAGTACATGCCTTAACTTGCATGTATTGTAAAGTTAAGGCATGTACAATAGTCACACATTTGTATTCTGGAATCAATGAAGGCTTTTCATTTGGATGGAATTGGGTCACTAGTCAGAATTAGGTAGAGTTACAATAGGGGACCCTTCTTGGCTTTTCTGTCGTAGGGCACAGGAAGAGCAGTGAGGCCCTGGTCTACAAAACTACATGCCAAATATGCATTTGGTGGCCCTTTTTGGCATGTCTTTGTGCGGATGCCCTAATCCTTCAATGCCCAAGCAGTAGAGTATGTAGATTTTTTTGTATTGTAAACCGTAGGCCAATTTAGGTTGCTGCTAACATCCTTAAGGGGTTAAAGAACTAATTGATTTCCTACAAACACCTCACATATCTTTAGATGCATCTCCAACTTACTTTGAGAATTTTCAAATGATTAGAGAAATTCATTATATCCATATGGGGTGGTAGGATGTAGAACAACTCATATGGGATAATGTAAATTAGAAATAGTAAGAGTTCAACCGCTCATAGTTAATTCAAAAGTAGATTTTGTTTTTTAATATAATTTCGGACCTCATTTATGCATAGTAGAAAAATAAATTTCAAAAGAATTTGAACTAAAAAAAGTTGGTGAATGAAGGTAAATTTCATTATTCAAAAATCCATTTGAGATTTAGAACCTCCAATAAAAAGTTATAGACAAAATTTGAGAGAGGAGTTGGAAAGGAATTTCTTTTGACATTTTCTAACCTCCTCTCTGAATTTTGTCCATAACTTTTGATTTAAGGTTTCTAAATCTCAAATGGATTTTTTGAAATTAAATTTATCTTCATTCATCAACTTACTTTTCTTAGTTCAAAGTCTTTTGAAATTTATTTTTCTACTATGCATAAATGAGGTCCGAAATTCTATTAAAAAAACAAAACCTACTTTTGACTTAACTATGAGTGGTTGAGCTCCTACTAATTCTAATTTACATTATCCCACATGCGTTGTTCTACATCCTACCAGGGTGATTGCAAGAAAGACCGAACGATTTTGGTAGCGTTTGGTCAAAAACTGTGTTTTTTCTGCCGAGTACTAGGAGTACTAGGAGTACTACAAATGGAGCAATCTCAACCGTTGATCTGGAAAATCAACAGCCAATAATACTTTTGAGTACTTTATAATACTGAAACAGTACTACTTAAAAAAATGACAGTTTGTCACAAAAAGTAGATAAAACTAAGTATAAATTAATAAAAATTAGAAAATCATGAATAAAAAAAAACTAAAAATTGGCCATTTATAAAGACTTGATAGTGATTACATTTCACCAAAAACTAGAAGTTGGAACCATCATAAATGTTTGGAGTGCTATGCGCAAGGGACCCCTATTTGCATGCATGTTGAGGACAAAAAATTGTGTTTTTTTTAATGCCCTTTGGTGGGCACATGCTCATCTAGTGTGGGAATAGCCCACAAAAAATTCAAGTGAACATCATAATTTTGGGATGCTCCACAGTACTAAAAAACCCTAAACTGCAAAGTGTGACAAATTAGCTAAATTGACATTTAATTATAAATTTATTTTTCAAAATTTATGAAAAAATAATGGATCTCATGATTTCTCAGTTAGCCATCTTCAATAAAAATTTCAAGTCCATCGGCTTCATTTTCCAAAAGTTATGATTGATGGCAACTTAGTCACTTCAATTTGTAACGCCAAATAGGACCGGTCTTTCTTGCAATCACCCACCACACCATATGGATATAATGAGCTTTTCTTCCCACTTTGAATTCACCAACGGTTGAAAATGCTTTGCGTACAATTTTATGACACATTTAAAAAAAACTTTATCGTAGAAGGAAATCTTTTTTTCAAATTTTTTTATTGAATTAAAAAATATGTATTGTAGTAAAAAAAGCTTTTTCAACATATTCGAGGGTCAGTTGGGGTCGGTTTGTTGAAATCGGGGTGGAAAATATGGTCAAATTGCATATCGAGTGATCTAGGACATTCTGTATTTGGCCGGGCACTTGGTGAATTTGGCTCTAGGGCAAGCCCGGGCCCGCTCATTCTCTGTGCCAACCACTTTGGGGCCCCGCCATGGGGATGCTCTTAGAGTAGCCCAATCCAACTAGAAACCACCATGCCAATGCTGTTGAAGATCATGTACATATTGTTGTAGACTATGTACATTCAGCCCTAGGAGTAGCATTAGACTCTTAGTTAGACTTAGAGTCCATTGGGTATTGCTTGTAGTCAAAGGCAACCCATGGTGGTTAGTTATCCCATAATGTATGTGGATAACTAGTGAAAGGCTTCTACCTTATGGTCAACCCACTCATGGGGTTTGGTATCTTCCTACCATCTAAGTAAAGCCTTTCTTCCATTGAAGTACTTTGTAATCTCAATAGGTTATGGGCCCACGCACTTGGAGTTGCGTTTGAGGGAGAAATTCAAATCATTTGGAGGAGATCTTGGAGCTTGGAGGAGCAACTAGCCTTTTGTCACTTTGTCACCTACAAACCATATGGTGTAAGTCAAAAACAAAAACAAACTTTGGAGTGAATTTTGTTTTACAAAAGAAGGAAGTTTTTATTCTTTTCTTGGACTTTTGTTGGCTGGTTTGTGAGGTTTTGAGTACATTTTGGGTGTGAGTTTGCTCATGGTAGTAATCAGACCTAGTGAGGGCTGATTTGTGCTCCTATTTTGAGTTTGTGCTTAGAGGTGTACATTGGGAGCCCATTGAGGCTGATTGTGCACTTGGGTGCATTGTGGATTGTGATTGTGCCAATTGCAATCTAGTGAGAGTCCTTTGTGAGCCTTGGAAGCATTTTTTGTTGCTTGAGGCATTTGCCATCCATTGAGGGCTGATTAGTGCCCTTGTGAGTGAATGAGGCGAATTAGTGGACTTGATGAATCCAAGGGTGCTGAATTGTGCTCTTTTGAGATTTGTGGAGCCAATTAGAGTCCTTTGGTGGTTTGGTGATCCAACTAGGGTTGTTGGAGACCATTGTTGTCCTTGTGGTGTGAATTGTGAGTAGTAGCTCCATCTAGGGCTGATTGGAAGTCTTGAGCTCCTTGGAGGGTGGAGTACCCTATTTGGGAGGAGCATTGTGAGTTTGTTTGCTGATTTGAAGTAGCACTAGCCCATGATGTGCATGTGGTGGTTTTGAGCTTCATTAGGGTCTGAATTGGTGTTTAGAGGAGTTGATGCACTTGTGAGGAGTGTTTTTGGTCGTTCTTAGGGTGTGAAGGATCTTTGGAGGTGCTTGGAAGGGCTGATTGGTGCCATTTCGGCCCAATTGGCTTCCAAGGGATTGTTTGGAGGCTGAATTGAGTTTGTGAACTCTTGGAGACACTTGGGGTGCTGCCAACAAGTGGGAGGTGCTCCATCATGGCATCAAGTGGAGGAGAAGGCGTGCGCATCATTGACAAGTTCAATGGGGAGAACTTTGGCATTTGGAAGTTCAAGATGGAGATGATCCTTGTGGAGAAGGACTTGTGGGAGGTGGTGGATGGGAGGGAGGAGCCTCCAAGTGAAGATGCTGATCTAAAGACCAAGAAGGCGTTTGAGAGGAAGGAGAAGAAGGTCTTTGCTCTCATTGCCATCAACCTTGTGGACCGGCAAATTGCACACATTCGCCATTGCAAGGGACCAGCCCAAGCATGGACCACCCTTTGCAACATTCATGAGACCAAGAGCCTCTCCAACATCCTTTTTCTCCGGCGCAAGTTCTTTACTAGCAAGATGCAAGAGGAGGATGACTTGTTGGATCATGTCAACAAGATCAAGGCCCTTGCGGATGAGTTGGCTTGTTTGGAGGCACCCGTGACAGATGGAGATGTGGTGATGACCTTGTTGGAGAGCTTGCCACCATCTTATGAGTTCCTCATCACCGCATTGGAGACAAGGCCTATGAAGGAGCTGACCATGGAGTTTGTCACGGCCCGCTTGATGCATGAGGTGACCAAGCGCAAGGAGAATGGGTCCCAAGGAGAGGGATCAGCCCTTGTGTCAAGACATGGCAAAGGAGGCAACACCAAGGAGTTCAAGGAGACAAGGACATGCTTCAAGTGTGGCAAATCAGGCCACATTGCTAAGCATTGCAAGATCAGCCACGCCGAAGGCAAGGAAAGTGCACACCAAGCCTCCAAAGAGGAGGAGGAAGAGTTCGCCTTTGCCACCCAAGGAGGAGGGAAGAAGGCCAACATGTTTACTTGGATTGTGGACTCGGGGGCCACTCAACACATGACCAGCCATAGAGATGCCTTCCACACATATCAGCCCATTTCGGGGAAGAAGATTTATTTGGGAGACAATGGCATGGTGGAGGCCCTTGGCATGGGGACCATCATTGTGGAGGTGCAAGTGAAGGGGGAGACGAAGAGGATTTAGATCCATGAGGCACTCCATGTACCCAAGTTGCATGCCAACTTGCTTTCGGTGAGCAAATTGTCTTTGGGAGGTTTGAAAGTGCATTTTAACAATGTGGGGTGTGTTGTGAGGTCACCAAGTGGAGTTTTGATTGCATCAGCCCCTCGAGAGGGCAACTTGTACCTCCTCCACTTCACCAAGGTGAATCGCACCTCCTTGGCATGTGTTGCCCAAGGATCAGCCCATGGAGACCTTGTGGAGCTTTGGCATAGGAGGCTTGGGCACTTGAATGTGAAGAGCATGAAGAGCCTCCAACACATAGTGAAGGGGCTAAACCTCTCTTCTTGCAAGCATGATTGGAGTTCTATGGTGTACAAGGGGTGTATTGAGGGCAAACAAGCAAGGCAACCCTGGCTTCCCCAAGGATGGGGCAACCCGGGCCACCAAGCCATTGGAGCTTGTGCATTCCGATGAATGCGGGCCGATGAAGACCACCACCATAGGAGGAGCAAGGTATTTTTTGACATTTATTGATGATTTCTCTCGCAAGGTGTGGGTGTATATGCTGAAGTGTAAGAATGAGGTGTTTGGGCGTTTTGAGACTTGGAAGGCCCTTGTGGAGGCCCAATTTGATTGCAAGGTGAAGGTGCTGCAGTCGGATAATGGAGGGGAGTATGTGTCCAAGGCCTTTGAGGAGTACTTGAAGGCCCATGGCATTGAGCACCACACATCAGCACCTTACACTCCTCAACAAAACGGCGTAGCGGAGCGTGCCAACCGCACCATTGTGGAGATGGTAAGGTCCATGATTCATGCCCAAGGGCTGAAGTTTGAGCTTTGGGGTGAGGCGGTGTCTACAACGGTTTATACAAAGAACCGGTGCCCCACCCAAGCCTTGACAAGCATGACACCCCAAGAAGCTTGGAGTGGGATTAGGTCCCATGTGTCTCACATGCGGATTTTTGGGTGCATTGCCTATGCATTGGTTCCAAGTGCCAAGAGGACCAAGTTGGATGCCAAGGGCATCAAGTGTCTTTTCCTTGGTTATTGTGAGGGAACCAAGGCTTATAGGCTGATGTGTGTGGAGAGCAAGGCCATCATCAAGAGTAGAGATGTGACCTTCTTGGAGGATGGAGGTGCTGATCCCAAGCTCTTGGAAATGAGCCCAAGTGGGAGCAATGGAGGACCAGCCCAAAAGGTGGGCACAACTCCAAGAGTGCACATAGAAGATGGAGGAGATGAAGATGAAGAGCAAGGAGAAGAAGATGAAGACTTGGTGGAGCCCAAGAAGAAGGTGGCCACACCCCAAGTGAAGAGATCAGCAATTCCTTCTCCAAGCACTTCACCAAGGGAGCAAGAGCATGATCAGCCCTTGGTAGAGCAAGATTAGCCCTTGGAAGAGCAAGATCAGACCATGGAGGAGCCACGTTATCCCACAAGGACCCGCAAGCCTCTTGGAGATTGGTGTCTGAATCACATTCTTCCTCCACAAAATGAAGATCAAGCCAATGTAGCTTTCCTTGGAGATCCATCTACACTTGGAGAGGTGCTGAATTGTGAAGATGCAAGCAAGTGGGAGTTGGCCATGCAAGAGGAGTACAAGGCCCTCATTGACAAAGGGACATGGGATCTTGCACCCCTCCCTTCCAAGAGATCAAGTGTGGGTTGTAAGTGGGTTTTCTCCACCAAAAGGGATGCTTTGGGTCACATTTTGAGGTACAAGGCAAGGCTGGTTGCTAGGGGGTTCTCTCAAGTGGAAGGGGTGGACTTCAATGAGACCTTTGCCCCCATTGCTAAGTTTAGCACCATTAGATGCATTGTGAGTATTGGGGCAGCCATGAACTTGGAGATGCACCAAATGGATGTGAAGACGGCTTTTCTCAACCCCAAGCTAGAGGAGGTCATCTACATGGATCAGCCCCAAGGCTTTGTGCAAGAAGGCCAAGGGCATCTCAAGTGCAAGTTGAAGAAGGCACTTCCCGGGTTGAAGCAATCGGGGAGAGCTTGGTATAGGGATATTGATGCTATGTTTGCAAGGAAGGGCTTCCAAAGAGGCTATGCTGATCACTCTTTGTACACCATACAAAGTTGTGAGCATTTGGTGATTGTGATCCTCTATGTGGATGATCTAATCCTCCTTGCAAGTAGCATGACCAAAATGCTTGAAGTGAAGGATATGCTCAAGAAGAAGTATGAGATGACGGATCTTGGAGAGTTGAAGTATTGCCTTGGAGTAGAGTTCAAGAGGGATAGGGCTGCCCGCACCATCACTATGAGCCAACGCAAGTACCTTGAAGAAATTACAAGCGGTTCAACATGGAGGAGTGCAAAGCCATAGGTACACCACTTGAGACTCATGGGAAGTTGCCCAAGCTCACAGATGCTGAATTTGAAGAGGTGAGGGCTGAAATGCAAGGTGTGCCTTACAAGGCAGCGGTGGGTTGCTTGATGTATGCCATGGTAGCCACAAGGCCTAATTTGGCCTTTCCGGTGAGTGTTGTGAGTCAACACACATCCAAGTATGGCCCAAAGCATTGGGCAGCGGTGAAGAGGGTGATGAGGTACCTTCAAGGCACACTTGGGCTGAAGTTGCAACTTGGAGGTGCAAATGTGAGTTTGCATGGTTTTTGTGATGCAGATTGGGCGAGTGATGAGGCGGATAGGAGATCCACCACCGGTTACGTGTTTATGCTTGGAGTGGGTGCCATTACTTGGAATTCCAAGAGGCAGCCCACCATAGCTCTTTCTACAACGGAGGCTGAATACATGGCCATGAGCCAATGCACCAAGGAGGCCATTTGGTTGAGGCAACTCTTGGCTGATGTTGGCCTTGTCCAAGTGGAGAGCACACAAATTTTGTGTGACAACCAAGGGGCCATTGCTTTGGCCAAGAATCCCACCCACCACTCTCGAACGAAGCACATTGATGTGCAACACCATTTCATTCGTGAACAAGTGGAGGCTGAGGTGATTGAGCTCAAGTATGTGCCTACCCAAGCTATGGTTACTGATGTACTGACCAAGTCCCTTGGGAAGCCACAACACCAAAACTTGATTGAGAAGATGGGCCTTTGAGCCTTTGACCACTTGCAAAGTGGGAGTGTTGAAGATCATATACATATTGTTGTAGACTATGTACATTCAGCCCTAGGAGTAGCATTAGACTCTTAGTTAGACTTAGAATCCATTGAGTATTGCTTGTAGTCAAAGGCAGCCCATCCTCGTCACTAAGGGCTCCCCAGTTTGGGGGGAGCGCGGGGTCTGCCCTGCCCGATTGAAGCCTGCCCGGGGAGGTCCCGCAGCCAGCCTCCCGCTCCAGCCTCCCCAGCGATGCGATGGTGCGCCGTTCCCTCCCGTTCCCTCCCATTCCCTCCCGTTCCCTCCCGTTCCCGTGGTTCATACCCTCCCCCGAGACCCGGGTGTGGGAGAACCTCCTATGTACTCTGAATTTTTTCCCTCCCCTTCATTCCATTGGGAGCATTTCGGGCTCCTCCCCTCTTCTCCTCTCAAAAAAAAACTAAGTCCTTTTTTTTTCAAAGCCCTCTTTTCTTCTTATTTCTCTTCAATTTCTACATTTAAGTAAGACCATTTATGTATTATCATAATGAAGAATCATAAGGGAACTCATAATGAAGGATTACACAAAGGCAAAATTACAAAGTGATAACAAAATCAATGAAAAAACTCAAATCATAAACTTTACTTCACAAATATCTCATGGTCACAATTTTTGCAAAAAATAGAATTTGCTCCTCCCTCTATCAATGTTTTTGTAGCACAAATGTCACAAGTGACCTTGGGAAGCTTACGGAAAATCATCCTTTTTTGCTTGGATTGAGAAAGAAGCACATGTGAAGAGCGCTTCAAAGGGGGGCGTGGAGCACTTGTTTCACCAACTTCCGAAATCTTACGTTTCCTCCCATGTCCCATTCTCATTCGCTTCACATTCTCTTGGATGGAAGCAATAGAACCTCGGAGGGGAAGAGTAATTGTATTGGGCCTTTCAAAATTTGAAGGCTCCAATAATGTGCCAAAACAAGCTTGAAGGGCTTGAAATTTTCGCTTCACCTCTTCTTCATTGTCACCATAAAGAGTTGCTTGACATAGTGATTCGATTTCACGTACCATGTTGAATGCCTTCTCACGCATGACACCAATCGAAAGAGCCTCCTCCCTTGGTACATCCGGTTGAGTTGGAGTTATAAGCTCCATGTCTTCCATGTTGATTTGTGGAGGCAATGGTTCCTCAACCACTTCATTTTCTTTGAGCCCTTCAAAAAATACCTTCACAATCGATTGGACACCAAATATGTGTTTGCAAGTGGAGACCCTATCGGGACAATCACAATAATGTGATTTCAATGAAACACTATACCATAGGTTAGGAGAAGTCTCACTCTTGACATGAAAGAGGAGATGCTCCTCATCAACAACCTTCAAAACATCCATAGGACAAGATTGATAAGCCTTCAAAATTCGTTCTCCTCCTTTCAATCGATGTCTATGAGTGTTGTCATTCCCTCTCCTTATGTATCGTTCTGAGTCACCTACAAGTTCAAAAAATAGGTTTGAACTTAGCCTCATGTTCAAAACGTATTTATAAAAAAAAATTGAATACAATAAAATAAACATAGAATAATATACAAAAATGAGGAACTTACTTAAACGTTGAGTCATTCGGAATTGACTCAATAATGTGGGTTGGCCCACACGAGTGCCATCCTTGGCACTACCAACAATTGCCACTATAAGGTCTCGGAGGGACCGGTTCACTTTTCCTTGTAAGAGGGTGTATTTAATCAACTCCCAATGTCTTTCGACATGATTAGTTGTATCCATACCCCCATAAGCAAATAACCTCCCAAATCGAGGCCACAACCTTCTCCAAGGACAATTAATTCCGGCCCATCCGGAAATCACATATTTGGCAAAAGTCGGGATGTGTTGAAACTCAACACAAAATCTTCTTAAATTCTCGTCAAAATGGTCCTCATTAGGGCAAAGCATTAAAACATGTAATGCCCTCCACACCCGATCCTTGTCCTCATTAGGAACCTTGGTTAACAAGTTCTCACTCCATGCCTTCATGACATGGAAGTGACACAAGAGAACTTGTCCACCAACTTGTGTTTTGGTACCCTCTTCAAAAGTCCAACAATGAGCATCATTGCTCACAACTCTTTGAATAGCATTCAAAGATGGCTTGTGTTTGTCAATGATGATTGCGGAGGGTCTAATCTCTCCTAAAGATTCAAACACATGGGATAATGCTATCTCTATAGCAAGACCCTCATGTCCTTCTTTAACGTCATTGCTACAAAGCATGTAAAAAACCGGAATGCCAATTCCATCTTGGTTTGGTACAATTGCCGCATAAAGCGGCAAACCGTATTGGTTTGTTTTGAATGTAGAATCCAAGGCCCAAGAATTATTACCTGAAAACCGTAGGGCCGATTTTCGCATGAAGTCATCTTGTATAACTACCACAAATGTTCTTTTCTTGGGGTCTTCATTCTTGGGTGCATACGGTTGATAGTACAAAATCTTCCCTTGAGCTTGTAAATTCAAGATCTCAATTTGTGCCGCATCCCAATCGTCTTTCCGAAGTGCATCTACACACATCCAATCAAAAATTTGAATACAAATTAAAACATAAACATGAATTTAAATAAAAATGAGAACATAAACATGAAGAATTGAAGTACAATTTAAATACGCAATGCATTTCATAACTTCACATAAAAAATGAAATATGGAAAAAAAATTAAATACCGTTGATTCTTAAAGAATATGCAAGTATTTGCACTTCTTTTTTGATGACGAAAAATCTATATGTAGCACGTTCCACCTCCGGTACACTTTGTGAAAATCTCTCTTGAGCATCAACCGACGTTGTTTCAATGGCTCTTGGTGAAAGCATGAACTTCAAGTTCTCCATAACCCACGCGATAACATAAGGGTGCATCGGTAGAAAGAAAAGATCGGAATCGGAACCCGGAGTGTGACCACTATGTTTGCTATGAATATAGATTGTAGCTTGAAGCTTACTATGAGGCAAGGTGTTTGAGCACTTTGACACATTGGGCTCCTCAACCTTCATTTGGAATTCACAACTACATAATCTAGAGGTTCTATTCCTTCTAGAGCCCTTGTCATCCATAGGCTTCACATCAACCGTTCTCCTATGAAGACGGTTTTTGTTTTTTCCACGATGACAACGGTAATAAGTCACAATTTTGGTTTTCCCTACACGGCATTTCAAATGCCTTCTTAGCACAATGTACTTTGTGCTAAGTGCATCTATAGTTGCACTTAAGTTCTCCAATGGAACCTTCACTACCTCATCCCACACTTTCTTCTCTTGGCATACATCACAAGAGTTCATACAATTTTGTATGAATGAGGTTTGAATTCCTCCCACATAGCTATCCGTACTCCATTGAGAACGAATGGCATTTGTTGTCATGGAGATTGACAAATGTTTCCCATTTTTGTCAATGTGTCCTCCATGCACAATGGAACGCCAATAGTCTATTGGCGGAATTTGCCTATCCTTTGTGTCATTCAAAGGGGATAAAACAAATCCACTTAAAAGTTCTACAACTTTTAATCTTCCTTGAAGTTTTTGCCACCTCTCAATTGTAAGAGATTCCACATTTTTTTGTGTGGAAGGCCTATGAAGGTTGGAGAGGGGACAAAAAAAAGAATTTGCCTCATGAATTTGTTGATATGAGGGAAAATATCCTCCTCTTATGCAATCAATCATGAGTGCAAGAGATTGGAGATTGAAGTGCACATACTTGGGGAATGTTTCAATGGGAATGTCTTCAAAAATTGATGAAGGTGTTGGACCTCCAATGTTGACATGCTCCACACCCTCCTCTAACACCTCCTCCCAAGGCTCCAAAATCTCCTCACCAACATCCTCCTCATCCGAATCCGACTCTCCATTTGATGACAAGAAATGAGTTTCTTGAAACCCTAAATTTCCTATGTGCACACCTTGAAGAAATTCTTCCACCCCCACCATCTCACTTAAATCGTCTTCAAAGTCGGAGGGATAGAAATTATCATCCTCCATGTAGTCTCCATCTTCTTCCATCTCTCACGCCAATGCTTGACACAAACTCTACAAGTACACCATCTCCAATCTCCATTTAGCACACAATACTCAAATGAAAATATGCTAAACCCTAAATTATTACAATTGCAAAACAATAGACACAAACTTATGTAGAGTTAAAAGAAAGGGGTACATGAAGAATAAGAGTACATAAAGAGTTGTACATACCTTGAGTTGTTGGAGCAACGTGTGATGACCCAAGTGTGGGAGAAGAGGGGAAGAAGAGGGGAGGAGCTCGAAATGCTCCCAGTGGAATGAAGGGGAGGGAAAAAATTCAGAGTACATAGGAGATTCTCCCGCACCCGGGTCTCGGGGGAAGGTATGAACCACGGGAACGGGAGGGAACGGGAGGGAATGGGAGGGAACGGCGCACCATCGCATCGCTGGGGAGGCTGGAGCGGGAGGCTGGCTGCGGGACCTCCCCGGGCAGGCTTCAATCGGACAGGGCAGACCCCGCGCTCCCCCCAAACTGGGGAGCCCTTAGTGACGAGGGCAGCCCATGGTGGTTAGTTATCCCATAATGTATGTGGATAACTAGTGAAAGGCTTCTACCTTATGTTCAACCCACTCATGGGGTTTGGTATCTTCCTACCATCTAAGTAAAGCCTTTCTTCCATTGAAGTACTTTGTAATCTCAATAAATGCCATAATCTAGCAACTCAAAAAAACACGTCCCAATGCAACCAACATTGGTATCTTTTTATTCCTCGGTTTGCTATACTCCTTTTCAAAACCCGTAAATTGATCAAATATGAAGAGTCCGCAACTTGGTTTACAATAGGAAGATTCATAATCATCATACCTTTTCAAGCATTGTTATGTATGTGCCAATAAATTGAACCTTCCTTTTTTTACATGAAAAATCTTTTTTAAATATAAATTTTTTTCCTCTCCTTTTTATAATGCACAAAAGTCCATTTGAAATATGGATTGCTGACGTGCATTGTATCAATTTTTTTTATAAATCACCAGAGCAGAATGAAGTCATCTTTCCTCCACTTGAACTCCGATATGAGTTCCAGTACTTCCCTTATTTCCGCTCATGGATTGGGGATGTCCTTAAGGTGACCCACCCAAAACTGCCACTTTTTGCTATTATACCTAGTTACTATTGCTAAATTGGTCAAATGTGCATATTTTCTTGTTAGCAAGTGAAAAGAGGTTAAAATGCACCAAAAAATGTGATATTCGAGGTAGGAGGTTCTAAAATCATCCACCTCTTCAAATGTACATTGTTTGTACATGTTACTTTTTCATTGTACCAACAATGTACAAATAGTGTACATTTGAGGAGGTGGATAATTTTTTTAATTTAAATGTAGTACATCCTTGTAATCACATCTATTTACTTCCCAGGATTTTCCAAGATTTTAGAAGTGGCAATTTTGGGTACAATAACACTTGTGAGTGCTACTACCTTAGATGCCAATTCCATTTGTCTTTCAAAGAAAATTTACTGAAAAAATATTTCAAGAAGCTTCACCTCCCCAAATTCATGTTACAGCTTCTAGATGGGCACTTTATGGACCTCCTAAAGGTAGTATGCTCTACAAGCAACCATTTAAGAGCTGGTTTGCCTTTTTCATAGGCTGAAGTGGACATAATTATTTTTAGATCATTTTTCAGAGAAAGAGAAATGGATGTGGAAACTAACACAAGTGGTTTTGTATTTTTCCAAGTATTTTTGAATTACTTATAAATTTTCAAAGATTCAGGGCATAGGCACCTATTTGTGACGATAGGTCTCCCAAAATCTGTTCACTTGCAATTTGTAAACAGATGTGCGGAAATCAAAGGTAGTGATTGTCTCTTGCAATAGAAAAATAATTTTTTCTTGATGCATTCAATTGTTACAGTGGTCCATTTAAGGATCACCTGCTTTCCATTTTTCACCCCAAAATAGGAGCGATTTGAAGAAGGTGAGCACTTTTAGAGCATATTACCTTACCTTGGATACCATTTGCAAATTGAGCACCGAAGGGTCAAACTTTTTTTTTGGGTAGAATTTCTAGAATTGTTTCTTCCACATAGGTACATATTGATTTTGGAGATGTACACAAAGTGATGATGTCAGCTTTGGGTCAGTGGCACATTTGGGGTGCCCTCCTTACCAAGTACAAAACTGATTACGTGAATGATTTGTGGAGTCAGGACACACTAGCTTGGTGAATTCTAGCTTTCCAAGTGTTCCATGCTGCACAGAGTTCACGCGTTTCGAAGCAGATCGGAAGTTGTGTGAGTGTTGGTGAAGGAAAAAAACATTGTCAACAAATCAGTTGAATGGGGGCCCTTGGGTTTTCAGTTCTTTGAGAACCGGACCCCCCCCCAAAAAAAAAAATTAAACCTAAAAGTAAAATTAGTGGAGGACCCAATTTCACCCTACTGCATTTAAATGTAGGGAAAATTGTAAGGTTTTTTTGCACATAAGTTAACATTTAGTAGCAATGAGAAGGATTCTCCTCCCTTGGACGGAACGGTATGGAATATTCTACACCCTTCAATAGCTAAGAAGACATGTGTCAAGAATTGTCCAAATTCTAAATAACAATCAAGCAACCATGTCAGTAGCATAAGCTTAATTATTTAATTGTAGTGACTGTGCTGTGTACAGTCCATGGGTCGTAGTTACACATGATTGGGTCAATAGCAAAAAAAAGTTTCTAAATTATTTCATAAACCTTCAAGAAAAAAAAACATTTAGTTCGTAGAGAAAAATAAATTGAACAATTGATTACTTCACTTTGCTTCCCAAGCCATTCAGGATTTGTGTTTTGAATTGTGAAATCAAGCTCTGTACATGCATATGGGGCGGTAGGAGGTGAAACAACCTGTAAGGGATATGTAAATTATAGTTAGTAGGAGCTCTTGAACTACTTATAGTTAACCCCTAAAGTCCCATTGTCCCCTCGGGGGACAATTTGGAATTCGGGTAGGTTCCTATGGGCTGAAATTTTACCCTAATTTTTTGAAACTTTTTCTGAAGATAGAAAATCTGATAAGCTTTGTGGGAATATAATTTTTATTTCAATCAGTGCCCGGAAGCAAAAGTTATACCACAAAAAGCCTGAAACTGAACTCAGCGAGCAGCACAAAAAATATTGCAAAAATTCAAAATAAATTTTTTTAAATTTTTTTTCTCAAAGATAATGTTTCTGTCTACATCTAAAGCTTTGATTCATTCCATTTTGATTAGTGATGTGAAAGTTATGAACAATCTTATTTTTCGGGCAATCTAAGTATCTTTTTGGAAAAAAACAACTTGTAGGATTCATCTCAGAATGCAATTTTCAAATTTTTTCAAATTTTTTTTTTTGAAAAGGTTAAATTTTCTTGTTAGAACAATCTCACTGTTGGGATTATTGTATTTCAATCCCATCTAAGAGCTATTATCAATTTAGTTTTTCTTTCAATCTTGGACCTACTTCTACTAGACAATTTTTTGAAGTATGAAAATCAAGTTGTTATTTTTTGAAATTTTTTTCCTAGACTTCCAACTCAATTCTTCAACACAATAAATTTTAAATTCAAACTCCATAGTGTAATTTTTTTCCACAAATAGAGATCAAAGTCATCTAAAATTGCAGTCCAATGTTCAAAAAAACTTGTTTTTTCAACTTTGAATGCTCATATCTCTCAATCTGTACGGTCAAACTTCATGAAATTTTTACCACATGATCTTAAACAAGTAAAGTTTAAGATCCTACGGTTCAATTCCAAAAAAAGTATTTTTTTTGTTTTTTTGGACTAATGCAGTAGAAATGGCAGTTTTGAATGGTTTTTGACAGAAAAATGGCCTTGGGACTTTAGGGGTTAAATCAAGAGCAAGAATTGTGTCTGAAGTAGAATTTCAGACCTCATTTAGGCATAGCAAAATAACTTTTCTCAAAAAAATTTGAACTAAAAAATTTGAGAAATCAAGTTAAATTTCATATCCAAAAATCCGTTTGAGATTTTGAGCCTCTAATCAAAAGTTATGGACAAGTTTCAAAGAGGGATTGGAAGGGAAATTTTCTTTGACACTTTTATTAGAGGCTTGAAGTCTCAAACGGATTTTTGAAGATGAAATTTAGATTGATTTTAAAATGTCTTTAGTTCAATTTCTTTTTTTAAACATTATTATATTATGACTAAATGAGGTATGAAATTCTACTTCAAACATCATTTTGACATTTTGACAATGAGCAGTCAAGATCTCATTTTCAAATTATTCCATATTCTTTGAGGATTCATGGTAAACAATTGATTTAAATATAAAAATGACATTTCCAACCTTCATTCCTACAAAAGTTATTGAAACAATTCCTTCATTGGGCTATCAAAGAAAAAATTGATGGCAAAGGAATAAATGGCATTGGTATTTGATTCAAAAGATTCTTAAGATTTTCAACAAACCATTTTAAGATTTCTTTGTTGATTTGTTTGGCTAGTCTGAGATTTAGCAAAAAGAATAGAACACACCATAAATGTATTGCCACAATCTCACTACTAAAGTTTACTTTAATCCCCCAAGTAAACTTAGAAGTTTTTTGTGGATGAAGCTTCCACGGAAGAGAAGGTAGCTTTTTTGAAGGCTATTGAATGTTATACAATAGGACAATTCACTCATGTGGAGTTGGGGTTGAAAGTGTTGGAATTGGGTAGGATAATTATGGTTTCATGAATTCAATGAACACCAATTACTATTTCAACACTTGACAAAAGGTTCCTTCATTATTTCACAATCTTTAAAAATGCTTTTGGATTACCATTGCAACTGTCGAGAGAATGGACCCATGAAGTTCTTGCATGTTTGAAGGCCCAAAACCTCTTCAAAATACTAGTCTTCAAAGCAAGGTTAAAATTAATCTTCATCTATACTTATTTTTAAACATATCTAACTATAGGATTGTTTATTTAACTTGTTAGAATACACCCTTCTAAAATTTTAGAATAAGAGACCTTACCAATTGCAAGATTATTAGTGATGCTTGGATTTGGAAAATAAATAATTTCCAACTCTTTCCAAATGGTTAGGTTTCATCTTTCAATTCTTTTACCCCAAAATGTGTAGATCCTACAACTCTCTATAATATATTGAAAAAATAAGTTAGAAATACATATTAAAAATTTCAATTTTTTTCATATTCATGCTTTAAGAAAATAGTAAGTAGAAAGAAGTAGAAAATTATTTAAAGTACAAAATTGTTAAGAATTTAGTTATGGAATTGAAAAATGCTAATCTCAATGGTTGTAATGTTGTAATAAACAATCTACATCCCATGGTTTTATTTTTTTCAAAAAATATTGAAAATTGAGTTAAATAAAGGACTTCAAAGTATATTTTAGAGGTAGATGTGGAATTTAGCAAAAATAAACCTAATTCTCTAGATTTTTTTGAGTAGTTTTACTTTTGATCTAGGCACATGATCAACAAACAAAAATTATTTCCACCTAGGAGATACATGTCCACACTACATGTCAAATTTTCAAAAAAATCTATTGAAAATTGACATTGTAGGAACTTACTTGTCCAAATTTTCAATTGGTCATTCCATGACCACTTAATCCTTCAGGGATTAAAAGGCTAATAATAAAATCTTAATGCAACTGAAACAATATAAATTATATATAGAGCAATGAAATTTAAAGCAAACAATTCAAAAGCATTCTCATGAGAATGTGTGCCATGTTACCAATTTGTGTCCAATAGTTGGCAAAGCAATTGTAGAATTATGAGGTGAAATTGGTTTTTTTTGTCTGAGCAACACAAGTAGCTAAAAGAATATTTGGTTGCTATTAATAAAAATATTATTATTATTATTTATTCAAGTATATTGTGTTAAAATTTCAAAGTGATAAACCTCATTGATTCCAAAATATATACCTTTGAGAGAAATGTTTTCTTCATTACTTTGCACTTGCATAGTTCATCTTTCAAAATTTTCCTAATAAAATATGTGTGTCTCACAACTTGTACAAGTTGATAAGTTGCTTTAAATTTAGTTGAAAATCCATGAAAAAAATATTCAAGAATCCCCCCTTTAAATATAAAAAGTTTTTCTTGTTGCCCAACTTGATCGAGTTCTAAGCAAAAAGACTAAATTATAGTGCAAATTCTATAAAATTTGTCTTGCATTCAAAACAATCCATCTATTTGTGTGCATCTATGTGTAGGATTCCAAACATTGGATTGATAAACTTGGATGGAAATTGCATGCCCAAAATTCATAAAAGCCTCCAAAACACCCCTCAATCACATAGGCATTAAAAATGAAAATAGGTTTATCAATCCACTTTATCAAATTTGCAAGTTACATTGTCTTAGAAAATTAAAAATTAAATCTTTGGGTTTTACCTTTCCTATGTGTCTATTACAAGATAACATAGAGAGATTGCAACAATCATGCTACTGACATTAATGATTGTCTTCTACAATGGAGAAGAAGAAGAAGGATAAACTTGGTCTGAAAGACCACCATGAATGAAGCCTTTATTTGGAATGGCTCAACTATCTAAGCCAAATGGTGAATTCCATTCTCGATGCCTCTATTAGGAGGTAGATTCTTTAAAGAACTAATACGTACCTTCCCCTAGTAAACTCCATCCTTGACCTCCATTAGGAGGTAGATTCTATAAACTTAAAACAAACATATACTTTTCTCCAATAAATTCTCAGATTGCCATACGACAACAAGGTCAATTGCCCCCCTTCCATAGTTGAGGAACTTTGGAGGTAAGCATACCACACCTTCATCTAGGTTTGAATCAATTTTATGACCACTTCATGAGTTTGCTAAGGCCAAAGCCATTGAGCCAAAGTTGCATGTGCCTCTTTGACAATGGACACCTAAATTTGCCTTGGTCACACATTAGAGTACACCGATGCGTAGTAGTTAGACCCACAATTGATTTAGTTTCCAAAATATCTCAATTTGCAATAAAATCTTCATTCACGCTATAATTATATTTTTTTGCAACGCAGCAACATTTAATCCCTAAAGTTCTTTCATATTTAGAAATCCAAAACTACTTCAAAATACCGGTCTCCAAAGCAAGGCTTAAATCTTCATCTATATTTAATTTTTAGCGAATCCAACTATAGAATCCTTTTGTTAATTTGTTAGAGTTCACTCTCCTAAAATTTTAGAACAAAAAACCCTTACCAATTACAAGATCATGAATGATGCTTGGATTTGGAAAATAAATAATTTCCAACTCTTTCCAAATGGTTAGGTTTCATCTTTCAATTCTTTTACCCCAAAATGTGTAGATCCTATAACTCTCTATAATATATTGAAAAAATAAGTTGGAAATACATATAAAAAAATTCAATATTTTTCATATTCATGCTTTAAAAAAAAATAGTAAGTAGAAAGAAGTAGAGAACAATTCAAAATACAAAATTGTTAAGAATTTAGTTATGGAATGAAAAAATTTCAATCCCAATGGTTGTAATGTTGTAATAATCAATCTACATCCCATGGTTTTATTTTTTTCAAAAAATATTGAAAATTGAGTTAAATAAAGGACTTCAAAGTTTATTTTAGAGTAGGGATTCTACAACTATCCACAAACTAAAACTCCTCGTAACTTTGATCTCATTAATTAAAATGGAATGATTCAAAGCTTTTCTCTCTCTCTCTCTCTCTCTCTCTCTCTCACACACACACATATATATAAAGAATAAAAATTTCATTCATAGTGAGATGCCCAAAATTGCTATATTGCCAAAAAATATTCAATTAGGTCCTATAAGGGTTAAAATGGTCTAAAAAAGGTTTTGAGTATTGGTGTATTTTTATTGGAGATTTTATACCAAAACTTGATGTAGTCCATATTTTAGCAATATGGGGCATAGATATTGGAATCTCAAATATTTCTTAGGCAACCTTTTTCTAATTCCACTTGAGATAGGGTTAGAGATTTGCCAAATCTTTCTTATCACAATAATTTGTGTAACCTAAATAAAAAAAATGTATTTTTAAATAACATAAATAGGTGTCTTCATCTTGCACTTGATTGCTGCAAAAATTATCTATAAAAATCCAAATAGTTTATTCATATTAATATGATTTTTATTATTAAACTAAAAAAGTTTTATTGATTTGGCATGGTAGTAGTCAAAATGGGAGTGCAAGTTCGCTTACTATAGAATGCATTTTGGAAAAATTGTATGAATAAACTAAAAAAAATTCAAAGTGCTGAAAATTGATGTATCCAAACTTTTGCCTAATCCATAGCCTAGTCTTTTGCAATAAAATTATATGAATAAACTAAGAAAATTCATCTAATTGGATGTTGTGAAAATCTTTATTTCATTTATAGTGCATCAAGCATAAATGAACCAAAAATAAATAAATAAGAAATTGAATTGTAAAAAAATGTACTAGACAATGTACAAATTTTGAACCCTTGAGAATGTGCCTCAACCCCCTACTCAACACTAGTAGAAAAGAAGGGTTTTCAGCATCAAACAACAATTAGATTTATATATCTTGGTTTTGCATATTCTTCTAGGCTTGTAGAACCAAGCTCTCCTTTATATTTAGGTGCTCCAAAATCTCCTTCCTACTAGTGGAAGCCCACCTCAAGATATGAGCTTAAAGCAAATTTTGGAGGACAGTTTGGCCAAAATGCTAATAGCTAATTAATTGAACATAAATCACATCAAGAGCTACCCTTGTTAAAAAATTGTACAAAAATGTAGATAAGATACTTTGTAGCCTCTTTTTAATTCACACTATCTCTAAAAGCCATGACCCCAATAGGTTGATCTTTGAAAGCCAAGTCATGAACCTTGAGAGTTTTTTTCTAAGAGCATTTGCACCTTGTCTCCTCTAATTTAATTGATGCAAAATAAAGGATTTCTATTAGAGAAAGAATGGGGCTTCAAGAGGGCCACAAGAGTTGGACTAACAATCTAAATATAAAAACAATACATATTTTTTATTCAAACAATTCAGAGTGTTGGTCCAAAATCAAGTAGCCTTTTTGAGGCCCCATTTTTTTTCTAATGTAAAGTCCATGCACAATAACATTTTGAGGGGTTGGTCAATTTTCATACCTTTGTACATTAAGTGGACTCTCCATGTAGAAAATCAAGGTATACAAATGAACTTTGACAAAGATACAAATCTAGACTCTTAATCTTTAGGGCCGCGCTTGCCCATTTTGATTGATTCGATTTAAATTTTGGAAATAATTTAAAGCTAATGGTTCACCTATAAGTGAGGTTTGAATGAAGTAGGAGGGCACGAAAAGTGTACATCTAACATCCCATGTACCGTACATGGAGGGAATCATGAGGGAATCCGAATCTCAGAAAAAGTTCTATTTGTCTACATATTCATCGAGCCCCAAACCTCCAATGAATAACATTATAAACTCATATTTTTCCATGCTCCCAAATCGGGACAAAGTCCAATTTATTTGATGGTTGTAGCACCTTCAATGGTTGTAGAATATCTAGTTAGATATATGCTTAATATTTAAAGTCAACAAGGAAGTTTGACATCCGATGGATGATAGAAAATCCTTTCAATAGGATAGAAGTGCAACTATTCATCCTTGAAACTTTATTGTGAAAAACAAAGGTCTTATATAGTAGTTTGATTTCCAATGAGTGCTTTTGTAGTTTTTAAAGGTAATGATTCACAGGGTAACCAACCAAAGGGATGATTTCCGTAATCACAAGTCCATTGTTTTAAGGGCTAAGGCTCACATGCTCGCATTTTCATGCCCATACACTAACATTGTTGTTGCAATAATTCATGAGAAATTCACGAGTCAACTACTAAATTTCAAAATCCACCCAATTTTGTAGAAAAGACAAACAAAAATCTAAAATTTTCCTTGGAAGTGCCCAACATTTGCAAGAGGAGAATCAAAATTGTTGATTGACAAAAACTCCTCTTAGGGAGGCTCATGAAAAGCAGGAAAAGGCAAATTTTCTGATTTCTAAAAAACTGGTTTTGAAGTTGAAGTTGAATTTTTTCAATTACTTTTCAATTCAATAACAAGACGAAAGTCTATAACTTATTTGTAAAGTATTCTTATATAGTTTCTCCACACTCACATATAAAGTGAAGGCACCCAAAAGCATCCCTGTACCTATTCACCTGTACCTTAGACTACCTCTTGAGTCTTGATGTCTCCCTAGACTTTAGTTAATGTGTCCTTCAAATGCTCACCTCTGATTTGTTGACACATTTGAAGGACACATACTTAACTCTGATTTGCTAATGATTGATTTTTGCAGATTTTAGTTTACAGTCCACCTATATTACAGTTTCAGTGGTCTAGGCAGCCGACACTTTGAAAAATCATAGAAATTACATACTACATCCAAAAAATCTTTTTTTTTTTTGAATATTCATGATTTTCACTTGCTAATACTACAAAAATACAATTTTTAGGAAAAGGTGTCTCCAACTATACTGAATTGCTTATATTGACACTTTTGGGTGCTTCCACCTTAAGTGAAAGCATCATGAAACTCAACGAGTAACATAAGGTAGAAGGCTCGAGAACAATTCGGGCATTTAGAACCGCCCACCCAATAAATGTACACAGTTTGTACATGCTGTTTTTTCATAGCCTTTACTGATGTACCAACAGTGTACATTTCAGGGGTGGGCGGTTTTGGAGCCCTAGGGTAGTTCAACTTAAAAATTTCATAACTAATTCAAAAATGATCCAAAAAATACGAAACAACTTGGGTTAGATGCCAAATCCTCTTGCCTTTGAAGGAAAATTCACTGATAAATATTTTGAGAAGTTTACCTTGCCTAAAATTCAGTTCCAGGGCTTAGATGGTTGGTTACAAAACTCCAAAAATTCATCTCCCATTCCGACACCGCACGGAATTTGGCTCCACTAACTTTGCCTTGCCTGGGGATTTTCAAGGCAACTGACCCCGCCGGCACAGCACAGATAACAGATTGTCAAAATTGTCAAATTTTTCAAAATTCAAACGACGACTGCGTGCCTGATCTGACCCCGAGGGAGATTTGTCAGAATTTCGCTCTCACGGACCCCACTTCCATAATTGCAGGCGCAATCAATTGCAACGAAAAGCAGAAGATCTTCTTCCTGCATCGCCTCCATTGGATACGGCCCAAGCCATTAACTTACTACCCTGGGTCCCTCCAACAATCCCCTA
Organism: Rhytidiadelphus loreus; assembly: GCA_947034895.1. Lineage (NCBI taxonomy): Eukaryota > Viridiplantae > Streptophyta > Bryopsida > Hypnales > Hylocomiaceae > Rhytidiadelphus > Rhytidiadelphus loreus. Next base: position 18,100,109 of record OX344764.1, on the reverse strand, counting down.
CAGTCTGCCAAGTGTCTAATGCCAAGTGGCACCCACCCCACCCAACTGGTTTCCAACTCCCAAATAAGCAAAAACGACAGCTAGAACGCACACCCCACCGGCCCTTTTTTATTTTTGCTCCTTTTTTCCATTAATTTTCCATTAAAAATTTCAGTTTGCGCACTGTTCCTCGAGATGAGTCATCACCCCTTGTCACAAACTATAAATCCTGACCCTCTCATCCCTCTTCAGGCATCTCATCAACTCGATCTGCACTCAAGTCTTATCTTGCGCTACAATATCAAATATCTCTCTTCATGCACGCCGAGATCGAAGCAGTCTTCAAGCTCGTCCAGTCTGCAATCGGGTCACGCTTTAGTCGTCTGTGCAAGCCGATTTTCCATTGACGGAAGTTCTGTAGCTAGCCTGTTTAATTTTTGCATTGAAGCTCGCTCGCTCTACAGATCGATCGAGTTACTTTTGTTTGACTATTGAATTGCAATCGAGCGTTGCAAACCAGCAGTTTGGGGATCCAGCAATTTTGAACCTGCAGTTTGGGGATCCGCTAGCTAGTTCGTGTATTCATTGCATATATACAGCACTGTGTTCATTCTCTTGATTTTGTTACTTCAGTGAGCGTTGATAGATCGATCAGTGTTTGGTTAGAGCAGCTGTAAGTGGCCGGGATAGAGCGAGTTCGTTCGATCGATCGATCAGTTCGTGCGCACGTTCTTTTGAAGTGGGCTGTGTCGGTGGATTTCTACAGAGGTTCGTGATCTGGAGTTACTGCGGTAGCTAGTACGGTGGAGGTTTTATTTAGTTTCGGTTTCGTTGCAACTAGCTTGTGGAGTTGGTACGCTGCTATCGAACGGGCAGCTGGACTTTTTCTTGCGAGCACGTAGCTAAGGTGGTTGGCAAAGCTAGTCGGTCGGTGATTTTCTCAACGTTGGTGTGGAAGAGTCGGTGAATATTGTAAGTAACGACGTTTAACGCTCATGACAATGTGAAAAGCAAATCCAATGCTGTACCAAAGACGAGTAGCTAGAGTTTTTGTGAGTGTTTGCTAGTGAAGCTGTATAGTAGAAATGTTGTGAGGACTGCTGCTCTGCTCATGTGACACACCTCTTGTATTGTAGAGTACATGTCGATCTGTACCATCTCTCCATGGGGCAGCTAGCTAGCATTCCACTTGTGTTGTCGCGCGCTGCAGAAGTTTGATTGAGAGGGTTATGAATTGTGTAAGTAGTACGTACTGATCATGACTTTCTGTGACGACGTCGTGGTGTAACAGAACCGCAAGTGCTAGTCGAACGTCGGCTCGACATGACCCTGCCCAAGAGAACTCCGGGATCGACCCGCTCAAACGAACACCAGGTAATGTAGTTCCTTGGAGCCTTTGTTTTTGAGTCTCTTTTTTATTTATGTACCTGATCTGGTACATAGTGAACAACCTGGAAACAATTTTGTAGTCGTGATCATAGTGTGGTACTGTCTTTGAAAAACTTGTGTACTATGATGAATCTCATGTCGAAATCTGGCTTTCGTACCTTTGATTTGCACCCCTGTTTTGCGGTATGTCAAAAACGAGGTGACCACGAGGGTCACAATTTGTAGTGGTGATAATAATTTGGTACTTTTTCATGCGAAGTTTGGCTACCATTATGAACATTTTGTAGAACTCTGGCTCTCATGCTTTTCATTTTCATTTTACTAGTAAGTGCTGCTCATGTCAAATATTAGGTTGCCATGTGGGTGACATTCTTTTTTGTTGTGGGTCCGAGATTACTACTTTAGTAGGCTCGAGTTTCTGACGGCGATCGGTAGCTAGATCATTAATTTCCATGTGGACTTTGGTTGTGATGCATAGCTTGTAAGAAGTAGCAGCGCCTTGGTTTTATCTCGTTACGGAAGTGGCGCCGACTTCGTTACCAAGGTAGCCGTGCCGCGGCCTGTCCCGCGAGGACGCCATGTTCGACCCGCAGCTCGAGTTGCGCCGAAGAATGACCCCCAGAATGTGCAGAAGCTCGTGGCTGGGTTTCTCCACAACCTTGATCTCCCAGCTTCTCTCAAGCGGTACCTCTCAATCTCCATTTTTTTGGTTTCAGTTGTAGGCGCCCCTAAGACTTTAGTTGAGGCTACAAGTTCTAACAAGTCTCGCATCATTTTTTTCTTATTTCTGCCTATTTTGTAACAAGTTTTCAAGATTTTTTTGTATGGTCTGGCTACATCATTGCATCTTCCTTCTAGCGTTTCTCACTGGCTTATCGCTACAGACCTAATTGCTGGCCATATTTCAAATTCTGGCCATACTTCGCTCAAAAACGAGTGACTAACCCCAGTTTAGTTTCGTGGTTTTGGATCTCTTCGTCGTTTCGGTATTAATCTCAGAGCTCCAATTTGGTTTTGCTGACCCTTTTCAATCCGGTTGTTGATTTATGCAGAAGGCCCAAGTACCACGTGGTGCATCTTGCCACAGAAATGGCTCCTGTCGCCAAGGTAGGGTTTTCTTAGTCTTTAGTTTTCATCCTCAGTCTTGTTGTACATGTTTTTGTTTATAAATCTCTTTTACAGCTTCGTAATTGGAAATTAGTGTTGTTCAAGCTTCAGAAGAAGATTGAGGTGTAGGAACGATCTCCGGAGTTCACTAACTTAATTAAAACGTCTGTTTCGTTCGATGATCTCCAGGTCGGAGGTTTGGGCGATGTGGTGACAGGACTTGGCCGAGCACTTCAAAAGAAGGGTCACCAAGTGGAGATCATTATCCCAAAATACAGGACTCTGGATTTGACCGGAGTCAAGAATTTCAAGGTTAGTTTTCACTCCCGTTCCATTTTCAATTTGCAACTAGTTGTTTGACCGTTCACAAAAAGATGTTTCCATTTCCACTGCTGAAATTTCTGTGGTCGGTGCATCCTTGCTTGCCCCTGTTTAAATCTTTTACAAAGTTTAGATATAAATTGGGGTTTGTAAGGTACTATTGTGGTAAAAATTATCAGAAGTATGTGTTTAATGACATTAATGGTCATGTCGTCCTTCTCATCTACATTACTATAGTCGGATTGAATAATGAAAAGTTCAGAAATTTTCAAATGGTGGTTTCGAAATTAACAGTTAGAACTTCCCATGTATTTTCACTTTGAAAATCATTTTTGTTATATTTGTTATTAAGATATAAAATATGTGGTTTCTTGCAATCCTGTTCCGATGTTTGAATGGAATATGGGCTGGACTGTGCAGAAACTGAACAAGCAATTTTACTCTTACTTTGAGGGTTCTTTGCACAAGAATGAGGTGTGGACTGGCGAGGTTGAAGGTAAGTCAGTGATTGCCCCCGCCATCAACTTTAGAAGAGCTTGCCTTTCATCGTTTCTTTCTGTGCTTTGTTTTGTGAGTATTCGTGAACAAAGCTAGGTGCACTTTATACTACATTAGGATCCCATGCCACTTGGTGAATCTGCAGATTTACATCTATCGTGCTTCTAACATGCTACTGCAATTAAGAATATTTTTGGTGCAAAGATTGCTTGATAAAATTTCACCAAAATCGAGTGGAGTCTCACGTAAAGATTGCAATTGGTGTAGGCCTTTCGGTGTACTTCATCGACCCTCAGCATCCAGCGAACCTTTTCGACCGTGATTCTGTCTACTGCCAGCCGGATGACCTGAAGCGCTTCACGTACTTCTCAAGGGCGGCGCTGGGGTTTCTGGTGCAATTCGGCAAGCGGCCTGACATCATTCACTGTCACGACTGGCCAGTGGCCGTCGTGGTAAGTACCTGTTCGAACCCCTCTTTGGTTTCTTCAATCTCTTCCAAGTTGCCATTTTTTGCACTAAATACAAACTCCTGTTTGTTTGAAACTTTGATTCTGATTCATTTGTGTCTTATGGTTCTTATGCTTGCAGGCACCGTTGTACAAGAGCATTTATGCCAAATCGGGTCTAAACGCAAAGATTGCCTTCACCTGTCATAATTTTGAACCTCAAGGAAAGGGTTCCATGGAGGAGCTCTTGGCATGTGGTATTCAGTTCAACGCACCTTTGCACAAGGATAATTTCCAGGATAACGTTTCGCCGGACAAAATTAACCTTCTCAAGGTGAGATTGAGATCTCAAATACCACCCACCCAAGCCTTTTTTAATTTCATTTTCTCTTATAGCATATCTTGTTCCGTTATCTCACCCAGCTCTTGGGAATGGACCTAATTCTAAAATTTATGAAAAGGTTTCTAGACCATCTTCTTGTAAAGCCAAGTGCTTCTTTTATGTCACCATCAAATGCAACACTAGTAATTATTACAATGTTATAGTGATTATTAATGTTACTGTTTGTGATGTTCAGAGTGGTCTTATACATGCGGACTTCATCACAACAGTGTCTCCTACTTATGCTAAAGAGGTTCTCACATCTGAGGTGAGCAATTACACCATATTAAAAGTGAAAATGTTGAGAGTGGTTTTGAATGTCTTTCTTTCACCATCAGAACTGTCTATCAGTGTATTTGATGTTATTTAATAGTATCATTTGTTGTTATTATTTAATTGTGCAGGGAGGAGAAGGTTTGCATACCACTCTCAGAAAGCTGACCAAGAAGTTTTACGGTATCGTGAACGGCATTGATGACAATGTATGGAATCCCGCGACTGATACCTATCTGAAGCACCACTTCAGCAAGGAGAATTTGAAGGGGAAGGAGGTGCTGAAAAACAATCTCCGGCTTCTCCTCGGCATGTCGACGGAAGGCATTGACGCCAAACGACCTCTTGTAAGCTCATGAATTAAACGCCTGCATGTGATCGTTTTGTTTCCTGAAAGTCCGTTGTGGAAGCTCTAAGTCCGCTACAATAAACTTGAAAATATGTTTTTACTGTTAAAAAGATGTAGGTCATAGTCTCGTTTTTTCTGTTGGTATATCTTGACAGCCCTCCTTGAAGCTTCCTAATGGTTCATTTCAAATTCTAAACGGATAGAATTTTCCACTTTTGACCTTGGACTTGGGGATTAATTGGTATGTATGTGTATTTTCTGGCAGGTTTGCTGTGTATCAAGATTGGTACCCCAGAAGGGTGTGCATCTCCTTCGCTCGGCCATTTTCCACACTCTCAAACGTGGAGGGCAATTCATTCTGCAAGGCACCAGTCAAATTCCTAGCATCAAGGTATGATAAAAGCATTCACCTTTTGTAGGTTGAAGTCGGCTGATCCATTCAAAGGATGTCTTCCATTAATAGCCACAATTTGCAAGTACATCAATAGCTTTCATATATATTTATGTATATGTGAATGTTCACAAGTATGCGGAGAATATTGCTTAACACCGAGTATGATGTGATTTTGATTTGCAGAAAGAGTTTGATGAGCTTGCAAAGCAGTTTGAAAATCATCCTCATATTCGGCTTGTCCTAAGGTGTGAAGAAACTCTCACACGTAACATTTACGCTGCTGCCGACATATTCGTGATACCCTCCATCTTCGAGCCCTGTGGGCTGACTCAGGTCAGTTTCAACTTCATCCGTTCCCTAGAATTTGGTTGAGATAGCAAAGGATTTGATTTGGGAGAAGGTGATACTAAAGACGTCTGAATTTTGAAGTGTAGAGAGGTGTATCTACTTCGAAACTCACTGTCTATTGTCCCTATCACACTTTCTTAAGTCACTAAAAGTTTCTCACCGTTATGAATAGATGCATACGATTATTTCGAAGTTTCCATCTATAATTTGTGAAATACTTGAGGTTGTGATCAAGTTGAAGCTCGTTGGACTTGGCAAGTTTTAAACGTCGAATTGGTTGTATGCAGATGTACTCAATGAGGTACGGAACCATTCCTGTTGCTCGCAAGACTGGTGGTTTGACTGACAGGTTTGTATTTTCACTCCACCTACTCGATTTCGTGTCTTAAATCTTCTGATGGGATTGAATTTATTTCATTTTCTGAAAGTTGAAGAGGAGCGAGAGATAAGACTATTTAGATCACTGCGAGGCTCTATAAAACTCTACGATTTACATGTTCTGTGGGGTTGATTGCAGTGTGTTCGATGTCGACCAAAAGCATATCCCTGTGGAGAAGCGCAACGGATTTGTCTTCGTTGAACCAACTGAAGAAGTGAGTGACGCATAACTTTCTTCTGTGACGCAATGAAGTGACGCTACCTGCCTTAGATCATAATTGTGCATTTCGCTACAATCGAATTGTCAATTTGCATTGGAATATGTCTCACAAACAAAAGGCAACAACATCTTACAAGGTGCTAACCATATTCCTTCAGGTTCCTAACTTTATAAAGGGTTTGGCTTGTTGCAAGCAGGCATTGGCAAAGGCTTTGGACCGGACGCTGCAATATTACAAGGAACAACCAGAATGGTGGACAGAGCTTGTGAAGAAAGTGATGTCGTTCAACATGAGTTGGGATGCGGCTCCAATTGACCAATACATCAAGCTGTACGAGCAGACTGTTGAAGATGGACATTCTCCTGCTTCCATCGCATGATTTCTCCCTTGGTTGCTGTGACGTCGGTGCGCTGGCCTGGCTTGAAACTTATATGAGGTATGTGCACCCTCTGTACATTTCAGGGTGCACATTCTCATCTTTTTGTTTCTTGCCCTGGTCGACCACGTGTTGCACTACCGTCGTGTAGACTATGTATTTTATTGCAATTGGAAATGACAGCATTACAATTACTACCGGCTTCTACAATTACTGCAGTTATTGTTGAGAAATTAGAAAAGCCAAAAAAATTAGAATGTAGCTCTCAGATGGTACTGTGATTACTTGTTTCATAGCCATCTCACTTGTATTATATCAGCACAATTGGTGCATTGTGAAATAATTTTTTCCAATTTTGTACAGTAACCCACTTCCTCTCGACTTTGGCTTTGTGTGATAGTATTAAGTTATATTGTTTCAATTTGACTGTTTGTTGACATTGTGCAACTTGCTTGACTTGATTTTCAATTTTACCTATCACAAGTTCTATGACGAGAAGTGTAAAGCAGACGTGCCAGTACCGTCTGAGAGCTACATTCTAATTTTGGTTAGCAGCATGTTGTTATCGCCCTTCTACAACATAAACGGCAATCAAAATCACACATATTAAGCAAGAGAGAACGAAAGCTTCAATCTCTCTTCAAAAAAATTCTAAAGAGTAAGTTCTGAAAAAATTTCAACAAATATTGACAATCCTAAAACTTCACTCCTGTTTTATCTTGAGTTGTTGCTTCAGTCACATGCATCTAACCCTAAAAAGTCTTCAAACAACTTTTCATTATAGTTTAACAATGAAAACATTCATAAATGTTTTTTAAGTATTTGCACACAGTGCAACCTCTTTTGTGAATAAATTGCAAGCAAACAAGCAAGTCAGACCCCAGAAGATCTGAAGATGTGATATAAAATACTCAGCAACATATCTGCACAAAATTGTGATACATTTGTAAGATCAATCCTTGCAAATTCTTGCCTAAAAAATTACAACCTCTATTCCCAAGAACCTATGATCGATTATGGGTACACTTATTTTCAATTTTCGACACTTTGAAAATTCATTATCTAGCCAGACAATGTTCATGCTAAGAGAATTTGAAATCCACTTTTGAGTCTCAACAAAATCCAACAAAATCCATGTTCAAATGCTGCTCATACTGACGATTTCAGGTGTAGGATGCAGGGGTCCATGTTTCATGATTCAGGTTTACGGTTTACGGTTTTAGGGTTTTCGGGAAGCTCTATTCCTCATCTGCTGAAGAAGACGGACCTTTCGGAAGGCAAGCCCTCCGAAACAGGACCAGACACAGGCTGATCCGTGAAGGTGTACAACACAACTTCCGAATGTCGTGAAGAATTGTATCGCGACGTCGGAATCGAACTACCCAGCTCCATGTCATCGAGAAACCTCGGCCTGGCCACAGGTTGCTCAATCGGAATGTGCCCCTCCAACAACTGCACAACTTTCGACATCGTCGGCCGTTTATTCGGATTCTCATTGATACACCAAAACGCCACCAGCAACGCTCGCTCCACCTACAAGATCAGATTTCCATAAGAATCGCCCAATTCTCAGTTCACTTTCGCAAGTATTTGTATAATATTTGAATTGGAATTACTGAAAATCTCTCAACCTGAGAAGTTGCTAAATCCTAAAACTCTTCAACCCCTAAAGCCATTTCCAATTGTCAAATTCCCAAGTTTTGCACAGAGTTTGCGATGAAATTACTGTCAATCTCTCAACCTGTCACAGGAGAAGCCGGTAAACCCTCAAGCCATTCCAATAGTCAGCTCAAATTCCCAAGATCAGTTCAAACTTTGCAATTGCTGTCAATCATTCAGAAGAGACTCCCCCGAACCGTAATCCCAAACCCTAAAGCCTCCAGTTGCGTTTTAGTTACCTGCTTAGCATCCACAATCCCCTGCAACCTCCCATCCACTACCTCTAAAAAATCCTCCGTCTCCACTTTCGAAAATGCCCACTGCGGGAAATACCGACACTCCATCTGCGAGTCGTGAATCTCCTGGTCATGAATCCAATGCGGCCTCAAGTTCCTTCTCCCACTCACAACCTCCAGCAACACCATTCCGAAGCTGAACACGTCAATCTTCGCTGTGATGGGTGTATTCTCCGAGGTCCACTCGGGCGCCAAGTACCCCGTCGTCCCCCTGATGTGCTTCGTCATGGTCCTCGTCTGCTCGCGGTTCAGGATGCGGGACAACCCGAAGTCGGCAACCTTGGCCGCCATCTTCGAGTCCAGGAGGATATTCTCGGGCTTGATGTCGCAGTGGATGATGCGTTGGTCGCGCACGTCCTCATGGAGGTAGGCTAAGCCGCGAGCGGTTTGGAGGGCGATTTGGAAGCGGGTGCGCCATTCCAGAATCGGGGAATCGGACTTAGCATCGCGACGGAAGAGGAGTTTGTCGAGGGAGCTGTTGGCGACGAACTCATAGACGAGGAGCTTGTGAGTGGAAGACGAGCAGTAGCCGTGAAGCTTCACCAGGTTGATGTGATGGATGCAACCGATTGTGTTCACCTCGTTCACGAATTCGTCGTCACGGGGACTCAATTTGTCGAGACGTTTTACAGCCACCTAGATGCACATTTGCATTGAAAATCAGGGTGTGTTTTGTAGCACTTGTCAAAAGTGTGTGACAATTATTTCTAGCTCTAATAAGACCTCACTGGGTTGGCATGCATGAGTTCAGTTGCATTCCACCAACGGTTAAGCAAGTGGACAAGACTGTCTCCTTCGGCCTCCGCCAACAAAAGCAAGGTAAAACAACTTAAAAGACCGCCCCCGCCATAGCAACTTAAGAAGTCGCTAGCCCACCATCCTAACCACTAGACTATTAGTGGAATCCTGGAACTGAACTATTAGAGGAGTCCTCAAAAGCAAACAAGTTCTGAGGTTCAGTTATACGACTGAATTGTACATGCCAATTTCACTGCAATTCTAACAACAGAATGAAACAACGATGTTCAACAACAATACGATATCATACTGTGACGATTGAATCAGTGCCCAAATGCACTGCAAATTTAACAACAAAACAAAACAACGATGTGTAGATACAAGACTGTAACATACTGTACATTTATTTCTAAACCTAACATTTCTTTGAAGTTACGTCTATATTTAAATGAATTCTAATCCCTACTGCACGGATTTCAACAAAACCTTCAACAATTTAGGTTTCCCCTCGTGCCTGTTTCACCAACGTGTCGAAGAAACCATGAAGTATGCATTTCCAAAACCAAAACAGTTCATTTGTTTCAAACAAACAAACAAACAAACAAACAAAAAACAGAACCTATCATCAAAATTGTCCGATCCGATCTTCTTGACGTACCAGCGCTTGCTGTCCGATTTCGCCTTTGAAAACGGATCCGTACCCCCCTTTCCCAATCTCCTCCTCGAAGTCTCTAGTCGCCAATCGCATCTCCCCATAAGTAAAACTCACAGTCCCCCCCTTCGCCGCCCCCCACTTCTCCTCCAACCTCCTCACCCGCCGCCTCCTCGCTTTCCTCATCACAAAGAGCCCCACCGCAGGCGCCAACCCTAAACCCAGCACCACCACCGCCACGCCCAAAACGATCAACCCAGTCACAAGTTGCCTCACAAGTTGCCTTTCACGTGAGGGTTGCTTCTTCCCCGCACCCACTGCCAGTTTCACAAACGCCTTTTTATTCTCAACTTCTGAGCTTCCAGCATACAAGATCGATTTCAACCAGCAATCGTCCACCACTCCACTTGGATCAGGATCAGAAGTCACAGACGCTTCACAAATGGAGGAGCTCAAACAGTTCTCCAGGCAAAATTGTAAGGAAACATTCTGGTAATGCACGTAGTGAATCCCACTTGTGAAATCCACAAGGTTTAACTCATACATGTGAAGCTCAGTTACAACTGTTGTCACGTTTCCCCCGATGTCAGTCACTCGGGGTACAATCTCTTCTTCTCGTTGACACCCTTGGAAACCTTCTGTTGATATAATTGGTGTGAATCCGGGTGGACAAGAGCATGTATTAGTGAAAGTCTCATCGCAGATTGCGTAGAAACCACAATGGTTATACAGAGAGCAGTTTTGGGGGTAGACAGTCCAAACGACAGTCCATTGATTGTCAGTCCAGCTCCGAATCCTCAAGTTTCCATCAGGGTCGATTGTCAAGCGGCGGAGACGAGTCTCTCCTGCATCGGTACTGTTGCCAATAGGGATCATTAAGCTTCCATCCACATCATCTGTTTGGAATTGACCCTGTGTTGTTAACTCCACGTATGAGGAATTTGTGTATGGACTCCAGTAGACGCGGTCTGGTGGGGGAGAGGAAGTATATGGTGTGGGGGGTTGATGGTAAGTTGCTACGACTGACCCAGATTGCCATGTTAAGGAGTAGCTGCCGTGGCTGTAGTTTGTGTAGCTCTGCCATGAGGTCATTGTTACGTTGGTGGAAGATTTGAACCGTTGGGTTGGTAAGAGAGTGTTGGTGGGGCTGTCAAAAGATTGCCAGGTCATTTGGGATGCTGGGGTGAGGAGGACGAGGTTGCCTGTGTCCATGAGAGATGCTGTTGTTGCATTCGCTGTTGAATTCGACTGCAATTAAGGTCCCACTTTGACTTCAATATCATGTCAATTGCATTTGAATTAGTGTAGAGCACACAGAGACATCTTTGTTTCTATTACCAATGAGAATGCGTATCAGAAGTTTCCCTGATGATTTTGCACTAGAAACAGGAAAAGCTGCAACAGAGAAGCTCAAAATTCTATGAGAGCACGTACAACAGCAAAATTACTGATCTACGTTATTGTTGAACAATGATTATATATATCGCTTGGATCCCAGAGACACATTTAGCGAGCTTGCAAGTTGCTAATGAATTTCTTGGATTAACTAGTCCAGGTAGTCCTACAGCTTAATTCGCTGCATGCTTGCTACTCAAGTCCCAAGGTAAATTGTCTCTCCTTCTGTCCATGACAATATAAGGCCGACTCTTTCCACATTGACACTGACCAGTTTACAGGGAATTTCAATGGCAATATTCAGTCAAAATGGTAAAGTTTTGTACAATTCTGTTCCAGCCCTGTCTCGCTAGTTACCAAAATCATCAAGTTCCTTAAATTGGCGATATTCCACAAGCCAAAAACTATGACATATATCTTCACAAAGGTCTAATTTCATGCCACAAATTGGGACCAGTATAGATTTTGGTGGTTTCAGGCCGTGTCGCCAAAGTAATGGAATATCTCTAGATAATTATACGAAATTGATGTTCAAAGGAAAAGCAGCTTGTGGATCTCATTTCTGGCTATCAGAAATTCTCCAATTTAATGGAACGTGCTCTTTATCAATAATATAAAGTTTTTCCGTGGACACATCCAATCATCATATCAATTCAATTCGTTAGAATGCCGAATCTCAAGAAACTGACAGTGTTTCAGTCCCTTTTGGAATTTGGACTCGTATTCTGGAACCTCAGATGAACACCACACCTACTTATTGTAGCTTAGTACTGTGCACATCTAAATATTTTAGGAATTCTCTTGACATTCACACATATTTCTGATCCTTTCAGAGGAATACGACCATCAGGTACTAAGCAGGACTTTTTAATTTTTTTTAACTTTTCGTGAAGTGTCAAAGTGGCGATATAAAATGTTATGGTGGTGCTCCAAATTTCAGCATTCATGCACATATTGGATAGAAAATATCACATACGTACATTTCACATGTCTCTAATTCTATTTTCATCTACAATCTAACGATTATATCCAAGATTTTTCTTTAATTGAAGTTTTTTGGCAAAAATCTTCATGATTCTTTTTTGCCATTTTTTAGCCCAATTTAATTTAATTTAATTTTTCTTTTTCTTTTTCTGGTGCAATCTGTCACTAGAAAGCCAAAAGAAAAAGCCCTGGTACTAAGTATCCCGAGCAACAGTTTTCTGTAACTTGTGGACTAGGTAAGTTATTGAATTGAATTGTATTTCGCGACCAAGTTAGCTAGCTACTGTCAGTCGGGGTGTCAATACGCAGGTCATGAGCTAACTTGGCCATGTACGTTAGAAATTCCAACACCTGCATAATCAAAGGATATACGGATAATGAAGCGTTGCGACTACTTACATTCGTAGTCGAAGAAGAACTCCACAGCGGTTGGGCAGACAAATCGGCATCCCGGTAGACTTCGAGATTTCCACGAGGACTGAACGCGAGTATGGCGTCGCCTTCCAAGTAGAGCGACGGGTCCGCCATCCACACCACCGCATTCCCTGCTCCAGCGTACCAAATGGCAAGTGTGTACGTCTGGGGATACATCCCAGGGAAGAATCCCATCGCAAAGATTCCACCAGGAGATAACAACGTCCGATTCTCGCTTGCCAACCACGTCTCGTTCATCGTGATGTTGGATTGCAACTGGGATGTGGCGAAGGGCACCATTGTGCTTATCGTGACTAGGAGCCTCAAGAGAATTTTCTGATGAAACTCCATCGATTTTGTGGTTCTTCTGAACGTGAGAGATGTTGCAGTTTGACGGGATGAAAGTATGGTGAGGACTGGACTGCAGTTCATGATCCGCTTCGTCTCATCTACTAGAGATTAACCTCAAATTTCAATTGGGTCCCTCATGGTTGCAGGCCCCTAATGTACGTAATGATCGATACCAGCTGGTTCATTAAGCAAGAAAAGGTTGGGGCTCGATCATTTGGGAGATAGATAATTCAAGACAATTTGGAAACCCAGATCTGGCCCAGCGTGATTCGGAGACCTCGTGTGAAAGCAATAGCCTCTCGCAAAGTTCAGGATGAGGGACCGTCTTCTCGTTCCCCAAATCACCTCCTTGAACAGAATTTGCGGTCATGAAATTGCGAATTGTAACAACCCTACTGAGTTCTTTTAAAGTCTTGTATAGAAAGGAAAAAAGACACTATAGAAAGGCACGAAAGCAAGCAAGTACGTGTTTTGAAAGGAATACCTCACTGTATGAAATGAAGTTGGTGTCTAGCTAAACCCAAGCTGAAAGCGGTATCAATTGCGAATTGAAATTGGTAAGCTGAGTAACATCAATTCCGCTACGTTGGTGGAAATTCTCGAAACCAGCACTTTGTGAAACTATAAATCTATATGAGTCCTAAATATTTCTGAAGCTCTGTGTACTAGTTGAATGTCACGATTCTGGCGCTCTGAAACAAGCCAAGGTCAATGAACTGTGAAGCTATCTAGATTCTCATGTGCAACATGATTCCCAGATTGTGAATTGAACAAGGCCACTGCGACTTGCAAATCACAAATCTGGAAAAAGACGTCGACATAATCAACAGTGAAGCCGTTCGATACTAATGTTATTCAGGGTGTTAAGACGAGTAAGCTGCGAACGAGTGACCGAAAATCAGACTCAGAACTCTCACATCTCAATTTCAATAGCTCTAATATACTTGATTATCATCGAGTAAGATATGCGACGTGCCTGTCAACTCACAACTGTCTGATGCTTGGGCTGTACCTGCTAAAAAAAAGGGTGAGAGAGACTATGAAATTCATTGACTACTCTCTCTATATCTCTCTATTCAAACAATTCAAGTTGCAAGGTTAATTGTGGTGTACTTCAAAGCTGAGATTTAAATACTAGCTGGAAATAGAAAAGGCTGGTTACTGTGAGGACCTGATCTTCAACGCGTGTACCGACTTCTCAGTTTTGTCCAACTGCTTTCTGATTGACGTACGTGCAGACTGCTTTCAGCTTTCTGTGCTAGTGCAAATTGCTTTTTGACACCACTTTGCATCATTGCAACTGACTGTTGACTTACAAGATTAAAAGAAGGTTATGTAGAATCATGTTCCCTGTGATACCGGGAGAGTATATACGGGAATAAAAGCTCTGGCATGGGAAGTTCTGTGACTGTAATCCCTATGTAATCTCTCAGCAAAAACCTGTACAATTTCCGCTGGGCTATCTTTCCCCTGCAGGTGAGTTTCCCTTCAAAAATGCTGCAAATCTACAGGGAGAAATTTTAACCCAGCAAGGAAGCTGAGGCCAAAAAGTAGCCGATGGATCACAACCAAGGCTGCTATAGAAGGGTACAATGATATCATATAACTCAAAAAGAACAAACGGAGACATCACTGTTAATATTCAGCAATGGAAGCATGGTGTGGTGTGGAGAGGTGTTCATGCGGCCTAAGAAGGTAATCTCTTCACCTGCATAGAGAAAATAGCTTGTGAAGAAAACTATTTGCAAATTGGTTTCTCCTTTTTCGTAGATACTTGTTTGACATGCTTCTTGAGTCTTGACTGCATGATGCCCGGGTATATCTTTGTTTAAATTACTGATCTGAACATTGAATTTCAACATTTGACCATAATATTATAATATATATATATATATTCTGCTTTTGTCTTTTTTTTACTATTGAGAGGAACCTGTTGGCTTGCCAAATAATGTTGTAAAATAATGAACAGTGTGATTTGAATCTTTGATGTCATGCTAGCCTGGTCAGCTTCCTTGTAGCCTTTCGGCCTGATCTTGGATGGTATGCGACCATTAGCTTACATCTCTTTGTTGAAAACGGTGGCCTTTGCAAGGAATTCAAATCACCTACAGTGAGTGCCCATCAAGAGCCAAGTCTTGTCACTCCTGCCTCAATAGGTTGGTCTGTAACTAGGCTTATGATGGATTGTCTCCCCCAAACGACTTTGCTGAAACCAAGTCGGACGAGCAAAAACTGTAGACTTTGACCGGCCACAAGAACCAGTGGCGGCTTCCGTATCCATATCGTACTGGGACAGTCTTCAACACGGACTTGCATGTATGCAGTGAGTTGAGTTTGTTTGTTTTTTCCAATTTTCTAAAGTGAGGTAGCCAGCAACTGGTTGCGATCCTTCCTCAAAAGTGATTTGTAAATGTAAATTATGTCGACGGAATGTCAGTGTATAAGGTGGATGAAATGACATCCATTCATCAAAATCATGTATATATTGATCAAGCATCCCCAATTGAAAGTAGTGATGCATTCATTCTAAAATCGGGTGATATCATTTTAGGGTTTAGTACATACATCACAAAGTTCCTCTGTGATGAATTGTCAGTAAGTAGTAAATCACACGATTATTGTCAGCCACTCCTTATATTGTTACATTGGTTCATTTCGAAATACTATTACTAAGAACATGATATTGCCATTCATTATTACAATGCAGTTTAGGCATGTCATTGACATTTGAGTTTGAAGTGCTAAAATTGTACGATGGGTAATTTCGTTAAAATGGAAAAATTACGCAACTTTGGAAGCTTTTACAGGTAAAACTCGACAGTCTAAAATATACAATTGTCCTAGATTTTAAAATCTATATCATTCTTAAATATCTGAAATCTACATGTGTCATAAATGGCACTTTCACAATTCAAATCACACAATTTGAAATTTACACCAATCTTGAATTTCTGAAATTTGTACCTATCCAAGATGTCATTTTTATAGTTTAGACCAAGCGGTCTAAAAATGACACATGGAATACCGCCATTTTAACAAAATTCCCCGTTATGATTGACTCTGCATGATTGACTAAATCACAATGTATGACTTTAGTGGTTTAGTGATGGAGGTTGACTTGAATTTATGCAACAATAAGTTAGTGCTTATTTAAGACATATAAAGTTTAGTTGTTGTTTTTGACACAAATGAAATGGAATTTCATTGCAAGAAAAAAGGAATAAGACCACCAGCCACAAATACATATAAAGTTCAACGCCTCAATCAGACAACTTACAACATGTCCGGACA
Organism: Rhytidiadelphus loreus; assembly: GCA_947034895.1. Taxonomy (NCBI): domain Eukaryota; kingdom Viridiplantae; phylum Streptophyta; class Bryopsida; order Hypnales; family Hylocomiaceae; genus Rhytidiadelphus; species Rhytidiadelphus loreus. Next base: position 18,083,868 of record OX344764.1, on the reverse strand, counting down.
TGCATTGAATTTGAACAACCGACAGTGCAGTTTGTTTTCATTAGATGTTATTTGAACAACCGACAGTGCAATTTGTTTTCATTAGATGTTATATGAGGCCTCCGAGAGACTGTTTGACCATGGTTCCCCATACTGTAAACCATGGCCGGACAATCAAGTTATTTAATAATAAAAATAAAAATAATATTTAATTTTTTTAATTTTAATTTTTTAATTTTTAATTTTTTTAATTTAAAATTTCAATTTAAAATTTTCAATTTTCAATTTCAATTTCAATTTCAGTTTTTAATATTTTTTTAATATTTAAAAAAATATTTAAAAAATAATTTTTTTATGTAGTCCAACATGACAGTCTCTCCACCACATCGGACTATTGCTTCTGCAATGTTCCCACAGTACGGGAACGTTGGGAACTCGCAATCTCTCAATGGGCTGAAAAATCATCTAATGTCTTCACAATTTGCACACAAAGTCCATATTACAGTACAATATTAATATTGCATTTTAACCCCTACTGTGAAGGTCTCTAACTTAGTACTTACACATCCTTTCAAAAGGCAGTTTAATTGTGCAATGTGCATAGTTAAACTGAATTGTACCTTTTAAAATATCCATTCCATATATTTTATTTCTTTTAAAATGAAGCATGAAATGTTTACTTTTAGTTCAGTTCTATTGTGCTTCAATCATTTTTAAGAAACTGAACTAAAAAATTCTAAAAACTTAGTGATAATACAATAGGTATTTTGAAGTAGTTTTTGATGCCAAATCACCTCCAGTGGGCAATTTCGTTAAAATGGCAGTATTCCATGTGCCATTTTCAGACCGCCTGATTTGAACTGTAAAACTGCTATCTAGGACATGTATAGATTTTAGAAATTTTCAACTTTCATAGATTTCATAAATCTAGGACAGGTATAGATTTCAGATAGCCCGATTTGAATCATAGAAGTGACATTTGTTACTAGACAGGTGTAGATTTTACACATCTAGAAATACTATATAATTTAGACATTTAGGGCAGTTGTACATTTCAGACTGTCTGGTTTGAACTGTCAAAATTGCCAAAGTAGCGGAATGACGCCAATTTAATTAACAAAATTGCCATTTTGTTGTTAGGGATTACTGAATTGTTTGAGTTATATTTATCAATTTAATCTCCTAGTCATCTATACAAGAATCCCAATCATATCAAATGCTCGCATTTCACAAATTCATTCAATCAACTAATAGACAAAACCTTGTACATGCATACAAATGCTATTTCTTTTAGTTCTAAGAAGTCTTGCTTTCAATATCTAAGAAGGGTGCTTGGAAAATGAGCCTTGGGGTGTTTGCAAGAAACAAAGGTATTTTTTTATGTTACACATAGCGTGATAGACTTGTCATCCGCTATAAGTTTTGAAGCATGAATCTGAATGGATGAACTTGAATTTCTTTTGTTGGAGATGCATGTTTCCATTATAATCATATATCCCCTTCTTTTTTAAAATTAAAAATCATTTTACATTTAAAAGTCTATTTTGCTAATTTGTCACACTTTCATGTTTAGTGGTTCTCAGTACTATGAAGTACTCAAAAGTAATGATTTAACTCCTTAAGTTCCTTGACTATGTTTTCACCAAACACGCTCCCAAATTGCCATTTCTAGTACAAGTACCAAATTTTAGAAAGAAAAAAAACATTTTGGGACACATGTAACCGTAGGATCTTGTAGTAAGCTAGTTTCAAAACATGTGGTAAAATTTTCAGAAATTTCTACCTTGTAGATTGCAAGATCTTAGCATTTGAAGTGACAAAAATCGTTCCTTTGACCTTGCAAAAAATTGTGCAGCTGCACTTCACAAGGTCACATTTGTATGAAAAAATGTCCAAAATGGTGGTGCTTCTTTGGATTCATTCTTCAAGTGAAGTTGGCTACATGCTTGAAAATTTTCAAATCATTTGGAATTGTACAACATATAGGAAAAAAAATAGTAAGTAGAAAGAAGTAGAGAATGATTCAAAATACTAAATTGTTAAGAATTTAGTTATGAAATTGAACAATGCCAATCCCAACGGTGCTAGTATGTGAGCTTAGAAATGTGAGCCTACAAGCCTCGAGCTTAGATACATAGGTACTCTACAACTATTGGAGATGTCTATAACATATACATCCTATAACTATGGAAGGTGCCTATAATATAAACACCTATAATATAAATATCCTATAACCATGGAAGGTACTTATAACATAAACACCTATAATATAAACATCCTATAACCATGGAAGGTGCTTATAACATAGGTACCTACAACATAGACACCTATAATATAAATATCCTATAACCATGGAAGGTACTTATAACATAAACGCCTATAATATAAACATCCTATAACTAAGGAAGGTGCCTATAACATAAGAGCCTAGACTCCTATGTTCATGGGCTCAAGATCCTAGGCTCACATAATAGCAACCGTGATGCCAATCCAATGGTTGTTATGTTGTAATAAAAAGCCTACATCCTATGATTTTATTCTTTTTAAAAAATATTGAAAATTGAGTTATTTATAGGACTTCAAAGTTTATTTTAGAGTATAGAATCTATAATTGCCTGCAAACTAAACCTCATAACTTTCCTCTCATTAATCAAAATGGAAGGATTCAAAGTTTTCCACATATATGTAAATTTAGGAAACCAATTTCAAATTTTTGTTTTTGAAAAAAGTGAATTTTTTTTATTTGCCCAAACTACCCGGAACCAAAATTTAGTGGAAAAAAACTACATATCGTACAATGACTTTTGAACCATGTACTCAAAAACTATGAAAATTGTTTGGCCTTAAAGCTACTCCTTATCCTTGTATTGTGTGAAAATTTCAAATAGAATAAAATAAAATCTCCATTTGTAATGAGCTACCCAAAATTTCTATGTTGCCCCAAAACACAGCTTGGTCCTTCAGGGGTTAAAGCTGAAATTTTTGTGGTCTATTCCCATAGTAGGTAGGCTTGTTCTTTCTTGGGGACATCTAATATGGCATCTTTGGGGGTCAATACACTAAAATCCTAGTTTGAGAGCAATTTAGGGTCCACAGTTTGGGTCCAATTCTAGTGTAAAATCATGAAATACTACTTTTGTAGTTTTTGTAATTGATACATTAAAAAAAACTTTGTACTCCTTATTGGAATTGGGATGCTTCCAAAATTTGGATTCTAATGTATAGTCCCAAATTCTCCACAAAAATGAGTCAAAGTCCAATGAGCTTGTTGAATAATTTGCAAGAAAAAAATCATTTTGTTGACCTTGACCACTATAATCTCACAATCCATGAAGGCAAATGAGCTTATTAAAATTCCAAACATTCTCATCTTAGCGTAAGAAAACAATGTACAATTGAAAATGAGATATACATTGCACTAGAAAAGATAGTTTGGGAGCTATTTTGTGAAACATAATCAAAAAAATTTAGGGATTAAAGTGGTATTGGTTGTTTCTAAGGAATTTTCTCCATTAGTTTCAAAATCATGGCTATTGAAATCTAAAATTTTCACTTTCATTAGGAAAATTCAATGGAAAAAAGAAGATGAATTGGGATGTTTTAAATAATTTATAATTATAAATAGATTTAATTTGATAATAACAACAACTAGAGTCCTATACATGTACATAAACTATGCCACAACCATCCAAAATTTGGCTTATTATCCCCACACAATAGTTGGCAAAATTGATCAACCAATATGAGCATTGTCATTCGGTAAATCACTTATTCAATGTTAATAGTGCTCTACATCACTATAATAATGAATTAATTAGCACTTATCACTCAAATGGTTACCAATCAGTTGATCCTACTTTCTAAAATGCTATATAAAATTTAATACTAGCATTTTGTGAAGTTGCCATCTTACCATCAATTTCTTTTAAATTCTCAGGAAATTTCTTTAGTATTGCTCATTACATTGAAATATTTGGTGGGTCTCATGTACATATAAATGTCTTTTGTTGCCTAAAGTATTTGATGGCAAATATACCATGGGTAGATCTTGCTATCTATGCCCTAGAGGTATGAATGTATGAGCTATCTCCAATCGACTCTTCATTCTTATGACATATATTATTATTATCATGGCAAAGAAAACTTCAATATTGATTTATTTAGTGTTAGTACGGAAAAATTAATCCCTAAAGGTCAGAGACTATGTTTTCACCAAAAACGCTCCCAAACTGCCATTTTTGATATAAGCACCACATTTTAGATGCAAAACATTTTTGGACATATGTAACCATAGGATCTTGTAGTAAATAAGTGTGAAAAGATGTGTACAAAATTTCAAATTTTTCCACCATGTAGATTGCAAGATATTAACGTTTGAAGTGACAAAAATCATTTTTTGGGCCCTATAGAAATATGGGCACTAGCTGCACTTCACAAGGTCACATTTGTATAAAAGAAAATGTCCAAAATGGTGGTTACTATTTGGATTCATTCCTCCAGTCAAGTTGGCTACATGCTTGAAATTTTTTAGATCATTTGGAATTGCACAACATATAGGGAAAAAAATAGTAAGTAGAAAGAAGTACAAAGTGATTCAAAACACTAAATTGTTAAGAATTTAATTATAAAATTGAAAAATTCCAATCCCAATGGTGGTAATGTAGTAATAAACAACCTACATCACATATTTCTATTTTTTTCAAAAAATAGAAAAAATTGAGTTACATAAAGGACTCCAAAGTTTATTTTCAAGTAGGGAATCCATAACTATCTGCAAACTAGAACACCTCAAAACTTTCATCTCATAAATCAAAATGGAATGATTAAAATCTTTCCACATATATAAATCTAGAAAACCAATTAAAAAAAAATTTAATTTTTAAAAGTGATTTTTAAAGAAGTTTTTTGGGCTGCCCAAGCCCAACGATTGCTAAAAATTACATATCATGCAATAACTTTTTAACCATGTAGTCAAAAGTTATGAAAATTGTTGTGCCTTTGAGCTAATCCTTGGACACACATTATGTAAAATTTTCAAAAAAAAAAAAAAAATTTGTCTGTAGCAAGCTGCCTCCAAATCCAAAATCGCTATATTGCCAAAAAAACTGTGTTTGGTCCTTTAGGGGTTAAGTTAGCTTCACTAGTAAAAACATTACCCATGTAGACTAGTCTAGCCCACGAGAGATATTTAATGCCCCCAAAGACCCACACCTAGTCTAGTTAGTCATGTGAGATCATCTCCTGCATCTTTTTTTTTAATCTACAAGAGTGGTGTTTCTACTAGTGTTTGAACCCTTAACCCCTGAAGTCCCAAGGTCATTTTTCGGTCAAAAAACACTCAAAACTGCCATTTCTACTGCGTTAGTCCAAAAAAACAAAAACAAAAACTTTTTTTGGAATTGAACCGTAGGATCTTAAACTTTACTTGTTTTAGATCATGTGGTAAAAATTTCATGAAGTTTGACCGTACAAATTGAGAGATATGTGCATTCAAAGTTGAAAAAACAAGTTTTTTTGAACAGCGGACTGCAATTTTAGATGACTTAGATCTCTATTTGTGGAAAAAAAATTACACTGTGGAGTTTGAATTTAAAATTTATTGTGTTGAAGAATTGAATTGGGAGTCTAGGAAAAAAAATTCAAAAAATAACAACTTGACTTTCATACTTCAAAAAATTGTCAAGTAGAAGTAGGTTCAAGATTGAAAGAAAAACTAAATTTATAATAGCTCTTAGATGGGATTGAAATACAATATTCCCAACAGTGAGATTGTTCTAACAAGAAAATTAAACCCTTTCAAGAAAAAAAATTTGAAAATTGCATTATGAGATGATTCCTACAAGTGTTTTTTTCCAAAAAGATGCTTAGATTGCCCGAAAAATAAGATTGTTCATAACTTTCACATCACTAATCAAAGTGGAATGAATCAAAGCTTTAGATGTAGACAAAAACATTATCTTTGAGAATTTTTTTTTTTTAAATTTATTTTGAATTTTTGCAATATTTTTTGTGCTGCCCGCCGAGTTCAGTTTCAGGCTTTTTGTGGTATAACTTTTGCGTCCGGGCACCGATTGAAATAAAAATTATATACAAATTCGTACAAAGCTTATCAGATTTTTTATCTTCAAAAAAAGTTTCAAAAAATTAGGGTAAAATTTCAGCCCATAGGAACCTACCCGAATTCCAAATTGTCCCTGAGGGGACAATGGGACTTTAGGGGTTAAACAAGCTTTTCAAATTTTAGTCTCTATTCCTTCCTTCCTTCTTTTATTTGTAGTCTCTATACTTTTAACAAACAAGTACTTATTCAAAAAGTAAATTAAAAAAAATGGTCGTAACCTAAGTTTACATTAATTATTTACTTTAAAAAAATTAAAATTAAATATATTCACAAATATCTATGATGTCAATTTAGATCTTATTCATCCAAATATAATCAAATTAAGTTACATTCACTGTGGGGTCGCTACTTGAGGTAGAAAAAAAGAAAAGGGTTCTATCCCTAAAAAAAAATCACCACTTTGGCCATTTGATAACTAAAGGGGCTAGTGTCATGCTAGGGCACAGAGAAGGGTCGGGGTGACTTGACCCCTTGCTCGACCCATTGAAATCATTCGAGGTGTGCATGTAAAATAAAAGACCCTCTATTTTTTGCTTGATTAATTTACCTTGTACACCTCCCATATCTAATTTGGGGTCTCATTAGAGAAAAAATGAGGCCTCCAGAGGGTTGCTCTGGAGTGACCAAACAAGGCTATTGTTTTCAAAGTAGTCCCTCGTCGGAATCTAGCTGTAGAGAAAAGTTAGCTTGGGTGAATATCGCTGGAGCAGTCAGCCCTGACAACTAAAATTTATTTATTTATTTATTTTCAGTTTTCTTTTTCTGCGACTAAATTTTTTTATTTTTTTTGAGAAAAAAAAAATGTAAAACCAGGTTCCTGTGCCACTGGTAGCATTGAAAACTGTAGATTTGAGGTGAGTGATTTTAGGGGGGGGGGTGTTACCGGAAAATAAAAATTGCCAAAAAAGAGATGGGAGGGTAGTTCAATTGCTGCTGAAGCAGCCCTCCGGAGGCCTCATTTTTTCTCTAATGCTGATTGCAAATAAGAATTCAAAATTTGCAAATTTTGTCATGCGTGGCAAATAAAAAATTTCAACGTTTTCCCTTAGGGACAATAGGGGGGCAGTTCACCCTGCCCCCATAGAAGTTGAGCCATCAGCCCAGCTGGTAGGGAAGTTGAATGAGACGCAAAATTGACGGTAGTTGATGACTTCATAAATTTTGACCCACTCAAGTCTCGAGACAATTTATGAATAGTAACAAACAGTCCAATACTTTGTTTGGTGTTTGAACCATTCCCTTGATCCCTAGTTTGTTCAAATCAGCGGTTAGCTCACCATACTCTCTCTACATATAACTTAAAAGATGTGCAAAAAGAGATAAAGAAGAGTGAAAATTGGATAAAGATGAGGGTAAATTGCTAGAAGATGGACTAGAAAGAAATCTCATATAACCCCTAACTTTATTTGGCATTTCCTAACTTATCTATGTTTTTTCCTAACATCATGTTGGTCCAGGTTGACAACAAGCTAGTTCATAACATGTATTTTTCATCCTTGAAAAGGGGTCCTTATAGTGAACAAAATTATCTTATATGACTCCTCAACCAACCCCAATTGTTGAATTATTCTAGTACTAGAAGTCTCTCCTAGGCATTTAGGGAGGCATAATACTTTCCTAGCATAGAGAGGACCATTGCCTTGTTATACAATGTTATGTTCAAGCTTAATGCCCTGGTTCTTTTAACCTTCCTTCATATTTTTACATCATGGGTGCTTGGGAGTAGTGATGCCTTGGCTATAAATTATGGCTTAGATTCCCTTGGGCTACCCCCATTTCATCCTTATGTCGTTTAATCCCTAAATGACATAGGAGAATTGGACAAAATGTAGATGCGTTATAATATGTGACCTCTTTATTTTCAATGAAGTTTGATCCAATAGAGGAAATGAAAAGCATAATGTTTTGAAATTATCCTTATGGTTAAATTTCCAAAAATAATTTGAGACCTTCATGTAATGAATTTAGAAGCATTCAACTTCAAAATTTTATCAAAATTACAAATTTTATTTTTAGAATTTGAAATTTGGTATGTTTGGTTAAGACCAAACATTATATTTTACATTTTCTTAAAAGAATTTTTTTCAAAAGAGAGAACAAAATTACTTTTCCAAAATAATAAATTCATAACATGGACAGTATTGATGTCTTTATCTTTGAAAAAATTTCCTTGGTGGAGTTTAACTCAGGTTGACATGATTCAAATTAGGTTGGAAAGTGGACTGGATTTCCTATTTGGAAATATTTTTAATTTTTAATTAAATATTTTTTTCATCTTGGGCAGTTCGTAAATAAAAAGGGAAGCAACAGAGAAAATGGTTGATTGGTCACTTAGGGGTTAACCCTGAAACATTGGATCCATGACCATAGAATCTTATTTAACCTATCGCACTCAATATTAGTACATGAAACCACGTGCCTACTACAAATCATGAATTTTTCATAAATTTTGGTGAAATTTTGAAATTACTATGATTTTTTGAAGTGATTGTAAAGAAAATTCATATCAATTATAAAATATACTCCAAAATTATAATTCTTTTTACCAAAGGTGTAAATTACAATGAAGAATAGAATAGTAAATGAAAATCATTCATAAAATGTATCTAAATTTAAAAAAAAATCCCTATACTATTTTAGGGTTCCAGTGGCCCGCGTTCTTTAACTAGGCCTCCAACAACCCCTCCAACCTTTAGCCCTTGATTTTCTCAAATGCAAAGCTCAAGGGCTTAGACCTAGGCTTAGACGCATGGAAAGAGGGGTTTAATATTTAAAAAATCACTCTAAGAATCTCTAGAAAAGCAATGGCCACCACATGAGCAACTCTAGTGGCAAGCTACATCAAGTACAAAGACCTAAAACAAAGCGAATACGTAGCTGTGGGATCTTTACTAAGTCTAATGGAAACAAGAAGAAGCGTCCAAGCTCACATAGAGTGTCTAAACTTCTTCCAACCCCCTTCTGATTTCATGAGCTCCCATGAATTATGCAACTTCATAGAAAGGAATTGCAACGATTCTTATGTTTGAATGAAAGGTGTGCACTACCGCCAAATTGAGAGCTTGCTCATTGTGTTTGTCACCTTTTACTTATTAGTTTAGCATATATATGTTTGCTTGAGTTCGCTTTCTTGGCACATTGCTTCAAACGCCATTCAAAAAAGAGCAATGGGTAGTATCGTCTTTGATGACTTAGTGTAACAAAGGACCCTTTTTTTTACATGACCTTGTTTTTGCTAGGCAGTTGCCTTTGTATGAATTGATCTTCATGATTAGTCTTGTGACTTAGTTTTTTTATTCATTGGATGTTTTTTGGCTTTGGTATAACTTCCATTGGAGATTTTGAAGTGGAGTTCGTGATATTGCCATTAACATATCTGCTATTGCTAATTGTAGTCTAGCTTATTTGTTTTTTATAGAACTTTTTCGATTTTCTATGACATTTTCTATATTATTTATATATATTTTGAGTATTTAGTGTTAAAGTAGTCCAAAGTGCACTAAAAGTTCCAAAAAGTTAAAAGATATTTTGGTAGATAGTCAAAACAGTAGTTAAAAGGACAAGAAGCAAAAAGTTAAAGAAAGAGAAAGAGAATGATAAGGAAGAAAAGAGAAAAAGATAAAAAAAAATCAAATTAGGGATTTGGGGAGATTCGATCTCAAAGCGGTGCGTATGCAACTCTTCCCGCTTCCGATCTCCTCCCCCTTCCTGAATTTAAATTCCCTTTTCTTCCTCTCATTCTCCTCCTCCCAAAAGTGCAGATTGTAGAATTCTCCCAGTGTTGTATAACTTTCATTGCGCTGTACTTGCACTGTTGATGTGTTGTTTCAATGCTGCTATTTGCCGGTGTAATAAAAGTGTTGTTTCAAATTGTGCTGGTTGTGGGGTAATTGTGCGCATAATTTTGGTTTATACACTGTGAATTGTGTCGAGTCTGAGGTCGCTTAATCCTGAGTGCCGGTGGAGAGTGCAGTTCGCAATTGCACGGAAAGACAAAATTTGCCGCATTCAAAGTTGCAGCGGATTGCGATGAGTGGGAGTTCGGGTCCTCTCTACCGACTGCCCGTTTCAAACTTGCACTGTGGACTCTGTTTTTTTTTAATTGGCACGATCGGAAAGGATCAGAGTGTGAGAAATTGGGAGAGTTGATGCTGCTGGTTGGAATGATCGGGTAAACTGTGGCCACATTGCTGATTGGTTTGTTGGGTGTAATTGAAGTGCTGGGAGGGTGCACAAATCAGGCATTTCGTCTTGTGTTTTTAAACTATTATTTCTGTTTATTTAATTCAATTATGATGTTTTGTGATTTATTATAGTAAAGATTCTCTAATCGTGTTTAGAATACTGAATTTGGTCATTGTATGTAAAAGTTATGCATTTTAAAATCTGACCAAGTTTTACAGCCAGAGGACTTATTGTCACATAATTGAAGATGTTGGGTGCTGTGTACTTTAAGATTTTGGTCTTCATGATTTGAAGTTATTAATATAAATTTTTTTTATTAGTTATTGAAATCTGGTGACACATTATAGAATAAGGTTCTTAATGGACTTTAATTTACTGATTTTGTACATCGTGTGTCAAAGTGATTGATTTCTGAATTTGTCCAATTTTTACAGCTAATGACCTCTTGTCTCAAGTTTAAGTTAGAGATTTAGCTGTAAATTTAGGAGTTTTAGTTCGCATTTTGAATTTTTATAATAATTCAATTTATTAAAATTTGATTATATATAATAAAATAGAGAATATTTGGGCTGCTGTAACTTAAAATTATTGAAATTATTGTGTTCATTACAAGTTATCAATTTCCAAATATGACCAATTCTTACAGTTAAAAGTCATTGTTACACAATTAGGGATTCAGTGATAAATTGAGGGTATTTGCCCTTATACTTTAAATTCATATTACAAAATATCTAGCTAAGTTTTGATTATTTATCATAGATTATAGAATATTTTATCTATTGGTTTTGAAATTACAGTAATCAAAATCTACAGTAAAAAGTTATTAATTTTCAAAAATACCCAATTGATATAAATTAAAAAGGAACCTATTGTCGTTTGTAAATGATTTAAGTTTTGATTTAAGAAATTGAGTTTACATTTAAAACTTAACTTAAATTTTGGTAATTTAAAGAATTGGAATTTAGGAAACTTATTTTAATCTTTTAAATAATTAAGTTATAATTGAATAATCAAAAGACCATATTGTCTTACTAGTAAGGTTTAGAGTCTTAGGGTTTAGATTAGGGTAACTTAGGATTTGGTTATAAGTCTAGATTATAGGTGTGAGTAATAGGGACTTGTTTTAAGTATTTTAAAAAGAAGGTTAGAAAGGAAAGAGACTTCTCATGCATGGTAGACCTATTGTCCAATAAAAGAGATAACATTAAGGGGAGAGTGTTTAGGTTCATTGGTGGAGTAAGGGTGAGGTTACTAGTGAGTTATTAGTAAATCAGTAAGTATCTTGCTTGACTTATTGTGATTTTGGGGTTGTAGGTCGTACTAACTTCTGATACTGGCCATATTGTCCTAGAGCCTTGGGGTGACTTATTGTAAGCCTTTCCAATCTTTAACTCTATTATTTTGAAATATTAAATACATATATTTGTACTATTTTCAAAGTACTATAGTGAACTGTACTAAAGTCTAAGTCCTGCATTGCATCCATACACAAGTCAGTCCACATTGAACTATTGTCCCAGAACTATTGTCACAAGCCAGCAGCACACTAGATAGAACTGTGACTGCATACATTAGTCAATAGCATCTATTAACGGACAGCATGAGTCGTATCATGGGTTTTAGTGGGAATAAGAGTAAATAAACCTTTTAATCTAATAAACTAGTACATTGTGACTTTTGAATACACTACGCTAACCTTATATAGTTCATTCCTTGGTGTTCAAACTTGGATTTAGTTGAATAAAGATTAGATTCCGGAAAATATACTACACTAATTTAGAATTTGGGTGCAAGAATATGTGTACAAGAAGCATCAATTTAGGTAAGTGGTATTTGGTGCACCTACAACATTTTTTCATTTTTTTGATGTAGTTTTTGTGAATTGGTAGATTGACGATATATGTATTTGGAATTCAACTATGGATGGTATTTTATGTTTATTCAAGGCTTCATCTACTTCGGTCTCATTTTGTGGTACAACTTTTGAGCCAAGCACATTGTCAAAACCTAAAAGACCTACATCAAGCTATCAACTATCTTAATGGATTCTCAAGGGTCCACCAAAGGTTCTCTAATGTTCTTCAATTATCTTGCATAAATCATCTTCAAATCTACTAAGGTACCTAAATAACTCAAACATTTTCTTGACTTTTGCTTAAAATTTTCTCATATTATTACTTTGCACTTGTTTCAAGAAAGTTCATTGTTTAGTACCTTCTACAAAATTAGGTGATTTGTGAATCTTTTGATTGGTGTGAAATCTTGGCAAACCGGCAACACTATTAGACTCTTGGCATATTTATATTCTTAAAACTCCTCTTTTTATTGTTGGATGCTCTTCTCTTCATGTTGCTAGAAATCTTCACTTCTACCTTGTTTTTGGAATGACTAATAACTTTGGTTTTTGTTCCTTACTCTAAGCTTAAAAGGGAAGTTACAGCTATGAAAATCTAACTTTTATTTTATCCAAGACTTGTCACATGTACTCTTAGGGTTGGATGTTGGTCATAGTTTGGGAAGGTATTTACAATGGATTCTACAAATTCAAACTTTTATTATCTCTAGGGTATCTAACCTATCTACAAGTGAGATAGTGCCTGCCTGCTTGGAGTATTTAGGTACTCCAAGATTTTATGGACAAAATGCTATGTTGGTAAGTACTTCACCTATTATGGTTTAATACTTCTTTTATAAATAATGACCTATAAAACCTAACAATAAGATGTAAAATAAAATAAAAACTCACTCATTAGGAAAAAAATGAACCCCAAAAGAGGCCGCTTCACAATGCAAAAATTTAAGTGGCAATGACCTTCTCAACTCACTAATTGAGCCAAGATTTGCATGATGGGCTCAAATATTTGTCATGATGGGTTCAAGATTACACTATCCATCTCCACAATCTCATTTTCCTTATTTGAAGAATTTTTGCAAAAGTTACAAGGCTCTGAAGTTTGCAGCCGGCACATTCAAGTCTAACACTAATTGTGGACAAGTTCAGATTTAGTGTTGTAGCTAGTAGGGGGGTAAAAACACTAAATGTCACTCAACACTAAATATCATCTTTAGTGTACCAATCCCAATTGGCGTTCACAAGAATTCAAATGCATTTTGATTATTTTATTTGAATAAATGTAACACAAGCAAGCATTTTTTTATAGTTCAAAAATAGAAATAAATGAATTTATCATCTTATTTTGAATTTTCTTGTTGGAAGATAAACGCACTATATACACATGGGGTGGTAACAAGTAGAACAATCCATGTGGGATATGTTAATTGAAATTAATAGAACCTTGAGAACTCATAGTGAAGTCAAATTAACATATCCCATATGGTTTGTTCAACATCCTACCACCCCCTATGTATATAAAGAGATTCACTTCTTAATTGAAAACTCAAAAAACAAGTAAAAAATGCATTTGAAGCTATGAGAGGTAGATTTCAATAGATTCAAATCTCAATTTTTATATATTTTATATTTGAAGTGGGAAACCATCACCGCACATTGAAGCGCTTTGGAAACAAGTTTTGTGGGCATTGAAGTTATTATCTTGGAAATTGCATCAATCTAGACGTTGTTTATGTACAACACATTGTAGATGAAGCACGAGGAAAAGATGGTGATGCTGAACAATGTAGATAGGTTAGTTGAATGTAAACCTTTGTAGGTATTGAGCACATGCATTAGACAAATTGCACAATGATAATCCTTCACAAACAAATATAGACATACAACGTGATAGGCTTTAGAAGAAGATGCAATCATCAAGTGACTCATTGGAGAAAGGAGCCAGATATGAAATAATCAAGCAGTATAAGTAAAAGGAGAAGGAGAAAGCAATTGACCCAAGGGTATCATTATCAAGCAATGATGACATTGGCTATGAGTAGAAGTAACCTGATGAGTTACTCAACGGTGGTCGAGGTTTATGTTCCTCTGATATTGATTCATTGAGTGATGCCCAAAGAAAACTTGTGGAGTTAATAGAAATCGAAGAAGTCCCTAATTATGTTCCTTCAAAAATTGTTGATGATGTAGAGAACATAGAACTTGAAGTTGATGAAGTAGACATCAAAGGAATTGGAAGTGCACCACTATCAACAAAACCCATATTGGTGTTGTCAGCTTTCAACATGGTAGAATCTATGAGGTATGTGTACCTTTGATATGAATACCTTCTATATATTTTAAGGTGTATACAATTAATCATTTATATATATATTTCTTGCCCTAGTCAACTATATGTTGTACTTTTGTCTTATAGACTGACTATATATTTTATTGCAATTAGAGATGACAACATTATTTACAATTACTTCAACTATTGTTGAAAGCCAAAAAAATTATGTTGTAGCTCTCAAATGGTACTATAATTACTTGTTACCATACCCCTCTCACTTATACTATATCAACAAAGCTTGTACATTGTGAACTAAATTTTTTCAGCCTTTTGTACATTAATCCATTGCCTCTCTTCTTCTTTTTGTGTGATATGGTATTAACTCATATTGTTACAATTTTAATGTTTGTTGAATTAACCCTAAAAGACCAACATGTATTTTTTGGCAACATAGAAATTTTGGACATGTATGTGTGATTGGAGATTTGCATATTTTAGGGTGAAATTTTAATAGAAGGTGGGAACAAAGAATATCTTTCACATGCACTAAATTTCATAACATTTGGAAATACGAATAAAAAAATTATGGCCTAATAGGTTACTTTTTTCCCTAGATGAGTAGTCTTGAGTAAATTAAAAAAAATCTTTTTTTTAGAAACAAAAATTTAAAACTGGTTTTCTAGAGTTATATATATGTGGAAAGCTTTGAATCATTCTATTTTGAGCAATGACTCAAAAGTTACGAGGAGTTTTAATTTGCATGCATGATTCTCTACTCTAAAATAAACTTTGAAGTTCTTTATCTTATTCAATTTTCAATATTTCTTGAAAAAAATCAATCCATAGGATGTAGATTGTTTATTATAACATTGAAACTATTGGAATTGACATTTTTCAATTCCATAACTAAATTCTTAACAATTTTGTATTTTGAATCATTATCAACTTCTTTCTACTTACTATTTTTTTCCTATATGTTGTAAAATTTCAAATGATGTAAACAATTTTAAGCATGTAATCAACTTGTCTATGAAAAATAATTCAAATAAGCACCATCATTTTGGACATTTCTTCATAGAAAAGTAAGCTTGTGAAGTAGAGTTGCCCTATTTTTCGCAGAACCAAAAAAATGATTTCAATGAATTTGAATGCTTATATCTTGCAATCCATGAGGTGGAAATTCTGAAATTTTTACCACATGTTCTCAAGTCAGCATAATAGAAGATCCTACAATTATATGTGTTAACAAAAAATTCAAAAATTTGGTACTTGTACTAGAAATGGCAGTTTGGGAGTGTTCTTGGTGAAAACATAGTTAAGTAACTTAAGGGATTAAGTAACTTGCTTGATTTAATTTTCAATTTGATCAATCACAAGTTCTATAATTACACCCTAATTACTATATTAAATTAAACGTGACACTACAAAAGACTATGGTTACCAACATGTTGTCATCTTCCATCAATAATATAAATGTCACATTGTAATAGCATAATCAAAATCACACAAATCTAGTAAAAGAGAACAAAGCTTTAAGTCTCTTCAAAGAATTTCTTACGGGTGTAGGTTCTAAAAAAATTTCAACAAATGTTGACCATCTAAAAACATTCACTCCTTTTAATCTTGAACTATTGCTTCAATCACATACACCTAATTCTAGAAAGTCTTCAAACAACTTTTCACTACAATGTAACAATGAAAAGTTTCATAAATGTATTTCAACACTCAAAAGTACTTGTCGATGGTGCAACCTCTTTTGTAATTGCAAGCAAACAAGTAAGCCAAAACTCCAAAGATCCAAAGATGCAATATAAAATAAGATAACTTCATCTAATTATGATCCATTTCTAAGATTGACCCTCAAAAATCCTTGCCTAAAAATTTACAACCTCTATAATTCACAAGAGTCTAAGATAAATTATGGGTATACTTATTTTGAACACTTTAAATATTCATTATTTAACCAAACAATGTAAATGCTCTATTCCTCATTTGCCGAGAAAACGGACCCTTCAAAAGGAACACCCCTTGAAATAGTACTAGCCACACGATGATTCGTAAGACTACTCATCACAACATCTGAATCTCGTGAAGAATTGGATTGCATTGTTGAAATCAAACTACTCAACTCCATGTCATAAAAAAACCTCGACCTCGGCATGTTCAATCGGAATGTTCCCCTCCAACAACTGCACAACTTTCAACATTGTTGGCCATTGATTTGGATTTTCATTGATACACCAAAACGCCACTAGCAACGCTCGCTTCATCTACAAGATAAAATTTCCATAAGAATCGCCCAACTCTCAATTCACTAGGCAGTTCGCAAATATTTGTAGTTGTATCAGTAATTCAGAAGTTGCTAAACCCTAAAACTCTTAAAACCCTAAAGCCATTTCCAATTGTCGGTTAGTTCAAATTCCCATGTTGTGCACAAAGTTTGTGATAAAATTACTATCCGCCACTCACCCTGTTGCAAGAGAAGTCGCTGAATCCTGAAGCCATTCCATTTGTCAGATCAAATTCCCCAGTTCAGTTCAAACTTTGCACTACAGTTGCTCTCAATATTTCAGAAGAGGCTCCCTTAAAACTGTCATCCCAAACCCTAAAAGCGTCTAGATGCATTTTAATTACCTGCTTAGCGTCCACAATCCCCTGCAACTCCAAAAAATCTTCTGTCTCCACTTTTGGAAACGCCCACTGCGGGAAATACCGACACTCCATCTGCGAGTCGTGAATCTCCTCGTCATGTATCCAATACGGCCTCAAGTTCCTTCTCCCACTCACAACTTCCAACAATACCATTCCGAAGCTAAACACATCAATCTTCGCTGTGATGGGTGTATTCTCCGAGGTCCACTCGGGCGCCAAGTACCCCGTTGTCCCCATGATGTGCTTTGTCATGGTCCTTGTTTGCTCGCGGTTCAAGATGCGGGACGAGCCAAAGTCGGCAACCTTCGCCATCATCTTTGAGTCTAGGAGGATATTCTCGGGCTTGATGTCGCAGTGGATGATGTGTTGGTCCCGCACGTCTTCATGGAGGTAGGCTAAGCCACGAGCGGTTTGGAGGGCGATCTGGAATCGGGTGCGCCATTCCAAAATTGGGGAATCGGACTCGGCATTGCGACGGAAGAGGAGTTTGTCAAGGGAGCTGTTGGCGACGAACTCATAGACGAGGAGCTTATGAGTGGAAGAGGAGCAATACCCATGAAGCTTCACCAGATTGATGTGGCGGATGCAACCGATTGTGTTCACCTCATTCACGAATTCGTCATCACGGGGACTCAATTTGTCAAGACGTTTCACAGCCACCTGGATGGACATTTGCATTGAAACTCAAGGCGTGTTTCATAGCACTTGTCAAAAGTGTGTCACAATTGTTTCTAGCTCTAATAAGACCTCACTTGGATGACATGCATGAGTTCAGTTAGGTTCCACCAACAGTAAAACAAGTGGACAAGATTGTCTCCTACGAACTCCACCAACAAAAGCAAGGCAGACCCCCTTAAAAAGAACACCCCTACCATGGCCGCTTCTTGGAGCTCCAAAAAGCCGCTTGCCCACCATCCTAACCACTATAGACTATTAGTGGAATTGTGAGACAGAGGAATCCTCAAAAGCAAATGAGTTCTTAGGTTTTGTTGGATGACTAAATCCGTACCTACCAATTTTCACTGCAATTCTAACAGCAATTTGAAGCAACGATGTTGCACCTACACTACAATATCATACCGTGACGACTGAATCGGTGCCCAATTTTACTACAAATCTAACAATTGAATGAAACAACAATGTGCAGATACAAGACTTTAACATGCTGTACATTTAATCTACTTCTAAATCCAACATTTCTTTGAAATTACTTCTGTACTCTAATACCTTCTGCACGGATTTCAACAAAGACTTCAACAATTAAGGTTTCCCCTCGTGCCTGTTTCACCAACATGTCAAGATGGACTGAAAACCCCAAAACAGAACCTGTCATCAAAATTGTCCGATCCGATCTTCTTGACGTACCAGCGCTTGCTGTCCGATTTCGCCTTTGAAAACGGATCCGTACCCCCCTTTCCCAATCTCCTCCTCGAAGTCTCTAGTCGCCAATCGCATCTCCCCATACGTAAAACTCACAGTCCCCCCCTTCGCCGCTCCCCACTTCTCCTCCAACTTCCTCACCCGCCGCCTCCTCGCTTTCCTCACCACAAAGAGCCCCGCCAACCTTAAATCCAGCACCACCACCGCAACGCTCAAAACGCTCAACCCAATCATAAGTTGCCTTTCACGTGAGAGTTGCTTCTTCCTCGCACCCGCCGCCAGTTTCACAAATGCCGTTCGGTGCACCACTCCTAGCGTTCCAGCATACAAGATCTGTTTCAACCAGCAATCTTCCACCACTCCACTCAGATCAGGATCGGAAGTCACAACGGCTTCACAAATTGAGGAGCTCAAACAGTTCTCCAGACAAACTTGTCAGGAAACATTCTGGTAATGCACGTAGTAAATCCCACTTGTGAAGTCCACAAGGTTTAACTCATACATGTGAAGCTCAAATACGACTGCTGTCAAGTTTCCGCCGGTGTCAGTCACTTGGGTTACAATTTCTTCCTCTCGTTGACACCCTTGGAAACTTTCTGTTGATATAATTGGTGTGAATCCAGGTGGACAAGAGCAAGTATCAGTGAAAGTCTCATCGCAGATTGCGTAGAAACCACAATGGTTATACAGAGAGCAGTTTTTAGGGTAGACAGTCCAAACCACAGTCCATTGATTGTCAGTCCAGCTCCGGATCCTCAAGTTTCCATCAGGATCGATTGTCAAGCGGCGGAGATGAGTCTCTCCTGCAGCGGTACTGTTGCCAATAGGGATCATTAAGCTTTCAACCACGTCTGCTGCTTGGAACTGACCCTGTGTTGTTAACTCCACGTATGAAGAATTTGTGTATGAGCTCCAGTAGGGGGTGTCTGGTAGGGGAGACGAAGCATATGGTGTGGGGGGTTGATGGTAAGTTGCTAGGAGTGACCCAGATTGCCATGTTAAGAAGTAGCTGCCGCGGCTGTAGTTTGTGTAGCTCTTCCATGAGGTCATTGTTACGCTGGTGGAAGATTCGAAGCGCTGGGTTGGTAAGAGAGTGTTGGTGGGGCTGTCGAAAGATTGCCAGGTCATTTGGGATGCTGGGGTGAGGAGGACGAGGTTGCCTGTGTCCAAGAGAGATGCTGTTGTTGCATTCGCTGTTGAATTCTGCTGCAATAAAGGTCCCACTTTCACTTTAGTATCATGTCATTTGCAGTTGAATTAGTGTAGAGTACACAGAGATATCCTTGTTTATATTAGTAACGAAAATACGTATCAGAAGTTTCCCTGATGATTTGGCACTAGGAATGGGGGGAGACAGGAAAAGCTGCAACAGAGAAGCTCAAAATTCTATGAGAGCACGTACAGCAGCTAAAGTACTGATCTACGTCATTGTTGAATAATGATCATGTATATCAGCTTGTGGATCTCATTAATGGCAATAAAAAATTTGCCAATTTTATGGAACGTGCTGTTTTTTATCAACAATATAAAGTTCTTCCGTGGACACATCCAATCATCATATCTATTCGATTCGTTAGAATGCCGAATCTCAAGAAACTGACAGTGTTTCAGTCCTTTTTGGAATTTGGACTCGTATTCTGGAACCTCAGA
Source organism: Rhytidiadelphus loreus (assembly GCA_947034895.1). Taxonomy (NCBI): domain Eukaryota; kingdom Viridiplantae; phylum Streptophyta; class Bryopsida; order Hypnales; family Hylocomiaceae; genus Rhytidiadelphus; species Rhytidiadelphus loreus. The sequence continues at coordinate 18,063,777 of OX344764.1, read as the reverse complement.
TGAACACCACACCTACTTATTGTAGCTTAGTACTGTACACACCTAAATATTTTAGGAAGTCTCTTGACATTCACGTATTTCTGATCCTTTTTGACGAATACGACCATCAGGTACTACGTACCCAGAGTAACAGTTTTCGATAACTTGTGAACTAGGTAAGCTATTGAATTGAATTTCGCGACCAAGCTAGCTAGCTACTGTCAGTACGCAGGTCATGAGCTAACTTGGCCATGGACGTTAGTAATTCCAACACCTGCATAATCAAAGGATATACGGATAATTAAGTGTTGCGAATACTTACATTCGTAGTCGAAGAAGAACTCCACAGCGGTTGGGCAGACAAATCGGCATCCCGGTAGACTTCGAGATTTCCACGAGGACTGAACGCGAGTATGGCGTCGCCTTCCAAGTAGAGCGACGGGTCCGCCATCCACACCACCGCATTCCCTGCTCCAGCGTACCAAATGGCAAGTGTGTACGTCTGGGGATACATCCCAGGGAAGAATCCCATCGCAAAGATTCCACCAGGAGATAACAACGTCCGATTCTCGCTTGCCAACCACGTCTCGTTCATCGTGATGTTGGATTGCAACTGGGATGTGGCGAAGGGCACCATTGTGCTTATCGTGACTAGGAGACTCAGGAGAAACTTCTGATGAAACTCCATCGATTTTGTGGTTCTTCTGAACGTAAGAGATGTTGCAGCTTGACGGGATGAAAGTATGATGAGCAGTGGACTATAGTTCATGATGCGCTTCGTGTCATCTACTAGAGATTAACCTGAAATTTCGTTTGGGTTCCTCATGGTTGCAGACCCCTAATGTACGTAATGATCGATACCAGCTGGTTCATTAAGCAAGAAAAGGTTGGGGCTCGATCATTTGGGAGATAGATAATTCAAGACAACTTGGACAGCTATATCTGACCCCGTGTGATTCGGAGACCTCGTGTGAAAGCAATAGCCTCTCGCAGAGTTTTGGTTGAGGGATCTTCTTGGACAGCTATATCTGACCCCGTGTGATTCGGAGACCTCGTGTGAAAGCAATAGCCTCTCGCAGAGTTTTGGTTGAGGGATCTTCTTGTTCCCCAAATCTCCTCCCTGAACAGAATTTGCGGTCATGAAATTGCGAATTGTAACAACCCTACTGAGTTCTTTTAAAGTCTTGTATAGAAGGAAAAAAAGACACTAATGAAAGGCACGAAAGCAAGCAAGTACGTGTTTTGAAAGGAACACCTCACTGTATGAAATGAAGTTGGTGTCTAGCTAAACCCAAGCTGAAAGCGGTATCAATTGCGAATTGAAATTGGTAAGCTGAGTAACATCAATTTCGCTACGTTGGTGGAAATTCTCGAAACCAGCACTTTGCGAAACTATAAATCTATATGAGTCCTAAATATTTGTGAAGCTCTGTGTACTAGTTGAATGTCACGATTCTGGCGCTCTGAAACAAGCCAAGGTCAATGAACTGTGAAGCTATCTAGATTCTCATGTGCAACATGATTCCCAGATTGTGAATTGAACAAGGCCACTGCGACTTGCAAATCACAAATCTGGAAGAAGACGTCGACATAATCAACAGTGAAGCCGGTCGATATTAATGTTATTCAGGGTATTAAGACGAGCAAGCTGCGAAAGAGTTACCGAAAATCAGACTCAGAATTCTCTCACATCTCAATTTCAATAGCTCTAATATACTTGATTATCATCGAGTAAGATATATAGGAGACATGCCTGTCAAAACTCACAGCTGTCGGATGCTTGGGCTGTACCTGCTGAAAGAAGAGTGAGAGAGAGACTATGGAATTCATTGACTGCTCTCTGTCTCTTTTCAAACAATTCAAGTTGCAAGCTAAGGTTAATTATGGTGTACTTCAACTGCTTTCTGTTGCAAGTGCAAATTTCTTTTTGACACCACTTGCATCATTGTAACTGTTGACTTACAAGATTACAAGGAGGTTATGTAGAATCATGGTCCCTGTGATACCGGGAGAGTAGGTGATTGTAATCCCTACGTAATCTCTCAGCAAAAACCTGAACAATTTCTGGTGGGCTCTTTTTCCCCCACACATGATTTTCCCGTACTAATGCTACAAATCTCCAGGGAGAAATGTGGATTTTAACCCAGTGAAGAAGCTGAGGTCTAAAAGTGGCCCGCCCGATGGATCAAGGTTGCTGTTAGTAGAGATGAAGCACCTGGTGTTCCAAAAATCGGATCATTTTTGGTCGACTACCCTGGTGAATTGGTGATAGGGATCATCCTTTAAGGATTAACATGTAATTCACAAATTATAATATAAAGTGGCCCTTCAACAATTCACTAGTCTGGGTAATTATGCATCATTTAACTCAAAAGAACCAACGTCGACTGTGTTATTCAGCATTGTAAGCAAGGTGTGGTGTAGACAGGTGTTCATGCCTAAGAAGGAGTAATCTCTTCACCGGCACAGAGTAAACAGCTCGTGAAGAAAACCATTTGCAAATCAGTTTCAATAGCTCCTTTTTCATAGATACGTGTTTGACATGCTTCTTGAGTCTTGACTGCACGATACCCAGGTATAATTATCTTGGTTTAAATTACCAATCTGAACATTGAATTTCAGCGTTTGACCATAATAATAAATATTTTCTGCCTTTGACTTTTTGGACACCTAGCTAGCTACAGTACTGGCTTGCCAAGTGTTGTTGTAAATAATGAACAGTGTCATCTGAATCTTTGCTACTACTCCAGCAGCTTGCTTTGGTGTGTCCGTAAGTAGCCTTTTTGCCGGATCTTGGATGACATGCGATCACTAAAGTAGATAGGTTACATGATCTCTTTCAATGTTGAAAACTGTGGCATTGCAAGGAATTCACAGTGAGTGTCATTCCTGGGAACAAGAGCCAAGTCTTGTGACTCTTGCCTCAATGGGTTGGTCTGTAGCTAAGATAACTTATTAGGCCAAAGGACGATGTTGAACAGTAGTTGATCAAAAACTTCACTGTAGGTTGCTGGAGACTTTGACTCATGAATAAGAACCAGAGTCAGTGGCAGCTTCCTTATCTCATCAGTTTCAACACTGACTTGTATGCAGTGAGGGTTTTTTTAAAATTTTCTACAGTGACGTAAAGGAGTCGACCCATTTCCGACCAGCATCCCATTCTCTCACAGCTCAGGCTAGCTTCTGAATTTCTGATGAATTTCTGATCAGATGTGGTGTAGGTGACAGCTCACATACATCATGGGCAACAAGAGCAGCATAAATGTCCAAGAGGTGTCCATTGAAAGCATAAAAATGATCACAACATGTAAGGTGGACCAACCCATCACCGTTTCCTATTTGGTCCCAATTTTGTTCACTGCCCCATCCAAATCTGTCGAGGAAATAGGGTAGAACCACCCATTACCAATCGGGGATGTAATTCCGACCAAATCTAGGGATGGTGCTCATTTAAAAACTTAAATGTTCTGACATCATAGATTGCTTATCGTGGCTGATCCAAAATGATAAACAATCTATGGTGTCAGAACATTTAAGTTCTTAAATGAGTACCTTCCCTAGATTTGGTTGGAATTACATCCCTGATCGGTAATGGGTGGTTCTACTCTATCCTAAACCATTTAAGATTTTGGCTTTAATGTCAACATGGGCTAACATGTCAGCCCTTGACTGGTGGATACTTAAGTGTTAATGGAGTCATAGAAGGGCAATTATGGGTTGTTGACAAGGCGTTTATGACTCTAGCCTCAAGGTGGTTTTGTAATTTCAGGTTGATTACTTCAAAAATTCACTGAAATTACGGTTTTAATTGGAAAATTATAATCCCACTTGGGATTGATTCATGAAACAAGCGCACACCTCTGAAAATATGTGCCCCTCTTGGAATTGAACACAAGATATTCAGATTGCAGATCAGAGTGGTGATAGGCAATTCTACCTAACATTGAAAGCAACAACCAGAGCCACAATGATCACCTACATCGGTTTTGTAACCAGAATGGTTGGAAATTGGCCGTTTGCCTATAGATCAAGAATGGGACAAATAGAATCTTCATGAAAGAAATTCATGGTAATTTTATTTTTGTAGGGAAAAAATATCAAAAATCATGAAATCCTTCTTAAATTTATTTCTCTACACACAAGGAAATTTTTTCCTCAACCTTTCCCATGTCGCACAGAGGCTAAATTGCTTATGCAATTGGAAATAGGTTGCCATCCTTAAAGCAACTGGTTTAGGGTTGCAATCATCCTTCCTAAAGTGATGCAATTTTTACATTTATAAATGCTGATGGAATGTGTATAAGGTGGATGAATTGACATCCATTCATCAAAATCACATAGGATAATATACCTAGGACTATACTTAAAACACTCCTTTCTCTTGTAGTTTCATGTATATTAATCATCCCCAAATAGTGATTCATTCATTCTAAAATGCTCATATTTTTTTGCTAAATAGTACTATACACCCACTAGATGCAATCTATGCATCTTAAGTTTTGGGTATTAACAATACAAAGTGGCAATCTTTGTTCAAAAAATTCACTAATCTTATGTAGGAAAAATCATATGGGTCCAACAATAGAATAGCAAAAAAGTAATAAATTGCTCAGGGTAAAGCCCTTGCTTGTCATTGAAATGCATAAAAAGAACCCCTTGCTCATGCATGTATATTTAATTTTGAAAGACAAAAGACAAAAAATGTCATTTATGAATTTCCAATGTTCATTTGAACTTTTGAAGATTTACAAAATGAAATATCCGGCATTCATTTTTCTTATTTTTGCATGCCTTCCAAGTATTTTGCAAGGCAAAAAGGCAAAACCTAGGGGTCTTTATAGGCTAGCTTGAATAAAGAATTTTTTCATTCAAAGTTGCTTTAATCCCTCAAGGCCTAACAACTTTTTGACAATGGCGGCTTTCAATAAATCCTCCCACTTTGATATTTTTTGGCACATGGATGTGCTGAAATTTTCAATTTTAACCATACAAAAGTAAAGACTACTTTGTATAGTATGCATCAAATTAATTGCAGAAAATATTGATCATTAGATTTTTAGATTATAACAATTTTGGTCAACTTAATTATAGGCACAAATGCAAATTTGGGGGAAGAAAAATTATAAGAAGATGAATAATGCTTTTTTACCCCCCCAAAAAATTGTATTGGAATGTAAAGCAAATTTAGTATTTTTTTAATTTTAAGAAATGAGAAATAAAAAAACTCTCTCAAATTTGTACACATTTTCAAAGAAGAAGAGTAGAAAGCCAAAATTAACCAAATTGAATCTCACAAAATTAAAAAAAAATTATATATGCATCAATTTTTGAAATTTAACAATTGGTATTATTAGCATATTATTTGGAACATCTTCAAGAAATTTGAAACCATTCTAATTATTTTGTGTCCTTAATCACACCAAATTGAACCTTATATTTTTAAAATTGCTAAAAATACATGTTTGAAAAAAAATTCTAGACCTAGTTTGTTTGTACAAAGCAAGGACTAGAAATGTCCAAGAAAATATTTTATTTCCATTCCCACTATTCCTTTCATTGTAAAAAAATTATGTTTGCTCCTTTTTTGTACAAGATTACATTTCCTAAATAAATTTTGAAATATTTCTCACATTGAAATTTTGAAAATTGGAAAATGCCATAAGTATGTCAATTTATTATTCTACAAGATCCAACTTTACAAAATATTGAGATTTGTTTCAAATTACTACCCAGAATTTGCCAATTAAAATTTGAAGTGGATACATTGTGTCCTCTTAATCCTTGAGGAGTTAAGAGCTAACCATAGGAGGATAATAGATTCAACAAAAAATAATTCTAAAAAGTAATGTCAATTCTAGGGGAAAGTTATTGGTTACATATGTTGAAATCAAATCAAATTTAAGTCACAAAATGTCAATAATATCATATGCACCACCAAGTATCAAGGTATTTATATATGGTGGTAAGAATGGTTTACTTTATTGATATCATGCGAGGAAAAAGGTGGAAGGGTTCTACTTAAGATAAACTAGTCATTAGAGAAAATCTAGCCCTTGTAGAAGGCCATTTGACTTTCAGTTGATATACAAATCTAGGGGAATTTTTATTTATTTTTTATTTTATTTTTATTCCCTAGTCTTGCATGGCACACCAAATGATCGTGAGGCCCAAAAAAATTTATTAATTTATTTTTTTGGAATTTATTTTTCTCTAATTGCACATTTTCATGTAGTCAAACAACCATGTGCAAGGTTCAAATTTCTTCTACTGCTATGACACTCAAAATGATTGGTTTACCCTATTGTCATTGTTGAAAAAAAAATTAATTTTTAATGTATTGAGACAAATATGAGGAATGGAGAGAAGAATGAAAAATTTATTTTATTTGACAAGGTATATATTTATTATGAATTTTTGAAGTGTATTGCCCCATTGGTCCAAAACAATCTCTAGTTAAGACTGCCCCCAAATCAACAAAAAGTCTATCTATAATTTTGGTTATCTTACTCATTTAAAGCAATCACAATATTTCCTAACTTGGCTACAACATGAAGGTCTATAAAAGTCACTTCTTGTGATGAATTTACTCTAAAAAGGTAGAAGTTTTATATTGCAATCACTAATCATTCCATCACCATCATTCAAGACATTCATTGTTATTACTAACTTAACCTAATTTACCCCAAATCTCATTTATTGAAAAAAGTCTGTTATAGGTAGTATGCTTGTCATAGGTTTGTTTAATTGATACTAAAGTTCATTCTTGATCAATCCTTAAAGATTATAGGATTTTTGAAGGAAGGTAAGAGCTTAACTATCCAAAGAGGAAATGTAGTAATTGTTTTCATGATGGAACTTTAGACCTCATTTGAGCATTGTAAGTCATTTTTTTTCAAAATATGTTCAACTTAGAAAATGTGGTAAATCAAGTTAAATTTTACCTCCAAAAATACATTTTGAATTTTGTAGCTCCAAATTTTTTGTAGCTCAAGCTATTAAGGTATATGACCTATTTCCTACAATGTGCTAAGTATTTTAGCATGCATATGTCCAATTGAGCAATGGTGGGGGGAATAAGTTTTTTCCAGTTAGGGATAGAAGTGATGAAGACCATTTTTTGGTTAATTTTCCATCAAGTGTGGAATTAGTAGAAATTAAGGAAGTGTAGATTACAATCCTACTTGTTCTCAATGTATAGGCAAACCTATTTATGAGCACTACAAGAAAATTCAATTTTTCTTGTTGATTTGGTTCACTTTTTTGTTAGTTTTTGTTGAGAGTTTTGTCCAAATCAATAGAATAGGGAACCAAATCTACACAACAAAATCAATAGCAAAATTGAATTTTCTAGTAGTGGAGAAACATAAAATCCAAACTAGTCTTAGTAACTTCATTAGGTGTCAATGTGTTATTTGTCACACAATAAGAAGGCCCTAGTCAACATCATATTTCCATCATTTATAAAAATAGGTCACCCTATCTTGTACAAAATCATGGGGCTTTGGTCAAGAATAGGTCAATCATATACCTTATGATCAAATAATTCTCTAAGATGAAGGCTAGGGTTCTCCAACCAAAACTTGCCCCCTATTTTGTGCTTGATAGGTTTCCCTATTAATAAAATCTCTTCTCTTCTTCTAAATTATTCAATGGAGTCCCATGGCATTTAAGTGGGTCTAGAATCCCAAAATTGAAGTCAAAATTCTCAAGTTAGGACAAGCAAACTTCCAAATTGGAAAATGAAAACTAAAGTAGGAGGTTGTAAAAGCGTTCAAGCTCTAAAATGAGTCAACTCCTTAAATGTACACTATTTGTACATGTTGCTTCTTCATAGCGTTGAGCTTGAGCAATATACAGACAATGTACATTTTAGGAGGTGAGCCATTTTAGAGCCCTATGCCATTTCAACTTCAAAATTTTGTAACTAATTCCACAAAGCTTCAAAAAATATGAAACAACTTGGGTTAGATGTCAATTCCACTTGTCTTTCAAGAAAAATTTACTGAAAAATATTTCAAGATGTTTCACCTCCCCAAAATTCAGTTCCTGACCTTAGATGATCCATTTATTGACCTCCTACCATACTACCACTAAGTTACAGCTTGTCATACTTGCCAGTTGGCCCCCATAAGGCCTGCAATTTAAAGTCCAAAATGTGTTCAATTTCAATTTTTTGAACCCATTTGGACTTTGAATGCAATGTGGACAGTTTTTTCAACACTGTACACAACTCGAAAATCCCAGTGGTATCCCATTAATTTTTTAGTGCCTTTTTCTGTTCTTTGTATGATCACCCTCTGGTTCATACTGGTCCAGAAGTCTTGCCCATCACATTGATTTCATTCTAGACCCAAGACAATTTTCCTGCAATTGTACATCCCTAACCTAAGTTATCCCCACTTTAACCCCTAAATGCCCCAGGCACCAAAATTTGGTGTTTGCAAAACTTTGAAGTTAAAATAAAACCTAACCAAGTTGTTATTTTTAGTAGTTTATATTTTTTGGAAGGTTCTTCTTGAAGTCTAGTTTTAGCATCAAAAATCTAATCTTGAAAATAAATGATAGTGATCTTTCTATTCAAGATTTTGTGCAAGGGTACCCATTGCAATCTTGACTTTGTGTGTACTGTTGAGAGCTCTTTGAAATGAGCCTCAAATACACTAGATCTTGGAGAAAAAATCTTGGAGAAAAAATCTTGGAGAAAAAGGGGTGTTTTAAGTGAGTTTTTAAGTATAGTCCTAGAGATAAGATTATAAGTAATGACCTTCATGGAGATTTTCAGTAAAAATTTACTAGAAATACATGTGTTTTTAGTAAAATTTTACTGAAAATCTCCATAAAGGGCATTCCTTATAATCTTATCTCTAAGACTATACTTAAAAACTCACTTAAAACACCTCTTTCTCTTGTAGTGATTACCAAGGCTTTGGCTTATCCAAACTTTATATGATGGACTATTTTGGCCCCTTTGTATTCATGCCAAGGTTTTGAATTTCTTCTTTTGTTTGAAAAATTGGGGTTCCATTGCTCTCTATGCTATCAATGATGTCCGATTGAAGGTTTTTGGTCCTTTGTGTGAATATAGTGACCTTGGTTATCATAATTTTGGATCAATGGGTGATTGCAAGAAACACTTGTCCTAATTTTTGTCCCCTTGACCTTAGACAGGTGGTTTTTTGCTCATAACTTTTGCATCGTGTGTCCATATTCTATGAAACTTGAAATGAAGGTACATGTGGTAGTTTTAAATGTTGAGTAATTTTTTGGGGTTTTTTAAAATTATTTTACTATTTTTAAACTGCCCCCGATTGGATGTCTACCTTGGCCATTTTGGGGGTTTGTAGTACTATTTTTGATCCAAAAATAAGAATTTGAAGCTCAAAATTGGTATACAAGGATTTATACTAAAGTTACACAATCTCAAGAATTTTTTTTCTAAAAATAGTAAATTGTCCACCCTCCACATGTGCTCAAAGAGCACTACTTTTGCGCAAGTGTAGAGAAAACAATTTTATTTTTCCAATAGTGAAAATTGGCGAAAAGGAGTATCTATAAGTTAGTAAAAATGGATTTTTTTTTGAGAATTTTTTGAATTTTTTGACTATTTTTTAAGAATTAAATTCCAAACTGTCTATTTTCTTCCATTTTTCAACCCTCTTTGACCGTGCATAACTCTTAGAGATAAAAAAATTTAGGTCTGAATTTTTGCACATATCATTTTCTTAATGCTTTACACATTATCCATACTTTTTTTTATTTAAATTTTTTTTTTTCCAAAATCCACGAACAGGAGTGAAATTGCCGTTTTGAACAAAAATCGGTAGGTGTTTCTTGCAACTGCCCCAATATCAAATAAAAATTCCTAGGGTTTTGGAAAAAAAAATCTTGGAATTTTGTCAATATATCACTATATTTTAGAATTTAAACATAGGCATTTAATAAAGGTATATTCAAATATGTCCTAGTCATAAGGTAGTATGCAATTTTTCACTAAATGTTGGTCTTAATTTATTCCTTTTTCTTGTACCAATGGTTTTAAAGAGTTTTTAAAACACTTGACAACTAAAACGGCATATCTAATTGACAATTTTCATTGTTTTTAGTATGCATTATTTGGACATTACATACTGAATAAGTTATGAAAGTATTGTTTCTAAAGGTGTACTCAATATAGACATTAGGCTCTCATAATCTCTCATATCTTAAATGTGTACATCTTGTGTAATCAATATTTAAATTTTAGTGTTGCTTTTTGGTTCAAATCTAGGTGTCACATTTTGGACAATGATAATTATGGATGAATATACTTTAGTTGTATGTTGTTGCATTGCATTTGCAAGAAAATCAATTGATATGATAAAAAATAGGCATGTTATTTGTTTAAACTAAAAGGTAAATTTTTTTTCTTATTAAAGCAATGAAAATACATTGCAATGTGATCAATTGATTTTTGGAAGTTAACTATACAAGATAATTTAAAGTAGTGCAAGAGTCGTTTGAAGAGTGTGAGGCTTTAATTTCCTTATACTAAACTGGATGAAATTGGCTACGAAATGGATGATGTAGATAAAATGAAAGTAACATGACAATCATACTATTTGAGATAGTATGAAAATAGTATAGACTACATTATACTATAGAACATGCAAGGGGAAATTACAAGAAACACTTGCTAATATTTTTGCATTATGATAGTTTAGGGGGCACTAGTGTATGATCTTTGGATTAAATATTTAAAAATAAAATAAGCAAAAGTAGGAAAGTACTACAAATAACATTAGTTCAAAAATTCATTTTGAAAAAAATCTTCCAAAACATAAGTGTACAAAAGTAATTAAATATAAATTTCAAGATCATAACACTTTTAAACTTCTTAAAAATATCAAGTTTTTATTAATCATTATACAAGTGTTGGATTTGCTATTTCATCTAAGGTGTTAGGATGTAAAAAATCAAATAGTTACTTGAGATTTATCTACACTATAATAATCTTGTATACACATGTATCCAAGGGGTATTTTATAGCATTGTATGAATAATGCCCCTAAAATAGAATCACTCAAAATATTCCAAGGATATTCCAAAGATATGCTCTTGTATGATTTTATAAATCCTATATTATGTTTAAAAATATATAATTATTAGTCTCAAGGATTAAAATGCATTGTTTTTTCTCCTTTTTTGCTAGTGTCCTTTTAGATTGCAATCTCCATTTAATGCTACTTGTAATTTAATCCCTAAAGGACAAGCGTGCATGTGTTTTTTGGCAACATATAAATTTTGGGTAGGTATGTGTGACTAGAGATTTGCACATTTCAGGCTAGAATTTTAATAGAAGGTGGAGACAAGGAATATCTTTCATATGCACTAAATTTCATGACATTTGGAAATATGAGTCAAAAGTTATGGCCTAATATGTCACTTTTTTCAAAAATAAAAATTTTAAATTGGTTTTCTAGAGTTATGTATACGTGAAAAGCTTTGAATTATTCCAATTTGATCAATGTGTCAAAAGTTACGAGGAGTTTTAGTTTGTAGGTAATTATGGATTCTCTACTCTAAAATAAACTTTGAAGTCCTTTATTTTACTCAATTTTCAATATTTTTTTCAATAAAAAAATCATAGGGTGTGTATTGTTTATAAAAACATTTCAACCATTGGGATTGGAATTTTTTAATTTCATAAATAAATTTTTAACAATTTTGTATTTTGAATCATTCTCTACTTCTTTCTACTTACTATTTTTTTCCTATATGTTGTACAATTCCAAATGATCTAAAAATTTTCAAGCATGTTTCTAACTTGCCTTGAAGAATGAATCCTAAGAAGCACCACCATTTTGGACATTTTTTCATACAAATGTGATCTTGTGAAGTGCAGCTGCCCGGTTTTCAGTAGGGTCAAGAAAAGGAGTTTTGTCACTTCAAACGCTAATATCTTGCAATCTACATGGTGAAAATTTCTGAAATTTTTTCCATATCTTTTCAAACTAGTGTAATAAAAGATCTTATGGTTACATGTGTCCAAAAATGTTTTTTTTTCTAAAATTTGTAACTTGTGCTAAAAATGGTAGTTTTGAAGCGTTTTTGGTAAAAACATAGAGATGGTCCTTTAAGGGTTAAGAAAAAAGTTAGAATTAATTGAATCTTTGGTTATATGAATTTTATCAATAATTTTTTGCTCTAAAAATGATAACAATCACATGTTTTACAAAAATATTTGAGCTTTTCTACATTGGTAAGACTATCCACTGAAAAGAGAGGAACACTTCTCCAAAATTAGTAGCCATTGATCGTTTTTGAAAAAAAATAAAAACACCCCCTTCCCTGCCGTTGATCCTGATACAAATAATATGATACCATACGTATACCATATGTATACGGATACAGAAAATAGATATGGAAAACGGATACTAATTATCCCATATCGATTGTCAAACGACTTTGTTTTCAAAAATACAAGACTGAGGGGGGGTACTGGAATTTTGAGATTTTCTGATCAAATTATTTTTCAGAACCTCCCCCTAAAAAAAAAATGAGGGTTTTTGAAAAATAATTTGATTGGGAACTTCTTCCTCACTATCCACTCAGAAGACAACCATACTAAATGGCTACAATACTTATGGTTCTTGAACTTTAGGAGTTCAAAGTAGATAACCCTTAGTTTTGCAAAAATTGATCTTCCTTCAACTTTATCAAATCTTGAATTCAAGCTTCTCCATGAATTGTGGGTCATTTGTATATGGAATAAGTAGTGCATATTGTGCATAAAATATAGTCTTTTAAGGATTAAATTGCTATTCCTTCCGTTTGGAAATAGTGTATCCATTCTTAGTGATGATTGCATTGAGAATGGATATACTATTTCTAAATGGAAGGAGTATTAACCCTTGACATTAGAAGAAATTTGAGCCCAACAAAGGTTTGCTAGTTTTGCACCTTGGTGTGCAATTTTGGTGCAATTAGGGAATGATTTTTTTTCTTTTGGATGTGATGTGGCACTACTAATGCCTTGTCAGATGCTAAATATATATATATTTTTAATTTTTTTAATATAATTTTTTTTTTGTATTTGCATTGCGGGGCTACTGAAAACCATAAATTGGTAGCCCTTTGCAGGACTTAGATTTCTTCTAATGAGTCCCAAGGCCATTTTTTTGGTCAAAAAACACTCAAAAATGCCTTTTTTGTTGCATTTGCCCAAGAAAACAGAGAAAATATTTTTCTTGAAATTGACCGTAGAATCTTGTACTTGACTTGTCTCAAATCATGTGGTAAAAATTTCATAAAGTTTGACCTTATAGATTGGAAGATATTAGCATTCAAAATTCAAAAAGAAGATTTTTTGAATGTTGTCTTGCAATTTCAGATGACTTTGATCACGATTTGTGGAAATGTTTTTTACTATAGACTTTGAATTTGAAATTTTTTATCTTGAAAAATTGAGTTGAAAGTCTAGGAAAAATACTTCTTAAAAACACACACTTGATTTTCATTCTTTAAAAAGTTATTAAGTAAAAGTAGGTCTAAGATTGAACAAAAAACTACATTTTTTATAGCTATAAAATAGAATTGAAAAATAATAATTTCAATGGTAAAATTGTTCTAGCAAGCATACTTAACCCTGTCAAACGATATTTTTTGAAGAATTGTGAAAATTGCATTAAAAAATAAATCTTGTTTTGAAGAAGATGCTTAAATTTTCCCAAAAGTAAGACTGTCCCTAATTTTTTCATTACTAGTTCAAATAGAATGAACCAAAGCTTCACATACAGACAAAAACATAATTTTTGAGAATTTAAAAAAGAAAAATTATTTTGACTTTTTGTAATTTTTTTGCTCCCCATTAACCTCCATTTCAAGCTTATTGTGCCAAAACTTTTGCTCTTGGGCAAAAATTGAAATAAAAATTGTATATCCATAAAGCTTATGAGTTTTTCTAGCTCCAAGAAAAGTTTCAAAAAATTTCAATGAATGTTGACACTATATGAACCTACTAGAAGCTGCATTTTGGCCTTGTAGGGCCAATTGGACTTTAGGAGTTTAGCTACCACATAAAGAGGTCAACTAACCTCTTAAGGATTAGGTTGCTAAAAACATTGTTAATAAATCCAAATTTAACCCATAAAGTCCCAATGTCCCTATGGATTTTGGGTAGATTTCTATGACCTCAATTTTTATTGAAACATTTAAAAAATTTCTCATTATATAGAAAAACTTATTAGCCTTTTGAGGAATATAATTTTTATTTCAATTGGTGCTTGGAAGCAGAAGTTATGCCATAATAACCTCAAATGGGGGAAATTAGGCAACAAAAAAAAATACACAAAACATTGAAATAAAAATTCTAATATATTTTTTTCTCGTAGATTATAATTTTGCCTAATGGAAAGCTTTGATTAATTTCAATTGGATTTGGTGATGTGAAAGTTATGGAGCTTCTTGTTTTGTAGGCAATCAGAGCAACTTCTTGAAAGAAATTTTTTCTTGCTTTGAATGTTAATATCTTTCAATCTATATGGTCAAAAATCACAAAAATTTTACCACGTGATTTAAGACAAGTGTAGAACAAGATCCTATAATTAGATTTTTATTTTTATTTTTATTTTATTTATTTCATAGGTGAATGTAGTAGAAATGGTAGTTTTGAGTGTTTTTTGATAGAAAAATGACCTAGGGACTTTAGAGGTTAAGAAGGTGAAATTCACATTTACTTTAATGTAGCTAGGAAAAAAGATTGGTTGAAGTTTTGCTAATTTTAGACACTCTTGTAAACACACAAAGTTGTCTAGAATAGTGTTATGAGCATTCTACGGCTATGGAAAATCCCTACGTAGGCCTCTCATTGTATAGGAATAGATGTCAAAACATGCCCGCTCTTCTAGAGCAGTTAATTTTGTATACCTTAACCTCCTCAAGCTAATTCCAAACCTAATTCCAAATTTCCAAATTTGATCAACCATTGAATTCCAAATAAGGTGGGTACACCCTAAACCACCACTTTTTGCTACTGAGACTATCTGCGGTTATTAAACTGGCCAAATTTTCAGATGTTCTTGTTGGCAAGTGAAAGGAGATTCCAATGCACCGGAGAACGTGGCATTTGGATATTGTATGCAAAAGTTATTAAGGAACAAAGTTTGATTCTAAAAGCATTTCTTCCACATATGTACAAAACTGATTTTGGAAATGTACACATAGTGAAGATGACGCTTTAAGGTCAGTGGCACATTTGGGTGTACCTACCTTTGTACACTCCCCCCCTCCCCGTGCTCCTTCCTCCCCAATGTTCATGGGACTAAGCTTACTATGCAAGGATCTCAAACACACCAACTACCCACACCAACTAACTTACTAAAGATATTATCCTATCCAAGTCTCAAACACCTGCACGTCAAGCCACCCCACCACCAAAAAGCTCTGTCTGTCCATGTAGCATTGGTTGGCTTTTGTAGTAAGGTCCTACTCAAACTTCCTCATGCTTCCTCGTGGAAGCTTTTGTCAATGCTTGAAGCCTTCCCCTTCGACCCAGCGGAGCCAACAGAAAGCTCCCCTCCCCGGGAATGGAGAGATTCGGACAGCACAGTACAGTACATACAATATCATCTGCGAACACAGATAAGGTACGTGGCTGTGCGGGAGATCCGTGAACGCCTTCACCCAGCCAAGTGCCGTAAGGGACAGGGAGCTTGGAATTACATTACATTATAAAAAAAAAACTTGACTGGAAAAGCGCCTCAATGGTCCCGGAACTCGGAAAGGACTTGCAAGGGAAGGAACTGCTGAAATAAGGATTTGCGCGAAGTCGGAGCTGGTTGGATTTTTGGAATATGGCGAATTGCAGAGCTGGTGCTGGGGATGGGCAGAGGATGAGGCGAAGGATTGCGATGCACTTGCAACTGCCTGCAGGGACCATGGGGTTGGGGATGCAGAGGTGCGCCGCGAGGGAGGAGCGGGAGATGGAGAAAGGGGTGGTGCCGGTGCCCAAGGAGTTTCAGGCCAAGGCGTTCATACGGTCACGGCAGCAGGTGCGCGATGAGGGATGCAATTTTTAGGATTCAATATGGGATGCCATTTGTGATGCAAATTGGGAATGCAATTGGGATGCATTTGCGATACAATTGGGGATGCAAATTTAGGATTCAATTTGCGAAATTCTTTGAGATCCAATTCGGGATGCAAATTCGGTTTGCAATTTGGGATGCAATTGGGTTGCAATTCGGGATGCAATTTGGGATTTTATTCGGGGCGCAATACGGGATGCAAATTCGGATTCAATTGGGTATTCAGTTGGGTTGCAATTCGGGATACAATTTTTGGGATCCACTTTGCGATGCAATTTGGGATACAATTTGGGGTGCAATCTCGGATGCAGTTGGGGATGCAATTGGGATGCAATTTTGGGATGCAATTGATTGTGGTGCAGGCAAATTTTTGCATGTTTACGATCAATCGTGATGTGCAATTTCTTTATCCTAATTTGCAGTTTCGGTCACGCCGATTTTGTGAGACTCCTGAAGCTGAGCGCGACGGAATTGTTTATTTGGTTTAGATTTTAGATTTTTTTCCGATTACCGATTTGTAGTGAAAGATATCGAGCAGAAGAGTGAGTGCTAAAATTCAATCATGACCGTATTCGTTAAATGGCTTGTTTCGGAGTGTCAAAATTCGGACTCTGAAGTACACAAAGCGCTACGAACTAGGAGTGATATAGATATGCGGTTGCAGATGAACGCCTGGAAATGTGCCAATTTCTTGAAATCTCGCCGTTCTAACGAATACGCCAACGTGAATGAATCACAGTGATATGAATTTGGTGTTGTTCTAGTCTCCAAATCAAAACCTCATATTGATTCTAAACACTAGAGCTCTAGATAGCACATTACTCCCAATTTTGGTACTCCGAAACACGACTGTAACATGACGTCGTTCCAAGTCTGAAGGATTCTTGAAGTGAAAGTGAAATTCCTTGTGCAGTATGAGGAGATGTACAAGCATTCCATTGAGGATCCCTCTGGCTTCTGGGGGAAGATTGCCAGTGAGTTTCATTGGGATCGCAAGTGGAGCACTTCCCAACCCATTTGCCGTTTCAATTTCGACATCAGAAAGGGCCCCATCCACATTGAGGTAATGTAAAGCCTCCATTCTCCATACAGTAAGGGAGGGGTTCCATGCACCGCGCAGTTGAACTTTGAGCTTTTCCCTACGACAATCTAGAAACTTGCAACATCTTAAATTTTGCACTTCTATCTTGTGTTAAGGTAAAAACCAATTGTAAGAAATTAAATGTCAATAGATTAAGCGTTTTTACACTTAAAACACAAATCAAAGTTCACCTGTATTGTCAATGGAGTCTGTAATGTATTGTGTGGTGAATGGATTCTCTACCGTACTTCAAAACCAGCAAATGTTGTGTTCTTTGATCAATATTGCTTCACTCCTACAGTCTAACGATAGTGAATAAAATCGTCGACTTTTCATGTTCTAAGCATGTTGTTTCAACAAAGGGTTTCAATAAAGGGTTACAAAGGGTTTAGGATATTGTCACTGATGGCGATGGAATTGCGGATTGAGTTCCCAGTGGTTCAAAGGAGGCTACACCAACATTTGCTACAATGCGCTGGACAAGCACGTGAACGAAGGACGGGGCGACAACGTGGCCATTCTCTGGGAAGGCAACGAAGTCGGCCATGAAATACGGCTCACATACAAAGACGTGCTCTATGAGACGTGCAAGGTTGCGAATTACTTGCGCAAGCGGGGGGTGAAGAAAGGCGACCGCGTGTGCATCTACATGCCCATGGTGTCCCAGCTGCCCATTGCCATGCTCGCGTGTGCGAGAATCGGAGCCATCCACTCCGTCGTCTTCGGGGGGTTCAGTGCGGAGTCTCTCGCAGGTAGGGTTTTGGGTTTTGCAATCTCCTAGAATTTGCTCCAAGAATTTGGTGGAGGTTACCAATTCTGGAGAGGCTTTCGTAATCTTTTGTTGTTTTGGTTGCTACAATGCAGTTTCTGTCGATTTCCAACTTCATTGTATCTACCAAAACAACAAAAGATTATGAAAGAATTCGCCAGAATTGGTAGCGTCAAGCAAATTCTCGGAGTCATCCTAGATTTCCAAAGTTTTTTGTATAAACTCTGGCTGAGTAATTGAATTTTCCTTCTTACATTTCCAGGAGACTTGAATTTTTGGAAATCTGACCAATTCGAGAATCGAATCTGTCGTAATCTTTTGGTTGTTTTGGTAGCCACAATGCAGTTTCTGTCGGTTTCCAACAGCTTTCCAACAAATTTTCTATAGAGTCTGTCTGAGTAGTTGCATTCTTCTTCTTAAATTTCCAGTAGACTCGGAGCTAGACCGTAGAGTTCGTGGAAATTTGACCAATTTGAAAACCGAAATTTTCATAATCTTTTGTTGTTTTGGTATCTATAATGCAGTTTCTGTCGATTTCCAATAAGTTTCCAACAAATTTTCTACAATCTCTGGCTAAGTTATTGCATTTTTCTTCTGAATTTCCCAGTAGACTTGGAGCTAGAGCATAGAATTTGTGGAAATCTGACTAATTCGAGAATTGGGGCTTGCAGGTCGCATCTTGGACTGCAAGTCGGATGTGCTGCTGTCCTGCTCGGCAGTGCAGCGAGGCAACAAGATTTTGAACCTGAAGAAGATTGTTGATGAGGCGCTGCAGCTCTGTCTCCAAAAGGAGAATTTCAAGCCTGGTGAGGAAGAGACTCTCTTTCATCACTCCAGCTCTTTCAATTTATTTCTTGCATGTGGCAGATTTGAGGTTTTGAATTTGGTTTTGTGTAGGAACATGCTTGATTTTCGACAATTCGAATGCCGTCCCTAGGTACAAGGTGAACTGGGTCGCAGGGCGTGACCTCTGGTGGCAGGTATTGGGCTATGCCTACTTGGATAGTTTTCGTCTTTTTAGGGCTGGGTTGCATAACTTTCTTGCATGGTAATGGCATGGGTAGTAATGGCATGGTACCTTCGGAGAGGACTGCCAAATAAGAATTATTCAGAGCAAAGTCAGGTCAAATCAGAGTGAAATTAAAGCCTTGACCTACTCACTTTTGAAGCCAATGTCTCAAATATTAGCTCGATGAACACTCGCTTGTTTGAAATGAGCCCAACCCTACAAAACAAGGTGTCAATAATTATTTTTCATACCATTTTACGGTAACCTATTGCAAAACCGACCCTACAGATTCTTGCCTAAAATGTACAGTACACTCTTTTGAACATGAGAGCCTGGGTCCATTTTGGGTGTACCTATAATGAGCACCGTTTTAAATATTCATAATTCATTCATGCAGTGTCCAAAAAATACATGGTAAATGAATTTAGAATCTTCTTTCAATTACCAACAAGATCCAACAGAAACTGGGACAGTTCAACTATAGGAACCATGTTCAGATGCTGATTGATTTCCTTTTAGATGTAGTTTTTATGCAAGATTCCTTTGTCATGCTAATCTGTAGGGTGCTCCAATAAGGTCTGTGTAAGAATGTGATGTAGTGGGGTGCATATGAAAGAAGCCTTGGAATTGATGAAATTTTGATTGTTTGTGCGATGCAGGATGAGGTGAAGACCTGCAGCACAGAAGCACCGGTGGAATGGATGGAAGCAGAGGAT
The DNA here is from genome assembly GCA_947034895.1 of Rhytidiadelphus loreus. Taxonomy (NCBI): domain Eukaryota; kingdom Viridiplantae; phylum Streptophyta; class Bryopsida; order Hypnales; family Hylocomiaceae; genus Rhytidiadelphus; species Rhytidiadelphus loreus. The sequence continues at coordinate 18,044,159 of OX344764.1, read as the reverse complement.
CCACTGTTTTTGTTATACACGAGTGGCTCCACCGGCAAGCCCAAGGGGGTGCTTCATACTGTCGGTGGCTACATGGTGTTTGCTGCCACTACTTTCAAATATGTCTTCGACTACCATCCTGGCGACATCTTCTGGTATGTTCTCACGTTTTTCTGCAACATTTTAGCAAGGGTTTTTAGTTAGATGAGCTAATTGCAACACTGAAAACATGAAGCAATTGATTCTCTCACCATTGAAATTGAGGATACTCTTTGCGTCCAACATTAGCGTTAAATCCAATCTGTAGGAGTGCTTTCTTAGGAAGATCACTCAATAGAGCTCACTGGAGAGATCACTTTGGGTACTACAACAGCCAAATTTCTTGAGATCAGATTTTTATCGCTGTCTCTGAATTCCTTATGCAATCATTCTAAGTGGAGGTTTTACACCTGCATTGAAGAGACTGTAAGACAACGCCATTTCCATTCAAAGAGGAGTGGCTATAGACATTTTGCCGAAAGCTCACACCCAACTTGCTAGTTGAGGCCAAGCAAGTGTGAATAGATGAGTTGCTGTTGGTAACAATAGTTCGTGTAGGAGGACATGGGATTGAGTCACTGTTGGTTTTAGTAACAGAGTTGGACTAGTTTGGCATCAAATGTCTTGCCATGAACATTTTAGGGCTGATATCAGATCTGAAATGTATATGGCAAGTCAATTATTGGCATGACAATCCAAAGATGTTAGTATTCTCTACCTCAAACCCTAATTGAGTGAGTGGGTTGTTGGGTTGTAGGTGTACAGCAGACTGTGGGTGGATTACCGGTCACACGTACATTACTTACGGTCCGCTTTTGAACGGCGCTACGCAAGTTGTGTTTGAGGGGGTGCCCATGCACCCAACTCCAAGCAGGTGGTGGGAGATAATTGAGAAGTACAAGGTGTCCATCTTTTACACTGCTCCCACTGCCATCCGGTCCCTGGAAGCCCTTGGTGACAAGGTATCATTTTCCCCCTAATTAGGCCTCAATTCTTATTTTTCTAAAGATTGCCATGAATCTAGAGCTTGATTGTTGATGAAACGTTTTCATAAAATTCAGCCATGAAAATCCTCACTAGTTCTGCTAGTGATATCATTCTTAACATCAACCGTGTGCACTCAACACATTCAGCACTGTCGATAGATAATAATGATCAAACATCAACATCACATTAGTGTATGTAAGTGCCTGACATCAAGGGAGAAGCCTCTCAGGTCACGGCAAACACCATTTGTTCTTTTGAGCTCTTTTGTTTCCTCATGTAGGAGGCACATATTATTTATACAAACTCTTAAAAAACCCAGAATCCAGAATCTTCTGATGCTCAGGGTGTTGTCTGCCTTTCAATCTTAAGAATGTTGTACTTGTTCCTGAGTGACTGCTTATTGAAGTTAATTTGGGGGTTTCATCGTGTTTGGTGTAGCATGTGCTGAAGCATTCCCGATCAGTTGTGAGATCATGTCGAAGTCCATTCTTCTTTTGAGCTCTTTTCTTGCGTTCATGAAGAAGGAATCTCACATTATTATTTATACGAACTGTGAAAGGAACCAGAATCTGATGCATAGGCCGTATGTTGCCAGTAGTTCAATCTAAAGATTGTTGCACATCTTGCTGACTAATCCTTTTCCGTGTGTGTGTGTGTGTGTGTGTGATCATGTTTGGTGTGTAGCATGTGACGAAGCATTCACGGTCGAGTCTGCGCGTGTTGGGCACAGTAGGCGAGTCCATCAACCCCAAAGCCTGGCACTGGTACCACCGCGTGGTGGGCGAAGGCCGTTGTCCCATCGTGGACACTTGGTGGCAAACAGAAACCGGCGGCATCCTCATCAGTCCTTTGCCTGGCGCGTGGGGCTTGAAACCTGGATCTGCGACGCTGCCGTTCTTCGGAGTGCAGCCGGTGGTGTTGGACTCTGAGGGGAAGGAGCAGGAAGGCGCTTGTAATGGCCCTCTGTGCATCAAGGGAGCTTGGCCTGGCATGGCTCGGAGCTTGTATGGAGATCACAAACGCTTTGAGGAAGTGTACTTCGGGATGTGGCCGGGGTTTTATGTGACTGGGGATGGCTGTCGACGAGAGGAGAATGGGTTTATTACGCTTACTGGCCGGGTGGACGATGTCGTCAACGTCAGGTAAATTCTTGTTTCTCCCTCTAATTCATAACATTATTGCGTAGTCAACTTTGCGTTTTCAAAGAGTCTGAAACTAGGTGTTTTGTGCTTTATCCGTAGTATTCAGGTTTTTTTTGTGGTCTTTGAGGTTTTCTTTGACTAATATGATGCTACACTGGTTTGAAAGTCCAAATTTAGCCACATTGGGGTTTACTGATAGACTAAGATTGACTGAGTGGGATTGAAATTCTGGTGGATGGCGCAGTGGGCATAGAATCAGTATCGGTGAAGTGGAGTCAGCTCTCACTTCTCATCAAGCTTGTGCAGAAACTGCTGCTGTTGCCTTCGACCATGATGTAAGCTTCTTCTACTTTGCTTGAATTTGGGTTTTATGACTTGGTTGAATGTGCTTGGGGAGTGAGCCACCAGTGATATGTAAGGTAGAGGATTCTAGTTGCGTCACTTTAATCCTTTAAAAGACCACTGGTTGTTCCACGAAATTTGACAGAAATTGGAGTCAGAGAAATGGTCAGCCTGTGGAGAGTGAAGTAGAGATGTTGAACTTGTCCTATTAGAACTTCCCCATGCCTACATCTATTCTTCAGAGAATTGCCACTAAACACTCTATTTGGAGAAATATTCCTCTCGCAATGGAGAAGTGCTTGTGTGGTCTATAAAAGGTTAAAACTTTAATGTATGCACGAGTGTGATATTTGGGAGGTCAATATAGAACTCTGGAGAGATCGTTGAGTACAAGAGGGATCTTTGTGTGTATGGAGAGATCTTTGAATGGAAATGGAGTTGTCAATTGTCGTTTATAGTAATCTACACTCAGGGTCTAAGATAGAAGCACCTCATTGCAACACCTTCTGTTTGCTGACACCTAAAATATGGCTTTGATGAACTCTGATTGCAACTCAGAACTTCGTCGCACCATTTGTAAGTTATGAAAGGATTATTTTTCACCCTTACAAGTGTGATTGATTGTTCCTATGTAGATCATTCAATATCAAATTTGATCCAATGAATCCAAATTTGATTTCATATAGCCTAAATATAGTCAATGCCTTCGTCCAATTTTACCCTAGAATTACGTAGGTGATGAATCCAAGACCGATTTGTCGCAGGTTAAAGGGCAAGGGATCTATGCTTTTGTTACTTTGGTAGAGGGTGCCAGTCCCACAGAAGAACTCAAGAATGAGATCAAGGCTGCTGTCAGAAGGGAGGTGAGTTGCCACCAAAATCACATTAATTTTCAGGCATTTTCTTCATATTATTTTTTGATTCAGTCCTTTGCTAGTGAATGCCTGGAATCATCAAACCTCTCGAAATTCAGTTGCATACTTGCATTGGTGGGTGCTAGCACTAGATGCTGGACTAGTTATTCAAAATTTCTTTTCCTAATTACTAGCTAAACTTAACGAAAGTGTGTCACGTACTCAAAACCTAGTGATTTGTCAAAAACTAATAGGCAAGTAGCTTTTTGAGAATAGCTCATGACATTTGAAATCTTCCTGTCCGTGAAGACACTTGTATTGAGAAGGGTTGTACACTTGTACGTTTATTGAGGAGGTCAACAAAGTTTGTTGGGTTTATTGGAAAGTGTGAAAAAAAACATTTCAGAATTACACTGCTTAATGTCCACTGCAAAATCAGTCACTGGAAATAAATTCAGTACAAAAATATTTCAGCCTGCACTAATTTAAATAGTGTGACTTTGGAAAATCAATGTACTAAGTTCAAGTCGATGATTAATAGGATAAATCGATGTAACTTTGTTGATCAGATTCCGTTGAATGACATGTATGATCACACCTGGTGTGACAGATTGGATCCTTTGCGATACCAGACGTAATTCAATGGGCTCCTGGACTACCGAAGACTCGTAGTGGAAAAATCATGCGTCGCATTCTTCGAAAGATTGCAGCGAACCAATTCGATGACCTGGTAAACTTTCCTTCACTGCAACAGATTCCATAACCACAAACAAGTTTTTAAATACTATTTTATGGCACAAGGCTCCTTTGAGCAGAAGATCTATAGATTTTCAACTCCAAAAGGTCCCTTGACTCCATCCAAAAAATGGATGCATCTTGGAGAAACTCAATTGCAGTTTTCAAAAGATCCATTTTTATTTATTTATGATTTGAACTAAGAAACCGCAGCGTAACAAGTCGTAGAAAATGATTACATGAGAAAAAAAAATTCAAATTAATTGGATTGTTTTGCTATATTTACCAATTCATTTTCACAATAATAATGCAAGATTGAAAATTTAAAAGCTAAATTGAGCTTTGAACTTATGACAATGGAACTGATCCTTAAGGGGTTAAGCTTACTCTTAAAGGTCGAAGGATTCCAGGTTTGAAAAGGGTCAATTCAATTGACCATATTGTTAAAAAGATTATTCACATGAGGCCATTATTCATATTTTATGTCACAAGAATCCGTGAAGAGCGTTTCACATGTTGGTAAAAAACATAAACCAAATTGAACCAAAAAAGAACCCTCAAAAGACTGGCTCAAAAAAACATGAGGCCAAAATTGGACATCTTAGTCCTTTAGGGGGGAAAGTGAAAAGGTGCAATGGGGGAGTTACAGCAAAAGATGAACATTGACTCGTTAGTTTCCACTTGTCTGGTGGATATATTACCTTTTTTCTGCTTGATCCTCAATGACACCGCAAGTCCATTGCTTGATAATGGTAATGAGTGTTCATCTTCTTTGGGTTATGCTTGTTGTGCAGGGTGATATCAGCTCTCTTGCAGACCCGGCCGTGGTGGAGCAGCTTGTGGAGACTAAGCGTGGAAGCGGCCGTCTCTCTCGGCTTTAATGGAGACCTGCTGCATAGGCATCTGCACAATTGTGGGGATTTGATTATTCCAACTTGTAAGTAGAATGAAGAATTCGAAAAGAAAAATGACTGTTAATATCTGTAGTTTGCGGGCTGTGCTTTGACACACAAAAGGTCCTGAAATCCATGTCCATGGAATGTTGAAACTGTACATTTGGGAGATGAGATTGACGAATAAAACAGCAGGTGCTATATGGTTTTTCAATCCTACACCTTGGGGGTCGATTTCTGGGTTCACTGATTGATTCTATTAGTGCGTGTGACAATAATTTACAAAAAGGCCCACTGTTTGTATTCAAATTAGTTACCAAAGTGTAGAAGTTTACAGAACTTACATCCAGCCCTCGCATCCTTGCAACATCTATCCCTGCAATCCATTTCTTATCATCAAATCTCAAACGACCTCAAAAAGAGAGTTATTGGTAGAGCAAGCCTTCAATTACCATGTGTTATTGTAAAATTTTATGTCACTTTGTAAGAAAATGTTTTGAATATTTGTAATAAAATCGTGATTTTTTAGGCCGTATATTCTATAATTTTGGTGTTTTATGATAAGAGCAATTTCTTTATATTTTTTCATATCAAGGATGATCAACCAAAATGTTGAAAAATTCAGTTCTTTCAACTATGTTTATATTCAAAGATATTTTTAGGATGGTATTCTTCACTAGATGCAACAGGTAGCTAGACCAATATTAGGTAAAAAAAGTTTGTTGTAGTAAAAGAATTTTTTTCTAAAACAATTATAATAAAATTCCTACATGTATTGTTATGTACAAAATATGCTAGGATTTATTTATTTTTTAATTAAATTTAGATATTGATTACAAACATTCAATGACTCATTTATTTATAAGGTAAAATCACATTGTAATAAAGATTTGATTGTTTGTTGCAATATGAGTGTAAATGTTAATGGGCTAGAAAGTTTGAAAAATAATAATCTTTGAAATACATAACACACAAATTTTGTACATGATTTATTTGTTCATTAAAATGAATAGAATGTTTTCTAATTGTTGATAGTGATTTAGAATAATTTTTACTGCCATTTTTATTATTATTAAATGATTTATTAATAAATTTTCATATTTTTTAATTTTTTAATTTACAATTTTTATGTGTTTCAAAAACAAAAATTGAATTTTTTTTAGTTTGCGTAAGACCAATTTCTATATTACATAATACTTTTACTATCAAGATTTGCAAAATCATTTTCATTATTTTTTTGATAAAATGTGAACAATGTTTGTATTAATTTAATTTAATTTATAAAATTTAATAAACTAATATATGTAATTATTTGTTGAATAAAAATATTGAAGTTCCTATATAAAGACTAAAAGACATTCTTGTCTAAAGACCTAAACACTTATATTATTTTTATATTAGTGGGGTGATTGCAAGAAAGACCAAACAATTTTGGTAGCGTTCTACCAAAACAATGATTTTTTGCGCTTAGTACTATGAATACTACAGTACTACGAAACAGAGCAATCTCAACTATTGATTTGAATAAATCAATGGCCAATAGTACTTTTGAGTACTTAATAATACTGAAACAATACTATTTGAAAAAAATGACAGTTTGTCACAGAAAATTGATAAAATAAAGTATAAATTAATAATAATCAGAAAATCATGAATAAAAAAAAACTAAAAATTGTCCATTTGTAAAGACTTGATAGTAATTACATTTCACCAAAAACTAGAAGTTGAAACCATCATGAATGTTTGGAGCGCTATGCGCAAGGGACCCCTATTCGCATGCATGTTGAGGACAAATAATTGTGTTTTTTTAAATGCCCTTTGGTAGGCACATGCTCATCTAGTGTGGAAATAGCCTACAAAAAATTCAAGTGAATATCATAATTTTTGGATGCTCCACAGTACTAAAAAACCCTAAACTGCAAAGTGTAACAAATTTGCTAAATTGAAATTTAATTATAAAATTATTTTTCAAAATTTATGAAAAATAATGAATCTCATGATTTCTCAGTTAGCCATCTTCAATAAAAATTTCAAGTCCATCAACTTCATTTTCTGAAAGTTATGATTAATGGCAACTCAATCACTTCAATTGTGACACCAAATAGGACCGATCTTTTTTGCAATCACCCTAGTTAAATATAGATTTTTCAAAATCATTTCAATTGACTAATATATCTTTTTAGATTTTATTATTTCATGATTTATATTGTATTATTTATTGATTTTTATAGAATTTTTAAATAGAATATAAAATTTGGATTGATTAATTTGCAAAATTGCCTAAACAATTGAATTTGGTACTGAATCTATTTTTTGTTGTAGATTTCATTCAATTTCCATTTGTTCTTTTGTCAATTCTTTTAAATTTATTGTCTTTATATTGTGAATCCAAACCTATAACATTATTTTACATTGTTTTGGTTGATATGTAGAACCACCTAAAACTTCAATGGTTCAAAATGAGTATTTTTAGAAGCTATACACAGTATTTCATTGCTAAATTTCCTATCAAATATAATAAATATTCTTCTTCTTTTAATTTCATACACTAATTTGATTTTTTAAGTAATTAGATATCCACTAAGTTGTAAAAAATCCCCCCTATGATTCTCCAACAGTCACTAACATGCTCTCTATATAGTGATTTGTATTTCAAACCACTTTATTATGTAAATCATCCAAAAAAGATTCATTAATTCTATTGATAAAATTTTATATTGCTAAACATTGTTTTAAAAAATGTATTACATTTATTCATAAATTAAATGATGATTAGATATATTGTAGTAAATATGCAATTAAATCAAATAAATAATCTTCTACATTATAATATAGCCTATATTGTATCAAAGAATATAACATTTAATTTCTCATCTAATTTTATTATGCATATATATATATATATATAATTTTAAAATCAATTACTTTGACATATCAAGTTTTTCTCATACAAATTTTTCCACAAATTACAAATATACAAATAAACCTGCACAACAAAATAAAAAATATTAGATACATATAACAAATCATTGAATTGAAATTCAAATATAAGCGAAATAATTGCAAAATAAATGAATATTCCAACTACTTTGAAGAATAAGATAGCTATGACGTTTTCATAAAATTTCCTCCATTTCATATCAACAATCCAACAGGTATGTTCCATCACACAATCATGGTCAACTTCTTAAGAATCAAAGATAATATACCATGCATTTAAGTAATAAGGCCCTAATCTTGTATTTCTTGTGTATGGACTTCCACATAAACTTTCCTGACAATAGTCTATTAACACCACTTGGCATGTATACATGGTCAGATTAGAGTTTGATAGGGAAGTCTTTACTCACCTTTTTCTTAGAGGGCAATGTTAATATTAGTAACATTGTTACTATCTAGTGATCGTTGTCCATAAACGCCTCCTGTTGTTCTCCCAACAAGTCTCCACATCAATCAAGTCAGTAGAAAGAATTGAATAAACTATAGGTGAACAAGCTTGAATCAAAACTACTTGGCCTATCAACAGCTACTTGAAGCGCTAGGTAAATGATGTACTTGGTTTAATATGTACCATGAAATTGCAAACAGCTAGTATACCAACTGGATCCTTAGACTAATTGATGGTCACTTTGAACAACTCATTCAACTCCTTCTCCCTCACAGTCTCTTCTTCCTTCTTTTGCATGCACGCAATTTTGAGAGCAACAATTTAGGGTTTAGGTTTAGGGTCCATATAGACTACAACAATCAATCAGAAGTAGCAAACAATCTCACAATTCACAAATGCAAACCTTTTGAGCAGCTTTGGGGTCCTCTATTCCGTGCTTTCTTTGCGAAGTTTAGAGCACCACTACAACAATGAAGATGCTACCAATCTTCCATACACCTGCTTCACGGCGACGGAGAATTTGAATAAAGTCTCAAATAGAATTCATTCAAAAATACAATTGCGATAAGTTTCAGAGCTCCAAGTTCCTAGTACTAAAATTTAGGGCTTCATGTTTCAGAATTAAAACTTGGCAAATGAAACTTGCACAAATCTCCAAGTACAAAGCCAAACAATATGTCCTCCCAAATAGACGTTTTCGATATTCTCCTTGAAACTTCATTTGAGCAATCAACTCAAAATTGAACCAAAAAAACTTAATAGCAACCAAATAGGAAGCGAGTCAAATGTTTGTCTGTACATGAGGTAAATAAAAGACAAACTTCCCACAAAAGAGAGTAATCAGCCTTAGCTTCACCCTCATTGAACTCCATGGTTTCCATACATGATCAATCCAAGAGATAACAAAAGAACTCCAATTCTGTTTAATTGCTCGCCTTTTGGAAGAAAATTTTGGTAGGAAATTCTCTGGTGCAGATGGTGCACCCTTCTGATCCCTCATTGTCAAAACCTCAAAAGCTAGGCTAAGCATGGCTGACAAAAATCCTCGTGAGACGCAAAGTCGATGGCATAGACTCTCCAAAGACAAAGCCAAAAAACTTACAATCACAAAGAAATGAAGAAGTACAAGAAGAAGTACAAGAAGCATAAGAAACGATGAAGTTCAACAAATCAAGAACATAAGAGCACAGAAAATGAAGAAGTTCATGAAACAAGAAAGGTATTCTTCTAGCACTTCTACATTCATAAAGTCACCTAACTTAAAAATAGCCTCTACACGTAAACCAACATCTTTATGATATCATATAAAAAATCTCAACTTTAATTAATACACTAGAATCTTCATTGTATTATTAAAAAAATGATCTTTTTTGGATTTATTACAAAAAATCTCACCTAATCTAAAATGTCTAATAAGTCTAATCTATATAAGTCTAATAAATCTAACCTATCTAAGTCTAAGTCTAAACCTATCTAAACCTAATCTAGTTATCTACCTCTCACCCACGACTTCCAAAATGCTTCTGTCTTCCAAAATGCTCTTGTCAACAGATGTTCAACTTTTTTTTAATAGGTTAAAATTAATTAATTATTTATTTTATTTTATTTTTATTAAATTTCTTTTGTTTAAGTCCAATTTCAAAAATGCTCAGCAGTTCGTTTTCAATCAATTTTAAATGAAGAGTTTTAAAATTAAAAGTTTTAAAAATCAAAATTAAAATTAAAATTGAAATTGAAATTGGAAAATTGGAAAATTGGGAAAATTGGAATTATTAAAAATTATTAAAAATTATTTAAAACTATTTAAAATTATTTAAAACTATTTAAAATTATTTAAAACTATTTAAAATTATTTAAAATTATTTAAAATTATTTAAAACTATTTAAAACTATTTAAAACTATTTAAAACTATTTAAAACTATTTAAAACTATTTAAAACTATTTAAAACTATTTAAAACTATTTAAAACTATTTAAAACTATTTAAAACTATTTAAAACTATTTAAAACTATTTAAAACTATTTAAAACTATTTAAAATTATTTAAAATTATTTAAAAAGTTAAAAATTAAAAATTAAAAATTAAAAATTAAAAATTAAAAAATTAAAAAATAATTAAATAATTAAAAAATAATTTAAAATTTAAATTTAAATTTAAAATTAAATTAAATTAAAAAAATTAATTAATTTTTTTTTTAAATTAATTAAAAAATCAAAAAATTAATTAAAAATTAAAAAATTAAGAAAATGGGGTCTACCTAGCATGGTAGGTCGCCCTGGCTCGGAGGGTCCGCCCAGGCCGAGGGTGGTCGTTGAAAGGGTCTACCTAGGCAGAAGAGGGTCCGTTCAAGCAGGGGTCCGCCCAGGCGGGGATCCCTGCAATCAGAGTCTACGAATTGGTATAGAGACCAATTCCCCGATTGCCTTTGATTTGTGAACAACAATCACGTGTCATACCAAGCCGAGCCTCATCATGTCCTCGCATCTAATTGAGCAAGAAGTTGAGCATTCTCATGAGTAGTCACCATGATCAATAAGCATAATGCATATAAAAGTAGGGCTTCCATTAAAATTGGACTCTTTTGACACCTTTTTAGAAAACTCCATAAGAGAATCTCCTAAGAATCTCCTAAGATAATCTTTAAGAGAACTCCTATGGAAAAGATCCTCATTACAATGTTGTCTAAAAGTTCTCAAAGCACTCTAATTATCTGAACAACATGCTTAAACATTACTTATAAATGTGTGAGATGAAGTACGGCCTTTAGCCATTCCACCCATCTGAAAACCACCACTTCTTCAACAAATTCCTCGTACAAACTTCCGAATATTTCCACCACTCATTGCAGAGAATTCTCAAACAATTCTCCGTTGGAGCTCCCATCGATTGGGTATACTTGAACCTATATAAAATCCATTCATTCCTCCGTATAATGAGCTCCTTTCAAGCAAATTTCACATACAAACATGATCAAGTGCGATATAACATTCTTGAGCAGTTGTCTTTTATATCCTAGCCAAAAAATTTGGATTTCTCATAGCAAGCAACAACACACATAGAAAAGAAATCAAGCGTGTCAATAAACAATATGCATGCTCCATATTGTAAGTGTCAAGATTTTCAGTCTTTTTCTTTTTGCTTGCAATGGAGAAAAGAAGATTTTGACAGAATCTGCGGGCATCTATAGCCTAAAACACAAATACGTGAGACAACACAGAGGTGACAATAGTAGTAACCTAATTCGTTATCACAGCAAGGTCGGCTGCTTCAAATGCAACACATAAGAGAGATAACAAATAATAAGTTGATGGTTGTTGCTTTCGTCAACGTGTATGCTACAAAGTGCGCTAACCTGTGCATGATGGCTTTTTCAAGATACACAGATTGTTCTTGTTGATAATCCAAATGATGAATTATCCTCCAAGAATTCAGAATCGCTCATAGTTGTTGATGCTGAATTGGAGAAGGAGGTCATGCTAGCACAGGTTCGTGAATCACAACCCTTGACTGATGTGGAAAAAAATATTCCCTCTCAATTCAACGCAAGGCTAATTGTTAGGAATGCAAAAACATCAACAACAAGCTTGTGCTACTGTGCTAGTTCATACGGAAAAGAAACTCTCAACGCTAGTTGTAATTTTGGTTGAACCTAATTACAATCTCACTACAGTCGACGTAGTTATGCTGTAAAGAATCAATTTGCATTATAAGATGATCTAAATGGAGTGTAACGACTGAGACATTATAGCTTTAGAACGTTCTATGTTACACAACTTAGACATTACAAACTCGCCATAGCCTCGTGCATTCAATGTTATCCGCTAATGTCAATTTTGCAGACAAGTTGAGTATTAGCACATGTAAAGTGTAGGGACGATCTTTCAGGCACCCTACCTCCGTAACTTCCCCTCTTCCCCTTCCAACTGCAAAATCCTCATGTTTCTCTTAAATCTCTCAAGTACAACAAGTTCTAGTAAATCTACATGCCCACTGGGTAGAGGCTCTAGTTTGCCGAGTTGTGGGCGCAATTGCGTCGCCCTTGTCCGTGTACTGCAATGTTCATCGTCTCTGCCAACAAAGGGCTTAGCGCAATGAGGTTAGGGCAGCTGCACAGGACAACACAACCACGATATCGCATGTTCGTTTCAACCTAAGAGAGATTTCGTTCAAAAGTGGAATTAGGGTTAGGAGTATGATCAACCGCTGTGTGAATGGGGAAGTAGATAACATTTGGAAAAGTTTAGAAACCAAAGTCAATGCAAGTCGTTGCCATAGTCTTTATCCAAGAGGACAGAGCCAATAAATAAATTAGAACACATGTTGAGAATTCAAAATAAACACTACATTAATTCAAGGAGAGAAGATTGCATCAAAGTACCGTCATATCAGAATTCACGTCCCATATTAAACGTGTAATTTTGCTAGACGTCAAATCAAGCGTTGCCAACCCCAGAAGATGAAAGACTCCATTTGGTAACTTGCTCAATGGCATTCTCTGCCATCATAAGTATCTTAACTTGAGGGAGTTCAATGGTGTCACTAGAGTAGCCATCCAAATTTAATAATTGCAGGCTCTTCATAGTCTTGAAATCCAAGTCAGAAAGATCAATCTTGCTTTCAGCGAGAGAGATTGTTACAATCTTCGTTGTTGTCTGTGCATTTAATAATCTTGAGATGTATTCATCTAAAGAACTTTGTATAATTTCAGCTGCCGAAGCTACTGAGAACTAATATGATTATAGAAGTAACTATAATTTAAATAGATGAGCAACAATAAAATAATTGAGACTCACCTGTTTAGCCACAAAAGGCCTTATTTATTAAAAGGAGACAAATGGATCATTTGAAGACTTTGAAATCATGGTTCCAAAGTTCTACTAATGTAACACTTGTTGAGTCCAAAGATAAAACAAACCCATTCACCAAAAATGTTAATGAAAAGGTTTTCAAATATGTTTTTTGAAATGATGAGCTAGGGGAATTACATTGAAAGATTATAAAATGGCAGGCATTCATTCATACAATAAGCCGAGTAATCAAAAAATGAAAAAGTGGTTGAACCTATTAGTAATTAAAATTTCTTAGTTCTAGTTCCATATACTTCTAAAATTCATCATTTCCATATTAATTTCTAAGCATGATGGTAGGTGTTATAGTGGTTTGGGATCGAGATCACAATGTGATCTCGAAATTCAGACCTCCGAAGGCAGCATCTCAAGTGATTGGAGCTCTACTCAAAGAAAGAAAACTTCTTGATAATGATGGAATTCAACTGGTGGGACAAGATTCTTTAGAGGCAGGTGATTATAATTTCATATCACGTGATTTTATTACGGCGACTTGCTAATCCCGAGATAATTCTAGAGGGAGGGGCCAGTTCATACCCCTCTAGAAATGGACATTTTGAGAGGGGTTAGAATGAGACCCCTATAGAAATAGACAGTCTTATTTGCTTTTCATCCAAATTCTAAAGAGGAAGGGATATCTGAAGGACTGCACGAGATACTCTAATATGTATAACCCCTCAATCAATTTATGGCTTCTTAAAATCTACTCTATAATTTTCTTAAATGAATTTTGAATGTGATTTTTTCTCCAACATCTAGTGTATTTGAGGCTCATTTCCAAGAGCTCTTAACACTACATAAAGTCAAGATTGCAATGGATACCCTTGCACAAAATCTTGAATAGAAAAATCACTGTCATTTATTATCAAGATCAAAAAAATTTATGCTAAAAATAGACTTCAAGAAAAACTTTCTAAAAATGTAAACCACTAAAATTGTCAAATCTTTTAGATTTTATTCAACTTCAAAAATTTGCAAACACCAAATTTAGGAATCATGATACGACTTCAAAATAAGTAATTAACGTTGTCATTGAAGTTTCCCACGACTTTCTTAAACATGATTCATGACACATCTCTAAGTGCATCTTGTGGAACAATTATTTATTTGTGGCTCTGTGCATTATCGATGCACCGCATGTAGTCTTTTGTTTTCTCACAATGATTTTGCAGGAAGGGCACGCATCTTGATACATTAATGTCCAATACTGGAAATGAGCAATTTGAATTTGTCTATATGAATTGAACAATGCATGTCATTTATTAAATTTGTTTGAACTGAGGCTAGAGGTATGGTACTTCTAGAACTCACTATGTATCAAATACAAATCAAATGAATAAGATGGTCGTGCAATCAAGAGCAAACGTTATACAAGGTAATGTGAACGAATAATGCCATTGTAAGGAAGTACTCCCATGTTCGTTGTTCAACCTACTTACTCTTCAGTAGACAAGTGGAACACATCAATGCAAAGGAAAGAGTGCAGTGATGGATGACAACGATGTCGGAATGAAACAGACATATCTAAAGACATTTACATATTACTGACAACATCAGCTTGAACAGCATAGTGCTTGCTTGGAAGTCCCTAGGAATGTCAAAAAATCACAAGAGATATCTATACTATCGCGCAGATGTTGTTTACGATAGGTGAACAAGCGTCACGACGTTTGAGCAAACATTTTGAGGATATTGAAAACATAAACGTGAACATCATAGTGCTTGTACACAAGTCCCCAAGCAAGTGAGGACACCATAAGAGATGTCTAGACTAACGTTGACATGTCCTCCAAGACATTTGAACAAGCGTCACGACATCTCAATAGACAATAGCAGGAAGAACACAAATGCCATAAATATTCATTTTAAAATCTATGCTGACATGGCCATGCCACATCAACACAAAAATGCCATGTTAGAGAATTACTCGAGATCTTGCCACATCATCTGCCATGTCAAAATCTCAAGATTTTTTAAAGTTCGGGGACTACCCGGCCCTACTTTTTTTATATCGAGCAGACATTTTAATTAAAACAAATAAAAAACCTTGAAATTAAAGCCAATGAAAAAAAGTCCACTATGTTGACGTGGTAGTTCATATTTTTATGGACATTACTCCGGACATGCTTATGTCCCCAAGTATGTCTGAAGAAAGCTTGATGTTTGTCAAGCAAGAAGATGTTATCACCTCAACTTTGGCATGTTCGTTGTAACATCCACTCAAATCTGTCGGAAATGAAAAACCATTTTCCAGACATGCAGACGTCTCCATGGACATAGTGTGTTCAACCTTGGACACTCCATGTTAACTATCTCATGTCCAAAAAAACACGAGTTTCTTATAGTGCCTAATTCACATCTAGGGCATATCAATTCCATTCAGTTACAATATTGGACTTCTACATCTTTCCATCACATTCAGGAAGACATATATTTCGGGTGGGACACCAAATAGGATAATTCATGGTGTAAAGACAAAGCTATCCCTCCTACTTGGACGCATATAGACTATATCATGACTACATAGAAGCCTCAAGTCAGAGTAGGGACATCAAATTCAAGAATCAAAATTCCAAAAGCCCAAATTGCTATCATCAAATCATTGGTGGAATCCTATGTGTTTGGTGAAAGAAACAATGCATCTTTGGCATGATGATGTATACTTTATAGGCTTAGAAAGTCATTAGGGCTTTTAGCAGTTATATAGTTTCCTATGGAAGTAGTATAAAACATTAGAGAAATTATAAAAAATAGAATATACTTTGAAAAAATATAAAAAAACAAATACAAAAAGAAGAATATGAAGAAAAAAAATGAAAAATTAGAAAAAGAATTATTAAACAAATTTTCTATGCGTAGTGTGTTGATTCTTATAGAATAGTATCCATGTTGTATTGATATTTTTTATATTATTTGGAAATTCAATATGTTATTGGTTTTTTAAAAATTCAACACTTTTTTATATTATTTGGATTTGTTGTTTAAATATTGAATAATGATGTAATGAATTTGAATTTGAATTTTGAATACTATATCATGTATTTTGCTACTTCTTTATTTTATTTTAATAGTTTATAATTGTTTGTTTTCTAACTTCTAAGTTTATAGTAATACTAGAGGCACTTATATATTCTATGAACAATGAATAGCTATGAATTTGTAATCCTAACAAAATACCAAATTGTCTACTTCAATGTTGAAGTTAATTACTTATTTTGATTTTTGAATGATGGTTCAAGTTTGAATTAGTAAGGGACCATCTCCCTTACTAATTGTGCGTGTCATAGCACCAACAAGAAGAGAAGCCACTACAGAAGCATCGTGTATGGTAAGTTGAATAGTGCAATTGCTCAAATTTTCGTGGAATATAGTATTTCTGATGGAGAGAATAACGTTGGATACTTGCGGCTGGGGTGGTAGAAGTGCATCATTTTGTTGCATGATTGCAGAAATCTCGTGAAACTCTCTAGTATGCTCAACAGTATCAGATGACCAAAATTTGTCATCGGTAAGCTCTAAATTTGGAATAGAGACACATTGATTCCCACGGAGAACAAGAGTTTGATCAACAAATGTAGGTGATGTAGAAACCATTCCAAGCTCTTGTTCAATGGCAACTGCCACAGATAGAAACTCATAACCAATAGTATGAGCCATCGGAGATGGAAGGACTCAGCTATTGGAAGAATTAGTAGTACACAAGTTTGAAGAGAATTTTTGCACCTCTTTATAATGATCTTTTTCATACTTCAAAGCAGCCTCCCATGATACATCTCCACCAAACAATGAGAAAATGATTGTCAACTACATGAAAACACCATGCAGCCACATGAGAATGCATGATTATGCATACTTAAGCAAACTGAGATGGTCACCTATTTCACGCGGATGACTAATGTATTAGGTATGGGCTTTGATTGCGGTAGCCAAGTAATAGTGGAAAATACATAGAGTTAGACTCTAGGACCTCCGGCAATCAATGTCTCCATCAAAACTACACAAAATTCCATCACCATCACTACTAACACAGTTTATGGCTCCAACAAGTAGCCCAACACAAACCAAGAAGACAGTGTAGACAACAATGTCTAAAGCTATGGCACATCACTTGATGTGTGAATCACCTTCTATATAGCCCTATGACATATATGTTGTAATATTGTAGCAATTACTATGTACATTGACGATGAAACCTAATTCTAATAGAACGTTCAAGGAAATTTTCTTGACGAACTCAAAATTGGCAACAACTTCTTCATGCGGTGTTGGGTAGAGAGGAGCGCGCTTTGAGAACACTTAGAGTGTTTGGATGTGACATGATGTCATCAACTTGGTACTTCCTTCAATCTTCAATCTTCTACCTTCAATCAATCTTTCGTTGACCTATCTTGTTGCAAGCTCTAAAAGGGTGTAAGGGTCAAGGTAGGGATAAGAAACCACGGGATATGGGACAGGTAAAACATGACAACATACATGAGCTGCCATCCGGATGATGAGATCCTAGACTTCAAATTCACAGTCTGCTGGTTATAATTTTAGACCGTGAGAACAAAGCAAGTCTTGACCATGTGAGTGGTTAAATCCCATTTTGTCACCACAACAATAAATGGGATTGAGTCATGGTTTAATCCAGACTGCCCACAACTAGGGTTGTCTTGTCTGACAGAATTTTGGGTTTTTGTGTCTAATAGACGTCGCATGTCGCATGTCGAATTGTCAAGTTGTCGAGTATGGGTGGTTTTTGTTGTCATGTACGGATTTCGGATTTCAAATTTTTTTACCCTTAGGTAAAACGGACTGTCCTACGTGGCTGTGACGTGGTGTGCTTCATGAGGGGCGATCTCGGATAGGGGCAACCACGGGTAGGGGCGACCGCGGGTAGGGGGCGACTGCGGGTCCAAAATCTAGGGTGACCGTGGGTCTATGGGCGACTACGGGTCCAAAATCTAGGGTGACCGTGGGTCTATGGGCGACCTCTGGTCCTTAGGGGCGACCTCTGGTCCCTGGAGGCGACCTTTGGTCCCTAGGGGCGACCTCTGGTCCCTGGGGGCGACCTTTGGTCCCTAGGGGCGACCTCTGGTCCTTAGGGGCAACCTCTAGTCCTTAGCGGCGACCTCTTTGTTGCAATTGTCCAAAAAAACTCTCAAAACTACTATTTCTAGTATAAAGAGAGAAAAAAAATTAATGTTATTTTTGAATATGTAATTGTAGGATCTTAAAGTAGAATAGTATGACAATGTGTGGAAAAAATTTCAAACACTTTTACCACATAGATTGCAAGGTAAATGCGTTCAAAGTGAAGAAATCAACATTACAATCTTGAATTAAAAAAATTTCATCATTCAAAATTGATTTGAAAATATAAAAAATTTAAAATTTAAAAATAATGTGGTTTCATTCTTTAAAAAATTATTAAGTAGAAGAAAGTACATTATAGAGAGAAAAAACTTTATCATTAATAGCTTTAAAATGGAATTAAAACACACTAATCCCAATGGTGAGATTGTTCTATGAATCAAAGTTAATTTTTTGAACTTATTTGTTTAATTGTTTTGAAAAAGTTTGAAACTTGAGTGGCCCAAAAGAATCCTATGCCTAATTTTTTTTAATAATATGATACTATGATTGCTCACAAAAGAAGATGCTCTATAACTTTCATACCATCGATCCCCAAAAAATGAACCAAAGCTTTTGAAGTACAAAAACATTCCAATCTATGAGAACAAAAAAACTTTAATTTTTAATTCAAATTTTTGTGAATTTTTTTTGTTCACCTAATTTATATTTAGGCTTATTGTGGTATAACTTTTGCTCTTTGGCACCAATTAAAATACAAATTACAATCCCATAAAACTAGTAAGTTTATCTATATCATGAAAAAGTATCAAAAGCTTCATAAAAAATTGACCTTATATGAAGTTGCCCAAAATCCATTTTCCAAACTACAAAGACAATTGAGACTTTAGAGCTTAACATCCTAACAATGTGTTCTCTACAAGAAAAAAGGTTGTTTTAAATACAACCTAGTAGTATAGTCCTACAATCTTATGATCTTTAGGGAGATTTTTAGTAAATTTTTATTGAAAACAAATGTATTTCTAATAAATATTTACTATGATTTGCTAAAAGGTCATAAATTATAGAACTATATTGCTAAGACCATACCTAAAACATTCCTTTCTCTTCTAGTGATTATTCATGAGGTGGATTTTAAAATACAAAATAATGCACGAAGATTTGTATAAAAAACTTCCCCATTTGAATTTTTCTTTTTTCCAAGTATTCTTGTACTCATGAATTATTTACCACCATCATCTCTAACTTAAAAATTAGATGGAAGGGATTTAAAGAAAAATTTCCCTTTTTGATTTAATTTATGCATATTTCAACGAATTATCCTACTAAAGGACCTATAATTTATTAAGTGTATTTCAAAATACAAAATAATGCATGAAGATATTTACAATACCTTCCCCATTTAATTTTCTTGATTCTCCAGGCATCTTTGTACTCATGAATTATTACCACCTTCATCTCTAACTTAAAAAAATAGTAGGGCAGGGATTTAAATGAAAACTTCTCCTTTTAATTTAATTTATGCAAATCTCAAAGATTTATCTCATGGGTCTATAATTTATCAAGTGTATTTTTCTTGATTCTCTAAGCATCTTTGTACTCATGAATTATTTACCACCTTCATCTCTAACTTCAAAAATTAGTGAGGAAGGGATTTAAATGAAAACTTCCCCTTTTGATTTAATTTATGCAAATCTCAAAGATTTACCCTATGGGTCTATAATTTATCAAGTGTATTTTTCTTGATTCTCTAAGCATCTTTGTACTCATGAATTATTTACCACCTTCATCTCTAACTTCAAAAATTAGTGAAGAAGGGATTTAAATGAAAACTTCCCCTTTTGATTTAATTTATGCAAATTTCAACAAATTATCCTACTAAAGGGGTCTATAATTTATGAAGTGTATTTCAAAATACAAAATAATGCATGAAAATATTTGCAATACCTTCCCCATTTAATTTTCTTGATTCACCAAGCATCTTTGTATTTATAAATTACTTACTATCTTCATCTCTAACTTAAAACTAGAGAAAAGAGATTTAAATAAAAACTTTCCCTATGGATTTAAGCAAATCTCAAATAGTCATTCTACAAGTGTATAATTTATCAAATGAATTTCAAAATACAAAAAAAAAAATGGATAGATATGTATGATCTTTCTTATTTTATTTTATTTCAAATCATGTAATCACAATCGAATAAATGATAATGAACCATTGATATATATTTAAAAAAATTGCATGTTTGCAAAACTTGAGTGTTCAATGGAAGATGACATCTTGTCATAAAATTTATATACTAGAGTGAATTAATAGATCAAACAAAATATTGTCAAATTCAAGTTGTACTATAGAGAATCCAAAGCAACTAGATTTTTAGAGGAGCTTTCATTTCTAATAAATGAGATTAGGTGTCTAAGCTACAAAATCTGATCTCATCAAGGTCCATTTACTTAGCTCACCGAACAAAAAAGGTCCACTAATACACCTAGCAAACTAAAACAAAAGTAATTGACTCTAATGAAGTTCTCAATTTCTACCTTCAACACCCACAAAATGCAATCCAACACGTTCTTCAAGTGACTTTGAGTCTTGGGCGACCTCTCTTGGAAGAGAACGCGGGTGAGGGCAACCTCGGGTAGGGCGACCTCGGATAGGGGGTGACCGCGGGTGGAGGTGGGAAGAATTGGCCTCCCTTTGCCCCCCAATTGTCAAATTTGGACCTTTGGGAGGCTTCTAGGGGCGACTTCGGGTCTTGGGCGACCTCTCTTGGAGGAGAACGCGGGTGAGGGCGACCTTGGGTAGGATGACCTCGGGTAGGAGGCGACCACGGGTGGAGGTGGGAAGAATTGGCCTCCCTTTGTTCCCAAATTGGCAAATTTGGGCCTTTGGGAGGCTTCTAGGGGCAACTTCGGGTCTTGGGCGACCTCTTTGGGAGGAGAATGCGGGTGAGGGCGACCTTGGGTAGGGGGCGACCGCGGGTGGAGGTGGGAAGAATTGGCCTCCCTTTGCCCCTAAATTGGCAAATTTGGGTCTTTTGGGGGGTTGTTGGGGCGACTTCGGGTCTTGGGCGACTTCTTAATTAGAAAAGAACGCGGGTGAAAGGGACCTCTTGTATTGTGCAACTGTGGATGGAGGTGGGAGCCATTGCTTTGAGGATGTTGTTTTTTTACAATTTTCTGCATAAATAAGAGATTTTAAACATCTTTCTTCTTCTTCTTTTTGATTTTGAAAGTTTCTTAATAATATTTTTTTTTAGAGTCTTGATATTTCATATCAATCTCAAAATATATATTTTTTAAATTAGTAAAAATCATTTACTATTTATTTCCCCTCGATTTCTTTCATTACATTGGAGTTGTTAATACATATATGACCTAATTTTTAGGAACTCCATTGAGAATGTTTATAGAATTTCTTCTTGATTCCTAGGGTCTTTATAAGGTGGGGTCTTTTTAAATTTCCCTTGTTTTTTGAATTTTTCTCTAATTTTAATGCAAAAATTGTTATTATGATTTGCAAGTTCTTTCTTGTAATTGTGCATTGCAAATAATCAATTTGGTTGTTCAATTGAAACGTTTGATGTCATTCAAGAATGAGTGATTATGACTAAAAAGACATATTGGCTAATTATATGGATTACTATTAAGTGCTTTGCTATCATTTTTGAGTCTCCTAAGATTCACTACAGATAACCTATTAAGGAAAAGAAGTTGGAGAACATGAAGAATTGTTGGCGGGAGGCTCTAACGTATGTATATGGGCTGCAACATTCAAAGAGGACCATAGAGATCATGCAAGAAAATCATAAATATACGATGAAATCCATCTTGTATTCTATTAGAAAAATTGGCCACTTAATGAATATGAATGATATGGAAAGATACAACAATGAAGTATTTGAAAATGCATTGATAGTGAGATACTTTGTAAGGAAGTTAGGCGACCTTATTGAGCCTAATCTAAAGAAGCAATTAATATGTGGATAGGTGGCAACCTTGCTCATTGATAAACCATGGTTGATGATGCCCCTTAAAGTTGTTTTCCACACTAATATTTTTGTAATAGGACATGATATTACCAGATTAGTATAAATAGAATCGTAGGTCACATTGCATGCATTTAAATTTTGAAGAGCAATGTAAATATGGTAACAACTTTTTATACAATGTGACATTTAAAAAAATGAATTGAATATTCTAAATGCAAAGTGCAAAAGTTATTGTATAGAATTTCAAATTTCAATTCTCTTGTGCAAATATTTTGTAATTTTTATCAAACAATTAATTATAGTTTATTTGCTTCTAAACTATTGTGTGAGAAATTTTACAAAAATGAAGTTGAATTTTAACCCATAGAAGACCAAGAGTTCTTAAGGAATTCTCATCTCGGTTCACATAATGCCTAGAGTCTCAATTTTCATCGTGATTTTTTGAAACTTTTTTTGAAGATAGAAGAATATATCATCTTTGTACGAATATAACATTTCTTCAATTAGTGTTTGGAAGAAAAAGTTATGCCACCCTAAAGCCAAAAACGGGGTCAGTGGACACCTCAAATATTATATTTTTGTCTACATGTGAAGCTTTGATTCATTGTAATTGGACTAGTAATGCAAAAGTTATGGGCAATCTTGTTTTTTGGACAAACTTAGCATTTTCTTGAAAACAAAACTTAGAGGGTTCATTTTTTAATGCAATTTTCACAATTTTTCTAAAAATTTATTTGACAAGGTTAAATTTGCTCACTAGAACAATCTCATCATTGGAATTATTGCGTTTCAATTCCATCTTAGAGCTCTTAACAATTTAATTTTTTTGTTCAATCTTGGACCTACTTCTACTTTAAAAAAATTTAACTCCTAAAGGACCAAGGCCTTTTTCTTGCCAAAAAACATTCAAAATTGCCATTTCTATTGCAAAGTGTAAAAAATTTGGAAATTGTTTCTTTTGCACATCTAATCGTCTAACTATAGGATCTTATACATAATTAGTATAAAAATGTGTGGAATAAATTTCAGAAATGAATCTTGCAAGTTATTTTTTGAAGAAGATTCTTAGATTGCTAGAAAAATAAGATTGTCTATAACTTTCATACCACTTATCCAAGTGAAATGAATCAAAGCTTTCCGTTGAGAAAAAAAATATAATATATGAGGAAAAAAAATTAAAATTTTTGAATTTTTTTTTGTTGCTTTTGTTTTGAACTTATTTGGGCACAACTTTTGTTCCTAGGCACCACTTGAGAAAACATTATATTTCCACAAAGATAATTAGTTTTTCTATCTTTAAAAAAAGTTTCAAAAAATTATGACAAAAAATGAGACTGTAGGTACATGCCCAAAATCCAATTTGTCAACCAAAGAGACAATGGTCCTTTAGGGGTTAAAGAATGCAAATCAAGTGCTTTTATTAGTGAATATTTTTCTCTAGACTTTCAACTTATTTATTCAACATATGTGTCTTTTACATTAGATGTGATTCGGGGGGGCTGGAGGGCCATTCCAGGCTGTTCCCAGCTCCGTTCCCCCGTTCGTTCCCCCGGGCCCCGTCGAATGCGGTTGACAATGTGTTTTATTTCAAAAAAAAAAAAAAATCTTAAAATGGAAAACAAAGTTAAATTTTTTTTTATTTTTTTTTATTTTTAAAATGTCTACCAGGCAGTCACTCGGCTAGGTCAGCAGGCCCTGCGAACGGCGACTTTCGTCCAATTTCGTCAGTTTCGTCCAGTTTTCTTCTTGGGAACTCGTGGCCCTTCCCGATAGGCAAATCTCATCTAATGATTCAAAGTATGTAGTGCAAAAAATTTCCACAAATGACAGTCAAAGTCAACTGAAATTGCAGGTCACAGTTCAGAATTTTTTCTTTCCAACTTTGATTGTTAATATCTTCCAATCTATACGGTCAAACTTCATGAAATTTTTACCACGTGATCTTAGACAAGTGAAGTACAAGATCTTATGGTTAGATTCTAAAAAAAAGAAATCTATTTTTTTGGATGAATGCAGCAAAAGTGGTAGTTTTGAACTGTAGTACAGAATTTGCCCCTACCCGCACTCGCCCCTACCCCTACCCCTACCCCTACCCGCGCTCGCCCCTACCCGCTGTCTCCCCTACCCGCGGTCTCCCCTACCCGCGGTCGCCCTCTATCCATAGTCACCCCCACCCGAAGTCGCCCTAAATTTGTGACGTGGCTGCCACATGGTAGCCAAGTAAGCCTAGGCAAATGGGGGGTAAATTCCAAAAAAGTCAAAGGGTAAAGTTGACTCTATTAGACGGACGGGACCTTCTACTAGACGTCTTCGACGTCGAGTTTGTTGAGTTGTCGAGTTGTCCGGGTAGACAACCCTGCCTACAACAATGTTTACAAAGCAAAAAAAATGAAAAAAAATAACAACAAGCCTCCAAATTAGGCTAGGAATAACAAAGCCACATCCCACACATACACATAAAAAAAATTCAAAACATTCCTCTTCAAGTCTTCAAGTCTTCATGTCTTCAAGTCTTCATGTTTTAAAGAAAACAATGGGGAAACTCCAAACAATAAGTCCTATAATAGCTGCGGTCTTCTATCTAGTGCCACAGACGGCTCACAACTTCAAATGCTAAATATAATAGAATTTTGAAAATCCCATTTAACAATATAACACTCTTCCAAATTTGAACTCATTTTAAACTACTGTCCAAAAGTTATGAGAGAACAAAGTAGAGTTTCTTCTCCCTTCTTGACATCAACCACCGCCTCTTTGTACATTTGGAACTTTTGTTTTACAACTCTTCTATACAAGTGTGATATCAATTTGAAAATCTAATACAACTAAGTACAATCCATAAACATTTTATAAAAAACTAAGACTTTGTCCGTAAATTATAGTCAAACAAAGTTTGGGTAGGGTTTAGGGTTGGAATAGGGCTGTCCTAAGTTTTGGTTAGGGTCACGATAGGTTTCTTAGGGTCTGCAAAGGGTTTATTCAAGGTTTAGGGTTTGAAAAGGGTATGCTCTCTGAATTTGATTTGGCTCTGCTGTGCTTCTAAATGTGAATTCGTTTCCTTGAATTCTGTATTTTCCTTCCATGGAGAACTTGACAGGCATGCATTGTTTCTTATTCTGGAAGATATTGTAGTTTCTTGGACTCATTTGCTTTCCAATCTAGAGCATAGTGCTGGGATCCTCGTCTAGGTTAGTTTCTCTGAATTCAAATTTTGCCAATGATTGTGGATGAGTTTTGTTCGTCGTCTTGTTGGTCTTTGTGTATGCGGCGGAGATGCCGATGCTGTGAGGTTGTAGTTGGGCTGGTAGGGTGCAGAGTTGTCCCCGTCACTTCACATCCAGACGTCCGGATTCATCCCCAATGTCCGTCGGGAT
Source organism: Rhytidiadelphus loreus (assembly GCA_947034895.1). Lineage (NCBI taxonomy): Eukaryota > Viridiplantae > Streptophyta > Bryopsida > Hypnales > Hylocomiaceae > Rhytidiadelphus > Rhytidiadelphus loreus. The sequence goes on along the minus strand of OX344764.1, from coordinate 18,018,510 downwards.
TAAAAAAAAAATTCTTGGACAATCCGTCCGTCAACTTGGACGATTGGGCCGTCGGCTGACGGCAATACCGACGCGTTAGGACGTGTCAGGATATACGTGTCATCACATCCGGACATGAAAAGCCCACGTCACGTCCGGATAGATAACCCTGGCATGGTGAGGTTGCAATTTGGGGCGTTTGACTTAGAGGACTTTGGCGCTTGTTTAGTATCAGATTTTGTTGCTCGTTGAGTATCTAACCTTCATTGCTTGTTTAGTATCGCAATTTTGGCATTAGACCCAAGGAATTTCGGCGCTCGTTTAGTATCAGACCGTTGTTGATTGTTTAGTATCAGACCTTTGGCACTCGTTGAGTATCGCAATTTTGGGCATTCGTTTAGTTTCGGACTTTGGTGCTGGTTTCGCAATTTCGGGCGTTTGAACTAGGGGACTTCGGCACGGGGTTGACAATGAGGGGGCCAATTTGTAGTTCAGGGTTTCAATTTTGAGTTGCAGCAGGTTTGCGGGTTTGAGACGGTGCGTCTATTAGTGTTTCTATTAGTGGTAGTGTGTGTTGTGTAACGTGAGTGTAGAGTTTACTTTTTTTCCCTATTTTACTTTTTCTCTAAGTATATAGACTTCATTTAAGTATAATTTTCATTTGGACGTGGAAAATAAAGCATATTTTTGGAAGACATGGCTTGGGCAATAGCAAGCGCACTATGGGAGTATAAATATACCAAAGGAGACCATATCGTTGTATCTCAGGGCAAAATCAATACTGCAACTTGGTAGAGACGTCGGGATTGTGATCCAACTAAGAAGGTTTACAAGGAGGTGTTGCCTATGGATGCGCAGAAGGAGCAAAATCAGATCATGGTTTACAACAATGGACAAGAGAAAGTTGTAGATTTGCAGGTCCCAGAACTTGCTCAAAAAGCCAATTGCTGGGATTCAGTGATATGATTCGTGCCTGGCTTCACCAAAGAAATGCTTCTTATCGCAGACCTGATGTATCGTGTAGAATATTTATTGACTTTGTAGCTTAACAACATCTTGGAGGCAAGAGGCTTGGGCTGAGTTGATCACATAATGCAAGCCCTTTACAGAGTGGAGAACAAGTTCCTTGGAAAGGAAGAAAAAGATGCATTAAATGATGCATTACTAAAAAAATTTACTTTGATTGGAGGGAGCAATGTGGCACCGAGTCTTCTCATGAAATAGTGGGCTACTTGTCGAGATTGGCAGTGCAAGAGAGTTAGTTTTGCTCACCCGCTTCAACAATTGGGCACTTTAGAGGATGTAAAAAGCAAGGTAAAAAATGAGAAAGACTTTGAATAAGTTCGTAACATAGAGCTCATCATGGTCAATGTAGCTATGGAAAATGTGTAATAATTGTTTTTGATGTTATTGGTTTGGAGATTTTTATATTAGTTGTGTATTGTATGTAGATGTGTTCTTTCAATTGTCAATTAGCAGATTGGAGCTTAGATACTAAGAAGCTTTGCAAGTGGAACAATAGCCCAAAGATTGAATCTACATTGTATTTTGTACATTGAAATTATTTAGCTGGGGTTAGTGTCTCCACTGGTATTTGCATACCTTTGGATTTTCTTGTCTTGATTTTAAAACCTTTCTTGATTCAAACATTTTCAAATTGCGTATGATGTTTGGTGTATAGAATTGCTTGCAATGTCAGACAGGGTTGTCATACCGGACGAGTCGGAGTGATCGGACCGGACGGACGGACGGTCCGGACACTCCGGACACCATTCATTTTTGAAGCCATGGAAATTTTCCAAGTGAAAAGTCGCTTCCAACGTGGTTGTCCACGTTGGAATCAGGGCGCGGACGTGAAAGCTAGGGCGTGGACTTCTTGTCAAAGCGTGGACTTCTTGTCAGGGCGTGGACTTCTCATCAGGGCGTGGACTTCTCGTCAGGGCGTGAACTTCTCGTCAGGGCGTGGACTTCTCGTCAGGGCGTGGACTTCTCGTCAGGGCGTGGACTTCTTGTCAGGGCGTGGACATGAAGGAGGACAACGAAGGGGGGTTGAACTTCAGCTTCACATTTGAAATGGGCATGGGATTCCTCCTTCCTATGAAGAGGGGGAAACCATTAATGTAGTCAGCCTTTAATTTGAGCTTGGGGAATATTAACAAATCAATGGCTGCATGAAGAGGTCCAACTACTTTTTGAGTTCAAAGACAATTCATGGAAGGATGTGGCTCCTTTCTTGTGCTTCACTTGGCCTTCTTGGCTTTTCCAAGGACTTGAGAACTAGTTCCCACCTATAAAAAAGTAGATTTCAGAAAATGAAAATTAACTTGTATACTTGCCCAAAAAAAATGAATTGGATACTAGAAGTTTTTGGATTTCTAACGGAAGATAAGGTACACATTTAAAAAAATTCAAGTTGAAAGATGCATTTTTTAATTCTCCAAATAGAAACTAAAAGGGTTCGGAGTTCAAAAAACAAATCAAATACAAGTTATATTTTGTAGACTTCTAATTTGATAGGTTTATTTTTGGTAATAGGGGCTACAAGGGTTTGGAATTCACATCATTAATGTATTACAATGTATTCAAATGTAGTTGAAGGGTTTATTTTTGAAAATAGAGGCTACAAGGATTTGGAAAGGAAACAAAATGCAAGTGGTTTGGAAGTAAGTTCAAGGCTTTAGTCTTGTTACTAGATGCTACAAGGGTTTGGATTTCAAATCAAATAGAAGTTATGTTTTCTTTAGTTATAGTTGAAGACTTGAAGGCTTTATGGTGTTGGTAAATTGTTGTTGCAAGTATTTAAAATTCAAATCAAATACAAGTTAAATGTTATGTGCTTGTAGTTCAAGGGCTTCAAGTTGTAAGTACGGGTTATAAGGGTTTGGAAATCCCTTCAAAAACAAGTTTATAATGCCGCGGAGGTCCCACACTAAACTTTGGTATGAATTTAGTCATGGGATTCTTCCTTCCCATAAAGGAAGGAGAACCAATTAATGTAGTCAACCCTTAATTTGAGCACGGGGAATATCTTCAAGTCAATGGCTACATTAAGAGGTCCAACCACTTTTTGAGTTCAAAGACAACGTATTGAAGCATGTCACTCCCTTCTTAAGGCTGGACTTCAATTTCTTGCCTTCATCAAGCACTTGAGAAGTAGGACCCATGTAAAATTGGAAACCAAAAAAAAATTAGAAAATGAAATTGAACTTCCAAACAAGAAGGACAAAATTTGTATGAAAAAAATCCCAAAGGGTTTGGAGTCCTAATGAAAGTCAAGGTACATATTTTTTTTAATTCGAGTTCAAGGGTTTATATTTTATTCTTCTAAAGAAAAGGTATTTTGGATTTTGGATTTGAAGTTTACAAATCAAACCATTACCAACGTATACTTCTCAAGGTTTTGGTTTAAGTCTTCGTTTTTTCAATACGAAGCTACAAGGTTTCAGATTTAAATCAAATACAACTTATAATGCTTTAAAATATGCTTGAAGGTTTTTTTTTCGGAAAAAAAGGCTACAAGGATTTAGGTCTTGAAGACTTTAACAACAAATTCTTGTAATAGGAAAAATAAAAGGGGTGGGTATTGAAATGAAATACTAGTTAAGTAATTTTTTAATTCAAGGGCAATGGTTTATTTTGCATATGGGGATAGCAAAGCAGTTTGGGTCTTTGGGAATGAAATGAAGCATTACCCAAATTGTTTATGATTTCAAATATTCAATCATTAGACATCACCCTTTAATTTGTGTCATGGGATCCTAAAACTCTAAACTCTAAAGTCTAGGACTTAGGAGGGGTGGGTATTGAAATGAAATACTAGTTAAGTGATTTTTTAATTCAAGGGCAATGGTTTATTTTGCGTATGGGGATAGCAAAGCAGTTTGGGTCTTTGGGAATGAAATGAAGCATTACCCAAATTGTTTATGATTTCAAATGTTCAATCATTAGACATCACCCTTTAATTTGTGTCATGGGATCCTAAAACTCTAAACTCTAAAGTTTAGGACTTGGAAGGGGTGGGTATTGAAATGAAATACTAGTTAAGTGATTTTTTAATTCATGGTCAACAGTTTATTTAATTATTTTGGGCATGGAATTTTCAAACCCTTAGAGGGAGTTCAAATTTGGCTTGGAGGGAGTTCAAAATTGGTTTGGAGGGAGTTCAAGGAGGGAGTTCAAGGAGGGAGTTGAAGACTTGCTTTAAAATTGGAATTCTGAGTGGACGTCCGCGACCGAATGTCCACGCCCAGGCGTCCACACTCTGTCTACACGTCCACGCCCCTGTCCACACGTTCGTGCACTAACCCTCAGAGGAAAAAATATGCAAGAACTCCCTCCACCAACAATGGGGGGGGAGTGAAATTGACCTTCAGATTTGAAATTGGCATGGGATTCTTCCTTCCCATGGAGAGAGGGAAAGTGGGAAACCAATTAATGTAGTTAGCCATTAATTTGAGCTCGGGGAATATCTTGAAGTCAATGGTTGTATTAAGAGGTCCATCCACTTTTTGAATTGAAAGACAATTCATGGAAGGACGTGTCTCCTTTCATGTATCGCCCTTGTCCTTCTTTGCTTCTCCAAGGACTTGAGAAATAGTCCCCACACTCAAAAAATGGGATTTCTAGAAAATTAAAACTAACTTGCACACTTTCAAAAAAACAAATATAATTAGATGCTAGAAGTTTTTGGATTCGTAACGGAAAACAAGGTACTCATTTAAAAAAATTCAAGTTGAAGACTTAAAGGATGAATTTTAGAGTTCTCCAAATAGAAACTAAAAGGGTTTGGAGTTCCCTAAAAAAATGAAACACAAGTTATATTTTGTAGAGTTCTAATACTTCTCAATTATTTTTTATAATTGGATCTACAAGGGTTTTGAATTCACATCATTAACGTATTACAATGTATTCAAATGTAGTTTAAGGGTTATTTTTGAAAATAGAGGCTACAAGGATTTGGAAAGGAAACAAAGTTTTGAAAGCAAGTTAAAGGCTTTGGTCTTGTTACTAGATGCTAAAAGGGTTTGGATTTCAAATCAAAAAGAAGTTATGTTTTGTTTGATTATGCTTGAAGGCTTTAAGGTATTTGGTAAATTGTTGCTGCAATTATTTAAAATTCAAATCAAATACAAATTAAACGTTATGCGCTTGTACTTCAGGGGCTTCTGTAATCAAAGCATGTCAAGGTTGGGTAAGCATGTTCAAAGATAGAATGGAAAATCTTCAATTTAGTTCAATAGTCAATATTTGTAATTAGAAATGACAAGTTATATTTTTGTAATTGGAGGATAAAAATCGTGCATGGGTTTAAGGATTGTCATCAATTTAAATTTTAAAGTTACTTGGTTTTTGGATTCTAATTCAAACGTTCAATGCTTCATTTTGGTAACAAGAGTCTAATTATGTTTGGATTTAGGAATAGAAATGAAATACCTCTTCTTTTATTTTTTATTTTTTATTTTTTTCCCAAAACAAAGTAGATACTAGAATTGTTTTGGAATAAAATCGAATACAATTTCTTTTCTTTTCGGATTCAAGTTAAATGGTTCCTTTGATAATTGCAATCTAGATATCTACTTATGTTTGGAATTCAAGTAAAGTACAATCGATTTTGCACTTGCATAAAAGTTCAATGTTTTGGCCTTTGGAGGTTTGGTAACAAGAATATAGGATAATACATCAAGTTTTCAACCTCTAAATTCCTACTACAATTTGAGTTCACCATAAGCAATGGAACTCTTGAGCACTAATTTTAATTTACATATCTCATCATTCTCATGTGCGTTGTTGTACATCCTACCACAGTACCACCTCATATGCATATAAATATATAATGAACTCCCATTTCTACTCTCAAATGCAAAACATGATGATACATATTGTTTAGATACATGATGACATGATGACACATTTTTGCTTAGAAGAGCATGTGTGTTTCACAGTTGCTACACATTTCATACATAAAGATACGGACATATGGTGAAAATCTTGTAATATGCAATTTGGTCTTTCTTCCATCATGACAATTGTATGACTTCTGTGAATTTATGAATGTATAGTAAACAAAGTAACAAACAACTAATTATGTTTGAAATTGATTTTCTAGAGTTTGATATACACAAAAAGCTTAGAATCATTCCATTTTGATCAATGAGTCAAAAATTATGAGGATTTTTTGTTTGTGGGCAGTTTTGGATTTCCTACTCTAAAATAAACTTTGACATCCTTTATCTTATCTAATTTTCAATATTTTTGGACAAAAATTAAATTTTAGGATGTACATACATTATGACAACATTTTGACCATTGGGATTGGAAATTTTCAATTCCATATTTAAATTGTAAATAATTTAGTATTTTTAATCATTCTCTACTACTACCTACTTACTATTTTTTTTCCTATATGTTGTACTATTCCAAATGATCTGAAATTTTTCAAGCATGTGGCCAACTTGTCTAGGAAAACAAATCCAAAGAAGCACCACCATTTAGATCATTTTTTCATAGAAATGTGAGCTTGTGAAGTGCAGCTGCCCTGCTTTTCGCAAGGTCAAAAAAATGATTATAGTTAATTTGAATGCTTATATCTTGCAATCCACCCGGTGGAAATGTCTGAAATTTTTACCACATGTTTTTAATACTATATAATACAACATCCTATGGTTAGATATGTCAAAAAAAAAGTTTTTTTTTCAAAATTTTGGTAGTTGTACTAGAAATGACAGTTTTGGAGAGTTTTGGTGAAGACATAGTGACGGTCCTTTAAGGGTTAAAAAAAGTCAACTTAGTGTTGACCACATCGGACGGGCAAGACCTCTATCGGACGGGCGAACCGGACGTCCGTCCGGTATGACAACCCTGATGTCAGATTTGTTGATAAGAATCTACGTTGTAATTCACGTGTGTTGTTAGTGATTCTTGGAATGGAATAGAAATGTGATAGAAAAGCAGGATGAAGGCTGGTGAGATATACTTTATTACGTTGTGTTAGAATTTCTAAAATAGCTTAATTTGACTGAAAGTAGTGAATTAGGATTGGGTACAGTTTGGACATGTCGTTTGTAACTTCTTGAGCGGCTGTAGCTAAGAATGTTGTATGTATTGAATTTGAATTTTAACCTAATTGTAAAAGATTTGTTGTCTAGTGTGAACTCGTGATTTTGTTCTGACTTTTTGGTAAAAGATTTGTTGTCTAGTGTGAACTTGTGGTTTTGTTCTGACTTTTTGGTAAAAGATTTGTTGTCTAGTGTGAACTCATACTTTTGTTCTGACTTTTCGCTTTTGAGGGTCCATTGCTGTGTCCAAGCCGCTAAAATTTGATAGCAAGAGCTTTAGCCCTTGAATGCCGCCGAGGATGTTTTGCGTCCTTTGAATGACAAAGAATCTTTTCCTACATGACAAAAGAGCAACTTCTCATCCTTGGTATTAGGAGTGGAAAGGAAAGATCTTCAATAGTTCTTTGACTTCTAATGAATATATTAGGCTTTTTCAAAGTAGATGATGTCACATGGAATCAAAATACATGATTTCCATGGTTACTGGTCCGTCCTTCAAGGGTTAGATACAAAAATCATTTGATTTAATCAAAATCTTAGCATTGAATGATTTTTAAAGTTTCAACTACTACATCTTTTTTAATGCGTAATTTCATATAAAACTAAGATTTTGTTTAAATCAAATGATTTTTGTGCCTAAAAAATTATAATTTAATTTTGCATAGTACTTTAGTTGGATAAAATTTGAAAAAGATTGTACCATATGCAAATTGCTCAATTTATATATGTAATTTATGATACATAAATTATTAACATATTAATTATTATATATTAATTACAATATCAATTATTGTGATAATATTAACAGGTGTAAATGTTATTACAATATTAATATTATATTAATATTAATATTATAATAATAGGTCTATTATGTAATATTAATATTAATATTAGGTTAGTAATATTATTATATATTAATTATGATATTTCATCTTTACTCGTAAATGTTATTATTATTATTTCAAGGTATCTCTCTTCTACTTCTTCCATTGACTTTACATCCTTGTATTGTTTGCAAAGTTTTTTGTGAGTTTTTTGGATTTCTAGTCAAATGAGCTTCTATGTATGCCTATTCAACAAAGCTGTCCAATGAAATGAACAAGAGTGTTCTTGGTCTTTCATTGGCTCTTGCTTGTTGCCACTTGCATACACCACACAAACACCATGCCAATTTGCCATTGCATTGTTAGCCAAAGGCAGTTTTACAGATGAAGGCCCCTAAAACTTGAACCTGCATCAAATCAAAGGTAGTACATCGGCCATTGTACATCATCTCACAGACAATTTTGGGTCAAAAATAGTTTCATCGTGGGTATCTTTACGAAAACCTTATATAGGTTGCAATCTGTTTCTGACCGCCTACCTATTCTGGCGACGTAGACTGATTTCTTTCCGTGAAGAAAGATCAGAAGCCATTAATTATGGCATGATAGTTGTGACACATTATGATTAGAGGAGGAGACTTCAATATTGCAACCAACCTTTGGTGAATTTTGCAATGAGCCCATGGTCAAAAAGATGAAAGTCTATGTCACCAGAATGGAAAGAAGCCCATGTTCAGCCTAAAAATTTGTAGTAATTATTTTTTGATCAAAAGAAATCTGAAAAATTATGGAAACCTTTTGAACTCTATTTAGAACTACACATGGAAAAATTTCTCTACTGTAGAATTCCGCCCTGCAGATCTACGTAATTGCTTAAATGATCAAAGTTGCCTCCCTTACCGTAACATTCTCACACTTATATCAACTGAAGCTTTTACATGAGGAGTAAGTTATGAAGGACTCACTGCTAAGAATGATGCCTTGTGTGGCAAGTCATGTAACACAACGAAGAATGTCGGTTCATGCCTGAATGGAAACTGAAGAGGATGCCATGCACCACATTCCATCTTTCTCACCGAGAGGTAGTCTGCCCTTAACCCCTCAATGTTTTGGATTATGTTTTCATCATAAATGCTTCAAAACTGCCATTTCCAATACAAGTGTCAAAATTTTAAAGAAAAATCTTTTTTGGACAATTACATGTAATCATAGGATTTTGTAAACTTTGGTTTGAGAAGATGTGAAAAAAATTCCTACCATACAAATTGCGAAATATTAGTGCTGGAATTGATAAAAATTCTTTTTTTGGCCTTGTAAAAATTTGAACAATTGTATTTCACAAGGTCACATTTGTATGAAAAAATGTCCAAAATGGTGGTTGCTTCTTTTGGATTCATTCTTCAAGGCAAGTTAGCAACATGCTTCAAAAAAAGTCTTCAGATCCAATCCCAATGGTTGTAATATTGTAATAAATAATTTACATCTAATATATACACCCAAATTGTTTCATTTTTTTTAACCTTCATGAAATTACACTAGTAGGAACCCATGTTTTTCTAGACAAATTTTTCTAGACATCTACATGTTTAGAAAAATCTGTCTAAAAAAATATAGGGTTCTATTAGTGTTAGTTACAAATTTTTGAAGTTGAAATGCAATGGGCACTAATGGCGACCACCTCTTCAATTTGGTGTTTTTTAAATTTACTTTTGATCTTGAATTTTTGAGATCAGAGGGCATTGAAAAGGGGGGATTTAAAAAAAGTACCGATGACTCTCAATTTTTGCCTTTTGGGGGGGGGAGATAAAAAAAACATGACGCATCATCCCGCGCATCATCATAGTAGATAGTAATGTGAAATTCACAATTAGGCACTATAACAATAAATCATTGTATTGAAAAGGAGCTGAATTTCTTTTTCTTATCCATACCTTAAAATATCTTCATTGTCCATCCTTTGTGGCGAGGCCGTTTTGTTCTTGATTTTTTTAATGTGATAGTTCTTTCCATTTGTTAAAAACAAAAAACAAAAACACTTTAAATTTGGGTATTCACCTAAAGGTGAGTTCTTTTGTCACCAAAGCAAGACATTGGGGGATTATCTTTCCATTTGCCTTAGAAAGTAAAAATAGTAGGAATAATCACAGCTTGTTCACCTCGACGGTGAACAATGGAGATTCTAGTCGTGGCGACATAGGGGTTGGGTTTTTAGCATGACATTGTTTGTTCATCCGGAGGTGAAAATTGGGAGTGTGCAAGTAATAGCATGCTAAAAATATTTGTTTGTTCTCTTAGCTTTCACTTTTGAACTCCCACTTTGACCTTTAGACTTCTAGTTTCACCTTAGTTCTTGTTTTAACCATTACTCCTTCAACTTCCTCTCATCAAGGCATAGGTAACATCATTATCTATTCTCCAACAGTCGAAGAAAGAGGGTGGTCACAACTTCTTCAAAAAACGTGATGGCTACCTTAATGTTTGTCTTTTAGGGGTTAAATAAAATAAAAAAATTGATTTCAATGCCATGTTTTGCAAACTGCAAATATCATTTATCATAAACTTTGTATTTTTAGAAACAAAATATGGAACACCGATGTAGAGGCACAAAGATTGTTAAGTGTCATTTTTGCATATAGCAATACAATGATTTCATTTTTTTAATGAAATGATTTGAAAATTATTACACTTACAGAAAATACATGAAAAAGATTTTTCAACAAAAAAATTATTTTGATCTTTGAAATGGTGATTAATATTTTTTTAGTATGATTAAAAAATAATTTTATAGTTAAATTTCTCCCCTCTTGTTAAAATTTCTCCTATGTATAGTTATAAAGTATTGTGATGGTTAATAGTTCTTGTGCATTGGCTAAAATGTGTTTCCATGGTAGAAATAAATGTAACAACTCAAAACTCAAATTTATCACAAAATATACACATATTTTGACATTTATCTTATTAAGCTTGAATTTGAAGAAGGCAATTTGAAGTTTGCAATTGATGGTGACGTTGACAATACATTATCAATGCTCAAGTTATTTTGAATTTTGCAAATATATACTTCTAATACCAACCAATAGTGCATCAATTCTTTTTGAAGAACCTCTAAAAGACCAAATATTCCAAATTGCATATTGATTGAATATGTTGACAATTCTATGAAAATAAGATAAATCAATGCAATGGAAATACAATCTCATTCATGTCTTAACAATAGTCAAAATGGTTGTATTAAATTAGTACTTTGGAATGAATTTTTTTGAATTTTTTTTTGACACAATGTTTGGACATGTATTGTTGGCAGGAATATAAGTTCTTGTCCAATTCAAAGCCTTTATCAAAAATTATGCTGCCTAATATTTGAAGGCAAGTCAGCAGCTTCATAAAGCATATAAAAAAATGAAGACTCTAGCTTTGAAATTTGGGAGGAATATAGTGAATATGAATTAAATACATTTGTCAAAAAATAAACCATCTGTAGTACAAAAATCTCACTCTAGGGTAGGTTAACAATTGTTGACCTAATGAAGCTAGGTTGAGAACAAATTTTTATTTTGGTTTCAAATGCTATGATCTTTTGATCTATGATGTCAAATTTTTTGCTACACATTTTTATAGTAGTCTAGTACAAATTTGTAGGATCGAATTTGAAAAAAGATCTTTTCTTTTCTTTTTCTCACTACCTCCCAAAATGGTTGTTTTTGACAGTTTTTGCATGAAATATGCTCATATAAATAAATAAGGATTTTGGGTATTTCAACAAATAAATAAGGATTTTCTTATAAGTAAAAAAATAAAAATTATTTTCATTACTAAAAAAATAAACTATAATTTTGTTACTATTGAATAATTTAAACTAGAAATTTATACTATCTTTATGGTTAATTTCATTGAATTTGCTTAATTTTCCAATTAATCACCTCGTATGTTCACGCGGTTGATTATTAAACAGACTTCTACTACACTTTCAATTTGGAGTTCTGACATCTTTCGCAATATTCACCCACTCTGACAATGCACTGCAGCTATATGCCCCTACTAATTCTTACGCGATTAATAGATTGGTTTGGTCACTATGGAGCGGCCCTTTGGAAGGCTGAGAATTTATCTAATGGTATCAAAACTCGTCAAACTCCGGGTCGGATTCGACATCCTCATCTAGATCGTTGAATGTTTTACCACGCTAACAAGGAGCAATGTTCCATCGCTCCATATTCATAGCATTGCTCCCATATTCATCAATCCCCTCCAACTCTTCAATAGACAACCTTTTGTCCTTAACAAGGTCTTCCATACTTGCATGTCCACCAAAGCCCTCACCTACGGGAGAAGCTGGAGACAATAATTTTTTTTTGCTTGGTGGGGATATGGAGGTCAACAATGGTGGATCACGTAAAGGGGCCAAAGGTAGTTTGTTGAATATGGTGAATTTAGAGGCAAGAAGTCATTCATGTCCATTATATCCGCAAATGATGCTACAAACCAATGTTTGTTTGTGAGCTTTTGATCGCACATGCCATAAAAGAACGCTCCAAACATCTATAAGATATAAGCAAGAACATTGACTTGTGAGAACCATTTATAGTAGATATCATTGACTAGATGATCAAAGATGGCGTTGTCGTGTTGAGAGTGTTTACCTCGGGAAATCACAATGATTCTGGCTGCGACCGGAAATGGCTCAGGAATGAAATAATTTGTGACTTGTAGAATCTTTGAATCTTCAAGTCTTCAAATCTTCAAATTGCTACTCGTTGTCATATCCTGTAGTGTTTCTAAATAGGCTAAGGATTAAGGTATGGCAATAAGAAACCATGGGCTTTGAACGTGTAAAACAAGACGGCCAAACCACGAGCTGAACTGTCCAAGAGATTGGATCCTAAAATTCAAACTCACGGTGACTAGCAAACTTGCCTCACCAATGGGACCAACATAAAAGTCTTGATCATGTGGACAATTAACCCCACTTCGTCGCATCCACAATACAAAATGAGGCTAGTGTTGGTCTAAATCAAACCGCCCGCAACAATAAAATTTACAAAGTCACAAGCCACACACACATACACAAAATCTTCAACACTTCCTCCAATTTTCAACCTCAACCTCCAATTCTCATGCTGAACTTTGGTTGAGTGCTACCATTGCTTTATATCTCCAAATGAAATGAGTGTTAGTTTTTTTGAAAGTTAACACAAACTTCTACTTCTCTTCTAAATTTCAAGCAATTCTAAAACTCTGTCCAATTTCTATGGTTGTCCAAAGTTTCGGCCTTGGGAAAAGAAGGGCAGCAGACCCTCCTTCACTTTCACACTCACAACTCACTGATAAAAACTTTAAATAGATTGAGTGATATCTTCATGCAAAGCTAACACAATTTCCTACTCTCCCTTCAAATATCATTTCAAATCAAGAATCTGTCCGTCTTTTATGTCCGGTCAAAGTCTTTGCCTTTTTATTTCAAAGGCAACAAACCCCCCTCCACTCAAACTAGCACAACTTTTGATTCACAACTCCAAATTAAGCAAGTGAGAACAATTTAGAAATTACACACCATGATAGACAACTCCTCTAAATTTCATTTCAAACTTCTTCAAACTTACAACACAATGGCTCTCCAAACATTCGGGTCCTCCCTAAACTCACAACGGGTGAGAAGATGAATAGTGTTTACCTTTTCTCCACACAAACACACAAACAAGTGGGGTCAGCTTCTAACTCACTCCCAAAACTACAACATGAATAATTGAGCACTTATTTGGCCCCACAACTATTTCTTTATCTTTAACTTTGAAGGAAATTCACTTCAAGTTCACCTAGAAGATAAACTATTTGGATATTTTTCTCATACTACTTCACAAGCAGAAATTTATTGTAATAAATCATTCTAACTATGGAATGAAGAACTAAAATTCAACATATACCTAATAGAGGTAAAAAATTAGAGCTCCAGTCAAAATGTCATTTCATTTGCAAGAATTGAGAATGCGTTTGACGGTAGCAACAACGTAATCGATACGATCTGCCTTAGTTAAAGATTAACTGGCCCTTCCAACCATCGTTGATGATCACAACTCCCCTCGATAGGCCTCACCATGCAATAGTACTGCTTATCGTTTAAGCCCTCAAAACATCCTTTATATGTCACTTCGCGGCTGCTAGGTTCAACACATCCAACCTGCAATAAAATCACCAATGCCCGAGCGTCACGCTAAAGGTTATCGTGCCATCGTTTCTCCAGGCGAGGTTGTTTTGGTGGTTGAGATGGCTTAACTTCGTCTTCTGATCACCCATGTAGCAATGAAAGATTCAGTGGCAGTTGTGGTTGATCCAGCAGTTGCGATAAAGAAATTCAAATTCATACTTCAATTGAGATTTTTCATCTTAAGGCTCAAAACCCCCCCTCCAATTCAACATAGTATGATCTAAATAAAACACGAAGAAGAAGAATATCAAATGAGGTAAAGCTTTCAAGTAAATCCTTCTTTATATACTCGGAAAGAAAAGGCATCACCTTGAAACCACCTCAAATGACGTCATCTTATTTATAATATTACAAATATTTAAATTTATCTAAATCATATATATATATATATATATACATATTCTACATAATGTCTGCATTTGCAGCACGACAACGCTTAGTAACTAACATTGGTAAGGACACGGAAGCACAATGCAAATAATAAAAGTTTAGGGATTATCCTTGAGGCGAAGATAGACATACTATGGCCGCAAAAATGCACTTTGGCCCCATGTAGATTCCGATCACGTTCTCACTTGCTTTAGTAAAGCATTAGAGGATCTCTTAATAGAACTCCATTCTGAATTCACTCGCATAGTCTCCATTTTACTTTGTTATTTTTGTATAGATCGTTGCTATACACAATATCACCTACATAGTATTTTAACTTTATTCTGTCATGGACAAAATTGGCATAACTACTCGATTTCTTAAAAAAAAAAGGAGCGGCACTGTAGGCATGTTTCCCCCTGTTGTCGAGTGATTCAGTCACTCAGCCTTGCAAGGAAAATAGTTGTATTGCGACATATTGAAAGCAGCAAATGCTATTGTGATTTGTTTGTCGTTCCCACAAAGAATCTACAGCCACACATTTGCTTCTGTTGCCACTGGTTCCAACTAGCTGGCCAAAAACATTAGAAATGGTTCCAGCAGAAGCACCTGCTGAGACTCGATGGGTTTCAATATTCACAGACGTCAAAAATAGCGAGGTTTAGGTCTTTCCGTTCATATGTGTAGTGATCACTTGTTACAATCACCCTGGCCACCACGTCCAATCCGGTCAATGACACTTCTCCACAAAGATCATTCAGTCTATACTTGGACTTCATAAACCTTTGAAAAAGTGTTGCTTCGTTTGTGAATTTCTCCCTAAGTTCTCTTCCCTCTTATTTTTCGCCTCATTTGTAAGTCGTTTCGTAAGAAATGTCAGTTTTGGTTGCAAAATAAGAAGATCCCAAGTCGAAGACGTGAAGAAGTGCCTATTTTTCCACCATCTTCACTTGTTGGTGAAGATGTTTCTATGGGCATTGCGCAACTTAAGGCTAGGCTTAATGTCCATTAGCTCTTCCAAAATGATTTTTTTCTTCTTTCTTTGTTTGATCCACTTAGATGCAACTTAGTTATTTGGTACCAAGTACTTGGCTTTTAAGATGGAAACGTTAATGTAAGCTGCATCACGACCTAGAGTTTGATTTAGTACTTTAGACGGTACATTGCTAACCTTCCGATTTCTCTATCTGTGAAGTGATCTATGTGCTTGAAGAACTCTCTATTCAAGCTCATGTTTTTAGATTTGAAGCCTTTTACATCTTGGAATTTCTTTTGTATGATAGGATCAATCAAATCCCCCTGCGCATGCTTCATGAGGAACTCCTTCCAATACTTCCACAATGTATCACGCAAAGTTATAATTTTAATCTCGCATTTTAAGTCATTCACTATCTTTATGGTTGCACCTTCTTTTTCTAGATTGATATTTCTAAACCGACTAACAACGTGATTTGTGAAATCTTACAAGGCCCAACAACAAGTACATTTGTGGTTTAAGACAATGCTTAGTTATCTTGACCTTGAAGATAAAGCATCCCTATATTTTGTAGTATCTAATAAATTGACATAGTGAGTGAGGCAAGACAAAGACATCTTTGAGTTGAGGATATTTAATAGCATTGGGCACTTACTTTGTATTGGCACTCATTTAGGACAACATCATTTGTCAAGTTATAGGTTCCTTGACAACATTTGTAGGTTGCAAAAAGTGGATCCAAATGTTTTGTAATCCCAAAATTTGGGTCCCCTAAGTTGGTTGCTAATGCTCGATGTGATTTGTGAGGTTGTAAAATTGCAAAATGTTCCTCAACTTTGTTAGAACCAACGACCATACAATGAGGGTATCCCAAGTTGACAAATTTTTCTTTCGTTTCTCACTGCAACCTCCTAGTTGGAGCAACTTTGAAGTAGCAACAATGTATTGGCAATTTATGATCATAAACTAACAATGCTTTATTTCAGCCTATTCTTTAGGCGGGGACTTCAGTAATTGCTTATTCGCATCTATAGGTGTCAAACAAATATGCTGCAGTTGGGATACATCACCAAGCATAAGCAGTTGTTTCTTTATACTCTCCACAATGCACATTTCTAGCTTTCGTATGATGTATTCATCATTTGCCGCAATACATTTCTTGATGGTCACTGAGAATGGATCCAATCCTAATCCCAATACATAGCAAGAATTGTGTTTGTCCCAAAATTCTTGTTGAGTCAAAGTATGCATGTCGTGATCCTCCATGGATTTCTAGGTTGTTGTTGGGGTGGGTTCTGCAATTGTAAAAATGAATCCAGAACTTTCGGCCCTTGTTAAAATTACACGCACAATTGCCTTTCGCATTCTCTTGGTTGTTGTCTCGATTTTTTTTCCTCAGTGACATCGCGCTTGCGAGATTCAGACCAAATTTGACTTTGACCATTGCTCTTGCTGATCGAGAGTGGAGCCCAAGATCCACTTTGACCCTCTTCATCTGTTGGACGACACTTGAATGACAGTGTTGCCCTTGCTTGCCATCTTTATTAACTTTGCGCACGACAATTATAGCAAAGCCAGAGTGGTGATGTTCAATCATTGTCACATTTTCTTGAAGGTGTAAGGGGAAGAACAATGGTTGCACTTTCACTTGGTAACAAAACAATATATAATCCTAAAAACAAACAATCCCAAACGTCAACGAGGCAATGTGCTCTTTAAATTGCTAGAGCCTTCCGTACGAGTCAACAATTTTGTGAATAAATGGGTCATCCCTGAGAGGATTCACAAACGGATCAAGAAAAGACTCCAAAGTTGAGTAGTCATATCCATCATCCTACTCCATTAGAAAATACCTATAGAGTACAATCAACCATTTAGGCCTCTGAAGGATTTTATTTTGACTTGAGTATATCCAACGCATATTATATATATCTTGATTATTATGTCTTTTTGAACTTCACTTACATTTATGGGTTTGGATCTTTAAAGCGAAGATAAATCAATGAAACACTCATTCTAGCAATTGAGGAATTTATAATGGATATGTTTTTCAGACATTATTGCATTGTTGATGTTCGATTCAAAGATGTGATGAAGATTCTAAATTTTTAATATTTTCTCTCTCCCAATGGAACCACAAACGAGAGGTTGAGGTTTAGCTACATTTTAATTTAATCTTACTACCTATGCAATGAATGGATTGGTGTTTAAATTCTTTGAACTAGAACCACGTGTGAAATACTTATATTGAGGGATAGATAAACATCTATATGGTACTGAAGCAAGTATAGTAGTGAATGGTTGCATTGTACATAAAACATAAATCATGTGACGATTAGAATGGCACATTGTATGTTGTATGGAAGTAGCTGGATTAGTTAAGATGCACTAGGGAGGTTTGCTAGATTTATGCGTAATGTGAGAACTTATAAGATGTCCCACCCTCCCTCCCAATTAGATCTGCCATGAGAGTGCAAGGTTATGGCTGGACTTATAGAATCTTGAATAATTGAAGAAGGCAAACCCTAGTCTATTTGATAAGAATCTAAACATCATAATTGACAGAATTGTGTCGTAAGGTGTCCCACCCTCTCTTCTAATCAGACTTGACAACGGAAACACAATCAAACAAGTCTAGATTTATAAAATATCAAATCAAGAAAATAGACCTTAGTCCACCTAATCAGTAATTATGTGAATATTGTGATTAACAAGATTATACTTGTTAAGAGAATGTATAAAAAAGACTAGTAGAAATAGAACAATACATGTCTTGATTGACAAGAGTTGCCCCAAAATGGAGTAATTAACAAGAAGAATGTCTTTTCTCTCTCTCAAATTAGCCTCTAAATAGAAAATTTGAAAATATTACAAATACACATTAGGAATCATATATCCATTTAGAACCAACTAGGAGAGCTTACTAATCAATACCTATAATAGTGGGGTTCAAGAAAGCACACCCAATCATATTGCTTCAAATATGGTTGCTTAACCCTTAAAGGACCGTCAGTATACTTTCACCAAAAACGCTCCAAAACTGCCATTTCTAGTACAAGTACCAAAATTTTGAAAAGAAACTTTTTTTGACATATCTAACCGTAGGATCTTGTATTATATAGTATCAAAAACATGTGGTAAAAATTTCAGACATTTTCACCGGGTGGATTGCAAGATATAAGCATTCAAATTAACTAAAATCATTTTTTTTACCCTGTAAAAAGCAGGGCAGCTGCACTTCACAAGCTCACATTTCTATGAAAAAATGACCTAAATGGTGGTGCTTCTTTGGATTTGTTTTCCTAGAAAAGTTGGCCACATGCTTGAAAAATTTCAGATCATTTGGAATAGTACAACATATAGGAAAAAAATAGTAAGTAGGTAGTAGTAGAGAATGATCAAAAATACTAAATTATTTACAATTTAAATATGGAATTGAAAATTTCCAATCCCAATGGTCGAAATGTTGTAATAATGTATCTACATCCTAAGATTTTATTTTTGTCCAAAAATATTGAAAATTGGGTAAGATAAAGGATTTCAAAGTTTATTTTAGAGTAGGAAATCCAAAACTGCCCGCAAACAAAAAATCCTCATAACTTTTGACTCATTGATCAAAATGGAATGATTCTAAGCTTTTTGTGTATATAAAACTCTAGAAAATCAATTCCAAATTTTTGTTTCTGAAAAAAGTGATTTTTTCTGATCTGCCCGAACTGCCCAGTTGGGAAAAAAAGTAACATATTAGGCTATAACTTTTGACTCGTATTTCTAAATGTCATGAAATTTGGTGCATATGAAAGATCTTCCTCGCCCCCACATTCTATTAAAATTTCAGTCCCAAATATGAAAATCTCCGCTTGTAGGTACCTGCCCAAAATTTCTATACAACCAAAAAACACAGTCCGGTCCTTAAGGGGTTAAACTGACATCATGGAACCATGAACCATGGTACACCAGATGGCATGTAGCCTCATGAAGCACATCAAGAGAAACTTCTTAGGCTTATATTAATAACCTAAGGCAACTAGACTAATTGATTATGGAGAAAATATTTTTTTGACTCATTACTAAATTCATTAATGGACTTATTGCTGAACACGGGTTGAACATTGATTTAGCACATATTTGGAGCTTTGAGAAGGCAGGGATTGGTGTTGTGTTTGTGTGAGATTTCCAAAAGCCTTGCTACTTACATTCTAGTAGCAGTCCAACTCTACTTTCAAGGAGGATACTACAATGGATAAGGTCCAACAAGAGAGAAAATTATAGCTTCAATGGTTTTGTTATGTTTTTATTTTGGTTCCTTGCAGTTGCTTTAGTTTGCAAAAAGGATAACAAGTGGTCTTGGCTATAGAGACATGTTTTGCCCATCTTAACTAACTACATGTTTGTTTGGAGTGTATCAGCATAGGTGAGGCAAAGACCCTCAAGCTTTAAGCTTTTTTCAAAGATTTTCAAGATTTTTTCTATGAGTTTGCTCTAAACTTGGTGCTTTTGTGCTATTTGGGGTGTAATAGCATGTTGCAATCACTTTATGTTTGCTTTCTACTTATAAGTAGGAGATGATCTTATTTTGCTAATAAGAATAAGAAGAAATATATTTCCACCCTCCCACCCAGTTATCACAGATTGTAAGTAGGACATGTATTATGACAAAAATGCATAAAGTTTTATTGAGAGTAATATTTGGAAAAAAATGGTGCAATAATAGTAGTGTGCTTTGTTTTATTCAAACTTGCCAAGAAGTTATTAGAAGGGGCCCACCTTCAAGGAAGGTGACTCGATTGTCTCTCTCTCTCCCTCTTCTTGTCTACAAAGAGTTGAGAAAACACAAAGTGTATACATATAGTCCAACTAAGTTAGAACACATCATGGATGGATCAATTCTATAACCTTTACATATTCATAAATATGATTTTACGGGCATATGCATATTGTTGTGTGTCCATTATGCAAAGCGTTCAACCATGGTTTGCGAAAATGTTCTACACATAGCTCAAAAAAAATCCAGAACAATGGATATAATGTCGAATGTCCAATAAGCTACACCAAACGGTATACAGTACAGCTGTAACTAGAACAATACCTAGGCAATATTTGTAATCATACATTGGTACTCATAGTTGGCAAATGGAAGCTTACACTTCCCTTAAAATAATACCCAGATATGGAATCTGAAAAGCGGTTGTCATATTAGCGCGTAATGAACTACCACTATTGGCGCTGCATTTTTCAAGGCTTTAATGAGGCACATGCAAGCTTGTATTACCTTTCTCTCTTAATCTTTCTTTTGCCCCCAAAGGGTTGTCACAGAGCCCATGCTACATTTGACTTGCCTAGAGATTGCTTCAAATTTGATATTACTTCACTAGCTACTTCCATAGACACGGACATGACTTCTCAGGTTTTCAGATTTGTCGACTAGATTTAAAGATATAAAGTCGATGTCCATGTACTGCATCACTTCTATTGTATTTCTATATGCTACATGGATCATACTTACATTTGTGATTTTTTATACACTAAAATCTTTGCTTCTAATAAAAACATGAAGCCATGCTTAAGACACCTCATGTACGTCCTTTGACACACTATAGTTTTGGGGGGTGGGAAAAAGCACAAGTGAGGAGTGACTTCCCAAGATTGGAGTATAGCTCTACAATCACAGCAATCGATTTTTCTTGTTTCTTATTCCAATTTGTCTTCACTTTTCTTGTAAAGTGTACAATACTAGGTGATTGATGAGGGTCAAAAATGTGTGCAAAGCTAAAAAACAGAAAATGTTTCTAGTATTTTGCTCTTATGGGTGGTGTTT
The DNA here is from genome assembly GCA_947034895.1 of Rhytidiadelphus loreus. Classification (NCBI taxonomy): domain Eukaryota; kingdom Viridiplantae; phylum Streptophyta; class Bryopsida; order Hypnales; family Hylocomiaceae; genus Rhytidiadelphus; species Rhytidiadelphus loreus. The sequence continues at coordinate 17,997,287 of OX344764.1, read as the reverse complement.
ACATGTATACACTTTCTATACAACATTTGGTGTATAATTTTCTATATTACCTATAGTTTAATTGATACATGTAGATTGAACAAGGGGAAGTGCCATTTGGATACTCTCCCGTCCTCTTGGCTATACTATGAATTGTTACAGTAAAAAATAAAGATATCTTGAATACATAAGGGTTTTACACATTTCTATTAATATCTTGATATATTGCCTAGAATGCATATAATCTTCGCATGTAAGTTGCTTGAACATTGATCTTCTAGAAAATGCTTAGACTAGGGGTGTAAAGACTGCAACAACTATCTATCTCTCTCCCTCTGATAGTTGTACTAATAATTAATTCCTAAGTATGTGCTCAACCATCCATTGAGTGAATGATAAATGTTGTGAAAAATGTATTTCATTCAATTAATATGAATTGAAGAAGTGTTAAAAAAATCATATAGTATATATCAATGTAAAGTAGAAAGAATAGTCCATATGAATCAATTAATTAGATATTTTGGAAGAATTTCAATTAGATATTATTAATTTCCAAAAAATATTTTATTATCTTTAGTTTGAGTACTTAAGAGCTTGAGGAAATATATAAAATATGGATGAAATTTTATTTATTCATCCAAAAATTTGAGGCAATAATTCATCTATTGGAATGGGAGTATGTATCACCAAACATTCCCTCAAAATTATTTTTATCACTTTTAAACAAACTCCTTGATAGAACTAGTACAAAAATTGTACTTTGTAGTATTTTTTTGAGGATTTGGGATATTTTGCCAAAGCAAGAAGAATATCATTTTGATTAATATATTTCCTTCTAAGGAAAAACTATTGCATTTTTTTGATAACTATTTTGTATTATGCTTCAAATTATTATCATAAATAACTCAAGTCAATACCAATGTAAGTTCAACAAAAAGATTTTGACATTTTATATAGTACTCTACTACTCTCCTTGCAAATGTCTTATATTTTTTTCAAAATTTTCTATAAGCATTTAAAATCTTGATGTGTAGCATTTGTCTACCAAAAATCTGAGTACATTATGTCTTATCATTTTTCAAATTATTTTATATTTATTATTATATAATTTTAAAAGAGTTGAATTTATTTTAATTCATAACCAAATTTTTATTTCAAAATAGTTTTGGTTTAATTTGCAATTTATTAATTGGCTTGTAGTCACAATAAAAACTTAGATTAGAATAGAAAAGGCATGATAAAAGATAGTATATGTCAAATTAGTCTTAGTGTTATACATATTGTAACCAATAATGTAGTATTCAGTTAGGTTACAAAGTTATATATATATATAAATATAAAAATAAAAGGAACCTTCAATGAGATCTTTGTATTAGCAACTGACACAATTATGGATTGTAATAAAGATCTTATTAATCAATCCATAACAATTTGCTACTATCAAAATCAATTTTTCTATGTATTGGGACAAATGAATAGACACACTCGACAATGCTTGTTTAAATAACTTGATTGCATGAATGGCTTCATTAAACCACCCAAATTTGGAATTTTCTTTTGTAAAGCTTTAACAACTTGTACCTTAGAAATAGAATAAGTCTTCCAAAAGAATTTGATATTACATAATATTATATCTTACTTACAAAGAATTGTTGAAACCAAAACTAGAAATTTAGGTCACTCTTTTAAAGAACTAAAATTAAGTATGCTAGAGAAATTTGATGGAACATGATCAAAATTCTGTGGATTTTTAAACCAAGTGAAATTGTTCATTAACCTCTAAAGTCCCATTGTCCCTACAGGGGACAAAATGGATTTTGGGCAGGCTCTTATGATCTCAATTTTTACTGAAACTTTCTCATTAGATAAACTTATAAACTTTCCAAGAATATAATTTTTATTCCAATCGGTGCCCAGGAGCAAAAGTTATGCAACAATAACCTCAAAATGAGGGAGACCGAGCAACAAAAAAGATCCACCAAAAATTGAAATAAAAATTTTAATATTTTTTTTCTTGTATATTATATTTTCTTCTAAATGAAAAGCTTTGATTCTGACATTTGGATTAGTGATGTGAAAGTTATGGAGTTTTTTGTTTTGAAGGCAATCATAGTTTCTTGTTTTGAAGGAAATTACATGAAGATTTTTGTCCTACAACAACCTATACATCTAAATTTTGACAATGAGCATGTAACGTTGGCTAGGAATCACATATGGCATTCTTTAGGCAACTCCATTGAGGATTAATAGACAATGTGGAGGACATGTTTTTTACTATTGGTTGCTTGGACTAACAAATCTTTAAAAACTAACTTATTAGTAAACTTTAGAACACTCAAATACTGAAATCAAGGTGCTAAAACTTGATGGGACCTCCAATTCCTTCAAGAATGCACTAAAACCAAGCAGGGGGTGCTATTTTGGGAGCCTAAAAGCATTAGCTAGAGAGCCTCTCAACTTGTGAGCCTCCAATTTTAGAATTTTTTGGGGGGAATTTTTTGGATTAGGACCTATTACTCTAGATTAGAGTGAAGGAGTTTTGGAGGCTGATCTTGAAAAAAATTATAGAAATAGAAGATTTTTTATAACAAAATACAACAAGAAATATCATATATATCAAGAAAGGTCAAGGGTTTGAAACTGTAAAAAAATATTCAAATTTTTTTTTAAGAAAATTTATTATTATTATTATTATTATTATTAATAATAATAATTTTTTTATTTTTATTTTTTCACAACTACATCAGCCCCTAGAAACCCCTCTCGATATCCAGTGGTCCCTTGGGTTTGAGAAATTGAGGCTCTCAAAATTTTTATATTTATTTTTTCAAATTTTTTTCCATCACTTTGTTACATCTAGAAACCCCTCTTAGTACCAAAAGTTCCCTCAGGGATTTCGAAGTTTGAAACTCAAAAAATTAAAAAACAATTTTTTTTTCAATTTTTTTTTCCTGACTTCATTACCTCCACAAACTTGTTTTGGTACCAAAAGAACCATTGAAGGCTTTCATATTTGACACTCTCAAAAATTAAATTTTTAATTATATATACATATATAATAATTAGTTTTTTTGCAATTTTGGCACCCCAAATACTTCTTTCAGTATCAAGAGATCCTTTGCATATATTAGTGTATGGGACTCTCAAATTAAATAATAATAATAATAACAATTGATTTGTTGTTGTTGTTATTAGTCCCAAATCCCAAATTGCCTAGGAGGCCTCTCTATGCCAAGAGGGTTTTCTTGGGGTGACAAAGTCGCAAAAAAATTAAAAAATTAAAAAAAAGAAGTTATTTTGTTTTTGTTTTGTTTTTTGTAAAAGCCCCAAATTCTAAACCCCACTAGGTGTCTCTTTGTACCAAGAGGGCTTTTTTAGGGCGACAAAGTTGGAATTTTTTCTTAATTTAATTTAATTTTAATTTTTAAAATTTTGATTGAAAGTTCCAAATACCAAACTCTATTAGGGTCTCTCTGTACCAAGAGGGTTTGGGAGAGGTAACACAATCACGACAAAAAATTTAACACCTAAAGTCCCATTGTCCCCTCAGGGGACAATTTGAAATTCGAGCAAGTTACTATGGGCTGAAATTTTATCCTAATTTTTTGAAACTTTTTTAGAAGATAGTAAAGTTGATAAGCTCTATGGGAATATAATTTTTATTTCAATCAGTGCCCAAAAGCAAAAGTTATACCACAAAAAGCCTAGAACTGAATTTGGCGGGCAGCACAGAAAATATTGCAAAAATTCAAAATAAATTAAAATTTTTTTTTTTTCTCAAAGATTATGTTTTTGTCTAAATTTGAAGCTTTGATGCATTCCATTTTGATTAATGATGTGAAAGTTATGAACAATCTTATTTTTCGGGCAATCTAAGCATCTTTTTGAAAAAATAACTTATAGGATTCATTTCAGAATGCAATTTTCAAAAAAATTCAAATTTTTTTTTAGAAGGTTATGTTTTCTTTCTAGAACAATCTCACTGTTGGAATTATTGTATTACAATCCCATCTAAAAGCTATTAATAATTTAGTTTTTCTTTCAATCTTGGACCTACTTCTACTTGACAATTTTTTGAAGTATAAAATCAAGTTGTTATCTTTTGAAATTTTTTCCTAGACTCCCAACTCAATTCTTCAACACAATACATTTTAAATTCAAATTCTATAGTGCACATTTTTTCCACAAATAGAGATCAAAGTCATTTGAAATTGTAGTCCAGTGTTCAAAAAAACTTGTTTTTTCAACTTTGAATGCTCATATCTCTCAATCTATACAGTCAAACTTCATGAAATTTTTACCACATAAGGTAGAACTGCCCATTACCGCCATCCACCCAATTTTGACACCTAGGGAATGGGTCCCATTTGTGTCAGTGATCCACCCATTACCACAATCTTACCAACCTATAATCATAATGGCAATGCTCTTGAAAAGCGGACACGTCAGCCCACGCTTTAATAAGGATTTGCCCATGCTTTAATAAGGGTCTACTCATGCTTTAACTTTTCACCTTTGAAAAATCACAAAAAATTCAATTCATGTCAAAATGTCTTCATTCTTTTTGCAAATGACTTCTCTCAAACTTTCCAATCTTTGAAAAATGTGGGAGTTCATAAATAACTTCTTCAAAACAGCTAGACATCAAATCTGTATGGTAATAGGCAGTTCTACCTTAATTTCAAACAAGTAAAGTTCAAGATCCTACGGTTCAGTTCCAGAAAAAGGATTTTTTTTTTTGGACAAATGCATTAGAAATGGTAGTTTTGAGTGGATTTTGATAGAAAAATGACCTTGGGACTTTAGGGGTCAAAACAAAACAAAACAAAACAAAACTCATTTTGGATTGAAAGTCTCAAATCTCAAACCTTGTCAAGGGGCTTTTGGTACTGAGAAATCCCTTGTGGAATTGTGGGACTAAGAATCTTACGGATTTTTATTTTTTCAAATAGATTTCTTTTAATTATTTAAAATTATTGAATTTATTTTACAACTTTGTCACCCTCAAAAAACCCTCTCAGTACAGAAAGACCCTTGGTAGGGTTTAGAGTTTGGATTTTTCAACCAAGTTTTTGTTTTTATCCAACCCTCTCAGTACAAAGAGACCTTTGGCAGGGTTTAGAGTTTGGATTTTTCAACCAAGTTTCAAACATTTTTTGTTTGTGTATAAACATTGGATCAATGTCATTCTTAAATTTTAGTATATAGAGCTTCTATGATAACATGTAATCGTACCTTGCACTTTTTTTTAAATGAAGTAAAAAGATCCGTCACTAGGGTTCATACTATCATAAAAAAAATTTATGTATCTAACAAAATCCAAGGTTATTGTAATTCAGTCTATTCATAAGACCAGTCTCACACAAATAGGCAAGTAACTCTTGTCCTTTGCACTTTTTGTGAAAAAATTGTAGTTCATTCAACTTTTGCTGCCTAGTACATCAATTTGGTGCAAACGCAAGTGCTAAAGAACTGAGTCTTCACCTATAGTTCGTGACAGCCAAAGGACCTTGAAATTCTACAAGGCATATTTTGGCAAGCAAATATAAATGACTACAAATCTACATCACAATAAAAAGGTTTAAGTAGTAGCTATTAAGTGTCTTGAACTAAGGATCCAAGCTACATGTGCCATAGCCGTTTTTAGTGCTCCAAAGGTGCTCATACTCCCTCACAGTGTAGTTTGAAAAAAATTCAAAAAAAATCTCAAAAGGTGGTATTCCTCACCTATATCCATGTCAACCAACAGACTGTTAGTACACCCATCAATGTGTAAAAGGTATCTTAAGAATACCACTACTTGTTATCATAAAATCACAAGAGAATTAGCTCAAAAACTTCAAAACTTACATCAAAACTTACAACTAATCAAACAAAGTTAACCAATTTTTTCAAAGTTGTGCAACAAACCACCACATGTTATCTATTGTGTTGGGAGCTAAGCACCATCTTTTTGAAATCCTTTGAAATGTTATACACTGCTTGTCTGCCTTGCCAAACAAATATGAGTAAACCTTTGTACGTAGACAATGAAATACACTAAACATCACTTTCAATCATAGCTAAGAGTTGTACCGATAGTACTAAATTCAAAAAATTCTAGTATTAAATGGGCGTATCCAGGAAGCATGGTAATCTCAAAGCTTTGAAGCCATTGATAATCCAAAACAAGCCTCCATATTTAATGTTTTAATTTGTGGGGTTAAGGCACGAGCTCGAGCTCTTTGTTATAACGTTTGCTTTTCCTGTAGCATGGCAGTATCCGGAGGTGTGCACTAACTCCAAGATGTAATTCCAATGTGTAAGTAGATTATTAAGATTTCAATATCAGATGTATAATTGGCCCATTACTAAATTTAATTAGAAGTACCAATAAGTAGCTTGTTTATAGCCATATATTTGGCATAACTTTTAGTTTATATTATCCAAACCCAAAGGATTATGAACATATATAGTTATTTTTTAACCCTTAAAGGACCGTCACTACACTTTCACCAAAAACTCTCCCAAACTGCCATTTCTAGTACAAGTACCAAAATTTTGAAAAGAAACTTTTTTTGACATATCTAACCGTAGGATCTTGTATTATATAGTATCAAAAACATGTGGTAAAAATTTCAGACATTTTCACCGGGTGGATTGCAAGATATAAGCATTCAAATTAACTAAAATCATTTTTTTTATCCTGCGAAAAGCAGGGCAGCTGCACTTCACAAGCTCACATTTTTATGAAAAAATGACCTAAATGGTTGTGCTTCTTTGGATTTGTTTTCCTAGACAAGTTGGCCACATGCTTGAAAAATTTCAGATCATTTGGAATAGTACAACATATAGGAAAAAAATAGTAAGTAGGTAGTAGTAGAGAATGATTAAAAATATTAAATTATTTACAATTTAAATATGTAGTTAAAAATTTCCAATCTCAATGGTTGAAATGTTGTAATAATGTATCTACATCCTATGATTTTATTTTTGTCCAAAAATATTGAAAATTGGGTAAGATAAAGGATTTCAAAGTTTATTTTAGAGTAGGAAATCCAAAACTGCCCGCAAACAAGAAATCCTCATAACTTTTGACTCATTGATCAAAATGGAATTATTCAAAACTTTTTGTGTATATAAAACTCTAGAAAATCAATTCCAAATTTTTGTTTCTGAAAAAAGCGATTTTTTTTTATCTGACCGAACTGCCCGGTTGGGAAAAAAAGTAACATATTAGGCTATAACTTTTGACTCGTATTTCCAAATGTCATGAATTTGGTGCATATGAAAGATCTTCCTCGCCCCCACATTCTATTAAAATTTCAGCCCCAAATATGAAAATCTCTGCTCGTAGGTACCTGCCCAAAATTTTTATACAAACAAAAAACACAGTCCGGTCCCTTAGGGGTTAAGGAAAAAAAAGTATCAATGACATAAATAGATAGGTAAGGATTAACTCTCTATTTGTGAAGCCAAACTCCTCCAACCCTTAAAAATCCAAATATGAACTTCTTAGAAACAAAATTCTAAATTTTAGTCTAAAAAGGTAAATTAAAAATAAATTAAAAATTTTACGTTGTAAATTTTTATTTTAAATAAAAAAAAAAATTCTTAAAAGTTTTTTTTCCGAGACTTTGTCACTCCTAATAACCCCTTTTGGTACAAAGAGACCTCTTGTGGGGTTGAAAATTTAGGACTTTAAAAAAAAATTTAACTAAAAAAGAAAAAAATCAATTTTTTTAATTTTTTAATTATATTTTTTCTACAACTTAATCACCCCAAGATATTCCTTTCAGTATCAAGAAACTTCTTGCGGTTTTTTGGATTTGGGACTTTAAAAATAATAATAATTAAAAGATTTTATTTTTACTTATTTTTCTTTTATCGCAACTCTGTAACCCCTTGAAACCCCATTTTGTTACCCAAAGACCCTTTATGTAGTTTGTAATTTTGTACTCTCAAAATTAAAAATTAATTTTGCTTGTTTCTACTACTTTGCCATCTCAAAAATCTTCTTCCAGATTTTGAGGTAGGGTTCTCTGAAAACACCTTTTTTTTTTTTTTTCAAATTTTCTTTTGAGTGCATGAGTGTGTATAACAACTCCATCACCTTCAAAAAAACCTCTAGGCACTAAGATTTTAAGAAGCTCCTTGGGAGGGGGGTTGAGGGGTAAGACATTCTAAAAATTTCTTTGTTCTTGTGAGATGGTGTTTACCACATGAGCCCTTCATCAATTGTCCAAAATAGTGTTTTTTTCTCTAGAATTTATTCAAAGGCTTGATCATAAACAAACCCTATTACAAAAAGAACATAAATGGATCTCAAGGTGAATTAAAGTTGTTGTTTGTTAACATGCCAAGCCAGGCGCGGTGCGCATGCCGGCAAGGCCCCATGGTCATAGGGATGAAAATTAAAATCAAAATTTTGAAATGTCTCTATTTTTTCTTTGTAGGCTTCAAAAATTTCAAGTTTTTTTCAATCAATGCTCTACACTTACAAAACATATGCTCACAACTCCTAAGCTCACACTTTTAGGCTCAAAAACTAGTATTGTTGAAAACCAAGTAGATGACTAAAAAGGTTCAAAAACACCACATGCACACAAAAATGACCCAAAGTTGGCTAAATACAATGTTTATACAAGAGAGCAAAGTTTTACATTAAAAGAAAGGGGTGATTTAGAGAGAGAAAAAGAAGCCTCTTATACATTTTTTGAAGCCCTTCTTCTTTATTTAACCCCAAATTTTTTAAACCTATTTACCAAAAAAGGATCTAAAAATTACATTTATTGTAGAACCAACTTTTTTTTTTTTTTTTAAAGTTTCAAATCACAAATGTATTGCACCATTGGCTTTAGAAGGTACTTAAAAAAAGCAATATATCCCCTCTTTTTTTTTCTAAGCTCATTTGGTTGCAAAATGTAGGCGAATTGTTAAATTGAAAAGAAATTAAATTTTTTAATGATGGAGATTATCTCTTTTAAGGACTTTGATTAGCCTAAGTTATTTGTAAAGTGCTTTGGAGTAACAAAAAACCACTTTGACCTCAATTGGACTTTGTATGATCTTGGGGCATTGATCGACTTTCTAATTTCTTTTAATTTTGCCAAATTTAGAAAAAGATGTATGTTCAAGTTCTTGCATGTATTGGAATGCCTTGAAAGTTGAAACTTGTCAAGGCGCATCACTAGCACAAGAATTCCATCCTAATTTTTAGTGAGTTTTTTTCACAACTTAAATAATTTCTATGAATTTTCTAATGTCGGTTTAAATAGTTGACCATCGAAAAGAAAATATTTTACAAATTAGATGATTTTGAATTTTTTTTATGGAATCTTTCATGGAATCCTATAAACAATGTGCAAGCTCATATTTATACTTTATACATTCAAATTAAGAAATTGAAATCGCATTATTTCTTTTAATTATCAGAATCTAGGAAAAAATTTACATATAGAGGAATCTTGGTAAGTTGATTTCTCTAGATGTTGAACCTATATAAATGTAGGAAATTGAGGTATTTTAAGTTGTTAGAAACCAAATAATATATTGGTATGTACAACATCTACTTTGATTCAATATTCATTTTAAGAATTTTGTTGTATCAAATTTAATTAAAAAATATAAAATAAAAATAAATAAAACCCAATATGAATCCTAAGTGACAAATTGGGACTCATACTATCTTCTCAAAAGATGGCACCTACTCCCAGCCATTAATTAACTTGGCCTCCTTAGTTGAAAAAAAATAATAACCATTGATTTAAAAAAAAATTTGAACCCCCCTCCCAGCCGTTGATCTTCCAAAATACGGATATACAAATACGGATACAAATACTTGAATACGTGGATATCGTGCAGACATACGTATACTATATGTATAAATATACGTACATATATATGTACAAATATATATATAGATATGTATACAGATATGTATATGGATACAAATACATATGATATGGGATTTGTCCCATATCAATTGTCACCCCACCCTCCTCTGAAATTTATAAAGTAGAGGGGAGGGGGTTGAAAATATAAAAATTTAAATAAAAAAACAAAAAATATATCCTGTGGTATATAAAAAAACTAAAAAAAGGATTACAAAACTATTGAGAAGATAGTGTGCTCAATAACACTATCTTCTCACTATCTTCTCAAAAGATGGCACTAAAATTCTCACATGCACTTGTAGGTTTGGGTAGTTTTAGAAACGATGAAGATATCATAATTTTGTAAAAACTTACTTTTTGCAAATAATTATATATATGGTCAATAAAATTGACTAAATGCAAGAATATTTTATCTCCATATTATAGAAGATCAAGTGTTTATGAAATATATTAAATTGTATAAAAATTATATAATTAAAATTTAAAAACATATCTTCTTAATCTTTTAGATAAAAATAAATTTTGATTACATTATTATTTTAAATTTCAAAATACAAATACTATTAATTGATTTGAAATTTAATTTTTAGTCTTGTTATAGTACAAGTTTAGATCTTATGCAACTAATTATATAATTTTTATGTATTCACAAATATGCATTGACATTTGAGTATTGAATGTACATCTTAAAAGATGAGTTATTTAAGTGGAAAAGTTACATTTTTAAAAGAAGATAATCCTTTCAAATTTTCAATGGATTATTAAATGTCTAATTTTGAAATGAATTTTTTTTATCAATGCGGTCAATATTAGAAAATTATATCAAATTTTAAGATCAAATTTCATATATTCAAAAAATGAATTTTGTTTTTTAGTAATAGATAATTGTCAAGGTATAAAAATGTAGTGAAAGCACAATTTGCAAAGTAGAACATAGTAAAAGTGTATTTTATTAAAGGCTTTTTTACTTTAAGTTCTTTTTGAAATAAGCTTATATATAGAATGAATTAATATATAATTGATATGTGTTGTTATTATTTATGCAATGAAAAACTTAATTGTTTTTTTATTGCCAAATTTTATTCCACTAAATTTAAAAAAAAAATCATTATCAACAATATCCTACCAAGGTGTGAACCATCATAGTGATTTATATTTTAGAATGTGGAAGATTTAAACAAAGTAAATTAAATTACGTGTTAAGAAGTATTAGAATAGTGATTTAAGCTTAAATTAAAAATGGGGGAGTTTTTCAATAGAATACAATAAGAACTTTGAAAAATTAGTACTAAAGTTTTAAAATGCCATTAGGTAAAAATGAAGGGAAAAGTATATGGAAGAAATGGGAATTTAAAACTAAAAAGAAGTTAAGCAAGATTTGGTAGAATAACCAAATTAGGCTAATGGAAAAATGATGCTAAAAGAAAAAAATCAAAATACTATTATGTAAAAAATGAAAGTAGAATTAAATAGGAAACCAAAAAGATAACAATTACAAACAATACCTGAACCAAATGAAAACAAAACACTAGGAGTAGGAATTGAAAATAGAAATAAAATGCAAACCAAAATAATAAGAAGTACAAAAAATACAAAAGTAAATTAAAAACAAAAGAATAGAAGTAGAAAATGAAACTAAAAATAAAGTACAAAGTACCAAAAAAATAATGAATAGATTGAAGCAAAAACAAAGAAGTTGGTTAATGAAAACTACTAGCAGAACACTAGAGTAATGAGAAAAACACTAAAAAAGTTTTTTTTCAATAATTTAGAGGGTCTGACACTAAATTAGCGTAGTTGATACCAAATTAGTGTAGTTATAGTAATTTAGCACGATTTGCACTAAGTTGATGTCTTGTACACTAAAATAATGATTTTAGAATAAATGAAGATAAGATGAAAGTAGTTAGTAAAGACTAGTTTGTTAGGGAGTTGAATATACTCAATTTTAGGGTTTCGAGCTCTCTTTCTTGTTTTTATAAATTTTTGTGTATATATGTTTTAAGAGCATTGTTGTGATTATGGGCATTTTTTTAACATGAATTAAGAAGAATTTACAAAGAAAAGCATGTAAAATAATTGAACGAGTAGGTTTCACCATTTTTTAATTAAAAAAAATGAGTGAAAATGGAGGGCTTTTGAGGTCAAATGGATAAGGGGTAAAGAATCAGAGAGAGTATGATATGAGTTGTCAACTTTGACAGCTAATTGTGACAGTATAAAGAATCGGATGGAGCCAAATTTTGAAGTAGTGGTGCGCCTCCAAACTATTCTTTTGGATCATACGTTCATAACAAAAGTTTTTAATATCCGAAATTTAATAAAGTTCTTTATATTGAGCAAAATTTTCACACTCTTCTGTTTCAAAACTCTCCTTCGTATCAATATTCAATAGTACTTCCTAAAAACTGTAGTTCTAATTGTTGCAAAGTTCTAATTTCTATTTAAATAGGGGTAAATTTATGAACCTTCTCTATACTAAGTGGATCTTGATGAAGGTTTTGCCTTTCTCTAATGTGCCACTAATGCAATTTTTGTTATATTTTCATGATTCATTTTTAGTAAGCTTTAATTTTTTGTTTGAAAGACTTCATGCATTTACTAAATTGCAACCATTTGTGAGTACTTGTTTACCCACCCTTAGTAATACGCGTGTACAACCAAGTTCTAGTATATCATGATTAATTCCTATGGGCCATGGGGGCTTGTGAGTTTTAAATTTGTCACTTGGGACTCATAGTTTTCTTTTTTTTAGATTGTTGCAGTTTAAGGCATAATATTATATAAAAAACCCCACTATAGAGTGTAGAACCAAAATAAGTACGTCACATGCTAGTATAGCATTTGGTCATAAATAACCTTTTATGATTAGAATTTCCCCAAAATCCACTTGTACATAGGTTAGAACCATTGTGAAAGTATGCAACATCCGAAAAATAAATAAAAAAAGATAATAGGAATAAGTAGGATAAAAAATTTTAAATTTTCGCATAGGTATAGGGAATTAGGAGCCAGAAATAAGAGTTAGAGAATAACACCTTTATAGGAAAATTAAAACTTTAATTAGGGTTATAGAATAATCCGGAACCAGTAACTGGAAACCGGAAAGTTTTGGATTGGTAGGGCCTACCGTCTAGCTCTGGATAGGGTACTTACGAGAACGGGGTTGGATCGGTAAACTTGGTGACTCCGACAGTATTTACACCCCTCTTTCCTCTGCGTTTTGTCGCGAGGCGCTTAGTGAGTGAAAGTGTGGTGAATTAGGACCGTATTAGGGAGAGAAAGGGAAGCTGGTGCGGATCGCATCCAAAATTAGAGTAGTATGTCGATAGTCTTGGTAGCACCTAGTGAGCCGCGAAAACTAGGGGTAACGACTTGGATGATTAGTTCGGTGATTCCTTTGGATCTGGAGCGCCTATAGCAGTTGGAGGAAGATCTGATAGCTATGGATTGTCTCGGATTCTTGAGAAGGTCGTAGAATATCCAAAACGAGGATATGATTGAGGAACTCATTTACGAAGTTCTCAATCAGTACTAGTTGACTATTAGGGGCCGCCCTTAGGCCTGGACCGTAGAAATGTGGGCATGCATTTACTTTGCCTTAAGCAGAGGAATCGGATGGGTCGAGTGAACATAAAAGTTTGCGGTAGATAGATTCCAGAACCAAGCTGATCTGAAAGAAGGATACGCCACGGGCGATTTCCGGAACCTGTAGGATCAAACAGTTGTTCGAATTTCTTACTCCAATTTTGTATCTAGAAAAGCCTAGCCGAATTACAGTAACTCTAGCAAACATTGTATTTAGAGCTCTAGGGGAGAGGGACAGCCGGTTCCTAGACCTGTGAATTGGGGAGTGATTATCCACTCCATAATGAATAAGATACTCCATTTTCAAAGCCTAAAATTTCATTTGGATGCTTGTTTTGAACCGACTCTCTAACCACAGACTGAATAGGTTAAGACGGGGCCGCCGTGCCAATAGCGCCACATTCACACCATTGTGCGTCCTACCAGTTACCACAACAATTTAGACCAACCAAAAGGTGACACGTGTCACTTTTGGAAGGGTACCTTATTTGTACGCATTTTAACTATAGGAAGCCACTTAGTCTTTCTTCAATGTCTACATGAGATTTTGGACAATTACTAGAGACTGATTCTCTAACCACAGATCATGAGAGTTCTAAATTTTTCTAATCAAAGATACAAACAAACTGAGGGGTGGTAAATGTGTAAAGGTAGGATAGAATCAACATAGAAAAATGTGTCATGTTCTTTAGTAACGAAGTTAGTTGGCTCTGTAAGACTCTATAGGAGTTGGTTGAAGACACAGTGTAGCCAAAATGACCATATATTGGCCATTGGGGGGCTAAGGTAGTAATTGGAGATTGTAAGAGGTGTGATCAAAGTTATTTTGGGGCACCTTTGGGGTGGTTGTAACCCTAGGCTGCCCCCTCTTTGCTTCTCATTCTCTTCAAGTCTTGTGTGTAAAGGTTTCATGAAGTTTAAGAGATGATATACCTTGAGGGTTGTTTGTAAATGATGGTGGTGTTTTCAATTTACTAAATCTGAGGTTTCTCTTTGTATACTTCAATTTTTGTGCAAGACTAGTCCTATCGAGATAAAGTAGAAAACATTTGGGAGAGTTTTAGATGCTTATTACTTGAAGAGAATGAGGTAAGTGCTGATGTGAGAGCATTAGAGTGATTGGAGAGGTTTGTTTTGTTGTGTTGGAGTTGGTGGTGTTAGTGGTGACATGCGAAAGTTTTGGCAAATTCAAGTCTTGGAGATTTGGAGTTGAAGGTGTTGATTTGGAGTTGGAGGATCTTGGAGAGCATGGGGGATTGTTAAGAAGAACTTGAAAGAAGCCCTTGACTGTAAGGATCGATGTCCAATTCGTTTCATTCAATTCTAAAAAAGATTGAAGAAGATATTTGAGTTTTAGTGAAATTGCCAAAACTCCATGTGTGCTGGATCAAACTAGCATTAGTGTTGATTTGGTGTTTTGGGGACATTTAGGTGGTTGTTTAGTGTTAGAAAGATTAAAAATAGCGTAAGCTATCCAAAAACTGCCAAAAACTACCAAATATTGAGAAAATTATTGCGTTTTGAAATTTTACATTGGGATTTGTTTTTGGAGGTGTTTTGTGAAGATTGTTGATGTTTTTCAAGCGTTGATAGCTTGGATAAATGAGAGAGACGAAGACCGGTTGACTTTGGAAAGTTATTGGACTATTTACTAAAGTAACTTTAAGTGTTACCGAACCAATTATCAAGGTAATTTTTGAAAGTTACTAAAATAATTACTGGGATAATTTTGGAAGTTACTGGGGCAGTTATTGGTGTAATTTTGAAAATCACCTAAATAGTTATTGCAATAATTTTGGAGTTGTTTTGAAAAATTACCAAAAAAAAATAAAAAAAAATTGTGGTAATTGTCTACTGTAGTAGAGGTTGGTTTTAGTTTGAGAGGTGTAGATGGAGTCTAGTTAGAAAGGTTTAGAGGGCTTGTAATTGTGATACTCTGGCCTATTTTGGAGGCTTCATTTACGCTTTGTAAACTATTGTTGTTGCGAGCAGCGTGGGTCACACCATTGCTTAGCTCCATTTGTTGTCGTGGTGACAAAGGTGGATTGATGACCTACATGGTCGAGACTTGCTCTATTCTTGCAGTGAGGTTAGATCGTTGACCAGCAGACTGTAAGTTTGAGGTTTAGGATCCATTTCACCGATGGTATCTCGTGGTATGTCGTCGGTTCTACTCGTTCCGTATCCTATGATTTCTTATCCTTATCTTGCAACTTGAACCAATCTAAACCCGCAACAGGATAGACCAATGTGGAGTAGTTCGACGGTGGAATAGAAGATTCAACGTTTGAAGAATATTTATGATACAGACACAAACTCGTGACTACAATGTATTAGAAGACTTTAATATTCGTGATGCAGAGGGTGAAGAGGAGCCAACCTTGTCAATTGTAAGTGTTGATCCACTCAAAACTTGGGGGATTAGTGCTATTGGCATCATGGATGACCATGGCAATGGATCTATGGTTTGTGACCGCTACTTAGGGAGAGCTGAAGGCGTGACCTTCAACAATTGCAGACCAGGCTTCGTTCTTGACAACAGTCACAAAGACAACGCAATACGTTACTCAATGATTGGTGGGCATTTGAGCAATTGCCCTCCCATCTTAAGTTTGAGGCTCTACAAGCTTATGATTCTTGGTTTGAGGATCATAGATTTGAATTGGAGGAGGTAGAAGACTATTGGATTCAAAGGGTGGAGTTAGTCACCGCATTGAAAGAAGGAGCTACAATTCTAGCAGTTGTGACTTCAAGGACCAGTGATAGAGATGATAAGCAGGGTGAGGAAGCTACCTTGGGCCCTGATGCAGCACGTGCTGCACGGTTGTGCCCAAGAGCCACTACAAGTGGTACTGATGAAACTATAGCTACATTCATCTGTCGGTTGTCTCGAGCTTCAACCGAGGCAATAGCCACAATAGGCTCTCTTCCTTAGTTTGATCATTTTCAATTGTTTTTCGAACATTTGGAGATGGAATTTGGTGGCATTTGCCGAGATCGCATGCGCCACATTCAAGACTTCAAAAAAGAAACTGGAGACATGTGAGCATTAAATTCGTCACTTGGGACTCATAGTTTTCTTTTTTTTAGTTTATTACAAAGTAAGGTATGAAATACTACGAAAAGCCCAAAAAAGAGTGTAGAACCAAAATAGGTATGTCAAGTACTAGTATAGCGTTTGATCATAAATAGCTTTTTACCCCTAGATTACCTACGAACCCCACTTGTATATAGGTTAGAACCCGTAAATAGTGGGAAACAATAAGGCTACCGGGAACTTATCCAAAATAGCCCAAATCCAGTGCATGTGACCGTCATAAGTTAAATTGGTCTTAGGAGAGTTAAAAAAAGATCCCACATAAATCTTCAAAAATAGGTTTTAATTTCCCCATTCCATCGACGAAATGTTAGGAATTCCAATTGTTAGCTTGCATGTGTTACTTGTCCAAGACGAGCCCTATGGAGGAATCCACGGCCGCCGAATAGTGCTCTTGGATATGGAACATATCGGGATATTCACAGCAAAATCCACTTGCCAAGATTCCTTCACGTATGAAAGATTTCCTGACTACTGATAATTCAAACGAAGTCAGTTTTCGCCTCGCCACCGACTGTGTGTTAGATTAGCGCAAGACTTGGCACGTGGCTTGGAAAATTCCATGAGAGGTTCCCCAAAAAAGTCTCGGTTTTTTCTGATCTCCAGAGGATCTTTTTCTGAGCGGTCAACCGCCAAAAGTCATGACGAGAAATTTGTATAAATTACCCAGGTGGCAGTAAAATCTCACTAAAAATTATATTAGCATCTTTTATGATAATAATGCGCCCCAACAAATTTCATGATGTTCCATTAGCGGGAGGCAGCCAAAATCATCAACATTCCCCAATTATTAATTATGACAAGATCTTTGCGAGGTTGACCGGCGTCCCGAGAGCGTACGAAGTTGGAACGAAGACATCAAGGAGTCTTTTCTTACTCCCTAGAGACTCCTCAACAACCCTATCTAGTTATCCAGGCCAAAAGAGGTAAACTCCAAAAGTTAGGTTTTTATCCTTTTAATTGGCTTTAGTTGGCGCTAGTTTCCGATGGATTTTTCGCGATTTAAGTAGGGGATAAGTGGTTTCCAAGACTAAAAATGACCTTCTGAAGCCATTGGCACAATCCGTTTGCAATTTGGAGTTAAATTCCAAAAGTTAGATGTTAGGACCAACGTAAAAACCAAACTAGGTGAAAATCTCGAAAGATAAAGATGAAAATCCTAAGAGATATACTTATCTCGGTATTTGAGAGGTGAAGATCTCAAAAGATAAGGATGGAAATCCTAAGAGATATGCTTACCTTGGTAGGTCGGTATT
The DNA here is from genome assembly GCA_947034895.1 of Rhytidiadelphus loreus. Taxonomy (NCBI): domain Eukaryota; kingdom Viridiplantae; phylum Streptophyta; class Bryopsida; order Hypnales; family Hylocomiaceae; genus Rhytidiadelphus; species Rhytidiadelphus loreus. The sequence continues at coordinate 17,979,492 of OX344764.1, read as the reverse complement.
TGAAAGGTGAAAATTTCAAAAGATAAGGATGAAAATTTGGATGAATGAGGTTACTAGTAGTAAAATCAAGGGGGGAGTAGACCCTTGGAACCCTATAAAAGGGGGCCTTTCTCCCTTCAAAAACCCCTCCATTTGAAGAGATTTTGGATTAGAACCAAAGCTCTCAAGATCCTTACTTGAGTCTTTAGAGTTAGGATCCTTGGGTCCATTCTTGTAAGAGCCTTGGCATTTAGCCAAGTAACTTTGAATAGAGTTTTTTTGAGCTTTTGTGGAGCTCCATTGTTCTTGTTTCTCAAGTTTGTAGAGGCCTTGAGGGTCCCTCTACCTTGTGTATCTTAAGGTTCTATAGAGTGCAAGTCTTTAGAGTCTTTTTCGTCTTGTTGTTATATCCTTTTAGAGAGACTTTGGGGGTTGGAACCAAGGCTCTTAAGGTCCCGCCATTGTTGGTCCCCTTGGGACGGCAAAGCTTTGAACCTCCTTCAATTGTTGTTGGGTCTAACTTGTGTAGATTTTCTTAGTACTTTAGCCAAGACACTTTGTAAAAGTGCTTTAGAGCTTTGTTGGCTCCATTGTTGTTATTTCTTGTGTTTAGAGCTTGTTTGGGTCCCACTTTTGAGGGATAGCACTTTTACCTCCATTGTGGTGATAACTTTTGTGTTGAAGCTTGCTTGGGTTCCACTGTTGAGGGATAGCACTTTTATCCCCATTGTGGTGATAGGTGGTGTACTTTGAGTGGATTGGAAAAGGTTGTACTAACCCTAGAGATACCCCCCACCGTACCTTGGTGATGCCACTTTGGAGGGCCTTTAGTGCTTAATGTGAGTGGGTACATTGTTGAAGGCGTCAAAGGATAGATTGTTCTCTCATTTAGACTTTGTAGATGTCAATTGTTAGTCAAGGCCGAGAGCTAGGTACCATTAGAACTAAAGTCATGTCGGATTTGATTAGATAAGCTTAGAGTAGATTCTGAGAGGTTTCCAAAAACATAAGACACGTAGGAATCGGAGTTAGGACGCCCAAGATATTGATGGATGAAGTTTAGAGCCCAAAACGGATGAAACTTGGAAGTGTTCGTCCAACCAAGTTAGAACTTAGTATTTAGCTAGAAAATAGGGAGTCAAGTCCGTAGGTCAAATTTCAACCTCAACCAAATTAGGAAACCCATAGAAAACCATGGATGAAGTTTCATAGTCCGCGGTCAAAACTTCATCCGCTCATAGCAGCTCACTAGAGAGTCCAATTTGAACGGGTCTTAGGTTTTTAGAAATGGCATGAGATGCTCTTCTACCTTAGGTCAATAGAATAAACTTTAGAAATAGGAAACACAAAACATAATATAGCAAGATAGTCAATCTAAGAGTCATTTAGAACCACGATTAGAGAGTCACGATTAGAGAATTAGAAAAAAAAATTCATTGCTTGGAAGGCACAATGGATTGACGCTTAGACACCCATTAGAGTAGAAAACTACCATAGGATTAGAACTTGGTTGTGTTTGCTAAATTACCGAGGGTGGGTAAATAAGTGCCCACAAGACACTCCCCGCATCATATATGCAAAGCTTTCCAAATTTGCCTGTGAAAGTGGAGATGCATTCACGAAGCGATAGTTGGTGAAGTTTTATGTGGGGAAGCAAAACAAGAAGATTCGTGACATGGCAGACCCTCACATGTTGCCACTGTATGGAGGTCGGGCTACTTTAGCTCAGGCCTTTGTTGTTGTGGAGCAGTTTGATCAAGGGCTATATATAGAGAAGACTGGGAGACTATCATCCATCATGACTTCAACTACAAGCCAATCGAAGGTCGTTGTTGTTGGTTCTAGCAAGAGCCAAGAAACTTCTAAGGCCTCTAAGCAAGTTGCTATGGAAGCTGAAGTGGAGGTGGTAGCCAACCCTCGTATGCAGTGTTGGAATTGTGGATTGCTAGGCTATGGGAAGAGAGACTGTCCTATAAATATATCATCTGAGGACAAGAGCTATGGGCAACCAACTACCAATAAGGGTAATGCATCTACGGCAAACAAGGAAAAACCAAAGAAGGCTCAAAGTGAAAGCACACCTTCAGAGTGTACTTATGCACCTTGTAGCCGGGTTGGTTACACAGAGGATAAGTGTTGGGTGAAGAACCCGCAACTAAGACCTCAATCATTTATCCCACAAGCTGCTCAAGGAGGTGGATCAAATTTTGAGGGCAACAATTTGAGGCACGTATGGGAGAGTTGCAAAATACTCAAGCATTGCTAATTACGGCGACGGCAAAGATCACACCAACACCTTCTAGCTCAAAGTTTGGATCAGATAGGTTTGAGTACGATGCATTTAGTGAGGTGGTTGCAGCAAAAGCCACTAGATTGCAAGCTAGTTCTTTGCATGTTGCACCCATGGTGGAAGAAAATTCAAGCACCTAAAGTTGACCTCACGTGCGCCACCAAAAGCCTCCTGAATCCTGATAGCATTGGGCAATCAAGATTGTCATTGCTATTTGATCTAGCAGATGTAGTGACTAGTCCATCACTTGGAATAGTTTTTAGTGAAAGAGATTCACCAAAAGAGGGAGACATAATAAAGAGTTCGGCTCTCAAGCTCTTGGAGGTTCCATTGTTCTCGGAGGTCCAATTGCAAAGTGGTAACTTTGATGCAGCTGCCGTATATCATATGGCAAGAAAAATGATGCAAGATACAGTTCAAATGCCTACCAATGTGGCCATGAGGGAGATGAAAGATTCTTCTTTGATTGATGGTGAAGAAGGTACAATGAAAGATGCTGCCAATGCAGCAGCAAATGCTTTGCGATGTTGAAAGCATTAGAGGAGATTTCAGCTCCCCGGAGGGCTGTAAGTTCCCAGACTGCGGAAACTGGTTCGCAGGGGGCCGCAGTAGCTTGCAGACGTGGCATGGTGACTTCCACGTCGGAAAAAAATAATTTTTTTTTCTGTTTTTTTTTGCATTTTAAGAATAAAACTTTTTTTTTTTGAATTTTTGAATTTTTTTTATCGGGAACAGTCGTTCTCCGAAAACTGTAGGGGGACAGTTCCCCCGCAGCTGCTTGAAACGGCCCTCCAAGGGTCCGAAAACTCCTCTAATGGGGTGGCTAAAGAAATCCCCTTCATATACAAACTTTGATAACAGCTTGAATTCAAGTGAAGAAACTGTTGAAAATGATGTGGAGGGTTTCCACAAGCTATTTGGCAACAATACCAGCTCGAGCAACCCATGAGCATTTGCAAGTCAATCTAGGAATAGTACATTTGGCCAATTCCAGTCATGTCTTTTCTGTGGCTCGAGGTGATGCATCTCAAGTATTTCCACAAAAGGTGCTATTTGATAGTAGTGCTCAACTGGTAATGCTAAGAAAACTTCTAGCTCAAAGCTCGGGACTTCTTTCTAGTGATTTAGATCCATGTCCTTTCACTATAGCAACGTCACTTGAGGGCACGGAGTAGCCTACGGGACTCACCAAAGAGCCACTACAACTTCAATTCAAAGTCAGCACTGACGCATATACTCACATTTTTGTGAGGTGTATAGTTACAAGCGCTAGTAGCTATAACATTTTATTGGAACAACAGGCTTTGTACCCCATTGATTTTGGTCATGATTCTTGGATCATGATTGGTCATGATTTTGGTCATGATTGAAGAGGCATGGTTTCGACTAGGGTGGTCAGAAGAAGATGGGCGGAAGGAGGTGATCCCTGTCACTTTTGTTGCTTTTGCTGGTGTGGTTGAAGGCTTAGTGGCAGTGTATGGATGTGTTGCGGAATGGTTTGCAACTAGAGATTTTCTACTTGAAGGGAACATGTCTGCTACAGACCCACTTCCAAAGTTGGATTTGCAAATACAAGGCGAATTCAAACTGTTTGTAAGACATTCCAAGGACCCCATACCACCATGGATTTCACCCAAGGACTTAGTTGAAAAATGCCATGAGTTGGTGGAGGGAATAAACTAGCACCTTTGGCAGCCACAATCCACATTGCTACTTTTACACACTACAAGAAAAATAGTGTATAAATGAATGCAAAGAATGACTGCATATGAGTCATTGTGGATAAAAATGACTGCACTATAATTTTGGCCCCTAAACTCATAGTGGACTAGTCATTTTTATAAATGACTGCTATAGTATTATCACCATCCATTGTGAGTTTGGATGGGGTTTTGGATGAAACTTTCAAAGTGGTAAAGAAAAAAGAAGTTTAAGGAAATGACTCCTATGTTGCCACGTGGCCAATCATTATGAAGTCATCCCGTAGTCACAAATGACCCTTTTTTTTAATCCTTTTCTGAAATCTAGAATTATATTTTGAAATCTAGGAAATTTGAATATTATTTTTTGAAATCTAAGATTATATTCTAAAATCTAGGAAATGTGAATATTTTTCTTCTGAAATCTAGGATTGTATTCTAAAATCTAGGAAATGTGAATATTATTTTTTGAAATCTAGGATTATACTCTAAAATCTAGGAAATGTAAATATTTTTCTTCTGAAATCTAAGATTGTATTCTAAAATCTAGAAAATTTGAATATTATTTTTTGAAATCTAAAATTATATTCTGAAGTCTAAGAAATGTGAATATTATTTTTTAATATCTAAAAGATTTGAAGATTATTTTCGAGTTGTGGTGAAATGTGCAAAATGAGTACACCATATACCGAACACCACACATCATACACCATATACAAATACATAATTCATACACTATATACATGATTCATACGTTATACACTATATACATGATTCATACATTATACACCATATACATGATTCATACATCATATATCATATACAAATACATGATACACAATACACTATATTTTGCATATGTGTCAAATGGATTTTCAAGCCATTTAGTGTGTGAATACAAAGAATTCAAATTACAAGCCTTTTATATAAGTGGAGTGGTAGGAGGCAAGACAAACCATGTGGGATTTGTAAAATGTTAATGCAATAGTAAAGTAGTGATGTGGAAGTCATTATGTAGTTGTGTTAGAGTAAATCACAATCAAAATAGTAGAGTAGTGACACGGAAGTCATTATGTAGTCACCTTAGAGTAAATTGTAGTCAAAATACAATCACATAGTTTACTCACTTTTGACTATGGCCTTCACAATAAAATTGATTAAGTCCAAATTGGAAGTTTAACAATGTTGTGAACAAAAATCAATGGATGAAACATAGACATTGTGAAAGATATCAAACCAGTTCTATAAAAATTATAACCAAAAATTGTTTTTTTATCTCTTAAAGGTGCTAAATGTCATCTAAATTTTAGTTTTTGGCCTTTGCATTGTCAATCTAACTTTATTTTTTTAGTTTGTTTTGAAAAAAGCATTAGTAAATAGAGAAAAAAATCAAAAGAAAAATAAGTCTCCAAGAGTGCATCATTTTAACCCCTACATGAACAAGGCCTTTTTTCTACCAAAGAAACATTGAAAATTGTCATTTCTGTAGCAAAGAGTAAAAAAGAATTAAAAATATTTTTCTTTGACATCTAATCGTAGGATCTACACCTAATTAGTATTTAAAAGTGTGGAAAAAATTTCAGAATTTTTGACCGCATAGATTGCAAGATATTTGCATTTAAAGTGGAAAAAACAAGTTTTTCAGCACATTGCGGGACTAGATAAAGACAACACGTTCCGGATGTAAAAATGTGGATGAAGACTCCCTGCCGCTAAGTCGTCATCCTGTAGTCGCAAATGTGACTCTGAATCAGGATTGTCTTGTCTGACATATTTTTGGTTTTAGGCGTCGTGTATGACGTCTGACGTCGCGTGTCGCGTGTCACCAAGTGTCGAGTTTACTTGACATCGCATTACGGAGGGGTAAAAAAATTTACCACACGATAAATAGATTTTGCCTACGTGGCAAGGTTTACAAAATGACGTGGAAAGCCAACTTAGGCGACTGCGGGTAGGGGCGCATGTACTTTAGCCTTCAGCGACCGCGGATGGGGGCGTGTGCAAGTACAAATGGGGTGAGTACGGGTTCTAAAATTAGGGTGACCTCTGGTCCAAGGGGGCGACTTCTGGTCCAGGGGGGCGACTACTGGTCCAGGGGGGCGACCTCCTTGTTGCAATTGTCAAAAAACACTCAAAACTGCCATTTTTGTGCAAATTGCAAAGAGAAAAAAAATTTAGAATGGTATTTTTTTTCCATATGTTACCATAGGATCTTGCAATAGAATAGTTTGAGAATGCATGGAAAAAATTTCAGACATTTTGACCACATAGATTGCAAGATAAATGCATTCAAAGTGAAGAAATTGTGTTTTTTTGGCACAATGGCAAACTAGTTTAAGACTTCAAATCTTCTTAACTTAAATAGTTTGAATTGTAGATCTTGAATTTAGTTTTTTTTCATCATTCAAAATTGAGTTGAAAATATAGAAAAAATAAAAGTTTAAAATATAATGTAATTTTCATTATTTAAAAATTTATTTAGTAGAAGAAGGTATCATAGAGGAAAAAACTAAATCATTAATAGCTCTAAGATGGAATTAAAACTCACGAATTCCAATAGTGAGATTGTTCTAACAATCAATGTTAATTTGGTGGACCTATTTGTTTTGAATTTTTCTGAAAATTGAACTCAAAAACAAATCCTATACCTATATTTTACAAATCAATATTATAATTGCTTGCAAAACAAGATGCTCTACAACTTCTTGGCAACCTCTTCATATCATAAATCCAAATGAAATGAATAAAAGCTTTCCATATGAAAATAAAATAAAATATATGAGAAAAAAAATTAATTTTTAATTCAAATTTTTCAAGATTTGTTTTTGCTCATCCAAATGATTTAATTTAGATCAAAGCTAATTGTTGTATAACTCTTGCTCCTAGGCACCAATTAAAATTAAAATTACATTCCTAGAAAGCTAATTTTTTTTTCCTATCTTTTCATAAAAATTTGTCCATATAGGAACTTGGCCAAAATCCATTTGCCCCTTGTGAAGACAATGAGAATTTAGAAATTAACATCCTATCAGTGTATTATTTAACAAGTCGATTTTAAATTTGAACACCCTCTGAAGATTTGTATAAAAACATTCCTATTTGATTTTCTCTATTCTCTATGCATCATCATACTTATGTATAATTTACCACCTTCATCTAAAATTTAAAAATAGAGGAAAGAGATTTAAATTAGAGCTTCTCCTCTTGAATTATGCAAATCTCTAAAAGTCATCCTACCAGGGTATTATTTATGAAGTAGATTTTAAAATACAAAATAATAAAATTTAGATTTTAGAAAGAGCTTTCCATTTTGAATTTCACTATCCTCCAAGTATCATCAATTCATCATACTCATGTATTATTTACCACTTTAATTGCAAGCTTAAAAATTAGAAGAAAGAGATTTAAATAAGAATTATTCCATTTGATTTAATATATGCAATCTCAAATAATCATCCTATGGGAGTATTATTTATCAGATGTATTTCAAAATACAAAATAATGAATGGAGATATTTGCAGTACCTTCCCCATTTAATTTTCTCGATTCTCCAAGCATCCTTGTAATCAACTATTTATGAATTATTCACCACCTTCATCTTTGACTTCAAAATTAGACGGAAGAAATTTGAATTAAGACTTCCTTTTTTTTAATTTAATTTAGGCAAATCTCAAAGAATCATTCTATGGGTGTATTATTTATCAACTGTTTTTCAAGATACAAAATAATGAATGGAGATATTTGCAATACCTTCCCCATTTATTTTTCTTGATTCTCCAAGCATCCTTGTACTCAACTACTTATGAATTATTTACCACATTTATCTCTAACTTAAAAATTAGAAGGAAGAGATTTGAATTAAAACTTCCCCTTTTGATTTATGCAAATCTCAAAGACTTATCCTATGGGTGTATTATTTATAAATTGTTTTTCAAGATACAAAATAATGCATGAAGATATTTGCAATACCTTCCCCATTTAATTTTCTTGATTCTCCAAGCTTCTTTGTACTCATGAATTATTTACCACCTTCATCTTTAATTTAAAAAATTAGTGGGGAAGGAATTTAAATGAAAACTTCCCCTTTTGATTTAATTTATGCAAATTTCAACAAATTATCCTACTAAAGGGGTCTATAATTTATGAAGTGTATTTCAAAATACAAAATAATGCATGAAAATATTTGCAATACCTTCCCCATTTAATTTTCTTGATTCTCCAAACATCTATGTACTTATGAATTATTTACCACCTTCATCTCTAACTTAAAAAATTAGTGGGGAAGGAATTTAAATGAAAACTTCTCCTTTTGATTTAATTTATGCAAATTTCAACAAATTATCCTACTAAAGGGGTCTATAATTTATGAAGTGTATTTCAAAATACAAAATAATGCATGAAAATATTTGCAATACCTTCCCCATTTAATTTTCTTGATTCTCCAAACAACTTTGTACTTATGAATTATTTACCATATTCACTTCTAAATTAGTGGGGAAGAGATTTAAATGAAAATTTCCCCTACGGATTTAAACAAATCTCAAATAGTCATTCTATAAGTGTATAATTTATCAAATGATTTCTAAAATACAGAAAAATAGATGGAGAGATATGTATGATCTTTCTTATTTGATTTATTTCATATCATGTAATCCCAATCAAATAAATGAAAATGAACCATTGATATATATTTAACAAAATTGCATGTTTGCAAAACTTGAGTGTTCAATAGAAGATGACATCTTGCCATAAAATTTATATACTAGAGCTAATTAATGGATCAAACAAGATATTATCAAATACAAGTAGTACTATAGAGAATCCAAAGCAACTAGATTTTTAGAAGAGCTTTCATTTCTAATAAATGAGATTAGGTGTCAAAGCTAAGAAATATGATCTCATCAAGGTCCATTTACTTAGCTCACCTAACAAGGTACGTCCACTAATGTACCTAGCAAACTAAAACAAGAGTAATTGACTATAATGAAGTTGTCAATTTCTACTTTCATCACCCAAAAATTGCAATCCAATGCGTTTTTCAAGTAACTTTGAGTCTTGGGCGACCTCTCATGGACGAGAATGCGGGTTAGGGCGAGTGCTTAAGGGCGACCTTGGGTAAGGGGCGACTGCGGGTGGAGGTGGAAAGAATGGCCTTCCTTTTGTCCAAAAATTGGCAAAATTGGGCCGTTTGGGGGTTTCTAGGGGAGACTTCGGGTCTTGGGCGACCTCTCATGGACGAGAACGCGGGTTAGGGCGAGTGCTTAAGGGCGACCTCGGGTAAGGGGCGACCGCAGGTGGAGGTGGAAAGAATGGCCTTCCTTTTGTCCAAAAATTGGCAAATTTGGGCCGTTTGGGGGTTTCTAGGGGAGACTTCGGGTCTTGGGCGACCTCTCATGGACGAGAACGCGGGTTAGGGCGAGTGCTTAAGGGCGACCTCGGGTAAGGGGCGACTGCGGGTGGAGGTGGAAAGAATGGCCTTCCTTTTGTCCAAAAATTGGCAAATTTGGGCCGTTTGGGGGTTTCTAGGGGAGACTTCGGGTCTTGGGCGACCTCTCATGGAGGAGAATGCGGGTTAGGGCAAGTGCTTAAGGGCGACCTCGGGTAAGGGGCGACCGCGGGTGGAGGTGGAAAGAATGGCCTTCCTTTTGTTCAAAAATTGGCAAATTTGGGCCGTTTGGGGGTTTCTAGGGGAGACTTCGGGTCTTGGGCGACCTCTCATGGAGGAGAACGCGGGTTAGGGCGAGTGCTTAAGGGCGACCTCGGGTAAGGGGCGACCGCGGGTGGAGGTGGAAAGAATGGCCTTCCTTTTGTCCAAAAATTGGCAAATTTAGGCCGTTTGGGGGTTTCTAGGGGCAACTAAAATTGACATCACTAAGCATATGGTGACATAATGACATGTGCTTCTAATTCAAAGTTGGTCACCAACAAGTGAGGACAGAGATTATACGCTTTTTAATGAGAGATCCTTAGTAGAAACAAATATTTGACGATGTGGTCAACAATAAAAGGACTCTTTTGATTTTAGTTACCTATAGTAAGGCCACAGGTGCTACTACAACGTCGCTAGTATGTGAGCGGTGAGCGGGGAGCAGCAAGCGGTGAGCGGCAAGTTGTGAGCGGTGAGCATTGTTTTAGGATGAAAAAACATAAAGTTGGATGAAAAAGGATGAGAGTAGATGAAAATGGATGAAAATAGATGAAAATGGATGAAAATGGATGAAAATAGATGAAAATAGATGGAAAAAATGGATGAAAGTAGATGAAAAATGAATGAAAATAGATGAATTTCGGATGAAAATAGATGGAAAAAATGGATGGAACTAAATGCAATAATGAAGGACAATGGATATTAGAAGTGAATGAAAGAAGGTCAAAATCAAATAACATTCCACTTTAAACCATTCAAAATTATAATTTTATTGTTACGATGCCTATGACCGTGAAAGTAAATTGTTTTAAGACTGTCAAAGTTTAGAGTTTATTTTTATTTTTTATGCCATATAATTAATCTCAAATAGACCTATTATCGTGGACATTTTTAGAATTGATGACTATATAGACTTTGTGCAAAGAAGAAATGAGAATTCTAATCCTGAACCAAAAAATAAAGGTTTTCTGTTCTTGTTTTTAATACAAAAAAATTAAATTCAATATACTATAATGGTTAAAAAAAGGCACAAACACATGATATTTTTGATAAAATATTATAAGTTATAATGCAAAAAATAGGTAAAATGAGGATAAGAGAAATCATTCAGTAGTCTGAATGCCAGAAGTGCAAGCAAAAGTGAAATGGAAGTAGTGGCCCTTTTAGTCTCACTACATATTCATTGATGAGCACACAAGGTACAAAAGTTGATACTGTTTTGCAATAACAAATCTAATCTAAAACTAAATGATTCAATATCCCACTGAGAAGGATCTTCTTGACTTCATTGAAACTTAAACTTGGGGCATAAATGAAAGCATCTATTGTTGACCGAAGGTTGTAAATGACAGTGAAAATAAAATAAAGATGTTTACAGTTTGCCCATTGTCCTCGCTTGCCTAATGACTTTATAGTCATTTCTTTGAAATATGGACACGAGCACTCTGGAAATGATGAAATGGTAAGCATATATTGTTCAATCTTTGGCTCTAATCCAGAATCAAGGCAAACAATGCAACCAAATCCAGGGTGAGGAACCATTGTTACTCGACGAATGCGTGCTTTTAGTGTAATTGCAGATGCGCAATTGTTTGCGTGTTTTACTGTTGGTGCCTTTAGATTCCGACAAATACTTTTCCCTGACTGAATTTGGGGATGCTCATTCGGTAAACCTGGAATAGGATATGAGGAGACCAAATCTAACCCAGCTTCTCCACCAAACAGTCTTCGAGGTGAAATAACTTCACGTTGTGGAAGTTGAAAGCCAGCTGTTTCAAATGCTAAAACTTCTTGCTTTGACAAATTGGTACCTATTTTGACAGGCCATATGGCAGGAACATTAGGTCTTGACAATACCCACTTCCGACTAGTCCCCTTCACACAACGTTCAATATCGTCATTGCAAAAGAAAAATTGCATTTGCTCATTTCGATTTTTCTTGTAATTGGTCATCATACCTGTGTACGTTGGTGCTGTTGTGGCCTTGTTGTTTTGAACAATCTTTGTTGTACACTTCTTCTTTGAAATAGCTTGGAGGGCAAAACAAGCCTTTGCTGAGGTTTTGGGAAGCCTTGCAATGTGCCACTGAAACTCGTCACAGTTGCTCTCTTGAATTGCTGACACATGAGGAATTTTGTGAGTAAAACCTTCCCTAGAATTGTCCTCAGCTGCCATTGGATCTTCAATCTCTCTGTCTACACTTGGAAAAATGTCTTCAACAATAGGATTCAAGTTTTGAGTGCTTGTAGAAGCTTTCTTTGACCTCATATGTGGATGAGAAAAATTCACTTTGTCTGGGCGGTGTGAATCATATTCACAACCCAGTGGCATATCTGGTTTGCGTTTCTGCGATCCAAACACTTCCTCACCTTCAAGACGAGGCTCTCTATTAAGAAACTCCTCCACTCCTGGAATATTGGACATAGCTTTGGTAAACACCTTTGGATTCCCTGATCTTTGAGCTGATCGTTGAGCAACTCGAAGTAGTAATTCTTCCTTTCCTGGTCCTGTTCTAGCCTCATTGCCTTTAAGGTATTGATAATACTTGACCATTTGCATAAAGGCTCTTACATAGTCGTCAACAATGGCAATGTACAAATCGTTTCCACGATTTCCAGATTGTTGAAGCTACTTGTTATGGACAGTTTTAGCTAGATTGCAGGAAGGCATTTCTGCAAGCTCAGATGTACTAAGATCCTGAAATGAAAAAACAAAAATACAAACTTTGTTATAAAAAAATTTAAATGTGTTGTAAGTAAAATATTATTGCTATTAATACTCATAGTATGACTAATAATCTAGGTAGGAAGGAAATTATAAAATAAAACAAGAAAAGACCATAAACTTTCCATCATCAATAATAAAGAAAATAACCTTACTCTCCAGTTCATGTGGTTTTTTATAAAAGAACTAGGGGAGGAAGTTAAGTTATGACAATGTTACTAATGCAGTGACTAGATATGCTTTAATTTAGCTTAGGGGTTGCAGAAATAAAATAAAGAATAACTAAAGTCTCAGACCACTCGTTGACGAGTGGTCTTGGTCTCTAATTTAATTCAAAATGCTTGATAAATAATACTGTGAATACTAATCATCTATACTCTCTCTGATGAATCATTTATAACAATTATAAAAACAACAATGAATATATACTATACATCCATTTACAATTTGACATTGTCAGATTGATTAGTAATGATTATAAAATTAAATTTTGAAATTTTTTATTATTGAAACAAATAGATGTTTGAAGTACAATTGATGAAGAGTAGATACTTACAAGTTGCTGAAATCCTCCCCATTGGCGGTAACGGAAATGCCAAAACGATAGCCAAAGTTCTAATCGATGAAGTCCTTCTTCAGTTGTGGCACCAGATGACAACCACCAAGCTTTGATGGCAAGATATCGAGTTTCTGATTCTTCAGAGGAAACAACCACTAGTAGAAAACGCAGGAATTTTGACAGAATTCTATTGATTTGGTCGCGTTGATTTGGTCACTGTTTTGTTGATTTCAACAGATTTCTGTTGATTTTGACAGAAATCTGTTGAAATCAACAAAACAGTGACCAAATCAACGCGACCAAATCAACAGAATTCTGTCAAAATTCCTGCGTTTTCTACTAGTGAACATTCTTGTATTGTTTGCATAGCAAACGATGTTGATCTTGTAAGTTGGATCGAATATCAGCTTTTGTGTGTTTTTCCATTGATTGAGTCCAATGGAAGAGGCAAGTCCTTTCTTGATTTTCCATTGGAATACTAGTGTCGCCTGACCCATAAATTGTCCTTACAGCATTCCAATTGGCTTGAGCGGTATCAACCATGAATCCCTTGAATTTAGGGTGGGATACACCATGTCTTACAAGAATTGAATTTAAGTTTTTCTAAAACACAATTTGAGCAGCGCAATCTTCCGATTGCATATCGCAAACAACAATAGTCATAACGCGACAATACATGGAATCATAAACATGACATGCCATAGTAGTCCAACCTTTAACACGTTTGACATGATCAAACATCAACCAAGCATCTTGAAGATCTCCGCCAGGTTGCATTCGCTTGACCAAGTCCACTCCACTGTCAGGTCCAACTTCTGACATTTTGAATACAAAAACTTTATCCATATCCGACCTTTGTCCTGGAAATTTATTCTCTTGAACAAATGCCCAAGTGCTTGTCCCCCTCAATTTCGTAATGCTATCCATAACTCCAAACCTCCTTAAGTATTTGAACGAAGTTACCTCATTTCGAATGTTTGTAGAGCTGAAGTACTTGCACTTGTCAAGAACTGGAAGCAGTTCATCAATGTTGAGGGTCTTTAGCGGAACGCCATCTGGATGCAACAATAGTTCTCCCACAAGCTCTTTTGTAGCCTCTAACACAATTGAAGAGTTTGTTGCAACTGGTGTTCTCTCCATCTGTTCTCCAATAAGAATACGAGTTTTCTCCTTCAAATCTCTGAGCTCACCATCTTTGACAGGATGTTCATGAATGCCAAGGTGTACAAATGCACGAGTAAAGTTGTATTTTCCAAATACGTAATATACTTTTGCAGAACATGTAGCAATACACGACGGAGGTTGCTTGCACATTTTACAAATAAGCGTTGAGCCCTGAGGATGTGTACTTCCCACTTCCAACAATAACGGCGTGAATCCTTCACATTCCAATTCATTGACAGGCTTGATTCGATGAATGCGACTAAGAAAATCACAGCATGGATTAATGCACTGAAGATGCCCTATGCACAAAGATGTACGGAATGATAATCCCATGGGATTTGTTATATTTGTTGTAATAGTTTTTGACCAGACATGGCCATCATACCGCTTATCCATCCCAAGCATTTGTTTAGCTTGAGATGGACCAGTGGAGGTAGTGAGTGTTGGAAACTCAAAAATGACATCACCATTAAAAATTGGAGGTAACACGCTTACTCTATGAATAGTAATAGAGTCATAATCAATTTTTTTCAAGACATTTCTACAACCCTTCAATGTACGCAAATTTCTTAAACAATCAATTACAGATGTAATGGATTTGCTACCACTAGAGTGGTTGGCAGATAACGGTTCAGTAGAGGTTGGTAAAGTACTTGAGCTAGGTAAAGTACTGAAGCTCGGCAATGTACCGAAGCTCGGCAATGTACCGGAGGTTTGTAAAGTATTCGAGCTTGGCAAGGTGCTCGAATTTGGGAAAGTACTTGAGCTCGGCAAAGTACTTGAGTTCAACAAAGTATTTGAGCCCTGTAAAACACTTGATCTCAGCAAAGTTGACTCCAAACAAGAAGTCTTTACGCTTTGCAATTGCTTAAGAGAATTGTCGTCAGAGTCGTCACTAAGAATGGTGACATCATTCACAACAGGCTCTACTTTGACTTGCGATGCTAAAGGCTGGGCTAAAGGTGTTTGAAGAGAAGATGTAGATGACTAATGAGGTGTAAAAATACTCGAGGAAGGTGCTATGATGGATTCTCGTAATCTATAGACCCTAAATTTACCAGACTTGAGATGCCACATTCTACCAAAACCATTAGATGTAGGGACTTGACCGATTGTATGAGTAAGATCTCCACTACGCTCATCAAATACCTCTTCATCAATGTGAAGTGAATCCTCGTTTAATTGGAACCTGAGACTTAACCGAAATGCGGATACAACAGCAAATCCATCTTCGCCCAGTAGAAACGTTATTGGAACTCCTTCACCATTCGCCCTCACAACAACCATCCCTGCAAAGTCTACCATCACTCGGAAATTGAAGTTTCATGAAAACATCATTCTACTTTTAGTACATACTGCTCTGAAGAAAACTGCTTTGAAAAGGAAAAGCAAATTGTGTTCGAGACAAAAATATAGTGAGCAGGTATGATGAAGAATGAATGAAGTATTTTTACTACATCTTTAGTGAATGATGATTAGGAAATGGTTTGAAAAGCATAACAATGATGAATTCTGACAAAGAGTGTAAGAAGTATCATTAATATTAACGTCTTCAAATAACCTCATTAAGAAAGGCAAGCAAACTAAAAACACATAATGATGACATAACAGACAATAAAATATATTAGTACCATATTTGTTAAAATGAAGAGAAATGTGAATAAGATAGCTAGATTAGTAATTAATGAAGTACAAAAATAAGCATATTTATTGCTAATGAATTTAATAATTAATATGAGTTAGGAATAAGAAACCTAATAAAATCTGGTACATGTCACAATCTCTGTTTGAAGTAGCCAGCATTTAAAGCAAGCAACGGTTGAAGCAGACATCATTTGTATGAATTAGGGACAAGAAACAGTAGAAAGTATAGGCATTTATTTATTTGAAAAATTGCTATTTATGTTGATATTCAGGTATACTAGTACTAGAAGCGCCAAATCCTGAACTTGTAGGTTTACATTATAGTAGAAGGTAGGGAGAGTACTCATACAACAAATTGCATTTACAACAATAGATCTGTTAGATTTCATAATTTGAATCAGGTTTTGAGTAGTACAATTGTCATTTACCGTTGCCAGAGATGTTAAACTCTTCTTGTTAGTGGTTCTTGCTTGTCTTCTTTATTAGAGTTGTAGAACTGTATTGTATTATTTCTATTGTTCTATAAGAAGTTTGAGTTTGCGTTGCATTAGCTTGGGCATTGGATATGTGTTATGTATTCTTGTTGCAAAGGGAGATTGTAGAGTACTAAAGATCTGTGAGGGGTGAGGGTAGTGCACCTAAGTTGTCACTTATTTGAGGTTTTAAATGGCTAAGTAAGGTATTTGTAGACTCAATACTTGTTTGATCTGTTTTTAAAGTTAGTAGGGAGAATGATAAATAGTTTGGAGGTGATAGAGAGGGTGCTACTGTAATGCTTGCTATTTAGGGATGTATGTGTAGTAAATCAAATGCTTGAAGAAATCAAAGTACTTAAGTCTCAGGTTGCAACTTGTAGGCTGATAAAGAAGAAGAGAAGAAGACGCAAACTGTATTACACAACTCCCAAAGAAAGATTAAGAGCTAAGATGAGAGGGGAAAAAATTGTAAGCAGAGGTATACATAGCTATCGTGAAACGTCGAAGGCACTTGATTTTGGTGACCAAGAAGTGGACGACGTTGTTGGTGACCGTTCATTATGTCTCGTTAAGATTATTGAAGAACCATTGTCTGTGGTTGAAAGAGACAAGGGCAACCAAGATGGCGAAGAAGACGATGAGAGCGAGGACAACCAAGATGGCAAAGAAGATGATGAAAGCGAGGATGACAATGAAGATGCAAATGAAGAGCCTAACCAGGATAGAGAAGACTTGATATGTTCATAAGTATACCATATGCCATTTAATGATTTGCAGTCAATAATTTAAATAAGATGTAGATGTATTTTTTTGGAAATACAAAGGTTATGTACTCATTCTCTAATTGGCTGCAAAACTATATTAGTATGGGCTTAGAATTGTAGAAGAATGGACCACAGAATTAGAAGAGTGTGCGTTAAATGAATATGAATAGTTTTCTGTTAGATCTGAATTTGACATCCTAAACTTAATCATGCAGTTCAAGAAGACGATTCCAACAGTATATAGCATGTAAAAAACGGACACTAATTGAATGTTTTATGGCCCAAAAACGAATTCAGCATATTGGAATCTTCTCTGAAATCTTCAGAATCCGAAGATTTTTTGAGCAAATCTTGGCCTCCGTCTTTTTTGTCAACTTTGAGGATTTTTATAAAATCAGCCGTGGGTCCAAAAATTCTGAAAAAAATTGAGGTTAACTTTAAGATTATAATCTAGGTCATCTGAAAATTTTGACCCTAAATCTTCAAAATCAGAATTCTTATTGTAAAGATTCTCTTGACCTGCATCTACCGATTTTGTACTTTTTTTTTTTTTTTTTTTTTTTTTTTTTCCTTCTTCTTCTTCTTCCTTAGTCTTGCGAACCGGTTGAGGTTAGGGTTTGGGTGCATCGGGTGAGTGCTCGTCGACGAGGTGTTGTTTTTGCTCACGGTTGGTGGAAGGAGAGTTTGCGGCGTGTTCGGCAATGGCTTCGCACCAATCGCTAGAAGATGTTCAGCCAAAGATTGAGGTTCACAATCATGTCTTTACCTTCATAATTTTGGTTTAGGAGTTTAGGAACAATGCTGAATATCACAATAGAAGTGGCGGTGTGATTTTGAGAGTCCTCGTTGACGAGGATGCCAAAAACTGCGCCTTATTCTAAATCATTTCGGGGAGTCCTCGTTGACGAGGATACCAATAACTGCGCCTAGTATAGTTGAAAATGTAGTGATTCTTGAGTTGGATTCAACCATTTTCGAGTGTCCTTGTTGACGAGGATACTAAAAATTGCGCCTACTGTAGTAAAAAATGTTGTGAGCGGTGAATTGAATACAACCATTTTCGGGAGTCCTCGTTGACGAGGATACTAAAAGCTGCACCTAGTGTACTTAAAAATGTTGTATTTTGTAGGTTGTATTATACATATCCATTTCAAAAAGTCCTTTTTAAGAAAAAACCTACTGATGTTTCAAATCTGATTGAAAATGTTGTTATTGTTGTATCGTTTTAAACAAAGTCCTTTTAAAGGAGGATTTATACACCTTCTTTGCACCAATGCTAATATTTTGGTTTAGAATTTCGGCAGCTAATGTAGTCCTCGTTCACGAGGATGTTCACAAACTAGACTACTTAGGCTGAATTTTAAATATAGATGTCATTTCATAACTTCCTAATACCTTTTCTTGTTTAGGGTTAGAATGAACTTTGAGCTCTTTTAGGGTTTACTTGTCAATGAATATACTTGCTGAATTTGTTTTTGGTCATATGATATGGTTTAGATCTTCAATAAAAAAGGGGCTATGGTGAATCCTTGTTCACGAGGAATCGTAGTCTTTACTATTATGACAATATTTGTATTGTATGTTATAGTTGTGAGCCAAATTTTGTTTCGTCTTCATTACAAATAATTTAGCACTCACGTCATGTTTTTTGGAATGATTTGAACTAATCAGATGGACGAAGACAACGAAACTAAAATTATATATGATGAGGAGGACAGTGCTGAGAGGATTGTTGCAAGACAAACGGGAAGAGATGGAATATCCCCAATTGTGCTTACAGAAAGTTTTCCACCACCAATCACTGAGGTAAATGAAATTTCTACTTCTGAAGTTCATGTAATTTCCATTACTTTGTGTATGTGCAGTTTTTGAAAGAAAGAGCTTCCATGTACATCACTCTTTCCCTTCACAACCCTATCTTCAATTTTTCTAATTCAATTTCATGTGTCATTATTTTGAAGGTTGCATCTATTGATCTTGAAGATGATGATGAGCCAAGGCACAAATTTCCACCTAATATAACGAGTGTGTTGGAGAGTGAGCACCTCCACCGCAAACAACTCAAGGTGGACACTACAGGACTCATCAACACATTACGCATCCAACCTATTACGAAGTCACGCCTTGAGATCCCTCTTTGTCGAATGATTGTAATGGACGAGGTTAGACCAGTTGGAGAAATGGATGTTCAAAGATTGGAGAGCGAGTTCATGAACGGCTATCGAGATGGTGATCGGATTTTATACGTTTCACTGTACAACAATTTTGAGAAAACTATGGATGTGACTGAGGAAGAAATTGCAAGGTGGAGTCCTCATTGGCAACGTGTCAATGAGGAATTTGAGAAGGAATTGATGGCAGATGTCGACCTTGTCCAATTGAGAGGTAAGATGTTTTATGTATGGGATGGGAATCATCGTGTCTCCGCATGGATGCGACACATCACCAACTGTCATGATGGAGAACTCGGCTGGCACAAACGAGTCCATTGCATTATATTGAATCCAAGAGGTCAAGTGGCAAACTTGCTAAATGCAATGAGCGATGTCAATTGGTAAGTTTGTTGTTTTCTTTTAATATATACGTATTGCATCTAAATATCAATTTATTGACATTGACATTGACTTTGATTTCATTCTCATAAAAATGTATTGTATAGGTCTACGAAACATGATCATGTGAAGAGCACAATTCTAGCTCGACTGCGTCGAATTCGAAATTTTGGAGTTCTACCCCTTGCTGATTTCAAAGACCTTATCTCACCTGACGAATACCAATACTGTGAGAAAGTGAAGGTAATGAGACCAAGTTGATTTTCTTTGACAGTCAATGTCTTCATCTCCTTCTTGTATAAGGTACAACCATCTTTTCAATTTGCTTTTCTTGAAAAACCTTTTATTGTCGAATGGGACCGAAAGTATCCTCACATAGTTTGGCAGTCCAATTCAAAGTCATGTAACTTTTGCATGTAATGTCCAAATTTAATAAAACTAGTTGGAAAAGCTGCGCATAATAGTCTAATTTTTGTGGTTAAATTTTCAGATTGATTGAACTTGTATTCAGTTTGTAAGAGCCAATCAAAGTTCACAGGTGCAGTTTCAATTCAGTACTCGACATTTTTAGGCTGCAACTTTGAGGGCTTGTATCTTTGTCCTCCAAAGTCCGTTTTCAATAAAATTTGTTGTGTTTGGTTTGCCTTCAGATCTAGTTATTGTGGTAAAATTTTCATGTCACTCCAAGTTCTTTTGAATAGTTGGGAGCAATTTCAAGTTTAAAATTCAGTCATTTTTTTAGTTACAATGAACTTTGGCCACCTATTTCTTCTTCATACAATGTCCGTTTTCAATCATTTTTGTTGGAATAGTTGCACATACTAGTCTTCTTTTTGTGGTAAGAATTTCATAACAATCTAAGAAGTTATGGAAAACTGAGAAGCATTTTACTAGAGAGAGGTTCAGCCAAAGATGTGATATTGTGTTCTTTTTTCATTGTTTTTTGACATTTTGTACATGAAATCTGTAATTCCTTCGACATTCTTTTTTTCAATTGTAGCAGGAGATTGCAGTGGCTGCCGATGAAGCAGCTCGAGAGTACACATTGCGGACACCGCTCCAAGAAAGGACTGCTCCAGGCATTTGGGAGGCAATGAAGAGTGCCTCAAATAAGTTCATCAAGGCCATTCATGCCAAAGACTTTGACAAATACTTAGCGGTGGCAAATCCAAAGAATGGAAACGATTTTTTGAAAGAGGTATAAATTCATTCCTACCCTAGTCAAAGTTGCTATTTCTAAATTTATCTTGAGATTGTTATCTTTCAATCTAACAAAAATGTTCTTGTATGCTCAGATTGACCGTCATTTCAGCGAGAATCCAGTTCCCGAAATGACAATTGAGAAGCTTCAAAAAATTGCCACTGCTAACGTTGAAGCAAAGCACAAGGCACGGTGGTTACGTTGGTGGAATGCATCTTCATTGACTGTTCAACAATCTTATCATTTTCCTGGGTCCAAAGATAAGGATCTCTTTTGGGATTCTTGGATCAACAAAGCATCATTTTGGGCTGAGGTATTGTACTATGACCAACAATCAATTTGTCTCTTACAGTTATCATGGTTTCATTTTATTTTGTTTTAAACATTCTCTATTTCATTTTAACAGATGGAAGAGGCAGTTGTTAAGATGGTTACAAATATTTGCAAAGACGACAACATTGTTGTAGATTGGACTATACAAGGTGTTCGAAAGCCCTCTGATTACGTGGAGAGTTGGCGCATTCTTCTTTGGGACAAAGCTTTTATCCCATTCTTTGGAAACAAAGATCAAAAGCTTTATACCAAAAAATCTTTATTCAAAGAGTTCCCTGGAACTGATAGTGCAGTGAGGCGCATTGTATGCAGGTACCAATATCATACATCCAAACTACTACACTTGTGTAATTGCTTTGGTCTTTCATTATTTAGTTTCTATTGTTTATTATATTTTGGTTCCTATTTGTTACCGTTGCTTCCAAAAGTTGATGAAAATGTTTTGTTTGTTTTTATTCTTTATGTTTCATGAACTACTTTTTAATTATATAACATTTTTCACCTCTACTTTAGGTACTTCATGCGAGTCTTACTATCCAAGAAAGCAATTTGAGCTGAAGCTGTACCGCCCTTTTTCCTTTCTTGGTTGCAAAAAGACTCCGATCTTTGCATGTTTACATTTGAGCAATTGAGGAAATTCAAAGCTACACATTTGGAAGCGGGAGGGTGGTACCTTGATTGTCACCGGAACTACACCCCCGATTCAGAGGTTGTTGAGAGGACAACTCTTGATGATGGAAAGCTTCCTCTTGTTGACCCTGACGATGCACAAGAAATAAACCCCAAAGAAGCTCAACCACAAGACAAGCCACCGAAGAAAAAATGACTCACAAAGAAGGAGAAGGAAGAGATGGAGAGGGTGACAAAAGAGAAGGCGGAGAAGGAAGAGATGGAGAGGGTGGCAAAAGAGAAGGCGGAGAAGGAAGAGATGGAGAGGGTGGCAAAAAAGAAGGCAGAGAAAGAAGAAGCTGAAAGAGAGAAGTCTCAAGCAAATGAGCTTGTAGCCATGCCTTCAGATAGTCATGAGACTACCCCCATGTCAGACCAAGGTCATGATGACGGCGTTGCAACCTTTGCTCCAGATTCCTCTTTATCCAATGTTCATCATGGGATTGGTAATCAAATTCGCAAGAAGAAACAGTCCATGTTTCCTTCAGTTAGTTCTTCTATGATAGAACCTCAACACTCTCTTCATGTCTTTGTAGAGTGCACTTCTCTCATCACTCTCTTGAATAGTTTACAAGATCCCAGTGGCCCTAATCCTCGATGGATAAGGTTGCACGATACTATAGCTAAGGTATTGTATTCTAAAACTAATTCCAACATTTTCCTTTCTATGCCATTGTTTTGAAAGTTTTAATTCTAACTTCATAATTATGAAATGTATAGATTAGCGCTTCTCACAACCGTACTGTCACATCCAACTTTTGCAAGAAGTACAAGCATACAGGGCTTGATTTGATCATTGCAGACATTCTAGAGAACCTTCCTGTTCCAGGCATTTCAACTTCAATTCCAGACTAGAACACTCGCACAGAGAACTACGTTGAGACTCTCTTTAAGATGGCTGATATGTATTTGCATGATGACGGTGTCCTCCTACTTATACATTGCGATGACCGCAGTTTGCTAAAGGAAGTTGATGAGTTGGCCGACCAATATGACATGAAGTTGGCCAAAGATTGGTGGGGGATCAATGAGCTACATCTTGCATCTGCACGCGATCCATCACTGACGGTAATCAAAGAATTTGCAAAATAGTTTTTGAGCATTTGTAAGGATTTGAAGGAATGGTTGAATTTAATTCTATATGCTTGCATTGAATTTATGGTTTTATAAATACAATTTTTTTTCTAATATTCAACTTTTCAATGTTTCCAGTCTGTTCGATTTTGGATTCAGTTGTTTATTCGACGGGAGATTCCTTCACGGTTTTCATTCCAAGAAAATCGTGACTCTTCTTATGATGGTGAGCCTTTAGAGAAAAACGATGCTCTATTCAATCTCACGGACATTGAAAACCTCTCTATGAATGAGAAAGTTCCATGGAGAGGTGCGAGCCCTCAAGTTGGCACTTGGAACTCTGAACTTATTTTTCGCGATTTTTAGTTAATTTTTAAGTGAAAAATAGGAAAAAACATATAAAAATACAATTATTGTGGGTTTTGGTAGAAGTCCCTACCAAAGAGGTGTGTCATGGCCTTAAATGCGTGAAACACGTAAGACGTTACATTTTCACTAATTTTAGGTCTTATTAGTAGAAATAAGTAGTTAAGTTAGTAATTCCGAGCGATGTGAGAATTTGAGAGTTAACCAGTCCTAGTGTCTTGTTCATGTAATACAACAGCTATAAGTATACATGTAACAAACTGGTTAAAAGTTAGAGTCTAGTCCGAGTCTAGTCCGAGTCAGTCCAAATCAAACTCGAAAGAGTTAGATTTATTGTTTGCAGGTAATTTTGAGAAGTACATTCATTCACAGACCAAGATGGAGGAAATGATGATTGGAACATACAGAGAGGTGCTTTTCTAGGTCAAAGCATGCCAGGAGGTCAAATAGAAGCCCGATCATCCAAGATTCCCCCGATATCAAGAATAATTTCCCCCCGGGTGGAAATTATTAAAGAATTGCTAAAAATAGCATTCTTATTGGAGATTTGGTTTTGCCCTTAGTTGATGGACATCTTGTAGAAGATTGCCCAAAAGTTTCGGGATTTTACAAAACTCCACGATGACTCCATGGGAAGTCAACCGCTTAAAACTGCATTCGTAAATTCCTAGAAATTACCAATGTTGCGGTAAAATCTCACTAAAAATTAGAATAGTGTTTTGTGTGCCAATAAAGAGCCCTGTCAATTTTGAAGACATTCCGACATTCCCAACTACCAGAATTAGGACCAACAACGAATTTTACAAGAATTTATAACTTGGCGGCGGGTTGACCGGCGAACCAGGAGCTAGCGGTGTCCGAACGGAGCGTTTCAAGGGTCAATTCTCACTCCCACGAATATTCTAAACCATCCAGGACTAACAGTTTCATCAAAAGACGCAAACTCCAAAAGTTAGCTTTTTAACTTTTGTTCTGAGTTACCGTGACTCAAATTTGCGCTTTAAAACGGCTGGAGAGGTAGGGGTAAGGGGTCCCTTAGGCTAATTGGGGTCTTCTGAACACAATGGCGCAGTTTGTTTTCAGTTTCGAGTTGTCCCTCAAAAGATAGAGAGGGTCAGCCTTAGTTTGACTTTTAAAAGGTAATTTTTGGTTAATCTGGGTTGATTTTGCAAATATCTCTTGTGAAATCGAAGATTGGATTTGCCCAAGATACTTGTCTTGCGTAAGAATCCATCTTTTGGACTAAAGAAAGCCAATTTAGAACTAACCCTAGATTAAAACACAAAATATCTTGTTTAATTAGGTAGGTTTTCAAAATATCTTTGGGAAAATCAAATATTTGATTTGGGAAAAGATTCTAAGGCCATTTAGGGCCTAGAAGGAACTCGCTTGAGAACCTTCCTTCCCATTAAACAAAGATTATTTTGAAAATACGTTTAGATAGTTTAGCAAAATATCTAGATTGAAAGTAAAAGATAATTTACGAACAACTTACCGGGGAGGGGCCGGGAGCGAGTATATAAGGCCCTTCCTCGAGGTTGTTCGTGGCCCTCATTCTTTGTTTCATTCTTGTTGTTGCTCTTGTTGTGCTACCGACACTTGTCGGAGTACTTTTTAAGCCAAATTTTGGCTATTTTCTTCTATTTTCTTCTATTCTCTTGTACTTTGAAGGTCCGGAGGGCCCCTTCAAAGCTTTGTTTTCTTTTCTTGTTTGAATTTGGAGGCTTCAAGCCCCAAAACTTTGCTTTTCAAGAGTATAGGTGGAGGAAATCCCCTAACTCTAGTGTTGTTTGTGTTAACTCACTCATTTCTTGAATTTGGAGGCTTCAAGCCTCAAAACTTTGACATTTTGGGAGTTGTGGGAGTAGTTCCCAAACTCTAAGTGATTTTATTGTTCTTTTGGATACTAACCAACCATTTGTGTGAATTGAGAATAGTCTGTGAACTTAAAACTTTAAAGCGGCAAAGCTAGACTTTGCCAAAAGGTTTTGAGCATCACCACGTGCCAAAACTCGTTGTATAACGGGTGTTTGGTTTGAATAGTTACTAATGTTCGGTTAAACACTGTCATGTGTACCTCCTTTAGTAATTAAACTTAAAACTTTGATTTGAATTTTGGAAATTAGTTTTTAATGTTCGGTTAAACACTGTCATGTGTACTTCCTTTAAAAATTAAGTTTTCAAAATACTAGTTTGGGTCCTTGGATACTGGTTATTCCTGGGGTTGCTCCCGCACGGCGGAGCTTTAATTTTGAAACCTGGAAACGGGTACTTGAAACTTTGATTTGACTGTTAATTCCTGGGGTTGCTCCCGCACGGCGGAGCTTTGACTTTGAAACCTGGAAACGGGTACTTGAAATTTAAAGTTGTCAGTTATTCTTGGGGTTGCTCCCGCACGGCGGAGCTTTGATTTTAAAAGGTTAAAATTTACTTTTAAACTGACCATCTAATCGTGAATTTAACCTGAAAAGATCCGAAACCAAGGAATCCACGAAATAAGATTCTTATGAAACTTATTTAAGGTTCAAATTTCAAAAATTGAATTCTCTTTGGCTTGTGCATGTGTTGGAGGTATTTTGTTTTCAACTCTTTGTTACTTTAATTTTATTTCAAATTGCTAGGTTCATTGCCTTGAATTTCTATAGGAAATAGTTCATTGTGGTTTTAAATGTTTAAATGTTATTTACAAAAATCTAACTTCCCTTTAAGTCCTTAGAAAAGTTTTCCTTGTAGATGGAGTTTTCTTGATAAAAAGAAAATTTCAGTTTTTAAATACCAAGATTTAGCTTTCAGTCATTCCGTTCAACCCCGAAGCAAGGGAGGACCAGCCAGCCAAAGGAAGGAAGGATCAGCCAGCCCGAAGGAAGGAAGGTACGACCAATCCAAATCAACAGACGGGGAAGGGCGCGACCGAGCCAGATCAACGGACGAGGACGGGTTGCGACCGAGCCAGATCAACGAACGGGGAAGGCTGCGACCGAACCAGATCAACGGACGGGGACGGCTGCGACCGAGCCAGATCAACGGACGAGGACGGGCTGCGACCGAGCCAGATCAACGGACGAAGATGGGCTGCGACCAAGCCAGATCAACGGACGGGGACGGCTGCGACCGAACCAGATCAACGGATGGGAACGGGCTGCGACGAGTTAGACCAACGAACGGGGACAGCAGGAGTTATCTTCTGCGAAGCCTGGACCAGCACCTTCGAAGCTCAGCAGAGCTTGGAACTTCAAGCCAGAGCTTAGAAATCAATCAGATCCTGCCATTAACTGATCCGAGCTCGAAATTTGGTAAGGAATTCAAAACTAACCTTGACTCATACAAATTTCAAATTGCCATAAACCATATAACTCAAAAGTTAAGGCCTCACTCATCAAGTTTATACCTTTAAAATTTTAAGTAACGAATTGCATACTAACATTTAAGTTCAAAGCCTCCCATCCAAACCTTGTCCGGTTGAATACTAACTCTCTCCATATCCAACTTGAAACTCACAAAACATAAGAGAGAGGTTTAGGGAGAGAGGGGAATAAGAGGGGAGGGAATAGAAGGAATTCCCACACGTGAGGGAATTTGGACTTAAAAAATTCATTTAATTGGGAATCCTACTATTCATGTTGGCCTTGTTGTTAGATCTTATTCCATTTACTATTCACTTCATTGTTTGGTAGTTATTAATTAGGATTCCAATTGCATTAGTTGGCCCGAATGGTTGTTTAAAAGTTTGTTTTATTAGGCTAATAAGCCAAATAGATAAAAACAAAAACAACTAATATCTTTGGAATATTAAATTAAAAACCATTAAACAATTGGCAAGAGAATAATCACTATTCATTGGAATTAGAAGAATTAACCAAATTACAATATAATTTTTAAAACAAAATTAACAACTAATAAAATTGGACTTTTTAGATAGGTTTTAAGAAACAAGAATATTAAGATTTCTTCCAAATTCATGAAAGACAATGGAGAATTTCAAGGAGACAATTATGATGGTGTTTTGCGATGATGGGACGATCGACATTCTCGACACCAAGGTATGATTTCAAATTTTATCTTTTGTCTTTTCTTTTGCTTTCATTCTTTTAAAAATTTAGATTAGAAAATTAAAACTAACAAAATTAACCATTGAGAATCCAATAGCTAGTAGAATTTAAATTGTTAGAAAACCTTTGAAAATTTATCTAAAATCGTAAGAAGTAATAATTAGATTAACTTTGAATTAATTTGGAAAACGAAATAGTAATCTCATCCAAAAGAATCTCAAAAGGAATCTAATTTAATTTAGTAACTTAGGGAATATTAGAATAATTAGGGAAAGTCAAAACCTAATTTATCTACTTATTCTCTTGAAAATTATTAAAGGAAGGAATTCCATCCAACCAAGGGGAATTTTCATCCATTTAAAAGTTTTCACCTAAAAGTTCTAAATTCTTACTTTTTATCTTAACAAGAAGTTAATTAATCACTTTACTCATAAAAACCATAAAACCCTAAAAATTCACTAAAATTAGAATAATAACTTAGAATTAGGATTAATTAAAGAACAATTAGGAATATTTTCAAGGCACAATTAGGGAATCTTTTGAAAACATAATCTTTTAGAGAATCTTTTGAAGATTCCAAACTCACCTTTTACTTTTAAAATTACTTTAATTTGAAGGATAAAAGAGTGGATGAAGATTTGACCTAATTTTGGATGAAAAATCTTAAAATAGGTCAAAATTAGGTTTTCTCTAAAAATTCCATTAGATAACTTAATTAACCTTTCATCCCTGGAATTTAGATTTATTTTACATTATTTTGCTATTTTTAGTTGACGGATGAAGTTTTTAGGGTAGAATTAGGTACGAAGTTCATCCACACATAACTTTCATTAGGAATATTAGAATCCAACTTGCTTTACCATTTTGGAAAGGGCAAATTTTATTTTAGCTAGAAGTTTAAATCAATTAACTAACCCTTAACAACCTTTATTTCGTAACTATTAGAGTGTTTTGAAGTACTTAAAGTAGGTAAAAATCAACATAACAAAGTGTCCATTGCTTGGAAGGCCAAAGAACACTACGTTTACAGTTCACCCTTACAATTTGCTAACTTATGCCGCTAGAACCTGTGTGCAACTTTCTAACTTAAGGGTGGAGTTAGAAACACTCACAAGAGGTCCACGTGAAAAGAACTTACCCTTCATGCGAGATCTCATCCTACAATTTTGCAAGCCTGGAGATATTGTCTTTGATTGCAAAGCTGCAACAGGTATTTTTTTTTTCTACAAATTTAAGTTCTATTCATCATTCTTTAGAACTCAATTTTCATGATTTATTCATATATCTTTTGTTTTTTATCAGGCTCATCCATCAAGGCTTGTTTGGAGACTGGACAACACATCCTGGCTTTAGAAGATGATCCTCTCATTTTCAAGGCTATGATTGCTCCATTTGCCCCTATCACAGCCTCTATTCCTAAAAGCAAGGGCAGAGTCATTACTCCACCATCTGATCAGCCACCTACAAAGAAGCCAAAGAGGAATCGATTCACTTCTTATGCGTAAGTTGTGATTCATTTGTTTTATCACCATTTTTTACTTTATGAGTATATACTTAAATGATTTCTACATTGTATTTGACCAATTTTTTTTTGTCTTGTAGAAGAGCTATAGTAGAGCAAGTGCAAGATGCAAATGACCGAAGTCCACCTTTCAATTTCAATCTCCCAATTTATGCAGAAAGGATTGCTCAAGCATACATTGACGCCCCATCACCAATAGCAAATCAACGCAAACTTCAATACAATCCAAAGGTAAATAAGTTCTTGGATATAGAGGCAAGTGAAGGAGAGGAATTTGAAATTGAAGGTTCAACTTCTAGTGATGATCTTTGAGTGGTTTTCATTTTTCAATATATTTCACTATTGTGGCTCAAAATTGCTCGATAGTTTTATGGCATTTGCTTTAATATATTTATTATGCACACAATTAGTTGTATGCTCTCAAATTTGAATGATATATCTAAGTGACATACATATTTTATTGTATTATTTCTTCTATTTTTTGTGAGTATTTAACCCTAAAGCACCCAAGAGGACCAATTATAGTTTCCTCACACAATGTAGCAATCTAATTTAAAGTGCTATAACTTTTGCATCCAATGTTTAAATTCAGTAAAACTTGTTGGAAAAGTTGCGCATATTAGTCTAGTTTTTGTGGTTAAATTTTCAGATTGATTGAACTTGTATTCAGTTTGTAAGAGCCAATCAAAGTTCACAGGTGCAGTTTCAATTCAGCACTCGACATTTTTAGGCTGCAACTTTGAGGGCTTGTATCTTTGTCCTCCAAAGTCCGTTTTCAATAAAATTTGTTGTGTTTGGTATGCCTTCAGATCTAGTTATTGTGGTAAAATTTTCATGTCACTCCAAGTTCTTTTGAATGGTTGGGAGCAATTTCAAGTTTAAAATTCAGTCATTTTTTTAGTTACAATGAACTTTGGCCGCCTATTTCTTCTTCATACAATGTCCGTTTTCAATCATTTTTGTTGGAATAGTTGCACATACTAGTCTTCTTTTTGTGGTAAGAATTTCATAACAATCTAAGAAGTTATGGAAAACTGAGAAGCATTTTACTAGAGAGAGGTTCAGCCAAAGATGTGATATTGTGTTGTTTTTTTTATTATTTTTTGACATTTTGAACTAATATTGGAGATAAGATGAGTCAAGTGAGTGATATTTTCTTTCACCAATGTGATTATATTCTAGTTTTGAATCACTATGTAGTTCATTTTTTTCCTTATTTGAGTAGGTTCAAGGTTTAAATTTGACGTCCGAATGTGTTTTTAGGAAAACTTCACCATTTTTTTCCAATACTAAAATATTATAATCTTCCAATTTGTGCAGTCAAATCACCCCAAATTTGATTTACATTATCATCAATATGCACACTATAAGATTGTACAATTGAGATTTTCATACCTTGCTAACATTTAGACTTATCACTCTAAAAAAAAAAAATTTTTTTTACATGATTAGGCCTTGGGTGGTTTACAGTTAATTTCTTCTTCTATGCATTTTCTCAAAGAAAAAATTTGTTTGTAAATGTTTCACAACTACCTATAATCTTCACAATTGCAATATCATGCCAAAACTATATATATTATTTATTTGATGGTATTGTACTATTATAGTTTTTCATTCAATCTCTTAGAAACTACTTCATTTTTCTATTGTAAGATTTAAATGACTCTAAACCAAGGAATTAGATGTCCTACTTTTCCTAAAACAATTAATCATCATTTTTTTAGTTATCCTAATTTTTTTAAATCCAATGTTATGCATGTTCTTTTAGTATAAAAATTAAATCCTAATGACAAGTACATAATAATAGGGTCTCTCATATTTCATAAATTAAACTATAATACACTATTTTTGGCTCTCCAAAATCTGCTCCCTACTCTTGTAGAAGGCTTTAATTGTCTGAAAATTAATAAGTATAATGCTTACACTATATAACTATTAGGTCTAAGCTTCTAAAATCCCACGGCTTTAGGTCCTATTTGGATTAAAAAATTCAATTTCAAACTTTTTGAGACAAATTGATTACACGGTTTTAGGTACCCTTTTTCATAGTAGCAGGACTAAGGAGGGATTTTTTTCCCTAAAATCCCTGCTCGGTGCTCACTTTTTTCTGCTCCCCGCTCCCCGCTCTCTGCTCACATACCAGCATTCCTCGGTGCTACTATAGAGACACTCATCCACACAACTACTCAAATATGACAATGGAATATTTGAAAACACATTAGTAATGAGGTACTTTGTGAGGAAGTTGGGTATAGTCATTGAACCTGATTCAAAGAAGTAACTAATATGTAGATAGGTGGTAAAACTACTCATGGTTGTTAAAGCCCCTGAAGTTGTTTATCGCATTGATGTTTTGTAATAGGGTATGTTGTTATTATGTTAGTACAAATAAAAACATAGGTCACATTTCATGCTTCTAAATTTTGAAAAGGAAAGTAAATATATTAACCACTTTTTATATGATATGCCATTTAGAAAAAATATTAAATATTCAAAACGCTAGGTGCCAAGGTCTATGTATTGAATCTTGAATCTTGAATTCTTTTGTGCAAATATTTTGTAATTTTTTCCAAACAATGTACTTTAATTTATTTGCTTCTAAACTAATGTGTGTAAAAGTGTACAAAAATAAAGTTGAGTTTTAACCCCTAAAGGACCAACTTGAGTCCTTTTGAAGGACTTTAAAGAGTTCAAGTAGATGCATATAGTCTCAATTTTCATTTTCATTTTTTGAACTTTTTTGGAGGATAGAAGAGTACATCATCTTTGTAAGAATATAAATTTTTCTTCAATTGGTGTCCAAAAGCAAAATTTATGCCACCCTAAGCTGAAAATAGAGGTCAACAAGCAATAAAAAAATTACAATAAGTCAATTAATATTAAATTTTTTTCCCTCAAATATTATATTTTTTTCTACATGTGAAGCTTTGATTCATTCCATTTGGACTAGCAATAAAAAAATTATGGACAATCTTGTCTTTTAGACAATCTAAACAATTTTTTGAAAAAACATCTTATATGATATATTTTTGAATGCAATTTATACAACTTTTTTGAAAATTGTTTAATATAGTTAAGTTTGTCTACTAGAACAATCTCACCATTGTGCTTATTGTGTTTCAATTCCAACTTAGAGCTATTAACAATTTAGTTTTTCATTCAATCATAGACCAACTTCTATTCAACAATTTCTTAAAGAATGAAAATCAAGTGTGTTTCTATTGAAATTTTTTGCTTAAACTTTCAATTCAATTTTTCAACATAATTTTTTTTAAATTTAGAGTTTATAGTGCAATTTTTTTCCACAAATGGTGGTCAAAGTCATCTGAAATTGCAAGCCAAAGTTCAATTTTTTTTCCAACTTTGAATGCTAATATCTTCCAATCTATATGGCCAAACTTTATGAAATTTTTACCACATGAT
This sequence comes from Rhytidiadelphus loreus, assembly GCA_947034895.1. Lineage (NCBI taxonomy): Eukaryota > Viridiplantae > Streptophyta > Bryopsida > Hypnales > Hylocomiaceae > Rhytidiadelphus > Rhytidiadelphus loreus. The sequence goes on along the minus strand of OX344764.1, from coordinate 17,947,356 downwards.
CTTAGACAACTTAAGTACAAGATCTTATGGTTAGATTCTCCAAAAAATATTTTTTCTATTTTCTTGGATGACTGCAGCAAAAGTGGCAGTTTTGAATTGCACTACAAATCACTCCTACAAGAGGTCGCCCCTACCTCCAGTCGCCCCTATATGCAGTCGCCTAGTACCCGTGTGCGCCCCTTGAGTTTGCCTTGTAGATGCCACATGGCATCCAGCTGGAGGGGGGTAATTTTATATAAAGTCCAAGGTAAATTTGACTTTTCGTGACGTCGCGCGGGCTCTACTAGACGTCGCACGACGTCTGTCTGTTGTGCTGTCGTAGCGAACAACCCTGCTCTGAATTGACTCTAACGATGACAACCCCAACCCCTTGGTGCAATTAGAGAACACGAGCCATATTCAAGTCGTTTCGGACAAGTAGTCATTCTTCTATGGTTACATTTACCCCCATTTCCTTGTAGTGACAACAACATTTGGATCTTCATGATGATCTTGAGGGCATAGTTCTTGTAGAACTATTTGCTGGACTTGGTGCTAGTCTAGCTACAATTTTGGAGGCAGGGTTGTCCATACGGAGTTATACGTATGTGGACAATAACATTGTGGTGAGCAGAGCAACAAAACATCATTTGCAACAGTTGAGGATGCAATATCCAAAGCAATTACCTGCTAGTCCTATCCAAGGTTGTATGTCTTGAGTTTCTTTAGACATTGCCTTGATTGGAGAAGAGGATCTCTTAAGGTTGGGCAAAGTGGACCTTGTGATGGTTGGATGGCCTTGCCAGGGGCATTCTTGGGCTGGTTATCGCCAAGGACTCCAAGATCCACGCTCTAATTTATTTTGGGAACTCTTGCGGTTGTTGCATTAGTGACAACATAGACAAGCTACAAGTGTGGTTTATGTCCTTGAGAATGTGCCTCCATTAAGAGATGTTGGAGCCCGAGTTCACAAAGATGATATGTCAGCACCTTGGAGAGCCAATTGCAGTAAATGTTGCAACTCTTAGTTCTTATGCACATCGCTTACAGTGGAAGTGTACTAATTTGGCTCACGTGCAAGGGATTTCAGCAGCATTATATTGCATGGATTGTCCAGAAGGAAGACATCTTGATGACATTTTGGAGAAGGGGCGATTTGTCCAAGCAGTGGTGCAAGAAGATCAACCACCATTGGCTATAATCAATTGTGTAGGCATGCCTCGATTGGCGTTTCCTACATTGATGAGCTATCCTCGGTCTTTTGCTTTTTGCAATAGCGGACCGGGCTTGATATTTGACAACACCTCTATGAGATTAGAGGAGCCATGTGCTAATGAGCATGAGCGTGCTATGGGTTTTCCTACCAATACTAGTATACTACGTGTGGGCCTGGTTTGACAGAGTCTCAAAGGCAAAATTGCCTTGGACAAGCCATGGACCTCACATCTATGGTTTGATTCTTAGGAGTATGCTTGACAGCTCAAGGACACAAGAAACTTGACCTTGAAGGCCATCTGGGGGCAGATGCTTCAGGTTAGGAGGCAAACGGTATTGTGCCTCTAGCGGTGGAAAAGATGGCTATTCCAAATGCCAAGGTATGGAATGATAGTCGGCAAGCTTGGGACCAAGCACTTGAGAAAAGAAGAGACGAGTATGTTGTAGAGTAGCTTGTAGAGGATGATTTGCAAGGACAACATGTATTGGCAGCATTAGCCCAAGACTTGAGTATGAAAGATGCCAAAGAAAAGTTTAAGAGGGTGTTTCTTACTAGAGAATCCGTATATCATCACATCACCTCACTCTACAAATGATGTGGTTTGTGATGCTAGTAGAAATGGCTTAGTTGAAATGGAAGAGGATGAAGATACATCTATTGTCCTGAAGAAGGACAATGGCGCAAGTTCTTCTAATTAGCAACCAAAGGTAGTGTTAGCACCACCGAAGGGGTCTCAAAAGGAAGAAGTAATATTGACAATTGATAAAGATTGGAAGATGAACGTAGGCATGGGACTCATTGGTGCAGAGGCACGAAAGGTGCGAGCATTCATTTGCTCGTATAGGGCTTGCTTTGCTTTTAAACTCACTAACTTAGAGGGTTATAAAGGCAAGCCTATAAAAATTCAGCTAGAAGATGATCATCCAGTATTTAGATGCCCATATAGACTCAGCCTTTCACAAAGAGACGGGGTTAAATTGAAGTGCAAAGAACTTTTGGACGCCGGATTGGTAGAATCTCAGATGGAGAATATGCATGTGCCACGGTAATGCCAACAAAGAAAGATGTTCTTGGAAATTGAACAGAGAAACAGATGTGTGGAGATTACCATCTTGTTAACAAAAAAACAAAATCAGACCGATATCCTATGCCAACACCTGAGGAGTTATTTGATATAGTTGAAAAAACAAAAGTCTTTAGTACTTTGGACTCAAGGTTTGGATATCATCAACTGCCATTGAAATTAGAAGATAGGATGAAGACGGCATTTTGGGGAGTAGATGAGGATGGAAGAGATATGCTTTTCCATTGGAAGTTCTTACCTTTTGGCTTGAAAAATGCCCCAGCAGAATTCCAACGTATTATGGATTAAGTCTTGAAGGATTTTTCATTTGCTTGATGTTACATAAATGATGTGATTATCTTTAGTGATACACCAGAGGAGCATGTAAAACACTTGTAGCAACTCTTTGAGAAGCTGCAAGCTTAGGGTCTTCGTCTACATCACGAAAAAATGTAAATTCTTCCACGATCAGCTGCCTTACTTGGGATATATGATTATACCAAGAAGCTTAGGAGTACAAGAGGCAAAGGTGGAAGCATTGAAAAGGATTCCAATTTCTAGAGATGTGTCAAGGTTAAGAGCCTTTATGGGGTTGGCAAACTATTATCGACGATTTGTTTGTAGGTTTAGTCTCTTGGCTAAATCATTGACTTGATTGACTTGAACTGATTAAGAATGGATATGGAGTCCTAATCAAGAGAAGGCATTTGAAGTTTTGAAAAGAGCATTTGGTTCAGCACTAGTGTTGAGGAGGCCTGATGCTCAACGGCCTTTCCAACTCCACACATATTGGAGTATATTGGGAATTGGAATTATGTTGACTCAGAAGGATGATGATGGCAAGGAGTATATCATTGCGTATGCTTCACGAAGCAACAATGATGCAGAGGCCAAATATTCATCTTATGAGAGGGAATGCTTAACTGTAGTGTGGGCGGTTGCACATTTCCGTCCATACTTTTATGGCCAATACTTTACACTTGTGACTAATCATTAACCTTTGAAATGATTGATGGAGTTTGATAAACTCATGGATAAGCTTGTTAGGTGGGCCTCACTACTACAAAAGTACGATTTTGAAGTAGTCTACAAGGCAAGGTTACAAAACTTGGATGTTGATGGCTTGAACCGCAATCCAAGTCCCTTGGAGGAAGATTTGACTGGTGCCCGCTAGCATGGCACATGCGATCGAGAGGTAGTGCTAGGATAGCAAGCTTCATCTTATTTGGCATGGATGGAGGGAAGATTCAGCCAAGATTTAGGAGAGACTCTATTGGGTGTTGTTGATGAAGATTTAAACCCGGGGAGGACACTCCCTATGTTTTAGCAAACTACGTGCGGCGGAAAAAGTAAAACAAGTAATACACCTTAAAATTTAATTTCTTTTTCAAAAAAAAAATTATGGATAGATTTTACTACTTTATAAGTTTATGTTTTGAATTATTGGTATTTTTTTGTGCTAATAGTAATTAGTTATAAATTTTTGAAGAAAAAAGATACACTGTAAAGCTGAAAATAACTTTCACACCTCTATATTATATAAGAAAAAAAATTTGAAAAATGAAAAAAAAATAATATAGAATAGCTTTCTATTGAAAGTTTATTTTGGTTGAATATTGATGCAATAGTCATCTTCATGTGAGCTCTATAAATATTTTAGTTGGAGAACATGCCATTTTAGTTCATTTTTCAACCCTTTCTAGACAATATATCTTATGTTATTTGGAATTGAATTTTTTGTCAATAGAAACCTTTAGTCATTGTTAAACAAAGCTCAAAATTTTAGAATGAAATTATAGTTTATTCAAGGTGAATTACATGAATTACTTTTTCCACCGCCGCACGTAGGTACCCCAAATGTAGTGAGAGTGTCCTCCCCTAGGATTTAAATGGAGGAGGACCTCAAGTTACCACTGATGTGTGGAAAGACCAAGAGGTTCTAGATCATTTTCAGCATGGGGAGTTTCTACCTAATATTACATCTCAAGAAAGAAACCGAGTAGCCCATTGTTTGGCTAGGTTTCATTGGGAGGGTGGCTTTATATTTTGTAGGTGGCCAGATGGAACACGGAGGGTTGTTCCTAGACCAAACCAACGTCTTCAAGTGATACGTCAAATTCATGAAGAGTTGGGTCATTTTGGAGTGCGTTGTACATACTCTATATTATGTAGTTTATATTGGTGGATGGGCATGCAACAAGAGGTAGCAACCTATGTGGGGAGGTGTGAAGTTTGCAATCGGGTTAAATCAAGCTTCAACACTCTAACTCTCCAACTACAGCCTTTACCAATCATGGGATTGGGCTATAGGTGGAATCTTGATTTTGCTGGGCCATTAATGACTACATTACAAGGGGCCAAGTATGTACTTGTGATGATAGAGCATTTCAGCAAGTGGATTGAGTTGGTGGCACTACCACAAAATTCCGCAGAATTAGCTACAGTAGCATTCCTTGACTGTGTGTTGGCTAGATTTGGAGCTCCAACTAAGATGTTGACAGACCAAGAAAGAAAGAGAGTTTCTTGGTGCATTTGAAGAGCTTTGCACTAAAGCTCTGATTGATCACCATACAACATTAAGGAACCACCCAGAGGCTGATGGATTGGCAGAGAGGGTGGTTCAAACAATTAAGCGTGGTTTGCGCAAGTACGGATTGTTGGCAGGCAATCACCGTAATTGGGATTTGAAGTTGCCATAGATAGCAATGGGTTATCGTTTCAGTCGACAGGCATCTCTTGCATCTTACAGCTCTTATCAGCTATTGTATGGCAGAGAGCCAGTGTTATTGTCGGCATTGAGGAAGGAATTGAATCCAGTAGTAGACTTGGATGACCTTGGAGTTTGGGCAGAAAAAATTCAAAAAATTGAAACATTGTTTTTTTTCCATATGCACATTCCACTCAATATTTCAAAGTGCATCATGCAAAAAAAATCCTCAAATGGTAGTGAAAGTCATTTAAAATTGTTCACTGGCATTCAAAAAAAAACTTGTCATTCCAACTTTCAATGCTAATGTCTTCCAATTTGTACCACTTCATGAAATTTTTACCACATGATGTAAGACAAGTGCAATACATGATCCTATGTTTTGACCTAAAAAAATAGATATTCATTTTGTTTTCATGGATTATTCCCTAGAAGACCATTTGTCTCTTTGGGGGACTAATGTAATTTTGGACAAGAACCTACTATCTCTAATTTTGACCTGCTTTTCTTAATCTTTTTTTGGAAGATAGAATAATTGATTAGCTTCATAGAAATATAATTTTTTTCAATCAGTGCCTAGGAACAAAAATTATGCCCAAAACAACTCAAAATAGAGGAGAGGGGAGAGAAGGTTTATAGGAAAAAAAATTGAATTGAATTGAATTTTTTTCTTGTAGATTATATTTTTGTCTACATGGAAAGCTTTGATTCATTTCATTTGGATTTGTTATAAGGAAGTTATAGACAATGTAGTTTTTTGGGCAATTAAGCATCTTTTTGAAAAAAATAACTTGTAGCATTCATTTCTAAATACAATTCTTACAATATAAAAAAGAAATTCCACATGGTTTAACTTGCTTGCTAAAAAAATTTAACTATTGGAATTAGTGTATTTTAATTCCACCTATGAGATATTAGTAATTTAGATTTTCTTTCTATCTTATATGAGTTATATCTACTTCTACTTAACAAATTTTTAAAGAAAAAAAATTAAGCTTTTTTAGAATTTTTTTCTCTTTAGATTTTCAACTCAATTCTCTATCATAAAGATTTAAAGCTCAAAATTCTTTAGTGAAAAAAATTAAAGTTATGAAGGTTGAAAGTCAAATACTCTAGTCCTGAAATGTGTTGTAAAACTTGTTTTCTCTACTTTGAATGCAAATATCTTGCAATTTGTGTAATCAAAAATTCTGAATTTTTTCCACAAATTCTCATACTAGTTAAGTATAAGATCCTATGGGTAGATGTGCAAAAAAACAATTTTCAACTTTTTTACTATTTGCTCTAAAAATGGCAATTTTGAATGTTTTCTGGTAGAAAAAAGGCTTTTATTGTTAAGGGATTTCTGCAATTGAAATAGTAGTTTTGAGTAGTTTTCAATCAAAAAAATGACCTTCATATTGTAGGGCTTACATTACTGAAATTTGAATATGAAAGAAGCTTGGAATTGAATTGTGAATAGTACAATTTTTTTTTTAAATGATTCAAAATTCAAAATTCAATTCAAAACTAAACTAACTACAAATACTTCATGAGTTGTAGTTCAAATATAAGTTACAAATCAAATTATATTAAAAATTTGAACTCTAATTAAAGTATATTCTATAGAAAATTGAATGAGAAGTAGATTAAAATTTGAATTCTACTTGGATTTGAATTAATTAGAGTTGAATTAGAGTTTGAATTTTCAATAAGTTATTTGGATCTAACTTTGAATTACATTTCAATTTTATTAAAATTTTGATTAAGTTCTAAGTCTGCATCATAGTTATTGAATTTCATGAGAATTCAACTGAAATTCAAAATCAAATTATACTTGTTAAAAATTTCAATTGATTAAAATGTAAACTTTGATTCATACTCTATAGAAAACTCCAAATGATTTTGATAAATTTTGGAAGATTTTAGAAAATTCGAAATGATTTCCAATAGAGTTCTAAAAGTTTTTTTGGAATATTTCAATAGATTTTCTAAGGATTTTAAGAGATTCCTAAGATATACTTATAGATTTCAGTAGATTCCAATGAATTCTTCTAGATTGCCAAAAGATTTCAAAGAAAATTCTAAGAGATTTAAAAAAATTCTAAAAGACTTTTGAAAAATTCAAAAGATTCCAACAGATTTCTAAAAGATTTCTAGAGAATTCAAATTTTTTCTAAAAAACTAATTGAAATTAGATTAATTCTTTATAATTTGGTCATTAAACATTTCAAATAAATAGAAATCAATAGTTTTAGGCAATCTATGTTCATTAGAATTCAACATTTTAACAAATGTATGTTTTTCATGTGATCTATATTGATTGCCCAAATAAAATTGACAAATGTGCCGTTTTAGCAAAAATAATTGTTGAAATTAAAAGTAATCAATTCAATCAATGCAAAAACGCACCTCTTTTTCTAGTAGTGTTTGTCAAGTATCATATTTGATTTCTTTTTGTAAAGTGTGCCATGTGTTGTCATTCCCCTATATTTTCCACATGTAGTCAATATTGTACCTCAGCTCTAGTAATTTGTAGAAATTTACCCATAGTCAAACCGTAAGCCCTTGCCGATGTGTCACTTTCATGTTTTTTGGGACGTGTAAGCCCTTGCTGATGTGTCACTTTCATGTTTTTGGGGACGTCTGTAAAAGCATAAGGGTCACTTTCCACCTGGCGTTAGGTAGGCGCGAAGGGTACTGGATAAGCACAACACCGGAGCGACGTGGATTAGGGTTCACAGGGTAGCATGTGCGGGACCACTTGTGGCAATTAGGGTTGTATTCATTTCGTAGTTTCCGTTCACAACGACAAGGATATTATTGGAATAGTGCGCCGCAAACACAATGACTTACTGCTCGTTCACACAAGTGTTCCTCTATAGTGGTGGGATCGCTCGAATGATCGGCATGCAAGCGCTGTTTCCCGTTTGCGGTAGCGCAGACTAGGTTTTCCGCAATTTCTGTTCAGGTCTGACGGCGTCGTCGCGCGTGAAGTGGATTACTTGCAAGTTACCGTAGTGAACTGGGGTTCGCAATTCTGCACTTTGGCAAACAGAACTTCTGATGCACCGCGCGTTGGATGTAGAAAACATTGCAGAACAGCAGAACCGCGAATACCGTGGACCATTGATGGCTTCTCCTGTTCGGATTTCAAAATTCTAGACGTCGTCAACAACTGCTGGTTTCGGGTGCACTTGCTAGCGTCGGAAGCAGTATTTCGTGGCGCTGCATACAAGCAGGTATGTCTCGTCACTATGCCTTCGTAACCCATAGCAGAAGTTCTGGTGAACTTCGAGTTGGCATTCTTGAATTCGGTGGCTGTCCTTCGGTCATTGGTAGTTGTTTTCTTGTCACGGCAGAACTTGCAATGTTCATTGATGTTGTTCGTTTGCTTATGTAAGACTAATTGTTGCCATTGTGGCAGAAAACCATATCACTGACGACGGTATTGCTGCCATGGATGACTTCACCGATCCAAATGCAGCCCTGTGTTTTTCACTGTGGCTGCTCCTCCTTCTTATTAACTGCCAGGAGTCGCATGCCATCCCTGTAGTCACAGAGGTAGACAAAGAGGATGATGATCCCCTGCTAGACTTGGCCTTCTTCGATAATCGCCCAGTCCATGATTCCGCTGAGCTCATGAGGACAGCTGCACTAAATTTCAACTTCTGCTCATCTTTGAACGTGTTTCATGACAAATTGACATACTGGGTGAAGCCACATTCGACCACTTGGTTTTCAAGGTTCCTCATGCACGAATATGACAACAGCCGCTGGATCTCTATGTTCAGGATGACAAAACCGGCTGTGTTGGCATTGGCTGAAATGGTCCGTCCCCACGTGGAGAAACAAAATACGAACTATAGGTTAGCAGTGCCTATTCTAGTGCGTGTTGCTTGTACTTTATTCAAGTTGACTCATGCTGCGAACTTCACTATTTGTAGTGAGATGTTCGTTGTAGGACGTGCCACAGTCTCTAAAATTCTGCGGGAGGTGGTCTTTGCAATCAACCATTGCTTGCGACAAGAGATTTTGTGGCCACAGGGTCAAAAGCTGCAGGAAACTCAAGCGAAATTCAGCAACCTCTGCTCCCTACCTGCTATTGTCGGTGCAATTGACGGCACTCATTTCTGTATCAGCAAGCCCCGCTCCAACGCTACTGACTACTTCTACTTCAAGAGTGGCGGTTACAATATGAACTGTCAAGCTGTTGTAGATAGTGACAAGAGGTTCCTCGATCTGTATGTTGGTATGCCGGGTTCCACCAATGATGGGCGTATGCTTCGAAGGTCCTCTTTATTTCAACTTGCCTCTCACGGAACTCTGCTGCCTTCTCGTGACTCAATGGACGGATTTGCACCTTACCTCCTCGGCGATTCAAGATATCCCCTACTACCTTGGTTGATTGTTCCTCATAGAGAAGGTAATCACCTATCTGTGTCAGAAAGATTGTTGAACAAGAAACTTAGAAAACGTAGGTGTGTTGTTGAGAATGCCTTTGGCATTCTCAAGCAGTCGTTCAGAGAGCTCCTCGGTAAGTCTGATTTGGAGATTACTTTCTTGCCTGACGTTGTTGTCTGCTGTGCAATTTTGTACAATATTTTGCTGCGTCAGTCGCATGAGGAAGTGGAGGAGCTTCTACAAATTCTTCACAATGAAGGCATGCCATTGGAAGGAGGAGACGACAGCCGATTACCTAGCAATTCCGTTGCCCCTGTTCGCGACGAAGCAAGCACTGATGCTGTTGCAGAGAAGAGGACGAGTCTGGGCATTTTCTTGACGACTAGGCGTCGTCATGGCACCGTAGAATATGAGGTAAGCGGTCACCTTTCTGTCATCTCTGCTGTTCTTCGACATAGAGCTGTCCTATGAACACAGGATCATATAACGGAGGATGAAGTCATTTAACGCAGGATGCGGAAGTCATATAATGCAGTGCTACCTTGTTTTCGAAAATGTTAGAGGGAGTGTTGCAGCTCGTTATTCCATAGAAATTTTTGCATCGCTTAGAGAATGTCCGTGTAATAGCAGCGACGGAATGCTGTAGCAGCAACCGGGTTGCACTGATTTCCAAAGTCGAAACAGAAGGAGCTGATGTCATACAATGCAAGATGAACACTTTATTTACAGGAAGGACCAACAGAAAACACAAAATACTAGTAGTAGTACTTTCGGGCTGTAGAAAGCTCTACAAGTGCAATCAGCGAAATATGAAAGTTCTGTTGTCTGGTCGGCAACACACAGATTTCCGGTAATACTTTGAACCCCATTTCTTGTGGCCTTTACCTATATTGTACATATGTAATGCAGTAGCAGTGACGTCTAGTCTTCTGTGGACAGATGTAACTCAAAAATCGGTAGTGCGGAAGTCTTCAAAACTTTACAATGTGCTTTGTATCTGTTGTAGAATGGCAAAGCACTTACTAATCCGGCTTTTTTTCTCACGCAAGAGTAGTAGCGGCGAACGCATGTAACGTCCACAACAACCTCGTGAGCAGCATACGGGCAGCAACGGCTTCCCTCATCAAATCGCGTTCGGAGCAGTTCGTCAGCCGTCGACATTTTCTTCCTTCCGTTTCTTTATTGCAGGGCTGGCACTCGTTCCAGCATCGTCCTCAGCACCACCAGCAGCCGTGCTAATGTCGCACGTGTTTGTGTCATGTACAGTAGTAAAGAACTCGGGATGTAACGTTCCCGCACTATGTAAAGCATCTGAGCTTGACGTTTTGAAGCTCCTACTTAGGACGCTTGTTAATTGTGACAAGCAATTTACCATTTTTGCTTGTTTTAGAATTGACAGGCGTGCATTGTCATTGGCTGCAAGTGTTGTCTCCTGCAGGCGTCGGTCTTTCTTCCTCTGGTAAGCCATGCGTTCCGTGAAAAGGCGCAGCTGAACCTCCATTTTCGAGCGCTCCACCTCTAGCGTGGCATCTACACTTCGTTGCATCTCTGATGCCATGGCAGCTCCAGTTGCCTTCGTGGCCTCCACAATAACACTATGTCCGGATATGTGTTTTTTCTTGACTCCAGTGTTGCTAGACCGCCTCTGTACTGCGGTAGTTGTATTTTCGGAGGAGCTGATCACCTGCGGAATGATGCCCGCTGGTACCCTTGCAAACGCTGGACTCGCAGAAGTGGTAGTTGCCGCTGCATCTCTTGCACGGATGTGTGGCCGCGGGGAACGACAGCCGCCACTGCCCGTAGTAGTGTCCATAGGGTCGTTCTCACAAGGCAGGTGACTTCCACGGGCATCGGATGCGGTGTCGGCGTCATCCATGTCTTCGTCTACGCTTTGCTGTGATGGTTTGAAGTTACCATCTGAGGGAGACAGAAGATCTCGGGCATGTGGAGGCTGCATGACTGGACGATCGGCAAGCCACTCATGCATTGCTGTGAAATACTCTCTGCTGAAGTGGCGGGGAAGGCCTTCAGCTTTCTTCACAGCAACTGAGAGGTCCCAGTACTCTGGCACATTCCTCCTTGTACGAGAGCAGAAATCGGCAATTTTCTTGTAGTCGGGCAACAGCTGGTTCCATTTCGTTTGGCACGATGGTCCATCACGTAGGCATTGTAAAATGCCACTGGACATGAGGTCAAGGCTGATGCGCATCCATTTGCTTGTATCAGGCACCATGAGGTCTCTGGCATCTACCACGCCGACTTCCTCGAGGTACAGCTTCCGCTTTGCTTGTATGAGGGCCAATATCTCTTGGTGAGACCAGTTGGGCCCTCGATCCTTTCTGGTGCGCTTCGAAGCACTTGGACCTGTGGGGATGTCATCCGACAAAACTTCTGATGCAGGAGGAGCTGCCCGGCGTACTTCATTTAGTCTAGCTGCGGGCATGCTGGTGAAGGCAGACGTGCCTGCACGATACTGAATCACAGAACGTCAGTCACGTCCGACGGTAAGCCTTTCACCCAAGCAATAGCATTCTCTGTTCCCGGTAAATATCAATTTTCATGCCAATGTCATGAACGGGTACGCATATTTCATGTTTTCATTTCGGCTGACTACATTTCTGCAGTTCGCAACAAGATAGCGCCTAAGTATGGACGACTGCAATTGCTAGCATGGACGCTAAGTTCATCGTGCTAGACTGATCAGATCATGACATTCAGCTTGCCCGCGAACTGTAGAAGCGGCGACATTGACTTCTGCAGCACATGGTCAGAATTCACAGACTCTAGTGGGGCATAGGTAAATTCTCGGGTGGCTTCATCTGTCCAGCATAGTAATGCTGCAATTATTGGCATATGAGCTTCAGTGCAAACACGGCACTAGCGTTCATTGAATGTGGATCTAGAAGCATAGATTTCGTATATTTTGTTTAACAACGTGCAGGAGTAGGGACACAGATGTCTTTCACCTGCCACTGGCATGGGAATTGGTCGCACTGGGGCTCCTGATCGGACTGGTACGTCGCGGCTCTCTATGCTCTTGAATTATGAAAACCTGTTGTCACAGCAAACTTGCATGAGAATTATGATGTTGTGTAATGCATAGGATAAAACATTTTGTTTGTGATAGTGAGAACATAGCCATGGCATAGAGGGCTCTAACACAGAATCTGTAATTTGTAGACTCGTGGTCTGTTACAGGAATGGCAACATATTCAGACGTTGCGCTGCAATCCACTCCTGCACGGTATTGCACAATTTCTAGAAAACTTCTCCTGTAGTCACTACGCCCATATGATGTAGACAGAGCATGTAAGTCATACAGTCTGAATTGTAGGCATACTGAATCTACATAATCACTGTAGCGGAACATTACAGTGCAGCAATCGACTGACTAGCATACCTCCGCCTGGATTCAGCTCTTCACCTAGTACGCTTGAGCGGCTGTTGGTCGCAATGTTAATGTCACCAATTGTAGTGCACTCCGAACTTGCAAATTGTCGCCAACTGATGTAGCTTGAGAACACAGACGACGCTCTTCAGGTCGTCCATGTGCGCATTTCTTGTACTTGAACTTGTCCACCAAAGCATGGCGGCCAATTAACAAAGACGGCTCTTTCATAATGGGCCAGCTTGAACCCCAGTACGAAACACCGCCACTTTGCTACTGAAATCTATGTTTTCCTTTGATTACTCTCATTTTGTTAATTGCTGCACATTAAATAATTTGTCACCAATAACAGGCGTAGCACCGCTCTTTTGCCTGCGCCACATCACCAGCCACGTAGGTTCGGCGGTTACGGATGTCGACTGGTGTAAATGCCTTTGCACGTAAATACCCTTAGTACCACCCCGAAGTCCGCCACCCTAACACCGGGTGGAACCAAACCCTAACTTTTTTCGGAATGTCTTATATAACATAGTCATTATTTCTAATAAGTTGTTTTTCCACTGACATCCACATATTCTCTACAATGTCCACCATAGTCCTACCTCCCACTGGTTCAAACTTTGTGACATGGGAGGTAGGACTATGGTGGACATTGCAGAGAATATGTGGATGTCATGTCCGCAAAAACATGTTGTGTTTTTTTCTACCATCACAAAAAACGTGGGTTTCTTCTAGTGTTTATAAGATGGATGGACCTAGAAATGTATAGCACTATTGCCTCGCTAAGATATAAATAAGTACTATAGATCTTGTCACATTTTTTAAAATGAACAAGAGGTCGAGTATTGCATATGCTTAGAATTGATTTATCCAATACTAATACATAGTTTTAAGTTACTTTCACTATCTTATGGATTTTGTTGTAGGACCTTGATTAAACATGCTCTTAACCCCTAAGACTTCTAAAGTCTACATTTTGTATGATGAATCGAGTGCTCCAAGGCAATGTTTTGTACAAATAATCAATCATTCATCCAAAGTAAGAAACGAGTATTAAAAAAATAAACCCTTCTTTATAACCAATTCCATGAAATTCAAATAAATATTACCATATGTGATAATCAACTTCAACAAGGAAGTGCCAAATTTGACTTCTCATATTAGATTTTGAGAGGTCCATGCACCCTAAAACAATCACAAGAAACATGTGACACTTTTTGATAAATTTACTTATTTTGTGTTGAATCAAGTCACCACATAGTGAATATTTGTTCAAAGATATAAGCAAGAAGGTGTAAAAATTCAAAAAAGATTTAAGCATTAGAGGATTAACCCTCAAAGGTTCTAAAGAATCATATTCATGGTTCTATATTTGACTCCTAGAATAGAAATTATGTACTAAAATATGACAAGACATACATCATTGAATTGATACTTTATCAATTAAAATCTATTTCACTTTAACATCTAATTTTAATCATTCTCAAATATGTCACTATACACATTGAATATGTAACCATTTTGTAGCTTCTGGGATATGTAGGAAGTGCAATAATAATTCAAATTAGGAGTCATTAGATTTGGATCAACATGAATACAAACTTTTGTACCTCTTATATACCTCACATGCATCTTCTATGTCAAATACACAAAATTTCAAGATGTTGTGCCCAAAATTGGCATCCTAGACTTTTAAGGATTAAAAGGTTAGATAAGGGAGGAAGTCCATAAAGAGACTATTTGTCAATTTATTCACACACAATTTTAGAGAGTTCAACCTCTTGAAATATTTTTCTATAATTTTTTCTTGGAAGATAAATAGAATTGGCAACTAAGTGAAATATATATATATATATATTTTTGAATCTACATGTAATTAGCTATGAATTTTGAATTTTGAATGACATAATACACTAAAATTGTCCTCCTAATATGTTCACATATGTTACGTGGATAAATACAATTGGTAGACTAGAGAAAGAAATATATAACACTATGTAAAAGAATGCGTATAGAGCTTGGTCACTTTCTAGGTCACTTTACATACTTCCTAGTGTTATTGTTTTGTAAAATTTTACCATATCCCATAAAAAGTGACCTTTTGTTGTAATGTCCCTCCAAATATTCTTGAATGAGGTGAAGGCAATAATGGGATTAGTAATCTCTAGAAAAATGTTGGTATCTCCTACTTTAATCCCTTAAGGATCAAATGTTTGAATCATTATAGAAATTCTAAACCCCATAGAGGGCCGTTAAGTTTTGATTTTTGGCACCCCTGCGGTGCAAATAAAAATAAATAAAAGATAAATAAATTCAATTTTTTTTCTTCCAAAAATCGCCAATCTGACATGGCACTAAAAAATAAATTGCTTTTTATATTATATATTTGGAAGCTGACAAATATAAAATATAAAAAATAATTTATTTTTTAGTGCTATTGTACTATTGCCTTCCGAAACTTGTAACCTCATTGAGGCCTGAAATTTTCACTAATGTTTGAACAACAGATGAATACAAACACATCCCAAGTACTCAAAAATGCATTTTTTCGTCCATCAATTTTTTTTAGTATTGTATAAATTTTAAAGCTTGTAGTTTACAAATATTCTATAATTCAAATAATACTAGTGGGTCTAGCTTCAAAAAATGCCCATTCAAAAACAAATTGAATAAAAAAATAAAAAATACATATTTTTTGAAATCACTATAATTAGAACTTAACATTTGAACTTGAAGGAATCTTTTATAGGTGAAAATCACAAATATTCAATCTACAACTGATTTCAAAAGGAATTTTCAATTTTTGGCTTCAAATTTTATTGAAAAATATTGGTTTGTGTAATAGTTGATCTAACCATATGGATATGATTGATGGATCATATTTTACAACTATTGTTTGAGTTCCATCAAAAATTATTATTCTAATTTGCATTTATAATACATCTTCACAATTTTAGAAATTTGGAGTACCCCCTACTTTTGAAAGGTTTAACCCCTCAAAGCCCAATAACTTTTTGACAATGGAGGTTATCAATGATTTGTCCCACTTTGATATTTTTTTGCACATAGATGTGCTTGAAATTTTTTATTTTAATTATACAAAAGTAAAGACTATTTTGTCTAGTATGTATAGAATTAATTGTGAAAAATATTAACTGTTGGATTTTTAGATTATAACAATTTTGGATGATCAACTTTATAGGCAAAAAACACAACTTCGGGGGAACACTAGTAGAAAAAAACAGTGACCAAATTAACAAAACTCAACACAAAAGTGTTGATTTTTTTTGTTGATTTGGACGTGTTGATTTGAACACAAAAGTGTTGATTTTTTAACAAAAAAGTGTTGAATCTTAACAAAAAAATGTTGAATCTTAACAAAAAAATGTTGATTTTTTTGTTAATTTGGACATTTTTTTTGAAATATTTTTTTAAAAATTTATAAAATATATTTTTTGACGTTTAGGGTAGTGCCACATGGCCGGCAATCCAACTACCACGTGGCAACCTAGCCAATTGCCACATGGCAATGACTACCATGGAAATGAAGCCACCGGGGTTTGAACCCAGGACTTCATGGTTAGAGGCCAAGGCTCTTGCCAAGGCACCAACCTTTCAAGTTGTTTGAATACTTCGGGAATAGAAATCCATTTAGATAGTTTTTTCGAATTCTTTTCAATTCTTTTTTAAAGTCAGCAGACTTTAGGAGCAATTCAGACCCAGTAAAAGACATTTTTTGGAAAAACTTCAGACTAGAAAACGTTGACAAATCCAGTTATCTTTCACCTCCAACAATTGTTTTGAGATTTGGACCTACCAATCAAAAGTTATGAACAAAAATCAGAGAGGGATGAAAATGAATATTTATTTTGAAAATTTTTAAACTCCCTCTCTGATTTTCGTCCATAACTTTTTATTGGTAGATCCGAATCTCAAAAAAATTATTGGAGGCAAAAGATAATTTAATTTTTCAACTTTTTTAAGTTCAAAGTTTTTCCAAAAAAGTTCTTTTACTGGGTCTGAATCGTCTTTTAAGTCTGCTGACTTTTTAGAAAATCGATTTGTGATGACTTAATTTTTTTTTAAATCTACATTGTAAAATTAAGACTCCAAAGGCTTCTAAAGAAAAAAAAGATTTAAAATATACTTATATTTGAATTTGGAGTTGAGGTATATAATTTTATTTACTTTATTCTTTAATGTTTTTCCCATTAAAAGTCAGTAGACTTTGGTGGCAATTTTGTCCTAGAAGATAAACTTTTCAAAACATCCTTTGAACTAATGAAAGTTTTAAGATGAAAAAATCTTTCACCTCCAACAATCCGTTTAAGATTTAAATCTTTAATTTAAAAGTTATGGACAAAAATCAGAGAAGGTGTTTCAAAATATAAAAAAGAATGTCCATTTTTACCCCTCTCTGATTTTTGTTCATAACTTTTGATTAGAAGATCTAAATCTCAAAAAAGAAATTGGAGGTGAAAGATATATCAATTTTACAACTTTCATTAGTCCAAAGTTTCTTGAAAAAAAAAAATTTTCAAGGTGAAAATTGCCCCTAAAGTCTGCTGACTTTAATAAACACCGAATTGTGTACTTATTTTGTTCTTAAATCTAAATTGTATATTGAAGATTCTTAAAGATTTTTGAAGATTTCTAAGATTTCTAAAAATTTCAAAAGATTCTAAAAGATTCCAAAAGATTCCCAAAAAATTAACAAAATTTTGTTGATGTGGTAATTGCACTATCCAAATCAACAAAAAAAATTGTTAATTAGGGCACAGTTAACAAAAATTTGTGAAAGTGGACGTTATAGTACCCAAATTAACAAAAAATTGTTAATGTTTTGTTAATTTGGGCACTGTTTTTCTAGTAGTGGAAGGAAAGTTATAAGAAGATGAATAATGCTTTTTTACCCTCTGCCCTCCCTCCTCCAAAAAATTATATTTGAATCTTAGACAAATGTGTTATTTTTTAATTGAAAAAATTGAAAAAATAAAATAAACTCTTTCAAATTTGTATACATTTTAAAATAGGAGTAGAAAGCCAAAACTTACCAAATTGGATCTTACAAAATTTAAAAGAATTCACATATACATCAATTTTTGAAATTTAACAATTGATATTATTAGCATATTATTTGGAACATTTAAAAAAAATTAAAATCATTCTAATTATTTTGTATTCTTAATCACACTAGATTGAACCTTGTATTTTTAAAATTGCTAAAAATACAAGTTGACAAAAAAATTCTCCAAATACAGTTTGTTTATAGAGTAAACTTTGGCAGGGGTGAATTGACCCCCTCATTGCCCCGATAGTGGATGGATGGGGGATGAGGGGGTCACGTTGTCATCCGTCCTCCCCGACCTCCCTCCTTCCACCCTTCGCCCTCCGCCCTCCTTGCCTCCCTCCGCCCTCCCTCTCCCTCTACGACCTCCCTCTCCCCCTACGACGTCCCTCTCCCCCTACGACCTCCCTCTCCCCCTACGACCTCCCTCTCCCCCTACGACCTCCCTCTCCCCCTACGACCTCCTCTCCGGCTCCCTCCGGCGACTTTTCCTCGCGACTCCCTCCCAGCATGCGCCCTCCGACCTGTGTCTTCCGACGGCTCTTCGGCGGCTCTCAACAACTCCATCTAGCAGGTGCAATGCTCCTCAATGACTCTTCTCCACGGGTTTTTTTATTCATTTTGCATTACTAGACTTTTCTCAGATCTCCGTGAAATGTGGATCTAGAAATTGGGTTCAGAAAGTTGGAGTTGTTTAGTGTTTGATGTACTAGAAGTTTGGTCTCCAGCGACGAGGTTGGGTCTGTTTATAGCTTAACCCGAGATCGCCCAAGAGAACAGAATGTAGCCATTCAAAATTATAAAAGCCTCAAACCACGCTCACAATGAACTGGAATCATTGGGATGAGTGTAGATCGTATTGCAAGGATTCAACATTGCCGCAAGAATGAACTATGCTGCTGGGATTCATGGGAGAAATTAGAAGTTTAGGGTATGGTTATTTGGAATGGTTGAATTCTGGTTGTTGAACTTTGATTCTTGTGCATTCAATGAGCATTCATGGAAAAGAGCATCTGGTTGTTTCACGGTTGCAGATCTGTCTAAAAGATGAGGCAATATTTGTAAAAACCAATCAGCTTTTTCGATCCTTAGTGTTTTCAATGACCAGAGTGTTTCTGATGGTTTGTGTTCAAGCTCCTTAGCAGATGATTGTTTATAGTCATGGATCCCGCAAAGAGATTGATTTTCACATTTGTTCCTGATATGCTGTTCTTGATTCTGGCGAATTCCCAGATGGTCGGGATTTCCAAAACGGTGCTCATGATGCTTCTGGATTCCTAGCCACATAACTAAGGTGTGGATTTGCAAGCTTTCTACTTAGTTGGAATGTTTGTCACGGAAATTTTCAAGGTTTTGGTTGGTCCTCGTGATGGTTCTTTTGAATTTTTGGGATTGTTTCTAAATATGTTGTGTGGTATGCAGGATCTCTTGTTTACAACTCGACAAAACTCCTTTGAAAAGGTTTGTTATTTTTTTCTTTTTGCATTACATGATCCACACTTGTGAGAAAATGTTTGTTGGCTTTAATTCATAGCGTATTGCAATTCAGAAGAGAGGATTTATCCTTTCTTCACGCTATGTTGAAGAAATCTAATAGTGAAGGGTTAAACAGGGTTTACATTAACTTCATACTATTTTACAAACATTTAGATGACATCGAAGAGAGATTATTCAATGATTCCGGTTCACTCTAATGAGTAATGACATCAAAAAGTAGTATGTATGAACAAAAATGAGGATGCAATTGAGGTTATGAAGAAGACTTGGCCAGTACAAGCTTCTTGTTCAGTGTTATTGACTCCACATGATGCAGATATTGTAACCAAGCTGGTTGAGTCAGATTGGAGCACTTTTTATGCAAGTTCATGTTTGTTTGGATTTAGGGCAAATTTTCACTCTAGGTTTAGAATAGACCTACAATAATGCATGTGTTTTGTTCGATTTCATGGATGCCTATCCGGTAGTTGTGTCTATAGTGTTGCATAACACAAGCCTTAAATGTCATGATGACTTGTACAGGGAAAGGAAGAACCATCAAAGCTGCACCCATCATTGAAAATATTGATGATGTATTTTTTGCCATAGCAAAATTGATTAAAAAGGTTATATTGGGACTTCTAGGATACATCTTTTATTATCTTAAACTCTTCCCTTTCAATGGTTTTCCCTAATTTTGCTAATATTTTATCTAATCTACACGTATTTCATGCCTAACTTTTATTTTTTTATTTTTGTAGGGGATATATTGACATGGCAATTTAGTTTTTGGAAGTATGTTCATTATTATTTGGATGCATTCCCATCTTCTCCAGTGGGTATATGATGAAGGCAATTATGGAGGCTTATATGTAAAGAAAGACCTCATGTTTCACACTTTCAACTACAACTTTTGGCTAAAAAAATTTGCATCTTCTCTAGGCCAATTTATGCCTTTAGTTCCTTCTGCAATTTTTTTTATAATACAAGCATTGTTATAAAACAGAGCAAGTGCTGGAATGCATTTAAACCCATGTTTTGATTTATTGTTTCATGTTCCCACTAGAATGATTTTGACCAAACTTAATACATTGTTATTTTTCCTTTCCTAATGATGTCTTGGTTCCATTGCATTCTAACCTTCACTCTTCCTTTTTGGAATTTAATAAGAACTTCTGGTCTTTGCTTTTCAATGTCTCATTGAACTTTGATCCTTAGAGAATCAATTTTCTTAAATTTGCAATATTTCAACACTATAGCACTTTTAGAATGCATCTTCAGAAACATAATTCTATACCTACTATAAATTTTAGACTTGGTCAAAATATTTAGCTTTGGAATCATGCCACTTTTAAAAAATTAATGTTTGGTAGGGGGTCATTGTCATGTTAGGAGAGAATATAGATTAGTTATAAATTTGTTTACTTCTTTGACCAAAAATATCATTTATAGGATATTCATGGTAGGGCACATAGAAGGTCCTATGTTTCATTCTACAAGTTATTGCTTGGACTTTACTTTAGTTCATGATTTACATTCCCATGCTCTATAATATTTCTTCTAAGTACATTTTTTGCAATTTCTTACAACATTTTCTACTATCATTGCATTTTCTAGTCTCATTGAAAACTAAGATAAATTTTGAAATCTCTATCAATCACAAATCTCAAACTCTCTTTAAGTTGAAAACACTACTTAAAACACTATTAGTCATCTTTTACATTTTTGTATTGTATGTAAGAGGTTATCTAATAAAACTTTTAAGAACTGAAGTAGTTTGTTAGAAATAGCAAGATAATCTATGTAATTATAAAAATAGAGCTAATAAGGTTGTTCAATGATTCTTAAAAGAGGGCATCTACTTCATCATAATTGAGTATAAAAAAATTCACAAGAAAGGCTTTTACTCAATTTTTGTTAAACTTTAAACTTTGCAAATGTTTGATTTTCATAACTTCAATTTCAATTTTTTTCAATTTTTGTTAAACTTTAAACTTTGTAAATGTTTGATTTTCATAACTTCAACTCAAATGTCTTCTCACTTTAATTCAAGGATCATAATTTAAAATTAAATTTGGAGTATAGATTGTCCTTCAAATATGTTGATGTTTGCTTGGAAAACTAGTATTCGCTCTTTTGGTCATTGGAAGTATATATATGTATATATGTATATAATATTAAAAATATATATTACCAAAATTTGTAATTGATATTGTGAAATGTCTTCTGTGACATATAACCTGTTGAAAATAAAGAAATTAGTCTTTCTTGTGGAAATCTTCAAAGTAATTTACTTAATGACTACAAAATACAAATTGACCTCTCAGGATGTTGATTTTTCCTTGCAGTAATTATATTGAGACTTTTGATTAGAAATATGCTTGGAAATATGGTATATAAAGTTGTATACAAATACACACACACACACACACACACATATATATATATATATATAATATTATATTAGAAGTGTGCTACATGAAATTGTAATTGATACTACAAAATATCTTTATGACTTATGACCTATTTAAAAGAATTTAGTAGTTTTTATTGTGGAATAGAAATTCAATATTTTTCTATAATGATGGCATTTAAATTAAGGTGTCAAAATTTAAAACAATTACCAAACTAATTTTCATAGGTACTACCTTCCACTATAGAGATTGGTCTATTGACTTATTTTTCTAAGACATTTTCAATGACTCATATTTATAGGTTCAACAACTTCACTCCTATATTTTCTTTTCATTGATGAGAACTGTAGTAGTATTTACAATTTAGAGACCTAGAAGGTATATCATTAGCTTCTCTTTGCTTTAAATTCACCACTATACATACACATACAATCATTATTATTATTTAGAATGTCTACTTTAAAGTTTTTACCTTATTTATTGGCTAAAAGTTCTCTCTTTCACTACAACAAAAGCAGTGTTTTATGACTGTAAAAAACGACTACAATCAGTCATAAAATCAAAAAATATGACTGGTGTAGAAATCACTGTAGATGACTCGGAATATGACTGCAGTAGTTGTTTAGAAGCAGTCACTTCAAACATCAGTCATATTGGCAGTCATATAAATACCCATAATTAGCCATAGTATGCCAACAAGGCGTATATTTTGACTTTCTTTGACTTTTCTTGAGCTGCCCGGGTAAATGAAAAAATCCTACGTGGAATATGACTGCGTTGAGTCATATTTTTTGATGACGTGGAATATGACTGTGGTCAGTCATATTTTGTGGAATATGATTGCGTTGAATTATATTTTTTGATGACGTGGAATATGACTGTGGTCAGTCATATTTTGTGGAATATGACTGCGTTGAATCATATTTTGTAGAATATGACCGCGTTGAGTCATATTTTTTGATGACGTGGAATATGACTGTGGTCAGTCATATTTTGTGGAATATGACTGCGTTGAATCATATTTTTTGATGACGTGGAATATGATTGTGGTCAGTCATATTTTGTGAAATATGACTGCGTTGAATCATATTTTTTGATGACGTGGAATATGACTGTGGTCAGTCATATTTTGTAGAATATGACTGCGGTGAGTCATATTTTTTGATGATTTGTAAAACGACTCTTCTCAGTCATATTGAGAGCACCTAGTCATTTTTTGGAAATTATTATAATCATTTTGTGACTCTACGTAGTCATTTTTTTATTGATATGTATTTTGAACTATGAATTGAATAAATCATACAACAGTTGTATGATACCTAAGCATATTTGCAATCATACATTAAAATGATTTAACAATTGAATAAAAGATTTCATGTAGTTAAAAACAAATACATATGATTTTAAAGATATACAAGAAACAATTATATTGGAGAGGGAATATATAAGAAGGAATGTGATTCCTTTCAATGACATTTATAATTTATTAGTCACAAATACAAAATATTTATATCACAATGAATTATTTATACAAATCAACAGAGACTATATTTCTTACAATAATATGAAGTGAGTTGGAAGTAGCCTCCAACGACTTTGCTCCAATTTTGTTGTCTGCATATACAATTAAAGAAATAGGAGGTTAATTTTTAATGAACATACAACAAAGCTCAATCTTCAAAAGTTTACAACAATAGAAAATATGTAATACAAATTTAGGGTAAGAAAAAAAACAATGGTGATGCAAGGAACAAGAAGAAAAAAGGCAACAAGTGCTAAAAGATAACAACAAATACAAGTTAAAATGCACAAGAAATAATAAGGAGCAACTACTAAGAGGTAACAAGAAACAACAAAAAGAGTTAAGATGCAACAAAAAGAAACAAGAAACAAAAAGAGAGAACAAAAAGTAAAAAAGAAGAAATAAAAAGAAGAAAGAATTAAGATGCAAGAAGAAAAAAACAAGAAGCAAGAGTGAAGATGCAACAAAAAACAACAACTCTAAGAAGTAAAAGTAACTCAAGATGCAACAAAAGACAACAACTAAGAAGCAAGAGTGAATTCAAGATGCAACAAAACACAACAATTAAGAAACAAGAGTGAACTCAAGATGCAACAAAACACAACAATTAAGAAACAAGAGTGAACTCAAGATGCAACAAAACACAACAATTAAGAAACAAGAGTGAACTCAAGATGCAACAAAACACAACAATTAAGAAACAAGAGTGAACTCAAAATGCAACAAAACACAACAACTAAGAAACAAGAGTGAACTCAAAGAGACAAGAGACAAGAGACAACAAAAGGTAAGGAAGAAGAGTCAAAAGAAGTAGTGGCTAGGATTTCAAAACCCTAAAAAAATGACGGCTAGGGTTTCAAAACCCTACAAAGTGGTGGCTAGGATTTCAAAACCCTAAAAAAATGACGGCTAGGGTTTCAAAACCCTAAAAAGTGGTGGCTAGGATTTCAAAACCTTTAAAAAGTGATGATTAGGTTTCAAAATTTTAAACAATGGCTTGTCTATATTTTTTTGATTGCCCATGTTTTTTTTAGGTTGCCCCCAAACAAAAAAATGTTACTACCATGAAAATATGACTAATAATATAACTCAATGTTCTCAAACGAGTTCCCTACCGTTCCCTACCGTTCCCTATGAAATACTTTGGTGTTCCCAACGGACGTATAATATACGCACGTGAAGTACAGGACCCAAAAACAACTGGCAGTCATATTTTGCAGTCATATTTCTCCCCAAAGTATTGACCTCCAAGAATATGACTGCGAGTAGTTGCCAGTCATCTTCAATCATATTTTTGCAGTCATATAACACTGCCGTTGTTGTAGTGTTTGTATTCAATATATTTATTACTAAAAATGTTTTCATTTCGAAATATTTATTGCTAGGATACAATATGCCAAAGTCATGTAAGCAATTTGAGGTGCAAACTCCCCCAATTGGTCCTATTTGTTTTGAAGAGATCAGATGGACTCATTCCAGTAGGTAAGGATTTGGCAATGCAGTTGCAGTTGTTCATGCATACATACCTTATGAGAGGGTCCAAGATTTTATTATAGGGCAAACATGTGAAGATGGCTCAGCAGTTGGATGGAACGTAAAGGATCGAAAGAAAGGAAAATTAAAAAAGAGACCAGGTTATATTTCTTCATTTATTGAACACGTGTGGTATGAGTGTGCATATGGTCTAGAAGATCATAGAAATGATCATGAGCACACCAATTCAAAGAAACGTGGATGTATTGCGGAGTTCTCTGTGAAGCAACTACAATTGCATCTAGATGTAGCGGAAATAGCATACTATCACGTGGACCATACACGAGAGGATGGAACTCCTACTCATGGCTCCAATGATTCGAACTCAATTGGTAGAACCTCAGCTCATCAACCAAAGATGTTTGTAGAGTTGAAGGCTTGGATTCAAAGAAAATTAAGTGAAGGTTTCACGGCCCTCCAAATTTTTGAAGAACATAGGCAACATTGGACAGAGCGAAGGAAGCTGAAATTGCCTTTCATTCGTGATGATTTTGTACAATTGCGGGATATAGCATATTATGAACGATGTACAAAGACGGGAATCCGGCGTCGAGATCCTAATGACTTTTCTAGTGTCAAGATGTGGGCTGAACAACATCCGCAGATTGTCTTCATGTGGCATGAAAAAGATGACATTACTGACTTATCATTTATTTTGGGCATACAAACTACATGGCAAAAAGAAATTATGATGAAATTTGGTCACAAGGGAGCCATCTCCATGGATGCTACACATGGTACAAATATACCAAATTATCTCCTCTGGTTTTTACTTGTATTTGACGATTGGAATAATGGTATTCCTATTGTGTGGGTTTTATGTAGCCGGTCAACTGAAGAGGACCTCACTATGTGGTTAGAGCCTTTGAGGAGGCATATCATGAAAGATATGCCCACTTTTCTACCATCATGTTTCCTTACAGATGCTGCTGCTGAGATAAGAAATGCCATAAAACGTGCATGGCCAGAGGACAATGTTCCAGTGTATTTGTGTGCTTTCCATGTGATAAAAAATTGGAAAAATCATATCTTGCAGAAAGTTCCAAATCTAGGAAATTTGAGAGACCTTGTATTCAAAGCTTTGCATGGATACTTATACATGCCTATTGAGTACAAAGAGCATGAGTCTATCTTCATTGACCGTGCTCAGAAGTTAGGAAAATCTCTTTTCCAATATTTTTATGTGGAGAACATGAAAGCCTATTTTGATACGTACTACAATCATCAAGGTATGTGAACATGTATTTTTTATCTAAATTTATTGTATTTATCCAACAATTATTGTGAAAAATGGTTTAGATGGTTTTTAATTGGATACATAATTAATTTTGTTGCAAATGTTTAATATTATTAAAATCATTAAAATTGTATTTTTTCTTATTTTTTGTAGAATTGTATCTTATTGGTCATCGTCGACATCATCATTCAAATCAAGACACTCAATCAAGCATTGAAGCTTATCATGGAGCATTGAAACGGTGGATGATGGTTGATAAGCGAGATAAGCGAGGTAGAAGAATTGATTTTCTTGTATGGCACCTCACAACTCCAGTAGTGAACCATTACATGTACATGCAGGAAAGGAAAATCAATGGCTTTGTTTTGAACAAGTCTATTCAGAGGATTGTAGAGAATGGAATCGTGCGAGCCAAAGACATTCCACTACAAGATATTGTACCATCGACGCATGAGGACAGTATATGGAAAGTAAAGTCCCAAACTGTACAAAATCGGTGGTATGAAATTCCCAAGCCATATACTCAATATGCTTGTTGCTCATGTGAATGGAGCATACGTGGAAACTTTTGTAAGCATCAATTGGCTATTCTAAAAGTTTCTATAGACTTGTCTTGGGATATTATGCTTGAGTATTTAGGGACCCAGTACGGTTCCATTCGAGGAGGCTTGGAAGCTATGTTTCAATACCAAGTTCTACTTGATCCATTTGATAGTTTTAGTGATGGTGATGACAATTATGACAACCATGACAATCATGACAACCATGACAATATAGTGATTGCTAATCTTGAGGAGACCGAATATGGTATCTCCATGCATGGTAGTCATGAAAGAGATCATGAAGAACCTCAACCATCCATTGAAGGGTCATTAATACTAATTGAAAAGTTAGTGAAGGATGCTACAGAAGAAGCAACTATTGGTGGTATTAAATTATTAAACCATATGCAATCCATGATGACTAAAGTGGTAGCTGACATTTGACGTATTCGGGTGCTACAAGCTAGCAACCTTTTACATCCTCATACAATATTTGAAGTTGTAGAGAATGGTGATGGAAACTCAGTGCGGAGAAAGAAGGATTGGAGAGAACAACTTTTAGGAGCAAGAAAAAGAAATAGGACTTCGACATCAAACCTATGAATTTTGATTAATATGATTTATATATTTTAAAGATTTAATTGTTGTAATAACTATTACTATTTTTTCAAGATTTTTGGAAATCATTGACTGAGTTATATTTAGGATGTTTTCATTTTCTTTATTTATTCTAATTTGTGTGGAACTATTGTCTTGTTTAGATTTTACTGTAGTTTGTTTCTTTAGTTTAGGGCTTCTACATTCAAATATCCTATTCTAAACATTTGTACTTTGATATTTTAAATTTTATATTACGAGAAGTATGAATTTCATTATGAAAATTATTGTATACAAATTTTGAGTTTCATGATCAATTTTATTCAAACTTCCTCTCTTATTTACAAGATGGATTCAGAAATACTTCAATATTCAAGGGAGTCCTTGCAATTAAAAGAGTGTTTGGATTTATAAAATCCCAACAATTTAAAGACATCTATTTGACTTGATCTATTCCACATCTTTCAAGTAGGATGAATTTGTGATCAAATTCCAACCTTCGTATGTCTCATTTTTTTTCTTTGAATATTAAAAATAATATGAATATTTCAATGCAACATGATTCAATTAGTGTAGAATGGATGAATGTACTCTTTAGATTGATGTACACACTTACTTATATAAGGCCAAATGAAAAAATTATCAATATATTGTTGCATATTTATTTACCCTAGAAAACATGCAAAAATTGTTGTGAACATGTATATACATTCGACAAATTTCAAATTTATATATTTTGTCTAGTAAATGTAAAATTATTATATAATTATCAAGATTTCATGGACTATAATGTATTTTGTTTAATATAAAATTTAATGAATAACATATACTTAAACCTTTAAGGATGAAGATTAGTCCACATTTCCAAAATTATAGTAATGTATTATACAATGCAACTTAAAATAATAATGTGTTTCCTAAACCCCCAAAAAAGTTATAATGGTGTCATATAACTAATCTATGGATATAAACTATTTATATCTTTTGTTTGAAAAATCCCATCACTATGTAGAAGACTAAATTTCTCTTTTAAGGTTTCAAGATTTAAGGCCTGTCCATTGTAAGACCTATGAAAAATAGTATACTTTCTTAAGTCCCTTCAATCTTTTTGGTGAATATTTTGAACTTTGTGTTTGAACTAATAGTCGGAAAATAATGGCATTTCATAAACATTTGATTCAATTATGTGTCTTTGACTACATGTAGTTATGCTACCTAGAAATGGATTTCAATAAAATGGGATAAAATTGAAGTTTGTAGTTGAACCAAACAATGACTCCTACTTCTCTTCAGTTTAGAACTTCGGATATAAAGTAAAGAAACTATAAATGGATGTTTCCTTTTACATTGTGGAAAAAAACAACCCATAATGAAGTTCCTTTTCACTTTTCAAAAAAGTTAAAGAGCAACAATGTACAAGGTTTCCTTAACCCCTCACCGCCCAAGGCCTAACCATGTCAAAAAACAACTTTCCTTTTCAAGTGTTATAAGTCTAAATGTGAGTAAGGTATCAAAATATCAACCGTACAATATTGTAGTGTACATGTTGTAGATGGTGTAAATCAAATTTGAGGTCATTTGACCGTATAGATTGAAAGATTATAATGTTTTAGTGTTGAAAAAAGATGTTGAAATTGTCCTCAAAACACAATTCGAGGTGAAATTCGATTTCTAAACCTACTCAAATGAAAAAACTTTGAACTAAGAAGTGATTCAAAACCAAAAGAAAAACACTTTGGTGGGGAAAAAAATCGTTCAATTGACTCATTGCGTTTGCAAAATTGTTTTGAAATGTCAAAAAACAGTGAAAAAAATAGCAAAAAAACACATCTATTGCTAAACCTACCTCTACGAAAATGCCTTTCAGTCAATCATAACTTCTTGGATTGGTATGAAATTTTTACTACAAGAACTAGACTAGTATGCGCAACTTTTCCAATAAAAATGATTGAAATCGAACCTTGTTTGAAGAAGTTATAAGCCGCCGAAGTTCAATGTAATGCAGAAATGTCTGTATTTTGAACTTTGAATTGCTCCCAAGCATTCGAAACAACTTGGATTGACATGAAAATTTTCCCACATTAAGTAGACTTTATGGGGAACAAAACACAACAAAGTTTATTGAAAAATAACATTTCATGAAAAAGATACAAGCCCCCGATGTTGCAGCCATCTCAATGCAGTATGGTGAACTGAAATTGAATCTGCAAACTTTGAATGGCTTCTAAAAATCCAATACATCTTGGATAGATCTGAAATTTTTACCACAAAAACTAGTCTAGTATGCGCAACTTTTCCAATAAGTTTTATTAAATTTGGACACCGGAAGCAAAAGTTACAGCACTTTGAAGTCGACTGCTAAATTGTGTGAGGCCACTTTTGGGCCCCTTGGGCGGTGAGGGGTTAACTTTCAAAAATAAGTAAATAAGAATGGTATAAAGAGCTATAGAAAATATAACTTGGCTTCACCACCTTGAGTTTATTTAGAATTATTTGTTGTTAATTCTATTCGTTGATTTTATAGAACTATAGGAAGTTCATAATGACAAAAGAAAGAGGGCCCGGTAATGTAAGCATGAAGAAGAAAGGTCATTCTAAAGCATGATATGAGAGAACTTTGAAAGAAACAAATGAGAAAATAGGCCTATGTACGGAAAATGAATGCTTTGTAATTTCAAGAACTCATAATGTAGAAGATAGTACTTTTGATGGAACAGTGATGAATGAGATTCCACAAGACTATGTAGCTCTATATAAAACTAAAATAGCCATCAAAGATAGAAGTACAAAAGAAATAGTACTAATAATATCATTTACCAAATTTGAAGACATTGAACCTTCACAAGAATATAAAGACTTGGAGAAGGTTACGATGTACTGGCAAAATTGAGAAAGGGAAGATCTGGCTATATTAAAAACAATAAGGCACAAGTTAGTGGAAAGATGTTTGAATTGGGGTGCAGAGGTGGTATGAATACTGGATATACCATGGGCCACTATGTCATGGGGTGTAGTGTTGAAAATTCTATAAGCAATGTAGTTGAATGGGAGGAAGAGCAAGTGGAGTTGGTAAAATGGATTGCTAGTTTCTATGAATCCAGATTTATGAAACTAGCACCAAACTTGTGTATGAAAACAATTCATGAAGTACTACAATTGGGTGTTCCACTACTTGGACAAACAAAGTTTTCAAATTTACAACAGAACTCAATAGGATTTTTAAGTAATCTTACTTATACAATTGACAATTTTTCTAATACTTTCAATCGGGATCGGGATTGTAGTCCATATACATATAGAATTTGGGCACCTACATATGAACTCAATGGGAAATTAGCCAAAGTGTCTGATGATTTCTTATGTAATGGAGGCGACTTTATTGTTTCGAGTTACAAATTGTACGTTGACTTTGGACGATGTGATGGAATTGTTGAAATCATCTGGCGTGCAAAAACTGACTTCCATGCTACTTCACAATCAAGTACAGTACAAGGATTTACTTGTATTGGAACATGTACCCAAATAGCACAAAGCTTGGTAAATAGAGTACAATCATTAATGCTAAGTCAAAGAGAAGGAGAAGATGTAAATTCCAAGGTCCGTGGTGTTAATGAAATTGTGCACCCAAAAAAAATTAAACTAAATAAAGATAGATAAAATGTGAATGATTATAGTAAAGTATAGTAGTGAGTCATTCACTTTGAAAATAAAATGATTTTCCAATTTGTAGCTCAAATTGAATAATAAATATTTTTTTAATGAATACTGTAGACTTATATAATACACATATAGATGTTATATGAAAATGCACCACTGTAGTGCTTTATAATAGAAGAAAAATTGGCAAGATTTTCCCATATTCTTAAGTCCATAGTCCCTTGGGTCTTTGCGTGATTTTGTATTGAAAATGTGGATCTTTTTTTTATAATCCTCTATGTTTATGCCAATAATATTTCAATTTCAATTTTTTGTCATGTTTCCATCCATCCATTGAGTTAGGTTGTTGTTTTGTTTTGTTACATTTTGTTATGTTTAGATCTTGTGGACCATATGTCCCTTGGTTGTGTTTTTAGTAACGTCAGAAAATTCTTTGAGAAGAGGGGTGCACATGTTTTGTTTCATGGAGTTTGGACCTACGGTAAGGTAGTATGCTCTAAAAGCGACCATTTAAGAGCTAGTCCGCCTTTTTCATAGGCTGAAGTGGATAGAATTATTTTTAGATCATTTTTTAGAGAAAGAAAAATGGATGTGGAAACTAACACAAGTGGATTTTTTTTTTCAAGTATTTTTGAATTACTTATAAATTTTCAAAGATTCAGGGCATAGGCACCTATTTGTGACCATAGGTCTTCCAAAATCTGTTCACTTGCAGTTTGTAAACAGATGTGCAAAAATCAAAGGCAGTGATTGGCTCTTGCAATAGAAAAATAATTTTTTCTTGATGCATTCAATTGTTACAGTGGTCCATTTAAGGATCACCTAGTTTCCATTTTTCACCCCAAAATAGGAACGGTTTGAAGAAGGTGAGCGCTTTTGCAGCATACTACCTTAGTGACCGCAAATCAGAGGACAAGCAATAGCAAACCCTCTGCAAAATACGAGATTTTGTGAATTGATCTCCATTTTCTTTTGAAGATGTTCTCAATTGTAAGCTTGACTGATAAGTCCCAAAATAGAAGGTTTTCAATTTTTTTACAAAGTTATTGAACTTTAAGTTGATGTTGTATGAGAATAAATTGGGCTAAATTGAACTAAAATTGAACTTCTATGCTAAATTCCAAGAGATTGGTACACTCAAATGGTTGATCATTATTTTTTTCCTTCTGTATTGCACCTATTTCTAATACCAATTAATTTTTTTAATGAAAATATAATATGAACTCAAAATTGATTTATTAAGCCTTTTAACTCAATTTTTGTATATATAACAATTTAAATTCAAAAATTATTATTGAAAGAATTTGAATTTAAGAAGATTTAAAGTTTCACAACATAAAATGGTAAAGTAGAAATAAATTGTTTGTTTTCACTATAAATGCTAAATCTCATAATCTATTGCTTGAATAATTTTGAGGTATTCCAGAAACTCTTATACTAGTTTCATACAAGTCATATGGTTGGATATTTCTACCTTCACCTCAAAAACCACCCCTTTAAAAGCATTGGTTTGTATTAGAATTGATAATTTTGGAATGATTGTTGGTGAATTAGAAAATATTGTATTTCACTATCAAGGTAGACACTTCATGTTCAATATTTAATTAAAGTTGAAAAAAAAGTTTGGAATTTTTTTAAAAGAAGATGATTACTTTGAATTTTTTATTTTATAGACACAAGTTTTTTTGATAAAAATATTTTACCCTAAAGATTATGGTGACTATTTTTAGAATTATTTTTTCTAATCCCAATAGACAAGTGTGGTAGTCATGAAGCTTCAACTTCCCCAAACTAATTTCAATCTAGCTTGTTCATGATTCATGACTTGCCTTAAATACATTTCTTCCATTAGACACTACAAGATCCTCACAAATATTCTTGAGACATGGCTTTCATGCTTCCAAATATCCGCTTAAAAAAAGTTTCCAAGTAGCCAACTCACAAATATTCTTGAGACATGGCTTTCATGCTTCCAAATATCCGCTTAAAAAAAGTTTCCAAGTAGCCAAAACAAGAAATATTAGGATTTAAAAAATAAATCCAGAAAGAAAGTGACCCCATTGCCCCAGAGTCTCCTTTTCTCCTTCTTTCTCCAAATCCAGAAAGAAAGTGACCCCATTGGGTGCCCAATCCATCTCCTTCTTTACAGTTCCAGTAAACGCGCTTGTGCTAGTTGTGCAGACTCCCGTTCTCACCCTCGTCCACCTCGCGCACTCGCCTCCGAGGCCGCACGCACCCTCACGCTCCCCACACGGCGCTGCACTCATCCATCATGGCGTCCACAAATCGACCCCAAACCCCCAGAAATCAACCCAAAATCAACCCCCCGAAGTACTAACCTTCCATTCAATCACTGTAGTTACCAAACCAAAGTCCCCAACTGAAAACTCATACAAAATTCATACAAAATTCATGATTCTAACAATCCAGCTACTCCCAACCAAAGCCTCACTCAACGCGCACCATGGCGGCTCCTTTGGTGTTGCCGTTCCGTTACGGGAATTCGCAACTGAAGAGGAAATTGCCACAGTGGCAGACTACATTAAATGACCACTCAACCATTTTTAGTGAGCCGCCATGGAATTGAATTCCAAAGAAAGCTTCGGGATTTGGGGAGAAATTTGCAGTAGTTGGAGATTTTTTGGTGGGGACCCAGATCGTGAATGCGTTGATCGAAAGTCGCTGATCTAGATCATCTCAGCCTTCAGATGCACCTGCGTCAGATCTCGCTTGCGTTTTTCTGCAATTTGGGGGTCCTTCGTCAGATCTCGCTTTGGTCCTTTTCGTTGCGGGATGGAGCTCGATCGGGTCCATATAGCCGGGAATTACTTTCTTCTCCGCGACATTGCTGCGACCATGCCGCAGCTCTCGTCGGTTGATGCTGTCTCTGTAGATTTCTCAGCTGAGATTTCTAAGGAGGTTTCAGCATTCCGACTGCGCGCGAGACAAGCTCCGGAGTGATCTATTGCTGTAAAGTAGGTAGCTCAGACAGACAGAGCTCAATTGAGCTCAGACTGGAGCACAATTACCATTGTGATTTTTTTGGCAGACTTTTTCGGGTCATACCATGATTGGGAGAAGCAGAGTTTGGTAGAGGAAACTCTTTGGATTAGTCCTAATTTAAGGAGGAGCAAATTCGTCGACAATCTAGTAGAATATACTATGGCAGCATGTCACGCTACAGTGTTTTTGCCGTCCTCGCACTTGAGAGTGTCGTCACGAGCTTCTGAGTGCCATAAGAGGACTTGCAGACATGCTGCCAAGCTTCGATCTCAGTATGGTAGTGGATTCTTTGGCACGAAGAGCACGAAACGATCGGTGAAAGCCCGGGTATGGTTGGGTGGAGATCAGGGTGGGCATGGAGATTTCAACGAAGACGCCATAGCCGAGGATTTCTACTCCGTGCTTGGCTTGGTTTGTGCCGCCCCTTACACACATCAATAAATTCAAATTTCAGCGTCTTACTTTGACTCCCGTCAGGAACTCATTTAATGTTATGTCATTTTCTGGGGTGCAGACGCCAGATGCAACGCCGCTGGAGATCAAAAGGGCGTACTATTCTTGCATGAAGACTTGTCACCCCGATCTGAGTGGCAACAACCCAGCGTCCACTGCTTTTTGCATATTTGTAAACGAGATTTATGAGGTATCCACTCCTCATCTGCTTACACTCAAATTTCTGACAGTCTGGAAACTCCTGCACACTAGCATTTACTATTTCACAGTTCTCACACATTCAAACGATGTCGTTTTGGGCAACATGTTTTCTGACAAGCAATCATTTGTGGTGTTGCAGGTGCTTAGCGATCCGGAGCAACGGATAGTGTACGATGAGATTAATGGCTTCGCACCAACATCGGCTAACCCTTTCTTAACTACAACCCAAGAACGCGATCATGCGTTTGTTGACGAGTTCAGCTGCATTGGTGAGTTGCATTGGCAGCTTGGGAGTCTGATCTATGCAATAACCCTAATTTAGTACCTGATAATCATCTTTTGGGATGAATCAGGCTTTAGATTACTATTTAGAGGAATGGCCATGGTATTTGTGTCAAGTCCAAGTCGATCCAAGTCCAAGTCGGTTCTCATACATAACCCCTTTCCTCCAACGAGGTCAAGATGGTGAAGATCTTCGCCTCTCTCAATGGTCCCTAATGGTTTTCGAATCCTCTACCTTAGTCTGTGTTTCATTAGTATTTAGTGTGGGCGGATCTGAATGGATTTGTGCAAAATTGTGTGCAGGCTGCAAGAACTGTGCCCTTATAGCTCCTGATACTTTTGAAATTGAGGAAGATTTTGGTAGAGCTCGGGTTCATTGCCAGTCGGGGTGTGCTCCAAGAGCTCAAGAAGCTATTGACACATGGTAACATCAAGCTCTGTGCTTAGCCTCTCCTGCAATAGAAGACTCTTAGATTAATGTTACCTTAAAATATCGATCTAATGTTAATCTATTGGGAGGAGCTTTTGAGATGAGCTCATTGATGATTTAGCTCGACATTTGAGTGTTACTGAAACAGTGGGTTAGATGCTCTTCTCCTTTGGAAAAAAAACTTCGTCTTGGAAACTAAATACATTGTAAGACATCCCGTGTTCTGATAAGAGGGTTCGTTTTGTTTTTTTCCAGCCCTGTAGATTGCATACACTGGGTGACAGCTGCACAGTTGACGCTCCTTGAGGATGAGATGAGGAGGATTGAGCGCGTTAATGTGAGCACTTCAGTGTCAGCGTCATTATTCTTGTCAGAAATGTTTTTATCCTTATATGAAAGGAGTAATCGTCGTCTCTGGTTGAATTTTTTTTGTTTTTTGGCTTCCTTGTCTAAGCTAGATGATACTATTAGTGTCATTATAAAGCATTTGACTACATGTAGGAGTGTGATTTTTGAAAGATCAGTACAGAGCCATGGTCATGTTGGGTACAAGACCCAAATCTGTTGAGGTCCAATTTTTGTCAATTGTGAATGATTTCTTGTGCAAGTTCAAACTGGGAGGTCAACCCCATTTTCATTCAAAGATCAGTGACCGTATCCATTTTAAGCAAGTCGTGTTTGCACTGCGGCTTGTGCACCATGAAGGTTTATTGCTGAAACTCTTATGGTGGCTTATGATGTTCAGGTTGCCATGATGATGTCTGGCATGGGTTTTAGGTCACCCAACGTCTTTGCCCAGGTGCTTAATCGACTCCTTATTTTTGATTGATGGTCAATTTCCCTTCAATTTTTAACTGTGTCCTATAGGAAGTTTCGGA
This sequence comes from Rhytidiadelphus loreus, assembly GCA_947034895.1. Taxonomy (NCBI): domain Eukaryota; kingdom Viridiplantae; phylum Streptophyta; class Bryopsida; order Hypnales; family Hylocomiaceae; genus Rhytidiadelphus; species Rhytidiadelphus loreus. Next base: position 17,911,327 of record OX344764.1, on the reverse strand, counting down.
AGATGATTCCATTGTTGAAATACTTACTTTAGAGTTGTTGCAAGAGTTCTTAGATTAATCTGCACTAGTTGAAAGGAGGTATTTGGGGGTATCAAGCCATATTTAGTGCCAGATCTTGGTTTCACAAGCCCCAAAGGGCTGCACCATTTGGGCCCTATGAAACCATGCTCTGGTAGCTTGATGTCACCAATCTAAGTCCATCTTCTCTAGGGGATTTTGAGCTCCCTCGTCTTCATCATTTTCGTGATTATCTGAAATGCTGAATTGCATTGCTAGAGAGATATACAGTAGTCACTGGATGTGTAGTTTTGAGCCGGACTTTGTGAGTAATGTGCGTTGTTTGGTTCCTGAATCGGGTCTTGCAGGCAAGTTGGAGATGGGAGAAGCGGCAATCTGAGGCACTGGTATGTATTGGAACTCCTCACACCTGTTAGCTTCGTAACCTTTGTAATGATTTGCAAAGTTTTTAATATCAGGAAAGAGATGAACTTTGTTAGAGTATTAGAGATTTATCTGGCTGAGGTATTCGATTAGTACTTAGCTAAGGACCCTGATTTCATGCTGAAAATGAATGTCACCTGCAACCAATCCTTGACTCTCCTGGCTTGAATCGTCAGGGTTTCCTATTGAAAGACAAATTTGTACTGTCTATGTATTAAAATTTGTATGCCTCGTCAGAATCGTGCACGGATTCGGATGATGAAGGAGAAGGGGAAAGACGCCCCTGGAGCATTTTGGCAAGGGTGGACCGTCTTCGGAGGAGACGAAGATTTCAGGCCAGGTACCGTCTATTGATTGTTGCTGAGAGTACTTCTTCCCTTTCTTCCCCTCCTGGAGATCAATTTTACAAAATCGAAAATCTACTTCAAACCAATTCTTATGCAATTTCAAAGTTGTACGCCGCTAAATAAGTCACAGCAGTCAACCCCATTTCTTTCCAATCAAATACTACACTAATTCGTCCTAATACTGCCTGTGACACTACTTTACCAAAGTAGTGCACACTACTATGAATTGGTGCAGGCTGAAATATTATTGTATAATTTTTCCAATTTCCTCAAAAATAAAATTTTGTGGTGACATGAATTTTCTGGGGTGATGTTAATTTCCCCCCTCACTTAATTACGGGCTCGCTTAGTAGAACGGACAGTCAGATCAGTGTACTTACTAATTGAAGGCTTAACAAGAGCAAGAATAATTTAGTTCTCGATCGGTAACAAGGCTCAATCCATGTACGTACGAGACCTGACAGATCATGTCCCTAACGATTTTAGTATCGCTTCTTGCAGATGGATCGGAAGCAAGAGAGCGTGCAGCAAAGACAGCAGCAGCTTCTCGGCGATGGCGAGAGTATTCAAGACAGAACTCAAGCCTCCGGAGGAGCGCAGGGTCGACATTACCTTCCAAGTCCGGAGCTCACGAGGAGAGGATCCAGAAGAAGAAGACTGCTGCCAAGTACACTTAGCTTCAATCTGTTGCAACTAAGCTACGTGACGGAGTACTATTTTATTATCGACTTCCCAGTCACCTCCAATCATGACAGTTTTCTGATCGATCGATTTCTGGTTCGATCGATCAGGCTGTTGATTTTCAGGTACTCAGGTTGTAAATTCGATCGAGCAGGTATAACTTAGGCTGCACATAGGTGAAACAGATGCCTTCTGCAGTCTCGTGGATCTTGCTTAATTGGGCCATGCCACATCCTCCTACGTATATTGCCTTCGTACTTCGATCAGGTTTCTGTAGGGTGGAATTACCGGTGTCTATGACGGAGGACTCGAATTGAAGTGATTCTTCTCTACTACGGGTAGAGAAACCATCGATCGAGAGGTTTCAGAGATTTGTACTACTTCAAGGGATTCCTTGAAGTGAGCTTTCGGTTTCGGTTAACGTTGTAATTATCTCTGTTACTGTGAATACGCAAAGTTTTAAGACTGTTCTACAGCAATTTAAAGGTTGCGCAACGCGACGTACAATGGTTTGGAGACTTAGGCAATGGGAAAATCAGAGGCTTTACTCTCTCACATTATCAGACATAACCTTACTGGTTGGATCTTGTTATGCTATTTAACATTTTTGGTTGCGTCAAAATTATTGTTAATAGGCCGAATAGAATGGCTCAATGTATGAAAACTGTGACATTTCAAGGTAAACACATGGGGATTTTCAAAGGGGGTACATGTGGCAATAGTTTATTTGTTGTCAAGTTTTTTGGAAGGGGCACACAAGGCAAAATTTCAGATTGTGAAATTGTCAAAGACGTACACATTAAATTGTTTGCCTAGGCAAAAAAAAGTTGTTAAATGTGCATTCCAAAAAAAGAATGTTGAAAACTACAATGTTATGTACCTTGTTTTTTTCATACGTTTTTCCTTCTGTGCAGATGTGTTTGCCACATTTTCTACACCAACACTTTTCTTTCACTGCAATGGTAGTGAATTGAGATTCTTCTGATTTTCCTTTGCCCGCTGCTCCTTTCATTCTTTGAGACATGGGTGGTGCCATCATGTATCCTTGTCCAAAACGAAGAAATTATAAGCAAGATTTCTGTCAAGCTATAATAGTATCAAAGAGCACTCAGAAGCTGCAAATGCATATCAAACAACATAGAAACTACACAGGGGGCTCATTGTCTGTTCCCGGTGAGCTCACAGGGAAAGTCCCGGTATTTCCCTTGGATCGTCCTTCACTAGCGAAGTGTTTCCCGGTGTGCCGTTTCGACGCGCTGGAGCAGGCTCGGTATTAGGGTCGGATGGGAGAGTACGTGGTTCTCAGGATGAACTAGCCCTTAAGTTAGTCACAGCAACTCCGACGGAATGAGAGCCAGTGTATCACTAGTGGATGAATGGGCCATTTTTTTATTATGAGCTGGAGTTCGTTGAAGACCAGCAAATCAAATCAAGGAATTAGATATCTTAATCAAAATTTGGATTGAAATGTGGTACAAGTAACACACTTGTATAAAAATAAAAAAATTTAAACCTCTTCTTAATTTTTTAATAATTTCATCACACTTATTAGTGAATTTTTTTAATGCAAATAACTTTTTTTCAAAGATTCTTCAACGAGAATTCTTCTTAAAAATCTCTAGTACAAATTTCACAAAATTGTAAATTATTCTAAATGACATATATAATTGACTAAAACATGACTTCAAATTTTTAATGTTATTATAATTAAATCCAAAAACATCCAAAAACTATGGAAAATTTGAAAAGGATAACAAATGTTTCCATATTATTTTTAATGATGATCTAAAGATTTTTGGGTTTAGGGTACAAGGCATGTGAAAATATGGAATCATTCTTTAGTCAATAATATTAATATGGAGTCATATTTCTAAAATTTGAGCAATTCTTACTCGAAAATTCTAAGTAAGGATTCTCATTCTACTTACTAAAAAATTCCTATTCTACTTACTATGAGGGAAAAAAATTTAAAATTTTAGTTTAAAGATTTTATGGATTTTTTCTTGTCCAACAAGTCATTTTGTTGCCTACTTGTAGTATAACTTTTGTTCCCACACTTCAATTGAAATAAAAATTACATTTCTAGAAAGAAAATTTCTTTTTCCATCTTGTGAAACTATATGGATTCAAATGAAGACATCATTTCACATGCTTTCCTTCAACATTATTTTAACTTTTGCTCCCGCACACCAATTGAAATAAAAATTACATTTCCAAAAAGCAAATCACTTTTTCTATCTTGTGAAACTATATGGATTCAAATGAGGACATTGTTATTCATGATGTCCTTCAAGATTATTTAGATTGATTAGACAATTTAAGTATTTTGAATATTGCCACTTATAACTAACTTATTAGTGCCTCTATAATCTATATTGCCAAAAGTAACTATACATATTTAACTCCTAAATGCCCAAGCCTTTTGAAGTGTGTTTTTCCTATTAAAAAAGAACATAGGCTTCCAGTTATCCCCAATGAAGCAAATAGTTTTTTTTCCTTCCAAAATCTAAACTTATAGATGTTTAAAGAACTTGCTTATTATTGAGTATTCCAATTTTGAGTGTAAAATTCCATAGGAGTTCTCATATAATAACAAGAAAAATGTAATAATTCTATTTTTAGTATGTTGATCCTCCCCATAATATTTGAGAAATTTGCAGACAAGTAATTTTTTTTCAAAGATTCTCTAGTAAGTGGAATGAGAATTTATCTAAGATTTTTTAGTGTAAGAATTTCACAAAATTTTGAATTTTTCTAAATGGCATATATATAATCGACTAAAATTAGACTTCAAATTTTCACTTTCCTTGTAATTAACTCCAAAAATCTCCAAAAACTATGGAAAATCTGAAACATGTAACAAATGTTTATATATTATTTTTAATGACTCAGGCAATGACATGGGGCATGCTAGTTTACATGTGTAACTATTTTATATGTATAAAAAGTTTTTTTCCACTAACAAGTTCAATTAGATTGTAAAAAACAAGGTTAAAATTGTTATTAAATTTCCAAAGTTTATTTAAATGAATTCTTTGTTATATATATTGCAATATGTCCAAAATTTGTTTGAACAATCTAATTTCTTAATTAGTTTGTTTTGTCTATTTTTGAAATTATGAGAGCTATTGTAGTTTAAGACTTTTTATATTTATTTCATGTCTTATTGGTTTGAAAGTTCACTGATATTATATTTTCTTTTCAATCATTCCTAATTTAATCATATTATTACACACCAATCGTAGAACTTGAGGTCCCAGGGCCCTTTCAAAATCAAATACCACTCAAGACTACCATTTCTCTTGCAAAGAGCAAAAAGATTCAAAAATTGTATTATCTACACATTCATACATAAAATTTGTACTACATTAGTATAAGAATCAAAATTTCCTAGAGCACAAATTATCCAAATGGAATGAATTAAATATTTCTATACAAACAAAAATGCAATCTTAGAGGGAAAAAACTCACAAATTTTAATTCAAATATTTTGATGATTTTTTTTATCAAATGAATCATTTCTTGACTGATTGTCGTATAACTTTCACTATTGCACACCAAATGATATAAAAATTACAAAACCGAAAAGCTTTTATTACTTTTTCTATCTAGTGAAATAATTTCATAAGGTGTGGAATGAGAATTTGAGCCTACTTGAACTTATACAAAATTGGAACTTTCACCCTAAAGATTAGTGGGACTCCAACGACTAAAACGAGGATGTAATTTCTTGTGCGATATTTGAAGATCACTTCAATGCTAGGATAATATAATTATATTAAAATTTCAAATCATAATTAACTTATTAGTGCCTCTCTACTATCAAAAGTAAAAACACCTAGAGGCATCTTAGTAAGTAAATGAACTTTGTTACCATTCTCAATTTGCCTTATTTCTTGTAACTTAGAGTTTATATATAAGACAAAGGTGTATCTCACTTGGAATGCAAATATCTTGCAATAGAAACGACAACATCCCAGGGTTATATATGCAAAGAAAACAAAATTTTAAAAGATTTTCACGTTGCAAAAGAATAGGAAATTTTTAGACGATTTGATTATTAAAATAATAGGCATTCATCTTTTACATTTTACATTTTCTTCCTAGAACATTTTTACTATTGCAATTAGTATGTTTCAATTCCATCTTCAAGGTATTTTTAATTCAATTTCTTGAGGAGTGAAACATGTTATCCTTTTCACGTGAAATGTAAATATATTTAAATCTACTAAGTTGAAGTGTTAGAAATTTCTTCTACTAATTTTTTATTATAATCCATCAAAAGATCCTATGGTTAGTTATACAATAAAACAATTATTAAATATTTTTCCTTTCTATAATAGAAATGGTAGTTTCAAGTGTCTTTTGATGAAAAAAAGGCTTCAAGACTTCAAAGGTTTAAAACACAAAACACTTATAGTCGGTAGTATGATAATATTCTTCTATATCCACTTCTCTAATGATAATTTTAAGAACTTAAAAGTGTACAAGAATTTGAAAATGAAAAGTGTAAGGAATTATAAAGTTTCTTTTTTAATACCCAATTATGTTTTAATAATCTTCAAAAATATTTGCTACAAATGAAAGACAGTCCATGCCCTACATTTTTGTGTCAATGATGCAACTACATTTCTAATCTTGGATCATTCTTAGGTACAAGATATCAATATATCACATGATTGCAAATACATCATAATAGGCTTCCATTGGTGTTCAAACCTTATGTCCAGGGTGAATTGACCCCTTCTTCATCCATAAGGAAAAATGTGGAAATTTTTTATTTGCCACACATGACAAAATTTGCAAATTTTGAATTCATGTTTGTAGATAAAGGCCCCTAATTAGCTTACAAGGGAGGTCAATGATTATTTTTGTGATCGTCCTTCACAATCCTTTGTTTTCTAGTGTTAGGGTCAAATGAACAAGTCATGCAATGAAACTTGAGGGGTTTGTCCCAACCCCTCTTTGAATTTTGTTCCAAACTTTTGATTAGAGGCTTGGAATCCCAAACAAATTTTTGGAGATGAAAGTTAGTTTGATTTACCCACTTTTCTTAGTTCAATATTTAAAAATATGTATATTCTACTATGTGTATATGAGGTTTGAAGTTCTACATTGCACACAACTCTTGTGTTTTGATAATGAGTGGTCAAGCTCTCATCTTGAAATTGTTCCATACCCTTTAAAGATTCATGATGCACGATGAATTTCATTATAAAAATAATCTCTCCACCCTTTATTTAGTGTACATGAAGTCTTTTCAATATTTGGGATTTCTTTACAATCCCTTGGATTTCAGAAGGTCATTGCTTTATTTTCAAAATTTTAAATTTTGATTATTTATGGTCATCGGATCAAAATTGGTAATCAAATGTTTGGGCTACACGAGCTCCCTAACTGTTGAATAAAGCACGAACCATGTGGGAACTGCGGTAGTTAAAAAGAATTATTTTCTTTTAATGTTGAAGTTTTATCTTTAAGCACATGATGTTTGCAAATGCCAGGTGGGTGGATTAGCTTGATTTAATGTGGGTGGATTAAAGTATGTTTGTACTTCATGTTAAAGAGTGTGGTTATTGAGGGTCTTAAGAATGAATTTAGACCTACTTGAAGACCGGATTCACATTGCAAACATCATCCCTAACACTAAGTGGATTAGCTTGAGTACGGGTGGTTCTAAAGGCCTGAATACTAGTCAATGAGCTCTCCCAGTGGTAGTCGGCGAGCTCTTCTAGTGGTAGTCGACCAATTCATATACTTCTTCACAAGTTCATGGATCAACCTATTCCGCAAAGGACAGATGCTATTGTAGCCTTTGAATTGGCTGATGTAACTCTTCGTAAACATTTGATAAAGATGGGAGAACCAGGGTTTTGTCTACCGTGGCCACAAGTTTCGAACATCATGTACTGTCGTCAAAATAAAGAAGAATCATTGAAGGTGGACATTGTTGTTATTAGAGAAGTGATTTTACCACAATATTTACAAGATATTGGTCCAAGCGAAGGTGTGGATGGAGATGACCCTATGAAGGCTATGTATTTTTAAGCATCTTAGAATTACAAAATCGGGACCGGGGCATGTACAAAGTTGCTATTAGAAGTAATAGAATACGGTGCTCATGGACATGCCTTCTTGGTCATGTGGAAGAAAGTGGGCTTCCCATTGCCTTTGATAGTATTCATAATACACCCATACGTTGGCAAGGGATTAAACTAATTCCGAATTATAATAGAGGTTTGTTAAGGTAGTAGTATACACTATACAATTTCAATGTTGGAGACTCTAGAATTATAGGTATTATTATTTTTCAAGAGTATCATACACTTAAATGGTGTTGTCTTATCAATCATTTAAAATAAATTTGAGTAATTTTCTAAAAATAGAATACTAAAAATTATTTCATAGCAAAAAGCATGTCTTTTTTATTTCTCTAAGTGACCTCTAAAACTGAGCTTCACATATCTGTTTTTCAATTATCTGTTTTTTAAATACATGCTTATATTAAGGCAAACACTATAATCTATTTATTTGAGGTTTAGAGGTAAAATCAAAATCTATTTATTTGAGGTTTAGAGGTAAAACCATCAAAAAAATTCTCAAAATTTCAAAAAGAGTCCAATGCCTGCAAAAACCTGCTTTGTGGCATCATACATGGAGAAGAATACATCTACAATTTTTCAAGAAGAACCCCCCTGGCACAAAAAAGTTGTGGGCTACTTTGTACTTTGTGCCTAATGTGCCTAATGGGATTTTCGGGGTCAATATTAAATGAATGTGCACAAAAAAATTCCACAATCTTTGCTTGTATGGATTATAATATATATACGTTTTAGTGAAAAAGATTGAAGAAAAAAATAGCCCAAATTTATTTGCTAAGTATTCTTCATTCTATTTTGTAACTATTCCATTATAGAGACTTGTCAATTACCACTTCCACCATCTACATTCCATTACTTACTTGTATAAAATTTTTGTAAAAGCCATTTGTAAGATGTGGATCTTCACATTATAAAATGCAATGAATTTCAACACCCCTTGAAAAGACATGAGGTGCAATACACCATATATAAAATTGATATTACATGTTTTTAATGTAAATTGCCACTAAACAATGCACTTCTTCTTTGCTTATGAAGAGAATTTAAATTAAATTATTTTTTATTTTGAAAAAAATATAACTTTCACAACCTAGGTAAAAAAGTCACAAAACAAAACTTTTGCACTCCTCTCTACATTAAGCTTTTCATTCATAGAAAAAACGCAACCTCTCACACTATGGAAAAACAATGATTGAAATTAAAAGTTTTAAGGAATGAATGAATTAGAAAAATATTTTAAAAGTTTTCTATTCATATCAAGAACATAACCTCTCACACTACAACAAGCCGTTAAACTCCTTTGGGCAAAAAAGATATTGAATACCAAAGTTTTTATAAATTAATAAATTAATAAATTATTTTTAATTTTATTCTAGCTATGGCAACAACATTTTATACACTAGTCCATACCTTAAGTTAGTAAGACTACTTCTTATGTTATTGTGTTTTCTTTGTTCATTTGGTTGTTACATTGAGACCTCCTATGTCTTAAGTCCTCCCCTCACATCCATGGTATTGTTGCAAAGCTCTATATGAGGAGGGTGCATGGACTTCAATTTGTGGCAATTTGACCTAAAATGTCAAACTCATTGAAGTTCAAAGTTTTTATGAATTAGAAAATTTAATTCAATTATCTTTTATTTTAGAGAAAACATAACTTCTACATTGCATTGGTCCAAACACAATGAAACAAGGCCTTTGCACTCCTTAGTGCATAAAACTCTATATTTGCACGGATAATACAACCTCTCACATAGCAACAAAGTTTTGAATTTAGCAACAACAAAATTTTACACTAATTGTCATTCCACTTGCAAAAAGAAATCTTCCAAAACTTATACTTGTAAGAAAAGTTTCTTGTCATTAATAAGTTTGATTAAATTATTAATAAGTAAAAAATTGTTCCTCACTTTCTCTTCGAACAATCATTTCAAACAAAGATTTCACTTGCATTTCAACAATTTCTAAAATATGTTTGGAAAATCTACAATTCTAAAATGTGTTGGATAAAATAAAAAAATCCATCTGTAGTGAGTTGCCCAAAGTTACTATGTTGTCAAAAAATGTAGTTTGGTCTTTCAGGGGTTAATGTTTGTTTTGATGATTTCAAATGAAGTGTTTCTTCTTTTGGATTTTGTTAAACATTGTGCAAGTACAATTTGATTGAATTTTACAACAAATCCCTTCTTTATAATATTATTTTATTGAGCTTCTAGAAAATTGCTCTGAATTGAACAAGAAACCAACATTTTGATAAGTTGTATAATGTTTTCCTTAATATATTGTAACCGTACTAATTATAGTTGGAGATGTTAGAGATAACATCGGAAAAGAAAACACAACCTTATTACTTATGGATTGAAAGATTATGATGTTTGACCATGAAGGTGCTAAAACTATGAAAGTGATTTGAAGTCTTCCAATTGCAATCCTCTTTTTACATGTCAAATTTAAAACATTGGTCACCAGAAAAACATGAGGTTAACCCCTCAACGCCCAAGGGGCTCAAAAGTGGCCTCACGTAGTTTGAGTCCAATTCAAAGTAATGTAACTTTTGCATCTAATGTCCAAATTCAATAAAACTTGTTGGAGAAGTTGTGAATACTTTTCTAGTTTATGTGGTAAAATTTTCAAATCAATTCAAGATGTATTAGTTTCTTGAAATCCAATCGAAGCTCACAAGTATAATTTGAGTTCACAAAACTGCACTTGATGGATGCAACTTTGGGGGCTTGTATCTCCTTCATACAGTGTTTTTTTTCAATAAAATTTATTGGATTATGTTCCCCTTGAAGTCTAGTTCTTGTGGTAAAATTTTCATATCAATCTAGGTTGTTTTGAATGTTTGGGAGCAATTTGAAGTTCAAAACCCTAATAGTTTTTCATTATAGTGAACTTTGGCGGTCTATTTCTTCTTCATACAATGGCCGTTTTCAAAAATTCTTTTTGGGAAAGTTGCACATACTAGTCTAGTTTGTGTCAATAAAATTTCATATCAATCCAAGAAATAATGAGTGACTGAGAGGTTTTTTTAGTAGAAGGAGGTTCAGCCTTGGGTGTAATTTTTGGCAACTTTTCTTGACATTTCAAAGCCATTTTGTAGACACAATGAGTCAATTGAATGATATTTTCTTTCACCAATGTATTTGTATGCTGATTTTCAAGCACTTTGTAGCTTAAAGTTTTTCCATTTGAAAAGGTTTAGAATTCAAATTTCACCTCTAAATGTGTTTTTAGAAAAATTTCAGCATCCTTTTTCAACACTAAAACATTCTAATATTTCAATCTACACGGTCAAATGACTTCAAATTTGATCCATGACATCTTCAACATGTGCACTACAAGATTGTACGGTTAAGATCTGTATGACTTAGTGACATTTAGATTTATAGAACTTCAAAAGGTATGATGTTTTTAAATCCAAAAAGGCCTTGGGCTTTGAGGGGTTGAAGGGTATAACATGCATAACCCCAATCAATTTAGAGCTTCTCAAAATCTGCTATACAATTTTTTTAAATGAATTTCTAATGTTATTTTTTCTCTTAGATCTAGTGTATTTGAGGCTCATTTCTAAGCCCTAAACACTACAAAAAGTCAAGATTGCAATGTACACCTTTGCACAAAATCTTGAATAGAAAAATCATAATCAATCATTTTGAAAATTGGATTTTTGATATTGAAACTAGACTCCATAAAGTAGTTTTCAGAAATATAAACTACTAAAAATAGCAACTTGGTTAGGTTTCATTTGATTTTAATGTATTGTCCATGCCCAAATTGGGTGCCTTGGGCATTTAGGGGTTAAATCCCTAAAGACAAAGATGATTAATATAGAAGTATGTTGAAGGTTGAAGATAAAGCCAAATTCCATAAGCTAATTTTGGCCCCAATTCCATCCGTTGCTTCATTCAAATTTGCCTAGAAAATATGCAAATCCCTTCAAGATTTAAACAAAATCAATGAATTAATGCCAAAATGCATTTTGTATGAATCTTTGATGAGTAGGAACTCAGATGCCCAATTAAGATATCTAGATTTGAAAACAAGATGATAATAGGCTTGTCTAAATTAATGAAGATTGAATTTTGCCTATTGACATCCCAATTAATTACCTCAAAGTCTCATCCCAATTAGCTCAAAGTCTCATCCCAATTAGCTCAAAGTTTCATCCTAGTTCAATAGCTCAAAGTCTCATCCCAGTTAACTCAAAGACTCATCTTAGTTAGCTCAAAGTTTCATCCTAGTTCAATAGCTCAAAGTCTCATCCCAGTTAACTCAAAGACTCATCTTAGTTAGCTCAAAGTCTCATCCCCATTAGCTCAAAGACTCAACTACTGTTTTATTTAGAAAATATGGAAAGACTGGCAGTGATATAAACCTAGTAGCATCTCTCTCCTCGGTCTGGTCGACCGAGCCTTCTTCCAATTTTCTATTGTGCCGTCATGGAGGAGGACCAAGCACTACCTGGAGGCAAGAATCTTCATGAAAATAGAGCAACACTTACGAGTTGTTGCCTTTTTGAAGGAAGGGAGCGCTTGCACCGGATGGAATTGGAATCCATAGCAGATTTTCATAGGAATCAGAGGAACTTTCAAAGCCAGATGGAGTTGTTCAAATGGATGGAAGAGCAACAGGTGGCTTCAACTCTTGAGCGTGAGTGTACGGAGAGAGAGGTAAGTAAGTTGAAGTTGGAAGTGGAGCAATTACAAGTAGTGTGTTCTTCGTCTCCTAAAGTTGATTTGAAAACTTCGACTGAGCATGGATGGATTAGTGTCTGTAGGAAAGCTTTGGCACCGATAATGCCTGAAGTGGTTAGGGTTAGGGCTCAGACAACGTCTGTGAAGCTAGGAGTCAGGAAGGAGAACATTCACCGGAACTTACCTAATTCAATTTCTTTGGACTTGAATGGCCCGAGCACTCTTGGAATTCTACCTGGACTTGTAAATGAGGTAGTTACGGGATTTAAAGATGAGGCAAAACCAACATCATTGAAAGCAATGCGTCATTTTCCTTTCGAAGAAAACAAAAGAAAAAGCAGAGACTTGGATGGGTTATTTGAAGGTAAATTAGATCAGCTTGATTCCTTCTTTTTTGGAGCAATTTCCATGTTTTCAGTTTGTGATCAAGTGGATGATTTGGATTGATTAGATTAAAACTATTTTTTAAATGTTCACTTCCTAGTACTGTAGCAGCAGTGGAACAACAGAGGTTGCAGCTTGGTGAAGTAACGGGGTGAATTGTTCTTCAATTCTCGTTTTAGCTTGTAGCTTGGTGAAGTAATGGGGTGAATTTTTGCAGGAACCCGTATCCCAATGTCCGTAAAAAAATCCAAAACCCTAGACCCTTTGGTGAAGCCTTCGTTCAAATTTGTGGAGTCTATTCGGAAGAAAGCAGAGAGGGAGAACCTACAAGGAACAACGTGTAAATTGTGCACCAAATTTTATGATGCTCTGAGCACTGGTGGCAATGCTCAAGGCATGGTGGAATCTCGGTGCAATCACCTCGAAAATTCTCGGCATCGGTTTCGCAATTTGCCTCCTGAAACTCCCGAAGGCTTTTGGAACATTGGATTCGACACTAAGTTGTGACTTCACTTTGTAGTTGCAATGGATTAGTAACACTTGTAGCTTATATCGTACGTGACAACTTGTGGTCATTAGCCCTACACCCTTCTTCTATCAAATTTTGAGGCAATCGATCCTCTTCATTTCAAGCTTTGGTGAGAAGTTCACACTTTGACCTAAATTTGACCTCAGTGTATGATTGGGGCTTGAAGCAACATTTTTGGTTGTTCACTTGTTTGTATTTTAACCCCTAAAGTCCCAAGGCCATTTATCTGTCAAAAACCACTCAAAACTACCATTTCTACTGCGTTTGTCCAAAAAAACAAAAAATATACTTTTTTTGAAATTGAACCGTAGGATCTTGAACTTTACTTGTTTGAGATTATGTGGTAAGAATTTCATGAAGTTTGACCGTACATATTGAGAGATAGGAGCATTCAAAGTTGAAAAAACAAGTTTTTTTGAACACTAGCCTGCAATTTCAGATGACTTTGATCTCTATTTGTGGAAAAAATGTGCACTATGAAATTTGAATTTAAAATTTATTGTCTTGAAGAATTGAGTTGGGAGTCTAGGATAAAAAATTCAAAAAATAAAAACTTCATTTCCATACTTCAAAAAATTGTCAAGTAGAAGTAGGTCCAAGATTGAAAGAAAAACTAAATTGTTAATAGCTCTTAAATGGGATTGAAATACAATAATCCCAACGGTGAGATTGTTCTAGCAAGCAAACTTAACCTTTTCAAAAAAAAAAATTGAAAAAATTTGAAAATTGCATTCTGAAATGAATCCTATAAGTTATTTTTTCAAAAAGATGCTTAGATTGCCCAAAAAATAAGATTGTTCATAACTTTCACATCACTAATCAAAATGGAATGAATCAAAGCTTCAGATGTAAACAAAAACATAATATTTGAGAATTTTTATTTTTTTAAATTTATTTTGAATTTTTGCAATATTTTTTGTGCTGCCCGCCGAGTTCAGTTCTAGGCTTTTTGTGGTATAACTTTTGCTTCCGGGCACTGATTGAAATAAAAATTATATTCCCACAAAGCTTATCAACTTTTATATCTTCAAAAAAAGTTTTAAGAAATCAGGGTAAAATTTCAGCCCATAGGAACCTGCCCGAATTCCAAATTGTCCCCCAAGGGGACAATGGGACTTTAGGGGTTAATGTGCTTGATTCTCTGTGTAGTCCCTTTTGAGACGGTGATTGTCATATGGTAGAGAGTGAGCGGAGGGTGCCAAAATTATTGGGCTGACATTTGTGGATTGCTCAGTGGTTCCGTTGCAGATCGAATTATTGGATGCTTGAGCACCTGGCGCGGATTTGTACAAATATTGTACAATTTGTCAAACCCTAAACCCTGTGCTGTGGTTACCTTCTGCACGTCTATGGCTTGTTCTTTGTAATCAATCTTTTGCTTAAAAAATTTGGGTCGAAATCAGTGTGGAAGTTAGTACGTGAGATGATTACTCATGATCATAAGAGCAAATGTAGAAGCAAACTGTCGAGAAAGGGATTTTAAATGTAACCGGATCTGGAGTAAATCACTGTCCAGCCGATCTTTTGAGAGTAAGTTGCTAGTATCCTTCGTATCTGTCCAGAGTGAGGATGATGGGTGAGCTTTTGACGTACATTTGCACCGTCAAGATGTATATGTGGGAGCATATTTTTGCTGGTCGAATCATGGAGACACAAACTCGTGAGCTGAAACAGTTATCTCTATGTCAAGCCTTCCAATCTGCGGAAATAATCGATTTTAGATATGTTCCTTGACTCAATCACCTGTAATTCTTCACAAGTCGAATACTTCTTGTTTTGTGCTCTCTAGAGGCAAATCCTGTTTTCATATTCTCTGTAATTCATGACCTTAAAGCCTTGTTTGTGGAATGTCTTCAGATTAGTAAGTATCTGGACGTGTTTTGTGTCTACTTCTGGGAAGGAACGCCCGTGCTCTTTACCATCTTCACACTTGGTCTTTATGTGGTCACGAGGCACAAGCTTGACGCAGCCACGGTACTTTGAGAACGTGAAAATGCTACGGATGGATCTTTTTTTAATTTCTTTCTCCTTCTCGTGCGTCTAGAGTCTTCATTTCTATTCTATGTTGGAGGTGCCTTGCTACCGGATTAATCGATAATGTATTGTTCCAGTCATGTTATTACGGAACATCCTTGTTGACGAATCGCTAATTGTGGATTCATTTTCCAGGCTTGTCATATGTTCCTGCTAAATGTGTTGGACGAGGTGAGACATCTTGTCCAAGAAAACACAACAACAACAGTTGGGGAAGCTCTCGATGTAACTACTTTGCAAATGATGGCAGTTCTAGTGTCTGATTCTCGAAACAATATTAGGTTAGTGATGGGCATTTTATCTTACCCATATGCTTCAATCATATTTTTCTTGTATTTTAATATTATTTACTTGCCAAGGTTGCCACAATTTTTTAACGAAACAACTCCCCCTGCAGTCCCTTTGGAATTGATGTATGTGGACAAACTAGCACGAATTTTTGATGTAAACAAAAAACGTGGCTCTGGTCGCAGAAATGTGGCTTCAAAAATCGAATTGCCTGTAGAACCACAGGACGAGTTTCCTACAGAGGATATTGCTTTTAATATTCATGTTCCGATTTGAATGGATTCTAGTAATTCGGCACGGAATCCTGTTAACATTTATGAGATGCTGCGGGGTTTACAACATGTTAATGATTGCACACGTACGTTATCTCAAGTCAGAAAGCTGTTAATTTTGCTGTTTATATTGGTCTATACATATACTTCCTGCAAGCCCAATTTCTTCAAGTACTAAGTTGAGTTTGGGGAAGATGAATTTCCGCATTCTATTTCTCGTTGAATTTACATCTTTCTTTAGCTTTTGACCCTGATTAGAACTTTTGTGCTTGTGGCAAGCTTGGTGGACTCTATTAATCATGTTCTCGAGCTTCTCTGTCTTTCCACCAATGAGAAGAGTTGTGCTTCTGAGGTGCTTAGCTTAATTAGCCTCATTGTTTTGATTCGATTCACTAGAAGAAAACTGCGTTGAAAATTGCAGTTTTGCGTGGGCTGAAATTTGTTGAAACCTACGTTTCCAATGCAGAAATCTGTGTTGGAATGCATTTTAACACAGATTTCTAAGTTGGAAATAGAGGTTTCAACAAATTTCAGCCCACGCAAAACTGTGATTTCCAACACAGTTTTCTTCTAGTGATTCCATACACTATTATCTTCAATTGAACCAATTCAGCATGGGTGCACACCCAGTGAATATCCTCATCTGTATTGTTGCATGTACATATTTTGCTAACTTTGAACTTGGAGTTGACATTTTGGTGTTTATGGTATCTCTTTTCCAGGTTGACTCCCAAGGAAACGAAGATTTACGGCGCAAACTGTTGAAAGAACAGCGACAAAAAGAAATTCTTGAGGAGTTTGCTGCCAAGTGAGTAGTCAATCTGTTAAGGAGGCACTTAATATTTGGTATTCGAAACGGAATGTAATGTGTTTGAGTTCGCTTCTAAATGGTAGTTGCACGATGTGATTTTGTGTCTACAAGGTTCTCTCTTTTTTTCTCTGAATTTTTCAATATCATGAGAGTATTTTACTATCCAACACGTTGCTGTAAACGTATACAATCCACAGGACGTTATGTATTTTCCCGGAAGTTGTTGCATAGACTTACGAAGTATTGCATGTTTCTACATTTGAGTAGTAGTTATTGATAATGGTTCAGGATTCGAAATCACCCCTAAATATTTGTCTTTTGGTTTAACTGAAAGAGCACTATGTTTGGGGTCTCAGATTGGTATCACTGGCAGAACTGGAGCCAGAAAGTCAAGTATCCTCAATAGCCTGTTCCGTTTGACACCAATCAGTGCAGGGAGCATTGTGATTGATGGAGTTATTACATCTCACGTTGCCCTTTAGCGCCTACGATCCCAGCTCACAATCATTCCTCAGAGCCCCTTTGTTTTCGGAGGAAGTATTCGGTAATCAAACGATTTTCTACTCTCCTCACATATGTTGGTTGATTTTCGTGTTTAAAAGATCGACCTTGTGCATTCCTTTTCATAATCTAGATCGACCTTGTGCAGGAAACCACATCGATCTGAAATCAACAAGAGTAATTGTCACATAATTTGATAGAATTATTTGGGTTGCACTATCCGCAGGGAAAATTTAGACCCGATGAATTGTGCAAGTGACTCCAAATTATGGGGAGTTCTCGAAATGTGTCATCTGAAGGAAGCGGTGACATCTGCGGGAGGATTGAGTGGACCTGTAAGAGAGGGAGGAGAGAGCCTCTCGCAAGGACAAAGACAGCTTCTATGTCTAGCACGTTCGCTCTTGGGGAATGCTCACGTAAGTCAACACAATATTTGAGCTGGTATTTTTTGCTGCTTCATTTCTTGATCTCGTTGTAAAAAGAATCTTTTTTTTAATATTGCCTTTTGATCAAATTTTTCTGTTATTAGGACTTGAATCTTTTGCTTATTGAGGACATTGCGCACTTTTTTTTTTTTTTTTTTCTTCTAGTATCTTATGATTTTTTTTGTTCTACAGGGTTAGGTCTTGCTTCAAACATTGCAGAGCTGACGTGATTCTGCTGTTGTTGCTGTAACAGGACTAAGCAATGGGAGAGTTAAGCCTCAGCTGGAGTAGTTAAGCCTTAGCTTTTAGTTGACAAGTGCTGGACTACTAGCTAGGGATATCAATTAGGTGTAAGATTTGAGTATGTGGTATCGCATTGGTCCACAATTGTATTTTTCATCCATTCCTATATCAAATCTTCATCCATTATTTGTACATCCATTATTTGTACATCCAATATTCATATTTTCATCCATTTGTAAAGCAATATTTCATCCATTTTAATCAATCCATTTTTAAAGTTTCATCCATCCAAAAGCATTTTTTTCATCCAATTCAATCCATCCAATTTGTATAATTTCATCCATCCATGAAGCAATTTTTCATCCATTTCAATCCATCCAATATTTGTGATTTCATCCATCCACAAATCAATTTTTCATCCAATTCAATCCATCCAAAATTTTGGTTCCGTCCATCCAAGATTGTGATTTCATCCATCCAAAAAACAAAATTTCATCCTCCTTGGTTTCATTCCGAACCAAAGTTTCCCTATGTGTTCCCCGTTATTTTTTTCCCGGTATCCCTTGTAGTTTCCCCGTGAGTCCCACTTTTCTCAGTGTTAAAAAAATTCCCAGTGTTCACTTCAAAACAAAGGCGAACACCGAGAATTTTGCCCTTTTCCCCCACCGGGAATGCGAAATGAGCCCCTTGTGCTATCAACACACACCTTTACTATGTCCTACCTTGGAAATTAACAATTTGGTTTCACTCAAGATACACCTCTGATCCAACATTCAACTCTACACAAAAACTATTGAAACAATTGAGCTTTGTCAAGCAAACAAGCTACCATCATCCAATAGCAGATTTGGCAAACTAGAGAACTGTAATTCCATGCGACAATTACTGCCTCCGAAGGTTCACGCGACTGAAAGTGAACTAATAAGTAAAAACAACAGAACCGCGACTAGAATTAAACCACCTCACAACTCCTAAGTCCAACGTCGCACTTCAAACATCCAAGAAGTTTAGCTTTGAATTTTAGCCTCGAAGAAACCACCAGCCTCGAAGTTCAGCCTCAAAGAATCACCTCCGATGTCCATGCTCGCATCTTCGACGTTCATACAGGAATTTCAAGGACAAATTTCTGAACCCTAGTGCCGCAATAGGCAAATTCTCCTCCTTCGACAACGCGTAGCAGCAGGCAAACTCTCCTCGGAAGACCATGCGCGGTGCAACGCCAAACCCTATCTCCGCGGTGGGGAGATCAACGGCCCCATCATCGCCTTGCTACATCAACGGTTCCTCTGGTATTTTTGACTAGTTAGTGCTACTTAGATTGACAAACCTCGCTCACCGCCTTTCGTGGAGTGAATGTAAAATCAAATCAATGGTGCTTGAGGTTTTTTTTATTTTCCCAAAAATGATCTAACGGTCCTTGTTTTTTGGCACCCGAGGGGGCATAAAACGGATCTGCCTAACACTTTTCTGCTCATTGTCATTGACATTGTCATTGTAAAGTATGCAAATCATGCAAATTTTTTAAAATTTGAAGACAATAGAACATGTATGTCCAAAATGTTTCCTTAAACCTTCAGGGGTTCTAAAAATTTATTAAAAAAAATTGCAGTATATTCAAATATTTATTCAAGTAATTTTATATATAATTATTTTACATTGTTCAATCTTTTCAAGACACTTGATCTTTTAATTTACGGAGTATAATATAGTATATCCTCACAATATAAAAACATGACTACTGTAATCCTTCAATCTAAGGAAACATTTATTTTATTGTAGCTTTTAAATTTTACATAGACCTTCATGTCTCTTGCACAATGAGCCCCAAACCCCAAACCCTAAAACCCTAAAACCCTAAACCCTATAGTCCAATCATTCTAATTTCTAAGCTTGCATAAGTTGAATTTATACTATCTCAATTTCAAAAACTAACCAGTCTTTGAAAGGAACACGGAAAGGAATGAAAATTTACTTTGAAATTGCTAAAAGTTTCTACATTTATTTCTTAAGGAGGTTTTATGGAAAATGATATACTCTCAAACATTTGTTGTGTACTTTTTCAATAACATTCAAAAATGAAAAAACAAAACAATAGCTCATAAAAAGTTAAATGAAACTGTGGAGTATGCTTAAAACTTGAGTTGCTAAGCCATAAGAAGGTTAGATTTTGTTTGATAAATGAAAACAATAATAGTCTGAGAGAACATGAAATATATTTTAAGTCTAGTTTGTCTAAATCTTTAAATCTCATGGTTTCAAGATTTATTTAGATGTGGAGAATGTTGAAATGGAATAGTTTTTTATTTTTTACAATTGACATTCTAAACCAATAAGAACCAATCCAAAATGCATTTTGACCCCCAAGGGGATAATGGGAGTTGAAGGGTTAAAATAAATATACAAGAACCTCACACATTCAAAAAGTTGGAATTCACCTTATGGTTGGGTTAACAATACTTGTCATTGTTGTATTCTTCTCACTTATCAAACACCTGTCTATTCCAAATAGAAAATAACAAATATCAGGGAATTTTTTAGATAATTTATCAACTCTCACTTGGCGTTAAGCATTTAGTGCAATTACACATATTCACATTAGCCATTGTTTGTATCTCCAAACTTACGTGGAGTCATTGTTGGCAAAGTTGTAAGTGCAATTTTAGGTAAGAAGCTACATTAGACTCTTCCATTTTGTTCAATCCCAATGCATTTGCTCATGAATGCCGCGAATGTCTTTACAATTTCTGTATTTTCTTAAATGATACCCACTATCCTCCCCATATTCTTTTGGAACTTACTTGCACTCTCAAGTCCCATTCATTTTCAATAATACATTCCAACTCTCATTTTATTTTATCAATGATATATTTTTCCAACTCCCAATTATAATTAGCATCCCTTATTTCTACTTTTCATTTTCATTTGACTTGGGTGCATCCCAACTCCATGATAATCAAATTCCAAGTCTCCCATTTATTTCCCCTCTACCACTCCCACACTTCACTTATTAAAAATAAATTTCAAGTCTCCCATTTATTTCCCCTCTACCACTCCCACACTTCACTTATTAAAAATAAATTTCAAGTCTCCCGGTTTCACCAGAATCTCTCCATATTCTTTTGGAATTTACTTGCATAATCAAGTTCCTTTCAAGTGATGAATTTTTTTATTTGGGAAGTCCTTGACCTCTTATTGAGTTTCAATGGCAATTCAATGATACTGTATTTTTGCTCCTAGTTTACCTCCACCTATTTTTTTCCCTTGGTGTAGCTAGGCACCTAATTTCCAAAATATTGGAAGTATAGCTTTTAGATTTTGTTATGGAAAATAAATTACCTTCCAGGCATTCAGTGGTTCAATGCCATAAATGCTTGGAAAATAGATAAAAATAGTTTTTTCTATTGGATTGGATATCATTTAAGGAAAAATTGAAATTGTAGAGACTTACATTGTACAGACTTACATTAGTACCTCCAAAAGAATGAATTGAATGGGACCTTGACTATCCCAAAGGACATTGGAAAGAACTTTCGATACGTCTATCTCCAGTACAACAAAATTGCCTCCATAGTCCAACTTGTTCCCTGCACCACAAATTTATCTCAGATTCAATAAGTTACATGCTCTCGGTGTACTGGTAGTTGTCCTTGCTTTAATATTTTACATAATAGACCTTGGACCATGTCAATGTTCTGCAAGAATCATGCTTATTTTGTTTATATTTGAGTTCAGCTTGCATCAAGTCAATTTGAATCTATTGAATCTTTTTCTTGTGATTGGTTACATCCAGTCACTGCAGTTCAATTAGTTCATCCACAAAATGAAATAAATCTTGTAAGCTATGCACATTTGAAAATATATGGCTTCCAATTTTCGAACCATCCATAAATCCATGACATTGCAATGTCGTTATGGATAGCTTCACACTCCCAACTACAATGGGAGTCAAGTGTTTTAAGAGTTTCAAATAGTTTGAGTTCACCGTGTCTTCATCAGTAGCTTCCTAAATCCAACTGCAATACAAGTCAAGTTATGCTAATTTAGGACCGAAGTGTCGAATGCCTTTTACTTTTCGACGACATGCACATTGAGTTCCAAACTGAGTGCAACTGAACCTTCCCTTTCAACACAACTGTCTTTGGGAGATATCTTGTAACTCTAGTTCGACTCCCTTTTCGTGCACAGAAATGCTCTACAAATGCATGCTATTTTTTTCTAATTCCTCGGCGTCTTTTGAAGAAAGTTTGTTTAGCTTTGTAGGTCTTTTTCTAGCTCCTCTTACATATTTTTTCTTCTTTCATCTCTCTAGCACCACCATGGACGGCATGCGCGAGGGCGGGCGCCTAGACATTTGTTTGCTTGATGCGTGGTTTTGGGAGTCCTTCCTCTCGTATTTTAGTACATCAACGGTGGTGGATTCCCCGATGATATTCAATGCCTGCGACAAATGTTTGCACTGCAAGAGTTAACAAATATGGCACAAGATGAATACAACCCCATAGTTGTCGAGACCGCTTTCAACTTCGAATGTCTCCCATTGTCTCTTGTGGACAAGGAGAAGGTGAACGAGGAGGAGTCCAAGTGAGGAATGGGATTGTCTCACTTCTCATTGGGGCTAGGCATACTATGGGAGCCAATTTCTGACTTGTGTTCATAGATCAAGTCTTTGAGAGCCTAGAACGATGGCACGAGGGATGCAACGGGGGAGATTAGGAGTCTCCTCGTAGAGTTTACAAAACATGCGTGGGCTCTATTTGGCCCCTTGACTTTGGAGAAGATTATGGAGGATGTTGTATCGCGGAGAGGAGTGTCGTCAGCCACACCTACTGTTTTGGAGGACTACAACAGCCATGGGGAGGATACTCCCCACGTTTTAGCAACCTACGTGCGGCGGAAAAAGTAATACAAGTAATATACCTTAAAATTTAATATTTTTTTCAAAAAAAAAATTATGGATAGATTTTACTACTTTAGAAGTTTATGTTTTGAATTATTGGTATTTTTTTATGCTAATAGTAATTAGTTATAAATTTTTGAAGAAAAAAGATACACTGTAAAGCTAAAAATAACTTTCACACCTCTATATTATATAAGAAAAAAGATTTGAAAAATGAAAAAATAATTCTATAGAATAGCTTTCTATTGAAAGTTCATTTTGGTTGAATATTGATGCAATAGTCATCTTCATGAGAGCTCTATAAATATTTTAGTTGGAGAACATGCCATTTTAGTTCATTTTTCAACCCTTTCTAGACAATATATCTTATGTTATTTGGAATTGAAATTTTTGTCAATAGAAACCTTTAGTCATTGTTAAACAAAGCTCAAAATTCTAGGATGAAATTATAGTTTATTCAAGGTGTATTACATGTATTACTTTTTCCACCGCCACACGTGGGTACCCCAAATGTAGTAAGAGTGTCCTCCCCGTGACAACAGCCACATGTCCAAGCTCTCGAAGTTCAACTAATAAAGTCGAAGAAATACGCGAGCAACATGACAACTTGCAAAAGTTGCTTAAGGAACAAAAAGAGAAGTGTTAAACGGAGCTTACCAAACTTGTGAGTGCAAGAGCACCCTTGCAGCGGCTTAGCGATCGAATGTTGGAGTTTACCCGATCTCAATCCCAGGTTACGTTACCTGCAAATAATTTCTCTGATGCTGGTGGCTCAAAGTCTACAAGAAGGGGCTTCAAGGACTTTGGGTGGTCGCGTAATTCACAACCACATACACATGAGCAAAAGAAGAAGTTGAAGAAGCAATTTGTGGACATCGATTTGAGCGATTTAGGCGATGACGATGATGATGACACTACGATGCTTGTGGACGTTTTCTTGGGGCATCCTCCCCAACACAACTCCATCCCCATAGATTTGTAGCCCACATTTGGTGCATCATCAACCAATGCTCGTCAAGTGTTTTCGAAGAAGACAAAGGAGTTTTCGGCGTTGAAGGATCGTTGCTTGGAGAAGGGCCTCGTAAAGTTTGGGAAGAATGGCTTTGAGAAAATATTGAGGTCACATCAATGCTGCCTAACGACACGTTCCGTGGATGACCTCCAAGAGCGTGTTTTGGCCAGCAAGAAGCATTTGCCTTTGAACATTGTGTGGAAGGCATTGCAGTGATTGGCGTGCAATCAAGGGTTTTTTTAAAATTTTGCGGCTTGTTTTTTGCTTTTGAGTTTGATTTCTAAGTTTTAGAAGTTCATGGAGTTATGTTTTTCAAATCATGGTTTTCAAAGTACTCTACTAGCAACTTTTGTTATTGTCGATGTGTAAAAAATGTGGGCTCTTTTTTCTTATCGCAAATAAATGTAGGTTCCTTTTATTTCTTATCAACATGTATTTTGATTTGCGTCATTGATGGTTGAGTGTCTATGGTTGGAACCGAATTACACTTGATAGCGGTGACCCTCCGTGTTCTAGTTGAATCACAATTGACACATATGCGGATTCAATCAACATGAGGCAAGGTTCGTGATCTAAGAGGTCCAATAGAACTTGGAAGAAGAATTTTAGGGTATGCTACCTGTGGTATAATGGTAGTTTCCTTCCTTGGGTCCTATATAGTGTAATTAACCTTATTTGTGCTTGTTGCTAAATGTAATTCTAACATCTTGAGTGTATTTGTAGCGAAATGCCTTACTTAGTACTCTTGCTTACTAGTCTCGGCATCTGTTTCTAGGCCTATTTTAAGGGGTTTAAGGTTGTTCAATGTTCCAAAGAGTTGGATATGGATTATCCATTGCTTAGGCAGGATCTAGTGTGCCCAACCTTCTTTCTTTGATATTCAAAACCCCATAGAAATGTTGTGGCAGAAAACTATAATGCAAACGTGTTGATCTCTGCACTTAATTCAAGAGAAGGAGAGGTGGTGATGTTTGATCCCTAGAAAGGAATGGGTGATTTACTTTCAAAAATTGCAGAATATGGGGATGATAGGTTATTGGGTACGATAGTCAACTATTCAACCAATGAATTGCTAGGAATGCGGCATGGTTTAGGGTTTAGGGTTGCAGTTCAAAAGATGCAAGGCATGTGATATAACCCAGACAATGACCTTGTTACACAAATTTGTTTTGAAAATGGGGAAGACAACTGAAGGGATCATCTGAACTTTGTAATGTTGAATAATTGGTACAACACAAAGGGGGTGCGAAGGAAGGAAACGACAACAACGCAGGGACGCCTCTTCCCTCGGGCTCTCACGTTCAAAGCTTGTCCGTCGATGGAGGTCTTAGGAGTCTGGCTGGCAGTAGAACGAGAGTGGGTGTTCTTGGTGCCAATTTCATGCCTTCAGAAGTGTAGCGCCGACTACAGCAGCACAACATCTCAATGGAAGACTCTACTTCTTTCAAGCACACGGGATGTTGTACAAAAACTAGAAGATACAAGATATGAGATACAAGATGCAAATACGAGTACGATACAAAAGATGGATATGGATATGAATACAAATGGATTCATGCCATATTGATTGGGTTGGACCAAGTCACTTTTATATTACAAATAGGGGGAGCTGGTTAGAGTTTGGGTGGGGGTTACGATTGGGTAGGTGTGAGCGCTTCACTATAAGAACCCCGTGTTTTAGGTTACGTTTTGTAATTTTTGAAAACGGATTTTAGGTGACATCCATTGCAACAAACCCATGTTTTTATGTCAATAATACGTCCAACATAACATCAATGTTGACATGAAAACATGGACTTATTGCAATGGATGTCACCTAAAATCCATTTAAAAAAATTACAAAACATAATCTCAAACGCAAGTTTCTTTTAGTGCTCATTTATCTACCCTTGAAAAATAACTGTGCCCAACCAAGTTCTTAATTAATTCTAATTTTACTCTAATTGGGTGTCTATACATCGTTCCATTGTGCCTTCCAAGCAATGGATCTTTTTAAGTGTCTTAAATGCCCTACACTTGCAAAACAATTCTTGTTCAATTCCAAACTTCAGTTTCTAAAAAATTAATAAAAAAGTAGACACATGAGATTAATGATAAGGCGAAAGCTTCGCCGTCTTTTAAAAAATCATCAAATTTCTACAATAATCCTAGGACTTGAAGTCAAAGCTCTACCGTATTGAGGGATTAACCTCAAATTTTAAGACACAATCAATAAACTAGTAAACAACTGGACATTGAGAGTTTTGTTCCAACCAAAACTTCTCTAAATGACACCTACAATTAGACTTTGAGAGTTTTGTTCCAACCAAAACTTTTCTAGTGACAAAAATAAACAAACAACAGAGGAAACTCCAAGAGAGAACACAAAATTGTGGCCCAGAGGGCCAAAGCTTACTACAACATGAGTGCCACAAAAGAGAGAAAGAGGTGGTGAAGTGAGAGGAGGGGAGGCCTTATATACCTTCCCATGGTTCCTCCAAGTCAAAGTCAAAGAAGACTTGGACTGCACTTCAAGTCACCCTATCCCTTTAGATTTTCATCCATATCTTTTATGATTTTCACCTCTTTAAGGTTTTTATGTTGGTCCTAATCTCTAACTTTTGGAGTTCAACTCCAAATTACAAACGGATTGTGCCATTGGCTTTAGAAGGCCATTTTTAGCCAAATGGACTTCTTAACTCCTATTTCTCTTGTGAAAAACTCATCAACAACTAGCGCCAATTGGAATCAATAAAAAGATAAAAATCTAACTTTTGGAGATTACCTTTTTTGACAAAGGTGACTAGCTAGGGTTGTCAGGAGGAATCTCGAAAGTAAGAAAAGACTCATTCATGACTTCATTCCAACTCCATGTGCTCCCAATATGCTAGTCGACTCCATATTTGAACTTCAATTTTGCTGGTTTTGGAGGATTTTATTATTTTTTATACTTTGGACTACCAAAATACCACAAAACTTGTTGGAGCGCATTATTAACATCAAAGAAGCTATGTTGATGTTTAGTGAGATTTTATTGCATCCTGGATAATTTCTATGAATTTTCCATTGTGAATTTTGGCGGTTGACCGTCTAGACGAATATCTTCTGACTATCAAAAAATTCTGAAACTTTTTTTGCAACCTCTCATGGAATCCCAAAACACATGTGCAAGTTTATATTTTTACCTTGAACCTTCTCCAAGGAGAATCAAATCCCGCTACCTCCTTTAACTTTTGGTAAACAAGGAATCTTCCAAACGGAAGGGAATCTTGGTAACTTGATTGTGCTGCCGAACACTTGGCATGATTCCCATTTCAAATTTCTGTACTTAGGTCATAAATTCTCTTCACTGGTCCATCTTGAGTTTTCTTCACTTGTAGGCTAATAATTGGAGATTCTACTACTTTGTCGATAGAATGAAAAAATTGAAACTTTTTTTTGGGAATCTATTTTAGGGTTCTCACATAGTTCCCTCGGACCATTTTTAGCTAATTTGTGTTAACATGTACAGTAGGTTTAGACAATCGGGCGTTTCTACTTAAACACACTAACTATGTACAATTTGTGGGTTTCTACCCTATTTACATGCGAGATTAGGGTATTTTTGTAGGAAAATACACTATTGAGGACCAATTGCTATATTGGTATGTCACATACCTATTTTGGTTTACACTCTTTGGGGGGCTTTTTGTATATTAAACTACACTCAGAATTGTAAGAAATTCCAAAAAACAATTTCTAAATTCTAGGTGACAAATATGGGACTCATAGTGGGATGGGGGGTTGGGAAAAAATATTTAAATTGAATACATTGTGTGAAAGTTGAAATTGAAATTTCCTCACAATGTACCCCAAAGATGCAGTATTTTCATTACAGTAACTTGATGCCTCTTGCACAATTCAAACTCTTGCCTTTGTTTCCAAATAGCTAATTTTTGTTGCAAGTGTATGTAGGTAAATAAAAGTAGCGATTTGGGAGGATATTTCATTCACTTAAGTCCTTAGTCATCTAATATAATGCTTGAATATTTTTTTGATCCTTCTTTATGACCAATTTGATAATTTAAGGCCAATATTAAACAGCATTTGCACAAAGATATAAGAAAAAATATGCAAAAGTTCAAAAAATAATTAGATTGATTGTTAAAGAATTAACACCCAACTAAAATTTGACCACATGGTTCAACATTTAAAGACTAAAGAGTTCAAATGTACTATAATGGTACAAGTACAAGTTCAATTCAAAATAAATGTTCTTCTATAAAATTAGCATGTATTATAAGGTTGATGTTTGAAACAAATGAGTTTTTTATTAATTACCAAAAATTAAGTTTCAAGCAATAATCAAAGTGTACCGTATATGTATATTTGTTGGGATTACAAATTGCCTTTTTTATTGGTTTTTAAAATACATGATAATTTAAAAGATGATAAAAAAAATTTAGACTATATTTGTCATATAATATTGGAGATAGAAGTTGTGACTACTACAAAATCTCTTAAAAGTTGGCGAAAAGTGTTGCATCAAGACTTTCTAAGAAGGCAAGGAGTAAAATTCCATTTCAACAAGAAAGTATGAACTTTGACTTCTACTTACTTTATGTACATAATCTACATGAAAAACACATAAACATTCATTAGATTTTTTTTCAGTCCTCTGAGAGACCGTTTGAGGGTTGTTCTCTTTCACTGTTTCCCCCCCCCCACTGAAAGATAGCCAGCTATCGGGAAAAAAATATTAATAAAAATTAAATTAAATTAAATTCTTCGAATGCAAACAAAAATTGAAAAAAAATTGAAAAAAATTGAAAAATCCAGAAATGCACTAGCAGCCTCTCGGCCACGTAGGACCACTAAGATATCAAGCTAGCAGTCATGTTCCCTGGGTTCTCACAGCATTAGAACCTACAGTCTCCCAAAGGCTTGAAAAAACATCTAATGATGATTGTTCAATGTACCAAATTTTTTTTAACTATTGATAATGTAATGTAATGGCATTTACAATTATTCAAATAAGACATTGTGTCAAGTTTTAAAACACAACACGTTTTAATTTAAACTCATTTATCTAAAATGTTTGGTTTCAAGTTGGATTCTTTTATTTGTTTTCAAATCTAAATATTAAAGTATTGAATTCTTCATGTATATGTTTGTATCTAATAAAAAAAAATATCATATATACAAAGACAACATATAAAAAATATACTTAAAGTGTACTTTTCTACACTCCTTGTAAGGTTGTGACATCAATTGAAGATTTTCGAATGTTAAATTGTTAAAATTTCAAAATCTTAAATTCACAAAATGGGAGTAGTATAGAAATTGTAAATTTTAAAAAAAATTATTTAATTTTTTATAATCTGAAAATATTTACTATGTGCATTTGTCATATTTTAAATTAATCATTTATATGTTTATGCTCAAATTCTAAATTAAATAAAAATAAATATATTATTTTTCATATTTTTAAATGTATAAAAGAATAACTATAAAATTTGAATATTTGTAATTTGTAAATTTGTAATCTTAATATTACAAATGATAAGTATCTAACCTTAGTACTTCAAATGATTATGGCCTTATACATCCTACATGAAGGGATTAAGTTCAAAAGGCTATAAATATAATGGCATTTTATATGAAAAAATAGACAAAAATGATGTTTAAGACAATATTGTCTTCAAATTATACAAAAATTATACAATAAAGTTGTGTCTTCAATGCACCCAAAAATAAATCCTATACACATCAATGCATTAAAAAAAATTTAAGGCATCTCCAACCATAAGGTTGTCACTAGAATTATAAAAAATGAAAAATGAAAAAATGAAAAAATGAAAAGAATAATATTCAGCAATAGAAAGTTCAATCCAATCCCTCAATTTGGATTTGGCAATGGTTTTTTCTAGACTCTATTGTCCAGATAGATAGATAGATAGATAGATAGATAGATAGATAGATAGATAGATAGATAGATAGATAGATAGATAGATAGAATTGTTTTTTTGGCTACTTAGAATTAAGCATTTCAAGCTTAGAAGGGCATAACTTTTTTTCCAAAGCACGAATTGAAATAGAAACTATGGATGGAATAATACCAAAATCCTTTGAGAATAGTAAGCAAATTTGCTATGCAACATCATGGTCTACATCCAAAATCATCCATACTATCATCTAAATATCATCCATATATCACACAATTACCACCTATATTATGACATAAAATAGCCTTCACGTAAAATCACATAAATTAGCCTTCCTTGCTACCAAACATTGATTGCCTTAAAGTAGCTCTACCACACACTCTAGGTGAAATGTGACCACAAGTTTTAGAGCTTCGTTGCATCACCGCTATGGCTTTCCTATTTTCTTGGGCAACACTACACTTTTACACCCACGCTATTGTTGAGGTCTTTTTGAGAGCACACTAAAGCTCATGCAACAACTCAAACCCTTTGACTATGAAAGAATCATTCTCTTTCTTGACATCTTTGATGATGTAAAACAAGTTGAATAAGGTGTTACCAAGGGATGAAGTGTGGATTGCACTGCAAGTGCTCCGGAAGAAGTGGAGACAGTACTGCCCACAACTTCACTTTGTGAAAACCATTTCACGTGGAGCTGCCCTCATCATTTTGGTTAATTTCCAAAAAAATATAATAAAATCATTGGGCAGAGGTGAAATCTTTTACTATTTTTTTTTACATGACCGGCACTCTCTAAAAGATTTCAAAATCTTAGAAAGTGGGTGTTTCCTCAGATAGCGAGGAATATTGAATGATATACTGTACCACAGCAGAAAAAGACTGTAAGATTCCAATCCGCCTCTTGCTGCCAGACTGTTATATCCAGATACAGGTAAGACCTTTCCTTCCATAACTTGAATGCGATTCTTTTTCACTGAACAACATCCACAGTCCCACTGTTGCACACGCAAGTCTGACAATTGGCACAATAATAACGCATTTTCCAGCAGCTTTCCATAGGTATAATAAAAGTACGGATGAGAAAGTGCGATAACGAATGCGATGCACAATTGGAAGCTTCCACCAAGGCATTATAACACACAAATTCTGTGTCAAAAAACATGTTCAGACTACACACACCTCAATTATTCCAAGAGAATCACCGTCACTGAGAAAAAATGAAGTCTACCGTTCCCAATTTCCCATAGCAGAGCATTCTTAAAAGCAAATTCTCTGTCAATCGCCACACTTACAACAAACATTCCATGAATTTCAAAAAGGATCAGTCACTGGGAGAAGTGAAGTTGAAACGAAACAGGACAATCACACCACCTGTTGAAAATTCCCATAAACAGAATATTTACATATATTCCGAAGCAGAATCATAAACAAGATGCTGGTATCGTCCGGAGACATGCCCAAAATGGTGCACGCTACACAAACTACCTTACTACATATAAAGATTCCCGATGCACCTCTGAAGATGCAACAGTGGAAGGAAGTGGAGTTGAAATAAAAGAGAAGAACCAGAGACATCACGCGTGCTGAAAGTTCCACAAGCAGAACATTTATATATTCCAAGTCAGATCTGCTAGTATCATCTGCAAGCATGTACAAATATGTGCACAGCTACAAATGCTACCTTCCTATACAAACAGATTCACAATGCACCTGTGAAGTCTAGGTCACATGCTTGATGAAAGCATAGGCGGGCGCCACGAACAAGAGCAGGATACCAATGGTGTGCGGGATGCCATCGGTCTCGGCAAAAGCGCGACGGAATCCACCAGCGTGGCTAGTGTGCTCGAACAGCAAATAGGCACCGATGATAAGACAGACGATGTCGGAGATCCAGTTACCCCTGGTGTGGACGATCATGTGGGGGGCCGTGACGATGAGCAGGATGAAGGCCACCGGGAGCTCCAAGTCACCTACAAAAGCATGAGCATGGAAGCCAGAGCCATACTGGAATTAGAAAAAAAATGTTGGATGCCGTGATGAGGAAACTGAAGTACAAAAAGCAGAATCCCGTAAACATGGACGGCATAGCCACTGGAGGTAGAAAAATAAAATCGGATGCTGTAATCTTAGGTTGAGGCTTACCGTGAATGAGATCGGGAAACTTCTGAGCGAAGAATAGACGGATCACCACCGCAATGAAAGCGATCCATGCACCGATTCCTCCCCTGCAAAGACAAGCTACCATTAGAGACGAACCATGGAAAAAATGCCGATCGAGGCATGAAATTACACCATTGCGCGGTTTTGCACCCCGCCGTTGAAATAAACGCAAGAAGTGCCCAAAACTAGAAACACTCGAGATCTCATTTAAAAATTTGGTTCAATGTGGGTGGATTTCGCACCTCAAGTAGCCAAAGATAGGCTCCGGGAGTTGCAACGCGAGGTATGGTACCAGGATAGCAGTCAACAAATTCGTCCTCCAGTTGGTCCTGTCCAAGACCAACAAGTAGCTGCACAGAAACACCACAACAAACACCATCAACAAAACAATCCAAAACCGAATCACCACCACCAACTTATTACTTCACAGCTCAAGAAAACGACCCTCCAAAACCAACCCTCCAAAAATCGCTGCACCCAAACTAAAAATCCCCAAACAATACAAAACCAAATCCACTACCATTCCCACACAAATACACCACAACAAGATTCCTCGATCATCAAACACCCAACGCAGCCCCCCATCACCAGTTCCCAACCTCGCAACAAAACCCTCCACATCCACACCGTAGGTCACCATCGCGGGTCACCATTGCCATATCCAAACTACCAAAGTAAATTTTTTTTTTTAAAACCCACCCATACCCCCAACAAAAACCCACCCACAAGAGTCCTCGATCACCAAATCGCCAGCCCAGACCCCATCACCACTTCCCAACACCACAACAAATTCCTCCACACCGACATTGTAAAATCACCATCGCCTTATCCAAACTACCCCGAAAATTAATGAAAAAAAATCCGAATCCGTCGTCGGAGATGGGAGTGAGCTTCGGTCCCTACATGGCTGCGAAGACGGCGAGCCATCGCAGGAGCCCCCCGAGCGAAGCGTCGAGGTGCATAGACTCCGCGAGGTGTCCACCCAACGTGGAGACGGCGTCGCTGAGGGCGTGCCAGTCCTGGTCGAGCGCCATGGCAGCTGCGCCGGGCTGGGACACGTCCAGGGCGAAGGCGCGATGGGTCACCATTGCGTGGGGATGATGAGGTGCGGATCGCGAGAGTGCGAGTGAAAGTGGAAGTGATCGGAAGAATGGGAAGGGCGGAGCCGTGGAGAGTAGAAGGGGAAGTCGAAGCTTACGAGCGGAGGAGGGAGATGAAGTGCCGGGCTGGCAGGGGTGTCCACTTGGCGGCATCTTGGGGGGCGGAAGGGGGCATCTTGGATGAAAGCCAGCTGTCGGCACGAGGACTTCATTGGTCCCGTCGCTGGACTAAAATTAGGACAATCGTGAGCCGGTATCACCCAAACTCCCAATCCCGGCCTCTTGTAATGTAGGGGCACCTTAGAATTTCACTCAAATTGTCAATTGCGGTCCAATTCTGCACCCTCACGTGCAGGAGTGTGTAACTCACGCAAACGGGGCCTGGGCGGTCTAGTGTTAATGACCCGGGGGGTAACTCAACGTTTTTTTTAACCCTTAAAGGACTAAGGGGTGACCTTGGAAATCATCCCTTTTCATTACCATCGGAATCATGCTTTAGAAACATTAGAAGATTTTTAAGGCCTAAACAAGGTTGTGAGGTTCTATGCGTTTTCGAAAAGCAAGGAACGTTGGGAATTGTGCCACATCAACGATTTAACGTGGCCACAATTGTCCCACGTCAGATGGTATTAATTAATTAATAATTAAAAATTAAAAATTAATTTTTTAGTAAAATAATAATTTTTTAGTGAAATAATAATTTTTCAATAAAATAATAATTTTTTAATATTTAAAAATTTTGGTTGTTCCCAGGGCAGGGAATAGGCCTGAAACGGCCCTTCCTTGCCCTGAAATCTCTTATAATGTAGCAAAAGCACTCATTAGAAGTCAAACTATTGTAGAAGACCTCTCCTTTTCACAACAAAATTGTGAGGATGAATAGTTGCACTTCTATACTATTAAAAGGATTCCGTGTCATCCATCAACGCCAAACGTCCTCCTCGATGTTTAAAGGTTAAGTATGATTTTTTGTCAATTGGCTACAACCAAAAGATGTTGGCTATTTTTTTTAAAGGAAATTTTCATTGGGTGTAGGGGGGACAAAATAGCCAAATTACTACTATATTTAAAAACCAATAGCCAAATTTTACCTATGTATCACTAAATTTTCATATAGATATCACCAAGTATTCTATGAGTATTGAAGAAACAATTTGGCTTTTTTTCCAAAATGAAAAAAAAACACTAGTGTAACTTTCAAGATGGGTCGACTATTGCCAAGAACTTGAGCAATTTTTTTGCTCATCTTTTCTTGAGATTGGATAGAATGTAATTGTAGGATCTTGAAGTCTACATTGGAAGTGAGCACCTCAAAAAAAATTCAGATTATTTGACCTCACGATTTAGGAAATATTTAAGCTTGAAGTTTAATTTGGGTCAATATATGGAAATACATGGCAACGCACTTTGAAGGAGCATATCTTTGTGAAAATATTTTTAATTGATGCCCTTTTTGTGCTCAATGAAAGATAAGAGAGTTGAGAATGTACATGTAAAATTTCATAACATTCCAAGGATTTTTCAATTCATGGTGGACTTTGCAATGCAAAATGGTCATTGAAATGAGAGTAGTGTTTGTAAGAGAAAAAGAAAGAATGGGACACTTGTCTTGAACTCCTTGGATGTGTTCTTTTTGAGGTGGGCAAGAATCACATTGGTTGGCTAACTTTTTAGTCCATGCCCAAACCACCACCCCAAAAATGAATTGTAAACACAACTTAACTTTGAAAATCCCACAAGGCAAGAGTTTAACTCATAATTTCATGAGACTACCGCCATTGGATTCATAATGCAATATTTTTTTTCAAAAGCAAATTTAATTTTTTTTAAATTCAAAATTTGAGAACAGGAAGCTTAGAAAAGAGGGGCAATAACCAAAAAAAAAGGTCAATTGAATCATTAGGAGTTAACTCTTAGT
This sequence comes from Rhytidiadelphus loreus, assembly GCA_947034895.1. Lineage (NCBI taxonomy): Eukaryota > Viridiplantae > Streptophyta > Bryopsida > Hypnales > Hylocomiaceae > Rhytidiadelphus > Rhytidiadelphus loreus. The sequence continues at coordinate 17,876,580 of OX344764.1, read as the reverse complement.
GCCAAATCTTTTCTTGAATTTTGCAAATTTTTTGCTTATATCTTTACAAATATATATTATTTACTTCAATTTCATCAATCTTATCGTTGAGAAAGTGAGGTTTTTAAAAAGTCAAGTAATTGGTTTGGATGAATGAGAAGTTTTGAGGTTAAAAAAAAATTGAAACTTCTCTATTCATTGTCTAGAATTCTGACTTCAGAACGCAAAGAGGTTAACCCTAGAGGAATGTCAGCCTATGACCAAGGTAGTCACTCCAAATTGATTTGATTTTGGAACCAATAAGTGCATTCTTCATTTTTATAGTGATCTGGAAAGACATCCATTGATCACTTTTCAACCTCCATGTCCTTATAAGTTAAATCATCAATATAATGGAACTACCCCTAATTGCATATAAATAAACAATTGAGCATTGTTCATATTAAATTGCCTAATTTTTAGTTGGATCTTGTTGGAAGTCAAAAGGATATTTTAGATTCTTTTCTAATGCATTTTTTGGACACCATATGAATAAACTATGAATTTTCAAATTGTTTAAAATAGATGTAATTAAAAATAAACATGGGCTTTTATAAAATAGAGGCATTATATTTTAGGCAAGAATCTATAGTACTTAGGGGGGTGGTTTTAGAAAAGAGTTACAATCAAGTGCAATTCTTTTAAGCATATCACTCTATTCTTTGGCATCATCATGAAATTTTGTTCCACCCAAATAGCAAATTGAAGTAAAAGGAGTTGCAAGTAGAATTAGAATTTTCTACTACTCGAGGAATATATTATGAATTTCGAAAAACAACATATTGTAGGCTCCAACAATGGGTTATAGATTTAGTAGGAAACAACACATAATTTGTAACCTTGAAGCAACATAGAGTGATGCGTGACTAATTGTCCCCCCTCAATAGCCACTTTGATAATAATGTATGCAAGTTCTAATTGAGAGATTGGTAGGTTTACATACAAATTAAGTTTGCTATTAGACAAAAACTAGGAATTCATTTTAGATACATTGATGGTGTTTTAAGGTGCTACTACCTTGCAAGACAAGTATGTTTCCATTCATAAAAAAGTATTTATTCACACATAAAAATTATCAACTTTTTTATCAATCAATATATAAAGTCTAAATTTAGTTTGATGATAGATGATTTGTCTTGAAGGTCTTTTCTAAGGGTACTTTGGAGATTAAAAAATGTTTGAAAAGTTATCATATTATTATCCACATCAACTTTAACCTCTTGGAGAATTCTCAAATTAATAATTGAATTGTTTATATTATATTTACTAATTTATTTTCACTTATTGGTTTAATTTAAATTTTATAAAAATCACATTTTATTACAAAATTAATAGAGAACATTGATAGGTAACATATAATCTCATGGAACAAAACATTACACAAAAAAGTTGAATATGATTTAGTAGGCTAGATTTAGTTAAAAAACAAAGGTTGACCACACAATAATGGAACTAGTCCTTTAAGAGTTAGGGATTAAAGGAATGGTTTAGGTGCAATTTTTATAGAACAATATAAGGTCCTTCTACCTTACATATGGTTGTCTCTAGGGTTTGAATGATTGTTTTTTCTTCCTTGGTAAATGAGGCAGATAATTTTTTAATATTGTTTAATCTTTCAAGTTTAGACACCTATTAATGGATATTTTTCTTATCAAACCTCAAAACAAGCTTTTGTCTTCAAATCTAGGTGAATAATGAAGTTCATAAAGTCTAGTTATAAATTTACTTTTTGAATCTATATTGCCCTTAAATTGAGCATTCTATTGCATTTTCAAGTTTTATAGGTATGGGCCCAAATTGGTATATTCACCATGTTCATTTTTACCTATCAAAATCTTATATAAAAATCACACAATATGGTTCATCATGGAAATTCATGCCTAACCTAAAACATTAAATTTTTTGGAAGTGTACTAATTAATAAGATTTTATAGGTTTTAATCTTCAACAATCCAAGCAAAAATCACCTATATGGTATTCCATTAGATCCTAAAAAAATTATAAATTTCAAGAATCATAAGAAACACATAGTTTCACCTATGAAAAATATCTTATAAAGTATTTTAACTCCTAAAGTATTAACCCCACTTTAATTTTTTTAAGAATTTGATAAGCTCTGTTGAATTTTTATTTGGGAATTTTGACATGGAATTTTTAGGATAGATCCTAATCATTATACTTGACATGTGAAGCTTTGTTTTGTATCATTCCAATAAGTATTGCAAAATTTATAAATTTTTTAAATATTTCAATGTCAAAGTTGGTAGTAGAAAACATATTCTATAAAAAAAATTATCAATATTTGTTAAAGTGACACTAAATATTACATTAAGTGATGTAGTAGAGCCCAAAGAAGGGAAAATGAAACAATCTTGGGCATGCAAATCTTTGCTTTGCAGTGTACAATGAGGCATGCAAGGCAATTTGTATTTGAATGTATATAAATTGGCATTTATGAAGCTCAAGTTGCAACTCCAATGCTTGAATTGAGCATTTAAGTTTGATATCCTTTAAAAAGATTATATGCATGTCAATATTTCTTGGCTTTGAAAATAGTACATTATTTATTGGCAAAAGGTGTAGTGCAATTGAAGTGCAATACATTCCTAGAAAGTTTCAAAGATGTGGCAACCAAGTTGTAATTACCCGTATCAAGAGCAATTTGGTCAAGAAGACATGGAGAGCACTTTGAATTTATTTTTGACAACAGATGCTTCTTCAAATCCCCTATAGAAAACAAGCAATGAACAACAAGATGAAAGATTACCATGAGTAACTCTCTTGCTAGAAAAGCAACCCAAACCTTAGGGAGTAAAAAGAATAGGAATGTGCATGTGTGACCTAGTGTATATCTAAAATAATTGATCCCAAATTCCTAAAGGTAATCATGCATGTAGTCATTTATCTAAATTCATGGATACCATTTTAATTTGAAAATTGTTCCTAAGTTTTAAGGCCATACTCATTAAAATGAGACAATTTGGAGTCTCATATTATCTTAACTTTGATCCTATAATTAGAAGATAACAAGAGTTCACTATTGACACAATTTGATAAATTGAGACTTCAATATGTTAAAAACATTTATAAACCTTTGACTCATTTTCTTTGAGAAAAGCAACTATATTGGCAATTGCTTTTTCCATAACTATTTCAGGACATGCATCAACCAATACTCTCCAAACAACTTTAAGATGTGTCTAATTTGTTTCCTTTCCTCTTCTCTTTCCTTCCTACTAAATCTCCAACACCATCAATACTCCACCTTCTTCTTGTGGCTTCCTAAAAAATCCTATGATATAAACCCATGGTTCTAATGTTAATGTCCTACAAAACAAGAATTGTGTCTCGCAACAAGCCATTAGACCTCAAATCCAAATTAAATTAGATTGCATGTTCTCATCAAACTACCTAGTTGGTTTATTTTGGGATTGGAGGTGAAGAGTGCTAGCATATGAGCATAGAATCTATGAGCCTAGGAACCTAGAACTCTATATTATAAATACCTTCTATGGTTGGAGGTGTCTATGTTGTAAGTACCTATGTTATAGACTCTTTCCAAGTCATAGTGTATCTATGTTATAAACACCTTCAAATAGTTGTAGGTATATACCTACAATTAGGTCTTGAATTAGGTTCAATGCTTGTAGACTCATGTCTCTACACTCATGCGCTAGCATCATTGGGTTGGAGGCTATGACTAATTGATGGCTACAAGTGATGGATTTCATAGGCATAATTATTATGATTTAAAACACAAGTTTATATTCACATTGGCCTCATTTAATTTGACGGGGATTTGGTAAAATGTATCAAAATGTGAGGCCTACTTCATATTGACTCATATTTTTTGGGGTCTTTGAAGCCCAAATGAATTGAAACTTTGTGTTTTTATTTATGTTGGTATTTATAGATTGTGTTGAGCCTTCAAGGCCAACATAAATGGAATTAAAATGCATTCATGTCCTAATTCATGCTGGTCTCAATGAATTTTATTGGGTCTTCGAGGCCCGCATGAATTAGAACGCGTGTTATAGTTCATGCACACCTCAATTGAAACAAACACCCTAATTTAAGGTATAGATTGATTGGAAGTTTGAAGCCAACATGGATGAAGCCACTTAATTTATTCTCAATTATTTTAAATGGAAAATATAGATCAAGCTGGTTTGTAAGATGTATATATAATGACATTTTGAATTCTGTGAGTACCCCATATCACAATTTAAAGATGTTATATCAAATTTCATAATATGTAAACACAAATCATTAGAAAAAAATAGGGAATGTGGGCACTTAGTTGGAAAGAAGGCATGAAAGTGTTGTAGACTACGCAATGAGAATATTTGCATGTTCAACCCCAATATATAAACAAATTCAATTTTTTTGACATTGTTAGATATTGGAATTTAAAGTGAAGAAATCCCTCGTTTTTGCTCGTTTTCATACTTGTATAAAAGATTTTTGTACTCTAATACAATGGAATGGAATTCATATTTTTAGTAGAAAATGGAATTTACTGAGTGAAGGGAGAAAAAATCACTAAGAAAAATAGAATTGGGAGTTGACCCCCAAAAGACCGGGGATGCTAATATGTGAGCCTAAGAGCATGAGCTTGTGAGCCTATGAGCCTGTGAGCTTGTGAGCCTCCAATTTTTTTTTTTCTATTTAGAAATTATAAATCCATTGGGGACCTATGACCGTAGAATTAGATGAAAGGATCTATAGTCTGACTAAACAACAAATGAATATGCTATTAATGATTTTGTACCAAAACATTGAACCACGGGCCTTTATATAAATTTAAAGGATGAAAATGGTCCACCTATTTTATTTTTATTTTTTTAACTATGCTTTAAATTTTTTAGAAATATCTTGAATATGAAAAATATAAAATGAATATAGTAGATATATATTATACACCAAATAAATGTATTAACCCTTAATATTCTAAATGACCATTTTGCTAATTGATGTCCCTTTTTTTTTAACTATCTTTATTTAAAATTTATTTATTTATTGAATAAAAAACATTTTTAATAAATAGAAAACATGATTAATTCAACGGTAGGAGTTTAATTGAATTCTAAGTTAAATTTCATTTTTCTAGAATTTCATAAAGTTCAGTGGTGGAGTGTGATTTAAGACTCATGTTTTATCGTTCAATTTGGGCACAGGATGAAGTTTTAGGCATTGAATGAAATTGTTGCCACATCATACAAAGGTCAATTCAATTTGAGAAACAAGACAATAGAAATCAAATATCAAATCATGAAAATAAAGCGATTAATGGCTGGAGGTAGTAAGGTGAAAATTTCTAGCATGCAATATATGGAATCTACTATAGGTGAAAGATAAGATTAGTGGAAAATAATTATTTTGAAGTATGCCAAAAAATAAATAAAATGAAGAGAAGAAATTGTCAAATTCAACAAGAATTAATTGAGCAAATTGTTGTAAAAAAATAATTTTTTAATACAAGTCGAAATGTTCAAAGATCATGTATAATCAAATAAATTCTTGATGAAAATCTAAAGGAAATTTCACAATGATACTTTGTGAGGATGGAGGAGAAAAGGTGGTTTTATAATGAAATCCATTGTTCCTTATGAACCTTCAAAGGATATGGGATAATTTGAAGATTGAACTCCTACTAATCTTAACGATTAATATATCCCACATGCGTTGCTTCACCTCCTACCATCCAATTTGTATAAAGATCTTATCTTCTTGAATTTTACAAACATTCAAATAAGTGACTCTTCAGGTTTTGTGATGAACATTTTGGATTCTATTCAATATAATGTTGAATTTCCAAAATATTCATCATGAAAGTGCCAACCTTGTCCTTCACTTATGGTGGTATGTAGAAAAAAAATTGTGGTCTTTAAAACCCCCGTCGTTAACGGCGGGGGGTAACAAGGTCCATACAAAAAGCAAAGTTGAATCCTCTGAAAGTGTAGCCGTTAACGGCGGGGGTTAGCAAGGTCTATAAAAAAAACAAAGTTACAACTCTAAACCCCCCACCGTTAACGGCGGGGGGTAATAAGGTCCATAAAAAAAAAGTTGTATCTCCAAACCCCCGCCGTTAACGGCGGGGGGTAACAAGGTTCATAAAAAAAATAAAGTGGCATCTTCAAACCCCCTGCCGTTAACGGCGGGGGGTAACAAGGTCCATAAGAAAAACAAAGTTGCATCTCTAAAAACCCCGCCGTTAACGGCAGGGGGTAATAAGGTCCATAAAAAAAATTGTATCTCCAACCCCCCGCCGTTAACGGCGGGGGGTAACAAGGTTTATAAAAAAAACAAAGTTGCATCTTCAAACCCCCCGCCGTTAACGGCGGGGGGTAACATGGTCCATAAAAAAAATAAAGTTGCATCTCCAAACCCCCCGCCGTTAATGGCGGGGGGTAACAAGGTCCATAAGAAAAACAAAGTTACATCTCCAAAAACCCCGCCGTTAACGGCAGGGGGTAACAAGGTTCATAAGAAAAACAAAATTGTATCTCCAAACCCCCGCCGTTAACGGCGGGGGGTAACAAGGTTCATAAAAAAAACAAAGTTGCATCTTCAAACCCCCCGCCGTTAACGGCGGGGGGTAACATGGTCCATAAAAAAAATAAAGTTGCATCTCCAAACCCCCCGCCGTTAACGGCAGGGGGTAACAAGGTCCATAAGAAAAACAAAGTTGCATCTCTAAAAAACCCGCCGTTAACGGCGGGGGGTAATAAGGTCCATAAAAAAAAAATTGTATCTCGAAACCCCTGTCGTTAATGGCGGGGGGTAACAAGGTTCATAAAAAAAACAAAGTTACATCTCCAAAACCCCCGCCGTTAACGGCAGGGGGTAACAAGGTTCATAAGAAAAACAAAATTGCATCTCCAAACCCCCCGCCGTTAACGGCGGGGGTAACAAGGTCCATAAGAAAAACAAAGTTGCATCTTCAAACCCCCCGCCGTTAATGGCGGGGGGTAACAAGGTCCATAAAAAAAATAAAGTTGCATCTCCAAACCCCCCGCCGTTAACGGCGGGGGGTAACAAGGTCCATAAGAAAAAAAAAGTTGCATCTCTAAAAAACCCGCCGTTAACGGCGGGGGGTAATAAGGTCCATAAAAAAAAAATTGTATCTCGAAACCCCTGTCGTTAATGGCGGGGGGTAACAAGGTTCATAAAAAAAACAAAGTTACATCTCCAAAAACCCCGCCGTTAACGGCAGGGGGTAACAAGGTCCATAAAAAAAATAAAGTTGCATCTCCAAACCCCCCGCCGTTAACGGCGGGGGGTAACAAGGTCCATAAGAAAAACAAAGTTGCATCTCTAAAAAACCCGCCGTTAACGGCGGGGGGTAATAAGGTCCATAAAAAAAAATTGTATCTCGAAACCCCTGTCGTTAATGGCGGGGGGTAACAAGGTTCATAAAAAAAACAAAGTTACATCTCCAAAAGCCCCGCCGTTAACGGCGGGGGGTAATAAGGTCCATAAAAAAAAATTGTATCTCCAACCCCCCGCCGTTAACGGCGGGGGGTAACAAGGTCCATAAAAAAAATAAAGTTGCATCTCCAAACCCCCCGCCGTTAACGGCGGGGGGTAACAAGGTCCATAAGAAAAACAAAGTTGCACCTCTAAAAAACCCGCCGTTAACGGCGGGGGGTAATAAGGTCCATAAAAAAAAATTGTATCTCCAACCCCCCGCCGTTAACGGCGGGGGGTAACAAGGTCCATAAAAAAAATAAAGTTGCATCTCCAAACCCCCCGCCGTTAACGGCGGAGGGTAACAAGGTCCATAAGAAAAACAAAGTTGCATCTCTAAAAAACCCGCCGTTAACGGCGGGGGGTAATAAGGTCCATAAAAAAAAATTGTATCTCGAAACCCCTGTCGTTAATGGCGGGGGGTAACAAGGTTCATAAAAAAAACAAAGTTACATCTCCAAAAACCCCGCCGTTAACGGCAGGGGGTAACAAGGTTCATAAGAAAAACAAAATTGCATCTCCAAACCCCCCGCCGTTAACGGCGGGGGGTAACAAGGTCCATAAGAAAAACAAAGTTGCATCTTCAAACCCCCCGCCGTTAAGGGCGGGGGGTAACAAGGTCCATAAAAAAAATAAAGTTGCATCTCCAAACCCCCCGCCGTTAACGGCGGGGGGTAACAAGGTCCATAAGAAAAACAAAGTTGCATCTCTAAAAAACCCGCCGTTAACGGCGGGGGGTAATAAGGTCCATAAAAAAAAAATTGTATCCCGAAACCCCTGTCGTTAATGGCGGGGGGTAACAAGGTTCATAAAAAAAACAAAGTTACATCTCCAAAAACCCCGCCGTTAACGGCAGGGGGTAACAAGGTCCATAAAAAAAATAAAGTTGCATCTCCAAACCCCCCGCCGTTAACGGCGGGGGGTAACAAGGTCCATAAGAAAAACAAAGTTGCATCTCTAAAAAACCCGCCGTTAACGGCGGGGGGTAATAAGGTCCATAAAAAAAAAATTGTATCTCGAAACCCCTGTCGTTAATGGCGGGGGGTAACAAGGTTCATAAAAAAAACAAAGTTACATCTCCAAAAACCCCGCCGTTAACGGCAGGGGGTAACAAGGTCCATAAGAAAAACAAAGTTGCATCTCCAAACCCCCCGCCGTTAACGGCGGGGGGTAACAAGGTCCATAAGAAAAACAAAGTTGCATCTCTAAAAAACCCGCCGTTAACGGCGGGGGGTAATAAGGTCCATAAAAAAAAATTGTATCTCGAAACCCCTGTCGTTAATGGCGGGGGGTAACAAGGTTCATAAAAAAAACAAAGTTACATCTCCAAAAACCCCGCCGTTAACGGCAGGGGGTAACAAGGTTTATAAGAAAAACAAAATTGCATCTCCAAACCCCCCGCCGTTAACGGCGGGGGGTAACAAGGTCCATAAGAAAAACAAAGTTGCATCTTCAAGCCCCCCGCCGTTAACGGCGGGGGGTAACAAGGTCGATAAGAAAAACAAAGTTGCATCTCTAAAAAACCCGCCGTTAACGGCGGGGGGTAATAAGGTCCATAAAAAAAAAATTGTATCTCGAAACGCCTGTCGTTAATGGCGGGGGGTAACAAGGTTCATAAAAAAAACAAAGTTGCATCTCCAAAAACCCCGCCGTTAACGGCAGGGGGTAACAAGGTTCATAAGAAAAACAAAATTGTATCTCCAAACCCCCGCCGTTAACGGCGGGGGGTAACAAGGTTCATAAAAAAAATAAAGTGGCATCTTCAAACCCCCTGCCGTTAACGGCGGGGGGTAACAAGGTCCATTAGAAAAACAAAGTTGCATCTCTAAAAACCCCGCCGTTAACGGCAGGGGGTAATAAGGTCCATAAAAAAAATTGTATCTCCAACCCCCCGCCGTTAACGGCGGGGGGTAACAAGGTTTATAAAAAAAACAAAGTTGCATCTTCAAACCCCCCGCCGTTAACGGCGGGGGGTAACATGGTCCATAAAAAAAATAAAGTTGCATCTCCAAACCCCCCGCCGTTAACGGCGGGGGGTAACAAGGTCCATAAGAAAAACAAAGTTGCATCTCTAAAAAACCCGCCGTTAACGGCGGGGGGTAATAAGGTCCATAAAAAAAAAATTGTATCTCGAAACCCCCGTCGTTAATGGCGGGGGGTAACAAGGTTCATAAAAAAAACAAAGTTACATCTCCAAAACCCCCGCCGTTAACGGCAGGGGGTAACAAGGTTCATAAGAAAAACAAAATTGCATCTCCAAACCCCCCGCCGTTAACGGCGGGGGGTAACAAGGTCCATAAGAAAAACAAAGTTGCATCTCTAAAAACCCCGCCGTTAACGGCGGGGGGTAATAAGGTCCATAAAAAAAAATTGTATCTCCAACCCCCCGCCGTTAACGGCGGGGGGTGACAAGGTCCATAAAAAAAATAAAGTTGCATCTCCAAACCCCCCGCCGTTAACGGCGGGGGGTAACAAGGTCCATAAGAAAAACAAAGTTGCATCTCTAAAAAACCCGCCGTTTACGGCGGGGGGTAATAAGGTCCATAAAAAAAAAATTGTATCTCGAAACCCCTGTCTTTAATGGCGGGGGGTAACTAGGTTCATAAAAAAAACAAAGTTACATCTCCAAAACCCCCGCCGTTAACGGCAGGGGGTAATAAGGTTCATAAGAAAAACAAAATTGCATCTCCAAACCCCCCGCCGTTAACGGCGGGGGGTAACAAGGTCCATAAGAAAAACAAAGTTGCATCTTCAAACCCCCCGCCGTTAATGGCGGGGGGTAACAAGGTCCATAAAAAAAATAAAGTTGCATCTCCAAACCCCCCGCCGTTAACGGCGGGGGGTAACAAGGTCCATAAGAAAAACAAAGTTGCATCTTCAAACCCCCCGCCGTTAATGGTGGGGGGTAACAAGGTCCATAAGAAAAACAAAGTTGCATCTTCAAACCCCCCGCCGTTAATGGCGGGGGGTAACAAGGTCCATAAAAAAAATAAAGTTGCATCTCCAAACCCCCCGCCGTTAACGGCGGGGGGTAACAAGGTCCATAAGAAAAACAAAGTTGCATCTCTAAAAAACCCGCCGTTAACGGCGGGGGGTAATAAGGTCCATAAAAAAAAAATTGTATCTCGAAACCCCTGTCGTTAATGGCGGGGGGTAACAAGGTCCATAAAAAAAATAAAGTTGCATCTCAAAACCCCCCGCCGTTAACGGCGTGGGGTAACAAGGTCCATAAGAAAAACAAAGTTGCATCCCTAAAAAACCCGCCGTTAACGGCGTGGGGTAATAAGGTCCATAAAAAAAAAATTGTATCTCGAAACCCCTGTCGTTAATGGCGGGGGGTAACTAGGTTCATAAAAAAAACAAAGTTACATCTCCAAAACCCCCGCCGTTAACGGCAGGGGGTAATAAGGTTCATAAGAAAAACAAAATTGCATCTCCAAACCCCCCGCCGTTATCGGCGGGGGGTAACAAGGTCCATAAGAAAAACAAAGTTGCATCTTCAAACCCCCCGCCGTTAACGGCGGGGGGTAACAAGGTCCATAAGAAAAACAAAGTTGCATCTTCAAACCCCCCGCCGTTAATGGCGGGGGGTAACAAGGTCCATAAAAAAAATAAAGTTGCATCTCCAAACCCCCCGCCGTTAACGGCGGGGGGTAACAAGGTCCATAAGAAAAACAAAGTTGCATCTTCAAACCCCCCGCCGTTAATGGCGGGGGGTAACAAGGTCCATAAAAAAAAAAAAGTTGCATCTCCAAACCCCCCGCCGTTAACGGCGGGGGGTAACAAGGTCCATAAGAAAAACAAAGTTGCATCTCTAAAAAACCCGCCGTTAACGGCGGGGGGTAATAAGGTCCATAAAAAAAAAATTGTATCTCGAAACCCCTGTCGTTAATGGCGGGGGGTAACTAGGTTCATAAAAAAAACAAAGTTACATCTCCAAAACCCCCGCCGTTAACGGCAGGGGGTAATAAGGTTCATAAGAAAAACAAAATTGCATCTCCAAACCCCCCGCCGTTAACGGCGGGGGGTAACAAGGTCCATAAGAAAAACAAAGTTGCATCTTCAAACCCCCCGCCGTTAAGGGCGGGGGGTAAAAAGGTCCATAAAAAAAATAAAGTTGCATCTCCAAACCCCCCGCCGTTAACGGCGGGGGGTAACAAGGTCCATAAGAAAAACAAAGTTGCATCTCTAAAAAACCCGCCGTTAACGGCGGGGGGTAATAAGGTCCATAAAAAAAAATTGTATCTCGAAACCCCTGTCGTTAATGGCGGGGGGTAACAAGGTTCATAAGAAAAACAAAGTTACATCTCCAAAACCCCCGCCGTTAACGGCAGGGGGTAACAAGGTTCATAAGAAAAACAAAATTGCATCTCCAAACCCCCCGCCGTTAACGGCGGGGGGTAACAAGGTCCATAAGAAAAACAAAGTTGCATCTTCAAACCCCCCGCCGTTAATGGCGGGGGGTAACAAGGTCCATAAAAAAAATAAAGTTGCATCTCCAAACCCCCCGCCGTTAACGGCGGGGGGTAACAAGGTCCATAAGAAAAACAAAGTTGCATCTCTAAAAAACCCGCCGTTAACGGCGGGGGGTAATAAGGTCCATAAAAAAAAAATTGTATCTCGAAACCCCTGTCGTTAATGGCGGGGGGTAACTAGGTTCATAAAAAAAACAAAGTTACATCTCCAAAACCCCCGCCGTTAACGGCAGGGGGTAATAAGGTTCATAAGAAAAACAAAATTGCATCTCCAAACCCCCCGCCGTTAACGGCGGGGGGTAACAAGGTCCATAAGAAAAACAAAGTTGCATCTTCAAACCCCCCGCCGTTAATGGCGGGGGGTAACAAGGTCCATAAAAAAAATAAAGTTGCATCTCCAAACCCCCCGCCGTTAACGGCGGGGGGTAACAAGGTCCATAAGAAAAACAAAGTTGCATCTTCAAACCCCCCGCCGTTAATGGCGGGGGGTAACAAGGTCCATAAGAAAAACAAAGTTGCATCTTCAAACCCCCCGCCGTTAATGGCGGGGGGTAACAAGGTCCATAAAAAAAATAAAGTTGCATCTCCAAACCCCCCGCCGTTAACGGCGGGGGGTAACAAGGTCCATAAGAAAAACAAAGTTGCATCTCTAAAAAACCCGCCGTTAACGGCGGGGGGTAATAAGGTCCATAAAAAAAAAATTGTATCTCGAAACCCCTGTCGTTAATGGCGGGGGGTAACAAGGTCCATAAAAAAAATAAAGTTGCATCTCCAAACCCCCCGCTGTTAACGGCGGGGGGTAACAAGGTCCATAAGAAAAACAAAGTTGCATCCCTAAAAAACCCGCCGTTAACGGCGGGGGGTAATAAGGTCCATAAAAAAAAAATTGTATCTCGAAACCCCTGTCGTTAATGGCGGGGGGTAACTAGGTTCATAAAAAAAACAAAGTTACATCTCCAAAACCCCCGCCGTTAACGGCAGGGGGTAATAAGGTTCATAAGAAAAACAAAATTGCATCTCCAAACCCCCCGCCGTTATCGGCGGGGGGTAACAAGGTCCATAAGAAAAACAAAGTTGCATCTTCAAACCCCCCGCCGTTAACGGCGGGGGGTAACAAGGTCCATAAGAAAAACAAAGTTGCATCTTCAAACCCCCCGCCGTTAACGGCGGGGGGTATCAAGGTCCATAAGAAAAACAAAGTTGCATCTCTAAAAAACCCGCCGTTAACGGCGGGGGGTAATAAGGTCCATAAAAAAAAAATTGTATCTCGAAACCCCTGTCGTTAATGGCGGGGGGTAACAAGGTCCATAAAAAAAATAAAGTTGCATCTCCAAACCCCCCGCCGTTAACGGCGGGGGGTAACAAGGTCCATAAGAAAAACAAAGTTGCATCTCTAAAAAACCCGCCGTTAACGGCGGGGGGTAATAAGGTCCATAAAAAAAAAATTGTATCTCGAAACCCCTGTCGTTAATGGCGGGGGGTAACAAGGTCCATAAAAAAAATAAAGTTGCATCTCCAAACCCCCCGCCGTTAACGGCGGGGGGTAACAAGGTCCATAAGAAAAACAAAGTTGCATCTCTAAAAAACCCGCCGTTAACGGCGGGGGGTAATAAGGTCCATAAAAAAAAAATTGTATCTCGAAACCCCTGTCGTTAATGGCGGGGGGTAACTAGGTTCATAAAAAAAACAAAGTTACATCTCCAAAACCCCCGCCGTTAACGGCAGGGGGTAATAAGGTTCATAAGAAAAACAAAATTGCATCTCCAAACCCCCCGCCGTTAACGGCGGGGGGTAACAAGGTCCATAAGAAAAACAAAGTTGCATCTTCAAACCCCCCGCCGTTAATGGCGGGGGGTAACAAGGTCCATAAAAAAAATAAAGTTGCATCTTCAAACCCCCCGCCGTTAACGGCGGGGGGTATCAAGGTCCATAAGAAAAACAAAGTTCCATCTCTAAAAAACCCGCCGTTAACGGCGGGGGGTAACAAGGACCATAAGAAAAACAAAGTTGCATCTCTAAAAAACCCGCCGTTAACGGCGGGGGGTAATAAGGTCCATAAAAAAAAAATTGTATCTCGAAACCCCTGTCGTTAATGGCGGGGGGTAACAAGGTTCATAAGAAAAACAAAGTTACATCTCCAAAACCCCCGCCGTTAACGGCAGGGGGTAACAAGGTTCATAAGAAAAACAAAATTGCATCTCCAAACCCCCCGCCGTTAACGGCGGGGGGTAACAAGGTCCATAAGAAAAACAAAGTTGCATCTTCAAACCCCCCGCCGTTAATGGCGGGGGGTAACAAGGTCCATAAAAAAAATAAAGTTGCATCTTCAAACCCCCCGCCGTTAACGGCGGGGGGTATCAAGGTCCATAAGAAAAACAAAGTTGCATCTCTAAAAAACCCGCCGTTAACGGCGGGGGGTAATAAGGTCCATAAAAAAAAAATTGTATCTCGAAACCCCTGTCGTTAATGGCGGGGGGTAACAAGGTCCATAAAAAAAATAAAGTTGCATCTCCAAACCCCCCGCCGTTAACGGCGGGGGGTAACAAGGTCCATAAGAAAAACAAAGTTGCATCTCTAAAAAACCAGCCGTTAACGGCGGGGGGTAATAAGGTCCATAAAAAAAAAATTGTATCTCGAAAACCCTGTCGTTAATGGCGGGGGGTAACAAGGTTCATAAGAAAAACAAAGTTACATCTCCAAAACCCCCGCCGTTAACGGCAGGGGGTAACAAGGTTCATAAGAAAAACAAAATTGCATCTCCAAACCCCCCGCCGTTAACGGCGGGGGGTAACAAGGTCCATAAGAAAAACAAAGTTGCATCTCTAAAAAACCCGCCGTTAACGGCGGGGGGTAATAAGGTCCATAAAAAAAAAATTGTATCTCGAAACCCCTGTCGTTAATGGCGGGGGGTAACAAGGTCCATAAAAAAAATAAAGTTGCATCTCCAAACCCCCCGCCGTTAACGGCGGGGGGTAACAAGGTCCATAAGAAAAACAAAGTTGCATCTCTAAAAAACCCGCCGTTAACGGCGGGGGGTAATAAGGTCCATAAAAAAAAAATTGTATCTCGAAAACCCTGTCGTTAATGGCGGGGGGTAACAAGGTTCATAAGAAAAACAAAGTTACATCTCCAAAACCCCCGCCGTTAACGGCAGGGGGTAACAAGGTTCATAAGAAAAACAAAATTGCATCTCCAAACCCCCCGCCGTTAACGGCGGGGGGTAACAAGGTCCATAATAAAAACAAAGTTGCATCTCTAAAAAACCCGCCGTTAACGGCGGGGGGTAATAAGGTCCATAAAAAAAAAATTGTATCTCGAAACCCCTGTCGTTAATGGCGGGGGGTAACAAGGTCCATAAAAAAAATAAAGTTGCATCTCCAAACCCCCCGCCGTTAACGGCGGGGGGTAACAAGGTCCATAAGAAAAACAAAGTTGCATCTCTAAAAAACCCGCCGTTAACGGCGGGGGGTAATAAGGTCCATAAAAAAAAAATTGTATCTCGAAACCCCTGTCGTTAATGGCGGGGGGTAACTAGGTTCATAAAAAAAACAAAGTTACATCTCCAAAACCCCCGCCGTTAACGGCAGGGGGTAATAAGGTTCATAAGAAAAACAAAATTGCATCTCCAAACCCCCCGCCGTTATCGGCGGGGGGTAACAAGGTCCATAAGAAAAACAAAGTTGCATCTTCAAACCCCCCGCCGTTAACGGCGGGGGGTAACAAGGTCCATAAGAAAAACAAAGTTGCATCTTCAAACCCCCCGCCGTTAATGGCGGGGGGTAACAAGGTCCATAAAAAAAATAAAGTTGCATCTCCAAACCCCCCGCCGTTAACGGCGGGGGGTAACAAGGTCCATAAGAAAAACAAAGTTGCATCTTCAAACCCCCCGCCGTTAACGGCGGGGGGTAACAAGGTCCATAAGAAAAACAAAGTTGCATCTCTAAAACCCCCGCCGTTAACGGCGGGGGGTAATAAGGTCCATAAAAAAAAAATTGTATCTCGAAACCCCTGTCGTTAATGGCGGGGGGTAACAAGGTCCATAAAAAAAATAAAGTTACATCTCCAAAACCCCCGCCGTTAACGGCAGGGGGTAATAAGGTTCATAAGAAAAACAAAATTGCATCTTCAAACCCCCCGCCGTTAACGGCGGGGGGTAACAAGGTCCATAAGAAAAACAAAGTTGCATCTTCAAACCCCCCGCCGTTAACGGCGGGGGGTAACAAGGTCCATAAGAAAAACAAAGTTGCATCTTCAAACCCCCCGCCGTTAACGGCGGGGGGTAACAAGGTCCATAAGAAAAACAAAGTTGCATCTTCAAACCCCCCGCCGTTAACGGCGGGGGGTAACAAGGTCCATAAGAAAAACAAAGTTGCATCTCTAAAAAACCCGCCGTTAACGGCGGGGGGTAATAAGGTCCATAAAAAAAAAATTGTATCTCGAAACCCCTGTCGTTAATGGCGGGGGGTAACAAGGTCCATAAAAAAAATAAAGTTGCATCTCCAAACCCCCCGCCGTTAACGGCGGGGGGTAACAAGGTCCATAAGAAAAACAAAGTTGCATCTCTAAAAAACCCGCCGTTAACGGCGGGGGGTAATAAGGTCCATAAAAAAAAAATTGTATCTCGAAACCCCTGTCGTTAATGGCGGGGGGTAACTAGGTTCATAAAAAAAACAAAGTTACATCTCCAAAACCCCCGCCGTTAACGGCAGGGGGTAATAAGGTTCATAAGAAAAACAAAATTGCATCTCCAAACCCCCCGCCGTTAACGGCGGGGGGTAACAAGGTCCATAAGAAAAACAAAGTTGCATCTTCAAACCCCCCGCTGTTAATGGCGGGGGGTAACAAGGTCCATAAAAAAAATAAAGTTGCATCTCCAAACCCCCCGCCGTTAACGGCGGGGGGTAACAAGGTCCATAAGAAAAACAAAGTTGCATCTCTAAAAAACCCGCCGTTAACGGCGGGGGGTAATAAGGTCCATAAAAAAAAAATTGTATCTCGAAACCCCTGTCGTTAATGGCGGGGGGTAACTAGGTTCATAAAAAAAACAAAGTTACATCTCCAAAACCCCCGCCGTTAACGGCAGGGGGTAATAAGGTTCATAAGAAAAACAAAATTGCATCTCCAAACCCCCCGCCGTTATCGGCGGGGGGTAACAAGGTCCATAAGAAAAACAAAGTTGCATCTTCAAACCCCCCGCCGTTAACGGCGGGGGGTAACAAGGTCCATAAGAAAAACAAAGTTGCATCTTCAAACCCCCCGCCGTTAATGGCGGGGGGTAACAAGGTCCATAAAAAAAATAAAGTTGCATCTCCAAACCCCCCGCCGTTAACGGCGGGGGGTAACAAGGTCCATAAGAAAAACAAAGTTGCATCTTCAAACCCCCCGCCGTTAACGGCGGGGGGTAACAAGGTCCATAAGAAAAACAAAGTTGCATCTCTAAAACCCCCGCCGTTAACGGCGGGGGGTAATAAGGTCCATAAAAAAAAAATTGTATCTCGAAACCCCTGTCGTTAATGGCGGGGGGTAACAAGGTCCATAAAAAAAATAAAGTTACATCTCCAAAACCCCCGCCGTTAACGGCAGGGGGTAATAAGGTTCATAAGAAAAACAAAATTGCATCTTCAAACCCCCCGCCGTTAACGGCGGGGGGTAACAAGGTCCATAAGAAAAACAAAGTTGCATCTTCAAACCCCCCGCCGTTAACGGCGGGGGGTAACAAGGTCCATAAGAAAAACAAAGTTGCATCTTCAAACCCCCCGCCGTTAACGGCGGGGGGTAACAAGGTCCATAAGAAAAACAAAGTTGCATCTTCAAACCCCCCGCCGTTAACGGCGGGGGGTAACAAGGTCCATAAGAAAAACAAAGTTGCATCTCTAAAAAACCCGCCGTTAACGGCGGGGGGTAATAAGGTCCATAAAAAAAAAATTGTATCTCGAAACCCCTGTCGTTAATGGCGGGGGGTAACAAGGTCCATAAAAAAAATAAAGTTGCATCTCCAAACCCCCCGCCGTTAACGGCGGGGGGTAACAAGGTCCATAAGAAAAACAAAGTTGCATCTCTAAAAAACCCGCCGTTAACGGCGGGGGGTAATAAGGTCCATAAAAAAAAAATTGTATCTCGAAACCCCTGTCGTTAATGGCGGGGGGTAACTAGGTTCATAAAAAAAACAAAGTTACATCTCCAAAACCCCCGCCGTTAACGGCAGGGGGTAATAAGGTTCATAAGAAAAACAAAATTGCATCTCCAAACCCCCCGCCGTTAACGGCGGGGGGTAACAAGGTCCATAAGAAAAACAAAGTTGCATCTTCAAACCCCCCGCTGTTAATGGCGGGGGGTAACAAGGTCCATAAAAAAAATAAAGTTGCATCTCCAAACCCCCCGCCGTTAACGGCGGGGGGTAACAAGGTCCATAAGAAAAACAAAGTTGCATCTCTAAAAAACCCGCCGTTAACGGCGGGGGGTAATAAGGTCCATAAAAAAAAAATTGTATCTCGAAACCCCTGTCGTTAATGGCGGGGGGTAACAAGGTTCATAAGAAAAACAAAGTTACATCTCCAAAACCCCCGCCGTTAACGGCAGGGGGTAACAAGGTTCATAAGAAAAACAAAATTGCATCTCCAAACCCCCCGCCGTTAACGGCGGGGGGTAACAAGGTCCATAAGAAAAACAAAGTTGCATCTTCAAACCCCCCGCCGTTAATGGCGGGGGGTAACAAGGTCCATAAAAAAAATAAAGTTGCATCTCAAAACCCCCCGCCGTTAACGGCGGGGGGTAACAAGGTCGATAAGAAAAACAAAGTTGCATCTCTAAAAAACCCGCCGTTAACGGCGGGGGGTAATAAGGTCCATAAAAAAAAAATTGTATCTCGAAACCCCTGTCGTTAATGGCGGGGGGTAACAAGGTTCATAAAAAAAACAAAGTTACATCTCCAAAACCCCCGCCGTTAACGGCAGGGGGTAACAAGGTTCATAAGAAAAACAAAATTGCATCTCCAAACCCCCCGCCGTTAACGGCGGGGGGTAACAAGGTCCATAAGAAAAACAAAGTTGCATCTTCAAACCCCCCGCCGTTAATGGCGGGGGGTAACAAGGTCCATAAAAAAAATAAAGTTGCATCTCCAAACCCCCCGCCGTTAACGGCGGGGGGTATCAAGGTCCATAAGAAAAACAAAGTTGCATCTCTAAAAAACCCGCCGTTAACGGCGGGGGGTAATAAGGTCCATAAAAAAAAAATTGTATCTCGAAACCCCTGTCGTTAATGGCGGGGGGTAACAAGGTTCATAAAAAAAACAAAGTTACATCTCCAAAAACCCCGCCGTTAACGGCAGGGGGTAACAAGGTTCATAAGAAAAACAAAATTGTATCTCCAAACCCCCGCCGTTAACGGCGGGGGGTAACAAGGTTCATAAAAAAAATAAAGTGGCATCTTCAAACCCCCTGCCGTTAACGGCGGGGGGTAACAAGGTTCATAAGAAAAACAAAGTTGCATCTCTAAAAACCCCGCCGTTAACGGCAGGGGGTAATAAGGTCCATAAAAAAAATTGTATCTCCAACCCCCCGCCGTTAACGGCGGGGGGTAACAAGGTTTATAAAAAAAACAAAGTTGCATCTTCAAACCCCCCGCCGTTAACGGCGGGGGGTAACATGGTCCATAAAAAAAATAAAGTTGCATCTCCAAACCCCCCGCCGTTAACGGCGGGGGGTAACAAGGTCCATAAGAAAAACAAAGTTGCATCTCTAAAAAACCCGCCGTTAACGGCAGGGGGTAATAAGGTCCATAAAAAAAAAATTGTATCTCGAAACCCCCGTCGTTAATGGCGGGGGGTAACAAGGTTCATAAAAAAAACAAAGTTACATCTCCAAAACCCCCGCCGTTAACGGCAGGGGGTAACAAGGTTCATAAGAAAAACAAAATTGCATCTCCAAACCCCCCGCCGTTAACGGCGGGGGGTAACAAGGTCCATAAGAAAAACAAAGTTGCATCTCTAAAACCCCCGCCGTTAACGGCGGGGGGTAATAAGGTCCATAAAAAAAAATTGTATCTCCAACCCCCCGCCGTTAACGGCGGGGGGTGACAAGGTCCATAAAAAAAATAAAGTTGCATCTCCAAACCCCCCGCCGTTAACGGCGGGGGGTAACATGGTCCATAAAAAAAATAAAGTTGCATCTCCAAACCCCCCGCCGTTAACGGCGGGGGGTAACAAGGTCCATAAGAAAAACAAAGTTGCATCTCTAAAAAACCCGCCGTTAACGGCGGGGGGTAATAAGGTCCATAAAAAAAAAATTGTATCTCGAAACCCCTGTCGTTAATGGCGGGGGGTAACTAGGTTCATAAAAAAAACAAAGTTACATCTCCAAAACCCCCGCCGTTAACGGCAGGGGGTAATAAGGTTCATAAGAAAAACAAAATTGCATCTCCAAACCCCCCGCCGTTAACGGCGGGGGGTAACAAGGTCCATAAGAAAAACAAAGTTGCATCTTCAAACCCCCCGCCGTTAATGGCGGGGGGTAACAAGGTCCATAAAAAAAATAAAGTTGCATCTCCAAACCCCCCGCCGTTAACGGCGGGGGGTAACAAGGTCCATAAGAAAAACAAAGTTGCATCTTCAAACCCCCCGCCGTTAATGGCGGGGGGTAACAAGGTCCATAAAAAAAATAAAGTTGCATCTCCAACCCCCCGCCGTTAACGGCGGGGGGTAACAAGGTTTATAAAAAAAACAAAGTTGCATCTTCAAACCCCCCGCCGTTAACGGCGGGGGGTAACATGGTCCATAAAAAAAATAAAGTTGCATCTCCAAACCCCCCGCCGTTAACGGCGGGGGGTAACAAGGTCCATAAGAAAAACAAAGTTGCATCTCTAAAAAACCCGCCGTTAACGGCAGGGGGTAATAAGGTCCATAAAAAAAAAATTGTATCTCGAAACCCCCGTCGTTAATGGCGGGGGGTAACAAGGTTCATAAAAAAAACAAAGTTACATCTCCAAAACCCCCGCCGTTAACGGCAGGGGGTAACAAGGTTCATAAGAAAAACAAAATTGCATCTCCAAACCCCCCGCCGTTAACGGCGGGGGGTAACAAGGTCCATAAGAAAAACAAAGTTGCATCTCTAAAACCCCCGCCGTTAACGGCGGGGGGTAATAAGGTCCATAAAAAAAAATTGTATCTCCAACCCCCCGCCGTTAACGGCGGGGGGTGACAAGGTCCATAAAAAAAATAAAGTTGCATCTCCAAACCCCCCGCCGTTAACGGCGGGGGGTAACAAGGTCCATAAGAAAAACAAAGTTGCATCTCTAAAAAACCCGCCGTTAACGGCGGGGGGTAATAAGGTCCATAAAAAAAAAATTGTATCTCGAAACCCCTGTCGTTAATGGCGGGGGGTAACTAGGTTCATAAAAAAAACAAAGTTACATCTCCAAAACCCCCGCCGTTAACGGCAGGGGGTAATAAGGTTCATAAGAAAAACAAAATTGCATCTCCAAACCCCCCGCCGTTAACGGCGGGGGGTAACAAGGTCCATAAGAAAAACAAAGTTGCATCTTCAAACCCCCCGCCGTTAATGGCGGGGGGTAACAAGGTCCATAAAAAAAATAAAGTTGCATCTCCAAACCCCCCGCCGTTAACGGCGGGGGGTAACAAGGTCCATAAGAAAAACAAAGTTGCATCTTCAAACCCCCCGCCGTTAATGGCGGGGGGTAACAAGGTCCATAAAAAAAATAAAGTTGCATCTCCAAACCCCCCGCCGTTAACGGCGGGGGGTAACAAGGTCCATAAGAAAAACAAAGTTGCATCTTCAAACCCCCCGCCGTTAATGGCGGGGGGTAACAAGGTCCATAAAAAAAATAAAGTTGCATCTCCAAACCCCCCGCCGTTAACGGCGGGGGGTAACAAGGTCCATAAGAAAAACAAAGTTGCATCTTCAAACCCCCCGCCGTTAATGGCGGGGGGTAACAAGGTCCATAAAAAAAATAAAGTTGCATCTCCAAACCCCCCGCCGTTAACGGCGGGGGGTAACAAGGTCCATAAGAAAAACAAAGTTGCATCTTCAAACCCCCCGCCGTTAATGGCGGGGGGTAACAAGGTCAATAAAAAAAATAAAGTTGCATCTCCAAACCCCCCGCCGTTAACGGCGGGGGGTAACAAGGTCCATAAGAAAAACAAAGTTGCATCTCTAAAAACCCCGCCGTTAACGGCGGGGGGTAATAAGGTCCATAAAAAAAATTCTATCTCCAACCCCCCGCCGTTAACGGCGGGGGGTAACAAGGTTTATAAAAAAAACAAAGTTGCATCTTCAAACCCCCCGCCGTTAACGGCCGGGGGTAACAAGGTTCATAAGAAAAACAAAATTGCATCTCCAAACCCCCCGCCGTTAACGGCGGGGGGTAACAAGGTCCATAAGAAAAACAAAGTTGCATCCCTAAAAACCCCGCCGTTAACGGCGGGGGGTAACAAGGTCCATAAGAAAAACAAAGTTGCATCTCTAAAAAACCCGCCGTTAACGGCAGGGGGTAATAAGGTCCATAAAAAAAAAATTGTATCTCGAAACCCCCGTCGTTAATGGCGGGGGGTAACAAGGTTCATAAAAAAAACAAAGTTACATCTCCAAAACCCCCGCCGTTAACGGCAGGGGGTAACAAGGTTCATAAGAAAAACAAAATTGTATCTCCAAACCCCCCGCCGTTAACGGCGGGGGGTAACAAGGTCCATAAGAAAAACAAAGTTGCATCTTCAAACCCCCCGCCGTTAATGGCGGGGGGTAACAAGGTCCATAAAAAAAATAAAGTTGCATCTCCAAACCCCCCGCCGTTAACGGCGGGGGGTAACAAGGTCGATAAGAAAAACAAAGTTGCATCTCTAAAAAACCCGCCGTTAACGGCGGGGGGTAATAAGGTCCATAAAAAAAAAATTGTATCTCGAAACCCCTGTCGTTAATGGCGGGGGGTAACAAGGTTCATAAGAAAAACAAAGTTACATCTCCAAAACCCCCGCCGTTAACGGCAGGGGGTAACAAGGTTCATAAGAAAAACAAAATTGCATCTCCAAACCCCCCGCCGTTAACGGCGGGGGGTAACAAGGTCCATAAGAAAAACAAAGTTGCATCTTCAAACCCCCCGCCGTTAATGGCGGGGGGTAACAAGGTCCATAAAAAAAATAAAGTTGCATCTCCAAACCCCCCGCCGTTAACGGCGGGGGGTATCAAGGTCCATAAGAAAAACAAAGTTGCATCTCTAAAAAACCCGCCGTTAACGGCGGGGGGTAATAAGGTCCATAAAAAAAAAATTGTATCTCGAAACCCCTGTCGTTAATGGCGGGGGGTAACAAGGTCCATAAAAAAAATAAAGTTGCATCTCCAAACCCCCCGCCGTTAACGGCGGGGGGTAACAAGGTCCATAAGAAAAACAAAGTTGCATCTCTAAAAAACCCGCCGTTAACGGCGGGGGGTAATAAGGTCCATAAAAAAAACATTGTATCTCGAAACCCCTGTCGTTAATGGCGGGGGGTAACTAGGTTCATAAAAAAAACAAAGTTACATCTCCAAAACCCCCGCCGTTAACGGCAGGGGGTAATAAGGTTCATAAGAAAAACAAAATTGCATCTCCAAACCCCCCGCCGTTAACGGCGGGGGGTAACAAGGTCCATAAGAAAAACAAAGTTGCATCTTCAAACCCCCCGCCGTTAATGGCGGGGGGTAACAAGGTCCATAAAAAAAATAAAGTTGCATCTCCAAAACCCCCGCCGTTAACGGCAGGGGGTAACAAGGTTCATAAGAAAAACAAAATTGCATCTCCAAACCCCCCGCCGTTAACGGCGGGGGGTAACAAGGTCCATAAGAAAAACAAAGTTGCATCTCTAAAACCCCCGCCGTTAACGGCGGGGGGTAATAAGGTCCATAAAAAAAAATTGTATCTCGAACCCCCCGCCGTTAACGGCGGGGGGTGACAAGGTCCATAAAAAAAATAAAGTTGCATCTCCAAACCCCCCGCCGTTAACGGCGGGGGGTAACAAGGTCCATAAGAAAAACAAAGTTGCATCTTCAAACCCCCGCCGTTAATGGCGGGGGGTAACAAGGTCCATAAAAAAAATAAAGTTGCATCTCCAAACCCCCCGCCGTTAACGGCGGGGGGTAACAAGGTCCATAAGAAAAACAAAGTTGCATCTTCAAACCCCCCGCCGTTAATGGCGGGGGGTAACAAGGTCCATAAAAAAAATAAAGTTGCATCTCCAAACCCCCCGCCGTTAACGGCGGGGGGTAACAAGGTCCATAAGAAAAACAAAGTTGCATCTTCAAACCCCCCGCCGTTAATGGCGGGGGGTAACAAGGTCCATAAAAAAAATAAAGTTGCATCTCCAAACCCCCCGCCGTTAACGGCGGGGGGGTAACAAGGTCCATAAGAAAAACAAAGTTGCATCTTCAAACCCCCCGCCGTTAATGGCGGGGGGTAACAAGGTCCATAAAAAAAATAAAGTTGCATCTCCAAACCCCCCGCCGTTAACGGCGGGGGGTAACAAGGTCCATAAGAAAAACAAAGTTGCATCTCTAAAAACCCCGCCGTTAACGGCGGGGGGTAATAAGGTCCATAAAAAAAATTCTATCTCCAACCCCCCGCCGTTAACGGCGGGGGGGTAACAAGGTTTATAAAAAAAACAAAGTTGCATCTTCAAACCCCCCGCCGTTAACGGCAGGGGGTAACAAGGTTCATAAGAAAAACAAAATTGCATCTCCAAACCCCCCGCCGTTAACGGCGGGGGGTAACAAGGTCCATAAGAAAAACAAAGTTGCATCCCTAAAAACCCCGCCGTTAACGGCGGGGGGTAACAAGGTCCATAAGAAAAACAAAGTTGCATCTCTAAAAAACCCGCCGTTAACGGCAGGGGGTAATAAGGTCCATAAAAAAAAAATTGTATCTCGAAACCCCCGTCGTTAATGGCGGGGGGTAACAAGGTTCATAAAAAAAACAAAGTTACATCTCCAAAACCCCCGCCGTTAACGGCAGGGGGTAACAAGGTTCATAAGAAAAACAAAATTGTATCTCCAAACCCCCCGCCGTTAACGGCGGGGGGTAACAAGGTCCATAAGAAAAACAAAGTTGCATCTTCAAACCCCCCGCCGTTAATGGCGGGGGGTAACAAGGTCCATAAAAAAAATAAAGTTGCATCTCCAAACCCCCCGCCGTTAACGGCGGGGGGTAACAAGGTCCATATGAAAAACAAAGTTGCATCTCTAAAAAACCCGCCGTTAACGGCGGGGGGTAATAAGGTCCATAAAAAAAAAATTGTATCTCGAAACCCCTGTCGTTAATGGCGGGGGGTAACAAGGTTCATAAAAAAAACAAAGTTGCATCTCCAAAAACCCCGCCGTTAACGGCAGGGGGTAACAAGGTTCATAAGAAAAACAAAATTGCATCTCCAAACCCCCCGCCGTTAACGGCGGGGGGTAACAAGGTCCATAAGAAAAACAAAGTTGCATCTTCAAACCCCCCGCCGTTAATGGCGGGGGGTAACAAGGTCCATAAAAAAAATAAAGTTGCATCTCCAAACCCCCCGCCGTTAACGGCGGGGGGTAACAAGGTCGATAAGAAAAACAAAGTTGCATCTCTAAAAAACCCGCCGTTAACGGCGGGGGGTAATAAGGTCCATAAAAAAAAAATTGTATCTCGAAACCCCTGTCGTTAATGGCGGGGGGTAACAAGGTTCATAAAAAAAACAAAGTTACATCTCCAAAACCCCCGCCGTTAACGGCAGGGGGTAACAAGGTTCATAAGAAAAACAAAATTGCATCTCCAAACCCCCCGCCGTTAACGGCGGGGGGTAACAAGGTCCATAAGAAAAACAAAGTTGCATCTCTAAAAACCCCGCCGTTAACGGCGGGGGGTAATAAGGTCCATAAAAAAAAATTGTATCTCGAAACCCCCATCGTTAATGGCGGGGGGTAGCAAGGTTCATAAAAAAAACAAAGTTACATCTCCAAACTCCCTGCCGTTAACGGCGGGGGGTAAGGTAACAAGGTCCATAAGAAAAATAAAGTTGCATCTTCAAACCCCCCGCTCTTAATGGTGGGGGGTAATAAGGTTGATAAAAAAAATAAAGGTGCATCTCTATATCCCTCGCCGTCAACGGCGGAGGGTAGAAAGGTCCATAAAAAAACAAAGTTGGATCCTCTAAAAGTGCAGCCGTTAACGGCAGGGGGTAGCAAGGTCCATCAAAGAAGCGAAGTTGGATCCTCTAAAAACACAGTCGTTAATGGCGGGGGGGGGGGGGGGGGGGGTAGCAAGGGCCATCGAAGAAGCGAAGTTGGATCCTCTAAAAGCACAGCCGTTAACGGCAAGGGGGGGGGGGGGGTAGCAAGGTCCGTCGAAGAAGCGAAGTTGAATCCTCTAAAAGCGCAACCGTTAACGGCGGAGGATAGCAAAGAATACATGAACTACAATGTTTGACTAAATCCTAACATTTGTTGCCCTAAATTGCAACCCTGAAAATTGCACCCGTCAACGACTGGGGATAGCAAGGTACCTTAAAATCTTTGAAATCTAAACATTTCAAGCTAAATTTCAAGATGCTATTGTAGTTTTGAGGTCATAAATGACTCAATATGCATCCGTTTTTTATATGCTATATATCATTGGAATCGTGCTTTCAAAGTGCAGGAAATAATATAAAGTTTCAAAATTTGTCTTTAACAAAAAATTACATGTACATTCAAAGTTAATATCAATTGAGGTAATTATTTCCTTACTATCTTGTTGGAACTTCTAGCATATAGGTGCTATTATTATATTTTTGTTTCGTACAAACCCTAACCAAAAGGTTTATAATATTACACTTTGCAATTTTCCATGAACTTGTACTTGTCCTCATTATGGAAATATAAATGAGGCCTCTATTGGAAAACGTGACATGTACATAAACTACAAACACATTTATTATATCTTTCATTATTTGTGTAAATTTGATTATAAGATAGACACATTCATCTACGCTCCTACCTTCAACTTGGATGAAATAAAGCAAGTAATTGTTGTTGTTAGAATCATCAAGACGTGCGAGTATTCAAGTTAGTTGATAGATAATAGCATGATATGAAGTAGATACATAGTATCAATATATTATCTTCAAAATCTCTAAATTCAAGTAAAAAAGTATTATTTTCATATTCCAATATGTATTCTTTGTTGCAATAAAAAAATATTTTATTATGTACACAATGCTCTACATCCTACAATATTTTCACAGCATTTGTTTTCCTCTTATCTTTAGAATTCACTATAAATTATATGTAATCTCACTTGATCAATCCACCCTCAAACAACTTCTTAGAATGTAATATAAATTTCAAAACATGCAATAGCACCAACTTCCCAAGCTTTTAGATATAAAATCCACGGGCATAGGTCCCGTGGTAATAGGTCATTTTTTTTTCTAGACATAGCAATTTTGGTGAAAAAAAATCAGTCTTTTAACTTTTTAACCAAAAATATTTACAAATTACATCATGTTTTACATTTCTAGGCTCTAGGCTCACACAATCCCTGCTCACCGCTCTTAGGCTCACTCTCACACGCTCACATGCTAGCGTCGTTGCCCAAAAGACCAATTGACACTTTAGAGGACAACTAAAAGTTTGGGTAGATTCCTATGATCTCAATTGTTAACATGATTTTTTGAAACTTTTTGTCAAGATAGAAAAACATATTAGCTTTCTAGAAATATAATTTTTATTCCAATTGATTTCTAGGAGAAAATGTTAAATATCCATTGTTGGCTTGGTTGGGATTGGAGGTATTGGGAAGACCACATTGGCAAATCTTTTTTACAATTCAACATTGACAAATTACAAAAGTCATCTTATTTTGGAGAGGTTGCAATAAATAAAAAATCAAACAATGTTTGAAGGAGGATAAAAGGTTGGGAGTTGTGAATGATGTAGAGGTTGGCAAACACATGCTTCGATATTGCAACTTCTTCAAGAGTTGAATGAAAGCAAGGTAATTGTCACTTGCAGATCAAAACAAAGCAATTTTGAAAGAGTGTGGAGTAGAACCAGAAAATACTGAGATTGTGAAGGTGTAGGGACTTCAAAGACAATGACCACTATAATTTGGAGTAGAAATGTATAGTGACAAAAGTACATCACTATGCATTTCATAATGAGACAATAGAAATTTTCAAGCAATGCGATGGCCTTCCATTAAGCTTGAAAGTGATGGGAAAGTAACATGAGTGTCGTGAACATGGGTTTGTATGAAGATGAAAAAATGATTTTGGAATGTAGAGAGACATTGGTAGAAGTCCAAGAGGGTTTGCAAAATGACAAAATCATTACTGGAAGGCAAGACAAACATTGGTCTAAGTTTGCGAATAAGTTGGGTGCCAATTGTGCAAGAAGCACTCTTAGTAGTAGTTTGCTTGTGCCCCTTTAACCTCGTTCACATTTTCCCTCTTTGAACACAAGAGATGATGGAAATCATTTGGACATAGAACATAGTTGATTACTTGATTGAGGGATCCTTTATCAAGATTGTTGACGAAGAAGTGACAATGTGTAATTAACTTTGAGACATAGGTTGATTCAACATATCTAAGTTGATTCTTTTCAACCAATGTGCTTGTAGGACAATAGGAAGGGCCAAAAATCATGAGGTTATTGAAAAAAAAATGATATAAAGATGTGAGCATTGATATTGGAATCTTATTTGTTGACTTTGAATTTTCACATGTAGTTATAATCAATCTACGTTAGTTTTCTTGCATTACATTTCCTTTAAATTGTAATATATTTAATTAACATTGAAATGTTTGGTTGATATTTGGTGAGATATTTGGGTGTAGAGCTCTTCTTCTATAAGAAAGTCTATTACTCAAAGAAGATGAAAAACAATCCAATGGTATTCTTTAAAGGCACATGTTGAATAGGCAAAATATCCATCCAAACAATATTCAAAATTGATCATTTTAGTTTTAAACAACTTGTCTACAACTCATGTGATGAATTATTTGCTTGTTAAGTGTATGTTGATTTACTTATAGGATGCGAGGATCACTATGAAGGGCATACAACAAATTTGGGCTTTTGATGGATTGAGTGTAATACACTTGGTTCAAAATGCTCAACCCTAGGTAAATAAATGAGAGTTGTTGCAAGAAACACTTAACATTTTTGTCTCAAAAAAATTATTTTTGGTTATAGGAATGCCATTGCTACAAGTACAATGAGTACTATGCAAGACTAATGTAGTTGAAGTTATGAAAATGAATTGGAAAATGATTAAAAATGGTTAAAAAATCAACAAAATCATAAAAAATGATTAAAGATATTAAAAAACATTAAAAATGGAATTAAAAAATCAATAATTTTTTCAATATAAAATGAATTTAAAATGAATTAAAAAAAATTAGTGCAATATTATGTACTACTATTCACTATTGTAGACTAGAAATTAACAAAAAATTAATATTTGAACATTTTGTTTTTTAATAATTTCAAAAAGATCATTAAAATGAATTTCAAAATGGCCATTTTTCTACACTTTGTTGTACTTGAATTGCACCAAATCGGGCACCAAATACTTCTAAAAGGAATTTTTTTCTCATTCTAGTCTTTATTAAAAGAAAGTACACTTTGAGCCTAAGTACACACTACACACGTCAAAATTTGCATTAAAACTTGTCATTACTACATGCAATCTTTGTACACCAACTACTTTCCCAAATTTTAGCTCTAAATTTGCATTTGAGGTAAAAAATAGTACTAAATCCCCCCCTCCCAATGGCAAAAGTAGACATCTAATCAAGGGCTCTTTAATGTCTACAATTAGCACCTTTATCTTGATTTCAAATTTCACATACATTGAGCATACACTCCAAAAGGTATAGTTGAAAAACCACCTATTCAAAGCTAAGGGGAGAAGAAAAGGACAAGTGTTTCTTCCACCCACCCACAAATATCACTAGTAGAAAATTTGAAAATTCTGTCATTTTGGACGCGTTGTTTTGGACAAAATCTAACAGAAATCTGTCCAAAACAACAAATTTCTGTTAGATTTTGTCCAAAACAACTCGTCCAAAATGACAAAAATTTCAGATTTCTACTAGTGTATACATATAAATATAAATTTTGTCTACATTGAAAGATTTGATGCATTCTATGATGAGAAAATTATGGAGCATCTTATTTTGTGGGCAATTAAAGTATCTTAAAAAAGAAATCTAATGCATTGGATTTGCAATAGAATTCAATTTTCACAAGTTAAGTTGAAAATTGAATATTCAAAGCTTTATAATCTAGTCATGCAAGGTCCAAGAAAAATTCTTTACTTTTGAAAGTGATTGCAAGAAAGACCGGTCCTATGAGGCGTCACAATTGAAGTGACGGAGTTGGTTTTGGCCGTAACTTTTGGAAATTGAAGCCAATGGACTTGAAATTTTTATGGATGATTGCTAACTCAGAAAACATGAGATTTCTTATTTTTCAAAAAATTTGAAAAATAATTTTATAATTAAATATCAATTTAGCTAATTTGTCACACTTTGCGGTTTAGGGGTTTTTAGTACTGTGAAGTATCCAAAAAACATGATGTTCACTTGACTTTTTTGTGGCCTATTCCTACACTAGATGGGCATGTGTCCACCAAAGGGAATTAAAAAAAACACAATTCTTTGTCCTCAACATGCATGCAAATAGGGGTCCCTTGTGCATAGCACTCCAAACTTTCATGATGGTTTCAACTTCTCGTTTTTGGTGAAATGTAATCACTATCAAGTCTTTATAAATGGTCAATTCTTAGTTTTTTTTTATTCATGATTTTCTAATTTTTATTAATTTATACTAAATTTTATCTACTTTCTGTGACAAACTGTCGTTTTTTTTAAGTAATACTGTTTCAGTATTATAAAAAACTCAAAAGTACTATTGGCCGTTGATTTTTCAGATCAACGGCTGAGATTGCTCCGTTTTGTAGTACTCCTAGTACTGGGCAGAAAAAACGCAGTTTTTGACCAAACGCTACCAAAATCGTTTGGTCTTTCTTGCAATCACCCTTCAACACAAATATCTTGTAATCTATGCAATCAAAGTTTATGAAATTTCTTCCATATCATTTCATACTAGTTTAGTCAAAGATCCTACAAATAGATATGACTAGAAAAAATAGTTTAAAAGTTTTGTATTTTGCAATAAAATTGGAATTTTTGAAGTATTCATCATCAAATATTTATGTTAAAAAAGATTCAAAGCCTTATAATTTGGTTGTGCAAGGTGAAAAAAAAATTCTTCACTTTGAACACAAATATCTTGCAATTGACATGCTCAAAGTTTCAGATTTTTCTTCTACACACTTTTACACTAGTTTAGTGCAAGATCCTTAATAGTTAAATATGCAAAATAAAAATGTTTTAAAAGTTTTGCTTGTTGCAAGGGAAATGACAATTTTGAGTGTTTTTTGACAAAAAGTTTGACCTTGGTCCTTTATTGGTTATAAAATTGTTAAGAAGAAATACATACAAAATGGAAAGATACCTTAAATTGTTAGTGACTCTATGCTAGAGGGGAAATGTGTCAATTTGGATGATGAGATTGTTCTAGTGTGCACTCTTCCCTAGTGATCTGCATTCAAATAGAAAACTACTAAGGAAGACAACATGGCAACCAATATTTCGTTAAAATGGTAGTATTCCACAAACTTGGCACTTTTGTGTTTAGACCATGCGTTTTGAAATTTATACCAATCCTAGACTTCAAGGCTAAAGAAGGAAATTAATAGAAAAATGACATATGGAATATTGCCATTTTAACAAAATTTCCCATATGGGCAAATTCATCTTTTGTTTTTAGCCCTTCTTGGTTGCAAGGTGGATCACAAAGAAAGTAGTGATGTCTTTCATGCCAGTGGAATAAACCCATGATGATATGGACACTTCATTTGGTTGTTGAGAGAATCACTATGCGACCCTATACCATTGTTGTGCAGTTATACATGAACTTGGAGACGGATGTAATCATTCCTCACCTTATTAGAACTTTAAGGCCTTCATCTAATCACACCAAGAAAGGCATGAAGAAACTGATTGGCCAAACAAAAGAGAGGCAAAATTTCAAATTTTCACCAACAACAACGGATGTCTGATCATACAATTTGATTAAGCATGTGTGCTTGATCAAAATAATGAAACCCCTAAGAAGGAATTAAATAGTGGAAAACTCCTCCCAAAGGGAATCCAAAGCATTGATTCCCCACAAAATAAATATCAAAGGAGACATAACAACTTTGAGTCTCAATGGGTATATCAACAATTGGAAGGAGTTGGAAGAAGATGCACCAATACAATATCAAGCTTGCATATCAGAATACGTGACGAATTGGACCGGGGTGAAGGATGCGCTTACCTGTGGTCGGAGGCGTTAAGAATTGGATTTTGGCCTCAAAAATGGCCCAACTGAGAGATTTGATGACTGATTTTATGCATCACATAAACAAGTGCTATTTGCAGTGGATAATTTACAATGAATCACGGAACAAGAGAGGCAAGGCCCATGAACTCATGTGGAGACAATTTCCCCATCACTTACATCCCGAGGAGAGAACCTTCACAGACCAATTATGAAAAATGTTTCAATCTGTACGTATCACAAAGGTCACACGACTTGGAGTTGTTTGATATGAGTTCATCGTAGAGACTTAACATATTTTAGAAAGTACAGTACAGTACTGAATTAGAGTTTGCAGATTTCGAAGTGGATTGCATGAACTAGAAATTAAAGCTAGTCCATTCGTAAGAGTTTTGATTGATGTGTTACAATTTGGAATGAAGTAAATCAATTTGAGGGTAGGATGTATGCCTGGCAACTCAAACTTAACGGTAGACAGAAGAGTACAGTACTGAATTAAATTAGAGTTTGCAAACTTAGAAATGGATTGCGAGGACTGGAAAGCTTTGAAGCATTACAATTTGGAACTAAGAATTGTGATTGATGGACATTGCATTGAAGCATTACAATTTGGAACTAAGTAAATCAATCGGAAACTAAGACGGTCTGACTGATTTATGCCTGGCAACTCAAATCAGGAAGTGGAACGTACTAAGCCCTATCTACCTAGTGCGGAGAGTAACTTAGAACGTAACGACACTCCGAGTACCATTGGATGTCATAAGAAACGGCGTGCGGTTGGAATGCGTTGAAACAACAGGAATAATCATGTCGTTGTAACGCATAAGCATGACATTCTTTAGTAATGTGGCAAGATCGATCCATCTTATTAATTCTAGTTAAGCACCTTCTCCCTCTTGTAAATGTAAACCAGTGCAAATCAAAACTTCGCTTGCAGGATCAGTTCATCGAGAATATCCGAGCAACACAAGTGACCATTCCCGTGGTGACAGGAAGCTCTCCGTCCAAGCTCACTAGACTCAGGAGTAGACCGTAGGCTGGGTCCACCCAGGAGATTCAAGTTTCTGCATCCCATACTCTCCGCAACAGTGCGAGCAGGCTGAAACGGTGCAGCTGCAACCAGATGGCCATCCATATCAATTTCGTTCCCCACACCGAATGTTGCAAGTGACGGCATCGATCCTCCGGACATGAGCTCGTTGTTAGTCCCTTGTAAGAAATTTGCTGAAACCTCGCCATGGTTACTATGAGATGGAGTCTCCAAATGAAGACTTAATCCGGTAGGCTCACGGGAAACTAACTGAGGGATCTCACTGTCAGGCCATAGCCCAAACCATCTAGCTTGTGGTTGCCTTGGACCAGCTTCAAATTGCGTATTACGTGCTTGGTATGAACCTGAAGCACAAGCATTAGCTCGGGCACCGGCTTCAAACTGTGAATTCCTTGCTTGGTATGAACCTGAAGCACTAGCACCCGCTTCAAATTGCGAATTCCGCCCTTGGTATGAACCTGAGGCACTAGCACCAGGTTCAAAATGCGTATTCCTTGCTTGGTAAGACCCTGAGGCACTTGAACTGGTTAACATGCTGCAATCAAGAGAACTGGGACGGTAAGAAGCACTGGGCATTTGAAGCTGCGCGGTCGATTGGGTGGGGTAGAGTGCAAGTTCGGGCATGAAAGATATAGATGACGACGTCGTGATTCCTTCCAGTTGCTGAGCTGCTGCAGGTAAATTATACAGTGACTCCCTGGCTTGAATACTGGCGCCTCCAGCCTCGCCGAGTCCCGGTAAGTACGTTGCTTCCCTGGCATCGGGTAGTCCCAGTTGCTGGCTATGCCCAGCTGCAGAGGGAAGATACAGTACTGCTTCCCTGGCTTGGTGAGTTGCGCCATGGTTCTCAGAATACTGCTGCTCCTGCATTGATGGGCCGTGTTGGTTGAACTCCGTGTAGGGTTTACGATTTAGAGGAGGACTGGACGAGGAGGGTCCAGCTACCAAGAGGGAGTCGTCGGTGCTGGTGCTCGTGCTGTCCATGCTGTGCGAGGCGGATGTGTTGGTGCTGTTCTTCTCCAAGAGGCGTTCGTTCTGCTGGTGCAAGTAGGCTGCTCGCACTGCTTTGCTCAACATGTTGTCTCGAAAGCACCTACTCGCCGCTTCCTCTGCAACCTGAACAAAGAAGCTCTCTCGATTAGAATCGGCTAGCATTGCTAACGTCATTTTAGTACTAGCCCAGCTCACTTCAGTCAATCGCATGAGGTAACAGGATGTTGGAAGTTCGTTGTAAACAGCTTGCCAACAATCTATCCATCGCATCCTTTGAATTAGTGTATTCCATCCTATCATCACTGGACGTTGATTATGAAATTCGTCAAAAATTCCATAGATGGACATTTGATATCAGATTCAAGGCGCTCTTTCCATTGCTTGCGGTGATCTCAATAATCAAGTTAGATTTAGCGATATTACAAGCCATTAGAAGTGCATTTTTGCTAGCTTTCCAGCAAGCCATTACTTGCATGATTTGACTCAGAATTTTGCAAGAAATCTGACAAAACAAATTCTTCTGGGTGTTGGTTCTCAGCTGTCATGTATACTGCGCATTTTCGATAGCTAGCAGTGATCTCAACTCTTTGATGTAAGATGTGTATTATAGCGACTAAAATACAAAATTTTCAATAGCTTTCTAACAAGCCATCTCTGGCGTGGTTTGACCAAGAAATGCGCAAGAGTAGCTATGAAAACAGGTTGTCGACACTTTGCAGTCAAATTCAAAGCGGAGCTTCAATTTCTTTATTTTATCTCAATAATATGAGATATTAAGAAGGTGTATTATATCTCATTAGAAGAGAATTTTTATCAGCCTTCCAAAAGCACTATCAATTGCATGATTTGACCGACAAATTAGCTTGAAAGCTCCAAACAAAACCACTTGTTAGCTATTTTCTATCATATTCTCTGGCAAACCTTGATCTCGATACTTCAAGTTAGGAGTATTATATCTCATTAGAAGAACGTTTTCAAATAAGTTTCCAACAAGCTATCACTTGCAGAGTTAGACATAAAAATGAGCGAATAACTCAGAAAATATCCGCCTATTGGCTCTCTGCTGCTGTCACATGGAAATCACCACTTCAATTGCTTGCTGTGGTCTTACTTTTTGGATTCAGAAGGAGAATTATATCTTACTAGAAGCACATTTTCAAATACCTTTCACTTGCATAATTTAACCTATTTGTGAGCAATAAAACTCAGAAAGAACCCGCTTGCTGTCTCTCTGCTCGCATATTCGTTACTCACCTTCAATTTGCTGGCTGTAATCCCAATACTTCGATTCAGAAGGCGTGTATTAGCTCATTAGAAGCACATTTTCAAATACCTTTCCAACAAGCTATCACTAGCACAATTTAACCTAAAATAATGAGCAATAAAACTCAGAAAAAATTAACGCGCTTGTTGTCTCTCAGCTGGCATATTCGCCTCACCCACTCTCAATTGTTTGCTGTGACCTCAATACCTGGAGTTAGAAGTAGTGTCATAGCTCATTAGAAGCACATCAATGTAACTTTCCAAGCAGACAACACTTCGAATCAGAGCTCAAGTTACCTGATTCCCAGCAGATCCCGAGACGGCCATGGATCTAGCCAGGTCCCGCAAGAAGTCACTGATGGGCTGGTGGGTGACAGGATCAATCCCCATGTCACACAGCTTCTTCTTCAACCGCGTGTTCCAGTGATTCTTGATGTCATTATCTGTTCGCCCGGGCAGTTGGGCAGCTATCAAGGACCACCTGCCATTCCATACCACTGCCATTTCAGAGCTGGCTCAGGCTCTTTCATTCCTCACACCCAACTATTGGGTGTTTTGGAGCTGGCTCTAGCTAGCAGAAGAAGGCAATTTCAGAATACTTTGAAAAACGAACAATCTTCGACCCTCCCAACAGTTGAAGCAAAGATTTCAACAATTGTGCTGATTTCGAGCACATAGTTTCTATCAACAGTATATTAACAACAATCATTTTTCATGTTTTCTACAATTTGAAGTGGCAGGTCGTGGAAACCATCACTGTCTCCTAAGATCGCCACCAAGATCAAATTAATGGCATATTCTTTTTGTGATATAAAATAATCCCCGCAGATCCTTCATTTGATGCTTCTCTTTTTCTCTAGAGGCTTTATTAAATGTTTTGCAAAGGTTGGTAGCACAAGTAACCTGCTTCCATGAGATGCATGCAAGTTGATAATGAGGTCCTCCTCTTCCGAAGTGAAAGCGCCGTGACGTATGTCAGGTCGTAGGTAATTGGTCCATCTGAGTCGACAACTTTTGCCACATCGCTGCAAACCTAAGGACAGTCAAATATATTATTCAATAGAAGCGTGATCGACCAGTGGAAATCAAGTGGTGGAACACCAATGAGAAGAATCACAGTGAGACTCATAAGTGGTCTAAGTTGCCACGTGGGTCCTCTCTCTCATGGGTAGTTTCCTTGGCCTACCGGATCCTTGTTTCTAAGTGACGTCACACCGTGTCGAGCACCGTGTAAATTGTCGACGTAGTTGATGCACAACTACGTCCCTCCTTTCCTCATGCATCCATATTATATTGTCACTATTCTGAGTGGCTCTGGAAACAACATGATTCCTCACAAGATTCATAGTGGCACGAAAGCAAATCTTAGTCCCAGAAGAGGTACTACCAAAAAGAGCCTATCCTTGCTCTCGCGTGGTTTCCAAGATTTTGTTCATGATTGGTGAGATCCAGTACCATGGAATGCAATATGTTGCTAAGCGTAGCTGACTGCTTACCCTTGGTTACCTAACAGTACCTTTGCATATGTTGAAAATTGAAGGTTCACAATGGCAAGTGATACATGTTTTTTTTTAAATTAAAATGATAAGGACTAGAATGGTTGCTAAGGTCCTTGCACCTCAACATTCTTTGAGAATGACAGTCACCAATTAGAGAAATGAGTCTGTCTGGCATGCACTAGAGTAGTGCACATTCCAACTCTCAGTCAGTCTTTTGCAGAAACCCTCTTCCATGACATCCTAGAATATCCTGCTCACTTGCTCCAATGCAATTGACTAAAGCACACACACACTTCTCACTGTCACTACAAACAATGCCAGAATCATTCTTTTGCGACTCCGTAGACGATCACATCGAAAGAAGTGAAAACTCAGTGCAGACCGGCCACTAAGAATTGAAGTCACCCGGCCGGGCAACGTACACACTCAGCAGCTAGCACATGATCATTCTCCCATATCCCATGTAACGTACCTGCTTTCTTTCCCACCTTGCCCCAGTGGCCTGGGCCATGGGTTTCCACATACTGGCGCAGTTTGTCGTCCTCCTCTCCCCCCCACGCTCCTTTGCGCACCTCGCAGGAATCCGCGCTGTTGCACTTGGGCTGCCTCATCATCCCTACCATACATATAAATGCCTGGCTGACGACGAGCTTCAGGAATCATGCACTACGTAACGTTACGTTCAATTCTCCACCCCCAACTGAAATGGCAAAACACCCAGCCTGTGCTTGCTTTCATCCTCGCCAAGCTCTTATATACTCGGCCGCAGCCGCCACTTCCCCAACTGCCCTTTGACTGATAAAATGAAGCTTTCCAGTTTTTAATCATTCCCCGAGGACCTTTTTTTTAAAATTTAAAGTTAAAATCCGCTAAGAATTTGTACCTCCGTTGGTCCTGTGTATCGAGACTAACTGGGATTTTTATACCTCAGGCGCGATCTCAGGCGCAGGAGTCTGTTTCCAACTGTAGAAGAGCGGAATTGAAGAAGACCCTACTCGATCAAGCAAGTGGACACAAGGGAGACAGACAGACAGTCAAGCTAGGAGCGCATTAAGGCTTCGTTTCAAGTTCGAAGCTCCTCGAAATTCTTGGTGAAATCTCATTGGGGGAGGGATGTGCGAAAATTTGATATTTGTAACTTGAACCTTCCCACCAAGTTTCAAGTTTTGACATTGGGTAACTTGAACGGTTGAACCTTCCCACAAACCGGTTCAAGTTTGGGTTCACTATTGGGAAGTAGTTTGGGTTTACTTTGGAAATGTGAACATGAAACTAGCACTATTGGGAAGTAGTTTGGATTTACTTTGGAAATGTGAACATGGTACTAGCCGCACTATTGGGAAGTAGCACTATTGGATGGTGTTTGAGGGTTGAAGTCTTTGAGAATGGAAAACTCCATTTTGGAGTCAAATCCCTACGTTTTTGTGTTTAGATTCATGACGTCAAAATCACGAAATAAAGTCAACTCTAGATGTGGTGTTTTTGAGTGGGTGTGGGTGTGGGTGTTTCAGTGGAAATTCAATCAAAACGTCATAATGAAATGCGTTTTAATTAGTATTTTTTGATTCGTTTGTAAATTCATTTGAACCTTCTTTTTGTTGTAGAATACAAGTTGAAATCGTGGACTTAGAACTTAGATGTATGACTTTGGCCTTTGGAATACAAAGCCTTGAATCTTCCTTGGAATGTTTTGATATTGCATTCACCTATTAAATCCAAAGAAATTACTATTTCCCCTTCAATGTAATTATAGACTTTGCACGAGACTTTGAAGAGTTGGGAGTTTCACTTGAATTGGGCAATAGAATTCCAAGAACTACCATTTCCTCAAAAAAAATGAATTTTTAATTAATTGTACGATGCACTATTGGGAAGTAGCACTATTGGGTGGTGTTTGAAGGTTGAAGTCTTTGAGAATGGGGAACTCCATTTTGGAGTCAAATCCCTACGTTTTTGTGTTTAGATTCATGACGTCAAAACCACGAAATAAAGTCAACTCTAGATGTGGTGTTTTTGAGTGGGTGTGGGTGTGGGTGTTTCAGTGGAAATTCAATCAAAACGTCATAATGAAATGCGTTTTAATTAGTATTTTTTGATTCGTTTGTAAATTCATTTGAACCTTCTTTTTGTTGTAGAATACAAGTTGAAATCGTGGACTTAGAACTTAGATGTATGACTTTGGCCTTTGGAGTACAAAGCCTTGAATCTTCCTTGGAATGTTTTGATATTGCATTCACCTACCAAATCCAAAGAAATTACTATTTCACCTTCAATATAATTATAGACTTTGCACGAGACTTTGAAGAGTTGGGAGTTTCACTCGAATTGGGACAATAGAATTCCAAGAACTACCATTTCCTCCAAAAAATGAATTTTTAAGTAATTGTACGCCGTACCACTAGTTACAAAAAAATCACATTTTTCTTTTTTAATCATAACAAAATTTGTAATCGTGGAAGAAATCTACAGAATCTAAAGAAGTCTAACTTGACCATACCATTGTTTACCAAAAGGGGCAAAGGGACCCTTAAAAAAAGAGCCCCACTACCCAGCCTACAATGAACTAAATTGTCTTTTTCGAAAGGCTCCTCAGCCAACCCCGATCCTTGCATTAACTGATAATCCCTCACACGCATCTCAGGAGGTATAATATTAGTTACGTTTCGAGCATTGAGTTTGGTTATCGATACACGATGTTATCGATACCCTAAAGATTTTTTTAAATTCTAACCTTGAAAATTGAAATTCTAAAATATTGACCAAACACACACTTTGCCACCTCATTATTGGTTGTCGCACACATGTCACACTACCATTGACTTATAGCCCTCTTGCCCCTGCAATTGAATATATATTTTACAAATTACATCAAGCGCCGCCTTCAACCTACCATGTCTCCCCAATTGCTCTCCACTACTTCTCTACACTTCTCCCACCGCC
This sequence comes from Rhytidiadelphus loreus, assembly GCA_947034895.1. Taxonomy (NCBI): domain Eukaryota; kingdom Viridiplantae; phylum Streptophyta; class Bryopsida; order Hypnales; family Hylocomiaceae; genus Rhytidiadelphus; species Rhytidiadelphus loreus. Next base: position 17,836,493 of record OX344764.1, on the reverse strand, counting down.
TCTTTCTTCTCCAACAGTGATTTTTCACCACTCCTTTTGCTTCAATCTTTGCAAGGACGGAATCCTGCCGTTCATCAGAAAAATACATTGTCTGACTTGACGGAGGGACGGAAGGACTGACGGACGGACTTCACCTTCCGTCCACTGTCAGTCAAATATTCGTGTTACCGACATCATGCGGGTGCACGTACAGGGACGCTGCCGGTTCGGGGGTCCCATTGCGGGCGTGCCCCACCTGAGTGACGACGGCGAGGCATGCTTGCGTCATGCCTAGTGCCAACCTGTCCTCGTGGACGTCATGGCTGACGCACGCTAAACGCACATGATGAAAGGGACAATATCGTGTTATTATATGGAAAAACAACAGGAAAATCTAATATGCATAACAGGCAAGAAAGGGGGTTCCAGAACCGCTTTCACACGAACTTAATATTCACTTTTCTTCTTTTTCCTCTTCAAATTGGGGGGTTGGGGGGTTGGGGGGTGAATGCTCCAAGTGACCTCCAACTTTGCAAAAGTTGAAAACATTCTTGGACCTTCTGGACCTTGGACTGGAGTTTGCTTTTAAAATCGTACTTCACATCAAGTTTTCAGAGTTTTTTCCTCCTCTCTGCCCGTGGATAGGCCTTGACCTCCAACTTTGCAAGAGTTGAAAACATTCCTGGACCTTCTGGACCTTAGACTGGAGTTTGCTTTTTAAATTGTACATCACCTGAAGATTTCAATGTTTTTTCTCCTCTCTGCCTATGGATAGGTCTCCAATTCCGGTTACCAATGGAAACAAGCTTTAACACTGGTGTGCCCTATTGTTGTTGCTATAGTATAATAAAATTAAAATTAAAGTAATTTTTTTAATTTTTCAATTCATAAAAACTTTGGAATTCAATAACTCTTTTGCCATGAAAGAAAACCCATTCACCATCCCTCCTTGTAGAGAGCTTTCCGACAGTACCAAGAATATGACCAGGGGATGCCAAGTTCTAGACACTAGAAGAAAATTGTGTTGCAGTCAACAAAATCTAGATGACATTTATGTTGACTGCAACACAATTTTCAGAAATTTGCGTTCACTGGAACACAAATTTTTGAAAATTGTGTTGCAGTCAACATAAATGTCATCTAGATTTTGTTGACTGCAACACAATTTTCTTCTAGTGAGAGATTTCACTATAACAAACAAAACAAAACAAACAACATCATTTAAAGTATGGATAGTTCAAATTTCAAAAGCGGAGCCCAAATGTTACTTATTTGAATGCAAGTAAAAAAAAAAGAAAGGAGAACTTCAAATGAACAGTTCATACTTTAACAAAGATTAAAAATGATTATGGCCCAACCAATATCTGTTTCTTCTTCATCGTGACTTTCATTATTTTGTAGAATTTTGAGCATTTGACAATTATAAGGGTTGTCACACCTCCTCTAAGAATGTGCTTCTTGAATTGTCTTCGAGAGAAGTTCTAACTTTACTAAATAATATTATGATTTGATAGTTTTGACTAAAAGTTCTAAGTCTCTTGGGGACATCTAGACAATGCATAGGTTGACCTTCACTTGGGTATTGAAGATGATGGATAGAGAAAACATTTGTTTTTGCACCAAGTGGAAAAGAATTTGTGATAAATATTAACACCTAAAGGTTTTTGACTATGTTTTCATCAAAAACGCTCCAAAACTGCCATTTCTAGTACAAGTACCAAATTTTAGAAAAAAAATCATTTTTGGACACATTTAACTTTAGGCTTTTGTAGTACTTTGGTTTGAAATGATGTGGAATTTTTTTTTTAAATTCCATTGCATATATTGCAAGATATTAACTTTTGAAGTGACAGAAATCCTTTTTTTAGCCTAGTAAAAAACAAGGTAACTACACTTTACAAGGTCACATTTTTATGAAAAAATGTCCATGTTGTTGGTTCTTCTTTGGATTCATTCTTCAAGGCAAGTTGGTTACATGCTTGAAAATTTTCAAATCATTTGGAATTGTACAACATATAGGAAAAAAATAATAAGTAGAAAGAAGTAGAGAATGATTCAAAATACAAAATTGATAAGAATTTTGTTATGGACATGAAAAATGCCAATCCCAATAGATGTAATGTTTTAATAAAAAATCTACATCCTATGATTTTATTTTTCCAAAAAATATTGAAAATTGAATTAAATAAAGGACTTCAAAATCTATTTTAGAATAAAAATTTCATAACTATCTGCAAACTAAAACTCCTCATAACTTTCATTTCATTAATCAAAATGGAATGATTCAAAGCTTTCCATATATATAGAGAGAGAGATCTAGAGAACCCATTTCAAATTTTATTTCTTATAAAAGTGATTTTTTAATAATTTCTTTTAGTTGTCCTAGCTACTTGTAGTTTAAAGAAAATTACATATCATACAATAACTTCTTAACCATGTAGTGAAAAGTTATGAAAATTGTTGGGCCTTAAAGCTACTCCTTGGGCATATATTGTGTGAAAATTTCAAAGGAAAAAAATAATAATTCAATTTGTAGTGAGCTGCCCAAAATCGCTTTGTTGTCCCAAGTAACACAATTTAGTCCTTTAGGGGTTAATCTCTTTTCTACCTCGAGTTCTACCTCCACCACATTAGTTTATGATATTAAAGTAGAACTACCCATTACCATACATATTTGCTATCCACGTACTTTGGAGAAGCTATTTGCCAGCTCCCCTATTTTCAAAGGTTGAAAAGTTTGAGAGAAGCCATTTGCAAAAAGAATGAAGACATCCTGATAAGAAGTGAATTTTCTGTGATTTTTTCAAAGGTGAAATGTTAAAGCATGAATAGACCCTTGTTGAAGTATGGAAAAACCCTTGTTACAGCGTGGGCTGACGTGTCCACTTTCCAAATGCATTGCCATCATGATATAAGGTTGGTAAGATTGTGGTAATAAGTGGGTCACTGACGCGTATGGGAGGGTTGCCTAGGTGTCGGAATTGGATGGATGGCGGTAATGGGTAGTTCTACCTTAGGTGAGAATCAATGTGATTGCCACGGGTCCGTCATGCCCACAAAAACTTCACCCTGCCAAGCTAACAAACAAATTTGGATGTCCGCAATTTTCTCTTCCTCCATGTGGAGCACACTGAATAATTCCTTCAAAGGATAATTGAGTGGAGAAATATACCCTCACTATTACTGAAGTCCATTGAGAGTACTGCTGAGCGCAGCCACTCCATCAGCATGCCGTCAGGATACTCGTCACGCACATTCCCTCACACCGTGATAAGCTGGGTTGCTGTAAAACCAACCTCAGACACAATTCCTTCAAAAGTATTAACTGCATTCATTATGATCATAGAATGTATGTCAAACAAGGAGTATCTAAGATATGTTATTGCTGAAGAATTTTAAATTAATAACAGATTTTGATTAACCTTTGCTACTGTAGATTGCCATTGTATATACATATATGATGACATGCTCTTCTAGATTTTGGCGGAATTAGGTCATGATTGATTTTACAGCAACCTACCTTACAACATCAAGTTAATCATTGCTACTACCTTAAATATGCACGATTAAATAAGAGTCCCTATTATGGGTTTCCCTTATGCCAATGCCACAACATCAGGTTTCTTCTCTTCCGGAAGTGAAGGACAGGCTTGAAGAAGTTTTTGTGTACAAAGTTTTTAGTGCTTTTCTTCTCGCTTTCACCTTGGTTGTTGCTCCTATTCTCATTCTCCACATAACACAAAAGGGGGTGATTGCCATGCCTTCTTCATTGAGAAGGGCTCCTATTGGCTCTTCATTTCATTCCATACCTTCTCATTCTTCATAAAAGTTTCATTCTCGAAGAAGGTGTGATAACCCCTATAATTGTCAAATTAATGTTCAAAATTCTACAAAATAATGAAAGTCATGATGAAGACGAAAAAAATATTGGTAACTCAATACACTGACATCTGTGAAAAAATAACAAAAAAGACTTGCAGTAGCTTGGACCATAAGTAGAGAATGATTTAAAATAAAAAATTGATAAGAATTTTGTTATGGACTTGAAAAATGCCAATCCCAATAGTTGTAATGTTGTAATAAACAATCCTATGATTTTATTTTTTTCAAAAAATATTGAAAATTGAATTAATTAAAGAACTTCAAAGTTTATTTTAGAGTAGAGATTCTATAGCTACTTGCAAACTAAAACTCTTCATAACTTCCATCTCATTAATCAAAATGGAATGATTCATAGCTTTCCATGTATATGTAGATCTAGGGAACCAATTAGAAATATTTATTTCTTAAGAAAATGATTTAAAAAAAATTGAGTTGCAATTCAAAGAAAATTACATATCATACAATAACTTTTTAACCATGTACTTAAAAGTTATGAAAATTGTTGGGCCTTAAGTCCTAAAGGACCAAATGACCATTGAACATACACAAGTGATCTCGGGAAGGTGCACATAAAGTCATTTTTTAATAGATGTCAATTCTTCAAATTTTGACTCAAGGTGTAAACATGTACCCCTTTAGTAGGAATATATAATTTTTTTTCCATCAAGTGCATGGATCAAAATTTATGTTGCCTTGGACTTTTCTAGTTGCTTGGGTAGCTTCGGGCAATATGTATAAAACTCTTCTTCTATTTTTGAAATTTGGCAAATATGTAACTTACATGATATAAGATGCAAATGTCTAAAAAACAAACCACATGTAGTGTAAAAATCTCACTGTAAGAGTACTTAAAGTGTGTTGGCCCTATCGGGCATAGTAAAAAAAAAATCTTTTTTTTCTAACTTCAAACTTTATAATCTTTCAATTTGTGTGGCCAAAGTTTTTGAATTTTTTTTCCACACATTCCCGTAGTAGTCTGTTACAAATTTGTACGGTTGAATTTTGAAAAATAAAAATCCTTTTCTTCCATTTTCTTCTCACTACCCTAAAGAGTGACAATTTTTCACAATTTTTGCCGAAAATGTCCCTTGGTCCTTTAGGGGTTAAAGCTACTCCTTAGTCACATGTTGTGTGAAAATTTCAAAGGAAAAAATAAAAATTCCATTCATAGTGAGCTAGCCAAAATCGCTATGTTGCCAAGAAACACAATTTGGTCATTTAGGGGTTAATCTTTTTTTTCTTACTTCCACCACATTAGTTTTATGTTATTAGGTGAGAATCAATGTGATTGCCACGGGTCTGTCATGCCCACAAAAACTTCATCCTGCCAAGCTAAAAAAACATATTTGGATGTCGGTAATTTTCTCTACCTCCATGTGGAGCACACTAAATGATTCCTTCGAAGGATAATTGATTGGAGAAATATACTCTCACTATTACTGAAGTCCATTGAGACTGCTGATCACAGCCACTCCATCAGCATGCCGTCAGGAGACTCGTCACGCACATTCCTTCACACAGTGATAAGTTGGGTTGCTGTAAAACCAACCTCAGACACAATTCCTTCAAAAGTATTGATTACATTCATTATGATCATAGAATGTATGTCAAACAAGGAGTATCCAAGATATATTATTGCTTAAATTAATTTTAATATTTTGATTAACCTTCGCTTCTGTAGATTGCCATTACACATATAATAACATGCTCTTCTAGATTTTTTGGCGGAATTAGGTCATGATTGATTTTACAGTAACCTCCCTTATTACATGAAGTTAATCATTACTATTGTCCACTAGAGTGGGCAAAAGTTACGTCACACCTTAAATACACATGATTAAATAAGAGTCCCTATTATGGGTTTCCCTTATGCCGATACAACGACACCAAAAGTAATTGGATAAGTCCATCACCACACTTCGATTGTTTTTCCATGGAGAAACCACAAAAAGACACTTCTTCTTCTTTATACTTATGTTTTCTTTCTTGGAGATACAACGGACTGAACGGAGCAACTGCTCCGACTTAGGCTAAAATGTGTGGTCGTCCCTACCCATTCTTTGAGTCCTTTTAGTAGGCTAAGTCGCCAAGAACGAAAGCTTGAGTTGATCACATCATCCTCGACCACCACCCCTCCCCACCCTTTGTCATTCCTTGTCATCCATTGACCCTTATTCTAGTGATAACTCCAAAAACCAAGAGCCCAATCACGTCACCCTTGAACACCCGAAGGTAAAGTTTTGTTTTTCCAAGCGTTACAACGTCCATGGGGTTCTCCCATTGGCTGTCTCCTTGAGATGACATACACCAAGTCCACGTCATATGACATCCCCAAAATAGGAAATTGTACAAAAGGCTCAAAAGCGTGTGTTGTAGCAAGAGTGAAACGTGTCAATAAATGCTGCCACTCAAACTGGTCACGAGTTCAACTACAAAGTACCCAAGGCTATCATTCGCAACTGTAGCACCTGGGCGTCTGCACAGCCGCTCAGGCGTCTGGAGCGACGTCTGTCTGGGACCGTGGACCGGTGGGGTACACTACGAGTCTACGACGACTGTATATATTGAAATACACTATACAATACTAATATATATCCGGAACCCAGCGAATCCGACTGGTAGCAATCTAGCATCATACGGTAACTGAAGACTGGAGCAGTCTTTTTTTTGCAGTATGATCGATCACTACTGTCACTGGTGTCGTCTATCTTCCGATTCAATCGATCTTTTTCCGGCCATCAACTTGGAGAGCGCGCCTTATTAATCCGACAATGGTCAGCTAGACACTATTGTGCACGGAATGCTTTCAGTTGCAACTAGATAGCTCTTAATTGTTTTGTACGTTTTTACCATTGGATGTCCAGGTGTATAGTATAGAGCTAGCAGCTCGATTTTTTGGACCGGCCGGGCTTCGAATCTCTGACGGCGGACGACGGACGGATGAAGCATATCTAGCTAGATAGACTAAAAGGCGCAATCCCAAAGTGAGGTGCAAGTAGTGAGCATGTTTTTGATCAGCTTCCGGCCTAGCTCAAAAAAACCCTTTTCGCCGTGCTCCATTGAAACCGACAATTTTAATTAGGAGCGTTGTCTTACTTTCTATTATTAGATAGAATGGTAGTACTCCAAGTTTGATCTTTTCTTGGATGTTTGCTGATAGGAACGCCAAAAGGATGTGATTGCTGAAAGGTTTATGGTAGATGACCTAAAGCCAGCATTCGATCAGATGTTGAGGTGGTGTACATACTTGTTGCGTTGTCCGACAAGTCCAACGCAGTCCCTGACTGACTGTACATATTACTTGTTGTGATCTCAGGAATGCCAAAAGAATTTGATTGCAGAAATGTTTTGGTGGATGGCCTGAAACTTAATAACCAGTGTTCGATCAGATGTTGAGGTGGTGTACATACTTGTTGAGGAAGAGTTCTGGGTGTTGGTTTTCAAGTAACTACCTAATTAAAGGTGTCGGTTTTGGGATTGAAGCCGGTATATATACATGTGCACCGAGAATCGAGTGCCACTTGAATTGAAATGAATGCAAATCTGGACATTTTACGTGGCCAGTTTGAGTGCACATACCGTACAGACGTAAAGTGTAAACTTTGCAGTTGTGTGAGGATTCAGTTCCCTGGTTGCGTTTACTGTTCACTGTCTGTATGCAAGTACAATTGGGGGATTTTGATAGGAAACAGTGCCAGCCAAGTGTCTGAATTTCATCATTTTGTCGATGTAGACTCAATGTATGTGGGTCGAACATGTGCAGCTAGCGGTTTTTGAAGATTCAATTCAATCCCTAGTTTGGGTAGTTTATCCATAATTTGTATGATAGCTCACAGAACAGCCTCTTTATCCTCACTGACCCAGCCTAGCTAGGTGGCGGAGACTATCTTTCAACTTTGAAAATGGATCTCGGTCCTCTTGTGCAGATTCGACGAGGAAGTAGTTCAAGTTCTGAGGTAACCTCCTAAAGTACCTTTGAATGCTTGCATGCTTGACATGTTAGACGAGTTAGAGTAGTTGGGAGAGACTGATCGATCGACACGCATTGGCATGGTAAAATGCCTACCTGGTTAATTGGTTATGCGTGTCACTCATGATCCTTTTGTTCAAAGTGAGACCTTCGAAGCAAGTACTGTAAAGAAAAAAAATTTAATACGAACTTCATGCCCCGGCCGCTTTCATGATCCATGGAAAAATGCTTTTGTTTGGTAGCCTGCACTCCTGCAGAACTGGAGGATGGCAGCTCAGGATGCTGACTCTGGAAAGTTACCTAGATCATTTCCAAAATTAATCTTGCTAGCTTCGAACAATAGTTTGAAGTTAGGTTTGGTGGATACACAACTCAAAAATAAAAATTAATGAGCAAATAGTGAAGGTGATGTAGGAAGAGTTTGTCTCTTTGAATGGACATAAACAATGCTGATTGTTACTTGTGGAATTGTTCATCGAGTGTGCGTTGACGTAAACTTGGGCTGCTCCTGACAGTTCTCCTTTTTTCTTCTTTCATTCCGCCAAAAGTAAACCGAACCGTTCAACAGCAGCAGCTGCTAATCGATCAATGGCATGATATATTCCGGCCAAATCGAATCAGGCGCATTCAAAAGTGCTCAGCAAAACAAAACGGCAATTGATCAAACTTTTCCAATCGTTGAAAACTTGAAATCGGTAGCAGTTTCAGTGACCACGCACGCTGTTGATCGATGGACCAGACAGTGTGCAGATCAGTTCAAATGATATGGTATGAGGTAGATGAGCAAATTCGGGTATAATTGCTGTGCCTTGAATGATGGCAAATTGACAAATGCAAGGGAAGGTGACCGCGATTGAGTTCATATTTTTTCCAAGATGTCAGAATTTGTTATGAATTTTTGAAGTGCGGTGCTCCAAAAGTCCCAAAGAGTTAAGAAGGTACGAGGTCCATAAGCGTCTACCTCCAACTAAGGACTCAAAAGCGTCTACCTCCAACTCAAATGACTGCACACTATTTTCGTACATGTGTTGCTTTTTCATTGTACTAGCAGCAGTGAACAAGTACTGTTCATTTCAGGAGATGGACGGACGCTTTTAGTGACCACTGCGTTTCAACTTCAAAAATTCATAACTAATTCCACAAAAGCTTCAAAAAATATGAAACGACTTGGATTGGATGCCAAATCCATTTGTCTTTCAAGGAAAATTTACTGAAATATATTTCAAGCAGTTTAACCTCTCCAAATTGAGTTTCAGCTTTTAAATGGGTGCTTTATGAACCTCCTACCTTAGCATGACAGTATTCTTGAATAGGGAGGGATGGGGTCTTTCTATCATTAGATGGTTTTTGAGGCCTCCGAGAGACTACGGGTTCCCCTGCTGCGAGAACGCAGGGAACATGACAGTTGGCCTACCACCTCAGCGTCCTGTATGGTCGAGAGGCGACCAGGTCATTTCCGATTTTTTTTTTTTTTTTTTTTTTTTTCCAACTTCTTTTACCATTTGAAGAATTTTAATTTTAATTTATTTTTTTTATAAATTTTTTTTCGACAATTGGTTGTCCTTCACTGCCGGGAACAGCCTTGAAACGGGCTCTTGCAGGCCTCAAATAACATGTAATGATACAATGTCATTATAATAAGAATCACTTGTGTCACAAAGGCCCACAATTCTAAAAGGCCAAGCTTGCATCCAAAAAATTTTGCAATGAAAAGAGTTGATCCATAGGAACTAGGAAGTAAAGGGTCCTTGCCTTTAAGTCTAAGAATGTTATGTGGATCTCCTGAAATCAACATAAAGAACATAAAGTTCATACAAGTCATCTTATTCATCTAACATAGTGAGAATATTTTATCAATCATTCTTTCTAATGGTCTTAGGTGGAAATTCTTATTGTGGTCATTTAAGTCACTTGAAATTTTGATTGTGGTAAGTTAGTCCTTGAATTGTGGCATATCCTTTTTGATTGACAATTTTGGGTTGAATACATGATGACTACAATATCCCCATCTCTCATTGCTTAGAATGGGCAAAATGTCTGGAATAGACATTCCTACAATCCTAGCTTATTGATAGTTGATTGGATTCCTTGTATGGAATGGAATATGCTTGTCTATACTACAATTTTGTGTAATTTAATCCCTAAAAATCCAAAGGGGGAGGCAAATGCAAATTTTGAATGGTTTTGGCAAAACAAATTATGATATGAATAGAATTGGTTTATGTTCTTGAAGTCTAGTTATTGTGGTAAAATTTTCATGTCAATCCAAGTTGTTCCGAATGTTGGGAGCAATTCAAAGTTCAAATTCTGGATATTTTTGGATTATGGTGAACTTCGGTGGCTTGTTTCATCTTCTTATAGTATTTGTTTTTAATATAAAAAGTTGGCAAAATTGCGTATACTAGTCTAATTTGTGTGGTAAAAATTTCATATCAATCCAAGAAGTTATGAGTGATTGAGAATTTTTTTAGTAGAAGGAGGTTCAGCCTTAGATGTGTTTTTTGCAAATTTTTGGATTATTTTTTGACATTTCAAAGCCATTTGTAGACACAATGAATCGATTGAATGATATTTTCTTTCACCAATGTGTTTGTATGCTAGTTTTGAAGCACTTTATAGTTTAAAAAAATTCTTTTGATTAGTATAAGAAAAATTAAATTTCACCTCCACTAGGGAAATTTCAGCATCCTTTTTCAACACTAAAACATGATAATCTTCCAATCTATGAGGCCAAATGACTCCAAATTAGATTCATGTCATCTACAACAAGTACACTACAAGATTGTTCAATTGAAATTACTACACCTTAGTGACATTTAGACCTATAACACTTCAAAAGCAATGATGTTTTTAAACCCAAAAAGACCATGACATTTAGGGACTACAATGGTGGCCAAACAATAATAGAAAAAGATACTAGAAGATCCAAACTAATGATTAGGAGAAAATGGACAAAAACTTATTAGAGCCCAAAAGGCATCATTGTAGGCAAACTATAATTTGATCTTTGTGTGCAAAAATTGATTATTCTAGAATTTCAATTATATTATATTCAAAAATGTCATTGTAGTAATGACCTATGTTCATCAATTATTAAACCCTAAAGGACTAGACACGTTTTTGGCAACATAGTGATTTTGGATAGCTTACTACAAATGGAGTTTTTATTTTTTTTCTTTGAAAATTTCACACAATGTGTGCCCGAGGAGTAACTTTCAGGCACAACAATTTTCATAACTTTTGATTACATGGTTAAAAAATTATTGCATGACATGTAATTTTTAGCAATCTGTAGGGTAGTCTAGGCAGTCCAAAAAACTTCTTTAAAAATCACTTTTAAAAAAAAATTAAAATTTGAAATTGGTTTTCTAGATTTATATATACGTGGAAAGATTTGAATCATTCCATTTTGATTTTCAAGATGAAAGTAATGAGGTGTTCTAGTTTGCGGGTAGTTATGGATTCCCTACTCGAAAATAAACTTTGGAGTCCTTTATTTAACTCAATTTTTAATATTTTTTGAAAAAAATAAAAATATATAATGTAGATTTTTTATTACAACTTTAACACCGTTGGGATTGGAATTTTTCAATTTTATAATTAAATTCTTAACAATTTAGTGTTTTGAATCACTTTGTACTTCTTTCTACTTACTATTTTTTTCCTATATGTTGTGCAATTCCAAATGATCTAAATTTTTTCAAGCATGTAGCCAACTTGACTTGAGGAATGAATCCAAAGAGTAACCACCATTTTGGACATTTTTTCATGCAAATGTGACCTTGTGAAGTGCAGCTGCCCGTATTTTCATAAGGCCCAAAAAATGATTTTTGTCACTTCAAACATTAATATCTTGCAATCTACAAAGTGGAAAATTCTGAAATTTTTTCCACATCTTTCCAAACTATTTTATTACAAGATTTTAATACAAGATTTTAAGCAGTTACATGTGTCCAAAAATGTTTTTCATCTAAAATTTGGTGCTTGTATCAGAAATGGCAGTTTTGGAGCGTTTTTGGTGAAAACATAGTCTCTGACCTTTAGGGGTTAATGAACTTACATTGGATGTGTGTAGCATGTATTGTGTTAGCAATTATTAGAGAGGAAACTTGAAAATATTCAAAACCTTAGAACCTCAAGGATAAATAATGAGCACTAATTTTTGAACCAACATCAAACTAAGAGCATTGCTATGCTCTCTACATTATGCTACACTTCAATCCCTTTTTAAACCATTGATGAAAATTTTGGAAATTTGCAAATAAACCTTAGAAGAATTTAAATAATTTGCTACTAGAGTGATGAACCAAATGTACTCCTAAGGTGTGCTATTTTAAAAGAATGTTTAAGATTGTAATTAGTCAATAATTGCTAACAATATACATGCTACACACATCCAATGTAAGTTCATCATCCTAATCTCAAGTCAATCCTTGCACATTTTGTGACTTCCAACACTTAATCCCTAAAAAGTAGTTTGCATGCCATTTAGTAATATGAAGTTCCTATAAAATAATTTAGACATCATTTGGTAATATGAAGCAAGAATTTTGTTAATATCAAAGTCTTAACAGACTAAATACCTTTAGATGATGCCCAATTTTCAGAGAGGAACTTAATACTTTCATTTGATTTGATTGAAGTTTTGAGTCCAAGTGCAATTAGTTTAAGATGGCATGATTTATTCCATAAACTTCTCAAATTTATTAATTTTTTTGACATGAGATAGAAAAACAATTTGAAATTAGAGATGATCATTGGTTCTATCTTCCAAACCCTACATATCTTAATGTGCACCTCCGACACTTGATTTGATTGAAAATTTGAGTTCATATAGGTGTGATTACATTGTAGGTATAATTACATTGAAGGTATAATTACAAAAATCGAGGCTCAATTTGAAGTGAAACTTCTAGAATAACTCTAATAGCTCACATAGTGTTATGTGACCCACGTGCACCTTTTGTCTTCTTGGCTCATCAAAAATTCTAGAATAACTCTAATAGCTCACATAGTGTTATGTGACCCACGTGCACCTTTTGTCTTCTTGGCTCATCAAAAATTCTAGAATAACTCGAATAGCTCACATAGTGTGGTGTGACCACGTGGACCTTTTGTCTTCTTGGCTCATCAAAAATTCTAAAATTACTCTAATAGCTCACAGTGTTGTATGACCACATGGACCTTTTGTCTTCTTGACTCATTTTGTCTTCTTGACTCATTTTGTCTTCTTGGCTCATTTTGTCTTCTTGGCTCATCAAAAATTTCAAGAGCAGTTGCTAAACCAACTAGTGTTCATGCAATTTTTTGCAGTAATATTGAGACGTGTCCACGTGAATCAGTGGCCTTTCTCGTATCGTGGGAAGGGCTCTGTATGATGATCAATGTAACCATAGGGAGACTTCCATGATTCATGGAAAAGTTATCGTCATGAAAATGTTCAAAAAGTTCTGAAAGTCTATTTTTAAAAGTAAACCGTATCACAATCATTTGGCAATGATAAAAAAACTCCTAACAACGCTTTTCCAAGTTCATAGGCATTGTTCTGAAAGTTCTGAAAGTCCTATTTTTACAAGCAAACCGTATCACAATCATTTGCAAGAATAAAAACTCCTAACAGCGCTTTTCCAAGTTTATAGGCATTTGCATTGACAAGTGTAAGGAAGCTTCAGTAGGACCTTATTACTCAAAAAACAAGCCAGCGTCCACGGATTGCAGTCAATTCCAGGATTTGTCTCACTTAAGTGACACGTTGTCCAAGGGTCCACTACGTTGTAGTAGACAATGCAATGAATTGTACAAAATTAATCATTGTTCATAAATCATCAGTCCCCGTTGGTTTAAAGAGTGCTAAAGTGACTCTTCCTCAGGAGGAGTCCCAGTCTTTCCCGTTGGTATGAACATCTCTGAGTCCGAGTCTAACCTCAAATTAGTACTGATGTACAAAAGATTGACTTCGAAGTACTCGATTTTCGCACTGTAAACGTGACGAAGCGTCAGCAGTAAACCTACAAGTATCGTAGTCCGATTCACCTCGTCAAAATTAAGGGGAGCGATTGTCGATTGTTCGAGGCAGGCGTTAAAACGATGTTACGTTCTCCACACGCGGACAGTGCCATCAACAGAGGATGTAAGCATGCAGCTCTCTGTGGGATGATACGACACACCCGTCACCTGCCAGTTAAACAGACTACACTTCAGTAAAAAAAGATAGAAATGACTCCTGATGAAAAATCCTACTCCAGCGTGTGTTTAGAGTTCATAAGTTCACCTGGGGGTCATCTACAGTAGGTATAAAAGCAAAATTGTGTGTCCAGTAGAGCATTAAGTAAGATAGCGTAGAGTTTAAGATTCAGTCATCAAATTTCCTACATGCTTAATCCCAATCTGTCCTAGTCATCGGAGCTATAGTGAGCGGCATTTCACTCGTGAACCCCTCTTTGTAGGAGTAGATTGTCAGAGAAGGTATGACTAACGTACCACAGACTGATGTGCTTTGAAAGAATTAACGAGTGAACCGTCCACAAGGTCCCAAAAGAAAACACGACCGTCTTCAGATCCACTTACAACATGGGCGTCTGTATTGGTTAGGCAACTATCCATCTTGTATGCCTGCTCGAGATGATGGCAACCTTACCGAGTTAGCTCGTAGTAGCAACACTAGGACATGAACTCATGAGGAAAACACTTTAAAAATTCTGTATAAAATATAATAATCTTGGGAGTTTACATACCTTGTTTTCATGTCCCTTGTACTCCTGCAACTGCTCCCCAGACGCCCTGCATGATGACAAATTTTTTGCAGTTAAAATAATGTTCATAGGTAAGAAATCTAGGATAACGTAATGCTTTTCGAATTTCATAAACCAATCCTACCACTTCTGATCACAACGTAGTTGCACACACATATGCTAAGGCTAAGGCTGATAGACAACCTACTATCGCATGAACATGAGTATTTCAATGAAGAGAACGAAGGAACCTGTCAAGCAGCCGAACGGTAGAATCAAGGCAACTCGCAAGCACACAATTTTCGTCATATGATAAGGCCACACTATTGACAGCTTGACCCAGATCATCTACAATCTCCCTGCAATGGAACAGCCAAGAGTTGGAAAGTTTCCTACCCAATTGCTATAAACCCTCCATCCAAAAGAGAAAGTCACTGAAGACGAACAACAACGTGACGGCAGCCTTGAATCAAAGGGTGAACAAACACTGCCCACGAGTTTAGAAGTCTAAAAACCATGCATCAAAACCTGAAAATTTTGCACACAGAAGAACAAACTTGATGCTCAAATTTTCTCCCATCAGGGCACATTACTGCTGATCGTTAACAATGACTTTATCGTCCACAAGTGCACAAGTTTACCTGCCATTTCGAATATCAAAAGTTCGAACAGTCCCATCTACAGAACCAGCGATAATCTCTGTCTTCGTCAACACGACTGATGTCACGCTGTCACTGAACGTGTCAATAACCTGTCAAGAATGTAAATGATGTCAGAATCAGCTCCTCAGGATGTAAATTATGAAATACAAGAGCTTCCTCTTGAAGGAACTGCAAGATCCCCAATATCCCCTTCTAGAAATAGAGGCAGTACGTGTCCAAGTTTCATATTCCATGAGGAAAAAGTAAGGACTTCAGTCCAAAATAAACTGCCTACAGTTGACAGTGAACCACCAGCTATGAACGTTTCGAAGAACTATATCACAAATTACCCAAGCCAACATACCTGGACAGGATCAAATCTGTTGGAGCGGCAGTCCCATGCCCGTACACTGCGGTCGTATCCCCCCGAAACAAGGGCTGCTGCATACTCGTTGAACTTGACAGAGTTGATCTAGAGACAACTAAGAAGCTTCTTTTAGAGACTATACGGTTTCCCCCCATCAAACAAAACGATGACTCTACTTCGCTAGTTTTAGAAAATGGATTCCACGAAAAGTGACGGATACATGGTGCTTAACCATTCAGTCCAGATTGGGCCTCATGTATTTTTAGCAATTTCGAGTAAGTCATATGTGCAAATTCTTATTTTCAATTTTATTTATTTTCTGACCAGCAGATGCAATGCAGTTCGCTAATTCTGGTTATGTTGATTTTAGCCCAATCTGAATTACATTTATCACAGCATGATCAATCATTTTAAAACCATGAATCCTTGGTCCTTGACGGCATAATACTGATATTTAATCAAAAACAAACCGCCTTATTCATAGACTCTGGAGCCGAATGAACTGGGGAATAAGTCAACAACAAACTCGTTGCAAAGCATCAGTGATCAGACCTCGCTGTCATGCCCTTGGAACTTCCGAATGATACGACCAGTGGAAACATCCCAGTACAGAAGCTGTCGATCTCCTCCACAAGAGCTCAGCTTCGAATTGTCACTGCCAATCCAATCCACATGACCGTTGCAGTCTAGTGCGCAATTCACACTCACATTTACTACAAGCTGCCATCAAATATTGCTGCTACCAATTATCTATTGCTAAATCTAATAAGTTAAAGATATTCATCAATTACCCTCATCAATTCTGACGTATAGTGGCTTTTGGAGCGTGGGTTGATATCTTCAAATTAACACATGGAGCAACATAGTTGTATGGCAGTAGAGTTTTCTAGTAGGTTCTTTTAAAGACTACTAAAAAATGCACATGAGTGAGATTTACATGCACCTATATGATACTTTAAACCAAAAGTATGTACCCCTATGGTCGTGCAGATTGGTGACATGCTTTGAGTGGTACGTAAACCCTAAAACCATAATTAAGCACCTTCCACTAGTGCATTGTGCTTTCCAAAGAAATTATCTGGCTACCACAAGAGCCTCGGTTGAAGAGCATCTACGAGTTCCGACTTAGAAAGTTCAATGAAATTACCAAAATGCTCCAAAAAATATAATATAATTTTTGGAAACTTTTGATATCCACTGCCTCCTACTCGGATTGAAATTTTGACAGTATAGATGCAATTCAGCTTAAAATAATGGAATTGACACAAGGCTAGGAAATAATCGTTCTAAAACAGCGTCAAGTACCAAGACGACTCGCACCTTGAGACGGCCACATCGCGAACGTCGCGCGCATGGCCGTTGTATGACTTGATGAGAACTCCCTTATGCGGATTCCAGAGCCGCAGACTTCGATCCTTCCCGCAGCTCAGGCAATACTTGCCGTCCTTGTTAAAGCGAACCGCCAGCACAGCCCCTTCATGCCCTTTCAGTACCGCTGCCTCCTTACTCGGAAGTCCCACCACCGCTTTACTCGCCATTAAGGTTCACGGATTCCCTTCAAATCCCAAACCCGCTCCAGTTTCACCTTCTTTGCCAAAGCATCAATTAAATGCACCCTAAATTTGCACGTAACATTCGCCTGATCGCACAACAAGCCCCTCAACAATGCTTCGGTCTAACCAATTCCAGCATTGCAACAGGAAGCCAGTATCCTCAGCCCCAAAGCATCCCCAAAACATTTCTTCAATATAAGAATAAAAATAAAAGTACGACACTAATGTGCCACGCAAAACGAGACAGGAAGCTTCGCAATGCGGCTCCGTTGCTCAAGTGGTTTCCGGCTTAAGATTCTGGAATTCTCAGAGGGAATGTCCTGACAGCAGCTCATGAACCTGCAAAAATCGTCCAAATACTTCAGAAGTAGACCAATAACTATCAGCCTAATACTCACATAAAAGCCCAGCTCCGAATTTCATAACCATCGGCATGACTAAGATCTAAATTTCAATGAGCCTCAGAAAGTTCCTCCTACGCAATGAGCTCATGAACTTGAACATGAGGGACTCCCCTCACTCTCAGCAAAAAAATAATGCCTGGACCTAATCAACCCCCTATCGGTTCCTACACTTCAATTCCTATGCCCGGCATAAACTTACTTGGCAACTTCACGTAGAAATTAATCTTCTACTACACTCTCGAGAAGGTGAGACTCGAGATCGCAAATCACAAGTGCTTCAGCCGAAATCGACGAAACCAACCTCATCGACAGTTTGAGTATTCAAATACTTAGAGCAATATCCGCTCTGGAAATTAGTAACATTCAAAAGGACTGCTTAGAACAACAAATTTCGTATCAAGGTTCCAAATTCGAAGAAAAGTCAACAAGCCGATACCACATCCCCAATCAACGCAGGAAACTGAAAAAAAATGCGGGGAAAATCGAAGTGCTCTCCAGAGAGCTTCAAAACGAATTAAACCTAACTCCCAACGCCCGCGGATCCACACTAATGATCCTACGCAGCAATTGGGTCTCTGTATTTCGACACCCCTGCCGCATCTGAATTTCGACACCATACCACTAGGAGACCTCAAAAATTACTTCCCGATTAGAATCGCTGAAACAAGAACGCTGCCACAACAAGAAAACCTCACTGAAACCACAATCGAAGGGCCACCGATCAGCCCTCCGCCAGCACTCACACACCCGCAAATAAACGCGCACATCACCCGTACTTCTACCAAACTAAGCTACACCAAAAACGCGATACGACACTAGCTGTATTGCCACTCCTCCGCCTCCTCCTCTCTCGCCTCTTCTACCTGCAGCACCGGGCGACAGAAAAACGAACCAAATCGCGATTGGAAACGAACGAAAAACCTCGAGAAATAGCGCAAAGAAAGGAAATCTTCCATTGTACCTGAAGATGAAGAGCCGAAGCTCCAAACGGCAAATCAGCTCGCGCGTGGAGCTCCCGTGCAAGCGTTCAGTTTCTCCGTCGTCTCGCCTCGCATACTCTGCCTCTGTCGCCGAGGTAGGTCTCTCTCGCCCTCTCCGTGTCTGCTGAATTGCATGACTCCCATCCATGTCCGTGGATGTCCATCCATGTCCATCCATGCCCATGGATGAGTATCAATGCTCATCCGATGCCCATTAACATCACTTCCATGCCCAGGCGACATTCCAATTGTAGCTTGGATAATGTTTATTCTTTTATATGATTTAAATTTAGAAAATGATTCCCCCCCTGAAAAAAAATTCAACTTTATTTTAAAATTTGGAAAAATTTCTAAAATTCATTTCAATTATTATATCCTTGTGTCAAAATCCAAATTGACTGTTATGATTTTAATTTTCTCCTCTCATTTAATTTTTATCCTGAAATTACAGTTACAATTTTTTGACATTGTGACCTTCATTTTTGTTGAACACTTCAAATTATTCTAATACATATTCAAGCTCCACTTTGTCACTAGCAACCATCAATGATTGCAGAATGGGTTGCAGAATTTTAAGGTAATATTGTTCAAATATGTACCAAGAGTTCATGAAATAAATGAAAGCATAAATACATTGTATTTTAAGATTGAATATACGATGAATGTTATTTTCTAGATTTGCAAACACAAATAGGAGATAATTTTCATGTGTTGTGATGAAGCAATCTTAAAATTGAATCCTACATATATAATATTGAGTATATAGTGTCACAACTCTTGTCACAAAACCTGCCATGTTTTCATCCCGAAAAAATATCATCCAATTATTTCATTTGACATTCATGATGAAAATCTAAAGGACAATGAACATTCTTGTGATGTGTCAAGCACATGTTTCCTATGTCTTTTGCAAACAAAAATATGCAACATGAATGTTGTAGAAGACTTTTGCACCAATTGCATGATTAGTATATCAATGCTATAAAATAAGCATTCCTTTCCATATGACAAACTCACTTTTGATTGAGGACTGTGAATGTCAATAGATGAATAGGCTAAATTTATCAATTATATTTTATTATAATTTGAATATATGATAATATAGCATCTATGACTTAGGGTTTAGAGTTTAGATCAAGAATGTATATCATTTGAGTACGGATGTTCAAGATCAAATGGGAAAATATAATATGAACATAAGCGGTATTTGCTTAGATAAGAGAGAATGAATTGACTCATAGAAAGCACTTAACATAAGAATTAGTATACCTTGTGTGAAACACATGTATTTTATTAGACCTTTTTATTTTTTATTTGACAATTTAAGGCACCTTATAGTTTGTAAATATATACAGACCAGTACCAATAAATACACCCCTTCTAATAATTATAAAATTGATAACATTAATGATACCCTATTTTTTATAAAAAATTTACTTTCTTACCATATTTTCATTCAATAATATATTTTAGGATCTTGCATGTATATACTATAGGAAACTATCTCCAAAATAGCCAATCATATGGTGTCCTATGTCCTATCTCTTTTCCATATGGATATGATATATGTGTATGATTTACAAATATAGATTTAGATATGTTGGTATGTGATTTCATATACAAATACTAATATATAATTGATAACAAACTTTATCCCATAGCTTTTGTTGCTTTAAACCTATTCATCCATCTTCATATAAAACAATTACACCTAAAACTGCACAAATAAGCAATTCAACATGGTTTCCATTATTAAATTGAATTTTTTTTTGTTGGGTCTTGTTGGTAGTCAAAAGGGGATTTTAGATTCTCTTAGAATGCATTTTTTGAATACTGCTTGAATAAACTATGAATTTTCAAAGTGTTGAAAATAAGCGTTTTCAAAACCAACCATAGACTCTCATGAATAGTTGGAATATATTTTAGGCAAGAATGTGTAGTCGTCAGTTTTAGAAAGTGGTCAAAATTAGATGTAGTTACCTTATATGATGTTCCAAATCAATTTTGAAAAATAAAACGCACTTTGCATATGAGACATAGGCCCATGACACTATCACCCCCCAAAATATGCATCATTCATGGGATATTAATGTGCACATAAGCAATGTATTTGGGATTCATCCAACAAAAGGTAAAACTACAAAATGGAAATGGAAAATGCCAATGATGTTGTTCAAGGGGGCTTGCTTGCATGAAATCAACCCACTATCATTTCAACTTTAGAATGCCAAATTCAATGCAACTTAGCAGATTCAATGCAACTTATCAATATAATATTCTGTAACCTGAAACAGTAGTATCCTCATGTAACAAAATGATGTGGAACTCATATTCCACATCATTTCATCCCTTAGATATGATGTGGAATATTTCACACCTCATCAGTAACTAAAGGCTACATGTTGAAAATGTCAAAAAATTGAATAGAAATTAGATAGGTTGTAGTCGCATAGTGTAGTAAAATATGTCAAAAAATTGAATATAAATTAGATAGATTGTAGTAGCATAGTGTAGTAAAATATGTCAAAAAATTGAATAGAAATTAGATAGGTTGTAGTAGCATAGTGTAGTAAAATATGTTAATGAATTGCCATTAGTGATGGACCTAACTTCAAGCAAGATACACTAAATAAATTAGTCATGGCCAAATTTTGTTATTTAAGCATGTCATTGTACACTAACTGAAAGAAGTAAATGACCTTTGGGAAAAAGTTGTTAGAATCATTAAATCCCGTCGTATACACATAGATGAATTTTGTAGATTACACTTGAATACAACAAAAGACAAACTCTCTTCAAGCTACTAAATATTACAAAGGTTTTCTAATTCCAAGTAAATGCATAAGTTCAACTTAAATGCTTACTAAACATATTCAATAGGAACAAAACCAAGCCCCTTCAACAATAAGAGATCATTAGTACAAACAAAGAAATTCCTCACCATTAATATGAAGGTATATGATTAATTAAGTGCAATAGAACATTCAAATCAACAAATCACAATCACAAGTCTTTTCATGCCGAAGGAAAAAAATACAAAAGTGAATATCAATCGGAATAACAATGCTCTAAGGTGAGATAAAGAATCAACATCATCAAAATCATTGCCATCTTTCTAAAGATTTGCACAAAAGTTGATGCATGTTGCTTGGGGGTTGGATTGCTAAAGACAAACAATTGAGTTGCTCACCACTCAAAGATAAAGAGCACAACATAATTTTCAAGGCCATCATGTAGTAAAAGCATCCACATAAGAGAAAGAAGAACTAAATCCTACAACTCAAGGCATATAGCAATTTGCAAGAAGAAGAAAATGATCATCCCAAAATACTATTGTCAAGTAGAGCAAAAAACAACAAAGAAGAAATTGATGAAGATAAATCGGAAGAGCTTCAAATCCTAAAGCAAAGGTAATATTCAAATATTTTAATTGAAACCAGTTTACAAATCTATGATTTTATTTAGTCAAGTGAATGAAAAACAAATGCCATCATCCATATTAGTATCCTATGTGCATGAGTTGTACAAATACTACAAATAAATAAAAAGTAGTTTCCATTTAACCCCATGACACTTTAGAAAGAATAGATCCTATTTTTTTTCATTTTGATGAATGCTATTTTAGTAAATAACTATTATATTTTAATACATATAATATATGTACTTAAGAAAAATATATCTTAGTTATCCTTATATATTTCTACAAAAAGTTTGAAATTTAAGTGAATGGTATCAATTGAACCCT
The DNA here is from genome assembly GCA_947034895.1 of Rhytidiadelphus loreus. Lineage (NCBI taxonomy): Eukaryota > Viridiplantae > Streptophyta > Bryopsida > Hypnales > Hylocomiaceae > Rhytidiadelphus > Rhytidiadelphus loreus. The sequence continues at coordinate 17,814,241 of OX344764.1, read as the reverse complement.
AATTTATCTCTATTTTTTATTCCATTGACCCCATAAGAGAGTTGAAAAAGGGGTTGGTAACACTTCTAAAAGCAAATTAACCCCTAAACGTTAGAGACTATGTTTTCACCAAAACTGCTCCAAAACTGCCCTTGCATTTACAAGCACCAAATTTTAGATGAAAAACATTTCTAGACAAATGTAACCGTAGGATCTTGTAGTAAAATAGCTAGAGAAGATGTGGAAAAAAATTCAGAATTTTTCACCGTGTAGATTGCAAGATATTAATGTTTGAAGTGACAAAAATCCCTTTTTTGGCCCTGTGAAAATACGGGCAGCTGCACTTCACAAGGTCATATTTGTATGAAAAAATGTCCAAAATGGTGGTTACTCTATGGATTCATTCCTCAAGTCAAGTTGACTACATGCTTGAAATTTTTTAGATCATTTGGAATTGTACAACATATAGGAAAAAAATAGTAAGTAGAAAGAAGTAGAGAATGATTAAAAATACTAAATTCGTAACAATTTATTTATAGAATTGAAAAATGCCAATCTCAATGGTTGTAATGCTGTAATAAACAATCTACACCTAATATTTTAATTTTTTTCCAAAAATATTTAAAATTGAGTTAAATAAAGGACTTCAAAGATTATTTTAAAGTAGAGATTCCATAACTACCCACATACTAACCCAAACTAAAATTCCTCATAACTTTCATCTCATTAATCAAACTAGAATGATTCAAAGCTTACCACATATATAAAAATCTAGAGAATCAATTTCAAATTTTAATTTAAGAAAAAAGTGATTTCAAAGAAGTTTTTTTTTCTGCCCGGACTACCCGGTGAACACCAAAAATTACATATCATGCAATAACTTTTGAACCATGTAGTCAAAAGTTATGAAAATTGTTGGGACTTAAATCTACTCCTTATATTCATATTGTGTGAAATTTAAAAAAAAAAAAAAAAAAAAACTTCGTCTATTGTAAGCTGCCCAAAATTGCTAGGTTGCCAAAAAACGCTATTTGGACGTTTAGGGGTTAAAAGGTAAATAATGTACATTTAATTTAGAACTAGTAATAGTTGATATGGTGAAGAAGCATACAGTGACACAAGTGTACAACAGTCAATTCCCACTATCCACTTCCAACACTTAACTCCCATAAGACACCAGATATGTCATTTGATTACACGAGATGATGTCCGGTAGAGAGGAACGCGCTTAGGAAACACAAGGGGTGTCTGGCTGCAAGTTGTGAGTGTAGATGGAAGGCAAGTAACAAAATTTGAATCTTCTCTTAAATCTTGGCTTGATCTTCACTTCAATCTTTCGTTGACCTATCCTGTGGTGGTTCTATAGGGTCAAGGGTAAGGGTGTGTGATAAGAAACAAGGCCTCGGACGGGTAAAACGGGACAGCCAATCCACGAGTTGACCGTCCGAAAAATGGCTCCTAAACTTCAAACCCACGGTGACCAGGAAACACTTTTCACCGGTGGGAACAACAAATAAGATCGATCATATGGGCCATTAATCCCACTTCGTCGCCACAAACACGAAATAGAGCGCTTACTGGATAACCACGGCTCGCAACAGGTTTACAATGCAGAAATTGAATTGCAACTAGCCTCCAAAATCGGCTGGGAATAACAGAAATGAAAACGAACCACAAGCCACAACACATTGGAGACCCTCAAAGCTCTTCAAATCTTCATCTTCAAGTCTTTAAGCCTTCACATCTTCAAAATCTCTTCAAAACTCTAAAGGAACTCCAACTTCACCCTCAAACTACGTAAACTCCACTCAAAAAAAGAAGGCATCAGACCTTCCTATGCTTCCACACTCATAACTTTTGCATTTCTTCTTCAAATTAAAAGATTGATAGCTTTTATAAAATCTAACAAAATTTTCTATCACTCCTACAACTTTCAAGTCATTCCAAAACTTTGTCCAACTTCTATGACCTCTCAAAGTTTCGGTCCATAGATGGTGAAAGCAAGAGACTCTCTCACCTTTCCACACTCACAACTCACTCATAAATGCTCCAAATTGAATGAATGATAGCTTTATAGAAAGCTAACAACATTTACTACACTCCATCAAAGTTTTAATTTGAACAAAAGACCTTTCCGTTTTCTATGGTCAGTCTAAGTCTCAGCCCCTCTTCATAGAAGGCAGTAGACCTCCCTCCACTCAAACAAGCACAAATCTCAACTCACAACTTCAAATAAAGAAAAAAAGAACAATTTGAAAAGCTAACAGTATGATAAACAACTCCTTTAATTTTCATTACCAAATTCCAAAAAACCAATACATAATGAGCTTCCAAACACTCGGTTCTTCCAAAACAACATTGGGAGAGAAGATGAATAGTGTCCATCTTTTCCTCCCCTTTCCAACATCTTTGGTCCCCACCTAAACAAGTGTACATCAGCCCTTAACTCCCTCCTAAAGCCAACTTACACCTAATGGCCTTCATATTTGGCCCACATCTATATTTTTATCTTTAACTTAGAAGGAAAATCACTTCAAAGTCCAAACTATTTTCATTCTTTCCTTCTACAACTATAATCAAACAAAATAATTTCAACAAAATACTTGAAATATGGATTGAAGTACTAACATCAAATCAATGCCTATTAGAGGTAAAAAACTAGAATTTCAAGGCTAATTTTACTCCATCTGCAAGAATTTGAGAATGCGCTTGATAGTCGCAGCGATGTAATCAACACGACCCGCCTTCGTTAAAGGATTCACTGGCCCTTCTAACCAACGATGGTGACTACGACTTCCTTCAATAGGCTTTATCATGCAGTAATACTGATCGACATTGAGACCTTCGAAACATCCTTCAAATGTCACATCTCGACTGCCGGGCTCAACACATTCAACCTGCAACAAAATCACCAGTGCCCGAGCGTCACATTGAAGATTCCCGTACCATCGCCGCTCCACACGAGGTTGCTTTGGCGGTCGAGAAGGTCCAACTTCTTCTTGTGGACGCTCATGTGGCGGCGCAAGACTTAGCGGTAGAAGAGATTGATTCGGTAATTGTGACAATGAAAATTCAAATCCAGGCTCCGATTCTGCATCTTCCTCTTTGGACTCTGAAAAAACCCCTCCAGTTTGACATTCTGACTATAAAGTGGAAAACAAATATCACTAATGGATTTCAATGATACTCCAAAGTAAAACCGTCCTTTTAAATAAATGGAATGTACCTCCACGAAACGTCATCTTGAAGTTATTCAACAAAATAGCGTCACCATGAAGCTATTCAATAATACATATTATAATATGTTTTTATACTATGAACAAATGTACAACAGGACAACGGAACTTCATTGATGCTTAGAAATAGATGACCTTCCAAGATGGGAAGTGTCTTGGGTGTTCCTAGAGACCTCTAGGATAGAGGGCTACCAAATTCCATAGAGAGTACTATAACGAGAGGTGGTCTCCCTCCTCCCTCTCGAATGGTGCTATGGTGAGCCAAGCCTCACTACCACTTGTATGTTACTATAGAGTGCTTGTGCACTTCTTGATACCGGTGAATGTGTCTCGCTCTACACTAGGCCATGGTGTGAGTCACGATTGGTGTTCCGTTATTCCCAAGTTGTTTCCCCAAAATCGGGTCCCAAAAGACTCTTGATCTTTCCATCGGGATAACTTGTAGATCTAGACTCCAAATCAAGAGTGCAAGACCATTTTCAATATCTATTTTTTCTTTAGATCACCATAGACTACTCATTTCTCAAATGCAACAAATTTTTGAGGAAGTTATGACCTTTTAAAGGTTCAAGTCCTTTAAGAAGGTAGTTCTCCGAGATGCCACCCTCTTGGATGTCTATAACTTTTAGCACACAATTCATCTTTTCATGGGCCTTAGCATTCTAGAAATCTTGTCTCTTTAGCTTTCCAAAGATACATGGCATGCTCTATTTGGCTCAAAAAAATCCCAAACCTTGGCTCCTGCATCCCACACCTCGGAATGCAACCGGAACACTACCAACTTTGAGGAGCCATAACTTTTGATTCCTAACTTAGATCCTTGCATTTTTGAACCCATAAACGCATCTTCTCACAAGCTTTTCAAGCATGTGTGGCACTCCATCCAATTTGTCTTGAAAATAGTGCTACAACATTTTGATCTTTTGGAACTTCTAATTCCTTACACCTCATCTCTTGCAAGGCCATGGGAGTCACCCTCAACCTCACCAAGGTGATAAGGGCACACTTCTAAATGAGGGTCGTGACATGAAATAACTCATGCGATTCTTCAAGATGCTTTTAAATCAATGTATTCCTTTGTCATTTCCAGACAACATTTTGACAAAATGTTATGAGATGTGGAGGTTGCATCTTGTAGGTATAATTTTTTTTTATTGAGACTTTCTATTGTTTTTAAACTTGATTTATTAAATTTTCATTAAAAAAAATCAATGCCTTTGAAGTTTTAGGCATGATAAACATAGCAAAGAGTCAAAAGGAGGTTGTTTGAGAGTAGAAGCATGATTAGAAAGCTAACCAATAATGAAAAAGTCATGTAGAAAATATGTTCATTTTTATCCTCAAGGTGAAGCATGCAAGCTTACAAAATGTTATGCATGTAAACAGAAGGTTCACAATTCACAATTCAGTTTGCATCACTTTAGGGAAAAATGAATTGAGATAGCACGATTTCAAATTTCAAAGTGTAAAGGTACAAATTTTCTTTTGAAGAATAAGATTCACTATTTCAACGTATTTGTTGACTCTCGATTGAAGGGGTTGAAGCATGGCATAGACATAAACATATTGATGAATTGGAGTGGTTGCAAGTGTAGATACATGAAGAGCTCGAAAGCCATGTATTGCTTAGAAATCAAATCAAGCAACATGTGACATAGGAAAAGGCGAGGTGAGGCGAGGAGGAAGGACATCTATATTGTTGATAAGCCAACACTTGCCGGCTACTAGGGAGAAATGGAAAGATTTTTGTAAATCTTTTAATTTGTAGGATTGGGAAAAGATTTTTGGGGAAGAAACAATTTGCAAAAAATTTAAATGGTAAAAAAGCTTCTTGGCATTGGATTGATGACCACAAAGAAAAATATACATGAAATTTAGTATGAAGATATTTACCATAGTATCTTTGCAATGAAGGTTGCAAAGGACTAAGTAGCTTCGGTGTGTTTCTTGGCATTTACTTTTTTTCAAATTAAAATAAGACATCATCAACATTTGAGGTAATTATTTTTTTATAATTAAAATTTTTTATGCTTGTAATTTTACTACTTTTAGCCGGGCTTTTAGCTTGAAAAATTACTCTGAAATATCTAAAGAATGAAATTGCAATTTCTAATTGTTTTTTAGTAACAACATCTCATTGAAGTGCAATTGCTGGGGTTTTCATAGGGTCAAAAAATGAATATTCGTCACTTCAAACATTAATATCTTGGATTCTACATGGTGGAAATTTCTGAAAATTTTCCATATCTTCTCAAACCAGCATATTACAAGATCCTATAAGTGTCCAAAAATGTTTTTTTTTCTCTAAAATTTGGTATTTGTACTAGAAATGACAATTTTGGAGTGTTTTTGGTGAAAACATAGTCAAAAACCTTTAGGGTTTAAGGAAGAGGGGAAATCTACTCTCAATTAAGAAAAAAAATTTAGTAAGAAACAAAACTAGTGTAGAGGAGGGAAATCCACAACCTCTAAAATGCTTTAGTGCTTTCAAGAAAGGGGGTAATCCACTCTCAATCAAAAAAACCAAACTCTAGTACCTTTAGTGGCAATCTTGCCAAACTTTCAAAGACATGAGAACTAGAGAACAAGAAGTACATTAGTGCGTAAAAATAACTCTCACAAAAATATATTGCACTACATTGATAGTTAGAGAAGATACAAGACAACTGGCAACACTAAAGGGTTGCTTTGAAATTGATGTTGGCAAGACTAAAGAGTCCTTCAGTCTTGCTTCCCATTTATACCAAAGGTTGAAGTCCTTGGGAAAACTTCTAGAATTTTATGGGAGCTTCTAGAAGATACTAGAATATTATCAAGATATTTAGAAGGTCTTGAAATGTCCATGACATCTTTGGTGCTCCAAGCCTTACCTTTGCATACTTGTAGTCGACATGAATCACGCATCTTATGCACCACACTTGCCACTTCAAATATAACAAGTTTTTGCATTCATCTATTTCATTAGCCTTTGGTACATTTTTGGACAATATTATCATGAAATTCGGCAATCATCATCGGCTATGAGTAGCAACCCTAAATTCTAATATATATTTGGTGTATTCTAAAAATAAAGGCTACAATGAAGGGTGCTTCAAACTATGTCCCAAATCCCAACCTCAAAGTCCCAATTCAAGGTCAAACCCCAACATCCTTAGGTTGTAAAAGGTGAATTAAAAATGATCAAATGTAAGACTTGAGACTTCATAATGTGAAGGCCAAAGTAAAACTCTAAGTCCCAATTTGTCTCACATATGAATGCCCCTAAAATGGCTCAAAAAGTCAAAAATTCATTTTTTGGTCACTTTTAGCATACAATCTGCATTAAATAGAGTGAGACAAAATTTCTTTCTACGAAGATTACATATTTTATTTTTTGTCTTAGAATGTATTCAAAACAATATTTCAGACTTGGAGGTCAAGATAGGTTTCTATTTATTGTAGACCCAATTCAGCCTCCAAGTTCCACTTCTTTGGCACCAAAACTCCCCCAAAATATTGCCATGTAGACATTTGGGAGTGATGTGAGACTTTAGACTTGAAATGTAGTGTAAAGCTCAAATCCCAATTTTTAGTTATCTAGGATAACATATTCAATTTGGATTTTGACACAAGGATATAATAATTGAAATGAATTTTAGAAATTTTTCCAAATTTTAAAATAAAGTTGAATTTTTTTTCAGGGGGGGAATCATTTTCTAAATTTAAATCATATAAAAGAATAAACATTATCCAAGCTACAATTGGAATGTCGCCTGGGCATGGAAGTGATGTTAATGGGCATCGGATGAGCATTGATACTCATCCATGGGCATGGATGGACATGGATGGACATCCACGGACATGGATGGGAGTCATGCAATTCAGCAGACACGGAGAGGGCGAGAGAGACCTACCTCGGCGACAGAGGCAGAGTATGCGAGGCGAGACGACGGAGAAACTGAACGCTTGCACGGGAGCTCCACGCGCGAGCTGATTTGCCGTTTGGAGCTTCGGCTCTTCATCTTCAGGTACAATGGAAGATTTCCTTTCTTTGCGCTATTTCTCGAGGTTTTTCGTTCGTTTCCAATCGCGATTTGGTTCGTTTTTCTGTCGCCCGGTGCTGCAGGTAGAAGAGGCGAGAGAGGAGGAGGCGGAGGAGTGGCAATACAGCTAGTGTCGTATCGCGTTTTTGGTGTAGCTTAGTTTGGTAGAAGTACGGGTGATGTGCGCGTTTATTTGCGGGTGTGTGAGTGCTGGCGGAGGGCTGATCGGTGGCCCTTCGATTGTGGTTTCAGTGAGGTTTTCTTGTTGTGGCAGCGTTCTTGTTTCAGCGATTCTAATCGGGAAGTAATTTTTGAGGTCTCCTAGTGGTATGGTGTCGAAATTCAGATGCGGCAGGGGTGTCGAAATACAGAGACCCAATTGCTGCGTAGGATCATTAGTGTGGATCCGCGGGCGTTGGGAGTTAGGTTTAATTCGTTTTGAAGCTCTCTGGAGAGCACTTCGATTTTCCCCGCATTTTTTTTCAGTTTCCTGCGTTGATTGGGGATGTGGTATCGGCTTGTTGACTTTTCTTCGAATTTGGAACCTTGATACGAAATTTGTTGTTCTAAGCAGTCCTTTTGAATGTTACTAATTTCCAGAGCGGATATTGCTCTAAGTATTTGAATACTCAAACTGTCGATGAGGTTGGTTTTTTCGATTTCGACTGAAGCACTTCCGATGTGTTATCCCGTGTGTGATCACGAGCCTCACGTTCTGGAGAGTGCGGTATTGGTAAATTGTTTTCAGTTAGAAGATTTTAGTGGAAGATTAGTTTGTACTTTAAGTTGCATATGTCGGACGTAGGAATAGAATTCTAGGAATTGATAGGGGATTGATTAGGTGCAAGCAATAATTTTTTGCTGAGTGAGTGAGTCGCTCAGTTTCAAGTTCATGAACTCTGTACATCGGACGCACTTACTGAGACTTTTTGAAATTGAGGAGTTTTTAGTCATGCCGATGGTTAAGAGATTCGGAGCTGGACTTTTATGTGAGGATTAGGGTGATAGTTCTTAGTCTTCTTTAACGGTAGTCTATGAAGTTGGTGTTGTTTATGGACTTTAGTGAAATGAGCAGACAAATGTTTTGTTTCGTTATTTTCTCTGAAGGAAGAATTATTGGAGTACTTCTGAAATATTTGGACGATTTTTGCAGGTTCATGAGCTGCTGTCAGGACATTCCCTCTGAGGATTTCAGAATCTTATGCAGGAAAGGGACTCGAACACTATGTTGAAAACCAGTCTGTTGAAGGATTTGAGAATTCGCGAACCTCTTTGGGAGCACTTAATTTTTCGAATGGCAGAGGAAGCTTCGGGAGGTTATCAGGGAGTAGTTCACGTGATACAGAATACGACAGCTTGATCTTCATTTTGAGCGTATGGCTTCCACACAAGGAGGAAAAGTCGGTGCCATTTTTGGGGATGATGACTATTTATCCCTAGAGAAACTCTTGTTGAGCCTAGAAAAGGAGAGCTTGAACGATGATGGTACATTTACCCTGTGCTTTTGGGTTTACCTACTCAAAAGCAGCAAGACAGGAGTTCTTATTCGACAGGTTTGCTTTCATAATATTCAATAATATTTATTGAACTTTCGCCGTTCTCGCGGTTGTGGATTCTGATACTGCTTATTGTATCCATTCGTTTGGTTTCGACGGATTTTCTACATCTGAATGCATTGGTATAGTTTTCAAGCTGCTGCGAAAGTACAATGAGAGTGACTCCAGTAAATATTACATTCTTCTTCAGGGACTCTCAGAAGCAGGTTCTGGAATCACTTTCTGGAGGCCCTTCCTCACAATTGAAGCGGATAGGAAACTTACGCTGCATCATTTATCGCCACCAATGGAGGATGGAGCGACTATACGTGAAGATCCAATCACTGTTGTGGCTGATCAATCCTGCGCAATGGAGAAATGGGTCCACATTGGATGTGAGGTGAGACTTTGTGGTTCTCGTATTAAAAGAATGAAGTGCTTCTTTGGGCTTATCGGTTCGACCAACTAGTTACTTTTGGACTAGCCGTCATGTTCCTCCTGGTTCCTGAGGAAAATTTCAGTGTAATTTCCTTACATTGTGAAGCATTTTAATTTAGCTTACAGTGATGATTTCGTGGCCATTTCGTGGAATTTCATAAAGTGATTCTGGGAAAATATCTTACTGTGGACCGTTTCCTGCAGATTGGTCCTGAAATTCTACGACTGCATTTGAATGGAGGGGTTGTAGGGGAGAGGAAAGCAGATTATTTGCATGGCAACGGAGTTGATTTGAGCACTATTCTTTTATCGGGAGGTGATGGCAGCACAGATAATGGTGTGCAGGGCTACGCACATTACGTGCGAGTACTCCCTCAACCCACTGTCACAAATCACTATGTTAAGGTTGGTCACATACACTAAAAGTTCATTAGTGTCATTATCTGATGAAAGGTTTATCAGGAAGCGAAGGTTATCGTCCGAAGTACGACCTCTGTGATCCTATTCGATGTTCCAGCTATGGGCCATCTTCATAATTATGTTTGGAATTGGATATTAGTCCAACTGAATTCATGATGTTTACGAACATACTTTTTCCTAATCTGAATTTGAATCTGGATACTTCTGCGTAGCGTCAAGAGTACATACAATTTCTTTTGCTCTTGGGTAAAAATGTGTTCTGGTCATAGACATAAAGCTGATTTTGAGGAGGGGACTTGAGGAGGGGACTTTTGATAGTTAGGATGTGCTTAATTGACATCGTGCCATCTTTGATGACACAGAATCCACCTCTGGAGCTCTCTCTTGATGGTTCAACGGGAGCATCCGATGATCATGAAGTCGAGGAAGGAGGGGATGGTGTGTGGAGTGTCGTAGGAGGAAAGGTTGTCTTCTCGCATCGTCTAAGCACTATGAGTTACTTGACTGCAATTCTAATTTTCGTGCAGATTGATTTGATTTCTTGAGTCCAACTTCACTGAGTTCTGGAAATAAATTAGAGACGTTTGTGCTTCATTAGGCCTGGTTTGCTATGTTTCACGATGCTTTCTATCAGTTACTGCTGATTTCACTCATGCTCCGCAATACAGGCTTCGTGTCGTCGAAATTTTGCGTTGGATGTGGCTCTTCTTGATGCCCTAGGGCGTTCAATCCATAAAGAAATGGAGGTAAGTCTTTGTCGTTGATATGATTTCTTCTTCTGATTTGGCTAATTTAGGATCTCATGTATACAGGGCCTTGACAATTCTGACCAAGACGTTGGGATGATATTCCTGGATTTTGGAGAAAGTGTTGTGTTACAGTATTATGGATCGTCCCAAGTACAGCATAATAATAATCTTTTCTTTATGGCAGTTGGTAGCATTGCTGGTTTATGCGGACAGTGGAAGTCCCGTGGAGAAACCCAAGGACGATGCAGAAGCACCTCTATTAACCACATTTGATGGCGTGGAATTTCCATCAACAGAGCGACCTATAAAGCTCATTCACGGGCGGGCATCGTTTAAATTGAAAATTTCACAGGTTTGTTGAGAGATGGGGCACTTGCCTAGCAGGATGTAATTTTCTTTTGACCCAGTTCTTCTCGTGTGTCTGGGAAATCTTATTCCTGAATGAAGATCATATGTTTGTCTGGCTAATAAGTTACCCTTGTGAATTGCTTATATAGTGATGGATAAGGGATTGGATGTGGGACAGTAACAGTTATTAGTACCATGAAAGGATTTGCAAAGCGGCTCCCATGTACGGAAACTGGTATCTGCTTTTCAATGTGCTCATCAAGCTCACTGAATGCCCACTTTCTTCTGCAGTTGTCGTCAAAGTGTGACAATCGTCTTTTTCGTGTGTGCTTCGACTCTCCAAATATAGCACATTATCCTTTCCTTAGAGCTTTCTCTCGGCCCATAAGGTGCGTTTCTCGGAACAGAAATCATCGCACTCCAGGTGGAGGATGGAAGCAAATGCGAACAAATCCTTTTCCCCTTGATGGAACTGTCTCTCCCAGTGGCAAGGAGATGATCAGCGGGGAGTCTCATCTCGGAAATAATGATGCACACTGCAATGGAACTGCACCCACTGCTCATGTATCTCCGTACCTTCCTGGTCAACCTCCTTTGAAGCGGACTCGATATCAAGAAAAAGGTACTAATGGGGCTGTATATATTGAGGCGGCTACTGAGAGGATGGGTGTACCAAATGGGGAGTTGAAGGCTACTTTTTCTGGCACATTCCAGAGGCCACTTCTGCCAACCTCCCCTTCTTTAGGAAACTTTGGATGGCCAGTCTATGGTCACTTGCCTCCAAGTGGACCAGTCTACAAGAGTCCAACCCTCGACTCCCATGGTTCTTTAGATATGATGATCAAACAGGATGTGATCAAAGACAACTCCTTGGAATGTGCTGCAACGGAGATTGCATCAAATCCCAAGTCAAGCACAGCTGGTTTTTCTGATCTTCTTGTATTTAAGTATAGCCTGGAGAACATGAGATGCCGAGCTGCATTTCTGAAAGCCGCGATTATGGTTAGGAACGACCTGGACCTTGTCGACTTTGCAGGGAGGGTGTCTCATTGCACTGGTTGTCGCCACAACGGGTACTAAACTTTATATTCTGGATTTATGTTGACTGTATCTCCTTGATTGTCGTCATTCATACTTGGGATCAGCATTAACGTGCATAGTTGATGAATCTAGTTTCTGTTACTTGTGGCTAAAGGAGCTCCATTTTCCTGGAAGGGTATTGAAATAGTCAGTGATTCGCCGAAGCTCTGCTCTCAGGGTGGTAAATTGTGTAGCGTATGTATATAGATATTAGTTTGTAGTTGACTCGCACCACTATTGTTAAGTTCAGGCTTAGGCTGATAGAATTATTTGTTTTGGGGCAGGTTCCAAATCTTAATGAGCCAGAAGCTATTACGTGATGGCAATGAGATGTGGAAATATTTGTCGGCTGACAGTGACCCTGTATCATGGTCGATCTTGGTGAAACGTGTGGAAGAGAGTTTTATGAAGATTTCAGGTTGTGATCGCCGATCCTTTTCTTCCAAGGTGATTGTCTAACCTTACCAACAAAACTGACATGCTTAGGTGTGGCAGAAATTTGTATTGATCAGCGTTGAAGATTAAAATAGACGTGTTGAGAAAGTACGACTGTGCTTGGCAGGATAAGGAGTTCCTCCGCCAAATAGCTAACTGCGGTGATTACATCTCACGGGAGGAGTTCGACAGACTTTGGCAGTGGATTTATCCTATAGCGCTTGCATTGTCTTCACCCCAGTTGCAGTCTACTTGGGAAAGTGAAGATCCCAAATGGATTGAGGGCATGATTTCTCGTGCTGAGGCAGAAACTCTTTTGAAGACTGACGAAGCTATGTTCAGGCCTGGCACTTTCGTACTACGCTTTGCCAACTCCCGCATTTGGCCACATCCAGACGCGGGCGCTCTTGTGGTGAGCTACGTGGCCAATGATAAGCGCATTCATCACAAGTTGCTTACGCTCGATGTTGAAAGTGGAACTGGGTATGTCCTCCTTATTCTTCGTCAGCCATTTATGTTTTCTGCATGTGTATTCAGGAACCTGTACAACAGCAATTAGTGAATGAAGTATTCAGCTAATTTTGTAGCATGTTCTAGGATCTGCAACGATGCTTTAGTTGCATAGAACGGTATTCTTGCTTTAGATTATGGAAGAAGCTGCTTAACAGGTTTATGATGACAACTTCAGGTTTGGAGTAGGTGAAACTGCGTCAAAGCCATTGTCGGAGATGCTACTTTGCCAGCCAGAGTTGTCACAATTGTGCAGGTACGGATGAGTAAACACGTCATTCTGTCATATCTCGGCGCACCATTCGTGTCTTTCCAACCGCTTTAAAGTACTGACTGCACTGATCTTTAAGATTAATGACATATGTAGTTTCTCAATTCCTAAATCCGTATTCACGAAAGGAGCGCTAACCACAGGGTTCTGCAGGGCACCTAGTTCATTTCCTGAGCAAACGACGACAGACTTGAAAGAGGAACCTCTCTGTTCTGGAGGGGAGGATAATCCAATTTAAACTCCTTGAGGCTTTGAATATTGCTGCCGCAGCAACTAAAATCTCTAGTGAACTGCATGTGAGTCTTCTGCTAGTCATATAGCTGAAAAAACAACGGAGTACTATCTGTGTCTGAGCTTTTCTTTCATTCCTGGCATCCTACATTAAAAGCATACTGAATAACGTCAATTTTGTGATTGCCTTTTAGGAGTGTAATCATTTGGGCTCTGATCTAGTCCTTCGGCAGTACTTATTAATGACTTGTATTATACAGGTGCCAAGCGAGATTCGCAATCCTTCCAGGAACCTCACCATCTCGTGAGGTGGCGAGTCAGCAGAGATCTTGTTTCCTTTCAATGAACGCTGGATGTGTTTCGTGATCTTAGAATATGGATCGCGTATGCAGTAGCCGAATCCAAGAAATGCAATGAAGTTCAAAGTTGCTTTTTGAACTGAGCATAAGGACATCATGTAGCTATCACCACGTAGTTACATAAAAGGTGTTTCCAATTGCTTCGTTGTAGAGTTGTACAGTGAGTACTGGTACTGACCACAGTTCTGATACTTGGGAATTTGAGTGGGTTTGAGGGAGTTTAGAGTGGGGTTTTGTGAAACTTAGGTTGAGATCGAAACATTTGGGGATTCAGTCGTTTGAAAGGAGGACCAGTAAGGTCAGCGTTGGGGAAGCGATGTATGATAATGGCGACGATGCACACCATTTTAGGGTTTGCCGGCCAGATCTTTATAAATTATTTCCACTTTGCAAAGATCAGTGCATTAAAAATGCGAACATGTGATCTTGATTGCTGATTGGGAATTTAATTGATGACCTGGTAAACTATGCAAAGATCTTTATGCAGGCTTAAAAGCTGCTCTCTTCAGTGCGAAAATTTGTGACTAGAAAGTAGGACGAGAATAAAGCTCTACGAAGTAAGATTAGAAAAAATTTACGTTTCAGACCAAGCTAGCGTCTTGAAAAGTGACAAAAACGTGGAATGCTGCCAATCTAACGAGATTGCAGTTTTATTCTTGCCTGTTGTGCCACTAAAGGTATGTCCACACTTATGTTGGAACTTGGGAGTATTGTTTTAGTTTGGAATGAGGAATTTTAGTTTGCAGGTAGGTAGGTAATTTTCATTGGTCAAACTAAAATTTCTCATAACTTTCATCTCATTAATCAAAATGGAATGATTCAAAGCTTTCCACGTATATATAAATCTAGAGAATTAATTTCAAATTTTTATTTCTTAAAAAAGTGATTTTTGAAGTTTTGGGGATGCCTAGGTTGACCATTGACCAATGAATATTACATGTCATGCAATAACTTTTTAACCATGTAATCAAAAGTTATAAAAATTGTTGGGCCTTAAAGCTACTCTTTGGGCACACGTTGTGTGAAATTTTCAAAGAAAAAAAAGAAAATTGTTCCCACTTAGCGTTAGTTGGGAAGCCCAATTTATTTTTTAAGAGTGTTCTGAAATTTAGATGAGCTTCATTTTACACCGAGGCAGGCTGTCAACTTGATGTGTGTGTGATTATGTAATATTGTTAGGAACACGCGTTCCCATTCAAAGGTCTTATCATAAGTTCAATATGTAGCAATTAATTGAACCACCTAACAACTCATATAGTGCTCTTTCCTTAATGTTCCGCCCACCCATGTAGTAATTAAGAGTACTTGGAGAACCTTGAAATCTATTTTTCTTCAAGATTGAGAAGTTTCACTTGACAACTACATCAAAAGTAGCGGGCCTCCAACTGCTACCCATAAACTAGCTATAAAACTACTCTTAGCAACATGCCACCTGAGCTTCCACCTAGGTTCGGCATTTATCAACATACACAAGTGGGAATGTGGTTCCTCTTACCGCTCCTTTACAACTCTAACACCGCCCCCCAAAGACCAAATAGGAATAGACCCTCAAGGGTCAACTATAGTCTGCAACATCTTGCGCGCTTGCCACAATATTATTGATTGGAGCACACTTGCCTTACATTCAAACCACTTGACTCTTGCAATGGAAAAAAATAAAATAAAAACAACTATTTGACTATCTTCCAAGGAGTCAAATTTAAGTAGTCAAATTGAAGCAGTTAGAATGTAGCAATTTCTGAATTGAATGTTGTAGAAAGGATCTTGACTTTATGGTCATTGAGAAGCCATGGGAAGCCATGGGAATGGAGCACAATTGCGGCTTTAACTGAAGCGAATTCAGCAAGCGCGCGAGAAGCCGGCGGGGAACTGATTGAACAAGCAGATGCATGTCTCCTTTGCTTCCGTTGTGTCAAATCCTTTGCTTGTGTCAAAAGAAAGAAAAAAAAAAGTAGACGGATGCGTGGTAAGAGTCTCGTTGACCAAATCTGACAGTAAATACTGTATGGTCAAATCGTACAACGTAGGTAACACTGTATCCTGCCGTACTTCGATATCTACAGTAGACGACCTTCAGGCAGGCTACAACTGAACTGACAAAAAACCTGAAGTCATTGCTACAGGAGAAAGAAGGGAGAGTGACGTTAGAAAATAGTGTAATTTCACCGGGTATTTCATCGTACTGTACTACCGGATAATAAGTTATTCAATATTGCAAATAGAATAACCAATAAATATGGATCAGAACAAGCATCGGCTCTGACGAATGTCTACTGCTCAAAACATACAAACGAAATACTCCAATTGCATATTGACAAAATATAGGAGCCTGACCCATACCTGATGACTTAAGCAATTGCACATATTTGGAGCACATGTTTTATGAGTGCCAAGTACAGAAATAGAATTTGGAAGAAGGATTGCGTATTTTTCCATAATTTTACTTTACACAAAACGTAATTACTGTGAAAAAATTTTAGTGAAAGATTCTCTTCGACCTACAACGGTGATATATAGGCTGATTGCAGAATCAATCAAGGGCCGGTCGCAATATTCACAGCCTTGCAGCCAATCATCACTAGAAGAAAATGAGGAGTTTTGCAACTACAAAGAGCAACTAGTTTTTAGTTGCACCGGACATTTGCAACTGGTGAGAATTTGGAGGGCCCCAGTTGCTATGGACAAGTTTTCTAGTTGCACCATAGTTGCAAGGCAAAACGTTTTAGTCCCGCATTCTGTAGCTTACGTGGAATTTCATCGATGCGCTTTATGACGTGGTTGCCTACGTGGTATTTACTGTTGTTTGAGGTTGATAACTAAGTTGCAACTTGTTTGTGACTTCATTGCAACTGTGATGCGATTGGTCTGTTACTTCATTTCAACTACTTTGCAAGTGCTTTAGGTATATATTTGATTATTGGACAACGATTATGGGACAACGATTATGGGACAATGATTATGGGACAATGATTAAGGGACAATGTAAGCAGTTTGCAACTCATTTACGATATGTTTGCCACTTCTTACCAACTGGTTTGCAACTAAGTTATGACTTTTCTATGACTACTGTGATTACTTTATAGGATATTGTAGGAATAGTGTTTTTACCAAATTGGAAAAAACAAACCAAAGAGGTAGGGTTCGAACACTGGGGAGGTAATTTGCTAGGTTTGTTCTATTAGATCATCACTTATCAACTTATAATAACCTATTGGTTTCCTTCCACTCATGTACATCAATTGTTCTCCGATTTAGACATTAACTTGTCCTTAATTAACTCTCAAATACATCATTAGCTCCATATCCATTTGACTCCATAATTTTCAATTGTTTACTACAATGACATTCCTCTCTTACCTTTAATTATCATTCATTTTATATTTTCTAATTTCTCTCTTTTGATATTTTATCATTAATTTATTTTTATATGTTATTTTATACAAACTCAAGTTTGATAATTTCAATTTTTCTCTTCCAATTGTATTTCCTTCACAATGGGTTTTTCTTTATTCATCCAATTGGTACCAAATCCCACTCAATAAAAGCTCCCACTTGGTATTCTCACACAATACTCAGCACACACATACACCAACTTCAATATTTAAAAAAATCTCTTCTTAAATTAAACTCCAATTGTCTCACATCACATCACATATCTAATATCTAATTCTAACTCTAAAGTTTTACTTCCTTCTTCCCAAGGAAGGAGCTTCAGCTTTCCTCTTGCATAAACACTCAATTCCAATAGGGTCTTTTTTCAAACTTATGCCTCTTGCAATTTCTTACCAAAAACTAACTAGCGGTTCCTCCATTGGAAGTTTGGTTAACCATCTAGACCGATTGGTTTAACTTCCAATTGAGCTATTTTTACACTATTTCAATCTTATTGGCTTCAATTTTATAACTACAGCCTATTTGCCTAACTAAATCCAATCTAATTGGTAATTCAAAATATTTTAAGCAAAATTTTAACAATTTGATTTCTACTGTCTAAATCTTCTGTTCACAGATATGTACAACTTTTTTGTAACTTTTTTGTGACTCATAAATCATGAGTATAACTTATTTGCAACTACTATGCATCTTGATGATACATTTGTGCAACTTGTAATCAACTGCATACAAGTGTTTTACAACTCATTTGCAATTGATGGTCAACTAGTATACTCATAATATATTATACAACATATTATACACAATATACCATACATAATATCACACATATAATATATCATACATAATACAACACATATAGTATACCATACAATATACAACATATATCATACAATACTCACCATACTGGACAATTAGGTAGCTCCAAAGTCCAAAGGCTACTTATTGTGATTTTAGGGTGTTAAGAAGACGAGTTATTTATACAAGTGGAGTGGCAATAAGTATGACAAATGATATGGGATATATAAAATGTACGAATTATATTAAAGTAAACTTATCTTCTTGTAGTTGTTTTGTAGTTGTAAACTAGTTGTATTTTGGTTGTTCTATAGTTGTTTTCTAGTTGTCTTTGAATTGATTTCTAGTTGCATTGTAGTTGTGGATTCCACATAGCGCAAAGTTATCCACATCGACACTTTTAACAAATATAAGATGTAAAATATCCACTCTATTACGATTCCATTTTCCTACATTTTTTCTACGACTACTTTGCAACTACAACAACATACACATCAAAGTTGGTGCAAGAAACTTGTGCTCAATAGAGATTTGTAAACACATCAAATGTGTTTGTCAACATCATTATTTAAGCTTCTAGTTTGACTAATTATTCTAAATAATGTGCTACCTCTCCTCATGTTCCATCTTTGATTGGAGAGCCATAGACTTATCCGAAGAAGACAATCTCTTAACATTTGCAAGATATTGAAATTTTTGCAATTCATTTTATTATTCTCAAGTTTGAAACTATCTTTGTATTGTTATTTAGTTCAAAGAGACTTCATATACAGATGTATTACATTTTGTGAAAGAAAGAGTCAACTAGAAATCCTCTGTTCCATGGAAGCTATTGAGCCAATTTTATCATAAAGTTGTAGAAGCCATTATGAGCTATATTTTGAAGTGTTGTTTTCAACCGATACGAGCTTTATGTAGGGCAATGATTCATTTATAACTCATGTAACAAAAAAACAAATTGTGAACTTGAAGCAAGTTCTATAGTATTTCAAGTAACAAATCCGACTATAATTGCTTTGTAGTCTTCTGGTTGTTTATAGTTGTTCTATATTAATCTTCCAATGATTTCTTAGTTGTTTTCTACTCGAAATGTAGTCATTTCCTAGTTACATAACTTGTCTTCTTGTAGTTGTTTTGTAGTTGTAAACTAGTTGTATTTTGGTTGTTTTATAGTTGTTTTCTACTCGAAATGTAGTCGTTTCCTAGTTGCATAACTTGTCTTCTTGTAGTTGTTTTGTAGTTGTAAACTAATTGTATTTTGGTTGTTCTATAGTTGTTTTCTAGTTGTCTTTGAATTGATTTCTAGTTGCACCTGTAGTTGTGGATTCCACATAACGCAAAGTTGTCCACATCGACACTTCTAATGAATATAGGATGTAAAATACCTACTCTGTTACGATTCCATTTTCCTACATTTTTTCTACGACTATTCTACAACTACAACAAGTACTCTGCAACTACAACAACATACACATCAAAGTTGGTGCAATTATAGAAAATTGTAGTTGCAAGATAGTTATATAGGACACTTAGTTGCATTTGAGTTGCATATGGCCGGTTGCAGCGGACACGTTTTTCTTCTAGTGCATAATGTGCCCAGAATTGCGCCTCGAACGTTGCGAACTATAACAACAATCTATGGTTGGAATTACAACAGTCCATTGGTCAAGAATAAGATTAGGAGGGTGATCACGTTATGGGTCAATTAGTACCTTAATCTTTGAACATCGACACAGATGCCAAAACGTCCGATAGATGACAAGGAGTCTTTGAGTGTACTAGGATCAAAGTGCAACTATTCATCCTTGGAATTGGGTTTGGAAAGGGAAAGATCTCCGACAGTACTTTGACTTCCAATATGTGCTTCTGCTATTTCTTCGACCAATGATTCACACGGTAATACAAAAGGATGATTTTGAGCATCACCCAGACTTCGACATTCAAAGGTTAAATCCTCGGTTTCTAAAACAGTAGTAGCGCTAAGAGCATCCCCACCAGGGAGTTCTCTTTTCCTAAACTTGGGACCTCAATTCAGTCAACCTTGACTTTATAGGGATGAGACCTCGCGTGTTCTATATATGAGCTTGAATATAGAGAATTGGGCCCAACTTTTACCGAGTTCTCTATAAATTTGGGGTAGAGATCTTGTTTCGAGACTGGTGTGCACAAGCTTCTATATCCCCATCCCCATCTGGGGTCCTCTCCCTAAATTTTTAGGG
Organism: Rhytidiadelphus loreus; assembly: GCA_947034895.1. Lineage (NCBI taxonomy): Eukaryota > Viridiplantae > Streptophyta > Bryopsida > Hypnales > Hylocomiaceae > Rhytidiadelphus > Rhytidiadelphus loreus. The sequence continues at coordinate 17,794,218 of OX344764.1, read as the reverse complement.
ATACAGAACAAATTGGTGGGGATGCTCTAACTACAGGAACAACCTGGCTACAAGGGTAAAACCAACCAAGGCTGCGAAAAGTGGATAACATTGCAACCCATGTGCACAGCATGACACAAGTGTAAACACAGCATCCATCACAAAGTTTGGAGCTTCAATCATGAAACAGGGCCAGGCTGCAGCTAGGGAACCCAAGAGTAGGGAACCCAAAGGCGCAAAACAACAAGCTCTAGAACATCCAAACACAAGGACGGATGGGGATCGCACGTCTCAACAAGAGGTCGGAATCCTGCCACCAACAGAGCGATGCTGCAAGGCACCCACTGCAACAACCAACAAGGAGAAGCAGGAGCAATGGATACTCTTGTAATGAGGACGTTAAAATCACTGGGAGCATATTCTTCCCCTTGTGAAGGCACATTCCATTGGCAGAATCTGTCTTTGAAGTGCAGAATATGTCGTGCATGTAGATTCTGAATTCCAGGGCCGATTTTATACGATCCGAATATGCTCCTGGTTATTTTAACGCCAGGGAACGGTGTACTCAGGGCGGAATTTGCCCTGAGCAGACCATTCCCTAGTACGACTAACTTATGGGGGCTGTCCACCAGGTCAGCTCACAAGGAGCTCTTAGACAATTTTGATCAACTTTCCCCTTCAAGAAACAACAACCATCGTAAGGAACAAGGAGTTTTGTAACATTCCTGTGTAGCCTCACATGGAATCAATGAATCACAAAGGGAAATCAATCACAAAACACAAAGGGAAATCACAAAGCAAAACTTTTATTTGTATAGGGCAATGCCCAAGGAAAAAGACATGATTCTAGGGGGGGGGAAAAGCATTGACAAGGAGGCCCTTTTTTTCCAACAAATTTCCTCCTCCTCAATGAGTGGGGGGCTTCCACATGCCTCCTAGGAAGCACCATGCCATAAATTAAGTAGTTGATCAACCTCTCAACTATTGGTTGAATAAACTCCCAGGTATGCAACTTCCATATTATATGGTCCTAATTATAATCACTTGTAATGCATTTTAGTCCAATCTCAAGGGATTTTATTTATTTTGATGTAGAAAACTCTTGTAGCCCTTTTAACAAGGAATCCAAGAAAGTTATTATAAATATAAAATGAATATTCTTTGAGGACAACAATAGCATTAAAAATCTAATTATATGATTTTTTTAAATACATGTATCATAGGACAAGCTACCCAAATTTGGAGGCTTTATTATTAAAAAAATCAAGATTTTTTATTATTATAAATAAAACACTATAAATGAATTTTAATTTTAATTGGAAGAAACTTCTTGTATGGATTTTTGAAAATCATGCATAAGTGTTTCAATTATACATATATATTGTGGATTCTTAAAAAATATATATGCAACCCAACATTTTTTACATCTTATTTTATTTAATCTGATCTTCACCTAATTTTTTGGTCCTTTTAATTTTATATAATTTTTACAAAAGCCATCCTCTAAGGTGTTTTAATGCCAATGCCCCTCCCTGGTGTATAATACAAGAGTTGTGTACCCGGGAATAAACTTGCAGGTAATTAAAGATGTATTTATATAAATACACTTGGTGATGGAAAATGATATGGGATGCATGGACTTTGCAACCACTGATATTCCTTCTAGTTTGGATATCTTTGGAGACTCTACAAATTGTAGTCATAGGCTTAGGTGCATTTTGAAAGCTCTTTGCAATGTATTTGTAGGATTTGCAACCAACTTTGTTTAATAACATTGTTTACTTGGGTTGTCATGTGCAATTTTGCAATATAAGCCAATACTTTTTGCATTGGCCAATTATCTAACATGACGTTCTAAAGTTCGCTATGGAAGAGCATTACTTTGTTAAACTAAGTACATGGGAACGGTCAATCCTTCCTAATTTTTTCATTTTTTAGTGGTTGCCAAAGGATATTATTATAATAGGTGATGGCACTTTTAATAGAATTTTTCCTTTGACTATTAAAATTGAGTAGTTATCTATAAGAGTTTTCTTTCATTAGATTAGATTTCAGGCCTGCGAGAGACCTTCCAGCCATGGTTCCCCATGCTGCAAACCATGGCCGGACAGTCTCATTAATTAATTATTAAAAAAATAAATAAAATAAAATTTTTAATTTTAATTTAAAAATAATTTTTAAAAAATAATTTTTTTTTTTATATAAATATTTATATATTTTTTTTAAAAATTAATTCATTAATGCAGTCCGACCTGGCAGTCTCTGTGCCAGGTCGGACTGCTGGTTCTCCGACGTTCCCACAGTCCGAGAACGTCGGAGAACTCAGGGTCTCTCACTGGCCTGAAATCTAATGTAATGATTGTGATTGAATGTAGATAGGTCCAAGAATTCTCTTTTTGGTGCTTGAGAGTAGTTATATATAAAGGTTTTTCCTATGATGATTACATTGTGTTTTCTGAAGCAAATCCAAGGTGGGGTAATGGAATGGGACAAAAACACGTAGGATTCTGTGACATCATGGCTTCCAAGGCTCAGTTTGAATGACACGTGTTGGAGGCAATTTTTGCTTTGGGTGTTGCTCACACTACACTAAAATTTTATTTTTCAGTTTTCTAAACCATTAATTACCACCTTGCCTTCATGTCTTATTGGTGTGCAATTGCGATCTAAAATGTACATTGTGGGTACTTAAGGACATAATTAAAATGGAAGTGATAAGATGAAAGTGGTAATAGACTAGTTTATTTTAGCATAATTTGTGATTTTGACAAGATTGAAGAAGTTATTCATAACCAAAAGTATGTATAGATTATGGATGGAGTATCACTCATTTATCCTAGTTTGTGTAAATGTGGCAATACAAACCTATGGTCTTTGAAAGTTTTATTGAATGAAACCAATGGACATTGTCAATCAACAATAGTTTTTCAGAAAGTGCTAAATTAATGAGATTCTTATTCTTGCCTTCTAATTTTGTAATTGCTCCTCAAGACTAATAATTATGGTGTATAACTTCTACAATTGATCATTATGGCACTTTGCACGAACAAATTTTAGACATGAAGCAACTTATTGTTGATAAGAAAGTTTTTAAAATTTTCAGGTGAACATCTCAATGGTTCAAAATTTTCAAATTTCAATCTATTGTTTAGATATGCATAACATCATTCAATGAAGCTCAAAGTTCACTCAAGTCCATTGTGTAGTTAAAGATAATTCAATATAAAGTGGCCAATGATTAATTTGACTATCAATGATCTTCCATTAGTGACTACAAGGCCCAACTCTTTTTCAAGCCTATTGTAGCTCTAATCTTTTAGGTCAACTTAATGTTGTGAATTCTACAAGGTTAGTTTTTCCTATAGACATGACAGCAACACTAGACAATGGCATGATATTCAAATTCTCCTATGGGCACATCATCAATATGAAACAATGGCTACATATTGTTATGTTTTTTTTCCTTTGGTCATGACTTCAACATAAAAAAATGGCATAATATTCTAGTGACTAATGTTCAATTTGGGCTACTATTAAATATTAAATGTAAATTCTTTTTTTGTTGGGCATGAATATTCAACATCAAATAGTAGCATTATATTTTGCCTTTTGATATTGTATGTGGAAAACATCCATGAATTGATTTTTTTCATTTTAGGGTGGGTACAAAAATTGATCTTCATATGAGTCATAAAACTCTTTACATGTATAGACATGGATGATTTATCGGGTGATTTATACAAAATGTAGATGATGATTGATTTATTCATCCAAAATGGAATAATATTCACTAACAATTTTATAGCAATTTAGTGATTTCATTCCTTGCAAATGCGAAAATACATTGTTATGAGTTTGATGGATGAATTCATAGATGGATGAATGAATTCATGATGGAACATAGGCTAATTATACTTGATTGTGGTTGTGTGCAAGTAGAGACTGCCTTGTCTTCAGATGAAAAATTTGTACACTTAAAGTAGACAACTCCCAAATGGTGAAAAGTGTATAGGACAATGCATTGGAGTTAGACAACTCCCAAATGGTGAAAAGTGTATAGGACAATGCATTGGAGTTAGACAACTTGTAAATGATGAAAAGCGCTTTAACAATGTTTTAGGGTTCAACAATTCCTAAATGTGTGTTGGAACTTGGAGTTAGACAATTTGAAGTGGAAGATCAAGATTTGGGTAAGCTATGCAATCTTCTAATATTTCTAAATATGACTATTACTATTACTATTATTTTAGTGAATGATTCCAAATAGAACCAAAAATAGAGTGTTAAAAGTAAAAGAAATCATAGTCTATATTAAAAACTAAGAGTCTTCTATTACATAATGGCAAAGCTAAAGGATGAGGAAATAATCTTTTAGATTTCTTTTTTGTCACCGTATTGTTAGGTGGCATGGGCCCCTTGAAAAAGTCTTGTCTTGATAATTGATATATTTTTTTATATTCTTATTTGGAGTAACTTGTGGTTTGAAGATTGAGTTCTAGTTGTTGGTTGGAGGACGTTTTTAACATAGATCACAAAATATTCCCTCATAATTTTCTTGTATTGTTTTTGAGCAATCACCCCCACCCCTCCCACAAAAAAAAAATTAGTGCTTAATTAAAAAATCCAATGATGCTAAATAATGTTAAAAGAGACCACTCTTTGAAATTTGATTTAAATTTCTATAGCTTTGTCTCCTTCATTATTGAACTTTGATACTTGGATGATACTTGGGATAATTTAACCCCAGAGGTCTAAGAGGCCTTTTCAACTTATAGATCAATCTATTTATTTAATTTTGATACCATTGTACTTGATTACATTATCATATTAATGTAAAATTTCAGACAATAGTACCGTTGGAAAGTTGGAAAGTCCTCAGTGAGGAAGGGTGCACAAGGTTTGTTTTGTGGCATTCTAACTCTTGACAAAAGAATGATATTGAATTTCTATGTTTTTACAAGTTAAAAAATTAGAAAATTACTTTTAGTTTTATTTTGATTGTGGCAACGGCACAAGGCACACTAGTAAATATAAAACTAACAAAGTGCATAACATGAATTTTATGGGACTGCCCGCAATGTAAACCATAACTCAATGGTCAGGGTCGGCAGAAATAAATAAATTTATAAAACAAGTTCCGAAATTGTTGGCCATCACCGACTCTGTCGATGAATCGCGCACACATTTGACACTCATTCATCCGAACCAACAGATCCTTCCATTTAGGGTTTCCCAGAATCGCGGCTGCGGCTCCTTGACCTAATAATCCCGCTCGACTTCCGCTATATAAAACTCCTTTCGAACCTTCTGTACAGAACTTTGAATTCCTTCCGTTCCTGTACACGGCGGGAGTGTCTAAGAGCTTTTGATTTGGCGCTGGTTGTTTGATTTGCTTTTGTGTTGTACTTGCTGTTTTTGCGTGGAACCCAATGAAAGTTTGAGCTTCCAGTAGAGCGATAGATTGTGCAGCGACGGTGGTTGTCCTTGCGGTTTGCGAAGCCTGTACGTCTTCAGTTGAAGTATTGAGTCTTTGAGTAGTGAGTACTGTAAATCTGCCCAGTGATGCAAACTTTTCTCCGAGAAGTCTTCGGATGTATGAGAGAGACAATCTACCAAAATACCAAAAATGGCTTTGAGGGCATTAGAGGTCAATCTTTCCAGCGTTTACTTGTTTCTGTAAGTTTGATCAGTCCATGTGTGTTGGGTGGGTGATTTGTCTCTTGAATATACTGGATTTTGATTCGTATCCACTGGTGTAGACCTCGGTATTTCAGAAATTTTGCGCTGAACTTCAGAAGGTTTCATTCAACTCTGAAAAGTAATGTAATGTTGATAATAACTGACTACTGTAGAGTTTGATCAAGACACTCACTGCCCAGTGATGCAAAACCTTTTGTCTGGAGCTCCTCGGAGTATATGGAAGAGACAATTTACCAAAATACCAAAAATGGCTTTGAGGGCATAGTCGTCAGCATTTTTCTTGATTGCATTCAAATAAGACATGTAAGGAATTGAGGAAAATTGAACTTCATTCTGTAGGATCGACTGGTGCAGATCGGCATCAGATTTTCTACCTTGCAAAAAATATGCGTGCTCAAAGCATTCATGTATACAAAATAACGTTACCATTATAGTTCCACAAATGCTTGGATTCCAGTCGGAATTTCAGTCACAATCCAAGAGAGTCACAATGCAAAATATCGAAGTCAGCAACAAAGTATCCAGCGATTCTGAATGGGATGGTCCTCGCCACAACACGTCAGAGCATCTGCACCGCCCTAGCCAAAGTTAGTGTGGCTCTCGAAAGCTCCACAATCAAACCTTGCTTGCAAAACTCATGATGACCACTACACTAATAATGGTATTTTAGTGTTATGTTACTATTAGTGTTACCTCATTTTTACCAGACCCATTTAGAGTTTTACTTACCACTTCTGAGCTCATTTCTAATATGAAATTACCTTTAACACTAAATGAAGTCTTGTTAAATATTTATATCCCAAAAAAATTCAAAAAGTTATCAAATAGGCCTATATTGACATTTAGTGTTAGTAACACTAGTGAAATTGTTGACATTTAGTGTTGTACTTCGTAATTAGTGTTGCCAACACTATATACCATTATTAGTGTATCGTAGCTCTCTAAATCTCTTCTTCCATGGGTAAACTAAGGTCTGTTCTACGCTATGGAGAAGAAGAACTGGAGGAGAAGAAGAACTGGAGGAGAAGAAGTGCACTGGTCAGTCAAGAAATTTTGGCAAACACATGGTTATTTGAAGTAATTGGTGGGATGTTGGAGAAAATGAAATGACAATAAAATAATGCCATAAGAAGTCTTGACTAGTTGTAGTGTAACACCAAGTAGAGAAGGCTTTTGGACAACTTCATTAAGCAAAGAGTTTTGCAATGTAAAAGAAGAAGAGGTGAAGTCCTAACTAATGCTATTTGAAATAAAGGAAGCCCTCAATTGCATAGATGAGATATGCCACAATGAAAAGACAATAGTTGAAGTTGGAGTTCTCTGGAGGCCAAGTGGGTTGAGTCCGTCCAAAAAACTTGACCTCTGAAGAATTCTTCTTACAAAAAGTGTTGCCACATAAGTGGCACTGCTGACCTGGTAGAACGACTGCCACGTCCTTTTTTTCAAAAAAAAAAAAAAAAAAAAAAATTTAACTTTGTTTTTCATTTTAAGAACTTAAATTTTATATATTTTTTTTGAAAAAAACAACAACTGACACCCGCGTTCGATGGGGGCCGGAGGAACGGAGCTGGGAACGGGCCTGAAACGGCCCTCCAGCCCCCCCAAATCCCATCTAATGCATGTCATTTTTTCATCCATACTTGAAGTTCTCCACCCGACAAGTCTTGGTCATAGTGTAAATCCAATCTATTGAAGAATGAAATTTCCACCAATCATATTGCTTCATTTCTATACAATTCTTGACCAGTGCACTTTCCACTATTACATAGAGTAAAGTAGCCCTAAATTCCTCCACACACATGTGTTAAGAAAACATTTTGTGTCCTTCACAATGAGATATAAATAACTTGCCATTTTGCATGCCAAACTAGAAATAGCTTGAATTTCTAAATCTCCAAATTAAAATATGTGTTGTTTGGGGCACGCTCAAGATGTTGAGAGGCCTTCAATCTTGGTGGGATGAAGACTCAACTTGAAGAATCCATGTTGTTTTATTGGAATGATGTGCCCATAGTAGGACACTTGGCAAAGTCTAGATGCACTCGGAAAATTCTCAAGGATATACTTGGCATATCTTGGTAGAGATGCTCTTAGATCATCTCTATTAGGATGCATTTTGTGGGCCCTATCCACTCCATTTGTACATTTGAAACTTGCTAGAAGAATCTTAGCATGTTACATGTGAAGGCCAATAGTAGAGATGCTCTTATCTATACACCTTCAAAGTTCATTGAAAATTGTTAAGAAACTCTCATTTTATTCATTTTTGTGTTTCACAAGACAAGAAAAGTCATATGATACCAATTTGAGTGTCAAATTTATACCCAAATTACAATGTCTACATACATTTGATGAACCACATTCAAGAAAAAAAAATTAACATTATAAAGTATTAATCCCTAAAGGAATAAGGAGTCTACTTTGTGTTTTTTTAGAATTCAAGTAAGCTCTGTTGACTTTATAATTTGGAAATTTTTCATGAAAATTTTAGGATGGATGCTAATCATTTTTATCTATATGAAGCTTTGTTTAAGGTCATTCTAATAAATATTGCAAAACTTAAAAGATATTTTTCATTTCAATGTCAAATCAGGTAGCTAAAAATATATTGTAAAAAAATTAAATAATCTTGAATTATATCATTGATACCTACTCAAACATGTGTAAACCATTAAATTTCAAATTTTGAGTTGAAAGTTATAATTAGTTTTTTATATTGCAAATAACAAAGGTAGAAAAACATATAAAAATTGTCTTTTGAATTCAATTTTGAAAATGTTCAAATAAATACAAAATTGTTGGGGATATGTTTTGTAGTAGATTATTCTTACTATTGGAATTATCAATTCTAACTTTTTTGTAAAAGTTATTAGCAATTTAGTTTTTTCTTTCATTTAGCTTCTGTTTCATTTTTTAAAATGAATATGAAAGATTTTTTGTTTAATTTTTTTATATTTATTTTAACCTATTTTTCAATATATTGACTAAAATTCACAAATTATAGGTCATGCATGTTTTTTTTTTTCTAAAAATATTGAATGACAAAACTTTATTTTTGGAAAGGGCTAAAAAAAGCCTACCTTTTGAAGTTTAGACACATTGAACCTGCAATCGGTGGGGATATTATTTATTCTAAAGTTTTAGTAGAATGCATGTGAACAAGTTAAATAAGAATCCTACAGTTGGTTTTGTTACAAACTAAATATAGATGAAGATTTTAACCTTGCTTGGAGATGAGTATTTTAAAGCAATTTTGGACCTCTAAACATCAAAGAACTTTAGGGGTTAATATAAATTAAAAATTAATAAATCAAATATCTAAAAATTGGAGAACCTTTATAACATTATTAGCTAGTGAAAGGGATCTATTAAATAAATATCAAACACTTATCAAAGGTTGAATATTCAATAAACAAGTCCAACAGAGAAAAAACACTAATTAGGATGCTTGTGGAAAAGATAATATTACTTTTGGACATACTTTTTTGTCAAATGGACCTTCTAAGGTAGTGAATACATGTTGTTATTATTGAATAATGTTAGGTTTGGAAGATAATTGCATTTGAGGCTAGTAACTTGAAATTGTGATTTTGCCAAATTGAAAGCTTTGGATAATCATTGAGTGCTTAAGAGGATTTTACCTAGGAATAATTGTACATGCAATTATTATTACCTTCTATGAACCTAAAAACTTTGACCAAATGTCTTTAGGTTTAATTCTATATACAATATAATTACTTGGGAGAATGATTCTTCTCATGTGCCCAATGATTCATTGCAGACATGTGCATTTTCATCACCCCTAAAAGAACGATATATACTCTATGTGAATTATATGAAATTTCAAGAAAACCACTAACTAATGTACAACTAAATCATACTTTAGTCCTCTACAGATATGGATACCTAATTGTAATTTACAATAAAGAGATTGAAAGTTTTTTTGGGAAAAGGGGGCCAATGTAATTTTGAGTTGTTTGTCCAAAATCTTGGATCAAATGCATTAAAAACAACAACATAATACTCCTGAACAATCACCTAAACATCTTTGGAATTAATAACATTAACTCCTTCAAGGACTACGGGTAGTCTAGATATCCAAAACCATACAGATATAAGCTAAGGATATAATAAAATGCAACTTAGAGTAATAATTTAATAATGATTTTTAAAAAATTGTAAAATGTGATCCATAGATCATGTTTTTATTTAAGTTGAAAATATAAAGCTTTAATTAAGGTGTTTTTATTAAGATTTTTATTTTACTTATCATTGAAGTCATTTTTGAACAATTACTAAATGTAAGTTTTTGAAGTTAGACATCTTTAAACCTTTGGAACTATAGAAGATTTGCAAAGGAAAATTTATAACATACAAATGTATGAGGACTAGCATAATAATCTACAAAATATAGATGGATGAAAAAATAAAGATTGTGTGTACTTGGAACATGTTTGCGTTCATTTGTTGTTTGAAATTGATCGTCTTGTCAAATATAGGTTACATCGTTTCAAGAATTGGATTAAGGAATTCTACCTACTTTTCGTGCACAATCTTGTACACAAAATATATTTCAATATCTAAAAAATTTACTATTAGTAGTAATATAATACTATACAATCTCTTTTAGGTACTTAATTATGTTTGTTTTTGTATTTGTAAGTGAGTTTGTGATCATTGGGATAGTTATAGGTTGAAGTTTTGAATTTCTTTTGGTAACTTTGGTAGTTAAATTAAATTTTAATCTTCAAGGAGTGATAAAGAGTCTTCTAGCACTTTCTATGATATTTCACCACTTTAATTATTCTCATGCACATTCCTTTTCAAAAAGCATTGAAAATTTTTCAAAAATAATTCATTGTCTTTGTATGAAATATAGATTGTGAGACAACTATTTTTTCCAAATTCAACATGTAATTTTTGTTGGAATGTCCCTTTAACCCCTAAGTGCCTAAGACTTTCTAAATGTGTTTTGACTATGAAAAAAGAACGTGGGCTTATAGTTATCCCCATTGAAGCAAATTGATTTTTTTTCAAAATCTAACAATATGGATGTTTAAAGAGCTTGCTTATTAGTATGCACACTAATTTTGAGTGCAAAATTGCATAAGACTTGTGAGATTATAACAAGAAAAATATGTAAATTTTCTAGTTTTAGTATGTTGCCCTTCCCCACAATGTTTTACAAATTTGCACATAAATGTTTTTGGGAATTGGAGGTGACATGAACAACTACAAATTGTGTTAGTACACTAAAATGCACTCTCAAAAAACTTAATACCACTTGAAAAGCTATTAAACTTATTACACAATCCACCTTGCAATTGTTGACATGCAATTTTTTTGTATAAGTATAAATCACAAATAACTCCAAATTAACACTTGCTTATTTAAATTTTCAATGGTGAAAATCATGAAAACAATTTATTCTTTCCATTGGGACCATTTTCAAAGCAAATGGATAAGTACAAATTTTTAGATCTCAAATCAAGTGAAATTGCTCAAAGTTGGAAAATGAAGTAAAATTAGCAAGCTTTACTCTTCCAATAATGGACATCTTTGACTTTGGAGACCTCTCAACAATCAAATATGTACCTTTGTTAGTGAAAAATGAAAGTTTTCAATAGTTAACCCTAAAACTACCCTCCAAAAAATTTAAAACGGTCAAACGAATTTAATTGTCCACTGCAAAATGAGCTTGAAATTTCAGATTGACCATATTTGGTTGCCCAAGCAGTTAGGGGTTAACCCCTAAAATTCCTTGACTATGTTTTCACCCAAAATGCTCCAAAACTGCCATTTTTAGTACAAGTACCAAATTTTAGAATTTTTAGAATTTTTGGACACATGTAACCATAGGATCTTATAGTATACTGGTTTGAAAAGATGTGGATGAAATTAAAAAAAAACTCTACCATGTAGATTGCAAGAAATTAATATTTGAATTGACAAAAAACCTTTTTTGAACCTTGCGAAAAAGCGGGCAGCTGCACTTCACAAGGTCACATTTGTATGAAAAAATGTCTAAAATGGTGGTGTTTCTTTGGTTTCATTCTTCAAGGCGAGTTGGCTAGATGCATGAAAATTTTCGGATCATTTGGAGTTGTACAACATATAGGAAAAAAATATTAAATAGAAAGAAGTAGAGAATGATTCAAAATACTAATAAAATTGTAAAGAATTTAGTCATGAAATTGATAAATGCCAATCCTAATGGTTGCAATGTTGTAATAAACAATCTACATCTCATGGTTTTATTTTTTTCAAATAATATTGAAAATTGAGTTAAATAAAGGACTTCAAAGTTTATTTTAGAATAAAGATTCCATAATTGCCCACAAATTAAAACTCCTTATAACTTTCATCTCATTGATCAATGTATATATAAATCTAGAAAAACAATTTCAAATTTTTGTTTTTAAAAAAAGTGATTTTTTCTAATCTACCTAGATTGCCCGAGTTGAAAAAAGAAACTACATTTTTTACTATTAACTTTTTAAGTATGTAGTCAAAGGTTATGAAAATTGTTGGACAATTTATTGCTTAAGAGCTATGCAGTTTTTTTGAAGGGAACATTTGACAATAGATTTTCCTATTTTCAATAAAAAAAAAATTGTTCAATTGCTACAAAATCTAGAGAAAGTATTTCTCTATCGCAGATGACTTTACACACTTTTGAATGAATATATGTGTTTTCATCCACATTTTGTTTGTTTCATCCACATCGATAGCTTCACGGAGATCGCTTTCTGCACTGCCAAAAAAGAATGAATAAAATTCCCTGAAGCCAGAAACCGCGTCCCGCACGTGCCTTCCAAACCAAGTACAAGACCCCCCCGAATTGCACGCGGTTTCCCCTGTCCACGTGCCGCACCCGCACTGGCTCTGACTTTAACGCGGAAACTGGACCCCACCGCGCGCTGACGTCATCCTAGGGTTTGGTGCCCATCGTCTACTCCATTGCAACAACAGCAGCAACGGCCTCCCCCACCTCTTCCCCGTGCTCCCCCATTGTCGTCGCTGCAGCTCCACATCCCGTACGCACCATCTTCTCCACGCTGAACTCCGGTATTGCACTCGCGACCCCTTATTACCGTCGTCCATGCGCTTGTTTGTCCCGTTTTTTTTCCCGTTCCTGGACACCCGGTTTGCTGAGTTCGGGTGGGGATCCCAGTTGTAGTGTACGTTTCTTCCCAGTCATGTTCTCTCTTGCATGCTCCGATTGTGCGTGGGTTGTCGTATTGATCGTCTGAGCTTCGATAGTGGATGAGTTTCTGTGAGTGTTATGGTCTATTGTTGCTTGGGAGTTCGGTCGGATGTGGATTTGGTGGATGATCATGGGGAAGAGTGCGTGTCGGTGTGTTATGAGATGATGTTTGATCTGCTGTTTCTGGTGTGGAATTGGATGTGGCCTGATATTGATCTGGTGGAGGATGTGTTTTGTGATTTGGAAGTGGTTGTGTGACTGTTGTACATGGATGTTGTTGTGACGTGCAGTGAAAGTCGAGCAAGATGGTGGAACAGCTAACCGAGGAGCAGATTGCTGAATTCAAGGAGGCGTTCAGCCTGTTCGATAAGGATGGCGATGGTAAGGAGCTCCTTCGTTTTCTACGTTTCCAGATCTTTTATTTATGGAAATGGTGTTGGAGTCCTTGAATGTTTCGCAACGTGACTGACATCCACAGATTGTGATGCTGTTGAACGTGTCCGCAAGGAATAGATGAGAAATGTCGATCTTGAAAATGAATATTGGCGCTAATCACTGGAGAGTCGGTGTACCGAATTTACTAGCTTACAGTGAACAGAATCAGTAGAGATCTGAACATGACTCTGGGGATTGGCGTGTGCGTGGAATCTGTTTGTTGTCGCTCTGGTGTAGATACAAGTCTGTATGTTCTCTGTTTTCTTACAGAATAAGCGAATCCCAATGTGGTTGTAGTAATTGGGAATATGATGTTAGCATAGCGGCAATCTTTGTCATCTCTTTATGGTGCAATCTTTCTTACATGTGTGCGCGCCTTATGTGTGCAGGTTCCATCACCACGAAGGAGCTGGGCACCGTGATGAGGTCGTTGGGTCAGAATCCCACGGAAGCAGAACTTCAGGACATGATCAACGAAGTGGACGCGGACGGTAATGGCACGATCGACTTCGCCGAGTTCCTGAACCTGATGGCCCGCAAGATGAAGGACACGGACTCGGAGGAAGAGCTGAAGGAGGCGTTCCGTGTGTTCGACAAGGATCAGAATGGCTTCATCTCCGCTGCGGAGTTGAGGCACGTGATGACGAATCTCGGGGAGAAGCTGACGGATGATGAAGTGGACGAGATGATTCGTGAGGCCGACGTGGACGGAGACGGTCAGATCAATTACGAGGAGTTTGTGAAAATGATGATGGCCAAGTAAATGGGTGGATGCGAGTATAAAGTGCACCCGGAGATAGGCCTTCCCCGTGGTATCTGTGGCTTAGATAGAGAATTAGTATCCCTCTCTGGTGGTGGTTTTTACTGCTAGACTATTCGTTAACTTCCTGTAGTTCGATGACAGACGACCCAGTGGACAGCCCATTCTTCCTGATTACAATGGGATCCGTTGCTCCTGCTTCTCCTTGTTGGTTGTTGCAGTGGGTGCCTTGGAGCATCCTGACGTGCTCTTTTGGTGGCAGGATTCCGACCTATTGTTGACACGTTCGTGAGCGTGAGATCCCCATCCTGTGTTTGGATGTGCTAGAGCTTGTTGTTTGCGACTTGGGTTCCTAGTATTTCTGTTGAGAAGCAGCTGCGGCCTGGCCCTGTTTTCATGATTGGATCTCCAAACTTGTGAGGGTGGTGAGATGCTGTGTTTAGGCTTGCCGTGCACATGGGTTGCAATGTTGTCTTTTTGCAGCCTTCGTCGGTGCTTGTAGGTTGTTCTTGTAATTAGCGCTACTTATAAACGGAGGATTTATTTTGTCAATAGTCATTGCGGAAAGTATTCGTTTGTACATTGTGAATGGATATCGGTCAATGCCGTTGCTTGTTTGGATACATATTTATTGGCTGAATACTCGTTAGTACGATGAAATACCTGGTGAATTACTTTGTTCTAGTTTTCTATTATCATTGCCTCTCTTGTTTGAACCTGTGTCTTTTGTAACGATGAGTTCGGCAGTCGACACTAGAAGACATCGAATACCGTAATCTCCGCGTACAAGATGATATCTTCACGAATGTGTGGTCAACGAGACTTACCACGCTGGTACTTTTTATGTAAATGTATAAATATGATTGTGTTTGTTGATTTGAAGGTGTGGACTTGCGGTGTCAAACCAATTGAAATGTAAGCCGATTGGCTCTGGGGATCGACGGGAGGAAGCTTTGCATTGACAGAAGCTACTTGAGAGGAAGTTTGTTCTACGACTCTCCTGAAAATCGAACTAGAATAAATTACGTGCAAATATTCGAAATTGTTGGGTCATCTGATTCTGGTGTATTGGTCACTACACTCGTGGGCAATTTTTCGTCCACACTCCACAAGCTGCGAGTGCTCGTTAGAATCTGCGATAAATGCGAGTCACAATCTATTACAAGAACCATTTTGCGTCTCAGCCAATTTTGGCCACTACAAGTCATCTGTAACCAGACTTATTAGCAAGCTTCTATTTAAATTATCAATCGAACGGTGTGCAGTGGGCAGATGGCAATCTTCGGTTTGTCGCAGCCTAATAGTGTCTATAGCTCCCTTGGATTTGCGAAACCTCTGACAATGTTAAAGGAGCAAAACTCGCAGATTCTATCAAGCTTTTCCCAAAGGTCTAAAGTAAAGTAATGCTCGATTCTCTGCTGATTCTCATTCATGTCGATTGGGACGGAATTGGATTTTTGTCGTCATGCCCAATTTAAAAATCGCCATATATATGGAAATGTCGTACTGCATATGGTATGTAACTGAATTGGGCCCACGGCAGTACAAGACGGGTATGTGAATCGCGGGCTTGTGTCTCAATCACCAAACATCACCAGCTGCAATGACTTCAAAAATGTGTTTTACTGTCACAAGTGCAAAACAATTTGTTGTCATTAGAGGTAGTGACTGTTTAACGAAGAACAAGAGAATAGATGTAAGTGCGTCACACATACAGAAATTAAACTTCAAAACCCAAATGTACAGGTTGATGCAAGCGGGCTAACTGCAAGCGAGCAAATATTCGAGGCACGTGCTGGAGGATGAGTGCAATGATAAACCTTCATCCGGAGGCAGATTCGGTTGGTCTTGAAGCACTGCTTGCAAAGCGCAAACATCGTCTCTCCTATTGCGCAGAGAAGACATTGATTAGACACTGCAAATTGTAACAAGAACGCATTAATTATTCATTCTATCATAAAATTGATTAGATCCAAACAAGTCACAGAATTGCAAGAAATGAAGAAATTTTTCCAATACTGGGAAGAAAGAGGAAAAGAAATGTTACCTGGATTCGTAAGACAGTGATGAAATAATTGCAAGCTTCAACTTATGCCTGAGTGTACAAATAACATTCATTGGTGAGTCTCATGGCTATGCATCCTGCAAATTTCTATAAATAGACTATTAGCTTGCTTCATGGGGTGAATGAAGAAACCGATGCCAGAAATCACAAAAGACTTACTCGTCTCGATGCATTATGTAAAGATCATGAAGGCCTTGAATGCAATCCTTCAAACTTGGTCTTGGCCCAACCCTTTGCTCAGATTGTTGTGCTGTTATCTTCTCAGCTTTCAGTAGCCCCATTCCATCTCGCCATAGCTTCTCAAATGACTTTACCGTCTTCTCCAGCTCAACACTGAGACATTCGAACCCCCCCCCCCCAATATTCGTCTCAAAGATAAGACAAGCGTAACAATGACATGCAAGACAAATAGCTCTTGGTTTCTGGCTATAGACCTCAATTCAGTAAGTAGAGAGTTTGCTTCAATGCTAGGACTATACTATGTCCTGACGATTTTAGGTCTGGACTAGTTGAACCAGACATATGCGAGGTTCACAAGCAGGCAAAGGTCAATTTTCTCACATAGTGGAATGCATCGAGCGCAATATGAGTTCTAGTTGTTCAATCTGCATTGCTGGCAAGGCTTGAACGACTGATGTCATTTTCTCCATGATGCCATAATTCTTTGCTTCTAGGAGCACCTGAAACCAACACTTAACAGCTTCTCATACTAGGCTTTAAAATCCTTTCACGTGCAAGTTTTCAACATAAAGTTTCACACAAGTCTGTCCTCCCAAGTTGCGATTAAGAGTGTCACAAATGGCCTAATCTCTAAACCCTAAACCGAAGGGTGATATGGATTTCCTCAAAAAGAATCATAACTCCGGAAAACAAAATGTCTAAACTCTTTGGCCTTGCCACGACAAAATAGCTGAGAATCGATCTGACCTAGTGATCGATATTCTAAAGCAATGCATGCCTCAGAGCACTGTTTCTGCTTGATCCATTGTGAATATCAACTGCAATTTTCATATTCGAAACAAACTCTCAAATTACAATTATCCTGTTTTTACCGAGACGAAATCCACACCACCATAGGGCAATCGAAAATACAAATAAAAACACACCAGAAAAAGAAATAGAAATAGTGTACCGGTAATCTCTCGAGAATAGCACCAGCATTCTCGAACTGTTTCAGAAGTCGTGTCTGTAGATCCTCCCACGCGTTGTGAAGATCCAAAGCGCGACGGTACCTTTGCTCAAATTTCTTTACCAAGCGCTCCATTTCGTGCGCATAATAACCACCTCACAGAAACAGATGAATCTGAAGAGAAAGGTCTAAGATTACGAGAAAGTAAAGAAGCCATCAGCTAGGACGTCTCTCACACCTCCAAAATCAAAACCCTAAATTACTCGCCACAACATCAAATTGACTCAAATTTACCACAAAAACACACCAGGAGAATGCAAATTCCATTCACAGCCTCGGTGGCGCACCAGCTCCGAAATCGCAACACGATCCCATCCGAAATTAGCAGCAATACAGGTTGAGAGCGAGCTAAATTTTCACGGTTACGTCCTCTCCAACTCGATGAGTAGACATTTCGATACCCATCACTGAGTTTCGATGCCTATTACCAAGCAGATTTGCTCTCTAGTTACCTTGGAGAACCTATTTTGCAACTCATGTATTTTTTTATAGCATGAGAAGTTTGAGAGAAGTCATTTGCAAGTAGGATCAAGACATTCTGACAAGAAATGAATTCTTTGTGATTTTTCAAAGTTTGTTGGGATTAAATTGGTAAAGAGTGGGCAGACTTGTGCTAAACGCCACATGCTGACATGTTCCGGACTCCCCAACTGCATCGTCATGATGTTATAGGGTTGCTGAGATTGTGGTAATGAACGGGTGTCATGCAAATGGGAGGGGCCAATAAGCTTAGATGTTGGAATTAGGTGACTGATAACATTGGATTGTTGGACCTTATAGCATATTGTTTTAAGGTGAAAACACTCAAAACTATCCTTGTATCGATTCCTTACAAGTAGACTTTTATTGAAAGTGTCCTCCAAAGTGCAATTAAACTGTTCTCATACTTAATTGCTATTAGTTGACTATTGATTTTCTAGATTTTGGTTTAGGACCAAGCTATCTGATAGTTTCAATAGTCCGAGAAGCTTCTACTTTGAAAATTCATAGTAATTACATGTCTTATCTAAAACCTTTTTTTTTCAAAAATTCATAATTTTCAATTGCTAATGAAAAAAAAAATTCTTGAAATAGGTGCCTTCAACTATGATGAATTGCTAATTTTGATGATTAAGCTATTCAAGTCTTAAATTTTAAATTTTGTAACAATATTAATTTCAAAGCTCTTGAATTAAACTAAAATTCATATTCATTTATTTTATAAATTCATTCTCACTTTGAATCATGCAAAATGACCAATATCAACTAAGATATGAAGTCAAAACTTTGACAATCTATAATTTTTCATCTTCAATTCCCATGATTATTTGTGTTAAGTATTTATATTCAATGTTAACATGTAAACTAGAATAATGTAATTTCATATTCATCTTGCCATTCAAAAACCAA
Source organism: Rhytidiadelphus loreus (assembly GCA_947034895.1). Taxonomy (NCBI): domain Eukaryota; kingdom Viridiplantae; phylum Streptophyta; class Bryopsida; order Hypnales; family Hylocomiaceae; genus Rhytidiadelphus; species Rhytidiadelphus loreus. Next base: position 17,775,494 of record OX344764.1, on the reverse strand, counting down.
GAAAATTGAAAATGAGTTACAATATAAATTTTGTAATGCCTACTTTGAATCAATGAATAAAGTAAATTTACTCATTTGTTCAATTGAAGAGAAATTTTCATTTTAGACTTCATTCTTAAGTGAGTCGGCATTCACTAAATGGATTATGAATGTTTTCAAGAGCTTAGTGTGAGCTATTAGAAATAGATGAAGTTGATATTTGAATACATTGAAAAATCAACTTTTGTTTATTCTTCAATGATGTGGCTTGTGTGGTCATTCAATGCTTCATAATTAGTGTACAAAGTTTTGCCTTAGGGGAGATTTTGGCCTCTAACAGATTGTTCCATCCTAGTTCCCCTTGTTGTGAACAACAACTGTACAGTCAAATTATTAAAAATTAAAAGATTAAAAAAATTAATATCCGATATGGCAATCTCTCTACCACGTCAATATAGCTACTGGAGCAAAGCTCCCACAACTTGGGAACTCTGAGGAACTCACAGCCTCTCAAAGGTTGAAACCTCCCCTAATGAATGAGTTCATATAGAGATGGGAAGAAAAGGAAAACTTGTCAAAATGAAGATTTGATTTCTAAATTGTCTTCATACCATGCTAGAAAAGCTCAAAATGTACATCTACAAGGATTTTTAGGAATTAATTTTGGTACGAGTACTACCGTTTCAAAATGCCCCTGAAGGGATTTTGTAAAAGAGTGATATGACCTACTAAAATGAGTAAAAAAAATGCATGAAATCAAAAGTGGTTGGTTGGAACAATTGTGGAAATTTCAGCATTTGGTTGAGTTTTATTGGCTATTTTCTTCAAATTCCCAATTTGAACCGATTTTCAAAGTATAGAGTCCAGTTATTTTCTCATTTTTTTAATACTCAAAATTAAAAAATTATAGATTTTTTCACCGATTTTAAATTGCAAATGGGGTTCTTCCCAATTCCACCAGCTAACTTTGAATTAGCCGCCAGTTCTTCCCAAACATAGTGTGGGATCGAATCCCATTGGGTGGTCATTATATAAAGCAAAAAACAAAGCAAAAAGGTAATGCCCAAGTATCAGGGCCACGTGGCACACTCCTAACTCTTCCTTGGCGTTCCCCACTTTCCTCTTTTACAGGTAACTATGTTCTCATTCCAGTTCCCCTCACGTTCTCGCACGGGAACTCCATCTCGCACCTCTGAAATCCTGTTCACGCCTACTGACTTACTGCGAGCCATTGAACTACTACTGATGACATCCCCTGTCAGCTTCCTGCAGGGCAACAGCTCGCCGAAATCCTTGACAAAGCCGTCGATTCTTCTTTTTATTTTCTCCATGCTCTGTGGTTTGCATTTGGAAGGATACGGACGAGGATTGTAGTATTTTTTTCTCAAAATTTTGGAGGAATTTTGTGTCGATTTTTCCAGGGATTTTTGACATAGTTGGGCCGGGATGGGAAGCGACGGAATGGATGTAGGTTTTTTAGGCCTGGGAATCATGGGAATGGCGATGGCGCGCAACCTTTTGAAGAAGGGATTTAAGGTGACGGTGTGGAACCGGAGTCCTGGCAAGGTTCGCGCGTTTCCTCGCTTCGTTGTTTTGATTTTTCGGTTTGAACGTCAATTGCTTGCATTGTGTGGTGAAGAGCGCGAAAGAGAGTACAGCTCGTGGAATTTTTGAAAAAAATCTTTAAGTCTGATGGATTCATTCTCCGAACGATGTTTAATTTCAAGAATCGATCGTTTCATTAATATGAACTTCTTGGAGGCATTTTGGGGCATTCTTCAGTCTTTTAGATCTAGTGCAAAACGAATGCCTCGCAGAATTAAACCAACAGATGAGGATTTTTTGCTGATATTTATTTTTGACGATTTATTAAACCCTACGGGATGAAGAGACTCAAATTCATTGAATCTTATGTTTTCATTAGCAGTTTTGAGTAGGTCATATTTTTCCTGAGGTCAATACTGAGTAGGTCATAGACTGTACTGGTGCAATACTGAGTGATTAGTAGTTTTGAGACTTTCTTTGTTTCAATTCAATTCTATGTATTATTATTTCTTTATCAGCACATGCGATGTTCTTCATTGATTTTGGTGATATGAAATTTGGCCCAATCTGAACTATATTTTTCAGAATATGATCAATTGAACTGGTCATTTTTGAACCATGAATCCTCGGTTGCGCAGAGGTTGATACAAATTTTAACCCACCACTGAATGTCTTTGTGGTTTCAGTGTGAGGAGCTTGCGAAAGAGGGCGCTTTGATCGGTAGCTCGCCAGCAGATGTGATTGCGAGGTGTCCCATCACCATCGCCATGCTGGCTGACCCTTCTGTTGCACTTTCGGTAGGCTGGTCAATGCTAAAAATGCTGCCCTTGAAGTGTTTTCTATATAGTATTTGAATTCAATCAATGTTAGTAGGCTGGTCTTTCATATATCTAGTCGGAAAAATTCCATTGAAAGATTTTTTAGGTATGTTGCTGTTGAGTCGAAGTGCTTCGAGATATCATGTGGTCCCTCAAAGCTCTGAACTGCAAAATAAATTTGGGCTCAAAGTTCGTAACTATTTCACCAATGGTCTAATTGCACTGATTCAAGTTTTGGCACGGATTCACGTTTTGAGAATACAGCTTATCAAGTCTAGTTTTTCTTCAATTTATCAATTTAATTTCTTAAACATTCTTATTGCAATTTCAATCTCTACATGTCAAACTGTAGATTTTAATGGTGAAATTTAACTTGGATATTATGTCAGTTATCAAATTTGGTATTGGTTTTTTCTTTCATTCGATGCAAAAATTGTGATTCAATTAATATTATTTGTTTAAACCACATGCTTACCCAAAGTCATTTGAAAATCTGTTTACTTATGAAAAGACATGTGGCCTCAAGTGAAATATAAAGTATAAAATATTACAAAATTTAAAAGGTGAAGTTGCACACGAATCTCTGAATTGCCTGGTGCATCTCTGAGCTAGTGCCAGAAGAATCTGTAACTCTTTTACTTTTAGGGCTTAATCAACATTTAGAGATTTTTATTTTCTTGAGGCCTTTGCTCCTCTAAGGATACTGGCTAAATAATACTTTTGTGGATGGTTACCATTCGTCTTTTTGCTTGGCATCATACTTGTTATCTTTCGTGTAGAGCAAGTAGTTGTGCTGATGAAGCCGATGTCGTGGTTTAATCTTCAGGTAGCACTGGGCCCTAGTGGAGTGGTGGAAGGGATCACTCCTGGCAAAGGATATGTGGACATGTCCACAGTTGATTCGGCGACATCACTGAAAATTGCCGAGGTCTGGGTTTTTCATTTTCTCCTCTACATTTGCTGCTTTTCCAAAGATCCTGGCAAAATTATCTGATGCTATGTTCTCATATTATCTGATGCTCTCTTAAAAGTCGCTGAGTTTGTTTCAACATGAACATGTGTGTGTCTAATCTTCAAAGGACCAAGAAGCCCAAAGTGGATCTCATGTTTTTTTCCAGTTTTGATCAAGTATTATGGGGACTTTATCTTTGTAGGATTTCATTTATTTTTTGACCAACACATGTAATGTTCTTGACTGGTTCTAGTGATATGAGATTTTTGCCTCATCTGAATTATACTTTATCATCGATCAAATTGATCATTTTGAGATCATGAATCCTCGATCCTTTAGGGGTTACAGGTTCTCGGCCTCGCCTATATTGAGAATTGCCTGTGATTTTTTTGAAACGAAGTTGATTTGTGTGTCCTCTTTACAGGCTATTGCAGCCAAAGGTGGAGATTTTTTGGAAGCTCCAGTATCCGGTAGCAAACAACCCGCAGAGATGGCCACCCTAATTATCCTCGCTGCTGGCAGTAAGGTGCACAGAACATCCACTTTATGCCAGTTGGTTCTAAGGATCTGTAACCATATATCAACGTATTAACCTTGAACTTCAGAAAGCTGGTTGCTAACAACTTGAGTAGTGTCGAGTTTGCTCACTTTCCATTTTAGCACTAAAGATAAATAGATTGGTAAAATGATGTGAGAACTAGTAATGTCAATAGTCATTTGGCCCCTAGACATGTGTTTTAAGATTGCAACTCTTGAATCATAATGACTTTATGAATCATGAGCCAGGAAGTTTGCTTTCAAATGTGAATTCATCTTAGTGGTAGAAGTCCATCAAAAAAAGAAAGTGTCGTAAGATTATTGAATCTTGGATACCTTGATTCTCCCTGAAATAGTAGGTGGACCCCAGGTGTGAGGATCTGATTTTCAAGAATGTTATGAGTCAATCCTCGAGTTGCAAATCACTCGTTGGGCCTTGTGATCATTTCCCTCTCGTGTCTTGCAGTCTCTCTTTGAAAGGGTGAGCCCAGCCTTCGACGCAATGGGGAAGAAATCGTTCTACCTGAATGATGTAGGTGGTGGTGCCAAAATGAAATTGGTCGTCAACATGATAATGGGCAGGTGCTTTTCAAAACCACATTCGTTGACCTTGCATTCACTAGATTTTTGTGGAAACTATTTATGTAATTTTAGAGGCAATTGTTGTATTTTGACTACTTTTTAGGTATCTCAGTATATATTTCGAAAATGTATTCTAAGATTGTAGTCTTTGGATCGCAGCATGATGGCAGCTTTCTCAGAAGGTCTTGCAGTGGCAGACAAGGCAGGGTTAAGTCAACAAACTCTCCTGGAAGTACTGGCAAGTAATATCACTCTTCTCAAAGTCAACTTATTGCATGCAACTTTGTGGACTCTAATCTGCTTTGATACGTGGTCTCTGAACATTCTTTACTAGGACCCTCAATAAATGACAGAAATAATTCTGACCTTTTCTTTGAGGTTGACGCACCTTAAAAACCTTTTTCGTTCAGGGTTCCGTATCAGCATCCTATGGACAATGAGAGTGACACAATAATTATATACCCCTTTGAGGGGTAGACTCTATGCTGCCTAAAACTAATCTCCTTTAGAGAAACTCGGACACAAACTTGAGCATTGTTAAAGGATATGATTCATTTATACTTGGATATAATAGTATAGACTGCGTGCATATGTGTATATTTAAAATGGCGTTCTAGAACATCCCTGCTCATTTTCCACATTATCACTGACTGCAGCACATTTATCACACTTTCAGACCTGTCATAATGAAAAAATGGTAAGATATAAGAGTTTTGAGTATGAAATGGAGTGTTCTGACAAGTGCGATGGTCCTGTCTTTCTATGTGAATGCAGGAGCTAGGGGCAACAGGAAATCCAATGTTCAAGTTGAAGGGACCATCTATGATTGACGGGAAGTTCCCAACAGCATTTCCTCTGAAACATCAACAGAAGGATATGCGGCTCGCTCTGGCATTGGGCGATGAAGCAGCTCAGTCAATGCCTGTTGCTGCTGCAGCCAATGAGGTGAAAAACCTACTCATCATTCTCTCTGCCTCATGTTACTCCCAAAACTTTTTAATATCACCTTCTCTAATATCACTTCCTTTGTTCTCTCAGCAAACCTTAGGGAATAGATTTACTAAATTCAAAATTCACTCTGTCCACTCACTATCTCACTTTTTTTTGTCGCAAGACGTTTCGCATAAATGTCATACTAAGGGGTTTGACAAGTTCCTCTTTCTTGATTCTGGTACCCCCAAAACTTATTTGGTGTTACTTTTACAGGTAATGATTGTCACAATGTTGTAAGAGTCCATTGTATCACGTGCATTCTAGGTGCCTATGCTGTGACATTAAACGGATCTGATCGTTTGGGGATCGTAAATGCCAAATCTAATGCTAAAAACAACTCCGTCGACTTGTTGGCCAGTCAAATTAGGATTATAATCCAGGCATTCTCATTCTGAGCCCTTGGATCAACGAAAAATACAGATTTGGACATTTTTTATTGAGTAGAATGGCTTAGCATCATGTCCGCTAATGCTCTTGACCCCCATGATCTCGAGCATGAAGGTATGTGCACCCAGAATCACCACTTGAAAAGAGTGTTTGTGTACATTTCACGCAACGATTCTGGGAGCACATCCCTTATCTATCCACAAAAGTCGTTTGCTGACTGCATGCTTGCGTTTGATGCAGGTGTACAAGAAAGCCCGAGGCATGGGTTTGGGTGACCAAGATTTTTCAGCTGTATATCAAGCACTTGCCCAAGAAGGTGCTAATGTGCCAGATGCTGCAAAAGCTGCAGCGTAAGTACCAAGTGCACTGAAGTTTTCAGAACTTATTTTGCACAAGCTCTTGGCTTATCACAATGCCTTGGATTTGATGTAGTCTGCCATTCATTCAGAGGCCCAGATATTGTAGAGGCCTTATCAGGATAGTACTTAGTTACCTATGTCCATGTTACATTGGTAATGTAATTATCTCCAATGGACTATTTATTCACGATGACCTTAATGGGAGTGATATTCTCAAAGGCTTTATTGGAAATTACATAGGCAGGAGGAATGATGGTGGTTTGAGCTTTCCATTCCACAGCCACATCTCACATTAGGAAGTTCCCACTCCGATTCTAGTATCGGATCTTTTTTGCCATGTGAAATATACTTTGAAGACTAATATATTTTTTTTGTAATAAAAAAAAATACATCAAGCGGTAGTTATTCTGTGTTAGCCCCTTGGTGGTGTCCTGATCCATTGCTGATGGGAAGGAAGACCAAGAAATTGGCTAAATTTTGATGAAGAAAGTAGGAGATTTTTACTCAGCGGTGAACAGAGTAACTGTACAAGCATCAGACCTCTTATATTGGAAAACAAAAACTTGGAAAATCATTAGCAGATTAACCCCTAAAGGATCAAATTGTGTTTTTTTTTGTCAACATAGCGATTTGGAGCAGCTCACTACTAATGGAATTTTTATTTTTTCTTTGTAATTTTCGCACAACATGTGCCCAAGGAGTAGCTTTAACCCATAAAGGATGAACATGCATTTTTTGGCAACATAGAAATTTTGGGTAGGTACCTGTCATTGGAGATTTGCATATTTTAGGTTGGAATTTTTATAGGTGGAGATGAGGAATATCTTTCACATGCACTAAATTTCATGACATTTGGAAATATGAGTCAAAAGATATGGCCTAATATATTACTTTTTTCCCTAGCTAGTTAGTCCAAGTAGATTAGAAAAAAAATCACTTTTTTTAGAAACAAAAGTTTGAGATTGGTATTCTAGAGTTATATATACGTGGAAAGCTTTGAATCATTTTATTTTGATCAATGAGTCAAAAGTTATGAGGAGTTTTTATTTGTGGGCAATTATGGATCCCCTATTCTAAAATAAACTTTGAAGTCCTTTATCTTACTCAATTTTCAATATTTTTTGAAAAAAATAAAATCATAGGATGTAGATTGTTTATTACAACATTTCAACCATTGGGATTGGCGTTTTTCAATTCCATAACTAATTTTGAATTTTGAATCATTCTCTACTTCTTTCTACTTACTATTTTTTTTCCTATATGTTGCACAATTCCAAATGATGTGAAAATTTTTAGGCATGTAGCCAATTTGTCTAGGAAAAAGAATCCAAAGAAGCACCACCATTTTGAACATTTTTTCATAGAAAAGTGAGCTTGTCAAACGCAGCTGCCTTGTTTTTCGCAGGGCTTGAAAAACAATTTCAGTGAATTTGAATGCTTATATCTTGCAATCCACGCGGTGAAAATTTCTGAAATTCTTTCCACGTCTTCTCAAACTAGCATACTACAAGACCCTATGGTTATTTGTGTTCAAAAATGTTTTATTTCTACAAGTTAGTACTTGTACTAGAAATGGCAGTTTTGGTGAAAACATAATCAAGGAACTAAAAGAGTTAAGGTCCAAAATTTTCAAAACTTTTAACTTAAGGAGTTAAAAAGTTATTGTATGAAATGTAATTTTCATTGATTTGTGGGCGGCTTGGGCAAATCAAAAAAATTCTTTTAAAAATCACTTTTAAAGAAAATAAAAATTTGAAATTGGTTTTCTAGATTTATATATACATGAAAAGCTTTGAATCATTTCATTTTTATTTCAAAATTTCATCATATGAAAGTTATGAGGAGTTTTAGTTTGCTAGCAATTATGGATTCTCTATTCTAAAATAAACTTTGAAGTCCTTTATCTTACTCAATTTTGAAAAAAATAAAATCATAGAATGTAGATTGTTTATTACAACATTACAACCATTGGGATTGGCATTTTTCAATTCCATAACTAAATTCTCAACAATTTTGTATTTTGAATCATTCTCTACTTCTTTCTACTTACTATTTTTTTCCTATATGTTGTACAATTCCAAATGATCTGAATTTTTTCAAGCATGTAGCTAACTTGTATTGAAGAATGAATCCAAAGAAGCACCAACAACATGGACATTTTTTCATACAAATGTGACCTTGCAAAATACAGCTGCCCAGTTTTTCTTAGGGCCCAAAAAAGGATTTTTGTCACTTCAAATGCTAATATCTTGCAATCTACAAGGTGCAAATTTCTGAATTTTTTTCCACATCTTTTCAAACCAACATACTACAAGATCCTATGGTTACATGTGTCCAAAAATGTTTATTTTCTAAAATTTGATACTTGTACTAGAAATGATAGTTTTGGAGCATTTCTGGTGACAACATAATTAAGAACCTTTAGGGGTTAACAAGATTATGAGCTTTGACTTTGTAAATTATGGCATTTACTTCTACAAGTAGTTGCTCACAAATCAGAGAAGTCAACTCATGCATGGTGTTAGAGCATTGCCACGGCAGCCTCTTGAAATAGGGGCGCCAAGCGAGGATCCTGCGGGGTATGGCATGGTTGGCTCTTGCAGCTGGCTTGCCCTTTAGAAGGGTGCCCTACACTGGGACAGGATGGAAACTCGCCATGCACGTTCTCTAAGAAAGTGAGCTGCCAGTCATAAAGGATCTGCTTTTGTCAGGTAGGTTGTTTCGTTGCGAGTTCAAGGTTTGAGCAAATGTGGAGTTCCTGTAGCTGCTTCGTTGTGCAAGGAGAGAGTTCAACTTCTAATTTTTAGAGTGCTTTCCAAGTTGTGTACAAGAGTGAGGGAGTTTGAGAAGGTAATATTTGTAGGGCTGAAGCTAGTTTAAAAGTTGTAGCATAATTATGGAGGCGTGGAGAGCGAGAGTTGCAGTAAATTTGCAGGAGATACCGAGATACATGAAGATGACAAAATGGAGGACATCATCTTCAATGGTTTTTTGGACCAGGTTCGTGATGATTCTGAGCCTAAGCTAGTGGTACGAGCTAGAGGGTCAAGGCTTGGATATCTTGAAAATTTAGATAGAGAGAGATAAGAGGGACATGACAAGATGTACTCTGATTATTTTTCGGAGATGCCGGTTTATGGACCTTCGCATTTTCGTTGACGCTTCCAAATGCAGAGGCCACTTTTCCTATTCATTATGGCTAGGGTATGTGCACGAGATACATATTTCTTGCAGAAGTATGATGCGGTAGGAAAATTAGGCCTCTCATCAATTCAAAAGTGCACTACCACAATTCGAATGTTTGCTTATGGTATCATAGCAGATGCCACAAATGAGTACTGTAGGGTAGCATAATCAACAGCTATGGAGGCCATGAAGAGGTTTTGTGTTGTCGTTTGTGATGAGTTTGGTGAACAATACTTAAAGTAGCCTATATAAGTTAATATTAAAAAGCAGCTAGCTAAGAATACTGATCGTGGTTGGCCAAGTATGTTTGCATCAATTGACTGCATGCACTATGTATGGAAGAATTGCCCAGTGGCGTGGTAGGGTGATTATGGGAACAAGGATGGTACCCAATCCATTATACTTGAAGCCATTGTTGACAAAGGGCTACATATTTGGTATGCATTCTTCGGTTTGCCGGGTACAAACAACGACCTGAACGTGCTCGATTGAAGCCCTCTCCTCTAGAACATGCTTAGTGGCGAAGCTCGAGATATGACTTTCAAAGTAAATGGTGTGCAATACAATCAATATTATTTGTTGGTAGATGGGATTTATCCCCCATAGTCATGTTTTGTTCAAACAATTCATGCACCTAGTGATGAGAAGTAGCGCCACTTTGCTTAACAACAAGAAAGTGCCCGCAAAGATGTTGAAAGGTGTTTTGGAGTATTGCAAGCATGATTCGCCATTGTACAAAATCCATGCCGACAATGGAGCCCCAAATGTATAGCAGATATTATGTTTGCGTGTTGTATTCTACATAATATGATCTTGGAGGACAAAGAAGATGCCGGGCTTGATTTTCCATTTCTTCTTGATGATGTAGTGCCATTGCGTCGAGATTTGTCTTATGGAGATTTAATATTGGGGACTATACAAATAGAGAATCTGGACACTTACTACAGTTTACGGGGTGACCTAATGGAACATCTGTGGACACTCAAAGGAGGAAGACCTTAGAACTAAAAATGTGAACCATACATCATATGTATAGAAGTATGCCTTATCATCCTTAAATGTAAACTTTCATTTATATGTAATATGTTTATGAAATACATTTGGTCATTCTACCACTATCTTGAAAGTAAACATCTTACGCCTCATTCAAACTTTGTTTTTGAAAAGCCATGCTTTGAACGCTGTCTATTGATCCAAATTTTGGAGCTTGCTCAGCATTTGAAGCTCTTTCAATTATTTGTCACATGTCTGGCAATTAGTTGAATGAGCCTGAGCATATTACAGATTAATGAAAATAATGAGCGATAATTAGCTGAATGAATTTGAACTAAGTAGATAAGATTTGATTCAATTTGTACTGGTTTGAATTCAATTCAATTCTGAATGAGCGTCATCCAGGTAGATAAAATTCAATTCAATTCAGTTTCACAACATTGGAGTGGAAATCAAGATTGATAGAAGTATATTGGAATGGAAATCAATCATCATGAGTATACATTGTTTTTCAAGCATAAACCTCCTACTAAATCTATAAAACGATTACACAAAAATGACATTATGCCTATGCATTTAGATCCAAACAAGCTGGTGCAGAACTAGTGTCTTCATACGTACATCTATAACCTTGGAATTCAAGAGATTCATTTTGTCCCATTGAATCAAATCTATGAAACTGCCTGCCATTAGTATCATCCAACAAAGCTCTACAACTCTACAAGGAGTCTGCAAAACTTGACAAGCTACACTCACGTCAATGGCATGATGACTTGGGTGAAATGTTGTCTGGCGTTGCTGAGGAATGCTTTGTGACTGCAAGCCTCCACGTTCTTGCAAACCTATTTGTAGAAAATTATATGCCAGACATTGTTAAATCTCCTAAACGGACACGGTCAGAAAAATGATCACCTTCTTCGAGAACATGGAGTCCATGACCACTGCTGCCACCGTCCTTTGAATAAACTCGTGCACCACACTACCAACGTTGTAAATAATCTCTGTCGTAGCTTCCCTATGGAGTGTCAACAAATCCTCCACTTTCAACGCCTAATTCATTACACCCCTCCTCGTCTACAAACGCAACAGCTACATCGCCATCACTACCTCTAAAGCCCTCAGAAGCTTCATGGTCCTCTAATTCAACAGATGAAACATGCACCCCATGCTTGCGTTTGGGACTACGTATAGCCTCCACCATTCTCTGTTGCAGCACTTCAACGGTTTCAACTGGGATTGGTGGAGGAGTTTGTTGCTCTCTTGCTTTCTTGCTCCAAGCCTCAGTCAATTGACATTCAAATTTTTCTAACTCGTCCTTTTGTCGTAGTTGAAAGTAACGGGTTGTGCAATCCGAAGTGTTCTCATTCTTAGAGTGCGTCATGACGAGTAACAAGTTAGTATCCTCCAAGATCTAGCTTTTTCTCAACGTAGCTACAGCCATAGCCGTTGTTGCAATTGCCTGAGCAAACGCAGCACCTTCCTTTACATCAGCTAGTCGACGGTCTTCCTTTGCATTCTTAGAGCCCTGTGGACGTGCTCTACTCGGAGTTGACATTGCAAGTTTAGCATCGCTGCTACTACCTGGTCCAAAGAAAGTAGAGTCTGAATTGTGGGGTACTTGCTTCCTCTTCATAATAGGAGAATTTTTTTCTCATGTGTACTACCAACACTCCACCGTGGCACGTTTTTCACAATTTCCCGGGCACAATTTTCCAAACATGAAAGTACTGGAATTCAGTATTTTTAGTTGACTTCACCCTATACAATTGCAAGGCATGTTTCAACACATCACTACAACAAAAGCAGTGTTTTATGACTGCAAAAAATGACTGCAGTGAGTCGTAAAATCAAAAAATATGACTCGTGCAGAAATCACTGTAGATGACTCAGAATATGACTGACTGCAGTCGTTTAGAAGCAGTTGCTTCAGACATCGGTCATATTGGCAGTCATATAAGTTGAGGGATATAAATACCCATAATTAGCCATAGTATGCCAACAAGGCGTATATTTTGACTTTTTTGACTTTTTTTTGAGCTGCCCGGGTAAATGAAAAAATCTTACGTGGAATATGACTGCGTTCAGTCATATTTTTTGATGATGTGGAATATGACTGCGTTCAGTCATATTTTTTGATGACGTGGAATATGACTAGTGAGTCATATTTTTTGTTATTATGGAATATGACTGCGGTGAGTCATATTTTTTGATGACGTGGAATATGATTGCGGTGAGTCATATTTTGCAGTCATGTGGAATATAATTGCGGTGAGTCATATTTTTTGATGATTTGTAAAACGACTCTTCTCAGTCATATTTTTCAATCATATTGAAAGCACCTAGTCATTTTTTGGAAATTATTATAATCATTTTGTGACTCCAAGTAGTCATTTTTTTATTGATATGTATTTTGAACTATGAATTGAACAAATCATACAATGGTTGTAGGATACCTAAGCATATTTGCAATCATACATTAAAATGATTTAACAATTGAATAAAAAATTTCATGTAGTTAAAAACAAATACATATGATTTTAAAGATATACAAGAACAATTATATTGAAGAGGGAATATATAAGAAGAAATGTGACTCCTTTCAATGACATTTATAATTTATTAGTCTCAAATACAAAATATGTATATCACAATGAATTATTTACACAAGTCAATAGAGACTATACTTCTTACAATAATATGAAGTGAGTTGCAAGTAGCCTCCAACGACTTTGTTCCAATTTTGTTGCCTGCATATACAATTAAAGAAATAGGAGGTTAATTTTTAATGAACATACAACAAAGCTCAATCTTCAAAAGTTTACAACAATAGAAAATATGTAATACAAATTTAGGGTAAGAAGAAAAACAATGGTGTTGCAAGGAATAAGAAGAAAAAAGGCAACAAGTGCTAAAAGATAACAATAAATACAAGTTAAGATGCACAAGAAACAATAAGGAGCAACTACTAAGAGGTAACAAGAAACAACAAAAAAGACTTAAGAAGGAACAAAAAGAAACAAGAAACAAAAAGAGAGAACAAAAAGTAAGAAAGAAGAAAGAAGAAGAAAAGAATTAAGATGCAAGAAGAAAAAAACAAGAAGCAAGAGTGAAGATGTAACAAAAGACAACAACCCTAAGAAGTAAGAATAACTCAAGATTCAACAAAAGACAACAACTAAGAAGCAAGAGTGAACTCAAGATGCAACAAAACACAACAATTAAGAAACAAGAGTGAACTCAAGATGCAACAAAACACAACAACTAAGAAACAAGAGTGAACTCAAAATGCAACAAAACACAACAACTAAGAAACAAGAGTGAACTCAAAGAGACAAGAGACAAGAGACAAGAGACAAGAAAAGATAAGGAAGAAGAGTCAAAAGAAGTAGTGACTAGGATTTCAAAACCCTAAAAAAATGACAGCTAGGGTTTCAAAACCCTAAAAAGTGGTGGCTAGGGTTTCAAAATCCTAAAAAAATGGCGTCTAAGGTTTCAAAACCCTAAAAAAAATGACGGCTAGGGTTTCAAAAACGTAAAAAGTGGTGGCTAGGGTTTCAAAACCCTTAAAAAGTGGTGATTAGGTTTCAAAATTTTAAACAATGGCTTGTCCATATTTTTTTTGATTGCCCATGTTTTTCTTAGGTTGCCCAAAAACAAAAAAATGTTACTACCATAAAAATATGACTAATAATATAACTCAATGTTTTCAAACGAGTTCCCTACCGTTTCCTATGAAATATTTTGGTGTTCCCAACGGACGTGTAATATATGTCCATAAAGTACAAGGCCCAAAAACGATTGGCAGTCATATTTTGCAGTCATATTTCTCCCCAAGTTATTGACCTCCAAGAATATAACTGCGAATAGTCGCCAGTCATCATCAATTATATTTTTGCAGTCATAAAACACTACCGTTGTTGTAGTGCATCACCTGCGTTGGAACCACTAACATTTAAGTTGGTACATTGTTGAAGAACACCAATGAATTTTGATACAACATATCTCATCAATTCCCACTTTGACTTTAATAAGCGAGTTGGTCTAACTAGAAATGGTCGATGCTCATTGTAATGATGGAAAATTCTTTCCCAATATACTGTGCCTTTTTGTCCATTCCCAATTATTGGATCTGGTGATACATTGTGGGCTAATTGTCTCTCTTCTTTGGCTTGAATTTTTTTTCCTTTTGCTCCCTTATCCCTCAACTACTCTCCTTGAAAATCTTCATTGTCCTCCAGCACTCTCCCACCAGTTGTAGACCCTTTGCCCATATCCTCCAGTACTCTTCCAGTAGCTCTCCCACCGGTTGTAGAGCCTCTTCCCTTGTCCTCCAATACTCTCCCACCGTCTGTGGAGCCTCTACCCTTGGATTGTATAGCTGTAGAAGAGCGATCAGCCTTGTTTTCCTACATCAAACCAGAATCCAAACGCAAAAGTCATGAACCCGTGGAATCTAAAGACAACAATTACACAAAGCTCATTTCCAAATGCTTGAGAACCAAACAAATCAAATGACACACAAAGAACTCTAAAATAGCTATGAGCACAATGATGGTAGCCGTCAGCGCGTGGGAATCTATCAAATGAAATTTTGTCATGAATTCCAAAGCTTGAATCTGCTTTCTCATGCCTGTGGAATTTAAGTTAGATTCAAATTCCGGGAAAGGGTAGTTGCAAGAAATATTTCATGTTTTTCGTTCAAAATTGTGTTTTTTTGGCCATAGGACTAGCAATACTATGCAATACTACTAATACTACATTTTAAAAGCGCCCCAAACTCCGGTTCCATTTGTTTCAAAAAAAAAAAAAAAAAAGCGCCTCAACAAATCTGCACCATTGATTGAAGGCACATGCAGATCTACACCGTTGATTTAGTACTATGTTGTACTATGCAGTACAACGGACTACTACGAAATACTGCAGAAGCCACTGGGAGCAGAAAATAGTAGAAAAGGAGTCTGTAGAGATTTTCATTTTTAGTAATTCAAAAAAAATTCAAAAAAATTCAATAAAAAATTCATTTTGCTAGAGAAGATTGCGCTTGCATTGCACCAAAAAATTCATGAAGGAAAATTTTTCCCTCTTCATAGCTTTCTCGCAAAGGAAGGTCACTTTGACCCCATGTGTGCAATCGACATGATGCTATTTTCATAAAAACTCATTGTCAGCCTTTTTAGTGTTAGTAGACCTCCAACATGCTCAATTTGTGGCTTCAAATTTGCATTCTTGGGTCAAAAATAGGACTAAAATCCCCCAAAATGGCCAAGGTAGACATCGAATCGAAGGCAGGTTAAAAATAGTAAACTAATTTTTTTTAAATTTAAAAATCCCTCAAGGTCTATAACTTTAGCATCTACCTTCTGTCCAAATTTCATACCAAATAGACAAACAATGCAAAAGTTATGAGCAAAAAGCCAATTTTTATTGGCAAGGGGACAAGAAATGGGACAAGTGTTTCTTGCAATCACCCGGAAACACTCCCCTTTTTAATTTAGAAATTTCAAAGATGGTATTTATAATCCCTGAAGTAGGAGTCTTCCTACTGACATAAAGCCAAGCAACCATATACAAACATTAGAAGATCCAACATCACAACAGACTGTTTCCATCCTCTCCATGCTTTGTGCTCGCATATCAAAAGAACACATCCTCTTACTTTGAGGACCTTCGTCACAGCAAGAGTTTGTAATCCGAGCATTACATGAACTCACCAAGCTCTCCATTAAGATAGGCATATTTTTCATATTCCAAAAAACGAACACAATGCAAAAAACTAAAATTAAAAGCTAAAATTACAAAAAACAAGAAATGCTTCCACTCACTCAATTCCCTCTTACGAAAATGTCTGACTTCACCACTCTCTCAACCAAAACAAGAAAAAATAAGAACTCTTCAAAAGGCTCAATCAACCTCTACAATAGCACAAATACTCTTGCTATTGCAAACTGACAACAATTTCCACAAAACGGATTGGAGTTGCCCTACCACTGACCAAGACCGGCCACTACAATACCAAAATCAAAGCAACGTCAAGCATAGCAGCAAGCGCAGCAGTAAGCACACTCGAAGCATATTCAATCACTTCAATGTGATTGTCAAGAAAAGTCTTTTGTGAGGCTGACTACGTTGCACGAGGTCGAGGTAATGGAGGAGAACATGAAATTGCAAATGTGAAGAGCAAGACTACAGGGAGAGGACTGGTAACTTATTACTTCTGGCATAATAATAAGTGTGCAGCAATTGCTGCTTCAAGGGAAGGGGACCAATGCCGGATTTTAAAGGTTGCAGTGCCCTTCATCCTTATTCTCTACTTTCAGACAACTTACAAATCATGCCTAGCAGAATAGTTTCCCCAATATGGAGCAAAGTCCCTCCGTGCAATTACACCCCAAGGGAATCCAAAAACTATTCTCTCTACCACTACAGCTAAAAACGGGCTACAACCTCTATTCCCGTCACAGCACGCACACACTAATTCTGTGGAGCAATCACACAAATCGCCAAATACATACAAGAAGAATACCCAAGATGCAGGGAACGACAAAAGAAACCAAAAATTTATTCCGTGTTTCACTCTCCACGCAAAGAATGATCACAATACCTAGCTAGAGCAAAGATTGTTCCTTGTCACTTCTTCCCAAAATTCAGTTTCTAGTGTTGGAATGCGAAAAAAAGCTCCTTCTTCGATGTCGAGGGTCGCAAATGCGCTCCAGGCTATGCAAGAGAATTGTAGGAGTCCTTTGCACCCATTAGTCCCCACAACATCCGTGTCTGTAGTCTCGTCTCTTTTCCAGAATTCTAGTAAGGCACGATTCTCTTGTAATCTGAAATCTAAACCTTAACAATTTGGATAACTTCAAGCTACAAATTCTAAACCTCAGTCGCAGCAATTCTCAGACACTGATATGTATGTTTTAGGGCTTGATGTTATAGGTTTTGTACAAGTGACCGAAGCTCAGCATTTTCTATAGTATTGCAGATCCTACCAAGACTGTATGACATTTAGAGCGTTCCACTATTTGCCTGACCCGCTTGAAACAAGAATTCAAAACCCTAACAAAAAAAAGCTTGTTTGAGTCACCTGATTGGACATTGTTGTTGTTGCACTATCTCGCCAAAAAGAAATCCCAGCTCCAGCAATGGTTGAAGGTCGTGAAGCGCTCCCCAATCCAATTATATCATCGCATCCTCTCGCCAACAAAATCCCATGCCCTGACGCTTCATTGCCTAGTCTACCGCAACCTCCACGTCCTCTTCCACCCACCACGCCTCCAACACGGCCAGCATGCCCTCTCTCCAAATTGGCAGCAAAAAACAAAGCTTCTTGTGGGGCAAAAGTTTCTACAATTCTACTCGATCGACCTCCATGACTTGACGCACGGCCATAACTCTCAGCTTCACTCCACGATGCTTCTACTTGTTGCATACAATCACTATATCCTCCTTCATCACGTATCCCAAACCCTAACCCCAAATCTGAACTCAAATCTTGTTGTTTTGTTTGTGAAACTCCGCTACTTGGAGACACCGCAAATCTTTCGCGTCTCCCAAGCACCAAAAATTGGACGTGTTTGTTCAATCTCCCCCGAGCTAGCGATCCTTGCCTCCCAACCATTTGTGAGCAACGTGGGTACAGTACCGTTGAATGTTCAACCTCAGGGAGGTCATTTAGAGTGTCCATTAGAAACCACGTACGAACAAAACTTTGGACCCCCTATATACTTTTTGAATTTTAAATAAAACAAAATTAAAAAAATATGAATAGATTTTCCTACTTTGAAAATTTATGTTTTGAATTATTGATATTTTTATTTGTTAAGAATAATTAGTTACAAATTTTTGAAGTAAAAAGATACACTGTAGAACTGAAAAATAACTTTCACACCCCTATATTATATAAGAAAAAATTGTCTAAAAAATGAACAAAAAATTCCTAAAAATAACTCATTGAAATCTCATTTTGAGTTGAATATTGACTCAATGGTCATCTAAATGTGTCCTCTATAATTATTTGAGTTGAAAAACATGCCATTTTAGTTCATTTTCAACCTCTTCTAGAAATCATTTCATATTTTATTTGAGTTGGAAATTTTGGCAATAGAAAGCTACAGTCATTATTAAACAATGTTCAAAATTTTAGGTTGAAATTATAGTTTATTAGAAACCACTTGTTTGCACGTGGTTTGTTATAGTAGAACTAAGTGCACCCCCCGAGTGTTCAACATCAACACTGCCATGTGAAGCGTGCAAAAAAGGACTGCTAGACAAGATAGTGAGGCACACGCAAGGCCCACTATCTACTATGGCCCTCACTATTTTCTGGCGTGGCCGATCAGGTTTTGGAGTTTGGCGCACTTGCCGTGGGCCAGCTGCGCAACCCTAACACGCTAGGTTTCCGTGTCTACACTACTTGATGCGTTGCCATGGCGATGCTCTTACTAGCATGAAATTATTTTGGCACCGTGGCAAACCAATTTATCAGAGACTTTGAATCTTTTTATTTGGTACCATTTTGCAATTGAATATGAATGAAAAAAAAATTATTTATTTTTTAGAGATGAATTGATATATTGTCTACTACAAGTCATAAAATTTTCAAATTTATTGGAGAAAATTTTTAATTACTATAAATTTCTTAAAGAAAAATTGAAGAAAATTCATGTCAAATACAGATGATACTAAAAAATCTGAATTTTTTAAAGTTTATGAATTTTTCAAAATTCCCAATTGGAGGTAGAAACTACACTTGATAAGTTTCTTTCATTAGTTGGATTCAAATTCAAAAAATATCATTTTTATAGCTAAGTAATATCCTAATGACAAAATTTGCAATACTTCTCACTCAAAAAGAACTCAAGCAACTTCAAAAAAAGAAATTGAATGAAAAAACATTTTTTTCCACCCTATAGGTGAAGTCGTAGGTGAAGTCTTAGATGAAGTCTTAGGTGAAGTCATCCAAACGAGCATCCAAATGGACATTTAGTGTTTGCAACAACATTATAGAATTAAACCATTCCCTTACTTAATTGTGATTGGACAGATTGGTTGACTATTGATTTTCTAAATTTTGGTTTTATGATCAAGTTGTGTGATGGTTTCAAAGGTTTAGGGAGCTTCTTCTTTGAAAATTCTTAGTAATTACATGTCTTATCCAAAAAAATTATTTTTTTATTTTTAAATTCATGATTTTAATTCAGCTAATACTACAAAAAAGTGCCTCCAACTATAATGATTTGCTTATTTCAACAATATAAAAGTGTCTTCACCTTAGATAATGTAAAATTTGAATGCTTGAAGTGCAAATTGTTGTTGGACTTAGCATTATTGTTCTCTTTTGTAGAATAATATGAAAAAATGTGCCCAACTTTGTGGGTGTTATGATAATTTTTTTAGAATGTGCCCACTTTGTGGTGGTTGTATCTAAAATTTCATGATTGACCACATTTATTCTACACCAAAAAAGTATAAATTTCACATAATCTTGATATTTTTTGCCCTTTCCACTTGATAATTGATACAATCTTTCCTTGAAAGTATCCCTGGCATTAAAGTAGTCATACAAAGTGGGTCCTTTATAGTTCCTTCAGAGTGAATTTTATGTTCTATAGTGTAATTGTAAAAAAAATGCCCCCTATTCTGTATTGTGTTAATTCTATGTTATTTCACCTCTCCTAGCTAATTTGAAGCCTCTAATTGCACATTCAAAATCAAAATTTCCAAATTTTATCAAGTGTGGAAAATAAAAATTGATGTGATTCTCCTAAGGATAAATTCATCCTATAGGGTGCACTTTGTATGACCATTTTAATGTCCTCTAACTCCTAAGTACACCACAATTCATAGTTCATTTGTCTTTGTAATGACCCAAAAAAAAATTCATCCAAAGAGGTTTGTTTACATTTATATGGATTAAAGATGGTTTTGGTTTTGTAATCATGTAATTATTTCACAAATCATCATATATTCCTAATGAATGAAATATCACATCATTTCAAATTTAAGAGGATCATGGAAGTGGAAATAGTTAAATTATTACAAATTTTTTTAATACACATGTGGAAGTGGGTAACTTTAATTGTATTGTTAATGGTTGAAGGTAGTGGTTCATTTATTTGTTTTTGATGATTGGCCCTTTATTAGTGATGTTTTCAACACAATTCTTACTCATTTTCAACAAATTTCGCTATTTGTTTCTTAAAAATAAAAATTTGATAATTTGATTTTGACATTAATTAATTAAATTGAAGGTGAGGTTATACTACGTTAATCTAATAATAGATGAATGATAATTCATGTCTAACTATTAGCATTGGTAGTTCTTTTGTATGCGTCGTTCACTTTTGGGACATTAGAGTGCTTAAACAATGATTCATAGATTGCTCATTTTTTGTGCATTATTAATATTGAAAAAAGAAGATTCCATATAAAGTATGAGTGATACATTCAATTGACCATCCATAAATGTTACATTTGATTGAAATTGAAATATATAATTTGTTAACAAATTCAATTGATTTGTGATCATATTAAAAAAAATCTGATTCCAACATGAAATAAAAAATGATTTATTAAACTCTCATCAATGTTAACATTTAATTCTTCATTTTCTATTTATTAATGGAATAGTTTACTATAAATATCAAAGTTTTTTTTGTCTCTTGAGAGGTCACTTTTCATCTATATTATTGATTGCAATTGTTTGTCTTCAAAACTAAATATGGTATAATCTTCATTCAATTTAGTGTTGAAATTTAAACTTATTACTTTGGGCTATAGTTTTTCAAGAGAAGTATAGTTTTGCAGGGGTTAAATTTTTGGATAATTTTAGGTGAATGTAATCAAATTAGTTTGGACCATTAGATAAAGGTTGGATGAAAGTCAATGGACTATAGATGAAAATCACAATATTTGAGATTGAGAATAAAAATAGTTTGCATCACATTATATAATTTATTTAAAATACTATGGATTACCATGTTAGTATGTTTAGCAAATTTGCATAATTTTAGAATTAGACATAGTTAGCTTCATCACTACAAGGCATAGTAATTGAATTTAGTTCATCTAATATTTGATTTTTACCAATGATGTATTCTTGTATCAATTGGCATATAGCAAGAAGACTAATCATATTGTAATTAATCCACAAACTTAGCTACAAAATCATTGTATTTTAATAAAACCTCTTATATTTGCCTTGTTTTCAAACTAAAAGCAACCAAGTCAAGTACAATGTTAAAACTAATTTTGGAAATTCCAAAAGTTGAAAATTTCCATCCTTTACTTTTCACAAGCCTCCTTCCAAAATTTTACCAACCAACATTTCCAATTCTACTCTTGTAACCATTGCACACTTCCATGAAGAATTATGATTTGTTTTTTTGTCATTTAAAAAGGTTTGGCCAATTCTTTATAAGGTAAACTCCCCCATTAAAAAAATGGGAGCAAGCCCATTGTGGACTGAATTATGATAGCAGTGTAAATTTCAGAACTTGAATGTATACCACTATTACAATTTTGCCCACAACGGGCTTGCTCCCATTCTGTCCATAACGGGGGAGTTTACCTTACATAGAAGTTTGCCCTAACCATAATCTAAGGAGAAGCTGATTGAGTGAATAAATGATTGCTTTTTAAGATATGAAAAATGCATTTGCTATGCCTAACCAGATTGAAATTGATTCAACTCTCTCTATCGAGAAAGTCCTCAGGAGGACGAATGAATTTCAAACAGCAATCCTGTTCTCACAACATGCACAGAATGTGAGGATATACATGACGTGGAAACAAAGGCTTTCATAAGAGAGTGTGAAGTGCAGTTGTCCACATTAAAAGCTCCCATTTTGCAAACCTCCTAATTACGTTAAACACCAAATGTTCCGATTTTGAAAAATCCAAATGGAGTGAAGCCCTTCAACTCTAATCTAAACTCATCAAGCGGATGGCACAAGCTCCTATGCACCAATGGGAGATTGAAATTAACTCAGGCAAAACTGCAGATTCAAACATACAGCACAAATTTCTATGATAAAACCACTGGCAGATCCGAATGTAATTGCTAATACGTAGCAACAATTGCGATTCAACAAGGAATGCTTCTCCAATGTGAAATGATAAGACTATTTCCCACATACCTTCTCTGTCAACTTCTAAGCAAAGTGCAGTGACATTCGCACTGTTCAAGGACATAATCAAACAACACCAATAATGAATTGAGATTGATGAAGAACATAAGAATCGCAACACAATTAAGACAATACCAACAGAACAGCAATCCAAGGAATGCTAATCCTAAGAACAGCAGAGATGCTCGCACAGACAAAAAGAACAGAACGTAACAAATTGCTCTGAAGTTGTACAGAAAACACATCCTGCACATTTACACAAAGCACATGTGGAGAGAGATAAAAACAGTTCACAGAACCCCCCACCCCCACCCCACCCCCCGTAAGTGTCACAAAAGACCGTAAGCAACCGGATAACGATTGATCCCTTTACAGTATCGACAAAATTCCAAGGACTACAAGAAAGACGTATCCTCCAGTGAATCCACGGATATCATTGCAACTATCTCCCCTGTTTCACCAATCCAATACGAAGAGATATCAAAAGCTTCAGTCCAGGTTAGGCTGAGGAGTGAGGCGAATGTAGCTCTTGCCCGACGGCACTTCCACGGTCTCAAAACCCTTGGGGAACTTCTTGGTCGCGGCGTCATTGGAGAGCGAAGGCACAACCATGCATTTATCGCCCTGGTTCCAGTTGACCGGAGTCGCCACGCTGTAATTGGCGGTAAGCTGAAGCGAGTCAATCACGCGCAGCACCTCATTGAAGTTACGTCCCGTGGTGGCCGGGTACAAGATCGACAGCTTCAGCTTCTTGTCCGGGCCGAAGACGTACACCGCCCTCGCCGTCAACGGGATACCCTTGGCATCAATTTCCTCCGGGTCCAGCATGCCGAACTTCACCGCGAGCTCGCGCGTCGGGTCGGCCACGATCGGGTAGCTCACTTTTACCCCCGGGGTGAAGCTCTCGATATCCGCAATCCAACCCTTGTGCGACTCCACATCGTTACATGAAAGCGCAATCACCTTCACTCCGCGCTTCTCGAAGTCCGGGAGAAACTTCCCCACAGCGCCAAGCTCGGTGGTGCACACAGGAGTGAAATCGTTCGGATGCGAGAAAAGAATCGCCCAAGAACCGTCAATGTAAGAATGGAAGTCGAGTTCACCGTGAGTGGAATCGGCTGTGAACTGCGGCGCAGTGTCTCCCAACTTCAACGCCATGATCGCTCCCGCAACTTTAACACCACCTCCTCCCACTCTGCAATCAAAGCAAACAAAGCAAATCGGAAGCAACCGAAGCAAATCACAGCAAACCAAGACCGCTCTATTATCAAACAGGTATCAAAGCTTCGTCAAAGCTCAATCAAAGCCTCGGGATAACAACAACAATTGCAGAACAAACAAAAAAGATCACGCATTCGGTCTTGCTCACGACAATTTGAGAACTTCGAGAGGAAGGAGACGGGGAGGAAGGACGTCAGGCATCTATGACCGTAGTAGGTGAGGGCAGTCTCTGCCCGAGCTTATTACCGTGGCAGGTCTGCCCGTGCTGCCAGACCCCACCATGCTGTTCCCAAGTTCCCGATGAGGTAGCGATTTTTCGCCGTCCGATTTGACTCTAGGTTTCATCGAAGGGCGGAGGGAGAGGTTCGAGGCGTCGGGATGAATGAAAAGAATGTTTTTCGATGAGAGTTGGTGGAGAGGACAGATGAAGGATGACATTCGTTAACGAGAGATCGGATTTTAAGGATAATGTCGTGACTCTGTTCGCCTCAGTTCCAAGTCATGCTCGCATCACAATGTTTTGCATGCCGTCATAACACTGACATTGTACTGCCAGGGAGGATTGCCCCCCTCATTGCCCTAGCCAACAAGGGTAAATGTAAAAAAATGCCCCCTATTTTGTGCCGCGTATTCTTGTATTTTTTCACCTCTCCTTACCAAATTGGAGCATTTGATTGCAAATGTGAATTCAAAATTTCCAAATTTTATCAT
Source organism: Rhytidiadelphus loreus (assembly GCA_947034895.1). Classification (NCBI taxonomy): domain Eukaryota; kingdom Viridiplantae; phylum Streptophyta; class Bryopsida; order Hypnales; family Hylocomiaceae; genus Rhytidiadelphus; species Rhytidiadelphus loreus. The sequence continues at coordinate 17,751,106 of OX344764.1, read as the reverse complement.
GTGTTACAAATTAAAAATTTCAATGTTTTTTCTAGAGGTAAATTGCGGGGTAATGAGGGGTCTGTTCACCTTGCCCTTGTAATTAATTAGAAGGCAAAAAAAATATTATGTGTGGGCTTATGTGGAGCAATTAGAACAATGGAGATGAAGATGGTAGAAGAATAAAATGGTTAAGAGAAAATGGAATAAAAGTTAACCTTTGAAGGATGCAACCCTATGATCAAGGTATTTACTAAAATATTCCAATTATTGGATCAATAGGTGCATTCTCTATTTCTACAGTGAAAAATGAAGTCATCCATAGGATCCTTCATCCTTTAGAGGTTAATTCATATTCCATTTTCTCTTAACCATTCTCTCATCAAAAAAGTATGTGCTCATATGTAGGAAGCAAGTTCCTTATAGAGCTCATTTGGGTGCAGAATCTCCATGAGAATATACAACAACTTATTATTACCATACATGATGAAATTTGAAAACTTTGAATTCATGTTTGGAATGAAGGACCTTAAATTAGATAGGAGAGGTCACACTTTGAGGGGCTAAGTAGTTTTACATCTATCTCCAAGCATGGAAAAAAGAATTTTCATCCTCTTAAAGATGGCTTGCTGTCCATACTTGGGTGAATCCACCAAAAGTTCTCTTTAACCCTTAAAGGACCAAAGGATAGTCCAAATTTCCAAAATTGTGAAGATGTATTATAAAATGCAACTTACAACAATAATTTGATGATGACTCTTAAATTATAGCTATAAAATGTGATTCATAGAATATATCCATGCGGTTATATCAACTAATTATTACACAAACCAATATTTTCAATAAAATTTGAAGCCAAAAATTAAAAATTCCTTCTAAAGTCAATTGTAGATTGAATATTTGTGATTTTTACAATAAAAAATTCTTTTAAGTTTAGAATGCTAAGTTCTAATCATAGTGATTTTTGAAGATTTTTAGTTTACTTTTACATTCCAGTTGTTTATAAAGGGACATTTTTTGAATTGCAAAGGTTATTTTTTGAGGCTAGACATATAGTACTTATCAAAAAATAGAATATTTGCAAAGCAAAGTCTTCAAAATCTATACCATACGATTGTTAAAATAACTAACATAAAAAGCTTCAAAATAATCAATGGATGAAAAAATGAATTTATGAAGGGACATTTTTTGAATTGCAAAGGTTATGCTTGGGATGTGTTTGAGTTCATTTGTTGTTCAAAATTTGAATGCCTGGTCCTTTAGAGGTTAAAGATTAAACAAAATTCATTTTTTTACAATTTTAATTCCTATAGAAATCACCAATATTTTTGTTCAAGAATAATAAGACTTTGGATTGTTTAGAGTATGATTGATGCCTACATTGGGCATTATCGGTGACCCCTTGCAACGTTTGTTTGAGTGGTTGTTTAAATCTTAGGTAAATAGGGGTGTTTATTTAATTTATCTTGTAATCTCAAATTCAACGTAGAAAATATATAAGTGATCAGTTTGTATATAAGCCACATCTCGAGAGGGGAAATCATAAATTTTTGTAATAATATTATTATTTTTGACAAAAATTAGAATTTCAAAAAATAATACAAAACAAAAACAAAAGGAAAACAAATGAAGAATAAATAACAACAATAGAACTTGCAACAATTGTCAAAAATCTAAGGTAGAGATATCAAGTTTTGTTATGCTCCATAATTATGATGTATAGAGACATTTTGAAGGTTTATTTATATAACATAAAAATCATGTTGAATGCCTTTAGATTTACAAGCTAGTGGCCCAAGATGGTTGTATTAAAACAAAGAGGACAATCTTGTAGACAACCTTAGATCTTTTTTATTGTTAAAAATGCATTTAAAAAACATTCATAAGACATCTATGACATATGGCATTAGAGAGAATTTGGATTCTCTAGGTTCACTAGTATGTGCTTGGCACACCAACTTTAAATACTACCAAAAAATTTGAAAGCTAATTCATTTATTTTTGGGAACTTGGAGGCGTATTTTATACCAATAGAAATGTATTTTTAAGAGCCTTTCAACAATATATTACACATTGGATTTGAAAAATAATTGCTTGTTGCATTGATCTCTAAAATTTAAATGTTTTTACTCTTAGTAGATGAAGCATTGAACACCTCAATGACATGCACTTTGTCCATATGAACTTCTAAACTTCATTGTAAACGAAGACCTCAAATTATTTTTGATGCTTAAAAAATTCACAAAATAATAAAATTGCACTAAATTTTCTTTCTTTTTGTTTTGTTATCTTTTTTGCCTACAATTAGAAAAAAAATAGAGAAGTTTAACCCCCAAAGTCCTTTGTTGATTTGAGACAAGTCGTTTTGATTTCAAAGGCTTGTAAGTCAAAAGGACTTGTGATTCATCAATATTTATTCTCCAATAAATTCAACAAAAGGATCTTTTAGTTAACTTATTCATATACATCCTCTCAAAATTGTAGATTGAATTCCACCACTAATTGCAAGATTGATGTGCCTAAACTTCAAAAAAATAGGTTTTTGAAGCTCTTGCTAAAGGTCAATTCTAATACTAGGATCTTTCTAATGCTAGGAGTGTCCTAGTGAGCAATATGTATTTCATGTTGATGTTTTTATTTACATTTTTTTTTATAGAATAAACAACTTCATTTTTTTGACCTTCATTACCTACAAAATAAAAGTCTTCATAACCTTCATTTTATAAATTGAAATTGAATGGCTCAAAGGTTTTTGGGTAGGTATCAATCTATCCAACCAAATTAATTATGCCCTTTAATTTCATATTTTTTTTGGTGACCTCAATTTCAGATTTCACATGTGAAAAGAAGATTGAAAGACTTCAAATCACTTTCACAATTTTTACCCTTAAACGTTGAGGTGGATGTTTGGCATCCAATGGATGACATGGAATCTTTGTAGTAGGACAGAAGTGCAATTATTCATCCTCGGAATTTTGTTGTGAAAAGGGGAGGTCTTCTACAATGGGTTGACTTCCAATGAGTGCTTTTGCTATATCTAAAGTCAATGATTCACACGGTAATGAAAAGGGATGATTTCCAAGGTCACTCCTTTGTCTTTTAAGGGTTAACACCCTTGTGATCAAATATTATAATCTTTCAATCCATAAGTGATATCGTGAATGGATTGAAAAATTATAATATTTGTGTTTTCTTTTTCCATGAATTCAAATCTCCAACATGTCTCATATGGATTTGTACAATTACAATTCAAAAGAAATTGATGAAGCTTATCAAAATGTTGAATTTTTGTTCAATTTAGAACAAATTCCAAGAAGCTCAAAAAAGACCTTAGACATTTAGGGTTTGAAGGTTAAATATATTTGAATAATATAATTTTGGGAATTTTGGGAACGTTGTGTGGAGTGTGCGATGGGCAGAGCAGCCAAAGGAATCTTGGATACATTTAATTAAAATAGAAGCAGGGCCTATAATAAAATAAATATGGGCTGGAAGTGGGCCACGTGGATTTTCCATAAATTAGGGTTCAAGGTGATGAAAGTGGGGCAGCGGGCAGTCAGTGAGGATGAACCTGGTCTCGCTTTCAGGCAAGGGGGCGTTGGGAGCCAACATGAGGATCCCATTGGATTAGATCAGAATAATCTGCCCGGCCAACGCGGGCCCATTTTCTGCGCGCACAGAAAATTTGGTCCCTGCCAGAGTGGATTTCTATTTCCAAAAAAAGATTTTCAAAAAAAGATAAATCCATTGGTTCCGTATGATACAAAAACGTACGGAGTATCATCCATCCTCTTCAAAGCTCGTTTTTTCCTTCAATTTGAAGCTTCTATACAACTAGCCTATTACCACCTTGATTTGGAATCTGGATATCTTTAGGGACAATTCAAAGAAGGGTACATATTTTTTAGAGGTGTGCACTCGTTTCATGGATCAAACCCAAGTGGAATTATAATTTTCTGATTAAAATTATAGTTTCTGTGAATTTTTGAAGTGGTCAACCCTAAAATTACAAAACTGCTCATAGAGTGGAGTCATTGAAACATCCAATAAACACCCTATAACTACCCTTTCACATATCTATTGGCATTGAAATTCCTACCAATCAAAGATTGACACAAAATTCATTTTGGCATTAATTTATTGATTTTGTTAGAATCTTGAAGGGATTTGCATATTTTCTAGGCAAATTTGGATGAAGCAACAAACAGAATTGGGGCCATAACTAGCTTACGAAATTAGGCATCATTTGGGATTGGACTAGCCTATCTTATTCATGAACATTAGGGGTAGTCACACCTTCTTTACCAAGCAAAATTCTATAGATAATGAGAAGCTCGTAAGAAAAAAGAGGAATCAATGGGGAGTAGTTCTGGGTGAAGAAGGTGTGCCCCTCCTATTTGGTGTGTCAAATATGGAGATTGTGAAAATGGAGAATGGGTTTATTTGGAAGTAAAAATGGGATAGGTTGCGTGGTTCAAGGATCCAGTCAAATAAATTGGAGTTCCTATATTTGTAGACACCTGCTTCTCTGCTATAATTCCCGCATTTGAAATTGGAAAAATTTGCAGCAATGACGGTCAAATTGGTAATAGAGGGATAAAACTACAGAGTGTGGCAGAATATTCTTTGTTCACAAATTTTTTTGTACATCCATTCTTCTCCTTTGGAGGTGTGCAAAAGATTTTGTGAGCAAAGAATATTCTACTGTTGAGAGCCTATGGATTACTGCCACATCTCCATTCTTTGAAGAATGGGTGTGCAATGAAGGTGTGACTACCCCTATTATTAAATGTTAACTCTATAATGTGGATGATGGATGATAGAGAATCCTTCTATATAAGATAGAATTGCAAATCTTGATCCTTGGAATTTTGTGGGGAAAGGGGAGGTCTTGCACAATAGTTTGAACTCCATTGAGTGTTCTTGGTTGTTTTTTGAGCAAATGATTTACACAATACCAAAAAAGATGGGTTTTACAGTCACCAATCCAATGTTCCAAGGTTAAAGGAAGTTATCAATAATTATATGTTAGTGACTTCTTTGAATTCTACATAAGTACTGCAAATAAAGGTCAAATTTGATATAAATTAAGTCATCTTTGTCAAAAGAATCATATGTCATCTACTTCTTTTTGCTGAAATTGACCTTCACATACAATATTATGTTGTGTTATAATAAAAAAAATCAAGTGTTTTAAGTTATGTTGGGTTTTTTTAATTTCTCTTTGTATAAAAGACCTAAAGCTTTGAATACATTTAATAAATTTTTTAGAATTTGTACCATTCAAGTTTAGTTTATCATATTGGTAATATCTATGTATAAAAAGTAAAAATATAAATAATTATTATAAGAATTTTCAAAGTTATCTAAGTGCTTCAAAATTAGTAGGACAAAAATATATAGATTTTATTTTCTAATCATCATGCTTAATAATTTTCTTGTAATGGAGATTTCAAAAACTTTAAAGAAGTCCTATATGAAAGCACACCTACATTTCATCCCAAATCTTTGACTATTTATGAATTAAAATGTGTAAAAAAAATATGTTTTGGTTTGTAGTCTACAAATTAATTCAATTTGTGCAAGAAAATTAATAGTATTATCCTTACAGTAATTGAATGAATTATAGATGAATAAGGTTTAATTACTTTGAACATTAGCATAAAATTTAGATGGATTGGGATGAGGCTGGATGAAAGTGGATGAATTTTGGACAAAACTCACACTATTTATAATAGCAAGGAAAAATGTAGACTACATTATATTGATTCTATTTAAATTACTGTGAACTACCATATCAATGTTCTTTCCAAATTCACATAATTTCAAAATTAGTTTGAGTTAGTATTACCACTAAAGGTTGCACTAATTCAATTAACTTGTGTAGTGATGGTGGATATATTGCAAGAAATACTAAATTAGTATTAGATTCTTTAAATAGATTTCTATATGCAAGTAAAATTGTCAAGGTCCAAAATGATATCTACAATTGACATAGTACCTTCCTAGCTAGAATTATCACCTAACAATAGTTTCATCAAATCAATTCTATATAAATAGAGAAACTAAATGAAAGAGTAGGATTGCCTTGTTGTCAAAGAAATTTTGAATGTGCTGATATTCAAATTGTACTACCATCAATTATTTAATAGGTGTAATATTAATAATCCATGTGAATAGGATGTATTGATGAAGCTAGTGTAGCTTGTTGTTTCAATTGACTTAATTTGAAGAATTTGGCAATTGCTGTTTTTAAAAGAAAATCTTGGTTAAAAATATCATAGAGTTTCAAGGTGATATTTTATCTAAATTGGGTTTATGACATATTGAAAAATTCTTAACAATTTCTATCCATTGGTTTGAAAAGTGCCTAATTTTAAGTGATTTTCAACACAAAGTCTAGTGGAGTGTTAAAATATGATGACTTTGTATCAAAGCTCCAAGTCAAATTCCAAATTGGTGAAGCTCTCAATCAACAAAACTCTTTGAAATGTGCTAGTCTTTCAAAAACCATTCTAGTGAAGTTTTAAAATATTTCCTTCACTAATCAATCATATTTATATATGAAAAGTTGACAAGTGGTTTCTTTTTTAGTGTATTTGGTCAATACATAGAAATGAAAGATCTTAAGCAAGGTCCCATATTGAACTTGTGTTTTGCAATGCCATTTGCTTGGCCATCATTTTCTCATAATATCCTTTTTTACTTAATAGGGTAGATCCATATATATAAAGATTTTTTTAAATCATTCTATTTTGATTAATAAAATGAAGGTTATGAAGAATTTTGTTTTATAGGCTGCAATGAAGGCAAATATAATTTTGATAGTAATTTTTTGAATTTATTTTTTACAATTTTAAAAATAAAAAAAATCTATATTATTGACAAAAAGATTTTTATCATTGGAATTGATATTCCAAAATTTGAAGTTGAAGTCATTGCTGATTTGAGTTTTTCTTTTATCTAATACTTCACTTTGAGAATTATTTTTAAAAAAACTATGAATTTTTTTGGCTAATTTTTTTCATGTATTCTCAACTCATTCTTTCAACATGTTGTGAAATTGTGAAAATTGTTGAATACAAAAGTTATGCACTAAAAATGTTGAAACAAGTAATTTCAACTTTGAAAAAGTTTAGATTTTTTTTTGAGGTTTAGGTATTATAATCTTGCAATCATTAGGATTTTAGCTTTACCCTATCCTAACCCTTAAGGTCCTATCTTAACCCTCAAGCTCTCCTAAATCCATCTCAAGATGATGAACAAAGTGCTTCAGACCAATGTTTTGTCTAAATATCTTCTCATTCATCCAAGGTGATATCCTTAAAACATTACCTTTTTGTGACCAATTTGATGAAATTGACATAAATAATATATTCTTACAAAGATATAAGAGTGTGCAAAAATCCAAAAAAGATTAAGACGTTTAAGGATTAACTAAACGATTGCAACCAACGTGCAATGACGAACGTTGACGAACTATTGTTTCCGTCCATCAACGAACCTCCCACTTCCGTCGAATTTCAATACCAACAAGTCACTGAGCATGGAATCGAGGAGTGACCATACAATCGCGGCATTGCGGCATTGCTCCAGATGTGACATTCATGTGAAGATCTCGCGATTTGAATTTCTTAGGTCGTCGAAGTTTTTTCGTTTTTTTTATGTGATTGAGGACGAGGAAGTTCCGCAATGTCTAAGTAGCAATTAGGGCAACAAGCACGCCGTGGAATGGAGGTGATTGAAAAAAGGATTGAAGCAGAGGAAGACACGAAACTCGCGAGATGAGTAGGGATTGATGGTCGGAAGATTTACAGTAGTGTTAAGCTGTGACAATTTGTTTGATTTGTAAGGATGGAGTCAGCAAGTGATAAAACGGTAGAGGCTGAACTTGAGCAAGGTTTTGTTAGAATCGAAGGTCAGAATGCTGGATTTATGGACCCTGTCCGTGTGCTCAGCGCGAGTTATGAGTTGCACGAGATCAAGTCTGAGTTCTACTACTCCCGTGCGTTTTTCACCTCTCTATCTCCTCTTGAAGTTACAGTTGAAGGCAGCTGTGTCAAGAAGCGGAAAAGGAAAAGGAAAGTGTACACACCGAATGAGAAAGAAGCGATTGCTGAAAGTCGACACCAGGTGAGAATTTCCGTCTCTTTCATACTAATTAATCTGGTCTATCTAGTTCCATCTTAATTTCCAGTTCACTGTACTTGTGGAATTTGACCCTACTTTTCGACTTTCGTAGTGTGCTTACGCTTAGCTTGATATCTAAGGTAACTGCATGTAAAAAGCTACATGTAAAAAGTAATACTATGAGCGTTAAAAATTGTTCATATTGTTAGAACGACCGACTTTTTTTACTTGGTTCTTGTTAGCATTGACGGAGGTTTCCAATGCATCAATGTATTCCTTTTGTGGATACTTATGCAAAAGTTATAAGGGTTCAAGGTTTTATTGGTATTTGACCTAAAATCGACAAGTTCCGATGTTAAGATGTACATTTGAAAAATTACTATGTACTTATTGTGCAGAATTCTAAGGTTTCGTATTTAGGTACAAGTTGCAATTACGTACCCCTACGCAGCAATGCTAGGAGAGACTTTGTCCCTGTAGCAAATAGTAGCATGATTAGAAGGCGTCCACTTTATTGAACTCTTATCAGCTTTGATGTCGATTACACTTTGAAATATGTCTCTACCGAGAGTATTCGAGGTAGCACATCCATATATGCTGATCTCGGTCACGATTTTAGCGAATTAGGTTATCACGGAACCGGATAAAACATTCCTTTTTTTCGTAATGAGTGAACGATTGTTCTGTATAGATTTTGTGGTGCTTTCTTGTGCTTTGCACTGTAGCTTTGTTACGCATACTGAATTATGCTTCTTACCTGATACTTTAGAATGGTTTTGAACACTTTATATGATAAATGCATATCTTGCATCTAAGCGGCAATAGGTATGCCAGGATTGATTACGCGAGGGGGATGCTACGTGTGCATCCTTTCTAACAAAGGTCACTCGATGGTGTTTCACGGTATATTCCATAGTTTTATGGACACACGAATGGTGATGACACACGTTCATGGTCGTAGTAAAAACATCAGGATATGGAATTTCAGGAAGTGAGATCGGTCATACTGGAGGCACATGAAGCGTTCCTGGCAACAGTTGCACCCTTCCTTCGAAGATATATTACTTTCAGCGATGACGACACCTTTCCAACCAAGAGTTGTTCAAGTAAGCAGAAGTCAGTAGCGGAGGAAGGTGAATTGAATTTTGTGGAGGTGGCGGCCTTATGGCAGGCTCCGTTGTACGAAATCTCATCTTCGAAGAGTATCAACGGTGAGTTGAGGTTCTTCGTTGCATATTAAGATATGATGCGTGTGCAAAATACATTTAATCAATCTATGCTGGAAGAATAGATCCAAGTCATTACTACATATTTCTTGAAAAGATAAGTTTTGCATGGGTGATGGCTTGGTGTGGGCGTGTAAATTTGTTTTTATGGCCTAGACTTGTGCTGCAGGCAGATGGACTGGCAATAAGTACCGATCACACTACTGTCTACTAATTTAATTACTAGTTTAATGTCCGCAGATTGTATGTTCCTTACTGGCCATGGAATCTGCAATAGAGATGCTATCTTAGTCCCTGACAAAACCTGATTTGCCTCAAGTCTTATTTATTGTTTCAGCCGTTCTGCCTTGCACGGTGAACTAAGGCAATGGTACGTCAACCGAGGGTGACTAATGTTTTGTTGCAGTGTTGTCCAGGGCAGGTTGGTTGCAAGGACGAGGAGTTCATGTCAAGTGCTCTGTTCAACACAGTTTTTGAGAATTCAAGCACAACTTCTGGGGTAGCTCAATGTGGGGGCTGCAAGTACCTGCTACCTAGGTTGTCCAAATTTCTTATTGTAAGTGACCTCTTTTCTGCCTCAACATCTGATCCTCCAACTTTTTCCTAATTCACCTAACTTCCTGCAGCTCAAGAGATGAATCCACTCTGGTTGGCTTATTGACACCTTCTTGAGTCTTCCAACTATTTTCCAACTTTTTGTTATTTGTATTTCGAAGTCCAAGTGATATACAAGTTATTGATACACTGTTGATTCATTATTTTTACTCATTGATTTTGTGGTCTCTTATGACAGTCGGACATTGCTGAGCTGCACCAGCTCATTCCAGGTGACAAGACAATTCCTTCTGGCCTCATGTTTTTCCGGACTCAACAATTGCGATTTTTGCTCATGGGTCCTTTCTGGTCCATCAGGTGTAATGTGTTCTTCTCATTCACCTGAATTATCCTTGTATGGATGGACCCATGGTTTGAATTGGCGGATCTTTTTCAAATCTATGATGCTAAAACTATGCTCAAATGCATGTATGTTACATGTCTGCCAGTTTTTCATCGACCATTGTTCTCTTACTCAAGTCTCAAGGGGTATTAATCATCGATATTGTAGGTGTGTCGGGAGAGGGGTTCAACCTTATAGTTATCGATCCACCCTGGGAGAATAAAAGTGTTCATCGAAAGGCCCTGTAAGTTTGCACTTGAAGACCTTGGGATTACTGCTGAGATTATCATGATATGTGTTTGTCCATCTGTTTGTTCATCCGGCAAGATGGTAGAAGCGAAACTATGAATCGCAGAGTACTGAACTGTGCACTGATTATGCAGGTATCCCACAATACCAAATAGATATTTACTATCTCTGCCAGTTAGACAACTTGCTCATGCAGATGGGGCTTTGGTGGCATTGTGGATAACAAATCGTGAGAAGCTGCGTCACTTCGTAGAAACGGAGCTCTTTCCAGCTTGGGGAGTAAGTCTGGCTGCTGTCTGGTACTGGCTCAAGGTTAGTGCACCTAATCCTTGCGGTTGGCTAATTTTGGTCTGCCTAGACATCCATATGCTTCATTTAAGGTTTAATGTGCAACAAATTCTACGAAGATGTGTTTAACTTTTTCTACTGTATGAGTAATCAAGTACCATATTTCTGAAGTGCAAGTTCGTCTTTTGTGCGTTATGTCCGAGGTTACATTGGCTAGATGATACAGGTTCCTGACTAAGAATGCCTAAGTTGACTTCCGTTAGCCTGCAGTTATCAGATTTGCCGCTACATTTACATTTGTCGCGTTCTCATAGTTCTGATTTGAAGGTGACTGCAGAGGGTACTATGGTGAGTTCTCTGGATTTGGCTCACCACAAGCCCTATGAATGCCTGCTTCTTGGCTACTTGCCCAGCATAGGTGCTCCTACGTCAAGAGAAGAGGTATGGAGTTTGATTTGCAGTGATGATGGTATGCATTGGTTTGTATGGTCTGTACCACTTGAGTCATGCTTGTCCTTAATTCTATATTCCATATTTTTTAGCGAGAAAGCTTTGTGTCAAGTGCTGCAGTTTTTAGTTGTTTCAACTGTGGTTTTGCAGAGCGTGGAATCTACAGATTCAAGAGAGAAAGTATTGCTGCCTGACAAGTACGTTCTCATGAGTATTCCTGGTGACCATTCCAGGAAGCCGCCACTGAAATGTATCCAATTCTCAAACAAAGTGCCCTCTCTGTGTGTCCTGTTTCTGCTCTTTCACTCCAGTCTTCTGATTTGTTTAGTAATGATTGATTTTCTTTTGTAACTATGAAGAGCTTAGAAACTTGTCAAATATGCTTCCTAGTCTCTTCAGCTTCTCTGCTGCCTCGGATAGTAATACTGTGTTGTCTATTCGATACCGATGCTGATGCTCATAGTGTAAAATGCCCAGACCTTTTTGTGTTCTCAGTATAGTAAGTTATTCAAATTCAAATTTTATTGCAAGCATGCGCACATTGCAGATTGCTCTAGTGTTCTTTCCTTGATGAGTATTTCAGCAATTTTATCAAATTATATACCAGGACACAGAGAAGCTGACAAGGGCTTGGAGCTATTTGCAAGAGAGTTAAATGCTGGTTGGACGTCATGGGGTAACGAACCTCTGCGCTTTCAACACGTGAACTACTTTCGTGAAAGACAAAGCTTCTTAGCTACGGCCTCATCAAAGTGTTAACCTGCCATGTGTAATATTGTTGAAGGGGCGCCATGTCTTTTTACTTGTTTGGGATTACTAGTCTTTTTTTTTGAGATCATTGACAATCAGTTCTTGTTACAAAAGTTACCAATGACTTTTTTGATGAAAGATTTGAATCATGTTTGTGAAAGTGAATTCTCTTTATGCATTGCTTGGCTGCTGTCCTCCGATTTCTTGACACAATATTTTTAGCCTTCTCTAGGAGATTCCTATATTTGCGTAGGAAGTTTTTTTTTTTTCACTTACGGTAACTCTCAAACAAAACAAGTGGTGGTCTCCATTCACATCATACATCAACCCCGAATGCTGAAAAAATGACTCCAGATGTGGAAACAATAGATATGGAGGTAGGAAGTTGATAGTGAGTTTATGCAACTTTTAATTTATTCTTTAGAAGGGTGATTCTAAGAAACATATGTGCTATTTGTTGCATTTTACAGGAACTACAATATTTTTTGGAGTATTTTATAAATAGGAAATGAAATTATTAAAATATGAACAACTGTGACGAATATTATCATGTCTAAGGGAGGTGATTGTACTTTAAGATCATAAATAGAATTATTTTCCAGATAAGAGAATTAATGAAGTTCAAAATCTCAAAAGAATAGTTAATTCAACAATTTAAATTATAAAAACAAGAAAAATAATCCCAAAAATATATTAAATGTTTGTCTTTATGGTTTGTCTCATATGGTGTAGAAGAGGTCTTGTGGGGTAGTTTTATGAGCTTGAGCCTTAGTTTCAACCTTGGTGGTGTTTTTCAACACCTCGTTTAAGCTTTCAAAGCCCATACTTTTCACATGTGTGTTTGGAGACTCATCTTTTTAAGTTTAGTCTTCCATGTGATGGAGTATGAAAGGCATGTGCCTTGTGGCTTCATCCTAGCATGTAAATTTTCTTTAAGAACAATGTAGACTTGATTTTTTGTATTTATGAACTTTTTCTACCTTCTATAACAACTTTTCCTCACTAAAATTTATTACATTAGATGGATTTTCGGGCCTTTAAGAGATTGTTTTGGGGTTGTTCTCTATGCTGGGAATCCTAGTAGTGTAGTCAAATTATTAGATCATTCAAAAAGTATTAAAAAATTGAAAAAATTGAAGAATTGAAATTTTTTTAAATTATAAAATAAATTATAAAAAGTTGGATTTTTTTAAATATTATCCGACATGGCAATCTCTCGGCCATGTTGGACTATGCTTAACTATTGTTGTAGTGAAATTCTTGGAGGTTGGGAATTCTATGGAACTCAATCTTTTGGAGTTTGTCCCCAAAACACATCTAATGAAAAAAGATTAGTCTACATGCACAATGAAATTATACATCTAAATAGACTCAAAAAATTCATTTAATATGTTTTGAGCTTATTGTTTTGCTGGAGTTGTTACACTGAATTAGACATTCTTGCACTTGGCCAATGCATTGACCGTATGTATAATTGTAAGTTGAAAAATGTCTTTTCAAAACTAAGGTGCCCTTGATTTTTTTAAGAATATGCTTCATCCATTTGATTGTGTAATACCACATTTGTGCATGCAAATTATTAATGGAAATTCTTATTCCTTTTTATTTAAGCAGAAAAAATACATTACGTATACTTTCTTCATCTCAAAAAAATCTTTTTGCTTCTATGTTTTGCACTCCAACACCTACAAATGTAATCAAAACATATACACAATGTCCACACTACCATAGTTCCTACAGTCCCTTCATATGCACCACTAAAAAACTTGTGACAACATTGCTTCTTTTGATGTCTCTAACATTAGTATAGATGACTATATTGGGTTTTTTACTTCTCCTCCACTAATTGCATCCGTGCCTCTATGCAAATTTGGTCCATTGATTTGATACAATGGAGGTCGAGAGGTATAATGCAACACCTTATCCACCATGGCGTTCGCAATCGGCATTGAGACTCCTTAAGATAAAACTGAAGATACAATGTGTCCTTTTAAGATGGATGTGATTGAGTAGTACTTATATCACCCATCTTCATTGGCTCAACAATATTGTACATGTTCTCTATCATAGAAATATCCACATTTGTTTGGTGTCAAACTCATAGACTCTAATATAGTGATCACTCACAATGCCGACATGTGTTCTGTTGATGTTGGTGCAAACTCATAGACTCTAGTATAGTGACCGCTCACAACATTGACATGTGTTTTGTTGATGTTGATGCACCTCCGATTCTCCCGATGTTTGCTTTAGCATCCTCCAATTCTAATTTTTCTACATCATCAACGAGTTTTGAAGGAACATAATTAGGATCTTCTTTAGTATCTATCAATTCCATAAGATTTTTTTGGATGTCACTCAAAATAATTAGTATATAAAAGAACCTATATTTTGACTATTGCAAGGTAGCTCGTTAGAATGTATTTGCATATGGACATTGCCATCATTGCTCAATGACAATGTCCCATGAGTCAATTGTTCTCTCCTTCCTCTTTCAATTATTATGCTGGATCACTTGATATCTCGTCCCTTCTTTTGATGAGTCACTTGATGATTGTACTATCCTCCAAACTCTAATACGTATCACACCTATATCCATCTAATAAAAGACTAGCATTGGGTGATTTGTCTCCTATGCTCAATATCTACAAAGGTCTCTATTCGATTGACCTATCTATACTATTCACCATCACCATCTTATCTATATACATAAACTACAAAATTTTGTACACAAATTGTGTCTAAGATGATGCACCTTCCATGATGATGACTTCATTGCCCACAAAACCGTTTTCCAAAATCTTGGGCACTGTCATTGTGATGTCAAATATCACCAGTCTTCAATTTCGTGGTAGATACATATATGGGCAATTTCGTTAAAATGGCGCCATTCCGCTATTTTGGCAGTTTTCACAGTTCAGACCGGGCGGTCTGAAATGTACAACAGTCCTGGATGTTTGAAATCTATACCTTTTCTAGATTTCTGAAATCTACTCATGTCCTAGATATCACTTTTAAAATCCAAACTTTGAAATCTGAAATCTATATATGTCCTAGATCTCTGAAATCTACATGAACCAAAGATTTCTAAAATCTACTCATGTACTAGATGTTACTTTTACAGTTCAGACCGGACGATCTGAAAATGGCACATGGAATTCCGCCATTTTAACGAAATTGCCCATATATGCATTATCTTCAACTTTGTAGGTGTCCTCTACAACTTGTCCTCTACTGAAAGCTAAAAAAAATATTATCTTCCTTGACTCTCTGCACTGAAAATGATTGTTTTGGAACAATTAGAAAAAAAAACATAGTCATAAACCTAACGGAATTGAAGAAGGTAAAAATAACTTGAAAGATTTGACTATTATTAGTAGATTCATTTATCTACTTGGTTGGTTTGCTTAACCATTTTGAACCTATTGTGAGTAGGCCTTCAACGAATGAACCATCCCAGTCTATTAAGGGTTAAAATGCTCGTTAAAATGCAAATTGGAGTCACCTTTCTAGTTACCAATCTAGTAAATATTTTTTCAAAAAATGTTGCACTCTTGAGATTTTCTTCAACTATTTGGTTTTTAATTTAATAAACTTCATTGCAACACAAATTTTCAATCTGTTGCCCTCATACATTATTTATATTGATTGTTAAAGTCTAATAATGTAGTCACAAAATACACCAATTTTTTTTAAATTTTTTCTTCAGACATTATAATCTATGAGTCCACTTTTCATGGAATATTCTAACAACATAAATACAAGCTAAGAATGAGATCCTACCACAACATCTTGAAAAAGATGGAATTTAAAAAAAAAATTGTTGATTGACTAGAAATAGCCATTTTGAAGTTTTTCTTTTGTTAAATGCAATCATATAATTTCACAAGTTAATTTTTGCCAATCCTTGAAAAATGATTGGAGTTACTTCTTTCTTAAAGCACAATAAGGCATTGCAACCTTGGCTCAATGGCTTTAGCCTTGGTACACCAATGAGGTGGTCATGAATATAAATCTAGGTGTTGGCAGGGTACTTACTAACTATGGTGGGGGGTCAATTGACCTCATAGTCATATGGAGATTTGAGAATTTTCCTGGGGAATTGAAGGAACATGTTGGTTCTGAAATCAATTCTTTATAGGGTTTACTTCTTAATCCCTATAGGAATGGAAGTGTTTTTTAAGAAAAATTGTCAAAAATTATTATTTTTAATTTTTAAGCACATGGTCCAAAATTGAAAATCATTTTCTTTTTAAAACTTTACTAGTACAAAAGTATAGTAGACTATTGTAAAAATGTGTTGGAAAAAATTTCATCCCATTTGCCTGCGTGAATTGAAAGATTATAACAATTGAAGTGAAAACAAAAACTTTTCTTCATTCTTGCGAAACACAATATGCAAACTTTGAGCCCTCTTGGAGTAAAATTTTTGCCCCTAATGAATTTTTTTCTCTCCATCATTGAATTCTAAGCATTGTTAGGTACACTCATGCAAAAGTTTAGAAGCAAATATGGAGTCTAGCTTATTCTAAATCACCTTGCAATGCCTCAAAATTAAGTGAACTAAAAATACACTTGTCATTTTTTGATGATTTCTTGTGCAATGAGGAAATTTTTAAATTTTTAATTCAGGTGGTGAAAAGTTAGAGACAAACATGTAGAATATTTGGGAAAAATTTCAATAAATTTGACTTCACATATTGCAAGATAATAGGGCTTGACATTAGAAGAAAGTGATTTTCTTCAAAATTGCTTAGGTATAGCTAACAAAGTTTGGCTCTTCTTAGAAAGTGATTTGAGAAATAAAAGTAGTTTTTCTTGAAAATTTTGTGCAATATTTTATAAGTTACACATATGCCAAATTTTAAAATTCAATGAAGAGTTTAGCAACAAATGTTCAAATGATGTCCAAATCACTTGAACTCCCCATATTTATTTGGAGAGCATAACTTTTGATCTCGGCATCCAACTGAAAATTTTTAAATTCTCATGAAGGGAGTGAATTTGAAAACATCCATTAAAAATTGCCTTAGTGTGACCCTACCCAAGTTTTCAAGTGTCCAATGAATAGATAATTCATTAGAGGAAATTTCGACTCTCTAGAGGGTTGTTTAGAAGCACCAAAAGGGACCGCCTAGCATTACTTTTTTCCATTTAGAAGCACTAGAAGGAACCTTAGCTAGCTAGCATTACTTTCTTCTATTTAGAGGCACTAGAAGAAATCCTAGCTAGCTAGCATTACTTCTTCCATTTAGAATCACAAAAAGGAACCCTAGCTAGCTAGCATTACTTTCTTCCATTTGGAAGTACAAGAAGGAACCCTAGCTAGCTAGCATTACTTTCTTCTATTTAGAAGCACTAGAAGAAATTCTAGCTAGCTAGCATTACTTCTTCCATTTAGAAGCACTAGAAGGAACCTTAGCTAGCATTACTTTCTTCTATTTAGAAGCACTAGAAGAAACCCTAGCTAGCTAGCATTACTTCTTCCATTTAGAATCACAAAAAGGAACCCTAGCTAGCTAGCATTACTTTCTTCCATTTGGAAGTACAAGAAGGAACCCTAGCTAGCTAGCATTACTTTCTTCTATTTAGAAGCACTAGAAGAAATTCTAGCTAGCTAGCATTACTTCTTCCATTTAGAAGCACTAGAAGGAACCTTAGCTAGCATTACTTTCTTCCATTTAGAAGCATAGAAGGAACCCTAGCTAGCTAGCTAGCATTACTTTCTTTTTGCTTACGCATGAACTTGTTGATCTATGTAATTGTATTGCCAATTGCCAAAAAATTGATACATGAACAATGGTACATGAATAATTTAATGGAAGAAGGCTATGGCAATTACAATTTTATATTAAAAAGAGAATAGGAAATTGAGATATACTCCCTTTCATTCTCAATATTCACATGCAAGGTGAATCTTTTTTTTTTTATTAGAGATTTGGTCCTATATGTGTTTTAGTTCTTTAGGGGCTCTAGAAATAGCTACACTTGTCAAACCCTAGAGATTTGGTCCTACATGTGTTTTTGTTCTTTAGGGCTCTAGAAATAGCTACACTTGTCAAACCCTAGTAGTCCTAGCTGTGCTTTAACTCCTAGTTGTGCTTTAGCTCCTTAGGGTTCTAGAAATAGCTACGCTTGTCAAACCCTAGTAGCCCTAGTTGTGCTTTAGCTCCTAGAAATAGGAGTACTTGGTAAACCTTGGCAACCCTCTAGAGAGTCCAAAATTTCTCTAATGGGTCCTTATGGGGTTAAGAGTGATATCAAAGATGGAATTTGCCATCTACGTCCATGAGGTTTAGCGGTAATTGAACCATTCCCAAGAGACCCTTCTTCTTCTCCTTCCCAAAAGACAATAATTCAGTCAGTATCTGACATTCACATGCCAAAACCTTTTTTTCTGAAACTGAGTCAGATGATCAAATGACTGCCCAAGGGTGTGAATACAAAACTGGAGTACAAATGTAACACGGCCTGCTTCACAGCTGTATTATTCACGCGTGTGAGAATACCATTGTGCAAACCTCAAAAAGTTTGTCTAAATCGTTGAAATTGTGTTTGACACTGGGATTCAAAAGAGTCTTGGAGCCAAGTCCGCCGAGCAACTCTGAAGCGACGGGTTTTTTTCGGCAGTCCAGTCAACTACTTTTTTTGTCACGAGCATGTTTAACTTATGTCACAATTGACGTCCATTGCGGCATTGCCGGAGGGATGTGAGGGGCACTCGGTCCCCACTTTTCTCCACACAGATCTTTGAATTTCAAGGTGATCCGTGGAATCCAGATGATGCTTGGGATCTTGCGTCTTTTATATATGATCTGATCCAATGACCTCTCTCGGACTGAGGCTAATAGGCTGTCGTGTAAGTTTCCTTCACTTTGGAATAAAACCTTTAGCGGAGTCAAAGAGAAAGTAAATTAAAAAAAACTTGAATAGTCTGAGATGAACAGAGCTTCAGAAACAGAAAACTCACTGCATTGTTTATTCTTCAGAATAAGCCCACCTGCCAGCACCAGTTTCATCCATTTTCTTCAAGACGAAGTCCAAAATAATGCCATTCTCCTTCGACTTTCATAATCCACTCTCCGTCCCTGATTGACATGCAAAGTGCTTCCATTCTCACCATGCCTCGTTTAAAAAAAAATTATCATTAAAAAAAGAAATTAAATGTAGTTTGAAATAACCGTCGGTAGGATAGAAACCTTGTGGTCGGGGTCAAAGGGGAGCGAATGTTGCAGGAAAGCGAGGGGGTGACCGACACGTACCTTTAGGCCAGAGCCCCACACGTATTGAAGGGGTCGTAGACGGGAATTCAACAAGGGTCGAAGTCGTCACCGAATCTTCCTTTTACGTACTTTGCTTTCTCCGCTCGAGTATGTCATGTCTTCCAGTTCCTTCCGCGTGAGTCAGTCAGTTGTACTCTCATGTACTAATCGTTATTTGACTTCCAGAGGAAGTACAAGCTTGGCTTCGGCAAACAAGTTTGTAATATTATGCATGTCAGATCACTACGTTACCTATTTCAAAACGTACCTCCCGTCCTCCCGTCCCACAAGCGTAGTGTTGTTTCTCGATCATCGTGCGGCCTAGGTGGGTGATTTTGCGCGTAGCAACGAGGGTTTGAAAACTCCTCCTCAATACATGTATCCTGCTCAAGCTGGAAGTTCCTCCTCAGTATATCTACACGACGCTATCGAAGTGTGAGTTCACGTCACTATACAGAGCCCGTTCCTTTCAGGATCGGTGTGGTGCAACCGATGTTGGCAAGAAGAATCTGAATTCCAGTGTACAGCGAAGGATTGTTAGTTATCTACCAGGGGGTGTCTTGAGAAGAGACCTTTTGTCTTGGAGGCTCAAAATAGAATTAATTGGTTGTACTCCAGTCCTGCGCGCCAGCAGCAACCGCGCGACTCGTGTTTCTGGATTCAGTCCCTCGTGATCACGATACTGCAAACCGGCGACGGTATTCATTCTCCTTACGCATCGATCTGCGAGTACTGGCGAGCGAAAATTAGGATTTTTGATGGAGATGAACGTGGCTTCAACTTCAAGTGGGGGCTTTGGAGCTGATGCACACACAGGCAGAAGTTCCTACAATCGCACAGGCTCCAGCACTCGGTACAAGTTCACTCCACTGAAGTTGATCTTCTAATGATGTTTTAGATTATTGTTTTCTAGCCGCAAAGATGACTAGCCAGCCCTGGTGCATATTTCTTATCATATGTTTCTCTGTGTATCTGAAGCATTACAATTAATCCGATGGAGCATCTGCAAACGATTGAAAGTGGCATTCCGACGCATGACTGGGATGACGTCAGGCAATTCCAGCAGCCGAAGTGGGTCACAAGAAACGATTCGATAAAGGGTGAGTACGCAGGCAGCGTTGTAGACGAGGGGGTCACGAAGTCGTTGAAGCGTGGAGTGGGAGTGCACGATTACGGAAAAGTCGACGTACGTTGATCTCCTTGAACTTTTCTACATAAATTCTT
Source organism: Rhytidiadelphus loreus (assembly GCA_947034895.1). NCBI lineage: Eukaryota > Viridiplantae > Streptophyta > Bryopsida > Hypnales > Hylocomiaceae > Rhytidiadelphus > Rhytidiadelphus loreus. The sequence continues at coordinate 17,730,611 of OX344764.1, read as the reverse complement.
CCTTAATTCTTTAAATCGTTTTCAAGCCGCAATTAACACCTGTGAATAAGCTTAGGGGTCTCTCAAGACCGAACGCTTCGAATGCCGAAATCCACCTTTTATTTTTTGCGTCCAAGTCACCTTTTTTCTGTACATACGTACGCCAAAGTATGGTAGATTGATCTGACTGGGAGAACATTGTGACTGTTTTGATCAGGTGTGGAGGGCAGCGGCCGTGGAATTGGTGGCCACAGCGGGTTTTACCTTCCTGAGCATCACAGTATATCAGCAAAGCAGCAGTGGGTCAGTGGCAAGCCGAGCCTTCCTGCAAGCCGTCATCTACTCTCTGGCGATCCTAGCCGCTGCACCCATCTCCGGAGGCCATCTGAACCCTGCTATCACCTTGACCACCTTCCTGACAGGCCAAGCCTCACTAATCCGCAGTTTTCTCTACATCGTGGCTCAATGCGGTGGGGCCATAGGTGGCGCTGCAGCCTTCCAGTTCTTGACCACCCAGGCCGAGCAAACAAAAAACTCTTTGGGAGGCTGTCGGTTGGAGGCGTTGCCAATCGAGGGTGTGGCTATGGCAGCGACGTTGACTAACAAACAGGGGCTGGTGGCCGAGACCATCTTTACCATCATCATGCTCTTCGTCGTGTATGGAATCGGGTATGACAAACGAAGTGTGGTGGTGACCTTTCCGATCCTCACCCCTTTCATCATCGGTGGCGTCTTCGGCACTCTGATCTTCCTTTCCCAATGTCTGGGCTACACAGCTGCTATGAACCCCGCCAGATGCTTGGGCCCTGCGGTGATATACAGGCGTGACTTATGGGGACACCTCTGCACCTTCACCATTGGTCCCGTGATAGCGGCCGCGGTGGTCGGCATCTTCCAGCTGCTGGTGCAGCAAGCCAACAATACCGAAGAGGGACCTGTATTGCCACTGACTTTCTTCCAAGCCGTTATTCCCGATCACCAACGCCCAGGGTTCGGTCCTCGGTCCCCAAGCGTGATTTACCCCACCGAGGGCACACCTCATTCGCCACAGCTCAGGCCAAATTTCCCAGCCACGAGTGAATTCCAGCCTTCAAGCGACCTAAACCCTGCCAGTAAATATCGTCTCAACCTGCAGATCAAGGCATTTATGCAACCAAATGGTTCTGAGAGTCGACGCACCAGCGCCGCCAACATCGTAGATGCCGCGAGATTCGAGCAAAGTCAAATGCTGCAACTGTATTCAAACTCGCACGGTTCATCGGACAGTGTGGTTCATCACACTGGTCATCCAGAAAAGGACAGATAACAATTGCATTGGTAGCCATTTATATTCAGATATTCGATATTGGCATGCACAGGGACATCCGATCGGAGTCGAGTTGACTGCTCGGGGTATTACCTGAAGATGGAGTTCTCGGAGCGTTACTAGGCGTTACTGACAGCCCGCCATTGGTGGTGACATGAACAAAGGACGTGTCATCCTGTCCTATCTTGCTCAGTACAATCATGACTAAATTGAGAACAGCAATTTTTTCCCAGTGTTCCGTGTTGTCGGTCACAAGTACTCCGTCTCCTCACCTCCGATCAGATGAAGCATTGACAAAGAATTTGAATGCGAACTGACCGCTAAGGTGGAGCACGAACACTTCCACCAGAGTTCAGTGTGCCGCTATCCTGTGCGTAACGCTCACCGTTAGAAGGTGAACTGTCGTGCCCTCCAGGTTCAGGTATTCCATGAAAGAGAATAAGCTATATGCTGTACATGTAGCACATCGAAAGCTTATGGTACAACCTCAGATTAGGTTTGGATTAACCTAGATATGACAATGAGGTGGAGCTTTTAAGTATCATATGTTCACGACCGAGCAACAAATAGAGGTGTTCAAGATCACGACGTGCAACTACCTGTACAACAATGACAAAATAAGCAATGAGAGCAGAACAAAAGGAGTTCAGCATGTTGAACCTTTAGAAACTTACATTGGAGCCATTTGACCAATTAATGCGGTCAGCACTACATATGTACTTCCTGTGTCATGTAAAAAGAATGCAGGATTGTTTATTATTCCCAACAAGTTTCCAAAACAAGAGAATGATCTCCCATAGATAACTTCTCCATGTAAACTGCATACCTCTCTACTCTCATGAATGTCTACGAGGAAATAACCATTTGATTTGTATAAATATATGGACCTACAAGGCATTTAAAAAATGCCTATTTCGCTCATCTGTCTCCCACACTGTATACATTGATGCTGCAATCGTTCGATGACGTAGCAAAGCTAACAGCACGCCCATTTTCATAGCAAGCCAAGGAAAGACAGTTGATGGAATCTGTATGATCCCGTATTGGGGAATAGTCCAAGAACTCAGTAGCCAACTCCGCCTCCTTAGACGTGCTAGTACTTGAAGGAAAGACATGTGACCAAAAAAGCAAAGAACCATCCGCACTGCAAAAAAACACCATAATAAGAATTTGGACTTGCTTCGCAGATCACCCCGAGCACAATTTTCTGGGGAGAAGGAAGAAAGATGTGAACATAATACGTGATGTCTCAGGAAGCCGATTTACCTTCCAGCGATGATCAGATCTCCTGCAACCTCACAGCACCGCAGAGAGCTTCCACACTCCTTGCTAGCCAACTCAATACCAGACATCCTTGTCTGATACAACACCATTGCCAGTAAGTTATGACAACCATCATCATCATCACTCAATCTCGTCCCCACCCTCGATCAAACTGGAGGCCAGTGTCTAAACACAAATTCTAGAAAAAAGAGAATTCAATTCGTGATACTTGAAACAAACAAAAGGGGCAAAACCAATATACGCAACACACGTCCGACATTTGCACTTGAGCATCGTAAGATAGGAAAGAAACTGCTAGCAAGATCTCTATTTGTCTATGAAGGATTACAGACCATTACGGAACCTCTTTCAACTTAGTCATTTGTTATTACCTCCAGAATACGCAAAGAACCGTCGACGGATGCCACTACTACTTGATTAGCATCATCAGTCAGACGCAATCCAGTGGCAGATCCACTTGTACTACAACGCCACGCAGATGATGTCGAATTTCTCAAGTCCCAAGCTAGAATTGTCCCTGAAATTTCATTGCAATTTCCATTTTAAACGAGGATTCACCTTTCCACATTGCCACGCCAGAAGCTGACCAGAGTATACTCTTGCTCCTACTATCATGTTGTTTAAGTTTGTCAAGTACATATGGGAACTCAATTCAGAACGGATCAACAGTTAAAAGAATTCGACCCAGATTTCAAGAATCAAGTAACAAACTTATTGAATTGACTTGACTAGCTGATCACTGTAATTACAGAAGCATGAATATCATGTCTCTTCCCTGTGGAAGGACACGAGCAAAGGATGAGCTGATATGGACCAGCCAACAAATATTCTTTAACCAAATCCAAGAACAAGATGAAATGAAAATTATATCAGCTTGTGCTCTAATCTTTAGAGAGCATAAATCAAATCCATAGCAGATGACATCATACCATCTTCAGCACCAGAAATTGCTAAATGTCCTTCAGGCTGGACATCGAGAGACCACACTGCACTGTCATGCTCCATAAACTCGGCCTCCGGCGCTGCTTGTGCTACATGAAGAAACAAAGCATCAAGACAGGCAGTGCGAAGCACAAGAGGAGAGCGTTCTGGATAACATAATAGTAGACACGAAAACAGCGAAAAATTTCACTGTTATATGCAATGAAGTTGTTCTGAGACGACTCGACTTGTCCAGAGCACCAAAATAGGGAAAGCTTGCATACAGATTTTAGGCTTTGGCAGAGATCATTCTTGCCAACGTCAGATTTGAAAGAACCTAAGCTCTACTTTGCAGAAAAATTTGCCTCTCCTTCAGTGCGGAATTAAATGGCTCTGGATCAATTACAGCTTCAACAAATTACAAAGTTATCACCATGTCCTGTAAACATACGGCAAAACTTTAGAAGATATTTACACTGGCACTCCAGTCTCAGATAAACCATCACCTGCGTTGCCTGCAGCCCAGCTGCCTCGCCCTTCACCTATTCCCCAGAGCTTAATAGTAGAATCCCATGACGCAGTCAGCATTCGCTCACTGCTGCCCCCTGACATGCGAACACATGACACTGTGTCATCATGCACTCTCATCTGTCAAAACAGAAAACATCCGATTAGAATAAAATCACTGACCAACAAGAAGACAGACGTATTTTCCTGCTTATTTATGGCATACTAATCAGATGAATTGAACATACGGGTGATCAATGAATGAGACATGTTGATAGAGAAAAATTCTGCTTAGATGAAGACAAATTGAGAAACAAAACAAAAACTCAGGATGCAATTTACAGAGAGAAAAGAAAAAGCACTGCAGTTCAATGAAAAGATTGCTCGATCATTACGCAAAAGGGAAACGGTCCTTATAATTCAACTGCATCAACAATGCTAAAATCCAAATTAATAAACAATTCCGATCTCGTTACTGAAAGGTGATGGTTCACCTTGCCAAGAGCTCGCCCATAGTATACCGAATACATATAGACGCAGTCATCGTAGGATCCAGCCAACACAGTCTGTAACAGTCAAACATGCTTATTTCTCCCACAAACTTCTACAGAAAGCTCTGTTTCACGAAGCATCTCACCTTTAAACTAGCAAGTCCCTTAAGGGTGCTCTATGCGAAGCACGCATGAAGCCATTTAAAGTTTATTAAAAAAATCCCCAAATCAGCAATATCAAGGGTGCATGATTGCTTATCACTAATGCATCAATCACATCGTTTCTATTTACTTCCGGTAGGCCACTGCCCTGTGGCGCTCCATCTGCATAATCTAAAATATAATGTTATTCAAACCTGTAACTTGCTCACTGCGATAGATCCTTGGCCAGCATTTTCTAGAAGCTCCATGTAGAATGGAAAGAGCGTTTCAGTAGCATTGATCCTAACACAAGACTGCTAGATTCGCTCTGTTTAGGGTTTAGGTATCTATTCTATTGCATCCCAAATCAAAGTTGACGAAAGGAATTAGTACTGATTACTGACCGGATAAGCGTCTGTGCTCTTGGCTAGGGCTAGGCACGAGAGTGGCAATGTTCCAAGCTTTGTTGTTCGAACTTGGAAACCCTCTGAGATTGAATAAACCTGTCATTTTACACAACATTAAAATTTGGCGCAATGTAGAAGAAATAGACAGGAAGCATGAGTTTCTGTAAATTAACTTCGGTCTATTAAATGATTAGCATTCTCCTTATTGACAAAGTTGTTGCTCCAAGGGAATCAAATGAGACAGAATTACACAAATGGGTAAGCATATGGAGGCGAAAATGTGAGAGAAGCCCACCTTTATGAAACCATCCTTGTCCACAGAATACATGGTAACAAATCCCGCAGCATTTTCCTCTGAAAGGATACAGGCATTCACAGGACTCCGATGCAATTTTAGACATTGAGGTTCAGAAAGTCTCTGGCGAAACATAGAATGCCACGCCATTGTTTTCTGATCGTTCTCTTCTTGGGGAGTCGCACCCGCCTGTAGATCATCTCTTTCTAGATTACTGGACTCCAAACTGTCACTCTGCTGAATCACGCTGGTCTCCGAGCTATTCCGGAGGTGTGACTTTCGTAATTTACTGGGCAAAACCATTTCTACATCTTTAACAACATCAAACGGGTCGTTGGATTCAGAAAAGTCTAAGCCTGAGGAAGAGACCGCAGACCCACTGTGCCAATCATAGATACCCTCAATTTCTCTCTCCGGTCGTTCATCATTATGACTTTTACCCAGAGGATCATCTTCCAACTCACTGTCGCTAGACATTGACTGAGCTTTTGTTGGCATAGGAGTTCCAGCTCTCATCTTTCTAGGAGCTCTACCCAGTGCTTCAGGTAAGGCTTCGGTTGTAACATCATTATCTTGAAATCTGACAGATATAGGTGGAACAAGGGTGGTTTCAGTAGCAGGGATCTCTGGAGGCGGAGAGGCAAGATTCATGATACGGGACACAAATTCCATGCTAAGTCCTCGAAAGCCTTCTGATTTGGCGCTGTAGTTTGAAAGGGTGTCACTGTCGACAATCGTTGATTTCCTTTTCAGTAACCTGGGAGGATGAGGACTACTGAAGAGCTGCCGTGGTGCTTGGCCAAACTCGTTAATCTGAACACAGAAGAAGTCGTGCAAATATTCTACATCAAACAAATTTGCTCAAAATCTTGCTGATCGATTTGAAACGCATGGTTGCTGGCCTCTAAGAAATAAATACAGACAAAGCTATTATTGTTTTCATCAAGAGTAATGTCCTGATGCAACCTATGAGAAAAGAAGAAGGATAAGATCTTTATAAAAACTCAAGAAGTTAAACGAAACACAGGCATCTAATTATAATAAGTGAATTTGTTATGACACGCAAGGGTTCCCATATTGACGTAGGTCAACTTTAAATCAATCTCAAGTATTTGCACCACCTTCCAGGGAGCATTTTGTTGGCTTGGGGGATATTCATTATCGAGAAAGGGCTAGTACAAACAATAAGCAGATGATACCTGAGCTTCAAGACCTGCACGCTCGACTGGATCGTCAATATTATCGAGATCAACAGCTCCTTCATAAGTTAGTGGATGGTATAGGTTATTTGCAGCCAAAGCAGCCTGCAAACAGGAATTCAGACCTTAATATAAGATAGTAACATAACATATTCACATTAATATTCACATTAAAATAATAACTAAATTGGATGGATACTGAGAACAGCGTGACGTGCACAAAGAGGACAATGAGATTCAAAGCCATCGAAACAAATGAATATAAGTCGTACTGATTCCAAGTAGAAAAGAAATTTGAGATCTCGAACCTCGTCTCGTTGCTTGTAACCAAATATCAGATCTATCCAGGCGTGCAGCCGCATCGACACATGCTGACTCTCTAATGCTTGCCGATTCTTGGAAATGAAATCATCGGGGTCTTTGGCCCTGAAAAAATAATCTCCTTGGGGAGCTTAGGATAAGCTCCAGCTGACTGATCCATATTCCCTACGTTTCTTCCTTGAGTATCAATCAACATTCATATGAACAGAAACTTCCGATAAACTCCTACATAATGGAGTCGAAGGAGGGGTACTTTACCACGGAGGCAACTTGACATCACCCACAGGGTCTCCATTTTGACGAACACCCAAGTTCAAACCTTCTCTGCAGGTTGGAGCCTCGCACAATATCAGTTAAAATCCCATATGCTTTCAAATCGAACTATCTTACTAGGTTCTTAAGAAGAAGAAAGCGTATTCAATCACTCTGTTCAACGAGAAAACATGAAAGACTTGGAAATAGTGAACAACATTAATCTCTAAGAAATAAACTTCAACTACGGACCTCTTTACTAGGAAGTCAGAAGGGGGAGCATAAAATTCGGGAATCAGCTCTTTCAAGTCGGCTGGATTGTTGAGTACACTTTCCCAAGAATCTGCTACACTTACGAAGAGACGATCAGGAGCATCGAACCTGCCATTCTGTCATCCATCTCTTCGAAGTCAGCATAACCTCACATTCAAGAAACAACAGACTTCACAATGTTAGAAACAGGAAGAGGGTCAAGTCACTACTATCGAAACTTTCATATCCTTTCACAAAATAAGCATAAATTTTCGCCCTGAGTAGATTGAAACATAAACCTCCAACCCTAAACCTAAGCATACTTGAACCATGAGAATGACGAGAATCAGGTCCAAAAGTCTCGTAAAAAATAAACAACCATCAGGTATTCTTCACGCACAGTTAGACACGCACAGCCCCCATGAATACGTATAAAATGATATGATGAAAATTGAAGCATTTACCTGAAGGCGAAGCATGTGAGCTGGTGCAGCTCGAACAAGCCAGTAAAGGACATACCTATCAAGTCACATTGACATCCGTGTCTCAGCAATTCCTAAAAAATCTCTCAAAGAATGTACAACGAGTGCAATGAAAGTTAGTCTTTAGTTCCTTCTTTATTAACACTTCACTGGATGTCAACGAACACATTGAAGCTGCTCCAATGATGACATAGACAGTAGCTTACCCAGGAGTCGAGTAATGAGTTCCATATAGGAACGGAGCACTAGAATCATCTTCCTGCGGCATCTACATTGAGGTTCACCACCCAAACCATGTATGACAGGTTAAAATGATCTTCAAAGAAAATAACACATCCTCATACGATTGATTGATTAAAGTCAGATATACACTACAAGAAACCATTCCGTCATTCGTGTATTCATTTATCTCATTTATTCTTTCATTTAACCATAGAACTGTCAAATTTGGGGCACGGGAAGCCATGCAGATCTATCTATCGAATATAGTACATACCTGCGAGAAGCGCTCCAAAAAGACATTCAGGCGTGCAGGGTTAAGTGCTCCTATTGGCTGTCAATATACAGTCAACAAGATGAGCTTTCAGTGGGTGAAGAATGCACATACACTGGAAAGACGAGAGTTTGCTAGCAGAAAAACGTCCAAAAAATTCCGAAGTAAGGGTAAAAGTATACACCTTAGACAGGTCACGATACACACTTGGATCTGTGAGGTCTAATTTGGGACTTTTATAGTCACATATCACCCATGGCATAACTGGCCATTGAGTGAGATCGCAGAAGCTACGCCCGGCTGCCAAATTGAGATACATCAAGTAGTCGTAATTTGACACAAGCTTTTCCTGAAGAAAACGAATAAGATAGTACATCCCAAAGTATATATCGATCAATAACTGCAAATATAGATGGTGACTCCAGAATCGTCGAAAATTTGTTAAGTGGACCAAGGATTCCTAGATCCTTGAGAGTAAACCGAGCGACTTCCTATCTTCAACCACAGAGTATGAAGAGGTGATACACAAAACTGCCAACAGTTGATCAAAGATCTATAACCTTACTTGAAAGCCAAAGCAGAACGGACAGAAATATATGGCCCTCTAATTAGGTTCACTATCGGAAAAAAGGGCAGCAGAGGGAATAAGATTAAAGGGAGGCTTCGACCTGCCAGGCTGTAGTAACTCTCATAAGCCAGGAGCTGTCAGCTTCAAGGAGAGATCCAGCAGCCGCAGCAGCACCTGATTGACCCTGTTATAGAGGAGCCCCATCAGTTCAACCATTCATGATCCTGGCCAGCAGCAGCTTTCCAATTTAAATAAGATATTTACTCTATTGTAGCACCTCTTCGCATAGCGTGCGGTACATAAACACTGAGGTATATTTCTCTTCTTCCCTAACCACAATTGATGACATCATACCTTCCGTGGAGAATAATTGTTGTGTCAATATTGTGAGTATCAGCTACATAGTCTCTTATCCTAAATCGAGATAAGAATCTGAATTTTTTTCTAAAAAGTCAGATTGATTATAGCAAACGGATGTCTGAAAGAATAGACAACAGTGCGACACTAAATGAAGACCCCTCGTATCATGGTACGGAGTTGTTGCCGGTCTGTACCTACATCGTCAGATTTCTGAGTGCAGATGGGAAAGTAACGAAGTGCCTATCATAAAGCTTCAACAGGAAACGACAACTATACCCATTTTCGACGTTAGTCTCACACACCCTGCAAACCAGCCGGATAGGAAAGAAGTGATTACCCCTAGTTGTTCGAGCAGCATTGAAGCAACCTGATCACGTAGTTTAAGATCACGAAAGGTGAAAAAAGCACTGGCGCCCTCAGCAACTCCACCACCAGAGCCAACCCCCGATACAGGGTCAGCCTTGAAAAATATTTCCATTCCAATAGGTCGAAGAGAATGCCGCCGGCGTGCTACAGCTATAACTTCGCTGTAAGGTTGTGATCGGACTGGATTGTCATTGTTTAGATTATGCAGTGGCTGCAGTCAAAATGGTGAAGCAAGACAAGGTATTGAGGTACATTGATAGCCCAATACTATATTCTTAAAATGACATGAATGGTAACCATCTTAATATTGCCATCCAAGATGATTTTGAGTCTTTTCTTGAACCTAGAAACTAAATGAACACATTGTCGATTAGAGCTTCTTCATCCTAGTCAAATCAAAGCATCTGGATTTTTACCTGAAAGTAGATTCGGGCTTGTGTTAGCACTACGCGACCAGGTTCTCGAACCAAAGGAGTCACCTGCCAAAACACCAGAAGAACGACGGATCAGAGGTAAGAACTTGCTCTAACCAAAAGCAACCAACTAAAGCCCAGAGTGAAAGCAAGAGATATGGAATAAAACAAGACAAGATACAAATCAGTAGATAATGTAGAACTCTAGCGTGCAGACCAGAATAAGGCCATAAAGCCTTGCTGGTACTATATAGGTAATAACCGCATTAATGGATGCAAAATGGTCTATTAATGGTCTAAAGGCCCAACAGTAAACCTTTAGTCAAAAGTATGTACCTGGGCAGCTGGGCAATCAAGTAAGACATGCTCGTTGAGATCCACAAGACGACTTATGTCAAACTGTGCTTTAGCTTCTCTTTGCGCTGCTGCATTTTGTAATATCATATCCCTTTCAGCAAAAGGTAGCGCATTTATGGATAACAATGACTGAGCTTGATGTAAAAACTGCAACATGAAACACAAAAACTCACTTTAGATCAGAACCAATTAACGTTTTCTGGCGGTCACTCAGTAAAATCTCTCCCCAATGCACAGAACACTTAAAAAATTGCAGTCCAGCTTCCCAAACACTTGTGTACCTGTTGAACAGGAGAAAACTCCAAAGTGAACCACCAGATGCTATCCTTCTTCTCGAACACATATGGGGCGTCAATATCATCCTCTTTCATTCTAACAAGCATGCTGGTGTCCACCATGAAGCCTTCCTGCCGATTCTTCCATTTGCTGGTTGGAGCGGAAGACACTGGTGAGGGTTCTAAGAGCTGCTCAATCTTTCTAATCTTTGATAAAGGGAACATGAGAATAGGAGCCTTGATATAATCAGGCTCAAAAAAAATAGCTCGTGCACAAAGCCGTATGCGACCCTTCAATCTTCTCTGCTGGGAGGGCTGCAACATTAAAAGAAAATGGGATAATGACAGAAAAATTAGGTCCATGTGGATATCTATTCTAATGTTATCCCTCAGATAGAACAAGAATAAATCAAAGGAGCTTGTAAAGGAGAGTGATTGATAGTAAAATTTAAATTAATTGTAGTTGATCACAAATCCAACTGCTTAAAGGAAATCAATGTAGCACTCCTGAGAATGTACCTTCTGTGCACCAGGCCCGACCAACCCAGGCCGACATGAACCTATCCAATCCTGAATATAGTGATCTCCATCCTCCAAAAGAAGATAAGCGAACCGCTTAACAGATTTCCTTGTCGTATCTGTCCACATTTTAAAATCACAATGTCTACTGCCCGACAATCTGTTTAATATGATGTAATACAACTGCCTTTCAGCATTCTAATTCACATAAGTGCACTGTTACAATAGGTCTTGACAGTCTTATGAACAAGTGTAAGGACAAGTCACTTCGAGGCTGTCTCAATATATTCATATACAATACTTCCTGCACACAAGAGATTCAAATTTAGAAACTGCTCATTCACGTCACTTAAAGAAGCTAAATTCAAATATTGTATAAGCAATGTGGATCTTATTGAAATCTGATAAACATCCCTCCATGACGTCAACCCTAAGTTCAGGTAGCCTCATGGAGAGCATACACATAAAGCACCAGGATCCAACAAGACAACAAGATCCAAGCAGAAGGATGCTTCTACAAGCTCAGTTCTCTACCAAGAGAACACAAAGTATTGCACATAGGAACTACACCTGAGAAAGGCACCAAAAACAGAATGCAAGCTGGAGTGTAATCGAGCGCGAATAATCGCGTCTAGTTACGACTAAAGCCAAATGTGCATCGATTGATCTATCAACGTAATGAAAAACTGCACAACCACACCGATTCACTACTGAAAAGTACTTAGCAACACAGAATTCGAATCTAAAATCAGAAAAGGAATTAAATTCAAACCCCGCCACTCCACCTCCTCCCAATGCATCACCTAATCACGAATTACTTTTCTTCACTACACTCGAATCAATAAATGCTGGATCAGACCAAATCAAAATAGCCACTCATCAAAACTTTCTCGCAGAAGAACTATCGTGAGCTCCACACGCCACACCTAGCAACCGAGGAAGAGAATGCCGCTCTTCTGACCTTCAAAATTCCCGTATTCAAAAACTGAATAAAGGAAAAATAATTCCTAAAACTCTGTGAGCAACAGGAACAAACCCTGAAGGAGCTGTCGCTTCCGAAGCTGCGTTCGTAATCGCCAAATTTGGATTTTCTGCCGATCTTTCCTTGCAAACGAGAGAGAGATGAAGCTTAAGAGTACTTGCGGAGCTGAAGCTATATGACGGAATCCTTAACCGTGGTTAGGACTCGTGATCGCGGTTGGTTACCGTAAATGAGAACCCGCGGGCAAGAGGGCAGGAGTAAATTTGTCAAAGATTCTCCGTCCATCTCTTTGAGGAATGAATATGATTCTGTTCGTTCGAGACTTCGTCAGCTATCGCACTTATCGAGTCCCGGGATTAACTTAGTAACTGACTAAGAGCATCCCCACCAACGTGTTCTGTATCCCTAAAAATTTAGGGAGAGGACCTCAGATGGGGATGGGGATACAGAAGCTTGCGCGCACCGGTCTCGAAACAAGATCTCTACCCCAAATTTATAGAGAACTCGGTAAAAGTTGGGCCCAATTCCCTATATTGGAGCTCATATAGAGAACTCGCGAGGTCTCATCCCTATAAAGTCAAGGTTGACTAGTTTGAGGTCCCAAGTTTGGGGATAGAGAACACGTTGGTGGGGATGCTCTAAGGTAGGTGACTTGAATTGCGACCCGCTTCTTGGAACCGTCCCTATAGGAGGCTCTGAAATGGACACTAAGCAATTCTGAAATGGACACTAAGCAGTTTCGAAATGGGTTTTTGATAATGTGAGAGCTTAATAAGGTTTTTTAGATGTTGGTTTATACTTTACATATGGTGTAATAAGAGCCAGGGTGGGTCGATTTTGAACTGAGAGTGGATACAAGACATGTGTTCGCTTCATTTTTGCAAGAAACAAATTTATGGCTGAACATCCTTTCACTAAAATGATTCTCAGTCACTCATTAATTCTTGGATTGATATGAAATTTTAGCCACACAAACTAGACTATTAGGTGCAACTTTTACAACAAAAAATATTGAAAACGGACCTTGTATGAAGAAGTTATAAGCCGCCGAAGTTCACTGTGATCGAAGAATGTCGGGATTTAGAACTTCGAATTGCTCCCAAACATTCAAAACAACTTGAATTAACATGAAAATTTTACCACAATAACTAGACCTCAAGGAGAACATAACCCAACAAATTTTACTGAAAACAAACTTATAATGAAGGAGATAGAAGCCCCCGAAGCTGCAGCGAGCAAATGCAGTTTGGTGAACTTAAATTGAACTTGTGAACTTCGATTGGCTCCCAAAAAATCATTATAACTCGGATTGATCTGAAAATTTTATCTCACAAACTAGAAGAGAGAGCGCAAATTTTACAACAACTTTTATTGAATTTGGAAATTGGATGCAAAAGTTAGAGCACTTTGAATTGGACTTGAAAGTATGTGAAGACAATATTGGTTTCTTGGCTTCAGTTTAGTGAAGGTCACATTTAGGAACCTTAAGTATTACTTGTTCAATGCTTCATTGCTTGTTTTTGGTCACAATATATGTTTTTTCAGACCGCGCGTGTGTGGGTTTTGCAAGGCCTAGGATCACAAATAGGTGCCTATGGCAGAATTGTTTGGAAATTCATAAGTAATTCATAAATGCTCAGAAAAATATGAAACCACTTGGGTTGCATCCCGCATCAACTTCTTTTCAAGTGAAAAATAAGTGAAAATATTTTTAAGCATCTGAAAACCATCAAAATGACCCAACAGCTGGTAAACTAACGGTTTATGAGCACACTACCTTATTCCGTATAAGTTAGTCAAGTCCGTTATGACTAAAGTGATGAGCTGTGGCAGAATCCTTAACTGAATCATGGTTAGGTCTCGTGATCGTGGTTAGACCATTGGTTACCAGAAACGGGCAGGAGTAAATTTGATCAAGTGTGAACTTTCGTTCTTGGTTCTTCGTCTCTTTGAGGGACGAATGTGCTTCCGTTCGTTCAAACTTCGAGGAATATCAGTCCATTCGGATGAGGATTCGATAATTTCGTTGTGAGGCCATTTGGGGACATTGAGGACGGACGGACAGTATGGATTTTATCTTGAATATTCCAAGGTAGTAAAATTTTGGTTTGATGAAGTATATTCCCATGAGTATGTAAATAAAATTGTGGATTTAAAATATGTAAATTTCTATTCTGAAAAAATTCTAGGTAATCATTTAAGTTGGTTATTGTAAATGAAAGAAATCATTTACCAATTATTACCCACAGGAAGGAAATCTTTCAAAATTGGAGAATATATTGCAAAATATTTCTATTTTTTTCCTCTAAATTTTCTTATTGTGGGAAAAAAATGTTTTGTTGGTTGGTCAATTGTCTCTCGAGAAATAGATAGGTAAGATAACTACACCTAAAATCATGTGAATAAGCATTTCAACATGGTTCTTGTCAATTTGGTCTAGCTTGTGTGTGAAATACAATTCTAAATTCTCTTAGCATGTTTTTTTGGACACTTTATGAATACACTATGAATTTTCAAAAACTTGACTATTGATGTGCTAAGCACTCAAATTTATAGAGTATACATTTTAGGCAAGAATATAGATGGATCAATAATGGTAGGAGGGTTGAACTTAGGAGTATTTACCTTATTTATAGTGTGCACTAATTTGTGGACTGAATGGTATAGTTGTAAAATTATTGTGATCATGAACAATGCAAGTAAAGTAGAGACACCCAATGTCGCTACCTTCTCTTCAACCTCATCTATCTATGAGATGGCTCAAAAAGAATATAGAAAGATGAAAAAAGAAACATTCACATCCTCGAAAACCACCACATTTGATCTTTCAACATCAACCTATGGGAGTTGAAGCATCTTTTGCTTCAAGGGTGGTGGTTTGAAGGTGAGTCTAGTGGAATAAGTAGCCCCCCTATGCTTTCAACTTTGAAAATTAGCAAAATACTATTCCAAGTGTCAAAAAATTACAACACGACTTGGATTGGATTTTTCTTGAGGTCACTAACAAATACATCAAGTCTTTAGGACTTTAAAGATGTTAGAACCATGCAACTTAGATCTTCAATACTATGTTTCACTAGGATCTAATGATGGAATTTGTCAAAGGGTCTTCAAATTGTTTGGTGGTTGCTTGTTTGGTTTAGTTAACTATGCAAGGACATTGTGGACCAAAATGGTCTAATGGATGATTGGGAATCCTCTTATATAAGACATAAGTGCATATTTTCATCCTTGAATTTTTTTGTGAAAAAGGAAGGTCTTGTACTATAGTTTAATCTCTAAAGAGTGCTTTTGAAGTTTTTTCAATGGATGATTTCCACAATGAACAACTTGTCTTTGCAAGGTTAATTAGTTTAACACTTGAAGGACATGCCCCCATAAAAATACCCAAATTATTAGACTAATTAAGTGCATTTTTTGTTTCTACAATGGACAATGAAGTCATCCATTGGAAAATTTTGTTCTTTAGCGTCCTTCAAGGGTTAAGTTTATATTGAAGGCAAGCAAGGTCAAAATTCAAAAATAAGACCTAGAATTTTTTAAACTTTCTATTTACACAATTACACTTACACACAAAAGTTCATGTAGAAAGTGAAGTTCTCTATGGATGCCATTTGAATTCTTATAATTAATAGTTTATATACATATGTTAATCAAATGATTGAATTGGAATTGTTTGTAATTTGGTATACTCTCTCTATTATACTAAAAAAATCCAAAAACCTTTCCTATGAGGGAATAACTATATTTTTAGTCTTTGTATCAGTGATACATACTTTCAAGAACTAGTAACCCATCTCCTATATTTATGCAAAATCTTTAGCTTAGGCGCCATTGTTCAAGTCCACTAAATCTACGGGAAAAGTATCATATTTGAGCATTATTGTTTGTAAATGCTACCAACTCATCATTCTTGATGATTTAAAGGTTGGTGGCAACAATGGAATTGTAGAAATATATGCTCCCAACCTAAATACTGCAAAAAAAACACTTGGCTCCCTTTATGAACAAATTTGCATAGCACTAAAGTAGTCACCGAATCCATAGTCAACACAATTGTTTGAAGAAGAAACAAGTACAAAGTGCCTCATAGGGCAAGACCAAGCTTGATAGGAGAGGAATACTCCGACGAAGTCATTCAATATGGTCAACATTTACTCAATGGTCAAAATGAGTAAGCGGAGTTTTTTAGTGGGAGAAAAATTGTGCTTGGTTTGGAGGTTTTTAGTGAGATAGAGGGAGTATTCATTTCCAAGTAATCTTTTTTACATGTGTACTCTCTATGTGGGCCTAGGCTTATCATGGCAACTATCATTGACCCTTGGAATAGAGGCTACACTCAACCATAAAAAAAGGTTATCTTTGCAGGGTGAATGCATGGTTGGGTGGCTCACTTTTTGTGTCACAGGGCTATTTTCAGGGGATACTTGTATGTAATGATGAAATAGACATAGTTAACTCACTTTATTGAATGCAAAATTTTGTGTATAGATAGGTAACTTTATTATGTTGAAGATTGTGCTTGATTTTTCTAAAGTTCATCTTAAATTTTAGTAGTTATGGACTTTTGAAGAATGGTTTTTGTGACATACACCTGTGTACAAAATCTTATTTGGGAGTTTTTTATAAAGAAAAAGAACATATTTTTCAAATACCAACTTACCATGTGTTGTATTTTAGGTTTAGAAGCCTAGAATTCAATCCCTTTTAAGTAAAATCATTTGTAGAAGTGTACTTATGGACTTTTAAAGTGTTTGATTTTAGCCTCTTTTTCCAAAGTTCATATAAAGGTCAAAAAAAGGTGTTTTTTTATTTTTGTTTTAAGAACCCTGTGTAACTAGAAAATCTCTAGGTGGGCTTGATGTTGAAAATTGAGTGGATGAACTTGCCAATGTATGAACATCCACTAACTCATTTTTTGTACTAAAAAACCTATCAATATATGAACTCCTAGTGTCACCTAGTGAGCCACCCAACCATGCATTCACCCTGCACTACTAGACAAAAGGGCACATTGATCACAAAAGAACACATGTAGAAAATATTGTCTCATAAGCTCCCAATCTAAGGTAGAAAGTAGATTTATGTTAGGGGTGATTGCAAGAAAGACCGGTCCTATTTGGCGTCACAATTGAAGTGACTAAGTTGCCATCAATTGTAACTTTTGGAAAATGAAGTTGATGGACTTGAAATTTTTATTGAAAATGGATAACTAAGATTCATTATTTTCCATAAATTTTGAAAAATAATTTTATAATAAAAATGTCAATTTAGCTAATTTGTCACACTTTGCGGTTTAGGGTTTTTTAGTACTGTGGAGCATCCAAAAATTATGATGTTCACTAGAATTTTTTGTAGGCTATTCCCAGACTAGATGAGCATGTGCCCACCAAAGGACATTCAAAAAAATACAATTCTTTGTCCTCAACATGCATGCAAATAGGGGTCCCTTGCGCATACTGCTCCAAACATTCATGATGGTTTCAACTTCTAATTTTTGGTGAAACATAATCACTATCAAGTCTTTACAAATGGCCAATTTTTAGTTTTTTTTATTCATGATTTTCTAATTATTATTAATTTATACTTAATTTTATCTACTTTCTGTGACAAATTGTCATTTTTTTCAAATAGTTTTGTTTCAATATTATTAAGTACTCAAAAGTACTATTGACCATTGATTTTTCAGATCAATGGCTGAGATTGCTTCGTTTTGTAGTATTGTAGTATTTATAGTACAGAGCGCAAAAAATCACAGTTTTGGCAGAACGCTACCAAAATTGTTTGGTCTTTCTTGCAATCACCCTTAGTATGCGCATTGCACTTCAAAACATAATTTTGTCCGTACATGTGTTTCCTTTGAGGTAGTAGGAAATCTTTGCGAAAATCTACACCATAAGATACATGATTCAACATATACTCAAAAGAATTGTCAATCTAAAAGTAGAATATATAACAAGACAATGATTGTTTATTAGTGGGATTGTATACTAATTTGTGGGTT
Source organism: Rhytidiadelphus loreus (assembly GCA_947034895.1). NCBI lineage: Eukaryota > Viridiplantae > Streptophyta > Bryopsida > Hypnales > Hylocomiaceae > Rhytidiadelphus > Rhytidiadelphus loreus. Next base: position 17,712,437 of record OX344764.1, on the reverse strand, counting down.
CAAGATTCCAAGCTCATTTAGGGTGTCTTAAGCTTTGAAAGGTTTTGTAATTAACTTATGCAATGCCAAAAATTCATATCTAGAGTGTATCCTTCTTTTGCAAAGTTGAGATTATTATTGATGTCAGCTTCTTTTAAGATTTTGAGAAGTGTTCCTTAGTAAAAAGAGATTTATCATCTATTCATACCTAGAGAATTAAGTTGACATTTGAACTTGAGAATACTGAAGTCAACTAGAGACCTAATTTGAAGATAAAATGATGGAAAAACACACTACAACAAAACAAGCATTTGATGACTACAATATATGATTGCAATGAGTTAGAAGATTCCTAAATATAACTCATGCAAGAATCATTGTAGATGATGCATGAGATGACTAGGTCTAGTTGTTATTTGCTAGTTGTTATTTGCTAGTTGTTTGAGATATTTTAAACATTATCTGACTATAAACAATCATATTTTGGCCAAGATGTATTTTGAACTATAACTCTTGAAGCGAGTTATATTTTGGATGACTATACCTAGTCTTATATCTTAGATTTGTGTGTGAGTTTTGTAACTAGGGTGAGTAAGGTCTATGATAACTTTAGTCACAAATTCTTGACACATTTTCCAAACATTCTAAACAAACATGACACATTGTAGTCATACATTAATATGGTTAAGCAATTGAACAGAAGACTCCATGTAGTTAAAAACAAGTACATACAACTTTAGAGATGTACTTGAAGATGTATAGGACACAATCATATTAGAAAAGGAAAATTTAAGAAGGAATGTGAATCACTTCAATGACATTTATTAGTCACTAATTCAAAACATATCATAGTAAGTCATTTTGTGAATGTATATACATGGAGTCTTTTGTTCAATTGCTAAACCATATTAATGTATGACTACACACGTTTGTAAGGCCTATATTCTTTACAATAATGTGAAAGAGTTCTATTGTATTGCAAGTAGCCTCCAACAACTTCATTTCAACTTCCAATGTTTGCATGAATAATCAAGATGTCAATTACAAGGATTGAATAATAAGACCCATCCTTCAAAGGTTTAGGATAACACAAAATATATAGTACAAATTAAAGTAAAAAACAACAACTCAACTATATCTCTAGGCATCACAAAAAACAAGAAAAAAGAATAATAATGATGATAAAGGGAACAACAGACAAAAGGAAGCAAATACTAATAGGTAACAAGAAACAAGAGGCAATAAAAAGTTAGAACGAGGAAGTATCAAGAAACAAGAAAAAAGAGGTAAAAGAAACGGAGGCAAAATCCTAAACTAATGGCTTGCCTACATTGGAGGGGCTGCTCTAAAAAGAAAAAAGGTGACTACTATAGAAATGTGACTACAAAATATGACTACAATAAAAATGTAACTAGCAAATATAATAAGACGTTCCTTAAACATGTTTCCTATCATTTTCCATGAAAGACTTTGGCGTTTTTGTAGGATGTACAATGTAAGTCAATCAAGTATAAGGCCAAAATATGATGGGCATTCATATTTGTTGTAGTAGCCTTCTCCAAGGTGTTGGCCTACAAGAATGTGACTGTTAGCAGTTCTGAGTCATTTCTATTCCCATTATTCAAGTCATAAAATACTCCATTTGTTGTAGTAACAACATATTGATGATTTGATCATAACTTGAATAGATAATAAGTTGAATGAGTCATAGAGATTTGACAACAAAGTCAAGCAAGGCAATGAAGGAAGAATTTGGGTTCAACTATTAGAAGAAATTTAGGCCTTCAAAAGGGCCTCTAGAATGGCCTTGATTGGAGACCTTAATTGGATTTAAATGCATACTTGTCAAGGAATGATATTTTTTCCCTATTTCCACCCATTTTTGACATCATGATGATTACAAAATTGCATACCTTTTATTGGGAAATAGGACATTAGGTACTTCTTGTCATTGAAATTCTAAGTACATTGAGGGAATACTTTATATATAAAGAAGGACAAATTTGGTACAACTAAATATGATGTTTCCACAATGAAATGCTTCCTATTGGACAATAAGACATTAGGTTCTTTTTGTGATTTGAGTCTTTAGTACTACTGGTATAAATGATTTTTTAATTTTAAGATCATAGATACTTGATGCTCATGATGTTTGTACAATGAAATGCCTCTTATTGGACAATAAGTCAGAGGTACTTTTTGTCATTGGAATACCTTGGTACTATAAGTGAACAAGAATAACAAAATTGAATGCCTTTAATTGAAAAATTAAGTCACTTGGTACTAAAAGTGAATTCTTTATTTTGACAAGTTTGTGGATACTTGATGAAATTCACACACTGTAGCGACACAATTATGTATATATATCTGTGTATTTAGGCTATCATCTCTAGCCTTCAATAAATAGCTTTGCATGTCAATTCTTAAGGGCCTGTTTGAAGGTTCAAAATTTGTCTAATGCTTGGGAAGCAAGATTTAGTTAGTTACCAAGGGGATTGTTAGCTTTTCATATCCACCAACATTCAATTCATTCATTTACTTGTTCAATTTTAATTCAATGTAATATTGGACAATCTATAAAGGTGCAACTAACATGAACAAAGCTTGTATAGTTGCATATTGAAAGCTTACAAACTGCCTTGTAAAGCCATTCAAAGATTTGTACACAAAATAGAATAAAATTGACTTTTTTTGTCTTGCATAATTATCACTCAATTCTTACCCAATCCCAATCAAGTGTACCAAATTTCAATTTCAAAAAATCAAAATTCTATTTTTGGTGAATTTTTTAGGTGAATTTTTTAAGTGAATTTTTCTAGTTATACATAATATTTTATTGAATACAATTGGTGATGAATTTTTAAAATTTTGATTGCATAGATACGTAGGGAACATCCATGTACACATCTTCCATATCACCCCCCCTTAAGTAACAAAAATAAGATCAATGAAGAGTTCAATGAAAAGTGTCATATGACCAAACTTTGAAGAAATATATATCTCTATATTTTAACTTGGTTTTGGCAAAGTAATTGTTCCATCACGCTCAAACCTATGAAATTAGTTATCATGTGAAGTTTAAATAAAAAAATCTAATTATAAAAAAAAGATATCTATTTTACAACATTTTAGGCATCGTCACTTGAATATGGAAATCTCTATAGAAGGAATTGTGAATCTTTTTTGGAGATGCCTGTTGAAAGGAAGAGGTGAGTATAGATGTTCCCTACAAATCTATGGAATCAAGTTAAAAAAATTCATCACCAATAGTTCTCAATAAAAAATAATGTATAACCATAAAAAAAGGAACTTTACAAATTCAGCAAAAATGGAGCTTTGTTTTTTGAAACTGAAATTTGGTGTGCTTGATTGGGATTGCATAAGGATGCAATGATAATTATGCTTACCAAAATATACCTATTATATTGCACATTGTACCAAGAAAAATGTGAAAGACTCAAATTGGCTGGTTGTACGCATTCAGTACCCGACTGTACCTTAGTGAACTTTTTCAGAGGGTGATTCACTGATCTATCCGATTAGCATGGGCACAAATTAGTGTCACGACCCAAAAAATCATGAGATGGAAGAATGTAGCATACCTTCTTATTTCAGCCTGGAACATATTAAGTTTCCACGATCTGGAATGACTGCCGTCTCGGCCAACAACAAAACTGCGAAGTAAAGGGCAAAGCTCTATAAGCATTGTAACGCTCCCGAGCTGATCCAAATACAATGTACTAAATACACACTAAATGTTGATGTTCCTCACAAGAGGGTTACACCCTTGTTGAAAATAAAGGGTAGACTCTCAAAGCATCACTAAACTAAGCCATAAATTCAATGCACCTAACAGGCCTCCCTCAGCCTATTGATGAGGAAGCCAGGAAGTAAATGTGGATCGGCAGCGTGCTACCAACTTACACTTTGAAGATACCATAATCTACAGGAAGGGAAAGAATGTCAAAACTTGTGCGAACTATCAATTCTAAAATCCTCAATACTTATTTTGAGTGTGGTAGTTACCACCGCGCCCCCTGTCTTGAGGGCCTCTGCCTCTGTTATCGAGGGAAGAATAGCTATTCGACAAAGAGACTGGATTTTGTACACCTCTTTGATAACTTTGTTGTCCAGGAGCTTGAGCTGAGCCGTGACCTCTGTAACCCCAACTCTGTAGTGCCTCTGAAGTCCCAGGTAGAAGAGGAATAGGGGCTACTTGAGGATATCCTCCTTGTTGTACAACTACTCCTGGCTGCAATAGTCCAGGACCACCAACAGGCGGAACCCCACCAGGAGGAAGAGCTTGATGTGATTGAGGTACATAGAACCCATTAACAGGGGGGTATTGCTGCTGAATATAAGGTGAGCTAGATAGTAGACCTCTAGAATGATAACCTGCCCTATCATTATAATGAGAGCTCTCACGGGGTGCGTGGCCTCCAGGTTGCCTAGGGCTACCGTTATAATGATTACTTTGATAGCCTTGCTCATATGGACCTCTCCCATATGCTTGTGGAGGACCATTCAGAATTCCTGATCTGCCTCCGCTGGCAGAAACACCTTGATATTGATTTGGATACTGATCGCTAATACCATTGTACTGGTTACGTTGCGAGTGACTGTAGGGTAAGCTATTGGCAACGAGCCGATTGCCAGCTTCACCAATCGAGGGGCCCTGCCTTTGTTGTCTGGTGAGCAAAAGAGAAGTTATCAAATAGAGATCGAGCGGGCCACATAGCAATAATAGTAATTCCAAGGAGACGTGCAAACGCTGACAATGCAAATCACTATCAAGGTAATAAAGAATTGTGGAAAGACCATACTAACCTATCATATCCCTGTTGCCTATCTCCGCCATGATGTCTGTCATATCCTTGTTGCCCGTCTCCACCATGATTTCTATCGTATCCTTGTTGCCTGTCTCCACCACGATTTCTATCATATCCTTGTTGCCTGTCTCCACCGTAGTTCCTATGTCCTTGTCCATTGTCTTCATGCCACAAAGGTTGCATCTTTACATCCTGTTCAGATATGGTCTGCATTCCAAGTCACACTAGAACTTAGAAGTGTCCAAGAAATGCCACCACAAAGGTGTACTCAATGTAAGTTAGTCGGTCCCTAACCACTACAACAATAATGTCACCACCAGGTCCGACCTGACCTTAGAGGAAACCGAAAAAAATGAAAACCTCGGTAAGGGGAAAATATTGGACAGACTTACCTTCTTTGGCACAGTCACATCAGGTAGGGGCTGGCAAATATGTTGATGGTACGGTGGATTCTTGAAGATTAACGATCTGCACTTTCATACTCTAATAAGTTAGAACCATGTATTGGAAGAACCTACCGCAGCCCAATTACTCTGATTCTGATTCATAAGAAAATTACAACCATGAAACAGAGACTAAAATTCTACGGCAATTAATGAAAGCTGCACATAAGCTGAGTTTCAATAACCCAACGATATTTGAACATATGATATTGAATCAGCTTTGAGGGATCATGAATGGCTGTGCTTACAAAACTTGGTTGCTTGTAATGTTGGGCATGCCATCTACTGGCGACGTGAACATGGCCGGACAAGCTTCGCCTTCACATAAATGCATACGCCCATTCATGCCTCCACTGCACAAGGAAAGTCAAAATCAAATTACAATCAATAAGGTGCCGGAATAAAGCATGCTGAGCAAGAAACGAATACAAATGATTGAGCAAATGATCTTCACCCAAACATAAACGTGCATAAACCAGTATCTACAAACAGAATTTATACTCCGAGAATCTGTGTCGTGAGTTCATACCTGGCCGTGGGATCAATATCCTCCTCCACATCAGAACGCTCTGGTCCAGTCAGATCCGCATACTTGTCATAGAATGAGAAAACAGAGGGTGCTATAGTGTGGCTGCAAGATATGAATAATAAGTCGGCTAGCTCAGAGTTTCGCCGCTTTTCTTCCTCCTATTTACCAATACAAGCGTTAGCGTTAAGATTCTCAGACCACTCAAAAAGGGTTCAATAAACTCTACAATGTATTTCGGTAAATGTAGAAAAACCCAAGACGATGTAAATAGAGACAACTTAGAATCAACATTGAATCTATGCTGATTACACGAAAAGAAAAGGCTACAACAACTTCACAAACTTACGGTAAGAGTCCCTTCCACATTCTTTATCTCTGCCAAAAGGCGACCTTCATCAATGAATGGCAATTTGGCGATACCCTATCACAATGATCAGAAAATGTCAGTAACCTCAGCTTTATAAATGATCTGAAAAAAGAATACAGCACTTTGCTTCGCTATTAGAGACAGATAACTGAAGTAGATTATACCTGCCACGAGAAACGCTTCCCATTCATATCAACCACAAAATCTGCAGGAAGCAAGTTGGACTTGAACTCATTACATACGAAGTGGACTCGATCACGGCCACATAAAAAAGGACACGAAAATATCTATTAGGGCTAACCAACTACTCTATAAAACATGCCCTGATAGGCATCATAAAGTACTACACGTTCCAGTAACTGGTGAGGTCTAGTCACCAAAGATATTCGAAATGAGTCTCCATGGACGTGAAACACCAACTTTTCAAACTACTGATGACAATTAAGAGCAACTTACTAAATTGATAGTAGATCTCCATACGAAATCTTTGACATATGAGAAAAACAAATAATTAAACCATGAGCAGAAAAGTACCTCCCGGGTAGAAGTCAATAATAGGTGAATCTGGATCAGTCATCAACGCCCTGTAATGCTCTGGAAGAGCCTTCGAACTGTGTAATCCAGAGACAGTAGTGAAAACATGAGTAAATCGACGCTGAGAATTATTGAAAATTGTGAGCACAAATGAAAAAATACAAACATTATAACTAACTATGAAAATCTTGGAGCAAACCATCTATCATGATTATGATGACAACCGACTTCACTAAAATGAACCAACGTTAGGTCTAACATAATAAAGTGGAACTCACAAAGCTTTAGGACTTGGACGTACATGCAAAGTGATCTATATCTCACGAGATGTTAGTTGTAGCCCAAACTTAGCCTGCATTAAGATTTTACGAAAACATTCATTGCTAAAAGCAGAAAGCGAATTTCCTTCTAATACAATGTTGATTATCAGCACATCAACTCAATGGTGAGAAACAATAATAAACCAAAATCCTAAATGCTGAAGCACGACTGGAATCCATAGAAATATGTACCAAATACATACATCAGAAGCTAAATGACCAAGTTCAGACACAGTGAACAAACCTAGCAGCAGGTAGAACTCCCATGAGCTGGTCAAAAGGTTTGAATGGTTGTCCAGGGAAAAATGTTATCTCCATCTGGTCCAGCTCTGTTAGATCGGACGCAAACGGAGCATAATGATATGGGTAGTACCTATTGATATGCATCAAGAATGTAATATAATTATACATTTGGTTACAAAATTGATTAAGAAATTGCTGACTGAAATCAAACCAGGAAAGAAAAAAAATATCCACCATGTTAACTAGATGCCACCAGCACACAACTTAGGAAAGAAGGCCCTGATGTAGTTCACCCTTATTAAATAACAAGAGCTGAAACATAATTGGTAACTCTTAACAAGCGCTTAAATTATGTTCTAAACAGGCAACATCATATCCTACTTATAAAATAAATTATTAGCACAACATTAAGCAATACCGAGAAAAGGAGAGGGGTAAAACCTGCCTTGCCACAGGATTGAATGCTAATTTTCTTTGATAAGGATAAACAGTGGAGAAGAAGTAGTACAAAAACTCACAGAAACAAAATATGGAAAGAAATCTTACCAATTCCATGAGCAGACGCCTTGATAATAATACCGCATCACCCAGCATAAGCCCTCTGCAAACTTCAACGCCTACAAGGCAGAAAGATAAAGATCAACCACTCCTGCTTAACAAGTTTGAGATTGTTCCTGAATAGCTAAACAGACGGCATAGATTATAGTGGGGATCATTATATAAGGCCATCCTATAAAGACTTAGTAAAACATTCAATTCAATTCACATAACTTCAACTGACTTCCCGTGGACATTACTTCTCTGATATGAGTGATAAGCATATGGATTGTGCTCATAATCACACCTGATACCTAATCTAAGGAATTATCAAAAAAAATTGACTGCATATCAGTCATTCTAGACACAATTTTTACCAGACAAAATAATCATAGCCAACATACCACATCCCTCCGGACGGCATCCATCTCTTCTGCAGTTTTACACTCAAATTTTTCCTGGTAATACCGCTCCTTCCATCCAGGCTCGCCCAATCTCACAGAATCCTCTAGTTCGCCACCACCACTCAGCACATCTGCTTTATCTCGTAGCACTGTTTTCAGCTTTATCTTCAGATTCTCAGCATTATCGGCTTCATCCTGGCAAAGAATTCGAACAAAGCATCACGGCGCTATTTCAAGGTAAGTACAGTACCTCGTAACCAATACAGATACAACTACTGTTCGAATCAATTGCACTGGTGACCTGAACAAACGTAAAACTCAAGTGAAAACGAACTAACCAACCATATAATATGGTAAAATAAAGATAAAAACGCATGTTACGGGCAAAAACATGTAAACAAATTCCAACAAATTCTAACCTATTTAACACCAAAATCTAACTTTAAATCATATCTGCATACTTGTTGCCCACTTACAACAGTAAACTTAGAAGCTTATGTGACAAATCTCAGGATCAAGTTGTCAAGTCAGTCAATCAAGTGACATTAAAGAAAGGCTTACCTCTTCTGAATTTCTCTCTAAGACCACCGGATCGTCCTTGTTTGCAACGACAGCAGAACTAATACTACTGTCTGCACCACTCACTCGTGTAAGCTTTGGTTCTGGGCCATCCTCTACACCATCCGGGAGATCACTTTTCACACTTGCTTGGTTCTTGTTTTTCTGAAGAGAAGCACGCAGCAGCTGAGCAGCCTGACGATTGTTGGTGCCAATAGCTGGTGGCGCGCTGGAGGGCCTTTGTTGAATGTGCAAAGGGGCTTGAGGAGCATTAGCAAGCCGTGCAGAATTGTTGCGCTCCACAGCATATAAAGTATCGGGCATCGTGGTAGGCTGCGCATCATCCCCTCTTCCGCGTTGTTGTCTCTGCTTGTTTTGTTGGTCTCTTTTACGCCTATCTGCTTGGCGCTACATGAACCGAATGTAAAATGTAAACATCCAGGGAGATAAAAGTGTGAAAAGTGATCTCGCAGCAAGCGATCAAGAACCCTGACCATATTACGTACCAGAGGAGCAGGGCAGACACTAGGACACAAATTATAACTGACCTAAACTTAAGCACTAACACATGCGTTATACATGCCTCGAGCATCTGAAACATCCTGCAAAGGGTAAAGGGTAAACAGCTAGACTGACTTAAAACAAGAATGTTCACCTGATGTATGCGAGCTCGCTTCTGAAAAATGGTATCCTCCATAGAACCAATGTAATGAATGAACTTCTCTACTCGTGCAAAATTCACCTGTGAAAGTAACTTAAAGAATATGAGCTTCTAATCAAGGTAAAAATATTCAAATCAGACAATCAATTGCCACAGGAAACACATGAATATGGTAAAAAACAACTCTTCAGTTTTCTGCGTCTGGAAACGTACCTCGCCATCGTTCGTGAGATAGCCGCCAAATGTCCTGAAATTTTTCTTGTAATTTGACATCAGCAAATTAATAGCACCCTGGGGACAAGCAAGAAATAAGGTAAAACACAAAATACAGAAATACAGACAGGCGCCATACAATAAGCATATAGTATATCAACATTCCTGTAGATGAAACAGACAGACTATTAATTATATTGCTTGTTACTCCGAAAGCTTATTACAAATATCTATCCTTGATCTTCCTAACAAGGGCACACCACATTACAGAACTCCGGAAGACTGCATCAGTAGATAAAGAGTCAGCAAATGGACAGCATACCTCTCTGATCTCCAGCGTCGGCATATGAGGAAGAAAATCGTTACCCACAAAAAAGCACATGAAGACGAAATCATCCACGAGACGTTCAAAATCTATCTCAAATGGTGGATTTTGTATTGCCAAATCGAACTCCAAATACTCTCGCAGAGTCCATATGTGCAAAAACTGAAACAAGACACAGCATAGAACACACTTGAAATTAGCACCACAAGTACACTAGGCTGTCAACTAGAAACTCGAACACGGATCTTAATGTCCTGTTAAACGGACTCAATTTTAAGAAAGATTATTGTCAACAATAGAACCTGATAAGGCTTCTTCGGATCTTCATCCTCGCCACCTTTTTCATCAAACTCGCCCCTCTTCCTCTTCACTTTCCCCTCACAAACTGCTGCAAGGTGACCAGCCTGTCCACACAAGAAACACTTGTCCTGTTGCCCTGGAGTGAACACGACCTGCAAATTATCCCCCAAGAAACTAGTTACTTCCACTGATTTTCTTAATATAAAACTTGAAACAACGAGTTCAGCAATAATCCCAAGTATAACATGACCTACACAATAATAGAACACAAATAGAGCCAGAACAAATAGTACCTCTCTTAAAATAGAAAAATGAAGTTCATGGGTGGCCAACGCTAACATAATCAGATCCGCATCCTGCAAAGCATGATAACGAGTATCAGAAACCAGAACATTCTTCAATTGCAAACACGATGCTTTTGGACAAGTAAATGCTTCTGAATAAGCAAGACTCAGCAAAAATGATATTAGCAACTGATCGCAATATTAATGCTCAATTACGGAGCACGTACCAAACCATATAGACAATGACGCGTATTAGGGTCATAACCGGGCAAATTCCTCTGAAGGCGAATGTAAGACATTATTTTGTGTTCTCCTTCCCCAGGAACATTTGAATCAGACAATATGACCTGTTTCAAGCATCCACTCATAACGTTAGGGAAAATCCCAACATCACTATGTAAAAGTAAGATCGTTATGGAGAAAAGTCAACAAAGTATGATATTCAACTTTGCCTATCGTAAGAGTATTGACTCTACAAAGACTGTGTGTGCACAACAGAAACAACATAATGAGCAAAATTATACAGTAACAGTTACGTGGAGAGCAAACTCTCACGAGCTCGAGCAACATTTCCTTCTATGCAGACCAAATGAACAAAAAGTCAAACAGATTGAAACATCATGTACCTTAACGTTCTGCCAACCAGCATCGTGGTTCAGGCGTAAGTGGGCGTAATATTGGAGGGCGGTTGCAACGGCTGCCATAAAGGGAGTCCCAGGCGTGATGACATTCGAATCAACCGTATCTTTCACGACCTTGGGCGCAATATTTCTTCCTTCAGCCTCGAATTCAGCTCTTAATCTTTCCTCTTCAGCTGCCTGCGGTACAAGATGAAAATCAATTCAATTACAGGAGAAATCCCATATGCCTTAAGATTGAAACGTAATGCTATCAGCTGTAGTATTGCAGAATACGGAAATAAACATCACTTCTCCAATAGTATGCCTTATGTTGTGTGTTAATATAACACCAGAGGTATGAAAACCAAACCTCGTCAGCAGCATCTTTTGCAGCTCTGAATCTTCTGGACCTTTGCTGATTCATCTTTGCTCTCGGGGCAACACCATCTTCAGATTAAAAAGAACACATCTTAATATTGGATAACCACACAACAGAAGAAGCGTCACCTCCAGCATTGACCTTTCACAACTTCTAACAATAACGAGTTACAAGCAAACCCCGAGCACAGTAAGACTCTGGAGGACAGCATTAGCTCTAGAAAAAATTTTGAAGCCCTCAATTGAGTAAGATAGACACACCGATTGCCAGGAACAGAACCTTCCTAGGTCTCACAATCGCAAAAATGCGATCAATGTAGTCGAACATGCACTGGAAAACTTCACTGTAGGTACTAGGTGATGGCTGCAAAACCAGGGGCAAACGGAAAATTTAAGAACAAAGCCAGAATCGATCGATGCCAAATTCTACAACAACAAGCGACGGATAACAAGAAGTTATTCAGATATCAAAAGTAAGACATTGTAATTGCAACTAAGGAAAGCTTTCCACCTAGAGTCCGGGCCTGAGGCCGATTGCAAAATTTCAGCCTTTTGTCCAATCACAAATGAGGATTTCGGGCCTCTTACACAACAAATTGGCCTGACCCCTAGGTGTACAGCGTCCCTAAATGCTTGTCAAAAAACAAGAGAGGAACCGGAAAAAAATTCTCGTCTCAGTCAAAGACATATTTAGGTCACTGTACATCGATTGCTGCTCAAAAATAAAACATACCCTATCCTCGGGATGGAAACAAGGATGGATGATCCCGTTCATATCCAAATACAAATTGTCGTACTCCAATTGATTAGGGTTAGGCTTCGTTGTGTCAATAGGAACCGTAACATCCCCGATCACTTGCGCCTCTTCTTCTATCACATCGACCACCGTCAGCGGGTACTTATCCGCCAGCCATCGGTAAAACGCCGGGACTCCCATGGCGGATCACTCCGCCTCACTTCAAAAACGCAAACTCTCCACCACGGCAGCAACCTGCTGCACCTCAAACGCTAATTCTCCACCTAACGCTTGCCTCGCCTTTGAACGCATTTCCTATCGGGAGATCTACCGAAAGGACCACTGATACGTCCTCCAATACGTGCAAACCCGCAACTCGAGTCGTTCAAGCAAAGAAAAGGAAAAAAGAAAGGTTGCACAGCGCTCGTCCGAGGACCTTGCTGAGCGAATTAGGGTTTCAAGTTTTTCCAAGAACGCTGTTGTAAAAGCAAAAGGCAAGTTCCGATAAATTAGGAACGTTGGATCAGGCCCTGATGGCGGGAGATTAAAATTTCAATTTCACAAAAAAAGCGACTTCAGAAAAGTTGTCGGTAATTTTAGGACATGTTTTCAAAGCTTTAGTTAGATTTTTCTAAACCGGACATCCCACTTAAATAGTATGAAGTTCATATGAAATTTGTAATGATTGGCATACATGAAGAGTATTTTCATCTAGGGTCCAATCATTAGAGGGTGTCCTAGTAGCTACAAAGATTTGAAGAGTGCTTTACAAAATTTAAAGAAACCTTACTCGTCCTTCCAACCAAGTACAAAATCTTCAATGAAGGAATGGTAGGAGTTCAAATGCAAAGAATATATGTGGAGAGAGGTCCTTTTGAAAAGTCAACACAAAGATCATATGAACTTTATATGACAATGACAAGGGATTTCCTTCTTGATGTTGCTTTGGTTATTGTCTCTAATTATGCTATAATTCTATTATTTTGAAGTTTTGATTGTTTTTTATACTAAAATTCAAAATTCAATTGTTTTTTATTTTATTTTCATTAGTTCACAATTCATTCATTTATGATTCTTAGATTCATGATACATACAACAATAGTAGATGTGGAAAAGAAATAAATGAGCAATAGATGATATTTGGTCTATATGACATGATTTGTTACAAACTAGTTTGTACGAACTGGGCTTAGTAGCGGTTCTGACAGTTAGGGTTAGTTATCCTTCTTCTTCCTCTTAAAAACCATGGATGGGATGTTGTCCTTCATGTGTTATTTTGTTAATGTAATGCAAAGAACGTTCGATGGAAATTGAGTGTGCTATAATGTTTGCATGTAAGTGTTAATTGAAATCCTTGTAATGAGTGATTGTTAAGTGTTTCGATCCAAATGGAGCATTCACCGAAAAGAAATGGATTCTAACATAATAACACATCTTTTATTGGTTTATGCTTCATGCGGTTTCAATGGAGGTTGTAATTTCAAAATTTGCTTGTATTTAGCTTAGACTAGTTCACCTAGATTTTAGCTCATGTCAATGTGGTTCGGATGGGAGTCATACTTTTAGAGGCCGGTTGTTTATAGCTCGCAACCATTTGTGCATGCACTGTTTTGATGGGCTCAAAAGTGTCACCAACTCTCAAATCATGCCTGTAGGTAGCCCAAGCATCTTTGGTCGGAGAGGGCCATGCATGGCTACTACTCCGCAAGGGAAATTTAATTTTTTTTGAGCAATCATTCAATCAGTTAGCTGCGATGGATCGAGAGCAACCAGGAGGAGAGTCGGAGTGCATTGTGGCGCCGGAGGAGGTTGGATCGGAGTGGGTAGCCTTTATCCAGCAACAAGTGCACACTGTTCTCCAAGCTGTGATACCCCATCTGGTGCAACAGATTGTTGATTAGACGCAGGTGGAGTTGCATCAAGGATCTCTTTCCAAAAGGAAGACTGATCCCATGCATCCTAGGCCGGTACAAAGCAGTGAATCGAAGAGTGGTAGTAAAAAGTTGAAAGTGGCGGAGCCGGAAAGATTTTCTAGAAAGAAGGGCAATGAGGTGTATCGGTGGTTTGCACAACTGTGTTTGGTGTTCCACCGTAAGCCACAAACCTATAACTCGGACGCTAACAAAATAGCTTGTGTGCTTTCGTATAAGACTAGGGCAGCACAAATTGGACAATGACCCTTCTTCAAATGCTAGACGAGGGACGAGAGCACGAATAATTAGTAGACTATGAGGCTTTTCAAGGAACAGTTCTCAAAGTCTACGAAGATCTTGATAGAAGGGATAATGCCAAGGATTGTCTTGGAAGACTTCGGCAAATTAGTTCGATGGCGGCATACATTTCCACTTTCAATGAGTACGCAACGCAAGTCAACTGGAATGAGTCCAGTTTGATGGCACAATTTTGTGGTGGACTCAAGGATGACACTCTAGACTCGATGGCCACTGTTGAGACTCAACCGTGCCAACTTCACAATTGGATGGCTATGGCATCTCGAATTGACGAAAGATTGTGAGGACGGTGTCAAAATCGTTGATTGCAATCGGAATTTACCAATATTAGGACGTTGGTTCTTTCTTCTCGTGATACATCTAGATGGTTTCAAACCAATCCCAGCAACACGGAACCGGTGTCCATGGAGCTTGAAGCGGTGCGTGCAACCTCAACATTAGCAAAAACAATTGTAGAGAGGCTTTAATACCAGCGTCAGAGTCGATGCTGAGGCTGTGGGGAGTTGGGTCATGTGAAGATGAAGTGTCCAACTAATCCGTCACGACCTCTATCAATCCACTATAAGAGAACATGGTAAAAAAAAAAACCACTCGATTTTTGAGTGTGGTTCTTTTGGTCAGGTTTTTGCGCAAGAAATTTTGCAGTAAAACTCAACTTCATTTGCAGTTTCCCACTGCAATTTTTGGAATTAGGAAACATATAATATACCATTGGAAAGGCATTTTTAATGCCTTTCCAATGGGAAACTGCAAATGAAGTTGAGTTTTACTGCAAAATTTCCTGCGCAAAAACGTGACCAAAAGAACCGTAGTGGACGTCCACTACGGTTTCACTACGGGGTTTTTTTACCATGTTTTCTTATAGTGGGGTGTAAGTACGCTACGCCTAAGCAGTTTTGGCAAAACTGAACTGTACTTTTTTGTACTTAAAATACAAAATTGTACTTTTTGCACTTGGATTTAGGGTTGATGTTTGTGACTTCTAAGTGATTGTCAGGGAGGAATTAAGTGTTGGAGATCAACCAATAAGTATATTAGAGGCTAATAGAAAGTGCCAGTGAGATCCAAAGCAGGGCATTTATGAAATATTCGTACTTAAAAATTAAAAATTGTACCAAAACTACTTTTTGTACCCAAAAGCGCCACAAAGTAGTTGTCAGAAAATTAATTTTTTTCTTAATTCAACTTGAAGCCAATCTAAAACTAGCTGCTGCCATTCACTAGAAAAGAGCCTTATTTAATTGGATGTTCTTGCGTCAAAGTTGACGGATTTTTTTAAGCATCCAATGTAACATCTTTATGTGTTTATGTCAACAATGACATCCAATGTAACATCTTTATGCTACATTGGATGTCATTGTTGACATAAACACATGAAGATGTTACATTGGATGCTTAAGAAAATCCGTCAACTTTGACGCATGAACATCCAATTAAACAAGGCTTTCTACTAGTGATTATGAATTTTGGATCCGATTCCAAAAAGCTGGATTTTTCCACCAGATATCCACTGCAAAAGAAAACTCACTGATTCCTAAGATTTTTGCCAAATATGAGCTGTTAATATTAAATTGAGAGCAGATTCCAAGATATTGCTCTTCTTTATCTTCTTTGCCAAAAAAAATTCAGTACTTTTCACTTTATATGACCAAGATATTTGTACTTTTATGTAAATTTGTGCCCTGTGACATAAAAGTGATGGTTCAAAAAGTACAAATTTCTCACTCTCAATTTAGTTATTTAAGAAACCAATGATGCCTACAGATTCTTCACTTGTATATTGTTTAGAAAACCAAAAAAATATGGAGAAAAAAGCTTCTAAGTTCAAGCAATAATAAGTTCAAAATCATTATGTCCTGAAAAACTGCTTTGTGACTCAAAAAAGTACAGGGTCTAGCATACTTATACCCAGTGATCGCAGCTGCAGCAGGAGGAGAAGGCACATTGCCAGGAAAAAAGGGAGTTTGGAATTGAGCTGTGGGGTTTAGTACCCGGGTGGAGGTACCATCCAAAGTGTCGCTATCTCTATACCAGGAGCAACATAGAGGGGGCAGGGGGGCACAGGCAATGGGAGCCCGATCAACAATCGGAGAGTTGGCACCATTTACCAACTGATTCACTTTTCTCAAATAAGATTTTTGGAGGTTTTGTGGGCCGGAAGGAGGAGAAAGGCTCATCGTCTCTGTAAGTTGTGATCAATCCAGGAACCCATCTCACTTTGGAGGTTAAAGTCAACTCTCTTGCAACCCAAGCTTTGTTGGACTCGGGAGCAATAGGAGTGTTCATGCATCTCGCGTTTGTTGCGCAATGCAATGCTTGCATACAACCAAAATTGGTGCCACCTGAGGTTCGAGTTGTGGATGAAAGAATAATTGACTCTAGCCTTATTACATAAGAAGCAACGTTTGAGTTGGTCATCGAGGATCATTGGGAGGTGTTAGTAGCTAACATTACCAATACTAGATGGTATTCGTGCATCTTGGGCATTCCGTGGTTGATTCATCACAATCCTACCATTTGCTGGTCACAACGGAGTGTCGACCTCAACTCCCGTTATTGTGAGGAAAATTGCAAGGGACATTCGGTAATTCAAACCATGGAGGGACCACACGACATCAAAGGTATGAATGGTCAAAGCTATACAGTCAATAACGAGCTTATACTGATCCAGGACCCAAGAAAGGGGGAGTTTAATTTGGCAGCAAGGGAGTGTTGCGATGACAACAACGTTGGTGGGCTTGTCAAGTTAAACAAAAGCAAGGCCACATGTGGGGAGACGGATTGGAGGATAAAGTGGGCACATGCGGAAGAATTTCTTTCAACCCAAAGTCATCGTTGTGATCTAGCAGATTTCCAAGATTTTGGAGTTCGAATTGGATTTTCAAAGCTTAGAGTGGAATCGGACCTAACAATGCTTGGGGAGCTGAGTGGCTGACAGAGATTGGGGCAAGAAAGCAACACATTTCGAGGCACCAAAGTTCAGGCAATTGCTTCTTCAAAATTTGAGCAATATGAGGAGCTCGGGGATACTGGAGCTCTGGGCACTATGATGTCACCTAAGGGCGTCAACTCATTTGAGATAATAAGCGATTTTGACAAGATTAAAGACAGTGAAGCAAAGAAGCCGAAATTTTCAGCAATACAACACTAGTAGAATCCCATGTTTTCCTAGACAAATTTTTCTAGACATCCACATATTTTCAAGTTAATAGTAACGTCAAATAAAACATCAAGATGTTTTATTTGACATTTTGACATCACTGGTAACATGAAAACATGTGGATGTCTAGAAAAATCCGTCAAGAAAAACATGGGTTTCTACTAGTGCAAACACCTAAATATATCTTTGTATCTGCTGCAGCTTTTCAACTCTCTACTAAGGAGGCTGAAGTTTACGCCCTAGAGATCTCGGAGTGCACTAATGATACAACAATCCTAGCAGAGTATTAGGACTTGAGGAGGGCTTTTAGTGAAGAGGCATCAAATGAATTACCAAACCACAATATGTCAAATATGAAAATCGAGTTCAAGGAAGGACAAGAGCCCCATAACACCAGTTTGTGACCAATGTCCCCAATGGAATTAGAAGAACTCCGTAAATATTTGGAAGAAAATTTGGAGAAAGGATGGATTCGAAGATTGAAGTCTCCAATTTTGGCACCCATTGTATTTGCTTGGAAAAAAGATGGCTCCCTAAAGATATGTGTCAATTATCAAAATCTTAATAAGGTCACAGTAAAACCCCGTTATTCCTTACCTCTAATCCGAAAGCTTACGGATCACCTCGTTGGAATGACAATATTCACCAAGCTCAACATTTGCCAAGCTTATCATGGGTGTGTATGGCATCAGGTCATGAATTCAAGACGACATTCAAAACTCGGTACGGTTTATTCAAATATTTGGTTATGCCATTTGGATTAACCAATGCACCGGCCCAATTTCAATCCCATATGCAAACTATATTTGCTGATCTTTTGGATATTTTTGTAGTGATATATTTGGATGATATTTTTATTTTTTTGAAGACTTTAGAAGAGCATCAATAGGTGGTACGAGAGGTGTTATAATGACTCTAAGAGCAGGGACTTTATACTAAGGAGTCGAAATGTGAATTCCATTGCCAATTGGTGGAATATTTGGGAATGGTAGTTTCCTCACGTGGGCTTGAAATGTGTTTGGATAAGGTTTGAACTATCCAAGATTGGCCCATTCCAAAAACAATAAAAGAAGTCCAAGCCTTTCTCGGATTAGCCAATTTTTACCGCAGGTTCATATGTGACTATTCAAAAATTGCCTTGCCACTTACAAATTTGACATGAAAGGGGCAACTATTTGTATGGACACCACAAACTAACGTTGCGTTTATAGAATTCAAATCCAAATTTCTACAAGCACCAATGTTAATTCATCCCAAATTTGATCAATTGTTTGTACTTGAGACCGATGTGTTGGACATGGTGACAGGAGGGATTTTGTCCCAATATAGAGAAGACAAATTTCTTCATCCTTGTGCATTTTGTAGTTCAAAGATGTCACCTACAGAACAAAATTATGACATCTGTGACAAAGAGATCTTGAGTGTGGTGCTAGTCTTCCAAGATTGGCACGTCTATTTGGAGGGATCTCCACATGAGATCCGCGTATTATCTTATTATAAGAATTTAAAGTATTTCCTTACTACAAAGCAATTAAATTGGCGACAAGCGCACTGGGCCGAATTTTTATCAGTGTTTCATTTTAATATCCAACATTAGCCTAGCTCGTTGAATGGGAGGGCAGATGTGCTTTCAAGACAAGTAGATCTCATAGGGAAGCATACTAGAGGAAAAAGATCCCTTTTACGAATGGCAATGCTTGAACTTTGCGAGCCAGTGTGGAGTGACACTTGTATTATTGAACGCTTAAACTCCTTAAAGGTATCCACGTTGGAAGATGCTCCTTTGGAACCAACACTTGCATTTTTTAGAAAAGACTCCTATAAAGTTCTGTGAGCCCCAAATTCGTCTTTTGGGACTCATAGGTTTCTTTTTTTTAGTTTGTTACAAATTAAGGCATAAAATACTACGAAAAGCCCAAAAAAGAGTGTAGAACCAAAATAGGTATATTACATACCAGTATAGCATTTGGTCATAAATAGCCTTTTATCCATAGATTATCCATAGATTACCCACAAACCCCACTTGTATATAGGTTAGAACCTATAAATAGTGGAAACCAATAGGGCTAACAGGAACTTACCCAAAATAGTCCAAATCTAGTGCATGTGACCACAATAGGCTAAATTGGTCCTAGGAGAGTTAGGGAGATCCCCACATAAATCTCCAAAAATAGGTTCTAGTTTCCCCATTCCATCGACGAAATGTTAGGAATTCCAATTGTTAGCCTATAGGTGTTACTTGTCCAAGACAGGCCCTATGGAGGGATCCACGGCCGCCGGATAGTGCTCTTGGATCTGGAACATGTCGGGATATTGTGAGCCCCAAATTCGTCACTCGGGACTCACTGTTTTCTTTTTTTTAGTTTATTACAAATTAAAGCATAAAGTACTACAAAAAGCCCCCCAAAGAGTGTAGAATCAAAATAGGTATGTCACGTACCAGTGTAGCATTTGATCATAAATAGCCTTTTATCCATAGATTACCCATAAAACCCACTTGTATATAGGTTAGAACCCATAAATAGTGGGAAACACTAGGGCTATTAGGAACTTATCCAGAATAGCCCAAACCCAGTGCATGTGACCATGATAGGCTAAATTGGTCTTAGAAGAGTTAGAAAGATCCCCACATAAATCTCCAAAGATAGGGTTTAGTTTCCCCATTTCATCGACGAAACGTTAGGGATCCAAATTGTTAGCTTGCAGGTGTTACTTGTCCCAGACAGGCCGCATAGAGGAATCCACGGCCGCCAGATAGTGTTCTTGGATCTGGAACATGTCGGGGTATCCACGGCGAAATCCATTTGCCAAGATTCCCTCACGTGTAAAAGATTCCCTGACTGCCGGTAATTTAAATGAAGTTAGTTTTCGCCTCGCCACTGACTGTGTGTCAGAATAGCCCAAGACTTGGCACGTGGCTTGGGGGGACTCCATGAGAGGTCCCTCCAAAAGTCTCGGTTGTTTTTGATCTCCAAAGGATCTTTTTCCGAGTAGTCAACCGCCAAAGGCCACGACGGGAAATTCATAGAAAATACCCAAGCCGCGGTAAAATCTCACTAAAAATTAGACTAGCATCTTTTATGTTAATAACGTGCCCCGACAAATTTCACAATGTTCCGATAGCGGGAGACAGCCGAAATTGACAACATTCCCCCAATTAAGTCTTTTCTTACTCCCTAGAGCCTCCCCAACAACCCTAGCTAGTTACCTAGGCCAAAAGAGGTAAACCCCCAAAATTAGTTTTTTATCCTTTTAATTGGCCCTAGTTGGCCCTAGTTTCCGATGGATTTTTTGTGATAGAAATAGGGGGTAGGGAGTTCTTTAGACTAAAAATGGCATTCTGAAGCCATTGGCGCAATCCATTTGCAATTCCGAGCTAAACTCCGAAAGTTAGAAGTTAGGACCAGCGTAAAACCCGAAATTAGGTGAAAATCTCAAATTTGGATGAAAATCCGGATGGATGAGGTTACCCGTCGAGGGGGGGAGTGGGCCCTTGGAAACCTATAAAAGGGGGCCCTTTTCTCTCCCAAAACACCCCCAACACTTGTCTTGGGTTCGTGGGTCCGAGCTATCTTCGTTTGTTTTTTTAGCCAAACCTCCTTACGGTGTTTTTGGAGCACTTTTGGCTCCCGTTGTTGTTTTATTTCCCGTTTTGATGGTCCATGAAGGTCCTTCTTGAAGTCCTTGTAGCTCATGTACGCATTGTGTTCTTGGTTACTTGCTTGTGTTCGAAGTCCTTGTGGGTGTGTCTTTTTTACCCTTGTTGGTATGTCATTGGGGTCCTTGTTAGTGTGTCTTTAGAGCCCCTTCCTCTTCGTGTGTCTTGTACTAACCCTGGAGCAACCTTCCACCATACCTTGGCGATGCCGCTTTGGAAGGCCTCTAGCTCCGCACATTTCTTATGTTACTAACCTTACTCTACTAACCACGTACCTTACTGCGATACTAATACAAGTCCTTCTCGTTGCGTTACATCTAGTTCCTCCATCTTCGTTAGGAAAAGAGCGGAGTAGTCCCCTTGGGGTGGCCAAACTCTACCTTTCCTTGTCATTTCAAGTCCTAGATTGTGTGTTAAACCCTTCGAACGGCGGAGCTTTGAACCCCTAGGACCAAGGAAAAGTCTTAGATTTGGTGTTAAAACCAATCTAGTTACTCCTCTTGGATTTACCTTGGAAGTTTTCTCCAAAGTTTAGTTTCCAAAACGTGTTAGAAACTATACAAAGTTTAGTATCCAAAATAGGGGATTAGACAAAGCGAGAGTAGGGGAAGTTGGGCCGGGTTAAGTTATTAAAATTGGGGTGGAAGGCCCCGTGTGCATTTGTCTTTGTTTAATTATCACGACAGCCAACCAGGCCCACCGCAAGCAGCCCAGCGGGCACCAATAGCAACCCAGCCAAGCCACCGCAAGTAGCCCCAACAGCCAACCAGGCCACCGCAAGTAGCCCATCACGTACCGCAGCCCAACCGAGTACCGCAAGCAACCCCAACGGCCACCACGGCAGCCAGCTAGGCCACCGCAGCCCCAACCGGGTACCGCAGCAGCCCCAGCGGCCACTACGGCAGCCCAGCCAGGCCAACGTAGCAGCCCTGCCGAGTACCACAGCCCAGCCAGGCCACCACGGCAACCAACGGGCACCGCAGCAGCCAGCCAGTCCCCACAGCAGCCCAGCGAGCACCACAACAGCCCAATCAGGCCCCGCGGCGGACCAGCCAGGCCATCCCCTTCGGGAATCCAGACCAGAACGGGGGATTGGGTCCCTTTTTAGTCGTTTTTTTTATCTCTAGAGTCATAGCCATCAAAAACTACACAAGGGGGAGGGGAAAAATAGAGTAGACTAGCATCAACGAGAGGTAGAAGTTAGAATAGAATAGTATAGACATTAGGTAGCACCTAGCGTAGAAGTAGCATAGTGAAAAGGGGAGAAGGAGAAGAAATAGCATAGGAATAGAAAGTGCGTGGCACAAAGAGATAACATTTGGAATCCACCCAAGGGAAATCACACCCAAAACCACCTCCACCCATTAACTAGCACCGCGTCTCCTCTCTAACCATCCCACAAACCGCCACAAGTGAGAGGAGAGGAGAAAGGAAGGAGGCTTAATAGGTAGGAGGGAAGAGATAAGGGGAGATCCAAGGAGGCCTTCTCCTCCATTGGATAAACCGACGCGTAAGTGAGGGACATAAGAGGTAGTTAGCTAGCAAATTGACTTGCGAAATAGTTAGGTAGCATCCCAACCACTCCCCCTCAAGGGGCACGATTATTAAGACACCGAGAAAAGAGACAAAGAAAAGGGAAAAGCGTGCAAATCTTTTGTGCTTACGGAGGACGCATTGGTCAACGGGGGAGGCTCTCTCAGGGTACGCCATGGGCGAAAAGGAAGATTTGACGAATCTTAGCATGGACTTCCAAGCCGAGGTGAGGTCCTAACTTTCCTTCCCCCCCAAGGAAAACCACTCTTTGGGGATTAAGGCATAGGAGAGCCGGATGCTAGGGCCGCTAGGGCAAGTCGGGTTGACATAGGATAGATAGGTATAGAGTATCCCTCAAAGAGTTCCCAAAAGCTTAAAAGCCAATTAGGAACACGATCAGAGAGTCACGATTAGAGAGTTAGCAAAAAAGATCCATTGCTTGGAAGGCACAATGGATTGACGTTTAGACACCCATCAAAGTAGGAACTACCATAGGACTAGGACCTGGTTGTGTTCGCTGATTTACCAAGGGTGGGTAAATAAGCCCCCCCAGGTATCCACAACGAAATCCATTCACCAAGATTCCCTCACGTGTGAAAGATTCCCTAACTGTCGGTAATTCAAACGAAATCAGTTTCCGCCTCGCCACCGGTTGTGTGCCAAATTAGCCCAAGACTTGGCACGTGGCTTGGGGGCTCCATGAGAGGTTCCTCCAAAAGTCTCGGGTTTTTCGGATCTCGAGAGGATCTTTTTCCGAGCGGTCAACCGCCAAAAGCTACGACGTGAAATTTTTATAAATTACCCTCGCGGCGGTAAAATCTCACTAAAAATTAGATTAGCATCTTTTATGTTAATAAACGCGCCCTAAAAAATTTCATGGTGTTCCAATAGCGGGAGGCAGCCGAAATCATCAACATTCCCCCAATTATTAATTACGGCAAGATCTTTGTGGGGTTGACTGGCGTCCCGAAAGTGTACGAAGTCGGAATGAAGACATTAAGGAGTCTTTTTTTACTCCCTAGAGCCTCCCCAACAACCCTAGCTAGTTACCCAAGCCAAAAGAGATAAACCCACAAAGTTAGATTTTTACCCTTTTAGTTGACTCTAGTTGGCGCTAGTTTCCACTAGGTTTTTTGCGATAGAAATAGGGGTAGGAGGTCTTCCAAGCTAAAAATGGCCTTCTAAAGCCATTGGCGCAATCCATTTGCAATTCCGAGTTAAACTCCAAAAGTTAGAAGTTAGGACCAGCGTAAAACCCAAAATTAGGTGAAAATCTCAAATCCGGATAGATGAGATTACTAGTTGAGGGGGGGAGTGGGCCCTTGGAAACCTATAAAAGGGGGTCCTTCTCCCTCCCAAAACACCCCCAATACTTGTTTTGGGTCCATGGGTCTGACCTCTTTTTATGTTTTGGTATTTGCCAAAACTCCCTACGGTGTTTTTGGAGCACTTTGCTCCTTTTTGTTGTTGCATTTTTTGTGTTGAAGGTCCGTGGGGGGCCCTTCTTTCTTGTCTTGTACCTCTTGTGTGGCCCTTGAAGTTTTCTTACTATCCAAGTCTCTTTGAACGTCCTTCGTCTACGTCTTATACTAACCCTGGAACCACCCTCCATCGTACCTTGGCGATGCCGCTTTGGAGGGGCTTCTAGTTTCATGTTTTTTTTTCATAATATACTAACCTTCTTTTACTAACCACGTTTCTTTCCGTGTTTGTTATTAACCAAGTCTATTGCTTTTGCATTTGACTCAAGTCTTTGTGTCCATATTTGGAAAAGAGTGGGGTAATTTCCCTTGGGGTAACCAGACCCCACCGTTCCTTGTCCAAGTTCAGTCCTAAATTGTGTGTTAAAGTTCACCAAATGGCGGAGCTTTGAACCTCTAGAAAAAGACAATCCTAAATTTGGTGTTAAAACCAAATTGACGGCGAAGCTTTGCACCTTCCCCTTGGTTAGTTCCAAAGTTTAGTTTCCAAAACGTTTTGGAAATTATTCAAAGTTTAGCCTCCAAAATAGAGTATCAACCTTGCGAGTCAATGTTGGTTTATATCTTGTTATAACTTGCAAGGGAGGGGCCCTCCCATCCCTTTAGCTCAAAGTGTGTGTGTGTGTGTGTGTTTTGGATTCACCCGAAGGGCAACCAGCGCTCAGCTTGGCAACCCGCCCAGCATCGCCCACAACAGCTTGCCCGGCAGCCAACCTGGCAGCATGTCTAGGCAACCAGCCTAGGCAGCTGGCCCGACAGCTAGCTAAACACGACATCCAGGCTTCAACTCGCCCAGGCAGTTCACTCATGTAGCTTGTACAAGCAGCCAGCCCGACAGCTCGCCCAGTTTGGGTCGGGGGTTTTGGGGTTTTTCATGAAACTAGGGGGGGAAAGTTAGCAAAATAGATAGCATAGGAAACTAAGGGGAAAGTTAGCAAAATAGATAGCATAGGAAACTAGAGGAAAAATTAGCAAAGTAGATAGCATAGGAAACTCGGGGAGGAAGTTAACAAAGTAGATAGTGTAGAAAACAAGGGAAGGAAGTTAGCATAGAAATTATATAGGCTAGGATCGTAATAGGAAAGATTAGAACCTAACTAGCAAGAGTTAGCCTAGGAAGGGAAGAAATCCGCCATCCACACTAAGAAAGGTGCAACCAAAAGACAAGAGACGTTTCCATCTCAACCTTATCAAGTCTCCCCTCCAACACCACACATTACCACCTCCAAATACAATAAGGAGAAGTGGGGAAGAAGCTTAGATAGAAATGGGGCACCATCGGTAGGGTAGAAGGAAAATTCACTCCACCATTAGAGTGAGCCAGCGCGTAAGTGGTAGTTAGGCCATATTTTGACTTCCTAGATTCCTTCCACATTAAGATAAGATGATGCGTAAGTAGTAGTTAGGCCATAGTTTGACCTTCTAAGTAGGTAGGTGCCCAACCCACTACTCCCCATCAATAGGGCACGTGGGTTGAGGAAAAAGGAAGAGGGAGGTGGCAAGTAGGGAAGGAAGTGCTAGTCTTTTGAATATACGAATACGTACGGTGCCAACCAATGAGTGGCCTACCACCGCAACTTACCATTGTGGAAGAAGGTGAATTGACCGCCCTCTTCATGGGCCACCATGCCAGTGTAAGAACCTAACCTCCCCCCGTGTCATTGGCCCACTAGGGGTAAAAATCTCAATTAGGCCAAGAGCTAGGTACCATTAGAGTCCAAGTCAGGTCAGATATGATTAGAAAATCTTAGAGTAGACTGTGAGAGGTTTCCAAAAACATAAGACACGCCCAAATCAGAGTTAAGACGACTACGATACGGATGGATGAAGTTTAGATCCCAAAACGGATGGAACCATGAAGATTTCATCCAACCAAGTTGGAACTTAGGATTCAGTTAGAACCCATAGATTCAGGTTTGTAGGTCAAATTTCACCCTCAATTGGAATTAGAAGCCTATAGAAAACCATGGATGAATTTTGATAGCCCACGGTCAAAACTTCATTTGCTCATAGCGGCTCACTGGAGAGTCCAATTTGAACGAGTCTTAGGTTTTTAGAAATGGCATGAGATGATCTTCTATCTTAGGACAATAGAGTAAACTTTAGTAATAGGAAATACAAAACATAACATAGCATGATAGCCACCTTAGGAGTCATTTAGAACCACGATTAGAGAGTCACGATTAGGGAGTTAGCAAAAAAGATCCATTGCTTGGAAGGCACAATGGATTGACGTTTAGACACCCATTAGAGTATGAGACTATCATAGGATTAGAACCTGGTTGTGTTTGCCGATTTACCAAGGGTGGGTAAATAAGCGCCCACAAGTTCCACTAGACATTTTCCATACACTTCAAGGCTATACTTTTATTGATGGAATTCTCCGGTTTCGAGGATTGATATATGTCCTAGATGACGAAGAGCTTTGCTGTTAAATTTTGAGGTCAAGACACGACGCTCCCACGGCTAGACATCAAGCAGGGTTGTCTTGTCTGACAAAATTTCGAGTTTTTGTGTCTAATAGACGTCGCATGTCGCATGTCGAATTGTCGAGTAAGGGCGGTTTTTGTTGTCGTGTACGGATTTCGGATTTCAAATTTTTTTACCCCTTGGTAAAACGGACTGTCCTACGTGGCTGTGACGTGGCGTGCTTCCTGAGGGGCAACCGCGGGTAGGGGCGACCACGGGTAGGGGCGATCGCGGGTAGGGGGGCGACCACGGGTAGGGGGCGACCACGGGTAGGGCGACCTCGGGTCCAAAATCCTGGGCGACTGCGGGTCCGAATCCAGGGCGACCGCGGGTCCGAAGTCCAGGGCGACTGCGGGTCCGAAATCCAGGGCGACTGCGGGTCCGAAATCCAGGGCGACCGTGGGTCCTACTTCATGGGCTACAAGTCTGGGGCCCCCACAACATTTTTTTTCCAATATTTATTCTTCAACCAACACATTCCACGGCAAATCGGCAATATATAAGCATTGAATTATATGCTCGGTACGTACCAAAGCAAATGAACATGCATTATGTAATGATATATCATGGGACAATCAATTCATAAGCCTAAAACATAATAATAATAAAAACCTTGGACAATAATCATATTAATTTAAATGGAACTGCGTACATACATAGGGATGATCTTCACAATTGAGTACCAAGACCACTCATGTTTGAAATTGCACACTTATTTGCAAAAAATACGAATACCTTCATTAATCATCATCGTCAACACCAAAGTACCTTTTACAATCTTCCTAACTTTGTGAAGCCAAGTGATGGACTACACAAAATTCAAAATCTACCTATTTCATTACAAGCTTTGGCAACAAATCTTTACTACAAGGCATTGATGTTAAATCCTTATAGTACTATTTGAAGGCCTCCACATCTATAATGCAACACATTACATTGTGAAGGTAGAATCGCTTTCCGCTTCATCTGCATTGGGGTCGGTGTCTTCATGTGGCCCACTACTGTCACTAGCTCCTGAGACCTCGTTTTCATCATCCTCTCTGCTTGTAGGTTGAAGGATCACCTCACGTTCCACCTCAGAGTTCAAATTTCGCACTTGCGTTTCTAAACCACCAACAACTTCGGCTAGCACTAATCGCTTTGTCGGCCTCGATGCATCAGTGGTTCCATTGATAATAGGGCCTGTCGGTCGCTCAAGCACCTGCTGCCCAACATGTTGACGCTCTGCTCTCGCTGCTGCGCTTGATGGCCAAGGATTACGAGTGGAATTTCGTTCTCCAATGACAAATGGATGGATCGCATGGTTTTGACGCTTGGGGTTCCGTGTCAGTCTGTCTTGCGTCTTGCGGGTTCGTTTATTTCCTGATTTGGAGTGTTCACGCGATCGCTTGGATGATTCTCCAGGGCCTGACATCAACGAGGCCGGAGTAGATTGTGGAGCTGAGCCATGCACTCCTTCATCAACGATTTGTCGTAGATCATTATGTGTCGGCGACCTTGTTAGAGGAGTTGGTAGTATCCTCGATGTTGTGGCAATGTCTATACTTGCAGGGCGATTGGACCCACGGGTACGGGTCTCGTTGAATACCACTTGCAATGGCGCATTTGAATCGTACACCCTAGTTTCTGTTGCAGTGTTGTTGGTCGGTGCTAAACTTGGATGAACTGCAGGTACCTCTTCAATATGCGACACCTCTTCTTGCCTTTCACCCTGTACATTAACTCGTACACCACTTCGGAGGTTCATTGGCATACTAGGCGGCAGACATGTGGCAATTGGAGACCTTACAAGCTCCACTTCATCTGCCACTGGAATATCTGCACCGTCATTATTGTCATCAGGAGTTCTTTCCCTCATTGGGTCTGCATTGATTACCGGAAATGCATCCCAAGCCGACACATGAGGGGCTTCGTCTCTGCGGTGGTGCGATGCCTCTGGAGAGCTCAATCCATCATCATCACCCACGAAAGTGTTGTGGTATCGTCCTCGTGGAGGACTACCTACACGGGGCACCATACCAGCCCACCTATTTCCACGGAGGCGTTCTTCTACTACCACACGTCTCTGTTCTTCTCTCAAGTCTCTAAACCTAACTTCATCTTCGTCCCCCGAAGAATATGGTTCCTCATTCTCTTCATCTGTATCTCCATCTACAAGGTACTTTTCGTAGAATAGTGCTGGATTGTGTCCTTGTTTTTCACGTTCCAATTTGTTGTTGGTGTAGATATACACCAACATCTCAGCCTTCTTTGTGGCTAGGCGATTACGCACTTTATCGTGTACAAACGAATACATGCTCCAGTTTCTTTCACAAGATGATGCTGAGCATGTCAGAGACAAAACTCTCCTTGCTATTTTTGGAAGAGCGTTCCCACCCACACGATTCCACCATTGATGAGGCAACAAGTTACATCGAGTAACATCTGGAGCCTCTTGTAATGGATCAAAGGGACCCGACTTCTCTTCAAATTCCGTCAACTCAGCAATTGCTTCATCTTCATCCACATTCAATGGTCCGCTCAATTTTCTGATGACTCGATTCAATGCCCGCTTTGCCTCTCCATTGTTATGAAGCTCTTCCACATCTGTCAAATACGGGTTCAACAATGCCCCTGCATAATGGAGGTCCGTGCGCATCAACTTCCAACGAGCATCAAATTGTTTTAGGAACTTCGTCGCGGTCTGCTCATCAAGAAAGAACGGAGCCTCCTTTAAAGTGCACACGTGCTGACGAAGGCTATTCATTATTATCCAAGCTTTCGGCATCGCCGGTATTTTGCCATCGAACTGGCGCAGAGCAAGAATCACTGGAAGAACCATGTGCTGGAAATTACCGCATTCCACCCAAAACACTTCCGAAACTATGTCCTCTCGCGCTTTACGGGCCCGCTCTCTTGTAATAAGTCAGTTTGTTCTGCTGACCAAACTATTCTCAAATGGCATATACGTCTTGTCCCCCACCATGAATTGAAGCGCTTGTTTGCACTCTACCAAACGGTCTATCATGAGAAAATGCACTGCGAAGCGTGTGGCCGCGGGAAGTCTCAATGACTTCTTCGGCGAGTACTTACGGAAGAGATCCAAAGTCAAGTGGTACTTCTTTATAAACTTCACAATTGCCCTGGCCTTATCCACTAGATCTTTGATCCTTTTTTCCTTTCCCCAGTCTTCCAAAAGTAAGTCCAATATATGTGCGGCACATCCTTGCGTATACATGTGGGGATACCTTGCTTGCAACTCGCGCATTGACCCTGTCATTACGGAAGCATTGTCTGTACACAATTGGACAATATTTCCTAGTCCCACCTGCTCTATGTAGGTAGCCATTGTATTCACCGTATACGCCATGTCTTTCCTCTCTCCTGTGGTGTCCATCGATCCCAGGAAGACATCACCCGCAGGGCAAACGAGCATCATATTCAACAAGGGACGGTGATTTGTATCTGACCATCCATCTGAACAGATAGTGGCTCCATATTGGGTAATAGAACTCTTTGTTCGACTACTGACCATTTTCGTAACAGCCTCCTTCTTCACATCAAGTAGTTTAGTGCGCACCGCATTGTACGATGGCGGGGAATATGGAAATCCACATGTCGAAGTTGCTTTCACAGCATTCACAAAGGCTGGGTGCCGCACCACATTGAATGCAATGTTAGCCTCATAAAAGAAAGAAGCCCATAGTCTGTCCAAGTTTTGTCTTTCATTGACCTGGAATGATTCATCCATGCTTTGTTGACGAGAAATCGAGGTTGAGCGCATCCTTCTCACCGTCACAGGAGTAGAATTCGTTGAATCTGGATTACGAGGCGGTGCATTAGGTGCTTCTGTCCTGTCGCTTGGGTCCACAGACCCTTCCACTGATGCATCCACAGTATACCTTGCAATGGACTCAGCAACAACATCAACCTCAAGATCTACTCCATGCATCTCCTCCAAACTCATTTCTTTTGGTACAATCCCTTCACAGTTTCTGAATAATTCGAGGACTACGGATGGAATACGTTTACAACGTTCCACTGTTGATGTACGGGGGTAACCAAAGTGACCAAATGCCCGCTTCCGCACGAAAACTTTGTTCCAACCACAAAAAATACAAGTCCTCGTATTTGCGGAACGAGCGGGGTTCGTTTCAATAACCAACCAGGGATCCCACTCCTTTGTGGCTCTTCGAGTATCATTTATGTTCGTCCTCCTCCCCGCTCCTCGGTTTGCCATATTGTTTATCTGATATGCGTTATTCCAAACCGAAACGTATATGTACCCAAGTGCTTCGGAAAAAAAAATTATGACAAAGCCACCGCTTCGAGTAGTTTTCTAACCACTCAAAGCAAGGTTGTTGCCCTCTGAAGAATATAACATTGCATGAAGCCTCTTGAGAAGATCCAAGCCATATGTTCATCAACAGAGCAATGGAAATCCAATGTTGTTCCTCTACATTTATAGTGCTTTCGGTCTTCCCTCCACACGCTCCAAGGATGGTTTTAGGGCACCGCTACCAAACTCTATTACACCCGAGGTCGCCCTACCCGACCGCTGGTCCACCTCCAGGCATATGGAGGCGCGCGCCTTTGCAGTAGTCGACTTCGGGTCACATGGTGCGAACGCGGGTTCCGGCAGGCGACTTCGGGTCCGAAATAGGGCGAACGCGGGTCCAGGGAGGGCGACTTCGGGTCCAGGTGGGGCGACTTCGGGTCCAGGGAGGGCGACTTCGGGTCCCGGATGGGCGACTTCGGGTCTCAGACGGGCGACTTCGGGTCCCACATGGGCAACTTCGGGTCCCACATAGGCGACTTCGGGTTTCATGGGAGACTTCGAGTGCCATGGGCGACCTCGGGGGAAAGAAGGGCGACTTCATGTGCATAAAGATCAACATAACCCCTAAAGGACCATTGTCCCCTCAAGGAACAATATGGATTTTGGGCAGGTTCCTATGATCTCAATTTTTAATGAATTTTTTGGAAACTATCTCATAATATACAAGAGCTTATTACCTTTATGGGAATATAAATTTTGTTGCAATTGGTACCTGGGATTCCGGGAACAAAAGTTATGGTATCTTTAACATAATTTGTAAGGAACGTCTCAGGGCAGAAAAAGAAATCTACAATAATTTGAAATTAATTTTTTAATTTTTTTCTTCTTAAAGGTCATATTTTTGTCTACATGTGTAGCTTTGATTCATTCCATTTCGATTAGTAATGTGAAAGTTATGAACAATATTGTTTGGCAAGCAATCAAAATGAAATGATTCAAAGTTTTTCACATAGATATAAATCATAAGAAATTAAGAACCAATTTCAATATCAATTTTGTTATTGGAAATGCCTTGTCATTTGTGAAGAATATCATTAATTTTTCAGGGGACCAACTGAATGCTAAGTATTGAAAACTACTTATCATACAAAAACATTTGAACCACGTAGTGAGAAGTTCTAAAATTTGATAGGCTTCGAATTTAATCCTTTAAAAAATGTTGTGCCAAAGGAGATACTACAAATTCTATTCATGTTTCCCTTCTAAATATCACTATGATGCCAAAACAAACTATTTCACTCCTTACGGGTTTAGGATTTAGGAATATCTTCAAATCTATAGTAAACTTTATTTATTTTCACATCGTAGGAAGATCTTGCAATTGATGTACATGGCAAACTAGAAATTGTATGAAGTTGTTCAAATATAAATAATTGTTTGGATGTTCGGTATGAATTTCTTAAAAAGACAATGGTATTATTACATTGTTGGTATTTTGTGTAAATGAAAGCACAAAAGTCTACGTAGAAAACTGACATACAACACATGCAATAAATGTATTTGACATGTGTCTAATCATCAAGAATTAGATCTTCAAAACACATAAAGGCTAATTCATATAGGAATATTTATATATCTTTATTGAAGAAACAAAACATGGACCCCATTGTACAACATGAGGTGGTTCTAAAGGTCAAAGCAACCCTTCCGATACACACAAGTTTAGAAAAACAACTACCTATTAGTCTATTATTTACTAGAAGACTACCTCTAGCCCAAAATCATGCAACATCCGTATTGGCCTCCTCTTCCCTTTTCTTCTTCATGACTTCAAACTCACGGGCCGCAATTCTATAAGCACTCTTCAAAAGGGGTAGGTCATGGTCCCACATCTTGTTTTTGATCCAAAAATTCTTGAACGTTCTCGCATAACCAATGTGTGCAGTCCGGAAATCTATGTGCTTCTGAAACTGGTGTTCAAGCTTCTTCAAAGAAACTAACTTCTGCTTCAAGGAAGCTACCTCTGATGTCAACACACAATGCTCTTCATCTACTAATAATGCATCCAAAGCCATTGGAAAGTCAATGGGGCCTACAACCGTGGTTTCTTTTAGGTCATTCAACCTTGACTGCACCTCTTCCACAGCTTTCCTTTCAGTATTCAATCGGTTTTCTTCTGCCAAACACTCTTCCATTATTTTGGCCATTCGTTTATCCAAGAACGGGGTGGAATTTGAGGTAGAGCCTCCATCTTTGCCTTTATTGAATTTCAAATAAAATTGCTCCAGCTCGTCCATTTCCTTTTGTTGAACTGACAAACGAACTTTCCCGCTTATGATTAGTGCTTCAAGGGTGTGCTCATCGTTGTCCTGAATGTCACCACCAGTGCGTTCACGCTGCCTTTCACATTCCATTTCTATTTCTACCAGTCTACCAAGAATAGCCTTCAACTGGGCTTTATAAGCTTCTTTTCCTTGCCTCCTCGTGTCTTCAAGATATAATACTTCCCTTCCTGCTTCTTGAAGAGGTAGTTCTTCACATGAATCAAAAATCACCAATGCTTGTTCAGCATCTCGTTGCAACCCGATCTTGCCCTCCTCCTTGTCTTCCTCCATTTCTCGCATGCGTGCATATACATGTTGAAGAACTTCGTCTTCCTCAGGATGACGGAAGTGCATTGGCTCCAACGATCTAAGAGGCGCGACATGCAATACTACTGCCCCTTCTGAGTCTCCAACAAAAGGTACCACCGCTGCCATATTTTCTTCAAGTATTGGATCTTCATTTGGGAGCATAGGGTCTGCAATGTCTTCTTCATCCGAGTCGGTGGAGGTGGACGACTGGCCCCAATCGTAGTCTTCATCCGACACTTCTTCTTTGAAATGTTTTTTGGGCCCTAATCCATCCCTCGGATTATTTGATGGATCCGCCCTTGGAATGTCTTTGGTAGTGGGAACTATGCTATTGGGGGTTTTCTTAATGGTCCTCCAATCCACAGTTCGTCGCAATTGTAGCTCTGCATAGACCATTTGGCATATACCCAATGAAACTTGACTCCCCTTCACTGTTGGTTTTTGATATAATGTCCGGTAAACTTCGATGCACCGTTGCACAAATGCATCATCTCTGCAGTAGTGAAGATTAGCATTGTTTTGGCTGATATGGACATCGTGCCGGAAGTAAGGGAATAGCTTATCGATATGGCACCACCCTACGTAGGCCTTGCAAGTGTTGAACGTCCAATCCGATTGCACGTTTTGCTAATTTGGAAATGCCCTTGTTGTTGGGTCCAAAAGGATGGCTACATTCCGACTATGGCGCTCTCCTTTCTTCTTTGCCTTCTTAAAGGGGGGGGCCATGGTGAATATAGGATGTGTTGGTATCCTCCAAGTGCTCAAAAAGTATGGTCTTCCACAATCGATGACAACACAAAAAGTGTCCTAGACACAAGATTCCAGTGCACGAACACGCATCCAGACGCTTGAAAGCATATGGAAGCCGATGCACAGCACTGGAAAAGAAAGTGGCAGCTCGCGTCCGTGGCGACCGCATTTGTACCCGAAGTCGCCCTGGGCGCGTGCGGGATCAGGGTTTAGGGGGGCGAGTGCGTTAAGTGGGGCGACCGCGGGTACAGGGAATTCTGGGCGACCGCGGGTCTAGGAAGAGCGCAAACGGCTTCAGGGCGACCGCGGGTGGGACAACCGCGGGTCTTGGAAGGGCGCGTGCGGCTTCAGGGCGACCACGGGTCCAGGGAAAGGTAGTAGACTCAGGAAATGCAGAGGGAGAATTGACCCCCTCATTGCCCCCGTCAACTTAGATTTTAAAAAAAAGCCCCCTATATTCTGCCAACTTTTGGGTAATTCTTGCATCTCCTAGAAGTAATTTGGGGCCTCTGATTGCAAATATGATTTCAGAATTCCCCAAAAAATTAAGCAGTGCAAATAATAAATTCTAGGGCAAGCCCTGGATGGGCAATGAGGGAGTCAATTCACCCTGGCCCTCACAAATGGCTCATCTCAAGACTGATCTCCCTTTTTCATGTATTTACTTCAATGAAAATATTTTTAGATCATTTTTCAGACAAAGAAAAATAAAAGAAGAATCTAACACAAGTGATTTCATTTTTTTTAAGTATTTTTTAATTAATTGTAAATTTCCAAAGGACTTGTGTCATAGGTCCCTACTTATGCCCCTAGGTCTCCCGTAAAACGTTCACTTGCAACTTCTAAAGAAAAATGGGGAAGTAAAGAGAATGAATTGGCTTTTACAATTGATAATTTTTTTTTCTCGAATCATTTAATGATTATGGAGGTCAATTTATGAACTACAGTTTGTCCATTTCAAAGCCACTTATAGAGTCCATTTTTAATGCCCACTCCATTTTAGAGCCTTCTACCTTATATTTACTTTCACATCCTCACAAATGGAGAAAGGATGTACAATTTATGTATCAATGAATAGGTGGTAGTAAAATCGTGGGCCACCGCAATTAAAAATATTCCCAACATGTAATGAGTTTAATAGCTTTTTCAAGTGATATTAAGTTTTGGAAGAGAACATTTTAGTGTGCCAATATAATTTGTAGTTCTTCATTTCAACTCCAATCCCAAATTTATTTTTATAAGCAATACACTCAACCATGAAAAAGTAAATTTGGTAGGTTATCATCTCACAACTCTTATCCAATATTGCACCTTCATGAAACATGCATACTAATACACAAGCTAATTAAACATTCCTATGGTTAGGTTCTTGTTTCATAAAACTTGCTTCAATGGAAATAACTATAAGTCCATGCTCTTTTCATAAAGGAAAAATACAGTTGGAAAGGCATAGGCACTTAGGGGGTCATTAGTAATGCATTCTAATTGTTAAGCTAAACTTATCTTTTGACTTTAAATAGATTATGCAAACACCCCTCTTCTAAAATCAAATTTCATTCGCAAGTACATCTTCGTCATTGTCCATAATGACGAACAATTCTAATTAAATAATGATTTAGCACAAGTGAATTCTAAAATACTGTATATCATTACAAATTAGTTACTTTAAAGTTTCAAAAATTCCCGTAAAGACCTCGGTCTAGGCCAGGTGTCGTGCTTCGAAGGTTTGACCAAAGACCTCCTCGACCTCCGCAGTGAGATGTTTTCTATCTCACTGCGGAGGTCGAAGAGGTCCTTGACCGAACCCATAAGCCCAAACCAGAACCTCGTACATCATGTACACCGGGTTGGGAATCGAACCGTAGACCTCCCAGACTCCACTTGAATTCGAAGAAGTCGACCCTTGTCTGAGAATCCCTTCCACTACTTCACCTGCTCGTTGGTCACATCGGGAATCACCTTCGATGCACCACTCCTTGTCCATCCCATCTTTATTCATTTTTTTCTTTGATTCTACGGGGCTTCAAAATACCATCAGCCGCCCAACAAAAATTAGTCTCCCCATTTTGGACCCGAAGTCGCCTTACCCGAGGTCGCCCAAGTCCCAGAAAAGAGGGAATTTCAAATGCGTGAGTTTTTCCCTCCTCTCTGGACCCGCGGTCGCCCCACCCGAAGTCGCCCCACCCGAGGTCGCCCCAACACCGCAGAAAAAAGTCCCCAATTTCCCCCTTCTCTGGATCCGTAGTCGCCCTATCCGCGGTCGCCCCACACGAAGTCGCCCCACTCGAGGTCGCCCCAGCACTGCTGAAGGAAGTCCCCAATTTCCCCCTTCTCTGGACCCGCGGTCGCCCCACCCGCGGTCGCCCCTACATCAGTATTTGAAAGAGTCACTTAGAGAACATTGTTGTCATGGTAGGTGAGATCATAGAATATTTTCTACATAGCTTACAATTATAACACATGATCATTTTATTAAATGGTCCCTAACAAGGCTTCAATATTTTGAAGCCCTACAATCATGAACTCCAAACCCTACAAAGCCCTCGCAAACTAGAACCCATACCCAAACCTAAACCCTTGAATGTCCAACCCATTTTAGGATGTTTTATGAATGTGCTTTAACATCAACAAGAAACCAATATTTTCAATTATAGAATCAATTTCTTTGTAATTCTTCATTTTTCCTCCAATCCCCACAAAATTTATTTGTGCAAATTATCAAAATGTTGTGGAGAGGGGTAATACACTTGAAGTAAAAAATGTACATTTCTCTTATTCTCTTGTTATAATCTTACAACAGTTATGCAATGTTGCACTCAAAATTAATGTGCATACTAACAAGCAAGTTCTTTATACATTCATACGGTTAGATTCAAAAATAAATAGGAAACTTGCTTCAATGGGAATTACTATAAGTCCATGCTTTTTTTTAATAGGACAAATACAAGAGGGAAAGGCTTAGGCACGTAGGGCCTAATTAGTAATGCACTCTAATAGTTAAGTTAAATTTATCTTTTGACACTAAATAGATTATGCAAACACCCCTCTTGTAAAATCAAATTTCATTTTCAAGTATTTATTCGTCATTGTCCATAATGACGAACAATTCTAATTAAAGAAAGATTTAGCACAATTGAATTCTAAAATACTCTATATCATTACAAATTAGTTGCTTTAAAGTTTCAAAAAATCCCGTGAAGACCTCGGTATACGCCACATGACATGCTTCAAAGGTTTGACCAGGAGCCTCTTCGAACTCCACTATGAGCTGTTTCTTATCTCATAGTGGAGTTCGAAGAGGTCCTTGACCAAACCCAGAAGCCCAAACCAGAACCTCGTACATCATGTACACCGGGTTGGGAATCGAACCGTAGACCTCCCAGACTCCACTTGAATTCGAAGAAGTCGACCCTCGTGTGAGAATCCCTTCCACTACTTCACCTTCCCGTTGGTCACACCGGAATCACCTTTGATGCACCACTTCTTGTCCATCCCATTTTTATTCTTTTTTTTTCTTTGATTGTACGGGTCTTCAAAACAACATGAGCCGCCCAACACAAATTAATCTCCCAGTTTTGGACCCAAAGTCGCCCCACCCGAAGTCGCCCAAGTCCCAGAGAAGAGGGAATTTCAAATGCGTGAGTTTTTCCCTCCTCTCTGGACCCGCGGTCGCCCCACCCGAAGTCGCCCCACTTGAGGTCGCCCCAGCACCGCAGAAAGAAGTCCCCAATTTTCCCCTTCTCTAGAGCCGTAGTCTCCCTACCCGCGGTCGCCCCACCCGAGGTCGCCCCAGCACCACAGAAAGAAGTCCCCAATTTCCCCCTTCTCTGGACCCGTAGTCGCCCTACCCGCAGTCGCCCCAGCACCGCAGAAAGAAGTCCCCAATTTCCCCCTTCTCTGGACCCGCGGTCGCCCCTACATCAGTATTTGAAAGAGTCACTTAGAGAACATTGCTGTCATGGTAGGTGAGATCATAGAATATTTTCTACATAGCTTACAATTATATCACATGATCATTTTATTAAATGGTCCCTAACAAGGCTTCAATATCCTCAAACCGTACAATCATGAACTCCAAACCCTACAAAGCCCTCGCATACTAGAACCATAAACGCAAACCTAAACCCTTGAATGCCCAACGCATTTTAGGATGTTTTATGAATTTGCTTTAACTTCAACAAGAAATCAACATTTTGAATTATAGAATCAATTACTTTGTACTTCTTCATTTTTCCTCCAATTCCCACAAAATTTATTTGTGCAAATTATCAAAATGTTGTGGAGAGGGGTAATACACTTTAAGTTAAACTTATCTTTTGACTGTAAATGGATTAGGCAAACACCGCTCTTGTAAAATCAAATTTCATTCGCAAGTATTTATTCATCATTGTCCATAATGACGAACAAATCTAATTAAATAATGATTTAGCACAATTGAATTCTAAAATACTCTATATCATTACAAATTAGTTACTTTAAAGTTTCAAAAAATCCCGTGAAGACCTCGGTCTAGGCCACGTGACGTGCCTCCATGATTGAGCCAAGGACACTTTCGAGTATAGAACGGAAATGTTTGTCATCTCCGTTCTCTATTCGAAAGTGTCCTTGACCGAACCCGTAAGACCCAACTATAACCTCCTTTATCATGTACACCAGGTTGGGAATCGAACCATAGACCTCCCAGACTCCACTTGAATTCGAAGAAGTCGACCCTTGTTTGAGAATCCCTTCCACTACTTCACCTTCTCGTTGGTCACATCGGGAATCACCTTTGATGCACCACTCCTTGTCCATCCCATTTTTATTCTTTTTTTTTCTTTGATTGTACGGGTCTTCAAAACACCATGAGCCGCCCAACACAAATTAATCTCCTAGTTTTGGACCCGAAGTCGCCCCACCCAAAGTCGCCCAAGTCCCAGAAAAGAGGGAATTTCAAATGCGTGAGTTTTTCCCTCCTCTCTGGACCCGCGGTCGCCCCACCCGAGGTCGCCCCAGCACCGCAGAAAGAAGTCCCCAATTTCCCCCTTCTCTGGACCCGTAGTCGCCCTACCCGCGGTCGCCCCACACGAAGTCGCCCCACCCGAGGTCGCCCCAGCACCGCAGAAAGAAGTCCCCAATTTCCCCCTTCTCTGGACCCGCGGTCGCCCCACCCGCGGTCACCCCTACATCAGTATTTGAAAGAGTCACTTAGAGAACATTGCTGTCATCAATGGTAGGTGAGATCATAGAATATTTTCTACATAGCTTACAATTATAACACATGATCATTTTATTAAATGGTCCCTAACAAGGCTTCAATATTTTGAAGCCCTACAATCATGAACCGAAAACCCGACAAAGCCCTCGCAAAGTAGAACCCATACCCAAACCTAAACCCTTGAATGCCCAACCCATTTTAGGATGTTTTATGAATTTGCTTTAACATCAACAAGAAGCCAACATTTTGAATTATAGAATCAATTACTTTGTACTTCTTCATTTTTCCTCCAATCCCCACAAAATTTATTTGTGCAAATTATCAAAATGTTGTGGAGAGGGGTAATACACTTGAAGTAAAAAATGTACATTTCTCTTATTCTCTTGTTATAATCTTACAACACTTACGCAATTTTGCACTCAAAATTAATGTGCATACTAACAAGCAAGTTCTTTATACATTCATACGGTTAGATTCAAAAATAAATAGGAAACTTGCTTCAATGGGAATTACTATAAGTCCATGCTTTTTTTTAATAGGACAAATACAAGAGGGAAAGGCTTAGGCACGTAGGGTCTAATTAGTAATGCACTCTAATAGTTAAGTTAAATTTATCTTTTGACACTAAATAGATTATGCAAACATCCTTCTTGTAAAATCAAATTTCATTTACAAGTATTTATTCGTCATTGTCCATAAAAATGAACAATTCTAATTAAATGATGATTTAGCACAATTGAATTCTAAAATACTCTATATCATTACAAATTAGTTGCTTTAAAGTTTCAAAAAATCCCGTAAAGACCTGAGTATAGGCCAAGTGATGTACTTTGTGGATTGGGCGAAGGACCACTTTGAAATGAGAAGTGAAATGTTTGTCATCTCACTTCTCAATTCAAAGTGACCCTTGACCGAACCCGTAAGATCCAACCAGATCCTCCTTTATCATGCAGACGGGGTTGGGAATCGAACCGCAGACCTCCTAGACTCCACTTGAGTTTGAAGAAGTCGACCCTTGTGTGGAAATCCCTTCCACTACTTCACCTTCTCGTTGGTCACACCCGGAATTACTTTTGATGCACCACTCCTTGTCCATCCCATCTTTATTCTTTTTTTTCTTTGATTGTACGGGGCTTCAAAACACTTTGAGCTGCCCAACACAAATTAATCTCCTAGTTTTGGACCCGAAGTCGCCCCACCCGAGGTCGCCCCAGCACCGCAGAAAGAAGTCCCCAATTTCCCCTTCTTTGGACCCGTAGTCGCCCTACCCGCGGTCGCCCCACCCGAGGTCGCCCCAACACCGCAGAAAGAAGTCCCCAATCTCCCCCTTCTCTGGACCCGCGGTCGCCCCTACATCAGTATTTGAAAGAGTCACTTATAGAAGACTGCTGTCATGGTAGGTGAGATCATAGAATATTTTCTAGATAGCTTACAATTATATCACATGATCATTTTATTAAATGGTCCCTAACAAGGCTTCAATATTTTGAAGCCCTACAATCATGAACCGAAAACCCGACAAAGCCCTCGCAAAGTAGAACCCTAGAATCCAAACCGTAACCCTCAAATGCCCAATGCATTTTAGGATGTTTTATGGATTTGCTTTAAATTGTACAAGAAGTCAACATTATATGTGCCTACTAACAAGCAAGTTGTTTAAACATTCATACGGTTAGATTAAAAAATAAATAGGAAACTTGCTTCAATCCCAATTACTGTAAGTCCATGTTTTTTTTTCATAGGAAAAATACAAGAGGGAAAGGCTTAGGCACATAGGGCTTAATAATTAATGCACTCTTATTGTAATGCACTTCAAGATTTTTTCTCAAAGTAGCCAAAGTGACGGTTTTTAGTGGTTCTGAACCTATAATGGCCTTCGAACTTCAGGGGTTAAATTCACATCTAAAGAAACTTTTATTAGTTTTTGATTATGGCTCAAACATATAGATCTTGCAAGAATATTTTGACCTTGTATTCAAAAGTAATGAACCTGGAAGAAGCCTTCAAGGTACTCTTTGTAAAAATGTTTTGTGAAACATTAAAAGGCAAATTCAAAATTTAATTTTTAATTTGTAGACCAAAATGGTTTTGTTGAGAGAAAACGTAATTTCTACATATAAAGGTGAAATTAATTTCACCTAAAAATGGTGTATTGCATTTAACCCTTATGTTCCCATTTTTTTTGGCCCATTCAAACCAATTGAGAAATGTCGTTTTTATTGCCAAAAACCTATTAAGATTACAAGAAAGTCATCCTTTTTTGCCGGATGAACCAATACAAGTGCCGATTGTCA
Organism: Rhytidiadelphus loreus; assembly: GCA_947034895.1. NCBI lineage: Eukaryota > Viridiplantae > Streptophyta > Bryopsida > Hypnales > Hylocomiaceae > Rhytidiadelphus > Rhytidiadelphus loreus. The sequence goes on along the minus strand of OX344764.1, from coordinate 17,670,513 downwards.
ATGCTTTTTAGAAGGAAAATGGGCTCCATTATTCCACGGCTATATATCTTACTGTAGGATATCTTACTGGAACATTGAGCCTATTTAATTCATTCATTGCAGCAAAATACAAACATTGATATGAGAGATTCAATACAACATACCATGAAGAATAGATCCACAATATTGCCAATTTGGGGAAAATGGCACTTCATATTAAAATTTGATTACATGTACTAGAAGTACTACTCCAAAATGATACTATGGTATTCTTCTATCACACTACAACACGGAGTCCCGAAAAACTAATTCTGGAGGCTTCATATTCCAGGGTGGAAGCATGAGTGAAGCTACCACCTCAGAGCATGTGAGTCTCGTCTGTAAGTCAAGATCCATAAGAGCACGTAACTTCATTGTAAAGAACTTTCCCGACTCAGGGTTTTTGAATAGTTCCCTGTCATATTCACCCATATAACCAATTTTCATGTTCCAAATCAATTTACCAATAGAAAACGAATCAGACTTAACCGTATACTTGTGCCCGGCTTGCATCTTGTCAAGGCTCGTTTTTGAACCCTTTGGCCCAAACACATAGAACAACTCTGGAGCCACCCACCATCTGCCTTTCAACATGTCATCCCTCTCTTTCGTGGTTTTTTATCCAAAATGTGAGGGAGCTCCCTCTTGTATACGACTGGCAATTCCCCAATCGCAAATCCCAATGCTTATAACATCATCCGAGTACGGCGGATAATGGATTAATATGTTGTTGGGAGACAAATCGTTGTGTAGAACACCTTCATTGTGTACAAGACTTGTCACATAAACAAAGGCCCATGCTAACTTCGCCTTGTGCCTTCGAAAGAGGCTAATTTGCTTCACCTGCTCTTGTTGAAGTTCCTTCACCAACTTGATTTCGTGCCAATCGGCATGTGGCACAACCTTCTGGACGATGCTATTTTGCGTGCGGTGAGCATAGAGCGTAGAGCGGTGAGCGTGCTTTTGCGAGCGTAGGGCCCCCCCAAAATGGGCATATTTTAGAAAAGTAAAAGTAGAAGATGAAATGTAAGCAAAAAAAATGTCAAAATAAAAACTGGAGTACAATAGTAGGGCCCTATAGCCGTGAGGTTTGTTGAATGTAAGAAATAATTGACCACAGTAATAGGCCACAGAGGTGGTTAAATGGTAAACCAAGACGATTCATTGAATAAATTGACTAGTTGCCCTATGGCCGTGGATATCCTATGGCCGTTGTTATCTTATGGCTATTGTTATCCTGTGGCCGTTACTACCCTATGGCCGTTGTTACCCGGAGGCCACAAGAAAAGTTCCTTAAAATAAAATAAGGTACCTTTGGATATTATCACACCATTCATCCAACTAAAACCATTTCAAATTCTTAAAAAAACTGCAACCATGAGTGTGTCTTTAACAATTAAGGAAAAATTGGAAATTATTGTGGATTCCGCAAGTACTAAAGAGAAAAGAAATGTACTCCGCCAACATGCATTCATAAAAATAAAGCTCTGAATGCATTCACCAATGATAGAGCAAACAGACTGCAACATGATTTAGAGACAAAGTGAAGATTAAAATCATGGAGACTTTAGATGAAGAACTTCCTCAAATTTTGTAGGGTTCAAGTTTTAATGCAGTGTATGTTAAATTATTCCTTAGTATTTGAGAGCGTAGCCCAAGGCAGAAAGACTTTGAAGAATTGATATATTTAAAGTGAACAACCAAATTCAATTGCACTCTGAATGGATGCTAAGATAAACCATTACATTGACATACAGATGCTGAACATTACAAATGGAAACACAAGATGTACGTGGAGAAAAGAACTCAAACAATAAATTCGGATGATATTTAAATTATCAAAATGAAATAGAGGAAGAACTGCGAGAAGATGCTGGTTTTGGTTCCATATCAACGTCTGCCTCATCATCAACAAAAAGACAAACGCGTCGAACAGAACATCTAGCACTAGTCGTGGAGGGTGAAGAAGATTTTGCCGCTTGCAAGTTGGCGACGTTTGCGTCCCACGGTGCCATAAAAAAGTCTTTGGGCAGAGAATGGAGTAGAGTCATCAATTTGAGGCAAATGAGATTGTATTAGTGAATTGATCCCAAAGAGAAGAATAAAAGATGTTAGGATCAAGCAGGAGACGTACTTACTAAATCTGTTCTTTTTAGCGATATGCCGAATAGGGACGTCGAGTGCAATCTGTGCTGGAGGCTCGGAAGCGTCAAGTTGCATTGGAGTTGTATCTTCAACCTGGTGGAGCTGCTGCAACTTAGCCCGAAAGATGACGACGTTGTCTTCGAGGGCCGCAATGTGTCATCCAATAGCTTTGCAAGCTAGAATAGAATTACTTGAATTTAGATGAACAAAGTTAGTATTATACATGACCCGGAAAATGAGAGAAATTCATCACGAGAGAGTAGAGTACTCACCAAGAGAAGCAAATGCATTGAGGATGATGGATCCCGGCTTGGTAAAAGCCTCGATTAACATTTGAAGGAAGACAGGATCCTTCTCACGAGCACCTCTCCACGGAACAGATCCATTCACGGATTGAGAGGCTGCAGTAGTGAAATTGAATAAGACATCGGATTCAGCAACTCCCATTCCAAACTCCGCTAGTGATTCACCGGTCGCTATTGTGAATTCGCCTAGGAAATTCGCTAGCATCCATGGGATGGTGAATGAAGAGCTGAATCCGGAATCCTCGGCTCTAGAAGTAGACATAGCGATGAAATTAAATTAGAACATGTAGAAATTGAAGTACAATCCAATGAATTCAATAATTGATTTGAAACAGTGAATACCTTATTGGTTGCGCTGTAATACAATGCACAGGGTAGGTCATTAATTTCCCACCACTTTTGATGTAGAATGAAATTGTATCCATTTGCATAGGACAGCACATTAGTTCGGATTTTTGGAACATCTGGGACAAACAAGAGAATAGCACCCGCACCGTGAAGAAAATGTTCCGCAAACTCGAACACACTTTCAGTGTGTTGCTTAGAGTACTCATTCCAAGCAGGGACATCTCCGGGTTTCATTGAAATGGGCGGAACCTAGAGGCCGTCCTTAATGTCGCCAAGAATCAAATCGAAGCCACTATGCGGACATGACTTATTCAAAGCCTTGACACCGTCTTCTTTCTTGACCTACAAATTACAAAAAGATGGAAAAGATTAGTTCAAATTGGAAAGGGCTGTACGAACAACACAGAAATGGAAGGACTGTACCAACAATATGGACTTACATTGACAGAGAATCACTAAGTGCCGTCACTTGGTAGTGATTCTGGACCTGCTAACGACAAGGCATCATAACAGCAAGAAACCAGAATATAGCAACGAAGTTTTGAGGAATACATAAGTGTCAGTGGTGAAAGAAAAGACAAACCTTGAGAACGAACTTGTTGACCGTCTCTAGGCAAGCGTGCACCTCTGGAAGAGCCTCCATAATCTGAGAGAGGCTGGAATTTTGCACACAAACCAAGGTCTTCTAAGAAGATCCAACTGATGACGCTGCTTTCCGAGAGGCGACTGTGGTCTTCAGCTTTTGCGTAGAAAAACGACAGCGGGTTTGATAGTCGATCAAGAGCAGGAATATGAGGATTCCGAGCACCACTAGGAGTTAGTTGCAGCGCTCTGGGTTGCAGCACATCCAACACTTCCATGTCCATATCAACATCCGGCAATGGATTTGTAGACAATCCAGCAGCCTTCTTGGCACTCTTTTGTGCTGTCGCAGCCTCTGCTTCAACCTTCTTCTTCGCTTCTTCCTTGGCCTTTTTCTTTGAGCCCCTTGTCTTCTTTCCAGGTGCCTCCTTCCGCGGTGTATCATGGACCGTCTTCAACCTAGCCAAATTGGGTTGCACCTTGTTCCTCAACTCAATCTCGAAAGGAGGAGGATTGTTGAGAGGGCAGTCAATATACAACCCACAAACTTCCCAATGTTCCTTTTTCCACTTCTTGGCGATCTTGTCCGATATCATGCAATTCTCGGCACGTGTGTCCAAGTAGCTTGGGAAGAAAGACGGCGTCTTTGATGTGGCGTTCTGTGCATACAACACGAACTTGAAATATCGATAGAGGACCCTGGCCACAGCCTTATCCAGATCGACCTGATACTCAAAAGAATGATTCTTGTGAACTCCCTTGCCATCAAACTCATGGGCAAATGCAGTGTCCCAAAGCTGGATTCGATTCTGCTCCACGTAATCAGCAATGCTAGAAATTTGACTTTCACCAATCACTAGATGGCTGATAATTGATCATGACGTCCAGCTCAGAGAGAGCTGCATCGAATAGTTCCTACACAGCACTTGCCAACTATAACAGGGAATTAATAACAACTCTGTTCAAGAGGGCAATATCAAATTCATAAAGATGAAGAAAAGGTAAAACAAAGTACTTGAGCCCACCAAGTGGCTTTGTGAAGCCACTCCGGGAAAGCATGATCATGAAACTTGTTTTTCGGGAACCTCATTGCTTCCCTTTGCAAGGCAGGCTTGTTCCATCACTCCAGCCATTTGACTTTCATCACCGCGTCCATGGCTGAGGTTGAAAGATACCACAACTTCTCTTGGGACATCTCTGGATCGTCTTCCCGGTTCTCATAGTGAATACGAACCTGCTCCAGGAACTGCGGTGTTTGTCTTGGGTCAGCAATGGGAAGTTGTTTTTTGACATCAAATGGCATATCCTTCTTCACTTTATCCACAGCCGTCCCAATGACATCATATAGCTTCCCAGTAGTCCATTCACTTGATTTCTCCGGATATTTCTCCTTGAATTTCCTGGTCACATGAGCTATTACCTCACCTAGCTCTTGCTACAAGACAAAGAACAAGCCGACACAAGAAGTTATGCGTGGAGAAATCAAGTTCAAAACTCCAAACACAGTCACCAAAAATGGAAGTGCGAAAGATTGAGAATGCAAAAACTATAGTGTTGACATCGGCACCCTCTTTAATGGTGTCCACAATAGATGAGGATCCTGAACCACCAATGGGGTGCCGACATCGGCACTCCATTTTATCACACCAAAAAGAAAGTGCAGACGCCACCAAGCATGAAATGAAATTCAAAATCATCCAAAATACTCAAGCCTACAAGCAGACCATACCTAATAGAGAATGGTAATTAGTCCGTCTAACGTCAAGGTGTACCAAGTTTGAGTCTTTAATTTTTGCTTCTTCTCAGCATAAGCTAGCTCTTCTTTTGTAACTAGATTCTCGTAATAGGATACGGGTTGGCCAACAATACTCTGAAGCCGACAGAGTTTATGGACAAGATTCAACTTCATGTGGCAGGTTGTTTTTGTTTCAGCAAAGCAAAGTTAGAACTGAATAATAGACATACTCAAAGGAAAACATCATAAGAAAAGGTCTTTGATTCGTATATCACCAGTTGACTTGGTGCAACGCGGTGACAAGTGGCCCAGTCTGGCTCTCGACCTCCAAGATCCTCCACTATCACACCTGTAGCACCTCCATGGAGGTAATGCCGATGTCAGCACCCCTTCTAAGGGCGTGCCTCTCGGGTTGGCAGCACCTCCGTGGAGGTAGTGCCGATGTCGGCACCCCTTCTAAGGGCGTGCCTCTCGAGTTGGCAGCACCTCCGTGGAGGTAGTGCCGACATCGGCACCCCGCCAAAGGGGGTGCTCGTGAGGTGCGTGGCATCCCCTTCAAGGGAGTGCCGATGTCGGCACTGCCTCCACGGAGGTGCTGCTTAAAATGACAGCACCCCGATGGAGGGAGTGCCAAGGCAAGCAGCACCCCTTTAAAAGGGGTGCCGCCATCGGCAGTGCCCCCTTAGAAGGATTAGATTTATTAAAATGATACAAAGTGCAGTCTCACTTTTATCTTCGACTCGAAGATAAATTGTTATAATTATTTAATTTTGAGACTATTCGGTAATTTGACACTTTCATGTATTAATTTTTATAAAAATCTTTGATTGCCCAAAAATTGTTTTAGGGTTGAAGTCTCAAAATGACCATTTTGTCTCATTTTAACTAATATGTCTCATTTTAAGGGGGTGCCATCATTGCAAGCAGCACCCCCTTAGAAGGGGTGCCGCCATCGGCACTCCCTCTAACAGGGTGCTACCACTACAAGGAAAACATGTCAAAAATGACACAACTTTGATACAAAACTATCAAAAATGACAATATGCATGTGTTTAGAAATCACCATTGTCAAATGGCATGATTTATGTCAACTAAATTTTGTGAGATTAGAAGCTAAAGAGGTTTCTTTTATAGAGAAATGTATTGTTCAACAATAATCCTCAAAAATTATGGGATAATGGGCTTGACCGCTCAAAATCAAAACATATAAATTTTGTTAAAAATGGAATTTCAGACCTCATTTAGGCATAGTATTATACATTTCTTCAGAAAACTTTGAACTAAGAAAAGTTGGGAAATCAATTTAAGTTTCACCTCCAAAAATCCGTTTTAGATTTAGATCTTCTAATCAAAAGTTATCAACAAAATGAGGTCTGAAACTTCACTTTTAACAAAATTCCTGCAATCTATATATCCCATATGGGTTGCCTTACGCCCTTACCTAACACTACTTTTCTTGTATAAAGCACTTGTCTTCTTCTCTAAATTTTCTCGCGTGAAGAGGCATTTGAAGGAATGTATTTGAATGTGAAACCTAATTTTGATAAAATATATTTCAAGTAGTAAAGTTTTATTACGCGACCGGCACTCCCTCCACAGGGGTGCTGTCATTTCAAGCAGCACCTCCGTGGAGGCAATGTTAACATTGGCACTCCCTCGAAGGGGATGCTGCGCACCTCACGAGCACCCCCTTTGGCGGGGTGCCGATGTCGGCACTACCTCCGCAGAGGTGATGCCAATCCGAAACTATCACTCTCGAACTCGTTATCAATTATGGCATGGGTTTAGGAAATTTTACCTCCCGTGGTATTCAACATCTCATCTTGATTCCCCTCGTTCTCCCGCTCCATTCGCACTTCCGCCATAGTGATTGGGGAAGGAATTGGCACTTTAGTGTCCTCGGCCGTAAACCCTGAACAAGAATGCAAAACCCTACTTTGGAGCTCAAACACTGTCGCAACCACACAACTTTTGCGGAAAATCAAAACCTTGTTGTGAATCCTAAACCTTGAACGAGAATGCAAAACCTTGCCGCGAAACGCAAACCTTGTCGCGCTTGGAAAACCCTGCCGCGGAATGTATACCCGGTAGCGACTGCAAAACACTCGCAGGAATCCAAAACCCTACCGCTCTTCTCAAAACCTAGTTTCGGGCCAAATCTTAGAACCCCGATAAATCTTGGAGCTTCCCCATAACCCCAAGGATAAGGTCACTCGACACATTGAACCAAAAAATAAAAACAAAAACACCCGTGCAACCAAGGCAACCCACTAGTTCTCGATCCTTCTTTCCTTTCTCAAATTATCCCTTTGAGCGGCCAATCAAAAATTTGATAAATGTACTCTTCGTCAATTAGAAAGCATGCCCCGCCAAAAACACTCTTACACACTGAATTAAACAATCTTACACTTGCAAGCTCTATCCATTACAATCTGCATTAAGGTCTGGTAAACAATAGTTTTGCCCTCGGAACTCACGTTTTTTTGGTTCATTTAGGCTAAAGCCTCTTAGAATCACTAACATACTACTACTTGCTGGACGGGACAATTAGACATGAAGCTTTGTAAACAAATGTCTAGCACTCCAGGTAGCTGCATACGGGTCAATCAAACCGCCAAACTTGAGATACAAAATTCAACATCCCTCAATAGACTCGGAACTCAACTCACGGTTCCACACATTACTCAACTCTTGACACAATCAAACTATGAAACACATCTTCACTATACCTCTTAATGAAAACATGTGCCTACATTGTGCAGGCTGGATTATTACATGAACATCAGATAATGGCTTAAGCCTTCTACGCAATGCAGAAGGTAATGGTGACAATACCTTCAAGAACACCAACAATGGTGCTAGGAGACTAACCAAAGATTAGAGCATGTCGCATTACCTTGCTCTGGAGTGCTCTCTCTACTCGATCCTTTTGCATGATCACCAGCATCCTCATCACGTGTACTTCCACTTTCGCTACGGACTAGGGAGGAACTCTCTGGAAGTCCTCGCTCCATCGTCTCCTCTACAATTCTGGTAAGGCTAATTGAAGGAAGACCTTCAATTGTGCTAAATGATGGATCTCCGCACGTAAATTCTAGGACTCTAGCAGTCTCTCCGGCATCGGCTATCCTAGCATTTGATCGCAACTCCCTCATAATCCTAGACTTCTTCAAGCGATTCGGGTTCATAAAATACAAAGCCTGTCGTTTTCGTCTCTTTGGCATTCTAAAGGATGTAGGAATTGATTGTCATTTCCACTCCACGCAATACTAATTACCCTATTTCTATTTATGTATCATTACAGCTATATCACTGCCAAGGACCTACAATCAGAATTTGAACAACTCGTAGGAGAAGGCACTCCTCCCCTACTAAAGTCACCATTGACTCACTCTCTAGCAAAGCATGTCAAATCAATTCAGGAGACTGTCTACGATGAGCAGCAGTGGCATATTGCTAGGCTCCCGAGGACGTCTGCAAAAGCTTTCTTTGCTCTACAGGCCAAGACCAAAAAGAAATGCGTGGCAAAGATTGTGCAGGACAATCAAAGTACAACTGCCCCAACTTACACCGGATTGATGGACAATTACAAGAAAGTCAGGTTGGAGAAAATGCAATTCTTCTTCTGTAATGATGACATCAATCACTGTGTCAATGGAACTTGCTGGAAATGGGTAGTTTCTAAACCTATCATCTTAGATGTTTGGCTTGTTAAAATGGGCACAAACTTGACAAGAAAAGAAATTCTAAGTCTCGAAAACGCTGGATTCCACCTTATGGAGTATGTCGAGCTATCCCCTCGAAAGTTGTTTGGAGAAGCCATTTCTGTAAACCTGGGCGACTATCCTCCTCCTCCAAATCCTTCAGATCACCCCACCAAGCAATACGGGAAGAACATTTGGAGGAACCCTGCCGCTCCAACAAAGAAGCACCACAACAACTGCGCTTCTGCTTTGTCCATTGTCGGGGAGATCTGTAGTATTCTAATGGTTCCTCCTCCAGCTCTCGGCTGCATTGTTACATTGGAGTCTAGAAATATTTCTAAGGTATCTAGGTATTTGCTAACGATTGGTTAGTTCCCAAGCTGCGACTGCCCAATGTTCAAAGACATGTCACAAAAGTCACTGGGCAAGTGAGGAGCATGGACGTATTGTAAGCGCCTATACTACATATTCGTCATTGTTTGTGGGTTAGATCCCGAGGTCAATATCTTTACGCACGCTCCTAGTTTTAGCTGGAATGAGATAAAATAGGTTCTACAAATTCTGCTACTGAAACACTACGGTGCATAGCGAGCATGAATAGTCCTATTACTGCAATGTGATCCTCTCCACTATTTTAAAGAGAAGGTGGTGAGACTTGAAGGGCCACCGCCAGAGTTTGTGCACGCAGCTTTTGTTGTTTGAATCCCTAAACCCATTTCTACTGTCGGGGCAGACTTCTTTTGCATTCCAAGTGTTTCGGAATCACCGTAAACCCTGAACTACCAAAAATTTGTTCCTCTACCACCACGGTAGTTGCTCTCTCTCACTCCTTCATGTCCGTTATCCATCACAAACTCTCCCTAACTTTTGCAATCCCGTAAACAAGACCTCGTCATTCTCACTCGGCTTTCCTTCCACTCTTCTTCTCTCTTCAATTGTGAACCACAGATATTATATCTTCTCCCCTCTTCTAACCCTTATCACCACGGTTATAGGACCCTGTGACCGATACTTGCGACTTCCGTCTTCTTGATGTTACGTGTACCGACCAAAAAACTCCTCTACACCATATTCCTACAACCTATTCCACGGTCATAGGTCCGTCATTATTATAAATTTCAGGTGTATCCACCCTTAAAATGTTTTATAACTTTTACTTTATCGCCCACATTCCAAAAATTATCTAACTTCTAGCGCTCTACGCTCGCAAATCTACGCTCTACGCTCTACGCTCGCATCTCTACGCACGCAAAATAGCAATCCCCACGACCTTCTCATTCAAGCGAACAAGTTTGTTCAAATTACCACCATTCCACCACAACGTGTAGGCCTCCATTGTATTGGCGTGGATAGCCACAAATTTAACAATGGCTGGGTGATTTAAAGGACACACCAAGGCCTCAATGGATCGTTCATATCTCGCATCACGCGTGTTTGTTTGCTTTGACACCTTCCCCGCAAAATGTACATGCTTGGGTATTGTAGACATGCCATCAATGTATACCTTACGCACCTTTCCATACCCCCCTTGTTGGTCATATCCACTAAGCGGAACCACTTTTGCACTAGAATTGATCCACATGAGAGACGATCCACTGTTTTGAGAAAGAGCAGCCGTCAATGCGTCCAACTGCCACCCCATCGCCCTAGATACAGTCTTCGATAGTCTAGACGCTGCTTTCTGCCACCATGCCATTTTTGCGTAGAATTCGATGGTCTCCTTATTTTCACACCCAGGGACTATAGGTCGGTGCTCTACAATGATTTTTTTGGTATTGAAAATGATTTCCATGAGCACGTTCTCCATCCACTTCTCATAGTTGCCAAAGTACGTTTCATCCACGTCAGCATATTTCGGGGATTCTTTGCACTTTTTTAGAATAAAAGTGCTCAAATCTCTCTTCAACTTAATGATGCCTGATTCTTTATGCCTCAAGTATGTAGACTCTAGGAATTCCACAGTGCGTCCCTCGTACCATTCGAAACACACTCGCTGTGCAAATATTGAATAATCACGTGGAGGATAAGTTGGGTCCTTATCATGTGCCGTCTTTGACTTCTTCGACTTTGATGATGACTCTCCACCCGTTGACTCGTATGAGTCAATAGTCACTTGGAACTCCGCGGGATTGTCAAGGTCGGTGCCCCTTACATATTTCCTTGTAGCATTCTCCCATTCCCGGGGGTCATCGTGGTTAATATCCCATAGAGACGGACGCATTGTACTACTCCCTTCTCTTGGATTAGACATAGCTCTTCCTTCACAAAGTTACCTACAATCGATGAATAAATAGAGTCGTGGAAAAAAAGGGCAACAAGTCCACCCCCCAATCACCGCCTTGGCCCACAAGCTTGCATTCAGCCACTACAAGGTGGATGAAAGCCGTAGCACAGGACCAAGACTGGCGAATGCGGGTGGGGCGACCGCTTAAGTACCCGCGGTCGCCATAGGGACGCGTGCGGGTGACAGGGAGCGTGCGGGTAAGGGCGACCGCGGGTACCAAAGCGGTCCTGAAACCTGAACCCGAGGTCGCCCCCTACACCCGAGGTCGCCCTAGAACTTGGGACTTCCAGCTTTTTTGGTGCTGGGGCGACCTCGACTGGGGCGACTTCGGGTAGGCGACTTCGGGTGGGCAACTTCGGGTGGGGCGACCGCGGGTCCAGAAGTCGTGGAAAATTCACGCATTTGTAATCCTCTTTGGGGGATTGGGTGACTTCGGGTGGGGCGACTTTGGGTGGGGCTATGGAGCCGTGGGGCGACTGGAAGACTATTTTGTGTTGGGCGACTTCGGGTATTTTGAAGCCAATAGAATCAAAGAAAAAAAGGAATAAAAATGGGATGGACAAGGAGTGGTGCATCAAAGGTGATTCCCGATGTGACCAACTGGAAGGTGAAGTAGTGGAAGGGATTCTCACACAAGGGTCAACTTCTTCGAACTCAAGTGGAGTCTGGGAGGTTTGCGGTTCGATTCCCAACTCCACGTGCATGATGTAGGAGGTTATAGTTGGGTCTTACGGGTTCGGTCAAGGGGCACTTTGAATTGCGCACTGAGATGAAAAACATTTCGGTGCGGAATTCAAAGTGGTCCTTGGCCCAATCCTCGAAGCACATCGCATGGCCTATACCGAGGTCTTCACGGGATTTTTTGAAACTTTAAAGTATCTAATTCGTAATGATATAGAGTATTTTAGAATTCAATTGTGCTAAATCTTTATTTAATTAGAATTGTTCGTCATTAGGGACAATGACGAATAAATACTTGTGAATGAAATTTGATTTTACAATACGGGGTGTTTGCTTAATCTATGTAGGGTCAAAAGATAAGTTTAACTTAACAATTAGAGTGCATTACTAATGAACCCCTAAGAGCCTATGCCTTTCCAAGTGTAAGGTAGGAGGCTCAGAAATGGTGCACCTAAGGGCTGGTCTGCCTTTTTCGTGTATTTCTTTGGACGGGAATATTTTTAGCTCATTTTTCAGACAAAGAGAAATTGATGAGGAATCTAACCCAAGTGGTTTCATATTTTTCCAAAGATTTTTGAATTACTTATGAATTTTCAAACGAGTTGGGTCATAGGTCCCTATTTGTGACCCTAGATCTTTCATGAATGGTTCACTTGCAATTCTAAATAAAAATGGAGAAAACACAGAGAATGATTGGCTCTTCCAATTAATAATGTTTTCTTCCTTGGTTCATTCAATGAATGTATTGGTCAATTTCAGAACTTTAGATGCACCATTCCACAACCATTTATAGGAGCCATTCTTAATGCCCGCACTCTTTCACAGCCTCCTACCTTAGTTTTTCTATTATGAAAAGAGCATGGACTTGTAGTTATTCCCATTGAAGCAAGTTTCCTATTTATTTTTGAATCTAACCGTATGAATGTATAAAGAACTTGCTTGTTAGTATGCACATTAATTTTGAGTGCAACATTGCGTAACTGTTGTAAGATTATAACAAGAAAAATGTACATTCTTCACTTCGAGTGTATTACCCCTCTCCACAACAATTTTAAAGTTTGCAGAAAAAAAGTTTCTTGGGATTGGAGGAAAAATGAAGAAGTATACAGAAATTGATTCTATAATTCAAGATGTTGGCTTCTTGTTCAAGTTAACCCCTAAGTGACCCCGAGGACAGGATGGGTCCTCAACCAGTTTCCTAAGTTAAACAAAACCTTACCAAATTACTATATGTAGTAATTCATATTTTTGGAAAATTCTTTTTGAAGTTTAGTTTTAGCTTCAAAAATCTGATTTTGAAAATGATTGATTATGATTTTTCTATTTAAGATTTTGTGCATGGGTGTACACTTGCAATCTTGACTTTTTGTAGTGTTGAGGGCTCTTAGGAATGAGCCTCAAACACACTAAATCTTTGAGAAAATATCACATTACAAATGAAATTTAAAAAAATGATAAAGTAGATTTTGAGAAGTTATAAATTGATTGGGTTTATGCACCTTAGGCCCTTTAAGCTCATATTTTTTAGGTGACGAACTTTTTAGATTTCACATTTGAAAAGAGGATTGAAATACTTCAAATCACTTTCACAGATTTAATACCCTCATGATAAAACATTATAATCTTTCAATAAATTAGAGGTATTGTTGTGTTTTCTTTTCTAATGTGATCTCTAATACGTCTAGTTTGAATTTATACGGTTACAATTCAAAAAGAATGGATAGAACGTATCAAAATGTTGGATTTTTGTTCAATTTAGAGCAAATTCTAGAAGCTTAGCAAATTCCAAGGTCATTTTGGGGTTCAAGCAAATTCATAAACCATCCTAAAATGCATTGGGCATTTGAGGGTTTAGGTTTGCGTTTATGGTTCTAGTTTGCGAGGGCTTTGTAGGGTTTTTGGTTCATCATTGTAGGGCTTGAGGATATTGAAGCCTTGTTAGGGACCATTTAATAAAATGATCATGTGATATAATTGTAAGCTATCTAGAGATTATTCTATGATCTCACCTACCATGACTGCAGTCTTCTGTAAGTCACTCTTTCAAATACCAATGTAGGGGCGACCGCGGGTGAGGCGACCGCAGGTCCAGAAAAGGGGGAAACTAGGGACTTCTTTTTGCGGTGCTGGGGCGACCTCGGGTGGGGCGACTGTGGGTAGGGCGACTTCGGGTAGGGCGACTTCGGGTAGGGCGACCGCGGATAGGGCGACTTCGGGTAGGGCGACCGCGGATAGGGCGACTTCGGGTAGGGCGACCGCGGGTCCAGAGAGGAGGGAAGAACTCACGCATTTTTGCTTCCCTCTTTTCTGGGACTTGGGCGACCGCGGGTAGGGCGACTTCGGGTCCAAACGGGGAGACTATTTCGTGTTGGGCAGCTGATGGTATTTTGAAGCCCAATAGAATCAAAGAAAAAAAAGAATAAAGATGGGATGGACAAGGAGTGGTGCATCAAAGGTGATTCCCGATGTGACCAACGGGAAGGTGAAGTACTGGAAGGGATTCTCACACAAGGGTCAACTTCTTCGAACTCAAGTGGAGTCTGGGAGGTCTACGGTTCGATTCCCAACTCCGTGTGCATGATGTAGGAGGTTATGGTTTGGTCTTACGGATTTGGTCAAGGACCACTTTGAGTTCAGAATGGAAATGAGTCAAATGACAAACATTGTCATTTCCGTCCTAAACTCAAAGTGGACCTTGGCCCAATCCTCGAAGCACGTCACGTGGCCTAGACCGAGGTCTTCACGGGATTTTTTGAAACTTTAAAGTAACTAATTTGTAATGATATAGAGTATTTTAGAATTCAATTGTGGTAAATCATTATTTAATTAGATTGGTTCGTCATTATGGAGAATGACGAATAAATACTTGTGAATGAAATTTGATTTTACAAGACGGGTGTTTGCTTAATCTATGTAGGGTCAAAAGATAAGTTTAACTTAACAATTAGAGTGCATTACTAATAAAGTCCTAAGTGCCTTAAGCCTTTCCCTCTTGTATTTTTCCTATGAAAATTGAGCATGGACTTATAGTAATTGCCATTGAAGCAAGTTTTATAACCCAAAAATCTAACCGTATGAATGTTTAATTAGCTTGTGTAGTTGTGTATTAGTATGCTCGTTTCCTTTTAGTGCAAAATTGGATAAGAGTTGTGAGATGATAACCAAGAAAATTTTCATTTTCTTTATTGATTGTATTGCTTATAAAAAAAAATTGGGATTGAAGGTGAAATGAAGAACTACAAATTATATTGGCACTCTAAAATGTTCTCTTCCAAAACTTAATATCACTTGAATAGCTATTAAACTCATTACAAGTTGGGAATATTTTTAATTCTGGTGTCCCACGATTTCACTACCACCTATTCATTGATACATAAATTTTTTTGCTCAGGCAAGGGTGTGCATTGAAGTATTTGACACTCAAGGAAACACTATCGTAAATATTTTTTTAGTTGGGGAGTTTCTCCAAATCTGACGTCCATTGGATTTTAAAGAGGCTTCCTTTCTCCATTTGTGTGGATGTGAAAGTAAAGATAAGGTAGAAGACTTTGAAATGGAGCAGGCATTAATAATGGACTCTATAAGTGGCTTTGAAATGGACAATATGTAGTTCATAAATTGACCTCCATAATCATTAAATGATTCGAGAAAAAAAAATTATGAATTGTAAGAGCCAATCCATTATCTTTACTTTCCCATTTATGTTTAGAAGTTGCAAGTGAACATTTTGCAGAAGACCTAGGGGCATAAATAGGGACCTATGACAGAAGTCCTTTGGAAATTTATAAATAATTATAAAATACTTCCAAAAATATGAAACCACTTGTGTTAGATTCCTCTTTTATTTGTCTTTGTCTGAAAAATCACCCGAAGTCGCCCAGGGACCCGCACCCGAAGTCGCCCAGGGATCCGCACCCGAAGTCGCCTTGTGGACCCGTGGTCGCCTGGGTACCCGTAGTCGCCCTTGTTCGGTCGGGGGACCCGCACTCGCCCTACTTGGAGGACCCGCACTCGCCCTCCCGCGACCGCTAGTCCCAGTACAAATGGGGTGGGGTGGACTTGCGGTCGTCAGTCCCCCTGCTTCTGTGCAAAGGCTGTCATCCACCTTGAAGTGGCTGACTGCATGTGCGTGAGGCATGGATTGGGGAATGAAGGAATTTCATTCTTCTCATTCCATGCATGTCTAAACCGCGGTGTTTCGTAAACTTGACCCTATCCGCTACGATCTTTGAACCTTGAACATCTACTTCTGCTTCGATATTTGTAAATGTGTCACACGTATGATTACTAGTTTCACTTAGTTAGAGTAAGTATTTTGGCATTGAGACTTTTATATAGTATATATTGCTTAGTTATACATACGTTGTTAAAACATAGAGCGTACGACCTCGCCATCTCCTCCTACCATACCTACTCCATTGACTCCGCAAGAGAAAAGGGCGATGAAGGACAAGGGTCGAAAACAGTCAGGCAAGAAGCACAAGAAGCGCGTGGCCATATTACTTCATCCGAAGATTAAGGCTTTTAAAGGTTGGAGGGATGAACCAGAGCCTTGGAGTTACCGGACTGTTGCGAAGTATGTGGATTGGTGCCACATCAGCAAGTTATTTCCGTTGTGTCGTCACCCTTTGCATGTTCAAAACCAAAAGGTTAACCTTGCGTATGCTACGGATACAAGGTTCATGCGTAGATGCTGCGAAGTATGGACCCTTCTATATTTGGAGACCAAGGTGTACAGAAACGATAATTTCAGTTTCTTTCTTGTACGAATGGTGTATGCCGAAGTTGTTTTGAAGAAGGTAGTCGATTGGACAACACTCCCAGAAATGCCTATTGCGGTCCGTCCGGACCAAAAAGAGTGGGAGGAAGCCTCCAACTTGTGGGCAAAGTATCCTCTTGATATAAGCAAGATGATGACACCGATTAAGCGTGGAGCATCATTTGTTGCTGATGAAGAAGTAGTTTGGTCTTCCACTTCTTCCTCGGACGAGCACACCCATGAGTACAACGGATATTCCTTCTCTAGCGATGATGAAGATGTTTTTGTCACCGAGTCTAAGAAGTCTTTGGATGTGGGCCTTCAGAAGAAGAAAGATCGTGGAAAAGAGCCCATTACCTCAACCAGCCATGAAGAAGTCTTGGAAAAAGTTGACCCCATGGAAGTGGAGGACTTTTCCACAGAGGAGTGTGCGATGCTAGAAGGTGATAGTGATTCATCAGACAATGAGGAGACCTTGATTGCCAAAATCGAGAGTGCACGTTTATCATTGAGTACAAAGAGTGAGGAACTGAAGAATTTGAAGGAACGCGAAGTGTCTTCTCCCACAGAAGCTTATTTGAAGCAACAATTGAGGTCTCTCAACCAAATACTCAAAGAGAGAGATGACGATTTTGTTGCTTTTAAGAAGAATGGAGACCAGTATTTAACTAAGCAGAGCACCGGGAAATTGTCGCAAGCTGACCATTGTTTATTGTGGGAATCAAAATTAGAAACCCTGCAACGCAGACGTAGGAAAGCACAGAATGAGCGGCGAGCACTGCGTGTTCAAATTACCGAAGAAGAAAAGAAATATTACGAAGCGGCCAAAAAACATGTCAAGGAGGTGGACGTTTTGGCAACGGCCTCGACATACGGTAATCTACCAGAGGAGTTAGAAATGCTTCGGAATTTGGTGAAGTTCCATGAGACTAGAGTACAAGTGTTGGAAGACGAGTTTGTGGATCTGAGAGCCGAAAGCGAGTATTATACGCAGTGGATGAAGTGGATGAAGGATACAACGGGAAAGAGAGGTGAAGAATACGAGAAAGTGGGTCCTCCTCCTAATATGAGTGACTTCCTAAACCCAAAAGAGGTTTTTAGAAAGTAGTGTACCGCATTTTGGTGAACAATATTGTAAATTTGTAAGTAAGATCCAATTTTGGATATTGCGGCTCTCTCGTGATTTAGTAAAGAATATGCTACAATTTTTTTGGCATTCAAAGTTCACGTGGTTTTTTAATAATTATTGTACACTTTGTAATGTGTATTGCAGATTTCTGAACTTAGTGTATTCGCGAAATATTTAGTCACAGCTTTTGAAACCAATGTAGTACAAGAACAGAAGACCTAATGTTGCTCAAATCAGTTTTGTTATGTCATTTTATTCTGGATTTGTACTAGAAATGTTTATCTTGATATTTATTGGGTGAAAACATAGCCCTAAAGACCTAACCCTCTACAGTTAAAATAACCAATTGCTTCATTTTCTAGCTAATTTCCATCGCTACTTACATGGCTTGGTGAATTTTCAAATGATTCCAATAGGTTTTTTCCATTTTCAGTGTTTTTCTAAACCCATAAAGTCCGAAGGCCATTTTTAGGTGAAGAAAAAATCAAAACTGTCATTTCTATAATTCTATTGTGTTTGTCCAAAGAAAAAAATAAACTTTTGTGGAACTGAAGCTGAGGATCTTGAACTTCACTTGTTTAAGATTTTGTGGTTTAAATTGTACGATGTTTGACTGTACAGATTTAGAGATATGAGCATTCAAAGTTGAAGAACAATTTTTTTGCAACACTGGACTACACTTTCAGACGACTTTGATTGCTATTTCTTCCAAAAATGTGCACTATGGAATTTGAATTTAAAATTTATTGTATTGAAGAATTGAGTTGGGAGTGTAGGAAAAAAAAATTCAAAAAATAATAACTTCCTTTTCATACTTCAAAAAATTGTCAAGTAGAAGTAGATCCAAGGTTTAAAGAAAAACTAAATTGATAATAGCTCTTACATGGGATTGGAACACAATAATCCGTTAGTCCCAACGGTGAGATTGTTGTAGGAAGCAAACTTCTCCTTTAAAATAAACTAATTAGAGAAAATTTGAAAATTGCATTTTCAAATGAATTCTATAAGTTATTTTTTGAAATATTTGTTTACATTGCCTTAAAAAGAACAGGGTTCTTAACTTGCACATCACTAATGAAAATGGAATGAATCAAATCTTTTTATGTAGACAAAAACATAATGTTAGCAAAAACATGAACAAAATTAAATCTATTTTGGATTTTTGCAATGTTTTTTGTACTGCCTGCCGAGTTTAGTTCTAGGTATTTTGTGGCGTAACTTTTGCTTCCGGACACCAATTGAAATAAAAATTATATTCCCTCAAAGCTTATCAGATTTTATCTTTTCACAAAAAATTTCAAAAAATTAGGGTACAATTTCAAGCCATAGAAACTTGCCCAAATTCCAAATTGTCTCTAGAGGGGACAATGGGACTTAAGGGGTTCATCATGTTCACTTTTTCTGTTTATGGAACTAAAATGATAACAATTACAATCTTCCATGAAATGAATTGAGATAATGAGATTGCTTACAATGATATACAATTTTGAATTCTAAGTAATAAAATTTAAAGTTTACAGTTGAATTAATTTTAGAAGCTTAAATGTCAATGCAAATGACAATGTCAAAGTGAACTTCAACTTTAATAGCTCTTTGATAATAAGCTTCATACAATCAGTTGTACCACATATTTGATTTTGTTCGAACATAGTGAAGTCTTTGGAGTAGAAAATAATGTAGAATATGTTTCAAAAATGAAGGCACTGTAATATTCTCGGTAATATTGCAATACAAATGTGTAGCATACAATCATAGAAGGCTCGAAGTTGGCCTATATGGAACAAAACAAAAAGACTGAGAGCTACACGCTTCTACCATATATAATACGCTTCTATATACTAGGGGTTTGACATTATATATCCTTGGACGTAAACCAAGTAACCAAAGGAGAAATGAAGTCCATCATTAAATTCTCAGACGTCAAATCCATTTGGATTGTTTTTACTTCTTAGAAGAACTTGCTTCACCATGTGAAGGTTGAAGTGCCTCTTGAAGGACTATCTTCTTCTTTGCACGAGTTCGTGAAGCTGGCCCTTCCGCATTCAAAATGAATTCCAGGATGTTGGAATCTTGGAGAGCTTGTAGGGTCCTTGTGGTTTGTGGAGAATGTGCTTCCAAAAGATAGTCCAATGCTTGACTTTGGTAATAAGGTCCATACGTAGAGTCCATGCAAGCCATGTTAGTCATGTCTTCAAGAGAGGCAAATTGATTGCGATCGGGTCCCCTTTTACCTTCATTATCCCAACGGTGTCCTTCCGGATGAGGACCCCATTTGAATTCTCCCGAGCTCTTCTCGAAGTATCCACCAAGGCATTGGTAGAAGAATGCCCTTCTCCCTTCATTGTATGGACCTTTTCCCATCAATTTCGGTGTCACTTTGACAATCTCCGCCGGGTCAGTTTCCCAGTTCAATTGAGAGCTATTAGGTGCCTTTTCATCATCATGTAGCCCTTGACGCCAGCTCCAAACGAGGTCACGACCCCACAGTGTCGTATTAGTCGTTGTTTCAACGCTATGTTCCCAAGAAAGTGGCATGTACGTCATCAAGTTGAACATGGCATACAAGCGATCATGGAATGGTGCTGAACAAAGTACACAACGTCGTCTAATGAGGCATCCCATAAGGAGGCATTGAGGATGGTACACATGTGCACATGACCCGAGAGCCCAACCACCTTCAGGGCCAAATTGCTCTTGACAAATGGGGCATTTTGTATGGTCAAGTACGAAAGCTGCAGGTTGTGGCCATAGTAGCTTTTGGTCCTTCACCTCCATGTGATTAGACATTTGCTTTGCATGGTCCCAGCCCTGTTGTGCCCAATCTATAATATTTGTGTTTGCCAACATCGGCATGTTTTCAGGAAACATGTCATCTAAGAGTGCCCAGGATGTGAGTCCATTCTCACGTTTAGGTAAAGCTGCAACAAAATTCTTTGAAACCTTATCTAATTCCTTGGCTATTTGCTGCGATCTGTCCACGGAGAGAATGCACGCCACCTTCCAATGGTAGTACGTGGCAACCAATTGATCCAACCGTTGTTGAAGCTTTTCGTTCTGCTTTTCAAGGTCTCTTTCTTTGTCACTCTGCCTTGATTGTTGAATTGTTGGAAATGAGAGTGAATCTTGGGTCCCATGAATATCGTTCGTGTCAGTGGTCGTGTCTCCGCCAATCGTAGTGAGGAACGCACTTCGATTATTTTGCAAAACCTTAGCACGCTTGGAAGGTGGTGGATGGCAAGGAACATCGTCGGTAAGGTCCCCCACAACTTTGTCTAGATGATGTGGATCATGGTCAACAAAAGCCTCATCCATATCTGACAAAGTGAAAGCGCCAACCTGATTTTCTCGCAGGGCTTGAAGCTCGGTAGATTGTCATGCAATGAGAGCATCTTTCAGTTGGCACTGTCCTTGCAATTTCTTCAAGTCACTTTCCAATGAAGCAATCTTGTTGTCTTTGATCTGTATGATGTTTTGAGCCTTTGCTAGGGTCAGAGTGTTGTGACCTACATCCACTCGGGATTGAAGAGTTGGTGCACCAACAATTGTTTCACTGGGCCCTTCATCGTTGCAACTGAATTCAAAGACATCACTTGGATTCTGTGCAGGCAATGGTGGATTTGAAGCTGATGGAGAAGCCCCTTGTGGTCCAATTCGTGTAGTGGAACGTCGCACTCTTGACGATTGTCCCGATTTACGTCCCCGTGATGTTCCGACGCCGTGGATAATTTCATTCTGATTTGGGGGGAGGCCGATAGGTAGTTCCGTGTCTCGTTCTACCCGAAGCACCCGCGTACCATCTGAATTGTCATCCTCTTCTGATGACTCTGTGTCAATTTCAACCTGGGCCTGATTCCTAGGAACACTTCGAAAAGGACCCAATCCACCCTCTGGAAAAAGGAGAATTCCTTTTGGTATGCACCCGTCCTCTAGACGTTTTACGTGAGGACTAGATTTGATCGTGCTCCAATCGACTTCTTTCTTCAATGCCACTTCAGCATAGGCTCCTCTGGCAAGGAAAAGAGGGTCCTCATTCCTTTCTACAGAGGCCGTATTGTAGAGAGCTTGCCACAATTCAATGCACCTGTTCACGAATATTTCATTCTCACAGAACTTCAAGTTTGCCTTGTTGGTGTGTCGATGATGATGATGACGCCATGCTGGAAAGAACTTGCTGATGTGGCACCACTCAATGTAATCTTCGCAAGTTTGTATTGACCATGGCTCAGGCTCCTCGTTCCACCCCTTGAAAGCAATGTGGTCAGCACTATTCAACACATGCAATCGCTTTCGGTGACAAGTACCCCTACGCTTCCGTTCCTTGTCTTTTTGAATCTTTCGCAATCCCAAACCACGACGTGGATGTGGAGCCGGTGGAGGGGCTTCAGCAAGAAATTCTCCAGTGGTATTGTCTCCACTAGCCATGGTGGGTTGTTGAAATGAAGGTCCTAAAAAATGTAGAGGGATTGTTGAAATCAAACCACTAGAAAAAGAACCTTGGATGAAAGTAGTCAAATAGTAAATTTTCAACACCAAATGCTTATGCATGTAGCCAGAAAGGGATACAAGCCAAGAAGCCTTAGTGATGAACATGGGAGAATGAAGATTCGGCGACTTCATATATAGGCGAACCCGGGTGTGGATGCAAAATGGGCGCGTGCGGGTCACGTAGGCGACCAGCAGTCCTGGAGGGGCGACCAGCGGTCCTGGGGGCGACAGCGGTCCTAGGGGGCGACTGCGGGTCCTGGGGGGGGCGACTGCGGGTCCTGGGGGGCGACCGTAGGTCCTGGGGGGGGCGCGTGCAAGTGACGAAGGGCGAGTGCGGGTCTTGGATGAGGGCAAGTGCGCCGACGGGTGCGGGTATCGGCGACCGCGACCTAATACCCGTGTTCGCCTAAGACCTGTAGTCACCCCATACCCGTAGTCGCCCCTACCCGCAGTCGCCTCACACCCGAAGTCGCCCCCACCCGAAGTCGCCCCACCCGAAGTCGCCCTCACCCAAGGTCGCCCCACCCGAAGTCGCCCCTTACCCGAAGTCGCCCCTTACCCGAAGTCGCCCCTTACCTGAAGTCGCCCTCACCCGAGGTCGCCCAACATTTGCCACGCGGCTGCCACATGGCAGCCAGGTAAGCCTAGGTAAATGGGGGATAAATTCCAGAAAAGTCAAAGGATAAAGTTGACTCTATTAGACGGACGGGCCCCTCTACTAGACGTCTTCGACGTCGAGTTTGTCGAGTTGTCGAGTTGTCCAGGTAGACAACCTTGACACCAAGAGTGAACAAAAACTTTGGAATTGGTGACGAAAGCGTTCTATTGGCCTACACTCCAAAGGTATGTATATCGCTACATCAATGGGTGTAATACATGTCAACGCTCAAAATCTATCCATCATGCTTGTTACAGTCTCATACAACCTATTCCACCAGCTTATAGGGTTGCTAGCGTGCGAGCCTGTGAGCATGAGCCTGTGAGCGGGAATTTTTTTTGTAGTATAAACAAGTTGGGACCTATAACCGTGGATTTATTACATTATAAATTTCAAGAAATGTGAAGTCATTTTAATGAAATTTGACGCACTTGCAAATGTATTTTCAAGGTATTTTTTGCTACAAGAAAATGCAGTCATTTTTCATAGACATCATGATGCAAAAAATCCAAATGATCACATCAAATTCTAAAATACACTCATAATTCTAAAATCCATGCATTATAGTTTGGCTCAAGAAATATGTCAATCTCAAGAATCTAAATCATAGTGGTATTGGTTATAGAACACTCAATTGTTGATGGCTTTAAAGTCTCTCTACACTTGGAGGCACTACCATCTATAAATCCAAAATATTCAAAAGCATAAGTATCTTTATGGCGTTTTGCTTTAGAGCAGCCAAAGTTTACAAATGCCGATGCCATCTGCTCGACAGACATAGGAAGATGAAAATTATTCTCTAGAGTGAAGAAGAGACTTTGTACCTTCATCATCTCATCTACTGATGTCAATTCTATATGGCTACAAGTAGATGTAAAACAATGCTAAGCTTATGCCATGCATGACCTGCATGATCAATTCAATCTTGTCTTTGAGTTTAGGGAATAATGTAATTTGTTGTAATGTGCCAGAACATGTTTGTTGTATGAAGTCTAGAAATATGACTCATCCACGTCAATAGACAATGATTTCTGTTCCACACAAAGAACTTTGACTTCCTCAAAGAATAGAATGGAACATGACCTCAATAGCTTTCTTAGTTGACTTGTTACTAGATATCTTGATGTTTGCATTTGTTGAAGTGATTGTTACAATGGACTTGCCACATCTACAACAAGAATTATATTATGATGCACCTTTGAGGTTGAAGCTTGACCTGCATTTCCCCCCTGCATTTGAACAATACTCAACATGAGACAAGAAGACAATGTACACAATTGAACTCTAGACAAGAAAAATAAAATTCTTACAAAGCACAAAATGAAATGTATAATTCTAAACCAGAAAATCAAAATAGATTATAAAACAAAATCTCTAAGCTACGGTTATCATCAAATAATCTTAGTAAACCACACGAAAAAGATTTAAAATATATATATTTTTTTTTTACCGAAATTAGGGGGTCCGCCTAGAAGCTCAAAAACCTCAGTCGGACCCGACTTGGGTTTTCGAGCTACCTGGTGGTACCCCCGTTTTTGGTCAAAAAAAAAAAATGAAAAAAAAAAAAAAAAAAAAATTATTTTATTTTATTTTATTTGACCGAAAATAGGGGGTCCGGCTGGTAGCTCGAAAACCTCAGTCGGACCCGACTGAGGTTTTCGAGCTACCTGGTGGTACCCCCGTTTTTGGTCAAACAAAAAAAATGAAAAAAAAAAAAAAAAAAAATTTTTTTTTTTTTTTTTTTTTGACCGAAAATAGGGGGTCCGGCTGGTAGCTCGAAAACCTCAGTCGGACCCAACTTGGGTTTTCGAGCTACCTGGTGGTACCCCCGTTTTTGGTAAAAAAAAAAAATTGAAAAAAAAAAAATTTTTTCTTTTTTTTTTTTTTTTTGACCGAAAATAGGGGGTCCGGCTGGTAGCTCGAACAGGGTTGCTAGCATGCGAGCTTGTGGGAACATGTATGAAGGACAAATCACCGTGGGAGTAGTTACTTTTTTTGAGTAGTGAAATATGAATACATTATTTGAAAATTAGAGTCACCTACAAATGTGTTTCAAGATTTGGAGGTTGTCACATGCAATTCAATGTGATGATGATTGAGATTACTGAAAGCAAAACTATAAAGGAAAATATCATGCTCAAGTTGTAGCCATAAGACACACAAATCCACTCAAATTAAAAATCAACACCCAATACAATAACCCACGAGATATATGTATCTCGTGAGTCTAAATCATAGTAGACTCAGTTGTGGAATCCTCGTCGGTAGATGACTCTGAAGTCTCACCACCCTCAGATGCACTAATATCTACAAACTCTAAAACATTCAAAGCATAAGTCTCCTTCCTTTTTTTTCGCTTAGAGCAACCAAACTCTACAAATGCTAATGCCAACTGCTCCGCATAAATAGGTAGATCAAAAGACCTCTGTGGACTAAGATGAAGCCTTCATTTCTGCACCGTTGAATCCGTTGACATCAACCCCTGACGGCTGAAAAATAAAAAATAAAAAATGTTACGATCATAAAACAGTAAAACACATATAATTGTATATTTATATTCAATTCAAATTTATGAAAACTTACTTACTAGGTTTAGTCTTCCGAGCAAATTTGTGAACCACAATGTTCATTGCATCCGGATC
The DNA here is from genome assembly GCA_947034895.1 of Rhytidiadelphus loreus. Lineage (NCBI taxonomy): Eukaryota > Viridiplantae > Streptophyta > Bryopsida > Hypnales > Hylocomiaceae > Rhytidiadelphus > Rhytidiadelphus loreus. The sequence continues at coordinate 17,645,038 of OX344764.1, read as the reverse complement.
TTGAGACGGTGCAACCTCCACTAACTTCTCCGTTGACGCTACAGATGGATTGTTCCTCTGCATGGGAAACAAAATGTCTTTGAAGATATCCTTATCTTCCTCCAAAGCTACAATGTGGCGTCCAGTTCCACGACAAGCCATAATCGATGCACCTGTTGTAAACCACACGCAATTATTAATTGAAAGATTTGTAAATGAAGTAGGATTTTAATATAGAATCAATGAATAAAATACTTACCAGTAGCTGCAGTGCAGTCGAGAACCAAATCCCCTTCAACTGTTGTCCCTTCAATGAGGAACTGCAAAAATCTTGCATCCTTCTCACGAGGCCCACGTCATGGTACTCGGTCATTCATCAACATTGTGTCCTCCGTAATATAGTTGATCAATGTGTCGTCACGTTTGAGGTCCACTTTTGCCTTCTTCATGGATTCTGTTTGATGGAAAGTGAACTTTGATTTCCCTCCCCGGTCAAGGTCTTTCACTAGAAGGGTGATTCCAAACTTCAGTGTCTACAAAAAGAAAAAGAAAAAGAAATCAGAAATGAATAACATACTACATTTTGCATGATGCTACTTAAATGAATAAGAAATTTTTGAAATATACCGTGTTTGAAAGGTCCACGCCTGAAGTCAAGTGCACACGATTAATGCCTAATCACTCTTTCTTCTTTACAATCGGGTACACCTCACACAGTCCAGCAATGACGCCCTTTGCGCTAGCACTCCATGAGTAAAATACCACAATGCAACCATGGTCCTGTAAATGTTTCTCTGCAAAATGAAAAGCCTCTTGAATTCCGTCGTATTCTTTATCGGCGTTCCACCTTGGAACATGATCTGGTGGAGACGACACCCCCGGGATGGGTAAATTCTCATGGCAGTCAAAGAAAATTAGATCTACTTCAAGTTGACGAGTCACTTCATCATCATCCTTTTGAACTCTTGCAGTTGACAACTGCAAACAAATTTCATAACAAAAAACAAAAATTAATACGTTACAATCATCACATGAATTTCAAATAATGATCTTCAACATCCAAAGATAAATCCTTACCTTCTCTAAAAAGTCCATGAGATCCTTGTAGCATGTCTTCCCTTCTTTATCCTCATTCTCCATCACATCATTGATGGAGACGTTGAGGATCAATTTGGCTGAATTTACCTCATCATCATCGCCAATAACAATGACTTCTGTGCCTTGCGTGAGCATTTCTTCAGTTACCTCTGGCAAAATGGCCTTCTTCTTCATTGCACTACGTGTACCAGATTGCATTTGAGAGCCCTGGTCAACCGTTGAAGACACCGGAACTTGGTCAGTGCCTTCAACCTTCTTCTTTCCTTTGCCTTTTCCCTTGCCCTCCTTCTCAGCATCTTTCTCTTTTTCCGCCAATTTCGCCATACACTCAGTTTCCTTCTTCTCTTTGTTTGCCCTGATCTCTTGTTCCCTGCCCACCTTCTTCTTATCAGCAAGCATTCTCCTTGCAATTGCCCTCTTCTTTTGAATGTCCGATAAATCTGCAAACTCTGGAACCTCCAAATCAATAACACCAAGGCCATCAAATGATTTACAAAGCCCCACTTCCGTGAAATGCGTGAATGTCACGGGGCAATCTAAATACCACCCTCCACTAGTGAGATTTGCAATCGTGAACGTTCGAAGCTGGGATGCTGTATACATGCATTCTTGCGAACTTCGATCCAGCCAAGTTGACAAAAAAGGAGGAAGATCCTCCTGTAACAAAGCTTTTTTGGCTACAAGCTCAAGCTTGAAGTAACTGCCAAACAAACAAACATATTTAAAAGAGTCAACTTATCAACTATTACATTCACTATTATATTGTGCACTCCAACTATAAAAGTAGTATTTTGAAATCAATCAAGCAGTCCGTGGATCACCATGATAGCTTCCTCATATAAAAAATAATGCAACGCATGGAAAAAAAAAAAAAAATACTGAAGGTTCTTTGCTTCCAGTACTATTAAATACATCTACAGCAAGAAACAGAACTACAAATATTCATTTTCACGTATTACAATATTCTTGAGAGTTATTTCCATTCAAACAACGATTCAAATGTTAACTTACCTTTATTTATTACAACATCATTGCAATTATGTCCAGAAAATCACCAGACCAAAAAAAAAAAAAAAAAAGCCTCAGATAACCAAAAGTGGGGGTAGTGTGAAGTACTCCTAAAACCTCAGTCGGACCCGACTAAGGTTTTTGGAGTACCTCACACTACCCCCAATTTTGGTCTTTGGTCGCAATTCAAACTAAAAAAAAATTAGAATGAACCAAAAAAATTAAAAACTACAAATCACATTCCCTTCGGTTGTTGAAGAAGATGAAATAAAAAAAAGAGCAAACTCCAGAAACTAACCGAAAAAGAACTCTTCGCACAGCTAGGTCTGATCCTTCATAATTTGAAAAGGAGTCGGACTTCTTGAATGAATTTTCTCCCTTCAAAGTTGGTCCAAAGCCTTGTTCCCATATTTTCCTTCTCCATCCCTCAATGTATTGAGCAAGTGACTCCGGCTTAAGTGGGACATCCATGTTGATTTGGAGGTTGTCTTTGCTGACCACATTCTCAAAGTACTCCTGAGTAGCATATATCCTCAATCTGCAAAAGTAATTTATAAATTCATGTTCATAATGTTGTTATTGAAATGGTAAAAATGAGAACATCACAATTTTGATAATTTTCATAAGATAATATGACAACCATTGGACTTAAATTTGATTTTTCAGAAACTTACCCCGGACCACCACACGCATTTGTGTAGGAAGGGTAACAATTTGTCTTCAGAAACTGGCCTTGGTGGAAATTTCCATGCCTCCCATGAAGGTGCAGATGAATTCCACCATTTCAAATACTTCACCTTTTGAGTTGGTGTGGTGTTACAAGTTGCGACCATTTGCAACTTCTCAAGTGTCATCTCCGGGACCTCATTCATTGTCTAGTGCTTTTCAACCTAAGAAAGAAAGACATGTTATTACCAAATAAATTAAAGAAATATCAAGAAACTAAATCAATAGAAGAGAAGGAATGACATACAAAACGTACCTCTTCAAGAAACTCGGGACCCAGTGCTGGGTTTGCCACTGAGAGTAACTTCACCATCTTAACATACAACTTTGTTGATTTCTCTTTTGCTCCAACCCTCATTGCATTTGCTATCCCTTGCTCACTCTTTTCCTCGAACGGCGTGATTTCATTGTATTTTCGTGCAGCACTATCCGCTGCATGAGATATCTCTTACTGCAAGAGTGCTCAAACATAAGAAATTTTCAAGTCTCTCTAGAATCGCAACACATCACTGTCACAAACATAGTTGTACAAAATTTTAAGCAAGAATTTATTTAAAAATGAAGTTCTCACCCTGAAGTTGAAAGCCCTAAAAACGTCTACAGGCATAGAATACCAAGTCTTCCTCCCTGTCTGGATACCACAACATTTTCTCTCAGAAGGTCTGAGCATCTCCATAAACTTCTCCAATGGTAGGCGCCCGTAGTTTTGTACGCGATATAGTGTGTGCACCAAATTTGTCTTCACATGCGAATCCTTTGTAGACCTAAAATCAAACAACATGTTAAGAATACAAAATTCTTATATCACAATGCAACACACAATGCAACACACAATGCAACACACAATGTTTACGAAATTGAAAGCATTATAGAAGTCACCATGCAAAAGAAGGAAAGTCACTTACTTGTTGATGTCATGCATGATTTGCATGACCAATTCAATTCTACCTTTAGTCTCAAGAATAATGCAGTCCACAGAGATGTGCCAATTTGGGTCTATAGGATAACGCCTTGTAATATGGCTCATCCATGCAATGCGACGGTGATTTCCATCACACATGAAAAACTTGAGGTTCTTCATGAACTTCAAGTCAGGGTCGGATTCAACAAATGAATTGAAATCATCATTTGCTTGCTTCCACCATGGGTCCCACCGGTTAACTTCATCCTCTGTAAACTCGGAACTCTCTCCTCCTTCATTTGTAGTAGATACATAGAACACCGCTGCTCCCTCACGATAACCGTGTACAAACTCCTGCTCAAGTTTCAACAAGTCAGAGGACAATGTTGGCCTCACCATAGGCATTGGAACGAGTCTGCAAAGCGGAATGCGCAGTCTTGAGTGTTTTGCCGGTTTAATTCTAAGACTGGCAATTGTGGCAACCGAATCCACCTTCTGCAGACGACGTAGCTCATCCTCAAGCAGCTCTTTCTCTTCTTCATCATCATTAATGATGTCCTCCATTTGCAAATCCCCTTCTTCTTCAGCTCCAATCTCTGGTTGTTGTGTATCATCAGTCCCTGGTGTCTCCTGCTGTTCTTCATTTTGAGACAAAATGATGGGTGACTCTTCCACCTGAAAATAAAAAATGAAACTTAAAATTCTGCTTGACATTTAAATGGAAACTTTTGAAATAGAATATATCTATGCAAAATGGAAGGGAATAAAGCATATTGAGTTTCAATCACAACATAGCCAAGATTGCATACAACTATGATGTAGTAAATTTAATACATGGATAATCAATTATTGCTATATACTAGGTTGAATTTCAAAACTGTCATATTATAAAAATGTTGTTTACATTCAATCAATGTCAACGCTCTCCTCGGTGTCCGAACCTGATTGGATGAAAACAAACTTATGTCTACGTATGGTAGCACTGCAAGCACCCTGGCACAATTTTGGACCCCAAGGGCTTGAAATTGAAACTGAAGAATCTGACTCTGACTCTTCCTTTCCATGTTCTTCAGAGCTATATTCCGTCTCATAACTCTCATCAGAAAACATAGGTAGTCTCCTCTTCCTTTTCTTGGATACATTATTATGACTATTCATAGGCACCTCAAATTGATCTACGGCACGATCACATGCATCCAAGATATCCCCTAGACTTACAACATCCGTCTCATCAATGACAAAGGAATTGTTGCGGACCTCCAGTACTTCAGTTCTAGGAGTCTGAGGGATTGTGTTATCCACCCCTTCAAGGATCTCCTCAGCCATGGTTGCCACCTTTGAAGAAGAAGCTTCAATATCAATCACATCCCTCTGCACAATCAAATAATATTCTTGAATAATTAGCTCTCCTACGATAAATTATAATTAGAAAAGCAAAAACAATGAATTCAATTGCACACAAGTAGTGTAGAAGTATGTAATCATTACTAAGACATTGCAAAGATCAAGAAAGCTTACTTTAACAGAATGGCTCTTTATACTGAAAGGCAAATTATTTGTGTACCATGAAATTCAACATACACAAGTCCAAACTCATCTATAAAAGTACTAATGCTATGTGAATTGAATACCAATTGCAACACCTTACCTAGAAAATAAAATGAAATTCGAAGGGAAGAAGTTTCACTTCATTATGCTCTTATGACCCTAGAAATCATCAAATGTTGATGACATAGTAATTTTTAATTTAGTCCTTCTTTGAGTTATTTTTCTTTACTTGATTTCGCAGACCACATGGCATATTCACATCAAATGAAGATGAAGACTAAAACTTTGAAAGTCTTGAAGGTTTTGTTTACATTGTATGATACCTTGAGGATCAAAAGTACTTAAAATGTATATTCTTCCTATCAATTTGTTACTCATATCAACAAATATTGAAGTGTATAATTAACCTTAAATTTTATTCTATATACATTTCTTATCTCTTCTTCTATTGACATTGAAGACACTAGAGTAGGATATTAAAGGAAATTTAATGCATTATTATATGCTACATTTTTGCATGTCATGTACGAATGTAGTTTCTCACCTATTTTATTACCTCACAAAATCTAAAAGATCCTGCAAATTCTATTAGGAATGACCGATTTAAGGAGTACCGTGAGGTACCTCGAAAAACTTAGTCGGACCCGACTGAGGTTTCTAGGGTACTTCCTATTACCCCCAAAAACGGTCAACATTAAGAGAATTTTGACTATTCATCAATGTCATTTTCAAATTCATAAATATAAAAGATTAAGACATTTTAATTAAATAAATTCTTCATATATTCCAATGAAATGTTCTCAAAATACATATAAATGACTTTGAGGATAAATACTCTACAACACCTTAATGGCAAGCATATTCTCAAAGTGCATGAACCTCATCATAACAACTATTGAAGGAATCAAAATGTTCTACATATTAAGGAATTCATCATAAATCTAAATAGTATTTACTATCCCTAAATTTCATTTACATTTTTTAAAACTTTCTAGTCATTGTTACTTATACATGTGGATACATTCTATTACTTAAAAAAAGAAATTTCTTATCCACACAATTCTCAGCTAACTGACAAATTATTTTCAATTGTCATATAATCCTAACTTTAAAAAAGGGATAGCCCTTTCAAGGCAACATGTAAATTTTGACTATCAATGAGGAGTTCTCTTTTGTGGATGACATTCTTTGTAAGATCATCGTCTGAGTCCCCGACATACAAAGAGAGAAACAGTCTCTACAGTCCAAGCGGGTACCCCAAGGAGTCCAGGACAGACAAAAAAAGTCTGACAAAACCTCTGTGCCCTCTTCTGATGACCAATATTGGGGGAAGCTGACGCTACCCCCAATATCGGTCACGTCAAACAATGGATTCTTAAATTTTTTTTTCTAAAGGCTTTTTCTGTGTAACTGTCCCTGTATACCTGAACCGATGACCGGATCTGGAGGAAGCAGACGCTACCCCCAGATCTAGTCATCTGGTTGTCTAGTCTGCGGTTTAAGTCGACGAGGAAGCTGAGCAGTCGGTACATTTAGTGTCACCGATATTCTCAAGGTTGATTAAACTGCGTAGAGACTCCTAGTTTGGGAACGTTCAAAATGGTGAAGGTGAGGAATACTGACTGCACACTCCCACTGAGAATAAATTCAAGATCTGCTTGGTCGACAGAGTGCTTGCCTAGTTCGGGGAATTTCATGATCTTGAACTTACCCGAGCAGATCTTGAAATTGCTCGACCAAGCAGATTTGGAAATTGCTGCTTTACAAGTAGTTCGGCTAAGTTGAAGATCTTGAAGTCACTACTGTCGACCTCGGTTTACAAGAAGCTTTACAGTCCCCGCTCGGGGAATTTCAAGATCAGTAACGTCTAGCAAAATGCGTTCACGCTCCTAGTTCGATAAATTGAAGGTCAGTAAGATCACGAAGGTCGACTCGGATAAGTTCAAAATTACGAAGATCAGGAAGATCAAGAAGGTAGACAAGATCGACTCGGCTAAGTTCAGAATCAAGAAGATCAGGAAGGTCGACAAAGTCGAATCGGGTAAGTACAGGTTGAGGAAGGTCGATCAGTAAGGTTCAAGATCAAGAAGATTTGCGTAACAGCAGATCTTGAATCTCTAACATATGTTGAGAATTACATTAGCTTTTATCGAAGTTCAGGTCAGCCAAGAAATAACAGTACACGGTCCTCAACATTGACTTTGGGCAGCTGCCGTTTCAGAAAACAATTAGTGTCTGCCACTCTTCCATGAGTGCTGGATTTCACTTACATCAAAGTCAAGATAAATGCGTAACCTGAGACCAGAACTCGAGAATGACGAGCAATGCAGAAAAGTTATCTAGACTGCGATAATAGAGAGTTTCTGGTCTACAATCTGCTAGTAGTACAGGGAATTCGGCAGCTCTATCGATTCTGGACCACGCTTCCTGAATCTGGCGGAACTCAATGACTGAAGCATTCATATGCTTAAAAAACTAATGCGGTAAAGGTTATACATGTGGAACAAGAAAGATAAGAATGCAGAGAAAGATTATAAAAAAAGAAGTTTAGAAAAATACCTCAGCTTCGGATGTCGCACGTTGCTGCTCTTCACAGGAGGGTTCATCGCGAGCAGACAGAGAGTCCTCTTGCTCCTCGGGCACATGAACAGATATATCTCTCACACGACGGCTTCGTGTGAATCGGCCAGGGACCTCTTCAACTTCTCGCTGCGTAGTCATCGCAAACAGTTAGGACAGTGAAGTTCCACTACTGGCAGGAACCTAAGCTGCAAACACAGATGAAATCGAAATGCGAATGTGCATTCACCAAAGCGACTTGTTCTTAAATATTTGAAGATTGTGCAGCGAGATCCAATGAAGAAAAGATTTCCAGATTTAGTATGCTGAGTGGCCTCCACGTCTCTGCATGTACGTGTGTGGTGATCCTTTTTTTGTGGCGGCTGAACTAAAGTAGCCGCAGAAACTTTCCACTACCGCATTCAATGTTTGCACCTGCGGACTTAGCAAGTTTAGAAATTGCTATTGTAATCGTGGAATGTTCCACTTTTGCCAGTGGTCCATTCTAATCGACTGTCTCCAGCTTGCATGACGGCAATTAGTTTGATCATGATGATCAGGTGGCGCCAGGTGTGAGATATCGCTAGCTACACCTATATTTGGTGCTCATCTTCAATGCAATGGAAGTGGGTGTCGATTGAGCTGTCAAAGAATAGTATTATTGTGATCCAAGTTTGGTGTAACAGATCCTCTTGTTTGTTTACAGAAATCTGAGGAGCTCCGTCTGGAAAGTGTTTTCCGTCACGAGCATCTATGCTGCAACTGAATCATAGCTGACGTGTTTTGGATCCTTTGCATGTGTCAACCTAACTGAGCAAAACATATGCGTTTGATTTTCCAGTACCGAAATCGCTAGTCCAGGTACAAATCAGTGTAGATAGTACTTACACCTAGGAGAATAGACCCCCTTCGATAGTATTTTTAATTCATTTTTGCAATCAGAGACCACACATATTAGTGAAGGGAGATGAAGAGTGTTCCCTAGAACAACCCAGAATAGGTTGATTTTTTTAACCCCTGGATGTCTGGATTGATCTCCTAAATTGACAATTTGAGAGAAAATATTTAAAGTACAATTTGGAAAATATTTAGATTACGGATAAAAATGAAAGCTGTAGATTTTGATTTTTAAATTCTATCCTGAAGGTTAGATCTGCTAATGCAATTAACAATCTTTTTCTAAAAATTTTAGAATGAAAATGAAAGAATTTATTCTAAATACAAATATATCTAAAATACTGTAATTTTTTCAGTGCGATTGGATGGAATGCATTTGAAATTTGGATCTCTAAATCGGGTGATTTTTTGAAATTTTTGTATCCTTCACATGTTTGACCTTATTTTTGCACATCTAGTTTTGAAGTAAAGTCAATGCAAATTGACCACTTGACATACTTCCACATTTGAAATATTAGAAAGGTATATATTCTAGTAAACCCCGAATGCAACCAATGGATAGGACAACTTCATAAAGAATCACCAAAAATTAGGATGACTATCATCCAAGCAGATATAAGACAGAAAGATGGATTTGAATGTGTTCATCATGCACAAAATGGACGTCGGAGCGCTCCAAGCTTAAAGGACGGACTTATATGAAATAATTTCATAGGTTTAGGATTTCAATAATCCGTCCCTTGAATTTTTTTAAGTAAAAATATATGGAAATTCTGATGAATTTGACATTAAAAATCTCCTTGTACACATCTTTTGGGGCATTGTAATGCCCCCAAATGGCTACCTAAACGTTCAGGGGTATGAAATCAAAATGTGCATTCAAGGTACTGTGATCCATTTCTAAAACTCTTTGGACTACACTAATGATGATAAATAGTGTTACCTACACTAATTGATTTAAAAGAGCAATAAGATTTTACTGTTGACAAATAATTTTACGAAGTGTAGGTGTAAAGTTCTCCCACTTAAAATGATATTAGGATCTATACACTCAGTAAAAGTATTCATCAAAAGTAAAAACTTATAGCATTTCTAAAATAGTTAGTATGGCTAACACTATTTATCATCATTAGTGTAGTCATGGTAGTTTTATTGGGTGATTGTAATAGATCCTCAAAGACTCAAACATTTGAGAGTCCTAATAAAATGAAGAAGTCATTTCTTAAATGAAAGTAAAGAGAGTGATCTATCTATACCTTACAAGAGGAACTTAATGTTTACGAACGTGGATGAAGTGTACAAGAAATATACATACTGAGAAGTGCTTTAAAAATAAATTCTATACAGATGCCATTGTCCAAGTACAAATTCAAATGTATTTGGAAGAATCAAAAGTACAAAATGTTTGTAAAGGAAAACTGACATGAGGAAGTCCTTCTGATGATACATTTCGTCCACTCGCTCTGTCCTCCACCATGTCTTGCGATGAGACTAAGTTCTGCACCTCCACATTCTCCTCCGCAACACTAGTTCCAGATTCATATTGAAGAACTTTTCGAAGGTTGATTGCTGCCGATTGAGCTGTCTTAGACACAGCTCTCTTTCCGCAATTCATTCTAGACCTCCTAAGTGACTTGAGAGATGAGAAATACAAAGATGAATGCCTCTTACGCTTCCTATACTGCAATGAGAGTGAGGTAGAAAAGCTATAAGAATCTGAGAGCATGAGTTCAGAGTATAGTGTATCCAACCTATCACTCTAAAATGGTAATGCTAATCCTCTTGCAGAGCTTCAAAGACAAGTGCTATTGAGAATTGGCCTGAGTTTATATCTGATTAGAAGCCATCTATATTTTGTGTACAATGCGTTACCCTATAGTAGGGTGTTGACAAACGCGTCCACCAAGAATGACAACTAATAAAGCTAACATTGATATTAATGCGCCGTCAACATTTGAAATAAAGCAAATAATAATAGCACTATGACAGTGTCCTCTGCCTTGCTGATACAATCCAAAATGAATCTGTGTGGTGCGCGGCATTTTGGTGCAGTCACTTATTAGAACACTCTTTAAATTGTAATTAATAGAGTCACCAAACACTTTTACAAGATGCCTGACACAGCCGAACTACGCATTTAATACATCTATAAATGGATTCACTAATGTTGTGCTAGGAAGGTGATGTGGCAGATGCTCACTTCTCTGACTTCACATGATGAACTACTTGCTGACAACCTACTTTTGAGTTCTGTCACTCACAATAAAGGTGCCGCAACATGTAAATGCTTGAAGATGTTGGGTTCTCCTTCATGTGGTAAATTAAATTGCCTTCTTTTATTTGCAGTTTCGTGTGTGTGTATCGTTCAAGATGGCTTGCATTCGTGTAGATGGTCATGATGTTCCCCTTGTCTTTCCTGTAGACGATGGAGAGCGGACTAGAGTCATGAGCCATCTTCTTCATGTTCGCTTTAGGTTCATAGAGTCCTCCATCTATGTTGAAGAAGAGAGGAAGTCCAAATCAGGAGAGCTGGAGCAGTCAATTCCAATAGTGAGGTCTTTAGAGGAAACATGACATTGTTGGTACCTTGCACCCGGAAACTATAGAGCGTACGGGCTGCCTTTGAGTATGCTAGGTGCTTCAACAGAGATTCGAAGTCGTCAATCAGACACCTCTATAGTGAATATGCCTTATGTCACTCAATCAGGGTTGTCTTGTCTGACATATTTTTGGGTTTAGGCGTCGTGTATGACGTCTGACGTCGCGTGTCGCGTGTCACGAAGTGTCGAGTTTACTTGACATCACGTCGCGGAGGGGTAAAAAATTTTACCCCATGGTAAATAGATTTTGCCTACGTGGCAAGGCTTCGGAACTGACATGGATAGCCAGCGTGGGCGACTACGGGTGTGGGCGCGTGCAGGTCTGCCTTGGGTGACCTCGGGTGGAAAAATTGAGGCGACTGCGGGTTTAGGGTGGAAGGCGACTACGGGTGAAGGGGCGACTACGGGTCTGGGGCGCTAGGGCGACTTTGGGTGGAAAAAATAGAGGCGACTGTGGGTTTAGGCTTGAAGGCGACTGCGGGTGAGTGGGCGACTGCGGGTCAGGGGCTTTAGGGCAACCGCGACTTCGGGTACTGAGGGTGACCGCGGGTCCGACAGGTAGGGGCGACTGCGGGTTACAGGGCGACTACGGGTCGGAGCAGCAGACAACGACTGCGTGTTCCAGGGCGACCGCAGGTTCAATTTAGGATTTGAGTTTGGCATATTCAGTCTTTGAAGTAACACGTCACATAGGTGTTTTATAAGCGCAGAATTAGGTACTACGTTATATTGGGGTTTACAATTTACAAGTGCAAATAATAGAGCCCATGAAATGTAAATTGGACAAACTTCTCTAATCCCAAAAATTCACCTAGTATAAGGCCACAATAATAATGTCAACAACGATTATATTAATAAGTCATCGATATTGCTTTGAGGCGGACTTCAAATGTAGCCATACTTGCATTGCACTTTTATAACCTCGTTGCAGCCATCACCTAACTGCCTACCAATTAGAACTCAACATATATTTTAAAACCGGTAATCTGTCCCTCACTCTAATATGCTCATATGCTTGATGAAGCATTACAAAATCCTTACACATCAGGATGAAGGCTCAAAGCTTGAACTACAAAGATTTGCTACCTAACATATAAGCTAAAACCTTATAACTATAATTATAACTATAACTATAACTATAATTATTATCTACTTCTCTAGTACTCTAGTCACCAGGCGTGAATGTGGACTCACTCGGCACCTCATCAGCATTAGGGTCTGTATCTTTGTAAGACTCTTCGTTGCTCCTGTTGTCGCCCGAGCTTTCGATTTCATCATCTTCCCTTGTTACTACTTCGATTTGTACCTCACGCTCTACCTCTGAGTTCAGATTTCGAACTTTTGTATCTACACCACTTAACCCTTCAGTTTGCACAAGTCGTTTTGTGAGCCTCAACGCATCCGTAGTTCCATCCATGTTGGATGCAAGGTGTCGCCCTCCTCTACTTGATTGTCCAACATTCTGGGTGGAACATCCCGCTCCAATGGTACACCGTTGGACAATTTGAGTGGGTCGTTTAGGGTTTCGAGGTCCCCTCTCGTCAACCCTCCTAATACGCCTTTTCTAGCCTCTACTGTTGCGCCCCTGGATTCCTAATGATGATTCGCCAGGGCCAGACACGGATGAAGGTTGAGTGGGTTGTGGAGCTGAGCCGTAAACCTCTTCATCAATCGTCCGTAGAGCACCTCCACGCACCGATGGCCTTGTTGGAAGGGTTGGAATAGACCTCCTCACTGTTGCCACATTTGTAGTCGTCTCTGGATTCAACGGCACATTCCGACTTTGATTCATAACATATGCCAATGGCACATCATCATCATCATCTGTAGTAACAGTTGTTCCGAGGGTAGATGCGTTCAATACAACGGGATTTGGTATTCCCTCGTGTACAACTTCATTGACTTCGATGGCCTCTTCTTCATGTTCGCTTCTCATTGGAACTTGTGTACTGCTTCTTAAATTGCGGGCCATATTTGGAGGCAAACTAGTTGATATTGGAGATCTACCTTCTTCCTCTACGGGTGCCATGGGAATAGGTACGCCTTCGTCGTTGTTGTCGGGGGTGCTTTCCCTCCTCTGTGATGCATATGCCAGCGAAATTGCATCTATATTGTGCACGACGTTCTGCGGTGGACTGCATACATGTGAATTTCCAGGAGAAACATACCCATCGCCACTAAAGTCAAATGTATTCCCGTATATTGGTCGTGGAGGACTATGTGGCGGCCTAACCATTGCATTCCAAGGATTGTTGCGCAACCGATCCTCTTCATCCCTGCGGTTCTCGCGTTCTTTCATAAAATCTGGAACAACGTCGTCTTCTTCCCCTGAAGACAAAGGCCCATCACGCTCGTCCTCATCGTCTCCATCTGCAAGCATCTGGTGGTAAAAAATGGCTGGGTTGTGTCCATGTTTTTGACGTTCAAGTTTGCTGTTTGCGTAGATATACACCAATGTCTCCGCCTTTGTCGTGGCCAAGCGGTTTCGCACTTTATTGTGCACAAAGGAATACATGCTCCAATTCCTTTCACACGAAGATGCAGAGCACGTCAAACCGAGAATTCGCTTTGCAATTTTTGGAAGAGCATTGTCCCCCACACGATTCCACCATTGATGAGGCAATAATTGACATTCAATGATATCGGGAGCCTCATGTAAAGGATCGAATGCACCTGTCTTCTCTTCAAATTGAGTTAGCTCCTGCATTGCTTCCACCACTGACACATTCAATGGTACGCTCAGTTTTCGTATGACTCGATTCAAAGCTCCCTTCGCGTAGCCATTGTTATGAATAGCCTCCACGTCACTCAAGTATGGATTTAGTAGTGCCCCCGCATAGTGTAGGTCAGTAATCATCAACTTCCAACGAGCATCAAATTGTTTCTCATATCGTGTTGCCACCACTGGATCAAGGAAAAATGGAGCATTCTTGAGAGAATAAATGTGCTCCTTCAAGGTGTGAGTGTTTCTAACTCCACCCTTAAGTCAGAAAGTTGCACACAGGTTCTAGCGGCATAAGTTAGCAAATTACAAGGGTGAAATGTAAACGTAGTGTTCTTTGGCCTTCCAAGCAATGGACACTTTGTTATGTTGATTTTTACCTAAATTAAGTACTTCAAAACACTCTAATAGTTAAGAAATGAAGGTTGTTGAGAGTTAGTTAATTGTGATTTAAACTTCTAGCTAAACTAAAATTCTACCTAAACTAAATCAAAGAATACAATTTGCCCGTTCCAAAATGGTAAAGCAAGTTGGATTCTGATATTCCTAATGAAAGTTATGTGTGGATGAAATTCGTACCTAATTCTATCCTAAAAACTTCATCCGTCAACTAAAAATAGAAAAATAATATAATATAAATCCAAATTTCAGGGTTGAAAGGTTGATTAATTTAACTAATGTAATTTTAGAGAAAACCTAATTTTGACCTATTTTAAGATTTTTCATCCAAAATTAGGTCAAATCTTCATCCATTCTTTTATCCTTCAAATTAAAGTAATTTTAAAAGTAAAAGGTGGATTTGGAATCTTCAAAAGATTCTCTAAAAGATTATGGTTTCAAAAGATTCCCTAGTTGGGCCTTGAGAATATTCCTAATTATTCTTTAATTAATCCTAATTCTAAGTTATTATTCTAATTTTAGTGAATTTTTAGGGTTTTATGGTTTTTATGAGTAAAGTGATTAATTAACTTCTTGTTAAGATAAAAAGTAAGAATTTAGAACTTTTAGGTGAAAACTTTTAAATGGATGAAAATTCCCCTTGGTTGGATGGAATTCCTTTCTTTAATAATTTTCAAGAGAATAAGTAGATAAATTAGGTTTTGCCTTTCCCTAATTATTCTAATATTCCCTAAGTTCCTAAATTAAATTAGATTCCTTTTGAGATTCTTTTGGATAAGATTACTATTTCGTTTTCCAAATTAATTCAAAGTTAATCTAATTATTACTTTTTACGATTTTAGATAAATTTTCAAAGGTTTTCTAACAATTTAAATTCTACTAGCTATTGGATTCTCAATGGTTAATTTTGTTAGTTTTAATTTTCTAATCTAAATTTTAAAAGAATGAAAGCAAAAGAAAAGACAAAAGATAAAATTTGAAATCATACCTTGGTGTCGAGAATGTCGATCGTCCCATCATCGCAAAACACCATCATAATCGTCTCCTCGAAATTCTCCATTGTCTTTCATGAATTTGGAAGAAATCTTAGTATTCTTGTTTTTAAAACCTATCTAAAAAGTCTAAATTTGTTAGTTTTGGCAATTTAAAACTAATCCTTTGATTTTAGGAATTTAAATTAAATGATAAATTTAATTCATATTTCCTAAGTTTTCAATGAATAGTAGTTTTATTCGATTGCCAATTGTTTAATAGTTATTTTGTTAAATATTCCAAGATATTAGTTGTTGTTTGTTTTTATTGTTTTGGCTTATTAGGCCTAATAAAACAAATCCCCCAAACTACAAACAAACAACTAATCTGGTTTTGGAATCCTAATTAATAACTAAAACCAAATGAATGAATAGTATTCTAATAAAATAATCAAAAGTAATCAAAACAAATCTATCAATGAATAGTAGAAAGAATAAACCAAATAAACAATGCCAAAATAATTAGTTGATGAATAGTGAGATTCTTACCTTAATAGTTGTTTAATCCTTTAATCCTTTAATTCCTTCACGTGTTGAATTCCTTCCTTCTTATTCTTCTTCGTCCTTTAATCTTTCATTTGTTCTTTCGCAATTTGAAATTTGGCTATGGAGTTTGGAGAGTTGCAAGAATCAAGAGTGTTAGTCCAAATTCTTGGTGCTTAGTTTTCCGAAGAAAAAATCAAAATGTTTGAGCGTGGCAACAACCGCCTTAGCTTTTCCACACTTGTGGGCTAATCAAGATTTTGATTTTTGGTGTTGTGAGGCTTGCACTGACCTCAGCCTTTGTTTGTATACCCAGTTGCCGATACCCAATGTTCAGATGCTGGTCTGTTCAGCAGTCAGTTATCCCTCAGCAGTCAGTGGTTCCCCAGCCCGTAGCTTGTCTCCCAGACCGTCAGCTCATTTCCCAGCCCCGTCAGCTCGTTCCCAGGCCCCGTCAGCTCGTTCCCGGCCCGTCAGCTCGTTTCCCAGCCCGATACCCAGTTCCGATTCTGATACCCGGATGCCAGTCCGACGCTTACTGCCACCAGTTCCGTTGCCTTTGGGTTCCGGTCTGGTTGCCCAGCTGGACTGAAATTTTTGGTAAACTTAGATGAACTGAAAATTTGGATACTCTAATTGAACCACAATTTAACACATCAATTAAGGTATCTTAACCTTCATAAACACTTATTAGGAAATCGTTAGTCTTCTATAAATGTTAAGAAAATAAATAAATAAAAACAATCAAACAACAACCAAACAAACAAATAAGCAATGAAATTATAATAAGGAAATTTAGCAATTAGGGCAAAGCAACAATTGAAGCTAAATACCTCCACAACGCGCACAAGCAAAAGAGAAATACTTCAAGGGCTTTTGGACTTTAAATAAGTTTCCAAAAGAATCTTTTCCCGTTGATTCTTTTGGTTTCAAAGCTTCGCCATGCAGGTTAAATTCACAATTAGATGGTCAGTTTAAGAGTAAATTTTAACCTTTTAAAGTCAAAGCTCCGCCGTGCGGGAGCAACCCCAGGAATTAACAGTCAAATCAAAGTTTCAAGTACCCGTTTCCAGGTTTCAAAGTCAAAGCTCCGCCCTATGGGAGCAACCCCAGGAAATAACTGACAACTTAAGTTTCAAGTACCCGTTTCCAGGTTTCAAAATCAAAGCTCCGCTGTGCGGGAGCAACCCCAGGAATAACCAGTATCCAAGGACCCAAACTAGTATTTTGAAAACTTAATTCTTAAAGGAGGTACACATGACAGTGTTTAACCGAACATTAAAAACTAATTTTCCAAAATTCCAAACAAAGTTCTAGTTTAATCACTAAAGGAGGTACACATGACAGTGTTTAACTGAACATTAACAATTATTCAAACCAAACACCCGTTATACAACGAGTTTTGGCACGTGGTGATGCTCAAAATCTTTTGGCAAAGTCTAGCTTTGCCGCTTTAAAGTTTTAAGTTCACAGACTATTCTCAATGCACACAAATGGTTGGTTAGTATTAAAAGAACAACAAAATCAAAGTAGAGTTTGGGAACTACTCCCACAACTCCCAAAATGTCAAAGTTTTGGGGCTTGAAGCCTCTAAATTCAAGAAATAAGTTAGTTAACACAAACAATACTAGAGTTAGGGGATTTCCTCCACTTAAACTCTTTGAAAAGCAAAGTTTTGGGGCTTGAAGCCTCCAAATTCAAACAAGAAGAAAAAGCAAAGCTTTGAAGGGGCCCTCCGGACCTTCAAAGTACAAGAGAATAGAAGAAAATAGAAGAACTAGCCAAAATTTGGCTTTAAAAAGTGCTCCGACAAGTGTCGGTAGCACGACAAGAGCAACAACAAGAATGAAACAAGAGAATGAGGGCCACGAACAACCTCGAGGAAGGGCCTTATATACTCGCTCCAGGCCCCCCCCGGTAAGTTGTTCGTAAATTATCTTTTACTTTCAATCTAGATATTTCACTAAACTACCTAAACGTATTTTCAAAATAATCTTTGTTTAATGGGAAGGAAGGTTCTCAAGCGAGTTCCTTCTAGGCCCTAAATGGCCTTAGAATCTTTTTCCAAATCAAATATTTGATTTTCCCAAAGATATTTTGAAAACCTACCTAATTAACCAAGATATTTTGTGTTTTAATCTAGGGTTAGTTCTAAATTGTCTTTCTTTAGTCCAAAAGATGGCTTCTTATGCAAGACAAGTATCTTGGGCAAATCCAATCTTCGATTTTACAAGAGATATTTGCAAAATCCACCCAGATTAATCCAAAATTACCTTTTAAAAGTCAAACGAAGGGCTGACCCTCTCTATCTTTTGAGGGACAACTTGAAACTAAAAACAAGTTGCGCCATCGCGTTTAGAAGACCCCAATTCGCCTAAAGGACCCCTTACCCCTACCTCTCCAGCCGTTTTAAAGCGCAAATTTGAGTCACGGTAACTCAGAACAAAAGTTAAAAAGCTAACTTTTGGAGTTTGCGTCTTTTGATGAAACTGTCGGTCCTGGGTGGTTTAAAATATTTGTGGGAGTAAGAATTGACCCTTGAAACGCTCCGTTCGGACACCGCTAGCTCCTGGTTCGCCGGTCAACCCGCCGCCAAGTTGTAAATTCTTGTAAAATTCGTTGTCGATCCTAATTCTGGTACTTGGGAATGTTGGAATGTCTTCAAACTTGACAGGGCTCTTTATTGGCACACAAAACATTATCCTAATTTTTAGTGAGATTTTACCGCAACATTGGTAATTTCTAGGAATTTACGAATGCAGTTTTAAGCGGTTGACTTCCCATGGAGTCATCGTGGAGTTTTGTAAAATCCCAAAACTTTTGGGCAATCTTCTACAAGATGTCCATCAACTAAGGGAAAAAACAAATCTCCAATAATAATGCTATTTTTAGCAATTCTTTAATAATTTCCACCCGGGGGGGAAATTATTCTTGATACCGGGGGAATCTTGGATGATTGGGCTTCTATTTGACCTCTTGGCATGCTTTGACCTAGAAAAGCACCTCTCTGTATGTTCCAATCATCATTTCCTCCATCTTGGTCTGTAAATGAATGTATTTCTCAAAATTACCTGCAAACAATAAATCTAACTCTTTCGAGTTGGATTTGGACTGACTCGGACTAGACTCTGACTAGACTCTGACTAGACTCTAACTTTTAATCAGTTTGTTACATGTATACTTATAGCTGTTGTATTACATGAACAAGACACTAGGACTGGTTAACTCTCAAATTCTCACATCGCTCGGAATTACTTGATTTAACTACTTATTTATACTAATAAGACCTAAAATTAGTGAAAATATAACGTCTTACGTGTTTCATGCATTTAAGGCCATGACACACCTCTTTGGTAGGGACTTCTACCAAAACCTACAATAATTGTATTTTTATATGTTTTTTCCTATTTTTCACTTAAAAATTAACTAAAAATCGCAAAAAATAAGTTCAGAGTTCCAAGTGCCAACTTGAGGGCTCACATATGGATGCAATGCATGACTTAGACTATAGTACAGTTTACTATAGTACTTTGAAAATAGTACAAATATATGTATTTAATATTTCAAAATAATAGAGTTAAAGATTGGAAAGGCTTACAATAAGTCACCCCAAGGCTCTAGGACAATATGGCCAGTATCAGAAGTTAGTACGACCTACAACCCCAAAATCACAATAAGTCAAGCAAGATACTTACTGATTTACTAATAACTCACTAGTAACCTCACCCTTACTCCACCAATGAACCTAAACACTCTCTCTCCTTAATGTTATCTTTTTTATTGGACAATAGGTCTACCATGCATGAGAAGTCTCTTTCCTTTCTAACCTTCTTTTTAAAATACTTAAAACAAGTCCCTATTACTCACACCTATAATCTAGACTTATAACCAAATCTTAAGTTACCCTAATCTAAACCCTAAGACTCTAAACCTTACTAGTAAGACAATATGGTCTTTTGATTATTCAATTATAACTTAATTATTTAAAAGATTAAAATAAGTTTCCTAAATTCCAATTCTTTAAATTACCAAAATTTAAGTTAAGTTTTAAATGTAAACTCAATTTCTTAAATCAAAACTTAATCATTTACAAACGACAATAGGCTCCTTTTTAATTTATATCAATTGGGTATTTTTGAAAATTAATAACTTTTTAATTTAGATTTTGATTACTGTAATTTCAAAACCAATAGATAAAATATTCTATAATCTATGATAAATAATCAAAACTTAGCTAGATATTTTGTAATATGAATTTAAAGTATAAGGGCAAATACCCTCAATTTATCACTGAATCCCTAATTGTGTAACAATGACTTTTAACTGTAAGAATTGGTCATATTTGGAAATTGATAACTTGTAATGAACACAATAATTTCAATAATTTTAAGTTCCAGAAGCCCAAATATTCTCTATTTTATTATATATAATCAAATTTTACTAAATTGAATTATTATAAAAATTCAAAATGCGAACTAAAACTCCTAAATTTACAGCTAAATCTCTAACTTAAACTTGAGACAAGAGGTCATTAGCTGTAAAAATTGAACAAATTTAGAAATCAATCACTTTGACACACTATAGGCGCTTATTTACCCACCCTTGGTAAATCGGCGGACACAACCAGGTTCTAGTTCTATGATAGTGTCCTACTCTAATGGGTGTCTAAGCATCAATCCATTGTGCCTTCCAAGCAATGGATCTTTTTTGCTAAGTTCTTAATCGTGACCCTCTAATCGTGGTTCTAATGACTCCTAAGTTGACTATCCTGCTATACTATGTTTTTGTATTTCCTATTTTCAAATCCTTTTCTAATGTCCTAAGGTAAAAGATTATCTCACGCCATTTCTAAAAACCTAAGGCTCGTTCAAATTGGACTCTCTAATCACCCGCTATGGGCGGATGAAGTTTTGACCGCAAGGCTATCAAACTTCATCCATGGTTTTCTATGGGTTTCCAAATCTGGTTGGGGGTGAAATTTGACCTACGGACCTGACTCCCTATTTTCTATCTAAATCCTAAGTCCCAACTTGATTGAACGAACACTTCCAAGTTTCATCCGTTTTGGCTCTAAACTTCATCCATCGATATCTTGGGCATCCTAACTCCGATTCCTACGTGTCTTATGTTTTTGGAAACCTCTCTGGGTCTACTCTAAGCTGATCTAATCAAATCCGACCTGACTTTAGTCCTAATGGTACCTAGCTCTCGGCCTTGATTAACAATTGACACCTACAAGTCTAAATGAAAGAAAAGTTTATCTTTGAACGCCTTCAACCACCCCTTTACACCTTCAACAATGAACCCACTCACATTAAGCACTAGAGGCCCTCCAAAGCGGCATCGCCAAGGTACAGTGGGGGGTATCTCTAGGGTTAGTACAACCTTTCCCAATACACTCAAGAACACAACAACTATCACCACAATGGGGGTAAAAGTGCTACCCCTCAATAGTGGGACCTAAGCAAGCTCAACACCAAGCTATCACCACAATGGAGGTAAAAGTGCTACCCCTCAAAAGTGGGACCCAAGCAAACTCCAACACAAAAGCTATCACCACAATGGAGGTAAAGTGCTACCCTTCAAAAGTGGGACCCAAGCAAACTCCAAACACAAGAAATAATCACAATAGAGCCAACAAAGCTCTAAAGCACCGTTGCAAAGTGTCTTGGCTAAAGTACTAAGAAAACCCACACAAGTTAGACCCAACAACAATTGAAGGAGGTTCAAAGCTTCGCCGTCCCAAAGGGACCAACAATAGCGGGGACTTTAAGAGCCTTGGTTCCAACCCAAGGTCTCTCCAAAAGGATGTAACAACAAGACTAAAAGACTCTAAGGACTTGCACTCTAAAGAACCTTAAGACACACAAGGTAGAGGGACCCCCCAAGGCCTCTACAAACTTGAGAAACAAAAACAATGGAACCCCACAAAGGCTTAAAAAGACTCTATTCAAAGTTGCTTGGCCAAATGCCAAGGCTCTTACAAAAATGGACCCAAGGATCCTAACTCTAAAGACTCAAATAAGGACTTTGAGAGCTTTGGTTCCAACCCAAAGTCTCTCCAAATGGAGGGGGGCTTTTGGAAGGGAGAAGGGCCCCCTTTTATAGGGTTCCAAGGGTCCGCTCCCCTCCTTGACTTGCTACTACTAACTACATCCATCCGGATTTTCATCCTTATCTTTTGAGATTTCCACCTCTCAAATAGTCAAATACCGATTACCGAGGTAAACATATCTCTTTAGGATTTCCGTCCATATCTTTTGAGATTTCCACCTCTCAAATAGTCAAATACCGACTACCGAGGTAAGCATATCTCTTAGGACTTCCATCTTTATCTTTTGAGATCTTCACCTCTCAAATACCGAGGTAAGCATATCTCTTATCTTTCGAGATTTTCACCTAGTTTGGTTTTTACGCTGGTCCTAACATCTAACTTTTGGAGTTTAACTCGGAATTGCAAACGGATTGCACCAATGACTTCAGAATGCCATTTTTAGTCTAAAGGACCCCATACCCCCTATTTCTATCACAAAAACCCATCGGAAACTAATGCCAACTTGGGCCAATTAAAAAGGTAAAAACCTAACTTTTGGGATTTACCTCTTTTGGCCTGGGTAACTAGCTAGGGTTGTTGGGGAGGCTCTAGGGAGTAAGAAAAGACTCCTTGATGTCTTCGTTCCGACTTCGTACGCTCCCGGGACGCCGGTCAACCCCGCAAAGATCTTGCCGTAATTATTAATTGGGGGGATGTTGTCAGTTTCGGCTGTCTCCTGCTATTGGAACATTGTGAAATTTGTTGGGAAGCGTTATTAACATAAAATATGCTAGTCTAATTTTTAGTGAGATTTTACCGCGGCCTGGGTATTTTCCATGAATTTCCCACTATGGCCTTTGGCGGTTGACTACTCGGAAAAAGATCCTTTGGAGATTAGAAAAAACCGAGACTTTTGGGGGAATCTCTCATGGAGTCCCTCAAGCCACGTGCCAAGTCTTGAGCTAATCTGGCACACAGTTGGTGGCGAGGTGAAAACTGACTTTGGTTGAATCACCGGCAGTTAGGGAATCTTTCACACGTGAGGGAATCTTGGCTAATGGATTTCACCGTGGATACCCCAACATGTTCCAAATCCAAGAACACTATCCGGCGGCTGTAGATTCCTCCATGCGGCCTGTCTGGGACAAGTAACACCTACAAGCTAACAATTTGGATTCCTAATGTTTCGTCGGTGGAATGGGGAAACCAGAACCTATCTTTGGAGATTTACGTGGGGACCTCCCTAACTCTCCTAAGACTAATTTAGCCTATCATGGTTACATGCAATGGGTTTGGACTATTTTGGATAAGTTCCCAGTAGCCCTATTGTTTTCCACTATTTACGGGTTCTAACCTATATACAAGTGGGTTTTATGGATAATCTATGGATAAAAGGCTATTTATGACCAAATGCTATACTAATACGTGACATACCTATTTTGGTTCTACACTCTTTTTTGGGCTTTTTGTAGTACTTTATGCCTTAATTTGTAATAAACTAAAAAAAAGAAAACAATGAGTCCCAAGTGACGAATTTGGGGCTCACACACACGATGTACAAAATCAGTAAATTAAAGTCCATTAAGAACCTTATTCTATAATGTGTCACCAGATTTCAATAACTAATAAAAAAAAAATTATATTAATAACTTCAAATCATGAAGACCAAAATCTTAAAGTACACAGCACCCAACATCTTCAATTATGTGACAATAAGTCCTCTGGCTGTAAAACTTGGCCAGATTTTAAAATGCATAACTTTTACATACAATGACCAAATTCAGTATTCTAAACACGATTAGAGAATCTTTACTATAATAAATCACCAAACATCATAATTGAATTAAATAAACAGAAATAATAATTTAAAAACACAAGACGAAATGCCTGATTTGTGCACCCTCCCAACACTTCAATTACACCCAACAAACCAATCAGCAATGTGGCCACAGTTTACCCGATCATTCCAACCAGCAGCATCAACTCTCCCGATTTCTCACACTCTGATCCTTTCCGATCGCGCCAATTAAAAAAACCCAGAGTCTACAGCGCAAGTTTGAAACGGGCAGTCGGCAGAGAGGACCCGAACTCCCACTCATCGCAATCCGCTGCAACTTTGAATGCGGCGAATTTTGTCTTCCGTGCAATTGCGAACTACACTCTCCACCGGCACTCAGGACTAAGTGACCTCAGACTCGACACAATTCACAGTGTATAAACCAAAATTATGCGCACGATTACCCCACAACCAACACAATTTGAAACAACACTTTTATTACACCGGCAAATAGCAGCATTGAAATAGCACATCAATAGAGCAAGTACAGCGCAATGAAAGTTATACAGCACTGGGAGAATTCTACAATCTGCACTTTTGGGAGGAGGAGAATGAGAGGAAGAAAAGGGAATTTAAATTCAGGAAGGGGGAGGAGATCGGAAGCGAGAAGAATTGCATAGGCACTGCTTCAAGATCGAATCTCCCCAAATCCCTAATTTAATTTTTTTTTATCTTTTTCTCTTTTCTTCCTTATCTTTCTCTTTCTCTTTCTTTAACTTTTTGCTTCTTGTCCTTTTAACTACTGTTTTGACTATCTACCAAAATATCTTTTAACTTTTTGGAACTTTTAGTACACTTTGGACTACTTTAATACTAAATACTCAAAATATATATAAATAATATAGAAAATGTCATAGAAAATCGAAAAAGTTCTATAAAAAACAAATAAGCTAGACTACAACTGCCTAACTCTCAAATCCTTACTTCGCTCGGAATCATTGACTTAACTACTCATTTGTACTAAAAAGACCTATAATTAATGAAAATGTAACGTCTTACGTGTTTTACGCATTTAAGGCCATTACACACCACTTTGGTAGGGATTTCTACCAAAACCTACAATAATTGTATTTTTATATGTTTTTTTTTATTTTTCACCCAAAAATTAACTAAAAATCGCGAAAAATTAGTTCAGAGTTCCAAGTGCCAACTTGAGGGCTCACACTTCTCCTTTCGCTTTGATGGCACCATTTCTCACATTGCAAAAGATCAAGTTTATTTTGAAGCACCGCTAAATCATCAGAAATGTGAGAACGCCCCTCTTCGATCTTCTTGAAATAATTATTCTACTTTTGTTTAACTTAGAGTAAATCTTCTCATTTTCACCAATGGTGTTTTCAATCGCCTCTAACTCCTTCTTCAACCCATCCACAACAGTTGGATTCACTGGAAGATGTACTTTCTCTTTCAAATTCATAAGATCCGCTACTGTTGAAATCAAAGCTGCTCGTGCACTTTCGATCTTAGTGCCCAACATCTCCAAATTGTCTTCCGAACCATTGTCACTGCTTCCGCTAGACCCACTGTCTGCACCAAAACGGTCCACATTCATCAGTACATGAACATCTAAGCCTTCTTTTTTAATCTTGGACAATGATTGCGGATCCTCAAGCTTCCTCTTTCCCTTCTTGTCAACTTGAACGTCCTTGGCCGCCTCTTGTTTTTCTTTGCCAATGTCTTCGTCGTCACTCTCAAAAGAATATCCATTGTATTCATGAGTGTGCTCATCTGAGCTAGAAGTTGAAGACCATTGAACTTGGTCATCACCAACAGCCAACTTGTCAGGCTTCGCCTCTAAAAGCTTCTGATTTGCTTGAAGAAGTCCTTCTTCATCCAGCACTATCGATGTGTCCGGGCAGTCACCGATAGGAAGCTCCTTCAAGGTTGTCCAATCTACCTTTTTCTTCAATTGAACTTCAACGTACACCATTTGCACAAAATAGAAAGAAAAGTTGTCATTTTGATAAGGCTGGGACTCCAAATAGAGTTGCTGCCATACCTCCAAATACCTTTGCTAGAAGACAACACTCTTGCAGTAATCCAAATTTGCCTTAGACTTCACGTGCAAAGTGTGTCGCCAAAACGGGAACAACTTGTTGATGTGGCACCAATCCACATATTTGTTTACAGTTTCATATGTCCAAAGTTCTGGTTCCGCTTCCCATCCCAAAAAAGACTTCATTTTTGGATGCAACAAGATGGGTACACACTTCTTGCAAGGTTTGCCGTTCCTTTTACGATCCTTGTCACGAACCGCCTTTTTGGTGAGCTGAAGTCGATATCTTGACATACTATGTGGCGGTTGAGAGTCCTCGCCTTCCATAACAATCACTTCGTCTCAAAAATAGCCAACTAAGTACTATGCGGTTTAGGGTTACAAGCCTAAACCGTAGGTGTAAGAAATACTAAACGTAATCCTATCACATTTAACATTTACAAAAATACAATGTTCTTGGGAAACACCCTATGTCATCCAAGTGTGAATAAAATGAGCCGTGCAAAGGGACAAAAATCCCCCTCACAACTCAAACCCCTAGCTTTTGTGCACACATTCAGCCACGTCAGTAAGTGAAAGGCAGTGTGCAGAACGCCAGGGCAAATGAAAGTGGCGACTGCGGGTGGAGGAGAACGTTGATGTACCCGAGGTCGCCCCTGGGGCGCGTGCGGGTCCAGAAGTGGGACGAGTGCGGGTTAGTGCAAGTGCACTAGGGCGACCGCGGGTCCTAAAGTAGGGCGAGTGCGGGTCTGTACAGGTCCTCCAACGTGACTGCGGATCTAAGGAGCTAGGGCGAGTGGGCGACCGCGGGTCTAGGACGACCTCGGATTCACTTTGTGAAGGCGACAGCGGGTCCAAGGTGACCTCGGGTCCCAGGCGACCGCAGGTCCGTCTATTAATGCATGGACTTTTATTTTCTTTCTTAGTACATGTTTATAGATTGTGACATTTTTTTTTTCATTTTTCATGAAATGGCAAAGTGGCGATATTAAATGTTAGGGGGGTGCTCCAAGCTTCAACATTCATCCACATATTGGATAGAAAATGTGATACTACGTATCTATAATTCTATTTTCATTTACATTGTGGCGATTTCATCAAAGATTTTTCTAGAACTTGAAGTTTTTCTGGCAATTTCATCTAAAATTTTCCTAAAAAATTCCTATAGCTTGTAGCTGGCCTAAATTTTTTGTTGCTTTTGAGCACCAAATCACCAGGGAAAAAAATGGATTGTGAGCTCAATCCCATTTGTGTTGCAAAATTTATGGAATACTAGTTTATACTATATTTGCGAAGCCATTAGGGTTGAGGTGGGTTGTGGTACAAATGGATTCCTTATTGATTATTTGAACAAAAGTTAAATCTTTGCAATTGTTTTAAAAGAAGTTGTTGTTAACCAATTTTATTGTTATTAATTAATTTCATTGTTAATTATTAATTTAATTATAAATGACTAATTTAATTGTTAATGACTAATTTTATTGTTAATAACTAATTCAATTGTTAATAACCAATGTTATAATTATTAACCATTGCAATTGTAACAATAATGTCTTTGTAATTGTTTTGACATGAGATGTTCATTATGTATTTTTGGATGTAGACTCAAATTACATACTATGTTATAGACACTAATTTTGGTAAATTACATGCCTAATAACTAAATTTCTTGTACGGACACAAATCTATAAATGAAAGTCATTGTTGGACTTATATCATATTCCAACCATCTATGAAAGAATGTGTGTTTTTATCAATTTGGATGACATATACCAAAAAAAAGAATATGGTAGGGAAACATTATGCTACTAGAAATAATATATATGGTAAAACCTGATTTATATTTATTATTGAATTCATTCAAGTTTTCTCGAATTGCGTGTTTAATAAATGACAACGATTATGGGGCTACATATCTTTTTTGCAATATCAACTCTTGTTTCATTGTCAAAAAAAAAAAAAAAGTGGCAAGAAGTCAATGAACTTCCTTTTTTCCAAATAGAAAAAATAGGAAGAGAGCGAAAAAGGTTAAATAAATAAATAAAAATATCTCTCATCTATTTTGAAATAGGTAAAATACGAATAAAAAGGAAAAGTATAAAAAAATATAAAATTTATATTTCCTATATTTGAATTAGAATAAATAGGAAAAAAAGAAAACTTGCTTTTATTTTTTGGGAATAGAGAAAATAATAAGAGAATGTAAATGATGTATGACTTACATTTTTTTAGGGATTGAAAGCACAACTATTTGAATTCAATGACCATGGAAGTAAAACTCATTTCAATTGCATACTAGCATGTTTTACTCAAGAAATAATACAAGTCTTCAACATCAATTACCAACTAATTTATTTTCATTTTCTTATTTTCCTTGCGTCTTTTATATACTACGGAATCAAAAAGGACCAAGAACATTTGAATTCAAAAGTTATTACACTTTGCATAACAATGTGTAAAAGGCCATATTCAATATATATAATTTGACAAATAGCCCATTGAATAATTGTTTTTCTAAAGACAATGCGCGTGGCATAAAATTGCTTCATATATTATAGGAAAATATTACAAAGTAAGCAATACATAATTGGCCACCAAGCTCATTGCTTGTAGCACTAAAGTCTTGCTCTAGACTATCCTATTACAAAGGTGAGTCTCGGAACACCAA
The DNA here is from genome assembly GCA_947034895.1 of Rhytidiadelphus loreus. NCBI lineage: Eukaryota > Viridiplantae > Streptophyta > Bryopsida > Hypnales > Hylocomiaceae > Rhytidiadelphus > Rhytidiadelphus loreus. The sequence continues at coordinate 17,616,552 of OX344764.1, read as the reverse complement.
TTCGGGGGGCATCATGGACCATGGTGGAGACATAAGGGAATTTGTGATCTCTATACACGTTGGTCTCTTTTTTAGGTCAGTGTTCACGAGTTCATGCAACTTCATTTCGAAGTACATTGATCCCTCGCGGCTCTTGAACAAATCCTTGTCCCAGTCGTCCATATCACCAATTCTCATCCATTCGGTCAACTTCCCAATAGAATACGAATCTAACTGTTGCGTATATTTATACCGCTTTTGCATCACTGGTATGCTTGTATCGGAATTTGGAGGTCCATATGCATAAAACAACTCCGGGGCAACCCACCAACGACCTTTTCGGTATTGATCCCTCTCGGCCTTAGATGGCCTTCCAAAATGTGAAGGCGCGTTTTCGTCAAAACGACTTGATATTCCAAAATCACAAATTCTAATGTTGATTATGTCGTTTGAATAATCCGGAAAATGCAACATGGTGTTTATGGGAGACAAGTCATTGTGTAGCATGCGGCACTTGTGCATGACATTTGTCACATATACTAAAGCCCATGCCAACTTTGCCTTGTGCCTTCGGAAGAGACCAAGTTCTTTTTGTTTCTCTTCAGGAAGTCTTGTGGCTTTTTGCATTTCATGTGAGTCAATGGTTGGTGTTGCAACATCATTTTTGGTTTTTTCTTAAGTTATCTAAGAATTTGGATCAGAAGTTCTTGGCAGGAACTCCTATCCGGTTTACAGATAAGTAAGAATCGGAAATTAGGACAGGAATGAAGTAAGGTAGCTAATCGGATAATATGCCTGAACCGGAATAGTTCGGGACCGGAATAATTCTGACCGGATTAGATTAGGATAACCGGATTAGGGTAACTAGATTAGTTAATGATGACCTAATTTGGCGGCGCTGGCAGTATATAAGGGAGCGCCCTGCCAGTTAGTTCCCCTTTTTCACAACCTGTGTGTAGGAGCCCTCTCACTGCTGGAGCTACTGTTGTGCTGTTCAGTGGGTGTTTTTGTCAGATCTGTGAGGAAGAGTGAAACTATTGATTGTTATTTTTGTGCGCTGCGGGGTTGGAAATCCGCAGTTGCAAAGTTGTCGCTTTCCGGTTATGCGCTGTGAGGGAAAGTGAGATACGGGACGTGCGGCTAGGAGTGGAAAGGAAGGTAGAATCGGTAAGAGTTTTTGAGCGGAGTGTGTCCATGCCGCAGTTACGTAGGCCCCGACAAAACGCAGCCACGGCAGAGATCAAACTGAAGAAGGTGATTCCAATCATTCCCGCTCGGGAACCGGAAAAGGCTGCTCTCATGGAGGATCTCGTCACTTTGGGCTATGCGGGTCTGATAGATAAACCCTGGGGGTTTAAGGAGGAGAAGGTAGTTCGGGAGATATTGGAGAAGGTCTCGAACGCCTTCGACAACACCGTCAGAGGCAATCCGGGCCGCTGGACGGAAGAGAAATGGAGGGAGGTATACGGTTTCCGGTCGGGAGGTTTGGGTACCGCCAGTCGGAAGGACGAGTACATTAAGGGGAAGTTTGCGGAACCAGCCAACTCGAAGGACGGATTTGCGGTGGAAGATTGCGTGGATGAGCGGAACCGGAACTTACTCAAGTTCCTGATTCCGATCTTCCATCCGGAGCGGCCGATGAGGGTAACAATGACCCTCGGAAACACGATCTTCGGTGCGCTTTCCGGTCAGCGAAAGGCGGATTGGGCCCGGGTACTGAGCGACCTGGTGAACAGTCTGGTACTCCAGATAGGGAAGAGTAGGCCAACACCTCTCTCTCCCTATCTCCTTCATTTGTATCACCACGATCAGGTCTTGACGGAGACGGAAGAGAAGACCTGGAGAGCTCAAGAGTCCATCCTGAAGTACGGGGAGTCAGAGACCAACGAAGAACCGGAAGACGAAGGGACGGAAACTGAAGAAGAAGACACGGAGGACGAGGTTGAGTAGTTGAAGCGGGTAAAGAGGCAGAAGACAACGCCTCCACACGGGAGAGGTATACCAACCCGGGAGACAGCGGAACCAGAACGGAAAGCGGACAAGAAACCGGTAACCGGAGAGGGTAGCTCGACTGACCTCTTCAACACACTGGTGTTAGCCATCGCTGACATCCGAGTGGACTGGGAGTGTAAGCGGATTATACTCGAGAAGATCGGGAAGCTGGCAGGAGTATCACCGGATCGCCAACTGCCCAAGGTAATAGCGGACCTCATCAGCAATCCGGACGAGGACTGGAAGCTAAGGGAGGACAATCGTCGACTACAGACTGAAGTCGACATGCTGAAGGAGGAGATTGCCACCTTCAAGGAAGACATGACCGCCACGAGGGAGATGGCGGATGCGACCCAGAAGACAGCAAAGCTTATGACCGAAACATTCGGGGAGTCCGGAATGGTACTAGCGAAGGCGAAGTTGTTTGATGAAGGGTGGCTAGCGGACAAGAAGCCGGATGGTCCGGATTCTATCAGACTTCTCCGAGAAGTTGGAGACGATTCTGGTAGGAGCTCGGGAAGCTGCGGACCAGATGAGCCGGAGCAGCGTGAGGTTGACCGGAACAGTACTCTCGAGGAGTCTCCGCTTGTCGGATCTCTCCTTGCCAGAGTTACTTCCGGAAGGTGTGGCCGTCACTCCTCAATTGAAGAAGGAGCGGTCGGCAGCGAGAACCGGATTGCCAGAACTTATCGAGGTGGAATCATCACCAGAGAAGCCGGATCCTGCTACTGGTGAGCGAGCCCGGAATTTGCAGGACATCTTCAATGAATTGCCGCCAGAGATTGACAGTGATGCACCGAGGGCAAGTATGGGAGTTTAGTAGGAGTTCCCCTTGCTGGTAAATATTTAGATGTATAGTCAGATTGTTAGTAGTAACTGGACCGGATTAGTTCCCGGTCTGTTAGTTAGGAACCGGAGTCGTTCCCGGTTTTTGTTAGGGTTTTGTAACCGGATCAGATCCGGTTTTGACGACGAACCTTATTCCGGAAATCCAGCACGGATTTTCTGTGCGGACTTTCTGGGATGCTTTTGCGCTTTTGGAACTTTTCAGTGTATATAAATTCATTCTCTAAGATGGAGAATGGGAGTCTTCCATTGTTTAAACTTCTTTTGTATTCTATTTGCTTCTTGTTTATTTGGTCTCCCAAAGATTGGCAGGACAGATTTGTGAGGAGTTAGGAGTGCATTTAGAGTTTGACTTCGGGTTTCTCCCTTTGGTATTTGTGTTCCAGTTTCTTAGTGCATGTGGGCAGGTAATAAGAGTTGGGAGTCTATTCCAGTGCCTCAGTTCTATTAAGATTCAGTATTCCGGTTGAGAAAGCCGTTGCTAGGCTAGGCGAATAGGGAAGGGATCCTTAGGCGCGCTAGAACTCCTGGGTAGGGAATCCGATTGAGTGTCCGAACTCCTGTTGAGGTCTCATTGTTGTAGTGGCGAACGGAAGAATCTTAGTAGAATTGGAACGGACGGATAGACTTGTAGCCGCCTAGCTTCGTACTACCGGAACGCCGCACCATTGTCGTTGTAATATGAGTGGATCATACGGGGGGTCTTTGTGTGACCTGTAGTTCGGATCTGTTTCCGGGTTACTGTGAAAGATCAAACCGGATCCGGATTAGAATAGGAGAGTAGAGTAGAAGAAGTGGGTCTTCAGCCACTATAAGTCATGGAAGGAGCGGCGGGCCTGCCACTCTCAAATTCAAGCGGCGATCCCTCTGATGGTAAAATAGAGGCAAAATTAAACCGGATTGGTTACTGGAGCGAGTGGAAGTAGACTGGAAGTTAGAGGTCTAAGAGTTGTACCCAGGACCGACAGTGTAAGGGTCTTGGTTTGTTGCAGAGTGACGGACCGGATTACTTCCTGGTTCGGATTACGTCCGAGACCGGAAGATTGTAGGACGTCTGGTAGTTACTTCTGTGGGTTTTGTTGTTTCCAGTTGCAGGAGTAGGACCGGAAAGGTGTAGTTGGAAACTGACTTAGCTTAAAATCATAAATAGGATGAATACTTCACAGAATCTCGTGGGTTTGATCTTTAAAGTCACTTTTGTTATACTTTAGAGTGGTTTTTGGTAGTATAACATGGGAATTACGTATCCTGTGCTGCGACAGTTGGTGATATAGAATGATCTAAATGCCTCAACTCATTCAAATGGCCCCCATTCCACCACAAAGTGTATGCTTCATTCGTGCGAGAATGAATGGCAAAAAACTTAATGATACCAGGGTGGTTTAAGGGGCATGCAAGGGCCTCCATGGATCATTGCGCTCTCCCCTTGCGCGGGTTTATTGCCTTAGATACTTTCCCAGCAAAAGTGATGTAGCTTGGAATTGTATCCATTCCTTCAATGTGTACCTTACGCACTTTTGCATACCCCCCTTCACGTTCAAAAGCACTAAGGGGCACCACTTTCGCCGTATCAGGGATCTATGTGACACACAATCCACCATCTCGTGCAAATGCTGCCTGCACTGCTGCATTTTTCCACTTAAAACCCCTTGCTGAGCCTCTTGCCAATTTTGTTCACTGCGTTGGACCACCACTCCATCTTTCGGTGGAATGCCTTGAGGTCTTTTGATTCCTCTACTATTGAAGTAATGGTCAATGTTCCTCCATCAATTTCTTGGTATTGAACATCATCGCTTTCAATGTGTTATCAAACCATTCAAATAGTCTCGAAGAATACGTCAAGTCAATGTCTGCGAAATCATCGGATCCCTTTAGTTTGGTTAAAATCTGTGCCTGTAAATCGTTCGATAAGGCCACACTACTAGTTGTAGGACACCTCAAATAGCTTGCCTCCAAGAATTGTACACTTTTGCATGCATACCACTACAGACACGCTTCATATGCATATCGGATATAACTCGGGGGAAGATAGTTGGAGTCCTTGTCATGTGCAAACTTCTGCTTCTTGCCCTTCTGTCGCTCTTGACTCCCTCCTTCTTCGTTTTCATTTACAGCTATCGGAACCTCGAAAAAAATTAGATCATCGAGGTCCAGATCCCATAAAGACTTTTTCCTTGTAGTGTTGCCTTCATGTGGAAAATCCATGATGTACTTCAAAATAATTCAAAACCGTAGTTCAAAATTCGTAGATTGAAAGGGCAAAAATCCCCCCCCAATTGAGACCCTAGCCCATGGGCACACATCCAGCCACCTGAAGGTAGATGAAAGACACTACACAAGGCTAAAGTAAGGTGAGAATCGGAAGTGGAGCTAACGCTTAAGTACCCGAAGTCGCCTCAGGGCGCGTGCGTTTGGGTGACTGTGGATCGGAAGGGGGCGATTGCGGGTCAGAAAAGGGACGACTACGAGTCTAAAGACAGCCGGAATGGACGACTGCGCATTTTTGGAGCGCGGAAATGGGCGATTGCACATCAAGGGTGACTGCGGATCGTGGGCGACCGCGGGTACCAACTAAACCATCCCGAAACTTGCACGTGCGGTCGCCTACAAAGAAAGTCTCCTTAACTCGCAATTGCCCCCTACGTGCAGTCGCCCCCCTATACGCAGTCGCCCTCATTGAGCATTTTCCGCCAAATTGGTGTCTTCTTCTAGGACCCGCAGTCGCCCCTTACGCGCAATCGCCCTACTGGAGATTGAATTTGCATTTTCCAAAAAATTGGTGTCTTCCTCCTTGACCCGCAGTCACCCTCTACGCACAGTCACCTTGATTCAAATGTGTTTCTCTCTTCTTCGATGACCCTTGGTTGCCCCTAACCCGAGGTCGCCCTAAACTAACAACCATTTCAAAGAACTGACCCAACACTAATTAGCATCTACAACAAATTCTAATTGATTTTTCCTTATCTCACTTACTAAATTGGTAATAAATGTTAGGCGTCAGTTCATATCAAAGACATGGCAAGGCAATGAAAGAATTATTCTCACAATGTGAGGGGTTTCCAAACCCTAAACCCTAAACCCTAGACCTTGGAAAACAATAATAAAACATTTATCTAGAATCAAATCATTAAACCTACATAAAATACTTGCACATCCTACACAAGATGTAGTGTTTTAGACCTAATGCAGAATCATGTCTTTTTTGTCTTGTTGAAATTGTATAGAAAAAGGAGAAAGCAACATATGATCAAAGGGAATTAGAAATAATATGGGAGAGGGGTCCCAAAAAACACTATCTCATGAAACATGCCCAAATAAATCTAATTACACCTCCCCACTATTTCAACATACATAAAACTTTGATTTGGAACTTCTTACAAAATGAGTGCTGGAGAGCTAATGTAAAACCTAGGATTTTTTTGTCTTGTTGAAATTGTATAGAAAAAGGAGAAAGCAACATATGATCAAAGGGAATTAGAAACAATATGGGAGAGGGGTCCCAAAAAACACCATCTCATGAAACATGCCCAAATAAATCTAATTACACCTCCCCACTATTTCAACATACATAAAACTTTGATTTAGAACTTCTTGCAAAAGGAGTGTTGGAGAGCTAATGCAAATCCTAGGATTTTTTTGTCTTGTTGAATTTGTAAAGAAAATGGAGGAAGTAACATATGATCAAAAGGAATTAGAAACAATATGGGAGAGGGGTCCCAAAAAAAAACCCATCTCGTGAAACATGCCCATACCCGCAGTCACCCCAAGCACGGTTGCCCTAGAACCCCAGGTTTGATTTTGGAAGTGATCTGGGGACCCGCAGTCGCCCCCTATGTGCAGTCGCCCTGATGGAAGGGCGGATGGGATTTTCAAATTATTTGGTGTCTCCTACCTTGACCCGTAGTCGCCCCAAGCACGGTCGCCCTAGAACCCTGGGTATGATTTTGGAAGTGATCTGGGGACCCGTAGTCGCCCCCTACGCACAGTCGCCTTCATGGAAGGGGGGAGATTGCATTTTCAAATAGTTTGGTGTCTCCCACCTTGACCCGCAGTCGCCCCGTACGCACAGTTGCCCTGATTGAGGGGGGCGGAAAATTCTTTGGTGTCTCCCTCCCCCTCTATGTGGGCGACTGCGCGTAGGGGGCGACTGCGGGTCAAGGAGTTTGCATTTTCTCCTTGACCTGTAGTCGCCCCCTATGCGCAGTCGCCCTGATGGAGGGGGGGATTTTGAAATGTGTTTCTCCCTCAAGGACCCGAGGTTGCCCTTGAAACTTGAAAGACATGAGGGATCCTTGGACCAGACCCGCGGTCGCCCCAAGCGCAGTTGCCCCAATATCCTTGTTAGGGTTAGCACATGCGCCTTTGGCGAACATGGGTATTTCATGGGTTGTTCCAGCCTGTGGTCCATAATTTTTATAACTACGCCTTGTAGTTCACCTACCTTGTAGTGGCTGAATGTGGGCCCAATGTTGTGGAGGTCTAGTGGGTTTTTTTAATTCCAACAAACAGCCAATAGTTCAGCAGACACTTCTTGTATACTTCAATGAACCCAAAATCTTTTCCATTAGTTTAGGATAGTGAGAATATCAAAGCCATTTGATGTAGAGGGCCTTGAAACGGCAATTGCATTCATTGTGCCAAAGTAGTTGAATAATAAGGATGCACATACAAATGGGTGTGAAGTCACCTAAGAAGTGTACACTGAATTTACATTTAAAACAATTAGCAATTCAAATGAAAATGATTCATTTGGCTCTTCATTAATTCTCTTTAATTTTTGGGTGCTATAGTAACGTAGGGGGGCCTCAATTGTTATGTAGCCTATTCAAATTTAATCTTCTTGCATTGCTAATGATTAGTTATTTGGCTCCTTACAGGCTTAATAACACGTGTCCAATTTAGCAAGTGTTCAGAGGAAGTCATAATTATTCTCGACCATGAATATTTCCGGTGAAAATTTGTTTAGTTTGCCTTTGACTTCCTTATTGTCGTCCACTTGTATTGTAGACAATGTCTTTTTAATAGGTGCGAGAATCACCATGACAATGACTATTCTATTGGAATTGATTTGTGATCTTTGAAATAGGATTAAGGACTTTTGGAAAGGCTACAAATTGTATTGCTTTGCTCATTATGGCCAGTGCAATGAGTCCAAAGGCCATTTCCAAGCCAGCAAAATGGGTGAGTAAAATATTGCCCTTCATTTTGTATAAGTGATTTGAATCCTTGAATAATGAAATGAACATATATTAATGAACAATTCTAGATGGATAGTTGGAGGTGGACATTTCATCTCACTTTTAGTGCTTATTTGTTGTAGGATGAGTGATGTGTTTGATACAAAACATACGCGATATTGTTTGGGGAGCCAAATTTGATGAGGCCATTAGGGAGGGGTGGGCCATGATGGAAGAATATGTGTGGGTTCGGCAAGGAAAAGATTGCACAAACCTCAGGTTCGGTTGTTCTAGTACAAAACTTGTATTATTAGATTATATGCTAAAAATACCCATATTTAGTTGTTATGTTTTAATATTCATTGATATAGGGGGCCAGGAGATGTAGGGCTTTATTAGAAGAATTTGAGGATGTCGAGAAACTTTCCAAGTCTGAGAATGGATGCTTGTTGTTATAACTCATTAAGGTCAGTGCAATGTGTGGATACCACAACACGAGTAAATATACCTGCTAGGTTAATATTGTTTTTATCCCATTTTGTGAATATCATATGTACTAATGACAATTCCACCTTAGGATGATGAGCACGGGACGGAACGCGCACTTATACAATCTTTGAGCGTTCAAATCAACACCACGGATATCTTTGAGCGGACCAATAATAGGTTAAACCAAGCGCGGGCAAACTTGGACAACCTTGTGCCATGGGCAAATCGTTCGTGACTGGAGACATTGTTGTGGTGCATCAAATGGCAGCCTTGTACCATAGCATAAGTACCTATTTTGATTTCTGAAGTGGGATCATAGAAAGAAATAATTTATTTATGAAGATAATAGTACTAAAGTCATGCTAGACATGTGAAATAGCAATGTGCTTGACAAAGAACTTCATTTTACATTTCTATACTATGATTTTGCTAAACAATGCATGGATTGTTTATCTCAGATGGATGATCATATTTTACTAAACAATCCATGGTATATGAATGTTTAATTGGTTAGGGCCCAATACTTTAATGGTTAACATATGTGAACCCCCTAGAAAAATATATACCCATAAATGTGAACCCCCCCCAAAATATATACCCATATTAAATGTTGTGCCCTGTTATTCTTCGTTCACAAGTTTGAAATCCCCAAATATTGAAAATGTACAAATGTATGCCCTTGATTTTATCCCTTTGTTTGTAAATATGATGGCTACACTTTTAATGAATATGAAACAAGTTTTATTGTTTGGGTACCTATGAATGTACACATAAATAAAATTTGAACAAAACCATGAAATCAATTGGAAAATAGCTATGACAATTAATTGTAACAATTAGTTTCCAGCTACACCTTCACGGTGCTTGATGAAGCACATGATGAAACTTATATGGGAGCTCATGCTGTCACACCCAATCCTTATGGGATATTTGAATAACCATCTTCCTACACCCATCCTATGCATTGTATATTGCAATGCATAATTGATTATATTGAGTTTTGTTCTCCCACACAATTTATAATGTGTCAATTACACTTCACCATAAATGAATAAAAGGTATTTACCCCTCAATTCCCAAACCCCTTCTTTTGGAGCTCTCCGTAAGTGGTCTACATTGATCAAGAATCCTACATTCTTCATAGTTGGATCTTGTTTTATAATGGACTCACCATACAAATTCAAACTAAACATAATAGAGATTGCATTGGAAAATAAAACACAACCATAAGAATTATGGATGGTAAATTTTTTATGTTTGATTAATTTCTTATTGAAATTGCAGAAGTAATGTTAGGGTGGAAATCCTCTTTTTGCATGTCAAATCTAATAAGTTGCAACAATAATTAATAAAATGGCTAAAGATGCATAAGCCGAATTTTTAAATAAAAGATGAAAAGGTGCACTACATTTTTATGAAGTGCATTGGTAACTTAAATTTATGTCCACAATTTTGTGTAAGAGAACTTCAAAGTGAAAGTCTTAGAGGTTCAGAAATTCAAAATCCCGCCCTGTACCCGCAGTCGCCCCACCCGCGGTCGCCCTACTCGCGGTCGTCCCACTGTCGAGGTCCAGAAATTACTCTGTGGCGCCCTACACGCGGTCGCTCATCCCCACTAGCCCTAGACCCGTAGTCGCCCTACCCGCAGTCACCTTCGCCTTCAGCCCCTCCCCAATACTTTTGTAGCCTTAGACCCGCGGTCGCCCTACCCGCAGTCACCTTCGCCTTCAGCCCCTTCCCAATACTTTTGTAGCCTTAGACCCGCGGTCGCCCTACCCGTAGTCGCCTTCGCAGTCGGCCCCTTAGACCCACAGTCACCCTACTCGAGGTCGCTCTCAGACCTGCACGCGCCCCTTTCCGAACTCGCCCCAGGTCGATTGCGGATTCATTAGCTGTCTCCCCACTTGACTTCGCCACTTTCCCTTCTTGTTGCATACTGCCTTTCACCTACTTTACAGTGGCTGATTGCGTGCCCGGGAGCTTGGGTTTTGAGTTTCACTTACATGTGGCTCATGTTCTTGATTTTACTCCATCACTCACTAATTGCTAGATAATACTTTGCGGTTTAGGGTTAAGTTTAGATTCCTTGCCCCAAATCTCGAGAGCATCTCCAATGGCAGACCACAAGAAGAAGACCAAGGCAAAAGGAGCCATGCACCCTAGGCAACGACGCATCCTTTTGGACCCAGCGTGTGTGGCCTACCGAGGTTGGGATCGAATTATGGGCAACTGGACCACCAAGACTTGTAAGTCCTTCGTGGGGTGGTGCCACATCGACAAGTTATTCCCCTATCATTGGCACTACACAAATCGGCGCAACAATACGGCCAATTTGCATCCATACCGTAATGATGCGTTTGTGCAACAATGTATCGAAATTTATCGATACTTGTATGGCACATATTCAGTGCCCAGGAGCGAAGTCCCGTATTTCATCTGTGCAATGGTGTATGCGGAACTCATTTTGTTTCGAAGAGTGAACTGGAGTTCAATCAAGGGAGTGAAGCATGCTCGCCTTCCACCCACAAAAGACATTCCAAGGGCGGCTCTATCTGCCAATCCACGTAGAGGGCTAGGCCAGAAGAAAAACTTGAAGGAGGGAGTGCCCGATGAGCAGTTTCAGTAGACATCATCTGATTCATCTTCCGAAGATGAAGACAACCTTGGTGAAGACCCTCCAATGGAGCCTAAAAACATAGCAATGGTGGCTTCTACTTCACAAAATTTACCTCCTCCGAGAGTGGAAGAAGAGGGTGAACTAGCTAGGCAACTACAAGATCTTGATATTTTGCCTCTTGCTATGGTGAATCCGATTACAGTCCTTTGCACTGAAGAGGACGAAGTGATGCAGTATGTGCTTGCATGCATGCAAGAAGCTAAAGATGATGTTTTTTGGACAAAGATGGAAATGGAAGAAGATGTTCAACCTTCTTGTTCCAATTGGAATGTGTTGATGACATGTACCAAAGTGAGGAATTTGTTGAAGATGGAACTGTCCCTGACATAGTAATGTTGGACAGCAAAGCTGTTTACAGAGCTCAACTCAAGAAGCTTCTAAAAGAGCTGGATGAAAAGCATCTAGAATGTGAGAAGCTTCGCAATTAAGAAAAGCAAACTTTGAGTGGAGATATTGTAAATAGCTTACACGCAGAACTTGAAAGTCGACAAGTTCTTTTGTCAACGCAAATAACAAAGATTTTAGACTTGGAAGCATTTTACCTTAGATTCTCTTCTTGGCATGCTGGAGGATCTAGTTCTTCTAGCAATGAGTTTGCCAAAGAACGGCTTGCCAAAATTATAGAAGCATGCAAGCTGGAAGAAGATCAGGCAGACTTGGAGAAGCGAGGGTTGAAAGAAGCACGATCAAGATTAAATTTCTTGAAAGCATTAAAGGACAAAGCCCCCCTTGACTGTATTGCATAAATGTGTGGTTGGAAAGACGTGGCTACTAAAGAGACATTGTCTCTTACGGAAGTAGTTGACTTGAAAAAGAAACTTGGGGTTTCTTTGTCCTTGGATCCAAAATTGGAAGAATATCGGGATACACTAAAGGCGCTTTTGAAGTTCCAAAAAACTTTCAAGCAATTTTGGTTGGCAGAGAAGTTGGGGAAGGATGACCGATACCTTAAGATTTTGCTGTTGGAAGGTAGGAAAGTCTTGTATGAGATGGAATGTGAGGCTCGTGACCGCAAAGAAAAGGGCAAAATGGGTGTTGAATGATTTTCCTTTTTAGCACATTTTTGAGGACTATGTATATTCCATATTATGTATATATAAAAAGATATTATCCATTTTGAACATTCCAATGCAAGCACATTGAATTCCATGTAATTCTTTGACAAGAGTAAATAAATATAGATATGAATTTTTGGTTATTTATGTTTGCAAAATTGTGAATACTTTAATACTTTAGAAATTTTTCCAGGAAAATGGCCTTGGGAATTTAGACTTTAGGAATTAAAAGAGACTTAAAAAAAAGGACAATTCAAAACTTGCCGGATTGGAAAAGAACTTGTTATTGAAGTTCAGAGCAGTTGTCACGGCCAAGGTGAATTGACCCCCTCATTGCCACTCCAGGGCAAACACTAGAATTTTTTATTTTCAAGGCTTAATTTTTTTTGGAAATTCTGAATTCATAGTTTCAATGATAGGCCCCAAATTACTCTAGGGAGATGTAAGAATTATCAAAAAAATTGGTACAACATAAGGGGCTTTTTTGTCAAACCTAAGCTGAACGGAGCAATGAGAGGGTAAATTCTCCACCCCAGGCAAGGCCTCTCTGTCGCCTCACAGAGGATCCGCGGTCGCCCGTAAGACCCGCAATCGCCCATTCCTGGATTCGCAGTCGCCTATTCCTGGACCCGTGGCGCCCACTTCTGGACCCGCAGTCGCCCATTCTTGGACCTTTGTCGCCCAATTTTAGACCCGCAGTCGCCCAACACCTGCAATTGCCCTTCACCTAACTTATTTCAGGTTTTTGGACCCGCATTCTCTCATGGGGCGACCGCAAGTCCAAGGAGTTTTGTTGTATAAAGGTCTAGGGGTATTGTGAGCCCTCAAGTTGGCACTTGGAACTTTGAACTTATTTTTCGCGATTTTTAGTTAATTTTTGGGTGAAAAATAGGAAAAAACATATAAAAATACAATTATTGTGGGTTTTGGTAGAAGTCCCTACCAAAGAGGTGTGTCATGGCCTTAAATGCGTAAAACACGTAAGACGTTATATTTTCATTAATTTTAGGTCTTTTTAGTAAAAATGAGTAGTTAAGTCAATGATTCCGAGCGAAGTAAGGATTTGAGAGTTAGGCAGTCCTAGTGTCTTGTTCATGTGATACAATAACTGTAAGTATACATGTAACAAACTGGTTAAAAGTTAGAGTCTAGTCATGGTCAGTCCAAATCCAACTCAAAAGAGTTAGATTTGTTGTTTATAGGTAATTTTGAGAAATACATTCATTCACAGACCAAGATGGAGGAAATGATAATTAGAACATACAGAGAGGTGCTTTTCTAGGTCAAAGCATGTCAGGAGGTCAAATAGAAGCCTAATCATCTAAGATTCCCCTAGTATCAAGAATAATTCCCCCCCCCCGAGTGGAAATTATTAAGGAATTGCTAAAAATAGCATTCTTATTGGAGATTTGGTTTTGCCCTTAGTTGATGGACATTTTGTAGAAAGATTGCCTAAAAGTTTCGAGATTTTACAAAACTCCACAATGACTCCATGGAAAGTCAACCGCTTAAAATTGCATTCGTAAATTCCTAGAAATTACCAATGTTGTAGTAAAATCTCACTAAAAATTAGGATAGTGTTTTGTGTGCCAATAAAGAGCCTTGTCAAGTTTGAAGACATTCCAACATTCCAACATTCCAACATTCCGACATTCCCAAGTACTAGAATTAGGACCAACATCGAATTTTACTAGAATTTACAACTTGGCGGCAGGTTGACCGGCGTACTAGGAGCTAGTGGTGTCCAAATGGAGCGTTTCAAGGGTCAATTCTTACTCCCACGAATATTCTAAACCATCCAGGACCAACAGTTTCATCAAACAGCGCAAACTCCAAAAGTTAGGTTTTTGACTTTTGTTCTGAATTACCGTGACTCAAATTTGCGCTTTAAAACGGTTGGAGAGGTAGGGGTAAGGGGTCCTTTAGGCGAATTGGGGTCTTCTAAACACGATGGCGCAACTTGTTTTTAGTTTCAAGTTGTCCCTCAAAAGATAGAGAGGGTCAGCCCTTCGTTTGACTTTTAAAAGGTAATTTTGGATTAATCTGGGTGGATTTTGCAAATATCTCTTGTAAAATCGAAGATTGGATTTGCCCAAGATACTTGTCTTGCGTAAGAAGCCATCTTTTGGACGAAAGAAAGACAATTTAGAACTAACCTTAGATTAAAATGCAAAATATCTCGGTTAATTAGGTAGGTTTTCAAAATATCTTTGGGAAAATCTAATATTTGATTTGGGAAAAGATTCTAAGGCCATTTAGGGCCTAGAAGGAACTCGCTTGAGAACCTTCCTTCTCATTAAACAAAGATTATTTAGAAAACGCATTTAGGTAGTTTAGCAAAATATCTAGATTGAAAGTAAAGATAATAATTACGAACAACTTACCGGGGGGTCTGGGAGCAAGTATATAAGGCCCTTCCTTGTGGTTGTTCGTGGCCCTCATTCTCTTGTTTCATTCTTGTTGTTGCTCTTGTCGTGCTACCGACACTTGTCGGAGCACTTTTTAAGCCAAGTTTTGGCTATTTTCTTCTATTTTCTTCTATTCTCTTGTACTTTGAAGGTCCGGAGGGCCCCTTCAAAGCTTTCTTTTTCTTTTCTTGTTTGAATATGGAAGCTTGAAGCCCCAAAACTTTGCTTTTCAAGAGTTTAGGTGGAGGAAATCTCCTAATTCTATTGTTGTTTGAGTTTATTAACTTCTTTCTTGAATTTGGAGGCTTCAAGCCCCAAAACTTTGATATTTTGGGAGTTGTGGGAGTAGTTGTCAAACTCTAATTTGATTTTATTGTTTTTTTGGATACTAACCAACTATTTGTGTGAATTGATACTAAATTGTGAACTTAAAATTTTAAAGCGGCAAGGCTAGACTTTGCCAAAAGATTTTGAGCATCACCACGTGCCAAAACTCGTTGTATAACGGGTGTTTGGTTTGAATAATTGCTAATGTTCGGTTAAACACTGTCATGTGTACCTCCTTTAGTGATTAAATTAGAACTTTGTTTGGACTTTTGGAAATTAGTTTTTAATGTTCGGTTAAACACTGTCATGTGTACCTCCTTTAAGAATTAAGTTTTCAAAATACTAATTTGGATCCTTAAATACTGGTTATTCCTAGGGTTGCTCCCGCACGGCGGAGCTTTGACTTTGAAACTTTGAAACGTGTACTTGAAACTTTAATTTGTCTGTTATTTCGTGGGGTTGCTCCCGTACGGCAGAGCTTTGACTTTTTAACTCCTAACACGGGTATTTAAAATTTCTAATTCCTTTATTTTTTTGTGTTGCCTAGGGTAGCTCCCGCACGGCGAAGCTTTGACTCATCAAAATAAGATTTTTTGAAACCTTATTTAAAGGCCAAACTTCGTTGATTTCTCTCCTTTCCGTGTTGCACACGTGGTGGAGGTATTTGGTCCCCAGACTCGCTATTGGTTGGGTTTTTTTTTTTGTCTTTTTTTTTTCTTTCATCAAAATGGGTGGTTTATCTTTTTATTTTGTTTGAATTTAACGGGAAAAAAACTATTTTTCCTTATTGTACGTGCTTAATTAAAAACTTAGCGTTCATCTAAAATTTCAGTACATGCGCTTAAGCGTAAAGTTTAGCTTTATCTCCTTGTTTTTTTTGTTGTTTCGTTTGTTTTGTTTAATTATTCACTTTCCATCGGAAAGGCAGCTTGGTTAGCTCAAAGTCGGGAACTAGCAGAAGAACAAACGGGATCGCCGGGAAAATGAACAAGACCAAGCAGGACAAATGAACGAGGGCTGAAGGCCAACCCCGCCTTGACACGTGTCACGCACTGACTGGCTGGAGAACGGACGGGCCCTAAGCCGGACGGACGAAAGAACGAGAAAAGAGCAAGACAAACGAATGGGACGAGCAACCACTCATGCCTCGACACATGGCGCCTTCCATCTGGAGGGGCAAAAGCAAACAGAGACCAACACGAGGAGAAAGGAGACCAAACGGAAGACCAACTCGACAGACACTCGCGCCTTGACACGTGGCCCTTCCCCAACGAGGACCAGCTTACGGCCAAGGCCTGCATATACAGCAAGAGCATACGGTTACCAGGGTCGGCCAATACTTCTATATGCAACTTGAACGGAATCAGTACACTGGTATGCAATCTCCGAAACAAACCAAAGCTCAGGCGATTGATTGCCATGCAAAGAATTTCTTTTAAAGTCTACACAAACTTATCAAATCACTTATTGTCAACAATAGCTCCGTCTCTCTCCTCCAAAAACATGGAATACAAATGAAGGGAGAGTAAGGGAAGAAGGAAGAAATACGGTCACAAAACGGAGTAAGCAATTAAAAAATATTTTAAGAAAGAATCTAACTATTCATTATAATTTGTTTTGTCTTCATTAGTTCGATATAATTCTATTTACTATTCACTTCATTGTTTGGTAGTTATTAATTAGGATTCCAATTGAATTAGTTGGCTAAAATTGTTGTTTAGATTTTTTTTTATTAGGCTAATAAGCCAAATAGATAAAAACAAAGAACAACTAATATCTTTGGAATATTAAACAAAAAACTATTAAACAATTGGCAAAAGAATAATCACTATTCATTAGAATTAGAGAATTTAAATGAATTAACTAATTTACAATATAAACTTGAAAACAAAACTATTATTATTAAAACTAATAAATTGGACTTTTTAGATAGGTTTTTAGATACAACAATTCAACAAACAATTAATCAAAAACTCACTAAGACTTTTCAAATTCATGAAAGACAATGGAGAATTTCGAGGAAACAATTATGATGGTGTTTTGCGATGACGGGACGATCGACATTCTTGACACTGAGGTATGATTTCAAAACTTGTCTTTTGTCTTTTCTTTTGCTTTCATTCTTTAAAATTTAGATTAGAAAACTAAAACTAACAAAATTAACAATTAGAAATCCAATAGAATTTAATAATCATTAGAAAACCTTTGAAAATTTAATCGCAAAAGTAATAATTAGATTAACTTTGAATTAATTTGGAAAACAAAATAGTAATTTCATCTAAAATAATTTCAAAAGGAATCTAACGTGAATTAGGAATCTAGGGAATATTAGAATAATTGGAGAAATTAAACCCTAATTCATCCCTTTAATTCTACATAAAACTTATTGAAAAACGAATTCCATCCAATTAAGGGGAATTTTCATTTATTCTTAAGTTTTTACCTAGAAGTCCAAAATTCTTACTTTTTACTTTAATAGGAAGATAATTTATCACTTTACCCATAAAAAACATAAAACTCTAAAAGAATCATTAAATTTAAAATAATAACTTAGAATTAGGATTAATTAAAGAACAATTAGGAATATTCTCAAGGCACAACTAGAAAATCTTTTGAGACCACAATCTTTTATAGAATCTTTTGAAGATTCCAAATCCACCTTTTACCTTTAAAATTACTTTAATTTGGAAGGACAAAAGTGTGGATGAAGATTTGACCTAAATTTGGGTGAAAATTCCTAAAATAAGTCAAAATTAGGTTTTCTTTTAAAATTCCATTAGTTAACTTAATTAACCTTTCAACCCTGAAATTTAGATTTATTTCGCATTATTTTGCTATTTTTAGTTGACGGATGAAGTTTTTAGGATAGAATTAAGGTCGAATTTCATCCATGTATAACTTTCACTAGGAATATCAAAATCCAACTTGCTTTACCATTTCGGAAAGGGCAAATTGTATTCTTCGATTTAGCTTAGATAGAATTTTAGACTAGATAGAAGTTTAATCGCATTTTACTAACCCCTCAACAGCCTTTATTTCTTAACTATTAGAGTGTTTTGAAGTACTTAGATTAGGTAAAAATCAACATAACAAAGTGTCCATTGCTTGGGAGGCCAAAGAACACTAAGTTTACATTTCACCCATACAATTTACTAACTTATGCCGCTAGAACCTGTGTGCAACTTTCTGACTTAAGGGTGGAGTTAGAAACACTCACAGGTACCCCTTGTTTTATTACCTTGGCTCCGTTGATAAAACTCTTGTCTTGGACCTTCGAAAGAGGCTTCATGCGGATGTTTAACTTCTTCAGAGGGCAACAATCGTGTTTAGAAGGGTTTACAAGACCACTCTAAGCGGGTTGCTTTGTCATTTTCTTTGAAGACCACTCATCATATGTCGAGCCGTATTCTTCCATCACATTAATACAATGGAAGAAATTTAGATTTATGCTCTTTGAAGAGCATTGATTCACTTTGGCTATGGCGGCTCGACAACATCGGAGCGTTGTAAAGAGATCTCTAGAATTGTACGAGAAAAGTTTAGAATTGACGAGGGACAAGTTCCAAGGTCCATGAGTTACGAAGAGATGTATGATGCATCGACCAGATATGATGCACCAGTTATTGTTGTAGAGTCTATTGTCGCACCTACGTTGGATGTCGAAGAAGAAGGGTCTCTCAATCCCTTTGAATCAAATACAAGACCAATTCCTACGCCTGATTCAGTAGATTCTACTGGAACAACGCTTGAGAGAAGGAAGAACACGCCATCTGTTTCTCAGCAAAGAAGCATGGATGAAGCATTACAAACGGGCGACAGATAAGAGTTGGATAGGTTGTGGGCTTCTTTCTTTTACGAGGCGAACATTTCATTCAACGTTGTGCGCCACCTGGCCTTCGTGAATGCTGTTAAACAAACTGCAACAGCAAAATTCGTGTACCAACCGCCACCGTATAATGCGATTCGCACGAAAATGATGGATGTTAAGAAGGCATCGATTCAAGCCATGGTCTCTGAGCGGACAAGGGTTTCAATAAGTCAGTATGGAGCGACAATTTGTTCAAATGGTTGGTCCGATACTAATTCGCGGCCGTTACTGAATATGATGTTGGTGTGTCCCGCCGGGGATGTCTTTTTGGAATCAGTGGATAGTATTGGGGAGAAGAAGGATATATCTTACACGACTGAGACAATGGCACGATACATTGAGGAAGTTGGGCCTACCAACGTTGTGCAATTGTGTACGGACAATGCTGTAGTAATGACGGGGGCGATGGCAAAGTTGGAAGAAAGGTACCCTCACATTTATAGGCAGGGTTGTGCAGCACACATTTTGGACTTATTCTTAGAAGACTGGAGAAAGGATCAGAGAATAAAAGAGTTGGTAAAAAAGGCTTCATCAATTGTGAAGTTCATCAAGAAACACCAACATACTTTGGCGTTGTTTCGGAGATTTTCACCAAACAAAGTGTTGAGACTTCCAAGCAAAACATGTTTTGCCACAAATTTCTTGATGATTGATCGTTTGGTAGACTGCAAGCAAGCAGTGCACAACGTGACATTGGATGAGACATACATGATGTTTGAGTTGAGTTTGCAAAACCGCAAAAATGGACATTTCATTATGGGCAAGGCCAAACTTGCAAGGCAAGGTATCCATTCAGAAGAGTTTTGGGTTCAGTGCGACAATTTCCTCCATATGGTAGAGCCCATGTTACTTTGTCTTCGTCATTTTGATGGAAAAGTCCCGGCAATGCCGAAAGCTTTAGTAATGATGACAACCTTGAAGGAGCACATTTATTCTCTCAAGAATGTTCCATTTTCCCTTGATCCAGTGGTGGCAACACGATACGAGAAACAATTTGATGCTTGTTGGAAGTTGATGATTACTGACCTACACTGTATGGAGGCACTACTAAATCCATACTTGAGTGACGTGGAGGCTATTCATAACAATGGCTACGCAAAGGGAGCTTTGAATCGAGTCATACGAAAACTGAGCGTACCATTGAACGTGTCAGTGGTGGAAGCAATGCAGAAGCTAACTCAATTTGAAGAGAAGACAGGTGCATTCGATTCCTTACATGAGGCTCCCGATATCATTGAATGTCAATTATTGCCTCATCAATGGTGGAATCGTGTGGGGGGCAATGCTCTTCCAAAAATTGCAAAGCGAATTCTCGATTTGACGTGCTCTACATCTTCGTGTGAAAGGAATTGGAGCATGTATTCCTTTGTGCACAATAAAGTGCAAAACCACTTGGCCACGATAAAGGCGGAGACATTGGTGTATATCTACACGAACAACAAACTTGAACGTCAGAAACGTGGACACAACCCAACCATTTTTTACGACCAAATGCTTGCAGATGGAGATGATGAGGACAAGCGTGATGGGCCTTTGTCTTCAAGGGAAGAAGACGATATTGTTCCAGATTTTATGAGAGAACGCTAGAAGCCTAGAACCGCAGAGATGAAGAGGATCGGTTGCACAACAATCTTTAGAATGCAATGGTTCGGCTGCCACCTAGTCCTCCACAACCAATATACGGGAATACATTTGACTTTAGTGACGATGGGTATGTTTCTCCTGGAAATTCACCTGTACGAAGTCTACCGCAGAACGTCGTACCTACTATGGATGCAATTTCGCTAGCACATGCATCACAGAGGAAGGAAAGCACCTCCGACAACAACGACGAAGGCATACCTATTCCCATGGCATCCGTAGAAGAAGAAGCTAGATCTCTGATATCAACTAGTTCGCCTCCGAATATGGCCCGCAATTTAAGAAGCATTGTACAAGTTCCAATGAGTTGTGAACATGAAGAAGAGGCCATCGAAGTCAATGAAGTTATACATGAGGGAATACCAAATCCCATTGTATTGAACGCATTTATTCTCGGAACAACTATTACTACAAATGATGATGATGATGATGATGTGCTATTGGCATATGTCATGAATCGAAGTCGGAACGTGCCGTTGAATCCAGAGACGACTACAAATGTGGCAACAATGAGGAGGTCTATCCCAACCCTTCCAACAAGGCCACCGGTGCATGGAGGTGCTCTACGGACGATTGATGAAGAGGTTCACGGCTCAGCTCCACAACCCACTCAACCTTCATCCATGTCTAGCCCTGGTGAATCATCATTAGGAATCCAGGGGCGCAACAGTAGAGGCCAGAAAAGGCGTATTAGAAGGGTTGACGAGAGGGGACCTCGAAACCCTAAACGACCCACTCAAATTGTCCAACGGTGTACCATTGGAGCGGGATGTTCCACCCAGAATGTTGGACAATCAAGTAGAGGAGGGCGACACCCTGCATTCAACATAGATGGAACTATAGATGTGTTGAGGCTCACGAAAAGAATTGTGCAAATTGAAGGCTTACGTGGTGTAGATACAGAAGTTCAAAATCTGAACTCAGAGGTAGAGCGTGAGGTACATATCGAAGTAGTAACAAGGGAAGATGATGAAATCGAGAGCTCGGGCGACAACATGAGCAATGAAGAGTCTTACGAAGATACAAACCCTAATGCTGATGAGGTGCCGAGAGATTTCACATTCGTGCCTAGTGACTAGAGTACTACGAAATTCACCCCTACTTCTCGGACCCGCGGTTGCCCTTAGTATCCAAAGCTGCAGTCGCCCTGTTGCAACGTGATTTTTGTTTTTTTCTTAAGTTATCTAAAAATTTGGATCAGAAATTCTTGGTAGGAACTCCTATCCGGTTTACAGATAAGTAAGGACCGGAAATTAGGACAGGAATGAAGTAAGGTAGCTAACCGGATAGTAAGCCTGAACCGGAATAGTTTGGGACCGGAATAGTTTGGGACCGGAATAGTTTGGGACCGGAATAATTCTGACCGGATTAGATTAGGTTAACCGGATTAGTTAATGACACTAGTAGGAGCCCCTGCTTTTGTGGACGTTGCTGTAGAACGAGTTTGTTGTTTAGAACATCAAGTATAAGTTTTGACTTTGGCCCAAGGAGTCAGAATTGAGTGTGATGTTGTAAAAAACGCCGGCATGTCACAGTAAGAACATGGTCATGTTCACTGGAACATGGATGTCAAAGAAGACATCACGGGAAACGTGAAAATGTTACGGGAGACATTCAGCAGAATTTCGAAGTGCCACGCTGGCTTTTTCTCTCCGTTTTACAAGTAGTAAGTCATAGTAGGTAACTTTTGGGTAAGGTAAAACTCTGCCCGTCACTGCAGAACACAGAGGACGGTACGGTCTGAGGATTCTTTCGTAGGAAACATTGGATGGATGGATGCTGTTGCAGTACAGGGGCCCAACTGTATCATGCATTTCTTATATGTTAAAAAAAAACTTCATCAATTTCCGAAAGCACTTCTGTATTCGTATTCATAAAATATTACTTTGATTGGTCTCATTTCTCTTTTCAGTATGTATCATACAGAAAAGTTTCACTAATTGGATAGAAAAAAAATTGTTCGTTCATGGGGAAAATGTCGTTCTATTAACATGATTTACATTTGGACCAACTGAATTTATAAGTATGATAAACACTTCTCTACTAATTGGTATTATAGATCTATATATATGTATGTGTAAATATTTTAATCATTACATTTATATTTTATGAAGGAAAGGTATGAGGTCTTACAGTTGTGCACCATTATAGAATCTGTATTCCAAAAGAAATTCCTAGTTCTTTACTTCACTTAATTTCTAATAAGAAAGAAATACAAAAAACTGAGCATGCTGATTAACGATAGTACGAGTGTGTAGATCAGCATTTCTCAATTCCATAATGAAATCTTGAACAATATTATTATTTGAATCATGCTTTACTTACTTCTACTTACTAATTGCTTCCTAAATGTTGTACAATTCCAAATGCTCTCTAATTATTGAAGCATGTAGGTAACGTGCTTTGGAAAATGAATCGAAAGAGTAAGCACCATTTTGGACCTCTTATCATACAAATGTCACATTTGGAAGTGTAGTTGTCCATTTTTTTGCATGATATAGAATAGGGGTTCTTATAATAGAAATGCTCATATCTTGCAATATACACGGTGGAAAACTGTAATTGACATTTGCTCTACAACTTCAAAAAGTGGCTTGCTACTGAAATGTATGCTGAAATGGGTTTTTCCCGTAATTTGATACTTACAAGCTGAATGTTTGTTTAATACTGTTGTTGGTGCCACCATACTGTTAGACCTATAAAGTAGATGGTTATAAATCCGCCCATCTTCTTCAGATCGGCCTCTAGGTAGCTATAGAATGGATGCAAGGTGATCCTTGAATGGACTTCTTTGCTCTATTGATGTTATTCAAGAAGAAGATTTTTTTTTTTGGGTAAGAGCCAATCCTTGGCTATGATTTCTGCACATTTCTTTGTAAATTACAAGGGGACAGATTTCGGGACAGCTATGGTCACAAACAGGTACCTATGACCCGTATCTTTGAAAATTTATAAGTAATTCAAAAATGATTGGAAAAATATGAAACTACTTGTGTTGGGTTCCGCATCAATTTTCGTTTCTCTGGAAAATGAGCTACAAATCATTGTGTCCCTGGAAACCTATGGAGAAGGCGAATCAGCCCTTCAAGTGAGGGTTCATGAGCACACTACCTTAGGAATAGAGCATTGCCGTCCTTGGCTTCCTCTTCCAATATTTGGTACTTAGAACCGTTATTTGATTGTACATTTCAAGGTTGTTGAAAGTGAATACTGGAGTTGAAAGTGTAGGGAAAGAAAAATCCAGAAAAAAATAATATTCAGTTTTCAAAAAATTGTTGTGTACAAATAGGTACAAGATGAAAGGAAAATCAGAAATATTAATTTCTTTTAAACGGAATTCAAATGCATTGATCCCAATGGTAAAATTATTCTAGCAAGAGAAGTGAACTATGTGAAATTTATTTTTCCTTAGAATTGCAGAAATAGCATTAAAAAAAGAATCCTATAAGTAGTTGTTTTTTGGAAAATGCTGTAATTGCCCGGAAAACAATATTGTCCATAACTTTCTCATCACAAATCCATGTGGAATGAATCAAAGATTTCCATGTAGAAAAAAATTTAATGTACAAGGGCAAGAAATTGGAAATATATTTTTCTGATTTTTTTTTTTTCCGAGGGGCCTCCCGTCCTTTGTTTAGAGCTTCTTTGGATGTAAATTTTGTTCGCTGCCACCAAACAAATAATTATTTATATTCCCACGAAACTTATCAACTTATGTAATTTGAAAAATACTTCACAAAAATGAGGCCAAAATTTCAGCCAATACGTACCTGCCTGAAATTCCATTCGTCCCCCTAAGCTAAGGGACAATGGTCATTTATGGGTTGAAATATTTGAATTACACGATTCCTGGAATACTTCTATGTCAAGCATGTTTGTATAGTTAGCGGTACATGACAAGTAATTGCTTTGTGTACATGAATTTTAACTCTTCACTTGTCACATAAATGATCTTCTTCTTACCATTCTAATTGTAAAGAACTCTGTGGTCAAGTGACTAATGCATGCATTGATGTGGTACATTGGAATTACAATTGTTTTTTATTCCCTTGGGTTGGAAACGTAGGTCATACTATTTCATGAATAGTAACTTCTTCTGTATACGCACAATACACTTCCTGTAATTTGATTCAGATTTATGATGTGTAGGTTTACAACTATACTACCCTTTACACAATATAAATTTTGTATGGGACAATGTACATTTAGTAGTAATAAGTGAAAACAAAATGTTTTATTCGTCTATTACATTTTGTAGAATTAAAGAAGCTTACATTAGAAAGGTAAGCGCCAATGCATCTTCTGTAATGCATATCCCATCTTATAATTCTTTGAAGTTTTGTTTATGTTTTCACGAGAAACTTTTGTGCCTTGAACAATGCAAACAATTTTGAAGAATTTGGACAATGCCATCCAGAATATTCCATGAAATAATTATGTAGACAACCACTGAAGTACTGCAGTGAAAAAGTTCAGAGCACCATTTCAGCATTGTAGTTGTCATAGGGCAATATCAATGAAAACGTCATGTTCGACAACGTGCGCCTCTGTTATGAACATTCTTGTTCGTACCTTTCATAGTTATGACATCCACATATACAATCTGAAGGAAATAAATATATGTATTTCAAAAACAAAGATGCACATATGGTAGTACTGGAGTGGTTTTCGTAGTGCTTGCTTTGATCCACATGCTACTGAAAATGTAGAAAACTCATGCTTTGCCTGTGTTATTGTGTTGCAATATTGTATATATGCATTGCTTTAAACTTTGTAAGTACCACCTGTGCATGCATAATGATGTCTACTTCAAAGTATAACTTCATCAACAATGTTCTTGAAGATGTCTATATGTGTGATGCTGAAAAACTATATTTTTATTCATACGTTCTTCAAAACAAGAAAGGCCGCATACTTGTATGTCATATTCTGTAGTCTAGTCCTCCACAAAATGGTTGTCTTCAACACCAGTATCTTGTACAACACCTACATATTGCCCGCCTACAGTTGCAGCTTCTCTTGTAGGCTCAACATCGCACATCCGTGGTTGGAGGCCTACAAAGTCGTCATCGTTGCCTACATTGATGACATTCGGAGTGGCTTGTGCAAATTGCACTTCTCCACGTCTACCTCGAACGTCTGTCTGACATATAATCTTCCAACTGTGTCTATGTGGATCATCTGAAAAGAACACTTGCTGGCAATGTAGGGGAAACGCAAAGGAATCGGCATGCACGTTGCCATCCATGTGGTTGAAGTTGGCCATGCTGAAGCCGTAAGAATCCCGCTGAATGGTTGGATAACGAATGTCACGGCTAGCCTTCACCCAATCACAAACGAGCACTGTCGTGCAATGATTTCGATAATCCAACTCCAATATTTCCTCTATATAACCGACGTAGTCATCTGTGCACTCGATTGGCATTCCATTCACAAGACCCCAACGTAGTTGCCGTGTGAAAGTTGCGACGACACAAGAGTCTCTTGTGACAAGGGCATGTTCGGAACTTCGGACTCGTAAATGCATGCATGTGCCGATGCGAAACAGCATACCTCTCTGGTGGTTGTGCATATTGCACGATGTCAGCATCGACATGTTCACCTGCGCGCAAGGCGTTCTTAATGTGCGAACGCAGCCAATCAGCAAAACTTGGCAAGTCCCTCAATTCAGGCGGGTACCTCACGCCCATCGTAGCACGACCTCGACGTGATTGCTGACGAAATGTTTCCCGTTCTGCCCATCTGCTTGCCTTTGCTACAATGTACTCCCTGCAAATGCATGCAGTAACAATTCATCAGTACCTCAAGCATAGCATGCATGTAGATTAACATACAGATGCCTGTTATAATGTTTTGTATGATTGCATATTTAAAAGTAATCTATGAAGTTCGAATTATAATTCTACCAATCACTTCAAACTTGACAAGCATCGGGCATACTACATTCATCATTATGTTTTAATTCAATACCAACCACATTTGCATAAGCTTATAAATAATTAAGTAATGAAAATGGTTTTTGTTTTGCTTGCTATTGGTTTGTGCACATGAAAACATGGGTCTTGAGATATAGACACTTACTGGCGTTGGGCTTCCAATGTTGCTGCATTGTCCAAAACAAATGCATGTGCAAACTGACGCTTGTCGTCTGTTAATTTGCGCTTGCGCCTCTCGTTCGAACGCAGGACCTCATCATTCATGTTTGCGTCTTCCATGGGGTCCCACACACGATGCGTAGTCCCTCTGTACTGCTTCAAATACTCTGTACAGAATCCTAATGCATCCTCCATGCGGTAACCCTCCGCAATGCTTCCCTCAGGATGTGCTAATGTACGAACATGGTCCTTCAATGTCTTCATGTATCGCTCAATGGGATACATCCATCGACAATGAACCGGACTGCAAACGAATAATTGTTGGACAAGATGCACAGGTAGGTGTGACATAATGTTCATAAACGTTGGTGGAAATTCTTTCTCAAGCATGCACGTCGCTATGACGACATTCCGCAACAACTCCTGCTGTTCGGACTGGTGTACCTCTTTTTCACAGAGTTTTTGGAAAACTCTGCAAATTCTTATGATGGCCAAACGAACATTGTCGTCCAAGACGTTTCGAACAGCCACTGGAAGTATCTGTGCAGCACATACAAACAAACAATTAACATCAATATTGTGGACAATGAACGTTTGTTGTGTCCAAAAAAATTCTATTGAAAATGTCCTTTCGATTGTACAAGCTCCATTCCTCTAGCGTGTCACAAGGCACTCGTCTATATTTTATAGTACTCTATTTCATAGAATGTCATTACCTTCAATGGATGTCATGTACCATGTGTACGTGTCAAGCTGCGTTTGTAAAACTGATTTTCACATATTCTTCTATATCACTATTAATTCTATTCTTCACATGAACAACAACACGTAGTGCATATGAACTACAATTCATGCAATGTGTCGTACGCGCAGTGTAGGCGTAGGTATCTTTAACACCACAAAAGCGTTAAGATGACACGAGTTATCGTCCCAGGGAATTCCAGATGTTGTCGCGATAGATAAGGGTCCGGAACTACGGATCTACCCGGAAATGACAATCCGCAGTAGGATCCGGCACAACACAAACCCAAGTTCCGGAAATACTGTCTTTCGGAATCAAATCCGGATCCACCTTGATCCGGATCTCTACTCTCACTATCCGTCACACCGGTTTTTGGTACCTCTGTTTTACCCTCAGAGGGTCCTCACTTGCTCTTTCCGAGGGGTGGGGAACATCACCACTCAAGTAACACACATATCAACTCCTAAACAACAAACAACTATCCGTCCTCAAAGTTCTCAGTCCGGTAAGGAGGAAAGATGGTCCCTCTCACAACATTTCGGGTGGCCACCCGGAAGGTAGGTCACGCAGAGATACACCCACACCCGTCCTTACTACAACGACACTCAGCTATTTTTCGGATCAAGCTTTCACTTACTCCTGAGGTTGGCAGACCTTCCGGTGGTTTGGGAATATTCCACTAGGCGGTTGCCGACTTCCACACGGGACTCCTCCCGAGTTCCCGGACTAGCTCCCTGACCACTACCGGATCCCACTGGATCACCGTTCCAGCAATTTAAAGGCACCACGCACAGCTCCTCACTCGTAAACTAGACTCAACTGCAAAACAACCGCGGATAGTTGGAATCCGGAACTAAAGGACTTACTTCCTAGCTGTCGACCGCTCTTGAGGTTGGCAGACCTTCCGATGGTTTGGGAATGTTCCACTTGGCGGCTGCTGACTTCCGCACGAAACTACTCATGAGTTCCGGATTAGCTCCCTGACCACTACCGGATCCCACCGGATCACCGTTCCAACAATTTAAAGGCACCGCGCGCAGCTCCTCAAGTTCAATCTAAACTATTTTGCAAGACACCTTCAGCCGGATCCGGATACCAACCAATCCGGATTCCTACCTTGCACACTCTCCCGGATACACCCACCCACAAGTAATCAAGACGCGATACGCAAGATAATGATTCCCAAGGTGTTTATTCTTGGGTGCTCAGATTGAATGACACAAAATGGAATGACAGGCCACAAGCCGGCCCGCCCTTAAAAACCAAAACAACACGACCAAAACGGTCCAAAGAAAAAGCGGCCAACGGCCAGCTGAAAATCCGGACAACGGCCAAGTGACCGTTCCGGGAAAAATGGAAAGCCGTTAAATTCCTAGAAATCCGGAACTACTTAGCATTCCGGATCAGCGGGTCCCACATCCGGAAAACCCGCGATGAAGACAAAATACTAAAACTAACAATCCAACTACGCAACCTAGTCATTTACCCTTCCGCGCCTTCTTTGCTGACGTTCCGCCCTTCGAAATCCGGGTCGGCGCCTTCGGCCGGATCTGCTTCGTCGGGGTAGACTTGGTTGCGGATCGGGTCCTTGGCGGACCTGGATCCATCTCCGCATACTCTGACTCGGAAGACGAATTCGTTACTGCCTCCTCTTCCTCCGACTCGAGAACCTCCACCGGATCGCTGCTGTTCTTCCGCCGGGTAGCCTTCTTCTTCTCTAGATCAATGAACTCGATGGGAGTCGATGGTGGCGGCTGCGGAGGAGTCTCCTGCTGCATGTGGGTGAACTCCTCCGGATGGGTCCGGGCCGGATTCTGAATCCCAACCGGATCCTCCGTCATCGCCGTCACGTCTGCAGCGGGATCCTGGAGAGGTGGGAAGAGGTTCACTGAGGTAGTCCGGGGCGTTAGAACCGGATCCGGAATCCTCCTCCCATCCGTAATATCCTTCTGCCCCGAGGATCTTCTGGGTTGCTGGACAGACGATCGTTCTCCCAAGTCCAACTGAGTTGTCTCCGGAAACTCACCTCCGGGTATCTCCGGAAACTCCTCCAATCCGCTGAGTGGATCGAAGTGGCCCACCAAGTGCCGCATTTCCTTCAATGCGACCTCAATCCGCGCCTCGAACTCTACCAATATCTTCACAACCTTGGTTCCGGAAATGTGGCCTTCCCGGGTCATCTGGTTGTTCCAGAGCGCGGATCTGGTGATGATATCTGCTGGCGGGTCGATCAGGTCTCTCAACTTCCGGACCAGCTCCGTCGCATCCGTCGCTCGTTTGTTGGCGGTGTGCATCTCCCTCTCCGCCTACGTTGCGCGGTTTTGAAGATGGTCGCGCTCTGCCTCTACTGCCCGGATCCGTCCCTCCAGCAGGTGGATCATCTCCGGATCCGGTTTGCTCTTGATTGCCTCCACGATCTCCGTCTCGTCTGCTACCTTCAACACCGTGCAGACTCTCTGGATCAGGGTGGCCATCCGTTCGTTGGCAGTCTTCTGACTCCGCAGCCAGGAGATTGTCGTCTCGAAGATATCCAATTCCGGATCAGTGTTCCGGGATGGAACAGGATCCGGAAGCTGATTCTTTCCTCTTGAATCCGGGTCCGTGCTCTTCCGGCGTGATTCATGCCTCTCTGGTGAGTCATGCTCCAGTTCCGGCTTCACGTCCTCTTCCGGCTCCTCATCCGTCGGATCCGAATCCGGAGGTAGGCCGTATCGGAGTAAACTATCTCCCTGCCGGTAGATGATGTCTTCCGGACTTTTGAGTACCTCCTGCTTGTGATACAAATGGAGGAGGTACGAACTGATGGGATTGGATTTCTTTCCCACCAGGTTTCCGGAAAGCTTATCCACTATCGACTGGATAATGAGCCCCCAGCTAATTGGTCTAGGGGCCGGTTTCCCCCTTTCCCCTAAGGCTCCAAATACCGTATTTGCCAGCGTTACTGTAATCCGGCTGGGCTTTTTCGGATACAGGATGGGGCTCAGAAACTCTAAGAGTCTCTGGTCCCTAGGATTCTGGCAGTCGGATGCGGTGTATCCCTCCTTCGGATCCGCCAGGTTCCGGAATCTATCCGCGGCGAATTTCTCTGTCCTTCCGGCCCATCCGGATCCTCTAGAGGATGCGAAATAGACTCCGGCCCATATCTCTGCTGTCCAGGACTTTGGACGACCTCTAACAGTTAGGTGGTACTGATTCGGAGCGCCATAAACTAACTCGTCTATCATCTCCTCACTCCGGATGCTCCAGGGTCTTTTCAGAAACCCCAGACACCCCATATCCGTCAGGTCATCCTCCAGTTGGTGGTGGTGTTCCGGATTCTCAGGGATTTCCGGATTGATCATCCGGGCCGTGATCCCTGACTTCCGTACACTGGGCCCTGCCATAACAACTGCCATACTCTATCCTCACTTCCGACTCACTTCCGCTAAGTTTCCGCTAATCTTCCGTTAAGTTTCCGTCGCCTGATCCGCTAAGTTTCTGTTCTACTTTCTGGTGCAATCGGCACCGGCCTCCCCTTCTCTCCTTAACGCGTTCCTATCTCACCACACTTTCACTCACTAAGCGCCATCGCAATAATCACGCGGAGAAAGAGGGAGAATGAAGCAAACAGCGGGGGTTAAGTAGCTTTTCGGCCTGGCGTTCCCGCAAGTTCCCTAGCCGGACTAGGCCCTAGGGCCTACTCGGCCGGAACTTTCCGGTTTCCGGATTAGGGTTAGGGTTTCCGGATAGGGTTTCCGGAACCGACTGTAACCCTAATTACAGTTTAAGGTTTTCCGTAAAGCCTCTAATTTCTATTTCCGGTTTTAGGCTTCCTATTCCCTACCCATTACGGAAATTTTGAAAATTTCTACTCTATATAATTACTATTGTCTATTATTTTTGTCAATGTAGATAATGCGTACTCCCACACAATGACGTTGTACGGAAGCATATAATGGAAATGGCATTCCCATACCTGTTGCATCAGTACATGGTAGTCATGGGTTTTCATATATTGCAGCTTCCTGTCTCTCAAACGTTTGTGAATTGAGCCCACATAGTTCGTTGGGGTCCGTATATTTGAAATTATGTGAACGAACTCCTTGCGCTCTTCTGCTTTCAATACATAAGGTGCGGGCGGCATGTACAACTCCTCTTGCTGACGCCTTCCTGGTTGCAACCAAATTTCTTCCCGCACTTGTAAGTCCTCCGCATCTTGTCGACTTCCAGCGCTATCGTTCATACCGAGAATAGTCTTCAAAATGTTTTCACACAAATTCTTCTCGCAGTGCATGACATCCAAAATGTGTGGGGCCAACAAATGCTGTGTCACAGAGCATGTCATGTGCATTAGGTACACTGTAATGTTGTGCATGCATTAACCTCTTACTGCAGCATATGCATCACCTTCATTGGAATTTGTTCTATACATTGTTGTGCATGTGCACTATTTTGATTTTCATGTACATTAAACTACATTGCTCGGACATTGTGGACATTTTTCATTTTGACACTGCAAATGTTGTTCTTTAGGGCATGTTTATGCAAGCAAGACTTACTGAAGATACAATTCCCATACAAACTACATATACAATGTACGCTATAGTACGTACTTCATTGTACACTTGTTCTTCACTAATGTATGGCATCCTTTGAAAAGATTGTTCGACGCTTTCAGAAATTGTACCTGCCAGTATGATAGTTCGAATAGTGCTGGTAGTAATTTCACGCCTGTGCAATGTACAGGATCATCTTTTGCATTCTCCTTTCCACCTAGGTCAAGGTACGATTGCCTCCATGCAGCATACCTGATCACATCCAAGCTTGACATGATAGGAGGTTCACAACGATGTTCAATTTTGCCATTAAACCTTTTGTTGCGACGATAAGGGTGATGTCGTGGTAAGTACCGACGCATACCGCCATACACCACCTTTGAACCTCGACTACGGCGGTTACGTAGAACATCACCCGTTTTGGCCATTCGTGCATCAGTTTCTGGTCCACAAGACACACAACCCTTGTAACCCTTACAACATACGCCAGCTATGAGTCCGTATGCAGGGAAATCGGAAATGGTCCACATGAGCACTGCACGTAGTTGAAAACGTCGACAACCCTCTGCTCAACTGAAATCTAGTGCTGGTACCCCATCCCATAGTTCCTTCAACTCTTTCAACAGTGGTTGTAGGAAAACCCCAATGTTTCTGCAAGTTGGAGAATGCTTGCCAGAAATCAGAATGCACAATGAAATGAAGAACTTCTTCGTAACAAACCACGGCTCAAAGTTGTATATCAAAATGAGCACAGGCCACGTTGACCAATTTGTATTGCTCAATTTGAATGGGTTGACACCATCCAATGCTAATGCCAAGCGCATATTTCTTTGTTCAGCTCCGAAGTTGCCAAATGCAACATCATGATCAATGTGCTTCCATGCAGGACTGTCCACAACTGACCTCATGATGCCGTCATTGCTGACGTGCTTCGTGTACCCTATCAACATGCTCGCTATTTCAACTGATCGCCACATGCACTTCAAACGAGGTATGAGTGGAAAGTGACGAATCACCTTCGCTGGAATTGTTGAGCTTCCTTCCAACCACTGCGATTGCTGACATTGTGGACAACTCTCCAATGCCGCGTGCTCACCGTCGTATAGGACACATCCATTATGGCATGCATGTATATTATGGTAGTTTAAACCCAATTGTCGAATCGTCTTGCGTGCTGCATAATGACTACCAGGAAGCTTGTTTCCTGTGGGCAATAGGTCTTCCGACAAGTAATGCAGCAACTCGTCTTGGAATTTGTTACTGACACGGAACACTAGGCACATGTTCATTATCACAACAATTGCTGAAACAACACTTGTCTTCGCGCCTGCATACAGTGGAGTTGTTGCCTGTTCATATAAATCCTCTAGCCCGTCCAAGCCATCCGTCTCCAGGTCGTCATTGTCCTGCAAATTGTCCCCTGGCACATTGTCCCCTGGCAGCGTCTCCCTATGTAGAGCATCTCCTCGATCGAGCGCCTCCATAACTTGCCTTTGTACGTCATGGTACTCATCCAGCAACGGCTCAGCATCAACTGACGCATCTTCTGGATCAATATCGACCACATCGTCAACTACATCAGCGCTTTCCACATCGAAGTCTTCGTCGTGCTCCACAACATCGTCATCATATGCTACATCTTCAACCCAAATGCCCCGAGCAGGGTATCCCTCAGGCGGGTCTCCACCAATCATAGACTTTGTTAGAAATGGATCATGCTCGACTGCAGCATGATGTTTGCGGATCATTGCAATGCTTTTTCGTAAACCCCCATGACAGTCCTGGCAGGGGCATAGAAACGCATGCACATTTTGTTCAGTTGCCACTCGCAACTCTGTCTGCAAAATCAGGTCACCTGCTGGGATGTGTCGCAATGTGCGACCGTCGTTAGCGATGCGCACTCTAATAGGACAATTACAAATTTCAGGCATCTTGATTGAACTTCCTCTATACATGTATTGCCTTGCTTGTTGTCATTGGTGTTGAACGCAAGCGGAGTGCAGGTACAAATACAACACTTACTACTGCACAATGGTACACTGTTCAAATGCTTGTCAACATCCATGCCCTGAAAAATGCTGACATGCATATATGTAGACATAATGTCCACACATTAGTTGAAGGCAGTTGACGTATGCCACTGCTGTGAAAACATGTTCAGCAATTGAAGCGCTCAAGAGCTTGGGCTGCTGCAGCCACAAACCGTGGCGTCGACATGGCCATGTATAGCTCTTTATATGCACAAACAATGTTTTCTATGCATTTGACAACTAAAGGAATGTACTGCACATGTACCATATGCGACGCTTCTATACCTACAGGTGGCGTGCATCAGAAGAATGGGCTGACGTTAATAATATTTTTTGTTAGTCCAATACAAATTTCTTCTAAAGAATGGTCTTCTACGAAGACGTGACTTCCATAATGCTGTGACTATGGTTCAACTTCATGTAATGGAAAACGTGCTTAGTATTTTCTAAAAGTTTTTCTGTCATGTGTGTCTGCTGTTCATCCTTAAGCGATCGGGCGTCCATATTGTGGACAATGAACGGAGGACAGGCAAGCGCTGATTCATTGAACTACCTTCTCATTCATCGAATGTAGCACTTAAGTCTTGAGAAAAGCAGCTTCTTCAATGTTAGCCCAAGTCCATGAAATTTTGGTAAATGCAATTACTGTACAAACATGTAAGCAAAAATGTGTCGAAACTCGAAAGAGGATTCTGCCATTAAAGAGTTCATGATATCATTTGAGAACGTATATTGTTCACAGGTATTCACTCGTACCATATGCTGGCCGTAAACATGAATTCTCCCCCCGAAAGGGTGAAATCATGTGTCTGAGTACTTATGCGTAGAAGCACTACGCTCGCTACGTACATTGAAGGTCCTTCTCATCGTCTTGTTCATGCTTATAAACTTACAAGTCACATGATAAAGGTCGTATAGCTGTACATATCGAGCTCCCGATCATTCCTTTTCAATAAAAGTATTTCTATGTTCCAAGTCTGTGCTTTCGTGCCTGTATATAAAAAACAGGATGACTCTACTATAGGCATGTCGTCCAAGCAGAACAACGTGTACTGCGACACATTGGCACGATGGCAGAAATGGCACTCTGTGCGATATAATGTTCAGCACATGTCCCCAACATGCAGAAGATGCGCCAACCGTGTTCCTACACTGTGAATACATATTCAGAGTAATGAACGTCAAGGCAAGAACGTTCTACTGCAAGAATACCGTGTCGCTCCTTGCACTACATGCTCACTGCGAGTCTGCAGAAAGTGTGCTACACGAAAAAGGATAGACCTATCCTTCACTACCGTTTTGACGAAGCAATACATGTTGTCTATTGACTTGTATGCACATGCCTAATTACATGATGGTTGCATATCAGAAAGTAAGCAAACGCACCATTTGTAGAAGGCATGTGTTGTCACACGATATGAGTATGCTCCTTTGCAATCAGCGACGTTTGCTGCAGCAGCCATCGTACACAGAAGATTATGGGCTTCACAAACATGGCATGCCACAAGGCTTCAAATTACTTACTTACAGAAACTTTGCCAATTACGCAATGACAGAAGCAAGTGTAGAAGTGTTGCCTTCCTTTGCATCTGACGTTGTTCTGTTCAATGATAAGATGCTATATTGCGAGGAAAACTTTCCCATAACAGATTTGGAAATGCCACTACTATGACGTATTATGCAACTTCTTCATACTGAAACACTTCCACGTTCAAAATACTGTGAGAGATGGTCCTCAAGAAGATGGAGTTCACTCAGTTCAGGTCATCCAATGCCATTGCTGCTCATGTCTATAGACATGGACAACGCGACAGTGAAGCTTTTCCAGACGTCCGCTGACTACACATTTCACTTGTCATTGACATTCAGAGTATAGGTGAAGAGCCTCCACTGAAGCACCACATCACATTCACTACACGTTCCACAAATTTGGCATATGTGCACTATACAATTTTTTCTTCATGCAAGCGCGTCTGAAGTGCATGCAGTCATACACTGTACTGTCCTTCCACCATTGCCAGACACACTTGTTCATACAACCAATTCTCATAGTCTTCCTCCCACTGGTCGAAGGGATAGCACCCGTTATAGAACCAAGACATGCAATACATGTTTTGGCTGTACAAGTCGTCCATGGTGCTAGGCATGAAATCCTTACCACCTACAATACCACGTTCACAGTAATACATGTGCGTAGTGTAGTGGAAAACTAAGGCCTGTAGATATATGGCAAGTCCCTCATCTATGTCTTCCATGCAATTGTCGTCCGACACCTCCTCTATGTCTACCACCTGTGCTCCCATTGACATATCTTGCAAAAAAAGTGCGTAGGTCAGCATTTGCTCCAGTGTGCCGTGGACAAATGCATGCACGCTTCCACCTACGTTTTAGCACGGTTACAGTTGTTAAATTCAACGTCCGAGAAAAGAGGAAGACGTCATGTCTGATATCCTTGTAGACGCATTCGAAAATGCAGAGGGACTGACATCCCTCTGGCGTCCATATCGTTGTTTCCGAGAAAAGGTTACCGAACAGACGTGACATTCTAATAAAATGATAAGCAATCGTCGCATGATATTTCAATTTGTGCACAACGTTGCATGTACTGCCAAGTTCTTCTGCAGTGAACCTGTGCACCGTGTACTTAATCTGTGTGCGTGGCTACATACAGTTTCAGGGAACTGCCAATGAAGTATGCTTTGACGAATCACTGAATATTATCCGATTTACCTATGCCAACTGAGCAACTCGAGGCGGCCACATAGGCGTGTCGGAACCGTTTTGAACTGCTGAAATGACGTCAGCGTCAACAGGGGGACGTTATCAGCGACGTCCTGACGAACATCACTTTAAACGTCCTGCACAATGTCATCGTCGACAATCTCGTAAGTCCTACACATTCCACGTGTGTAGTATTCCACACAGTCCTCTGCAGAACAAGCTTGCGCTTCTTCTTGCCCACAGCGCAACAACACTTTCAGACACCTAATTATCCGTTTACGGCAATCAGTTGTTCGATATGGCTGTGAATTCAGCGATACATCCTGACCATACACTTTGTAGGTTCGAGCGAGAATTACCGAAGACTAGGTCGCCGGAATTGCACGTCACGGAGGCAGCAGTCCGCGTGTTCGACAACTTCGTGCAGCAAATTGCAATCTTCGCTTCCAATGCAACTACCATGCCAGACACTACTCTTGTTGTGCGGAGTTCACATTCTCCACAACGAGCTGCACTCCCGATTACCGGAGATTCCACGACGATTCCGCGCACCGTCAAACAAATGTCTACGGTATGTAGTCCCCTGAAACCCTAAAACGCATTTCTTGCGCGTCTGTTGCTTTGAATTAAATTGTCACTTTGCAATACTGAGTGGAAAGCATTCACTGCACGGATTCATAGAGCCATGCCGTGGCGTACAAACCATTAAATTGTTTTACTGCACCATAGCCCGTTCTAATGAGGCATGCACGCTCATAGGCCTAGCGGTCATAGGCACGTGGAAATTGTAGGGTTTTTCACGACATGTGTTGCTATATATAGCATTTGTCCACCATGTCTCCAACAACACCATTTTGTATTGCAGTGTTTTGGGAGCAAGTCCATTGCCCAGTGTACACGACGTCCGCGTGCTACAGTAATTGAGAGTGAGCGCCATTTCCTGTACACGTTGTTGTCTTGTAGCGAAGGTCATGCTGTGAATTTTCCTTGGGTATCATTGTGCACTACGGTACCACTATTTGTCCCTCTGTGAAGCACAAATTGGTACTCCCAGCAGTAGTGCTACGTAGTCTATAGTACCATGCAATGTTCTGTAATTCTGCTCTTCCAGTTGCAGAAAACTTTGGATGACGTGGGTCATTGATAAGCATGCATGCCGTCAACCCTTCACAGGATAAGATGTACTACTACATGCGTTCTGAAATAACTTCTGTCGTCCGTCTTCATTGAGCAATTCTGAAGGTGCTACAATGTACAAGTCGCGCATAGTTGTGGTTTTCAGGTGCTAGTGAACGTGGTATATGTGAAGCACAAGTCTGCCACAGTTATGTTGAACTGTCACTTGCATTTGGAGTCTTCTTACCTTCAAGAATGCAGTTGCAATGTTTGAGAGGCATGCTAATGCGTATGCCCAAACTCTGACAGCTTACAGTGATGCACAGTGCAGTAGTCACAGTGAATGGAATTGCCAAAGTAACATTGTCATGCATGTCGTTGTGAGCTTAAATGTGTGAACTGTTGGCAGGTTGGCAGCCATCCGAATTTTGTGAAGTGGACATCGCAGCCGTCAGAAATGGGACCCCGCCGTGCTACAACAACGAAGCGAACGGTGCTTCCAGGTTTGCAACCACGTCTTTAAGAAAACAGTGATGGAGATGATGACTTCCAGCAAGCCCCGAACGAGGCCAGGATGCGCCTTGTCGGTGAGGTGCGCAGCAAAAAATTACATGACAAGCGCCCAATGAGCAGTGTCCCATCGAAGGGCAAGGTCCATGCTTCTTCATCCATGCCGCGGGCAAGGAAGCGGAAGGCATTGGCTGTGGACGAGCGCTTGTCATCAGACGAAGAGCGCCCTCAGTCACGCAGGGAGCAGTCGACCGCCATAGCCGAAATCGAGAGGTGAATGTCCTCAATTGCCGTTGAATTTGCACGTGTTGTATGCGCTGCTTGTAGTCACCTTGTTCTGTTGGATGTTGTCGTCATCACTGAAACCGACGTCCACATGTTCGTCGCCGTGTTAGTTCGAACAGGAAGATAATATGTGGTGACTACGCTGGGGAAGGATGACAACTGTGTTCTCGTACGTCTGTTCCTAGAGAATGTAGTGAACATACATGTTTCTCGTGATGCTGAACTAGATATGACAGTCCTTCGCGTGCATGTCAGGGTGGACATTTTGCGTGTTTCTAGTGATGTCACAGTGGACATGATAGTCGTTTCCGTCAACGTCTTGATGGACATTGAGCATGTTTCTGCTGATGTCAAAGTGGACGTGCTGGTCTTCAATGTGGACGTTTCCTTCGACGTCAATCTGAACATTTAGAACAGCAGTATCTAATAAGCAACGACAGAGTTTGAATAAAGTCAGGATTTAGGGTCTTTGGAAGGTCTGTTGCTTAGTTCTCGTACACGTTGCGAACTACTTTGCAAAGCAACTGCACGGATACTAGAGCACACCACACGATGTTTCTAACCATTCTGTTCATGTATGCAGCCTTCCCTCTGACAGTGTAGAGGAAAGCGACGATGAAATAGACCATACAAGTGAAGACGACGGAAACGCGAAGGTGCCTGTCCAGCAGCTCGTCGATGTGGGTGGCAAGGGCATTAGAAAACCGATCATGGTGGATGACATAGGCTTCCTGCATGGCAAAATGATGAAAACACTGCGGGAGGATGTCCGCTTGTTTGCTGCTGATTTGGATTTGACAATGGGCTGGGAGCAGCAAGACAAACTTGATCGTAGACGTCTATATGAAAGACTGTATGCAGGTATGAAGCAAGTACTTGTTGTTCTCGCGTGCAACATGTGACAGTATTGCTCCATTTCTGTATGTATGCTGTTTGTAACCTCAATGTGACGTACCACGCTGGGCCACTCAAGACGAATCATGTCGAAGCTTACCGAACTTGTTTAAGACAGTACTGCTGATGGAATAGAGAATTAGAATGTAATCTTCTAATAGCTACAATTGCACTTTCAGAGTGGCGCCTCATCGGGCCGTGTACCAAGATTAGTGACTAGTGGCTTGCGCCGCTCATCACGAAGGCCTTGATTCATGCTCGTTGGAAAGTAAACCAACTCATTGATGCAGGGAAGAAAAGACCTGCTGATGTTGACCTAGAGCAATGGAATGTCCTCTGTGCAAAGCGGAAAACTGAGGAATCGAAGCAGCTTTCTGAGCACATGCGTTCCATTTCAAAAAGTAGAGTGGCAAGGGCCACACAGCTGCAAACTATCGAGAGGGACATGCTTGTACAACTGGTGAGCTCATTTTCTAAAATTCCATTCGACCAATGTAGTGGAAGTTGCAACTGACATTCTTAGAACATGGTTGCCGCCAATGACATCAGGGGTTGCAAATTACAGAAGTCTTTGGAACCATATTAGTTTTTGGCAGTATACCGCTAGTATAGAATTCTGTGATCTCCTATCATTGCTTGTTTTTTGGATGTGTGTAGACTTTAGCAAAGAAACGACCTCCGCGGCCCGAGGAGGTGCAGGCTGCGGTAGCGACAGAATTCACCCGCCAAGAAGAAGAAAAACGTAAAGGGCCCGTAGATGCTGCAATGGACATAGACGAAGTCTGTACACGCCTAAATGCCATGGAACATTCAATGGCAGTACACCAGTCGAAGGTCGATGCAGCCCAACAGCGACTGGAAGCTTTGCTGATGGACGTGCTGAACGGCCGTCCCGGCTATGGAAGCATAGCTTCGGCAGAGGCACGACAACCTACATTCTGCGAACCCAACGATGGAGGACTCGTCATTTCCAAAGAGTGCACTGCCTTCACGTCAGCAGAAATGAACGCACTTCTTCAGAGCGCAGGTGATGAAGACACGCAGGAGGGCATAGCCACTGGAGATGAAAGTGGAGTGACCAGGTCTGACGCAGTCAAGGTAGTGCCCTTGACTCCTTTGACGCAATCCAAGGAAACAACAGCTGTTGCAGATCAGAATGTCGTCCCTAAAGCTTCGAAATCCTTGGAGGCCGTTGTTCACGAAGGTGTCGAAGACGGCATGGTTGAAGACGTTGATGTGTACGCACTACCCGAAGAACATGCAAGTGCCGATCCCATACAGTTGCTTGTCAGCGCCCAAGAGAATGTACAACTGTCGAAGGTAATTGCCACAGTCCTTGTAAGATTATGAGTGTTGTTGTAGGGTAGAAGTCCGTGGAAATGTATTCATGTAATATGGAAGCATTGTTGCCATTTTCTATGAAATTGTGGTCATGTCGTCATGCACACTTCGTGGCAGGTGAAGAAGAGGGCTACGACCTCATTCAGCACGTTTTACACCACGTCTAGTTGGAGACAATATAATAGTTAGTACCGCAAGATCTTATATTGGTCTTCTCTGGAATGACAATTCCTGACAAGATTATTGTGTCTTTCTGCTGAATCTAGGAAGCATGGCCTTAGGAGCATTGTTGTACAGAACGGACGCATGTGC
Source organism: Rhytidiadelphus loreus (assembly GCA_947034895.1). Classification (NCBI taxonomy): domain Eukaryota; kingdom Viridiplantae; phylum Streptophyta; class Bryopsida; order Hypnales; family Hylocomiaceae; genus Rhytidiadelphus; species Rhytidiadelphus loreus. The sequence goes on along the minus strand of OX344764.1, from coordinate 17,575,512 downwards.
CGCTGAACTTTGCAAATGTTGTCATGTAGAGGGCTTTGTTGGCATATTACAATGAAATTCGTAGCTGATGATGACACGGACAGTGTCTTCCAGCATTCTATATTGAATGTCACAGTGCACATGTAGGATGACGTGGAAGTGCGAGGTGGAGCTGAATCGCCAGCGGCCCCGAGGCGCACTGTGAGGACACAGTCTAAAGGGCTTCCTACGAAGTTCAATGCTACAGTGAAGACACCAAAGGCAAGTGCCTTGAAAGGGGTTGCCACATCAAAAACTGTAGACAACACACCCAAGGTATTGTGCATGTGATCATGTGCACGTTATTTTTCTTCCTCATTTTCTACGACTTCTGCTGTGTCGTTCTTGAAGCGCACTTTAGGAAAAAGTTGTGGCAATGCTTCTTATGTTGCATTGAAAGATAGGCACACTTGTAGTTGAGCAGAAGCACGTGCAGTAATTCATGAATTCTGAAAGTGCAGGTTCCTATGGGCAAAAAAGGGGAAGTGTCCAAGAAGAAATGAAGAACAACACTTCCAATTTGTAGTTCTGTGCAACAGTTGAATGCACATGCATGTGCTGATGTGTTTGTCTTGTCTTGGACGTGTGCTACCCGCTTCCCATCACAAAGAATGCTTTTTTGGCTTCTTGAACATACGCAGACATTTGCGTCTGTCAGTTTTGAACGTATGAAGGATGTAGCGGTGCCTGCACAATATTAAGGCGATATATGAGGGACACTAAGTACAGTCTTCCGTTTACCAGTAGTCCATCGCAGGTTTTCTGGTTGTTGTTGTGTTCAAAAACATTTCTTGTGTACAGGAGGTTGGCGTCACGTAGTTCTTTGTTTTGCCTACTATAAGTATGATGGCATTGTTTTGTCTATATTATGCTAAATTGTTGTCAGGTACTTGTACGTTTTCTTTGTAAAGAGAAGGGAATATGAATAGAGTAAGCACTGTTGGAAGTGCCTTTGTTATAGTCTCCCATGCTCGAAGGTATTGAATCTGTACTTCTGAACTTCTGTACTTCTTTGTTTACTGACGCATGGAAGAGGTCCAGAAGTCCACTTCCTTGAATCATTTAATTTTCTGTTTGCAAGGTCAGTGAAGAAGTGCGCAGTGTACCGTGCTTTATGTTGCCATTTCATCTACAATGTCAAAGATGTATGTTCCATCATGTGCATTTCCTTGAATGTTTCCGCTCCCTCATGCTACGGAGGTACCTGCATTCAGAAAGAGCACAGTATGAAGAGTCTCAGGTATTGGTAGGCAAAAACCATACATATTCACTGCAAGAAATGGACACACAAGCTTGGTGGACATGAGTGCCATAGTTTGCTCCATAGTTCTGTGCAGGCTGCATGACTACCATGACGACAGGTACATTATTGTGAGGCAAATAGCGGTATATATTGTCTACGTTGTAGGAAACTAGCCAATGGACATGAGGGAACCGTGAACTAGAATTCCACATTGCAAAGAAAGTGACCACTTGCATGAAGCATGAATGATGTATCTGTCCACTGTCATACTTTTTCACGACTACATGTGTGTGTGCTCATTCATGCCCACATGTGCTGCCTCATATCTCTTGTTAGGAAGGAATTTGCATTGTCCTGTTAGTTTCTATCAATTGTACAGAAACAAAACCTTGCTCTGTGAAAAACAAAACGCTAAATTCCGTCTTGTGCAAGTGCAGGTCAAAGTCGTACATCTCCAAGGACGGAGGTGTATTCTGTGCACATCCACAACAGTTGACAGGGCCTTGCATGAGGTCACATTCAAGTTCATGCTGTCTTTACATTGAAGTGCATTCTCGCAATTTGGCAGTCATGTCATATGTTGTAGAGCTTGTGTTTTGTCTAGAAATGATCCGATGGGCTGTCGTTCATGAAATGTGCACCTTTCTTTGCCTGTACAGAAGAGAGAAATGTATTTAGTCCGCCCACTTACAAGCTGACCTTTTCAATTATAGAGTGTACATGTACGAAAAGTATGTTGTCGTGATACTAATTCTTCAAGCATGGCAATCAAAGAAGCAATTCACTGCAAATTTGATAGGGCATTTTTTGAGCTGTGAATATATGTCCAGGCTGTATTTGAAAGTGTTACCAAACAGACGCATTCCATTTCAGGAAAAACAGCAAAGGTAATGCCTCCTATACATGAAGATTAATCTCACGTGTGCAAAAGGAAATGTCTTCATTGATTTAGATGAGTTGAAGATGTATAGTACGTATAGCATATGAACTATTGTGACTATGGAGAGGACGAGGATGTTTGCTAAAAAAACAAGAGGGCATAAAGTGATGTACACGTTGCAGGGGCTTCAGACGTCTTCATGTTTTCTATAGACATTGCATATATTGGAATGCATTGTGAAGAACAGTGCCTTGCTCTTGCAACAAAGGTGTGCAATGATCTTCAATAAGAACGAAGGTGTGTCATTCATCAGAATAGGCTACAATTTTTGTGTCTTTCATGAATCATTGATACTTCGTGCTCCTATTCTGTATAAAGTATTCAAGTGCTGCATCCCCTTTCTTTTGTGTTTCATCAGCCTCAATCTCTTGTAGGTAATAAAATGAAAATCAGCCATTTGGAGGATGACTCAGGCAACATGTAAGTGTATATTCTTATTGCCATTTGGAGAAGTACAGTTCTGCATTTCTTGCCATCACCCTAATGGTCCAAAGTTTTGTGATTTGGATCATGCTTCTAATTCCTGAATTGTCTTCACTTATAGGAGTGTGGCACTCACAGACGGCTTTGATGTAGCCGCTCATGCAAATTCAGGACAGTACCGTCTTCAGGCAACGCTGCACACTGCCTCTGAGAAGTGTATTTTTCTGCATGTCACAGATAACAATGACCAACAAGAGCTTGGTCATTACACGCTGCAGAAAGTGGTACATTCCCACTTTCATGAACTTCCATAGAATTCATATATCCACTTTGAAGTACAGTGTGTTTCTTTTGATATTGCACTTTTTGATGCTAGATTGCATCGTGGAAGGAGTCAGCCATTTCACGGTCTGTGTCTTCGACCACATGAGCGTGCGCTTGCGAAGCTATTGGGATTGGTATTATTGATTTGCATTGAAAAGTCGGTGGTCATTGTCGAGGTATGTACTTTGAGCTCTTCTCATGTGGAGTGCGTACACTAATAGGCAAGTCATTTCTTATGTGTCACATGTGCATATACTTTGAAGCTCAGTACTTCAAAGCCCTTCAAAAACGCCTATCAATTGTCAAATGATTCTATTGCGCTTCTGTTCAGGGTTGATGTACATGATAATCATGTGTAAGCAATTTACTATGCATGCATGTTTTTAATGTGAAAGGGATTGGTAAATGAGTTTGGGTGTGTAGCATGTGTGCGACGACATGTCAATGGAACTGTCGCTTTCTCTATATCTTATGTAACAATCATTGAGGGAATTTGTAACTATCTCATATGTACAATATAGGTTGTCCGACAAATTTTTTAAAAGTGTGCACTCTCCGCATATGCTTACGCTGTTCACTTATTTCATTGTGGGCGACACTAGCAAACAAAGACAGGACAACTCATGTGAGCGTTGTCGTGTAGAGAGAGTTTGCCTCGGGAAATCACGAGGATTCTGGCTGCGACTAGAAATGGCTCAGGAATGAAATAAATTGTAACTTGTCGAATCTTTAAATCTTCGAGTCTTCAAATCTTCAAACTGCTACTCGTTGTCCTATCCAGTTGTGTTTCTAAATAGGCCAAGGGTTAAGGTAGGGTGATAAGAAACCACGGGCTTCGGACGTGTAAAACGGGACGGCCAGACCATGAGCTGAGCCGTCCGAGGGATTGGATCCTAAATTTCAAACCCACGGTGACCAGCAAACTTGCCTCACCAGTGGGAACAACATAAAAGTCTCGACCATGTGGGCAATTAACCCCACTTCGTCGCATCCACAACACCAAATGAGGCTAGTATTGGTGTGAACCAAACTGCCCGCAACAATAAAATGAAATTTACAAAGCCACAAGCCACACACACACAAACACACAAGTCTTCCAACTCCTTCAACTCCAACTCCCAAGCTGATCTTTGGATGAGTGTCTTTGTTGATTCATAACTCCAAATGAACTAAATGATAGCTTTTCGGAAAGCTAAAACAATCATCTACTTCTCCTCCAAATTTCATACAATTCTAAGACTCTGTCCAACCTCTATGGCCATCCAAAGTTTCGGCCTTGATAAGGGAAAGGCAGCAGACCTTCCTTCGCTTCCACACTCACAACTTTCTCATACAAACTCCAAATAGAACGAATGATAGCTTCATGAAAAGCTAACACAATTTCCTACACTCCCTCCAAATTTCATGGCAAAACAAGAACCTGTCCGTCTTTTATGGTCGGTCGAAGTCTCTGCCTCTTAATTTTAAAGGCAACAAACCTCCCTCCACTCAAACTAGCACAACTTTTGCTTCACAACTCCAAATCAAGCAAGTGAGATCAATTTGGAAACTACACACCATGATACACAACACCTCCAAATTTCATTTCAAAATACTTCAAATTCACAACACAATGAGCCCTCAAACATTCGGGCCTTTCTAAACTCACAACGGGAGAGAAGATGAATAGTGTTCCCTTTTTTCTCCACCTTATTTCTACTCTAACCACACAAACAAGTGGGGTCAGCCCCTAACTCACTCCCAAAGCTCTCACATCAATAATTGAGCCCTTATTTGACCCCACAACTATCTCTTTATCTTTATCTTAGAAAGAAAATTCACTTCAAGTTCACCTAGAAGGAAAACTATTTCATTAATTCCTTTCTATCTTTTCTTTCTCTATTTTCAACACCCAAAATGAAATCTACAAACAACTAACATAAAATAAATGTCTTCTCAAAGGTAAAAAACTAAAGTCTTCAAAGAAACTTCACTCCATCTTCAAGAACTTGAGAATTCGCTTGATGGTAGTAGCAACAAACTCAACACGATCCACCTTTGTCAAGGGATTGACCGGCCCCTCTAACCATCGTTGGTGACCGCGACTCCCTTTAATAGGCCTGACCATACAATAGTATTGATCGTCGTTAAGACCTTCAAAACTCCCTTCGAATGTCACTTCTTGGGTACCAGGTTCAACACATCCAACCTGCAACAGGATCACTAGTGCTCGAGCTCCACGCTGTAGGTTCCCGTGCCATCGCTGTTCCACACGGGGTTGCTTTGGCGGTCGAGAAGGCCCAGATTCATCTTGAGGACGCTCGTGCGATAATGAAAGACCTAGCGGTTGAAGAGGTTGAGCCGGTAGTTGAGATAACGAAAACTCAAACTCCGATTCTGGTAGAGGCTCCTCATCCTGAGACTCAGAAAAAACCCTCCAATTCGACATACTGAAATCTATAATATACAATAAAGAAACTACTTCAAGTTTGGTGGCATTCTAAGATGATAACCTATTCTTATATAGATGGCTCATGTCATTGTGAGAAGGCGTCATCTTGAAGCTACTAAGGATGATGTCATCTTTATTTTTATATTATTAAAATCAAATCTATGGAAATAATGTATTACTATGCATTTTTACACTATGTACGCATTTACAGTGCGACAGCGTTGTAGTGGGCACATATGATCAGAAAGCATTTCTGAACTGCGTATTATACTATTATAGAAGGTAGGCATTTATTTCAGACAATTCCCTTGCGTTGCTCTATACAAAGTACCGTTTCATATGCTTCTGGAGGTCACAGTTACTTAGGTAGAATACTCAATTACAAGCCTCATGTAACCTTGTCATGCTTTCATTATTAGTGGCCTTATTAGCCTAAGAGTTGAATAATAAAACGAAGAGAGACAACAAATTTAGCGGCATGCCATACTAGCACTTTCACTACCACAAATGGGAAAACAGGATTCGCTATAGTTGTATACAACAGAGAAGGATTGCCTCCTGTCATAGTCTTCATTGTATGTAGCTTAAATACTTTTCGTTCCTTTGGTTCATGCTATGAACGCTAGGCATAAGGATGACATGACGCTTGCTGTGTTTGGTAGTCCTGCTGTACTATTTCCCTTGTGCAACTTCATTATTTTACGGATGTTGTTCTTCAACGTGCAGTGCAGAAGTCCATTCTCTCCTTCACAACAGAAGAGTTGTTTCTACACTAAAAAGTGGTCATTCGTAGCGATGTGCTCTTCTTCACAGATTTGTAACACTTCCGTTGGATGAGAGTCCTCATAAACTTAGACATGTTCGGCAGCATCCTAGGAAGCGTTCACTAATTTTGTGCAGGCCTTCAAAGTAAGATGAATGATGGCAAGGGCTATGAAATAATGAAAATAATTTCTGGCATCCTTGGACCCTATCACATAATGTTCATACACTATGCATTTGCAAACCTGTACTGTACTCCCTCATGTTATTGATGTTGTAGTTCCTCTAACTACCCATGTCTGTATGTTTCGTTTATTGGCAGTGCATGCAGCGCTAACTAAATGCTCGTAATGGCAGGCAATTTGTGCGTTTCCATGGTCATGTCCAGAAGTGCAAGCAATTCCTCAAGTGCTAGGACAAGCAATTCAGGCTTTCATCCTTTCAAAAGGAAAATGAGGTACATTTCTGTAATGTTGCAAGTCTACTGTTCAACGAAGTAATAGGACTACTGCTAAACGTTCTCGTGGTTCTTACAAGAAGGACAGCAAGATGCACTTGTAGTTGTAAACGCTGTTGTTGTGGGTCAACATGACATTTTGTGACTGAATGTGAATGCTGTACTACCGCAGCTGAAATGTAAGATGACAGGAAGACATTGGAAATGAAGAAGTATGCTTGCAGTGTGAAGGACTCTATTTTGTCAACTGTCCATCACAAGAATGGAGGACAAACAAGCGCAAGATGCGCACTGGCATATTCCGGTCCCACAACTTTTGAGCGGAGGTATTCGTACATTATATGCCATGGATATGTAGTGATGACAGGCTACTTTCATGTGTCATTGATCGATGGAGGTACAAGCTAGGTATGATTCTGAAGTTGCCATTGTACAAAGTATAGTAGCATGTACTATTGTACTACGTGTGGATTGAACAGAATGCAAAAAACGTTCATGTTTCTATTAATGAATTCTATATTTCCGGTGATTCCAAATACAGCTTGCCATTTTCACGATAAAATACTTGTAATTGAGGATTCAGGATGTTACAGAATTGTGCATCACAGAGGACAATTACTTCTTGTAGGCTTGCTATTCTGACATCCTGTCTGCGTTTCCACAATGTTTTGTACATGCTTTGTAGAAGATCGTCTTTTGGATGCTGCTGTGCACTTGCACATGTATCACGTGTAACATATCTTGTGACCAATGAACACTGCAAAGGAAGTGTTAGTTCAGCATGTCTTCCACCATATCCAGCAACATTACTGGTTGCACGGAACGTCCGCACCTGGGAAGACTTTGTTGTGATTGTCAATGTCAATGTGTACGTCCACTAAAACATGTATACTTGCACGATGCAACGTTGTATTCAACATGGATTCTGGTGTTTCAAATGACGATTTTCTGCATTCCTATGTTGTCTGTGACACAAATAATGGCAAGCTGAAGACGCGTACAAGTGAGCATTCTTGTCAATAATGACGTCTTCGAAAACAACCAGCATCCACATAGGATACGTCAAACATGACAAAAGCACTGTAAATTGAAAGGGTGCACATGATGCACTCAACATACGATATAATGTGGTTGTTGCTAAAGGAACATGCCCCTGAATTGATTCCATGTAGTAACCAGCATTACAGAGAACAACTCTTCGTCTAACTGGACATCCTCCGAAGCGTGTTCTTCCCAATAGAAGCCTGTCACTAACTGCTAAGGACAGAAGCCACGTCAGAATTCTAAAAAGCCACATCATTATCTGTTAATTTCAACGTCTTTGTCCACGTCAGCAACGGGCTGCAGCCAAAAAAAAAATTACAGTACATGCTGACATGGCGCTGACGTGGTCGCCACTTGGCTTCTTTGGTGCCAAAAAATTAACCATGTTTGTTGGGACGTTCTTCTAGAAATAGAGGATGTTCATATTGATTTCCTCGTGTTTTTTGCTCGTCAGCTTGGACGGATTTTCCTAGACATTCGCAGTAGACGTGCCGGACGACGAACTGAACATCTACCCACGTTTTTACGCTTGTCACAAAAAACAAGACATCCTTCTAGTGTGATGACCTAATTTGGCGGCGCTGGTAGTATATAAGGGAGCGCCCTGCCAGTTAGTTTCCCTTTTTCAAACCTTGTGTGTAGGAGCCCTCTAGCTACTGTTGTGCTGTCCAGTTGGGTTTCTTCTCATATCTGTTAGGAAGAGTGAAATTATTGACTGTTGTCTTTGTGCGCTGCGGGGTTGGAAATCCACAGTTGCAAATTTGTCGCTTTCCGGTTATGCGCTGTGAGGGAAAGTGAGATACGAGACGTGCGGCTAGGAGTGGAAAGGAAGGTAGAATTGGTAAGTGTTTTTGAGCGGAGTGTGTCCATGCCGCAGTTACGTAGGCTCAGACAAAGCGCAGCCACGGCAGAGATCAAACTGAAGAAGGTGATTCCGGTCATCCCCTCACGGGAACCGGAAAAGACGGATCTCATGGAGGATCTCGCCACTTTGGGCTGCGCGGGTCTGATAGATAAACCCTGGGGGTTTAAGGAGGAGAAGGTAGTTCGGGAAATATTGGGGAAAGTCTCGAACGCCTTCGACAACACCGTCAGAGGCAACCCAGGCCGCTGGACGGAAGACAAGTGGAGGGAAGTATACGGTTTCCGGTCAGGGGGTTCGGGTACCGCCAACCGGAAGGACGAGTACATTAAGGGGAAATTTGCGGAACCAGCCAACCCGAAGGACGGATTTGCGGTGGACGATTGCGTGGATGAGCGGAACCGGAACCTACTCAAGTTCCTGATTCCGATCTTCCATCCGGAGCGGCCGACGAGGGTAACAGTGACTCTCGGAAATACAATCTTCGGTGTGCTTTCCGGTCAACGAAAGGCGGATTGGGCCCGGGTACTAAATGACCTGGTGAACAATCTGGTACCCCAGATAGGGAAGAGTAGGCCAACACCTCTCTCTCCCTATCTCCTTCACTTGTATCACCATGATCAGGTCCTGACGGAGACGGAGGAGAAGACTTGGAGAGCTCAGGAGTCCATTCTAAATTACGGGGAGTCGGAGACCGACGAAGAACCTGAAGACGAAGGGACGGAAACTGAAGAAGAAGACACGGAGGACAAGGATGAGCAGTTGAAGCGGGTGAAGAGGCAGAAGACGACGCCTCCACACGGGAGAGGTACATCGACCAGGGAGCCAGCAGAACCGGAACGGAAACCGATAACTGGAGAAGGTAGCTCGACTAACCTCTTCAACACTTTGGTGTTAGCCATCGTTGACATCCGTGTTGACTGGGAGTGTAAGCGAATTACACTCGAGAAGATCGGAAAGCTGGTAGGAGCATCACCGGATCGCCAGCTGCCCAAGGTAATAGTGAACTTTATAAGTAATCCGGACGAGGACCGGAAGCTGAGGAAGGACAATGGTCGACTACAAAACAAAGTCGACATGCTGAAGGGGGAGATTGCCACCTTCAAAGAAGACATGACCGCCACGAGGGAAATGGCGGATGCGACTCAGAAGACAGCAAAGCTCATGACCGAAACGTTCGGGGAGTCCGGAATGGTATTAGCGAAGGCGAAGCTGTTTGATGAAGGGTGGCTAGCGGACAAGAAGCCATCCGGTTCCCGGATGGTCCGGATTCTGTCAGACTTCTCCGAGAAGTTGGAGACGATTCTGGTAGGAGCTTGGGAAGCTGCGGACCAAATGATTCGGAGCAACGTGAGGTTGATCGGGACAGTACTCTCGAGGATTCTCCGCTTGTCGGATCTCTCCTTGCCAGAGTTACTTCCGGAAGGTGTGGACTTCACTCCTCAATCGAAGAAGGAGCGGTCGGCGGCGAGAACCGGATTGTCAGAATTTATTGAGGTGGACTCATCACCAGAGAAGCCGGATCCTGCTACTGGTGAGCTAGCCCGGAATTTGCAGGACATCTTCAATGAACTTCCGCCAGAGCCTGGGAGTGACGCACCGAAGGCAAGTACGGGAGCTTAGTAGGAGTTCCCCTTGTTTGTAAATATTAGATGTATAGTCGGATTGTTAGTTGTTACCGGACCGGATTAGTTCCCGGTCTGTTAGTTAGGAACCAGAGTCGTTCCCGGTTTTAGTTAGGGTTTTGTAACCGGATCAGATCCGGTTTGGACGGCAAATCTTATCCCAAAAGTTTTGCGCGGATTTTCTGTGCGGACTTTCTGGGACGCTTTTGCGCTTTTGGAACTTTACAATGTATGTAAAAGCATTCTCTGAGATGGAGAATGAGAGTCATTCCATTGTTTAAACTTCTTTTGTATTCTATTTGATCCTTGTTTGTGTGGTCTCCCAAAGATTGGTAGGATAGATTTGTGAGGAGTTAGGAGTGCATTTGGAGTTTGACTTCGGGTTTCTCCCTTTGGTGTTTGTGTTCCGGTTTCTTAGTGCATGTGGGCAGGTAGTAAGAGTTGGGAGTCTATTCCAGTGCCTCAGTTCTATTAAGATTCAGTATTCCGGTTGAGAAAGCCGTTGCTAGGCTAGGCGAATAGGGAAGGGATCCTTAGGCGCGTTAGAACTCTTGGGTAGGGAATCCGGTTGAGTGTCCGAACTCCTGTTGAGGTCTCATTGCTATAGTGGCGAATGGAAGAATCTTAGTAGAATAGGAACGGACGGATAGACTTGTAGCCGCCTTGCTTCGTACTACAGGAACACAATACCGTCATCGTTGTAATATGAGTGGATCGTACGGGGTTTTTTTATGTGACCTGTAGTCCGGATTTGTTTCCGGGTTACTGTGAAAGATCAAACCGGATCCGGATTAGAATAGGAGAGGAGAGTAGAAGAAGTGGATCTTCAGCCACTATAAGTTACGGAAGGAGCGGCGGGCCTGCCACTCTCAAATTCAAGCAACGATCCCTCTGATGGTGAAACAGAGGTTAAATCAAACCGGATATGTTACTTGAGTCGGTGAGAGGAGACCGAAAAGGGTTGGTCTCAGAGTCGTACCCAGGACCGGAAGTTAGAAAGTCTTGGTTTTGTCGTAGATTTACTGGCCGGATTACTTCCAGGACCGGATTATGTCCTTGACCGGAAGTTGAATAAAATCCGGGAGTTACTTCTGCAGGTTGTGTTGTTTTCCAGTTGCAGGAGTAGGACCGGAAAGGTGTTGTTGGAGGCTGACTTAGCTTAGAATCGTAAATAGGATAAATACTTCACAGAATCTCGTGGGTTCGGTCTTTAAAGTCACTTTTGTTATACTTTAGAGTGGTTTTTGGGAGTATAACATGGGAATTGCTTATCCTGTGCTGCGACACGCCCCTAATCCCGAAGTCGCCCTAACGCCCTTGACCCGCAATCGCCCACTCACCTGCACTTGCCTTCAACCCTAAATCTGCAGTCACCTCTATTTTTTCCACCCGAGGTCGCCCCTTCATCCGAAGTCGCCCTAGCGCCCCAGACCCGCAGTCGCCCCTTCACCCGCAGTCACCTTCCACCCTAAACCCACAGTCGCCTCAATTTTTCCACCTGAGGTCGCTCAAGGCAAACCTGCACGTGCCCACATCCGCAATCGCCCACGTTGGTTGTCCACGTCAGTTCCGAAGCCCTACCACATAGGCAAAATCTATTTACCGTGGGATAAATTTTTTTACCCCTCCGCGACGCAATGTCAAGTAAACTCGACACTTGGTGACACGCGACACACGACGTCAGACGTCATACACAACGCCTAAATCCAAAAATATGTCAGACAAGACAACCCTGTCTCTAACACAAGCCATGATGATGAAATACACTCGTGTAGAACTTGAAACTCAAGAAGCCGATACTTAGACTAAAGTGGAAGAATGACTGAACTTAGTTAAGTACTACATCATATATGCATATACATCCATTCAAAATAGACTACAGCATTTCTATTAATAGTGGATTCTATATCATGCATTATGTATAAGTGGGGCTACCAAAGAAGCCACCAAAAATTAAATTCCCTACCACTATTATAAAGCATGGCATTCAATGCATTTAGGTGGCTCTAGCATATACCTTCCACCAAGGGACATGTAGTAGTTGGATTAACATTATTTTCCATAAATGGGTACATAGATCATGTGTAAAGTAGCCACACTCCAACTTTATTACCACGATTTTTAAAGGTCACGTTCAGAAGCATTTGGGTGGCTCTAGCAAGGACCTTTACAGTGAATGCAATAAATTGATCTGACATAGTCATACTTATTATGAAAGATGCCTCCTCTTTTCCACAACAATCTAGGAAAGCTTACTGTGAAAGTTAAGTTTACATTGCCAAGTGGGAGGACAACTCTTTAAATGAAATGTTAGCTATAATTACTTCTACATTCTTGGGGCGGCGTGTGAAGGTATGATGACTTTTAAATTCTCAGGGCGATGTGTCAGAGGAATGTAATCTATGAGGGGATGCCACCACTATCCTTCTGAGTATAAGTACTCTCCACTTCTCCATTGAAGAGACACTCGTATTCTTGTTTTTGGAAACAACGTTTGCTTTCGAGAGGCTCTTCCATCCATTCCTTTCATGTATGAGTCCATAGATAGTCATAGTGTTACATTTGTTATTCCGAAATTGAAAAACAAACGCAAGAGGCGTAGTTGTTTGTATTTCTCATCTCCAAAAACGCTTAGGATATCTAGAATGAATCGTCCGAAGAGAGTGGCGTCCAAGATTGCTCAATCAAATCCAGGGAACCTATAGAAAGTCCTTCGCTTTGAAGCTGGAGGTAGCGGTATGGAAGAGAATGTTGAAGTGCAGACTCATAGCAAGCAATGTCGGAGGACCCCAGTATTGTACCCTACATTCCAAGAGATGAGACGGTACTGCAAGTAAGCACATTAAAATTCCTTTTCCTTCCTTCAATAACCATTGAATCTATAGGATTGTTTAGATGGAAAAGTGAATTCTTCCTTATACAATGAGTTCAAATGCAAGTTTCATTGTAGTAGTTGTATAGGAGCATACGAACATTACTTGCATGTGAACTCTGTATAATGAAGAAGGTACAATATTAAATACTAAATATGTGTGATATGGGAGAAATGTTCTATGAATACCTTCCATGTTGTCAACAATCATCATGTTATGTCCATTACATATTAGCAAGTTCCTTTCATTTGTAACTCGTACATTAGTAATGGGTGAGAAGGATTCATTTGTACTTGTCTTAAATCCTTTTATGTTCAAGAATAATTTAATATCAGAAGGATTCTCTATAAGATAAAATTTTTGAAAATTCTTATATAGTTTTCATCTTTTAATATAATGGTCAATTTATTTCAAATAATGGTCAATCTTTTTCATTTGAATATCAATGTATTTCAATGAATGGTTACTCATTTTCAAAAATGTTATATATGTTATTCTATTGAAGATAAAAATTTTACGAAAATATTTGAATTACATTATTTACAAAAAACTCTAGCGGTCTGACTTATACTTTAGCCTAGAGCGGTCCGACGTCTATTTCCTGGATGTTCGGCACATTCAGATCCTTCATTGTGTCTCATTCTTGCTTGGATGAAAGTCATCCTAATATTTGGTGATACTTTATTTAGTTGTTGTCCTATCCATTGGTTGGATTTGGTGTTACTAGAATATACAATTTCACAAAATTACAAATGTAGAAATATGTCAACAGGTATACTTGCACGGACTTTAGATCAAAACTAAAAGTGCAAAAATGAGGTGAAATATGTAAAGGTCACAGAAATTTAGAAATCACCACAAGAAGATAACGTTTTTTCAAATTTAATCCAACAAGTTTCACTTAAAAAATTATAATATTTTACTTGTAATTGAACTTGGAAGAAATTCTGAAATATTTTATTCAAAATTTATAGAAAATAGTTGGTGACAGTATTAGTAGATCTAACCGTACGGATAGAATTTAAATATCAAAATCTATCGATTTTTCATTTGAAAACTGATTCCAAAATATTCTTCGTAACATTAGTTTATAATGTTTTTTCTAAAAACGTTGAAAATGACCATTTCCTCTTTACAAATTCCGAATATATTATTATCCTTACTCCCAACTGTAATTACGGTTTCTAGTAGATAATATTAGCCAACTAGCTATAGGGAGGACAGCCGAATACTTACACCCATTTTTAGCCTCCATGATGAATGTTCATGGGGAACTCACTGATAAAATGGGGAGAATGATCTTTCAAACTTCCTTTACAAAAAGCATTCTATTCAAATCAAGAACTACCAGTGCATGCGTGGAAATTACCTTTCCGGGAATGATTTCCATACAGTTGCCGCCAAGCCTTCGGTTTCCGGTGAACCACACGTTCAAATTCCTCACGCTATCTAGTTCTTGGGGATGTGTTACAAGTATCAAATATAAGATCTTGACTAACTTAAACAATCATCTCTACTTGTATCCTTGCAACGCCAGGCACGCCAGGCAGTTTTGAGGAGGGTCGGCAGCATGAGACACACGAGGGCGTGTTCCAAGGAAGAAGAGAGGTCTTGAGCCGAAGACGAAACCACCAATCCAGAACCTGCGCACATTCCAGCAGAGGTAAGAATCTTGTTTTCTAGTTTGCTTCATTTGTTTCTATGCTTCAGTTGAGGTTTCATTGCCAAAAATATGGGTTAAGCGATGTTTGAATCAATTTGCTTACTGAACTTCTTGCTCTGAACTCGTCGATTAGAATTTTTGGAGATGATCGCTGATCTCTTCGATTGTCATTTCGGAGATGCTCGATGCTCGTTCTGATCTTCTTGTAGGTCATTCTGGAGCGCATGTCGAAGTTTACATCTGACATTTCAAAAGTAATTACCCGCATGTCGTCGTGGAGTCTTGTCAATCTGATTGCAAAGATGATCCGGCCTTCAGAACTTGTTTTTGGATCTCGTCACACATCCATATCCCGATGCTCAGATCTCTGTGTTCCGTAGTTTTTTCGGTTGTTGTAGTCGATTGAGATTCCAAATGAACTCAATCAGCCTGACCCCGAACTAGTCTTTGGAACGTAGGTATGTTGTCTGACCCCGAACAGGTTAAATGGATCTAGTCGTGCAGTCCGAACTAGAAGATCTTATGTACTGTTTTCAAGCTCTGAACTCCTACATCTTATCTGCTGTTTCCAAGCCCCGAACCCGAAGATGTGATCCGTTGTTTCCAAGCTCTGAACCTCTAGATCTTATTTGTTGATTCAAAGCTCCAACCCCGAAGATCTAATCTGTTGTTTCCAAGCTCTTATCTACTGTTTTCAAGCTCAGTTCTGTAGAAGCAGGCGTAGCATCCACTTTTGATCCGCGGAGGAATCGACCAGAAATAGGAAAAAAAAATGCAAAAATTAGTCGTTCTCTTTGAGGGGGAGACTAGAAGTTTGGGTACCGCAAGGTACCCCCCAAACCCCAGTCGGACCCAACTGAGGTTTCGGGGGTACCTCGCGGTACCCAAACTTCCAGTCTCAAATCAATCTGAGAATAATAAAATTGTTCCCAAAATCCCGCGAAGCTCTCAGGAGTCTGGAATCGACAGCAATATCAGAATATTCAATGAGAAATTCTCACCATTGTCTCTGGGAGACTGGAAGTTGGGGTACCGCAAGGTACCCCCTAAACCCCAGTCGGACCCGACTGTGGTTTTGGGGGTACCTCAACTTCTAGTCTCATATCGATCTGAGAAAAAAAAATGGTTCTGAAATCCTGCAAAGCTTTCATGAATCGACAGCAAAATCAGAATTTTCAGTGATGATTTCTCCCCTTTTTCTTTGGGAGGTTGGAAGTTGGGGTACCTTGCGGTACCCCCGAAACCCCAATTGGACCCGACTGTGGTTTTGGGGGTACCTCGCAGTACCCCAACTTCTAGTCTCCATATGGTAGGTCTTCTTGAAATTACCTGTGTTTTCAAATTTTTTTTTACTGATGTTGTCTTTCCGATGTTGTCTCGCTAGAGTTGCCGATAATGTCTGCCCTCGTGTCAAAATTATTTTTTGCCGATGCTTTCTCGACCTTCATATCAGATTTGAAGTTGGGGTACCCCAATATGTCAGGTAGAGAGGCCTTGCCTTGGGAAAACGCGGGGTTCTTGGCTGCAACTAGAAATGGCTCAAAATACGGAAGATCCCAAAATCAAATATACCCATAAGTAAACCCCATGATTTTCCTCATAATCATGCTCATGTAACCCCCATCATGAACCATAGAGATCAAATAAAGTATCACATGTTTGTACAAAGTGATGTAAGTTGTGCATAAACCGCACAAAGTCCTCTAAAAGTGCACCCGACACTAATATGAGTGCCAAATCCTCTTCAAAAGTTCAAATTGAGATTATGATATCTCTCTGGAAAGGTAACACAAAAAACTAAAACACCTCCAAATTTCAACTCAAAATCTCATACTGTCCGACTTTTATAGCCGGTCAAAGTTTACTCTCTTCAACTCAAAGGTAGCTCACTACTACTTCACTTCCAAGGCTATAACTCTCACATACTAACTCCAAACTGACCATATAATATCTCATTGGAAAGGTAACACAAATATATACAACACTTAAAAGTTTTACTCAAAACTAAGGTACTTTCCGACTTTTATAGTCTATCCAAGTTCACCCTCTCTAATTCAAAAGGAAACTCTTCACTACTTCACCTTCAAGCCCATAACTTTTGCATCCTAACTCCAAACTAAGAGAATGATATCTTTTTGGAAAGCTAACAACTCAATAAACAACCATGCCAAATCTCAAAAGCAAACACTGCATAATCAGATAGATATGAGCCCTCGCAAATTCTGCCCTCAAACTTCATGACAAATTTCCTTCTCTCACTCCATCAAGCATAACTTTCACAAAAAAACTCCAATTTGAGAGAGTGATAGGTTTTCGGAATCACCAAAACAAGGTGAACATCCTCCCAAAATTTCATAGCCAAAATCCCCATGTAAAAAGTGCTATCCTCCTCTAAACACACGGTTCTCCTAAACTAACTTGGAGGTGGAAGAAGAAGAGCCTCCACCTCATCCGCCACCTCAACCTCCATGCCATCCACCTAAGCAAGTGGATTTTGGCCTCTAAAACGCCACATGGACTAACTTTCACCCATTGGTCGTCCCTTTGTCCCCATAACTCTATCCTTATCCCCTACGTGGACTTCTAATCCATTTAAAATTAAACAAAAGGTAAAACAAGCTTCACCTTTCATTTTTAACAATTCTAACCAAACAAAATAAAGCTTCAAAACATCTCTAAGTACAAGAATATAAAAACTAAGATTAAGTAGTTGTCTAACAGAGGTAAAAAAAATAAAAGTTCAAGAGGATCATCATTCCAAATGTCTCTTGAAACTTCAATGAAAAAAACAACTCCGCTTTTACACACAATTATGGATTTCATATAATGTACACATATACGATGCAACAACGGTACCCCAACTTCTGGTCTCCATATGCCAGGAGTTTATGGAATGACTTGGTTTTTTTTAATTTTTAACCGATGTCGTCTTTCCAATGTTGTCTCGCTATGAGTTGCCAATGTTGTCTGGTTGTAGTCGAAATTTTTTTTTGCCGATGCTTTCTCGACATTCGGATCAGACACGTTCTGTGTAATTCCTATATTGTGAAAACTTGATTAGTATAAGTGCACTATCCAGTTTCTAAGAATATTTCGTTCAAGCAAGGTCAAATTAATTGTGAGTGACTTGTTTGGCCAGTGAGTGACTTGTAATTTTCTTTTCCATCCTATCAAAAATTTTACAAGTCTCCGACGTGATGTTGGACTATTTGGAATGTACTTCATGACGCTAAAAATGTTGTTAGACGTCCACTATAATAATTTATTTCGCTGCAAACCAAAGTTGGGGTACCACGAGGTACCCCCCAAACCCCAATCGGGTCCGACTGGGGTTTGGAAGGTACCTTTAGGTACCCCTAGTTTTGGTATTTTCATTTAGTTGTTATAATTTGTTAGAAAAAATGGTTGGAAGTGATGGGTTCTTATGATTATTGGCAAGAAGAAGTCCGTGTTTAGTTATTGCCAATGGGTGCTTATTTATCATTTTGTGTTTTATAGATTCTTAGTGTTATTATAAAATTCTTTGAATTGGTGATAACCAATATTGTTTGAACTGTTTTTCCTCTTGTAGAGTTTGCATGTTTCAATTTTATATTGAATGAACCAATTGATTCAAACTATAAAATATCAAAATATTTTGCAGTTCTATTTGTTTATTTCAAAGTATTATAATGCAAGCTGGAGGCTAAATAATAAGTTGTATTGCGAGTCTTGCTTAAAATAAAACAATTGAATGTATTATGTATGGTAATAACGTGTACATCTTGGCATGTGTAGATGGAACACACCAATGTTCCTTCTCACCAAGCTTCTTCATCGGTTGTACCCACTGCACATGTGGAGGTTGAAGTGGTTGAAGAATTGGTACCTCAGACTCCAAGACCTGCAATTGTGGAAGTGTGCAGTGAATTCCAAGCACAAGAAGAGACAAATGTGGTAAGTTTGGGAGATATTTTAGATGCATAAGATTGTGCAGCCGATCGTTTGGAGGTGCCCATGCATAGTTGTATTAGTGATTCCAAGAAAAGAAAACGGAGGATGCCACTTTTCTTGGATGAAAGCTTAGAGACTGAGTATAGCTCAAAGTCAGAGTGCACCTCTGAGGCAGAGTCGTCAAACTTGATTTCAAGTCCATGGGGTCCTAAATCATGTCAATGTTCTTGTCTTCGACCATTACGTAGAAACGAGGTGGTGATTCTACACCAATGTGAAGATTTAGACATTAGTGTCTACATAGATTGAATGTAAATGAAATCTTTATGCAATGAGAGATTGGAGTTATATCTTGGAAATAGTAGTCATATCTTGGTATGATATTCCAATTATAATATGAATGATGCAATTACATTTCGTGTCCAAATTTATTATCTCTTGAAATTTAACATGTGTTACTCTTAGCAGAACTTTTCTTTTATTGTATTCTGTTATATTTCATGTAATTGTTCAAAGATGTTTGACAACTCTAAATGTACTTGCAGATTGAGGAATCTCTGATACTTTTGTCACAAGAGGAACAACACCAGGATACTCCAAGAGACAATGATACACAGCAACCCGAGATTGAAGGTGAAGTGGAAGAAGATTTTCAGATGGAAGACATTGATGATGCTGAGGAAGAGAGAGAATTGTTGGAAGATGAGCTTCGGCGGTTGCAGAAGGTGGACTCCGTTGCAACCATTTCTAGTTTGAGAATAAAGCTAGAGAAACACTCACGTCTACGAATTCCGCTTTGCAGGCTTGTGCCAATGTCCGTGGTGAGGCCAACACTCTCTGCGGACTTGATAAAACTTGAACAAGAGTTTGTTCATGGTTATCGTGAAGGGACTGCGGTGTTCTATGTCTCTACAACAAATGAGGCTGGAGAAAGTTCACATTTCACAGTGGACGAGGTGAACAAGTGGGATCCGTTTTGGAAGCAAGCGAACAATAATTTCAACATGTTTGTGGAATCAAAGCCGGAGCTGAAATTCATGAAGAACTTGAAGTTCTTCGTGTGCGACGGAAATCACCGTCGGATTTCTTGGATGAGTCACATTAATAGACGCTACCCTACTGACCCAAATTGGCACATCTCCGTAGATTGCATCATTCTTGAAACTAAAGGAAGAATTGAGTTGGTTATGCAGGTGATGCATGACATTAACAAGTAAGTTACTCCATTTCTTTTGACGTTCACTTCAAATTTATTTCTCACATTTTTAAGTTTGCAAAATGCATTTTAATATTACTTTCAGATGATAAATTGTTTGCCTTGGTTTCAGGTCGACGAAGGATTCTCACGTGAAGACCAATCTAGTGCATACACTTTATCGTGTGCAAAAGTATGGGCTTCTACCGTTGGAGAAGTTCATGGAGATGCTAAGACCTTCAGAAAGAAAGTGTTGTAGTGTTCAAATTGGAAGGAAGTCTTGGTACTCTATGCGTACTGATATTTTCACAGCTTTCAACTTTAGGGTGAGTTATATAATTTATATTTGAAAAAAATTATATATTTCTATGGTTTATTAATGTATTGTATATTTTTATGAACGTTTAAATTTAGATTTTGTGGAATTTTGCAGTACGAGATTTCTCAAGCGGCAGATATTGCTGCACAGAAATACAATGACCTTACACTACTGGAAGAGAAAACCGATCAAGGAATGGCAAATGCTATGAGGGTTGGTGCAAGAGAGAAGTCATCAAAGTTGTACATCAAGATGGTAAAGTTGCTAGTTGTGGCAAACCCGGCTCTCGGTCCCGAATTCCTACAAGAGGTATGTATTTCTGTGAATGAAGAGGTGTTGTGATTTTAATTGACTAGTTTGTAATGTAATTTTTTTAATATAAAATGCATTTCTTCAAGTGGAGAAGCATTGGACTATGAATGAGGTTCAAGAGATGACACTCGAGAAGTTGCAAATGATTGCAACATGTAATACAACACCTGCCCAGAAATTGAAGTATATGAAGTGGTGGAACTCGTCCAATCCATCTCGTGAAGCTCGGAAATTTCTATTGCAGCCTGTGTTTGAAGAAAAATTATTGCCCTTCCTCCACAAGTGTGTGTGGTGGTCTAGAGTAAGTTGTTATTAGTTTTAATAAACATTTTGATATGTATTTTAAATCCCATTTTTTATCATGTCTATGAATTAAATTGTGATTAGGTTTACCATTTTTACATGAATACGTTTCTTGTTTTATAGATTGAAGAAGGTGCTCAAGAGTACTTCGACAACGTGGTGAGTAAGGACAACCTCCAAATCAATATGGAGGTTCCATTGGAACTGGAGTCACTTGTACAATACATAGAAGGTTGGAGAAGGAAAATCTAGGAGCAAGGTTTTGGCCCATTTCTAAAGGGGGCCAACTCTTTCAAGAAGTCTGATTCGTTTTCTACGTATGAAGGATCAGTGCAAGCCATGTGAAGAGTTCTTTTCCGGTAAGTCTGTGAAGTTTGTCTATTTTTTAAATCATTACTTGATTTAATATCCCTAAACCATAAATGAAAAAATGTACAATGACCCGGAAATGGGGGTACTGTAAGGTATCTAGAAAACCTTAGTCGGGTCCGACTGAGGTTTTTTAGTTCCTTGCATTACCCCGACTTCTGGTTTTATGAAATTTTATTTTATTTTGTCATATTTTTTATTTTCAGATTACAAATGTGATGCTTCTGATTTGTGTTTGATTTGTGACATGGTTGAGTAATAGGAACGTGTTTTTTTTTTAATGTATTAAACATCGTCAGATATTATGAATATATGAATTCACAAACTATCGTTGGACTGAGTTTGTTGTTTTGGCAGGTACTTGAAGCTTGAGCTAGTAGCAAAGAATGCTTTAGCACGAGGGGATCTTCCACCGTTTCTATCATCGTGGCTGGATCGAAGTTCAGATGAGTGCATGTTCACGCAGACTCAACTTTGAACCTTCATGACTGCCAATCTCAACGGTGGAGGGTGGTACTTGGATTGCCAACTCACATTCACTCATCCAACGGAGGTGGGGCTCCGAAAGTCCTTTGATGGTCTTGGTGTTATTGACTTGGAAGTTCCCAAGTTTGCTGATCTCAATGATATACAGAAGAAAAGGGTCATTTCACGAAGGACGATTGTTGACAAGTAGAAAAAAAGCAAGGAACAAGAGATAAGGGCCAACAAGGAGAAAAAGGAAGCAAAACGTTTAGCAAAGTTGGCAGAGAAGGAGAAAGAGGCCGAGAAGGAAGGGAAGACAAAAGGCAAGGGCAAGAAGAAGGTTGAAGGTACAGACCAAGTTCCAGCGTCTTCAATGGTGGATCAGGGATCACAAATGGAATCCAGATCACGTAATGGTATGAAGAGGAAGGCAGTTTTGAAAGAGCTCACAAAAGAAATGGTCACACATGGGACACAAGTAATTGTCATTGGTGATGATGATGAAGTGAACTCCGAGGAGCTGATCTTCTGTCTCCATCATGGACATAATGGAGAATGAGGAAGAAGAAGGGAAGACATGCTTCAAAGAAGTCATGGACTTTTTGGAAAAGATAATTCTCTAGTTTTTCCATTGTTGAATATTATGATTTCTATGAAACTGCATGATTGAAAAATGTGTTAATTCTTGTTTGTTTGCACACCTCTATTTTGTAGTTCTTGGCTGGAAAGGTTCGGAAGTATGGTGGTAAAGTAATGCGACAAGCAGGAGTGGACCTAATTTTCTTTGACTGCCACGAGAATTTGCCAGTCCCCGGAGTATCTTTCCCAAACTCTCATGTGCCTACATGGAATGCCAACAAGGAGTACGAAAGAATTCAAGAGGCTTTTCATTTTGCAGATAAATATTTGCAAAATGATGGCTGTTTTGTGGTGTTTCATTTGTGGAGCGCGGATGCGAAGGGCGTCATTGTTGGGCTGTGTGAGGTATATCCCACAATGAAGAAGAAAGAGTGGTTGGGAATCAACCGTGTCCACTTGACTTCGGTTGTGAACCCTTCAAATACGGTATAATCTTTTGATGATTTTTTTATTGCAGTGGCTATTTACAACACCTAATATATTATTCATTTCTAATGTTTTCTTGGTTGAATGCTAACAGACAATGAAATTTGGAGTCATCCTCTTGGTGAAAGACCTCGGCAAGGGAGTTAAATCGGAATTTGTTTTTCATCAAACAAATTCCATGAAGAAGGCCAAAGTGGATCTTCAACGAGATGACACACTCATCAACTATACTACAGAGGATACCATGCTTATGAATGAACGAGTACCTTGGCGTGGGCCTCGTGAGAAAGACGTGAGGTTTTTCTAGTTCCTCATTGAAGGGACAATAGTTGAAGGAGATGTAGTTCTGGGCTGCACATCAGCTACTGGTTAGTTTTAAATCTCATTATTTTTAATGAATTTTATATTTTACATCTAAATCATTCAATAAATCAATTGTGTATTGTTTGTAACAAGTGCATCAATTACAGCTTGCCGTGGTACAGGCCGGCACATTGTGGCATTGGAGGAGGACAAGGACATTTTCAATGCCATATTCTTGTCCATGCAAAAGAATACTCCAGCCGTGGTGATTACAGAATTGGCAAAGGAAGCTACAGCATCTCAAGATCCAGATGCAATGGACATTGTAGTTCACAAATTTGTACGGAAGACAAAATAAGGCCATATTCATTAAATTGAGACAATGTGGATTCTCATTTTAATCATCTTCCTAAATTTAGTATGTAGAAGAGTCCATTAAATTGAGACAATTCAGAAAATTGAGACCATAAACTGCTTGAAGAATAAAGAATTTGTATAAGTATAAGAAATTCGAGGAAAAAAATAGTAGTGAAAGACGTTGAAAGGAGGGATTTTGGATGGAAAACTAGAACCATTTATAATAAGTACTTAACTAAAATATCTAAGTAAATAGTTTGACATATCGTGAGGTAGAGAATTTTGAAATCATCCATGATAGAATACATTTGTACACCTAGCCTTATCAAAAACTACAATGTCAAAGTAAAGAATTTGACATATGCTTAGATAGAGAAGTTCATAATTACTTTGTATAGAAAACATTAGTACTCATAAGTGTTCCAAAACAAATGTCATAGACAATAGAATTACAATGAAGAACTTACAAAATATACAATACAATACATGAAATAAAAATAAAAATATATTATATTATACAACATCTATAACATCAAATTCTAATATAATACCTAAAAAAGATCAAAACAATGAACTAAAAGATTAAAAAAACTAAATCTATTTCATCTACTGTACCTATTTTTTTCTAACAACTTTTTATTATATTTTTTTGTGCCCTAATCAAAGAATCTATCAACTTCTACAACTCTTTATAATTTTTTTTTTCCATATTTTTTTGTCATCCTTCCTAAAGTTAAGAAAATAACGTACAAACTCGTGAAACTCCTAATGACTTCCTATAACTACAAACTATTCATCTTCACTCCGAAGATACATTATTGCTTTCACCAGATACATATGCATCCACTGATGTCTGGATGATAGCAATTTGTGTTTTGGGAATTCTAACTCTTGGATCAGAAGTGCCTTCTTTGAAACGTGGCTTCCAAGCAGTCATAATGCAGTCTGTATGCGTCCAACTCGGAGAGATAACCTTATCCTCGCACCAAGAATTCCCTTGTTTTGTGTCCCATCCAGTATATGTTTCTTCATTGGTGTGCTGAAAAGACGTAGGTGTCCAATATTGAAGTTGAATTGAATTGACATGCCCGGGATCTGGATTAGGATTTGTTAGAGCCCGAGCAAGCCAAAATGGACGGAGGTCACCGTCAACGGGTCGCACAACAACTAAGTAACCTGCATATACATCACGGCCAATACGAAATGAAGGAGGTGGACGATCACGCCTGCGACCAACAAAAGGTGCATCTTCCGCAAACTCCTCACACATCGTGCCATCATCTAGGTATTGGTCTTCCACCTCATCGGCAATTCGAGAATTTGGCCAAAATCCATCGCGTAATGTCTCATGCACCACAAGTGGAGCATTGAGAGCACTTCTCACACCCTCCCAATATTTCCGCATTGGCTCATTCTTCCTCCTAAACTTGCCAGATAAGTCTTGATTTCCCATTGCCCCCCACAATGCAATGTACCCATCTAAACCCTTGCAAACCTCATCAAAGCAACGCATTTGTTGCGGTGGCAAAGGTAGAGGACTACCCCTCGGTACCTTAGGGTGCCCATCTATTGTCTCCTTCCACAAGCGAATCCCTCTACCTTTTGGCAACCAATCCACATCGGTACAAAGGATCTTGTACTGCATCAATGGCCATCCATTGGAATCTTTATAAAACTTGAACTGCTGCGCTTGAGAATGACCCTGTAGAGAATCATCGCCTATATGCAAATACCCGTCCACAAATCGCTTAAAATCAGGAACCTCCTCAATGAGATAAGGAATCACGGGTTGTGTTTCACAATCCATGAAAGACTTCATCAACCTTGGAAGCGTGGGGTAGTCATTCGTCTTCAATTTAGTGCTCCAACGACCAAATAGAGCATCAATGTCCTCATGAGTGTGTTCAACAATGAGGAAATTGATGTATATCTCTCGAAAAATAGCTCTGTAGACAAGGAGAGAACAAAATGCAAAAAACCACCGATTCTTGTTGTCGCCTGAAGCATTGTCAAGCTGAAGAGTCAATGTTGGAGGAAGAGGTTGAGCTTCCACCAATATTTCAGGGGGGGACCCAAGGGAGTCCGTACAAATCTCTGAGCCTATTAACAAATCCTCTGTCAATTCAGAACGCTCTCCTCCTACAAACAATTGACGAGATGAATGCTTCGGTTGTGACTCTAGATCTCGCAATAATTTTGCAATGGACCCAATAGTATGGTTGGAGTCTGTTGGGAAGATGTCCAAGCCATAGTGTGCATATCGCACATCTCCATGACCATGAGCAATCATGCCTGTAACAGCGACAAGCATTTTCATGAAAGAATCATTCCCCTTACTCATGTGAGAGTAATGAGGGGAAGCAATCTTGGAGTGATCCATTTTGTCATGGATTATAGTCAGAACCTTGTCAGGATACATCTCAGACATTGAACGGTTTCCATAGTACAAGTCCCTGTGCGCCTTTTGTCCCGTTAGGTGCACTCTCAATTTGTTAGACCACACGTCTTGCGCTCGTGAACGTGGAGTGCAAGCACTCTTGAGTTGCCTGTATCTATCGCAGGTTCCACAACGAGCAAAACTATCTCCTCTAGCCTTGGGAGCATACTCTGGAAAAGATTGACGACGAATGTTGCTCAATCCACTAGTTGAAATATGTTGCACTTGAAGTGAAGAATTGACATTGTTGATCTGTGGCAACTTATCCTTCCAACGAAATGCAGAGGGTAGGACCATAGAGGGGACTTTCTCCCCAGACTCCAGGGTCCTCGATTTGTGGGGCATCATTTCCGCTTCATTCTCCACTAATAATCGAAGAGTTGCTGTGGCTTGTAAAGTGTGTGTCCGAGGTTTTTTCATTCCAAGGTTGCCATGATGCTCCGGTTTCTGGTCATCTTTTGACATCTTTTTATATCTATAAAAGGTAGCCTTTGATACTCCATGGATGGCGCACCAAGCAACCGAACAAATTTCATGGTTTGCCAAGGTAATCATGTCTCTTCCATTGGAATCACTGTGGATTTGTTTGTGCACTTCAAGCAGACATGACTTGCGCCAGAACACTCCACCATCAATATGAAGTAAAGACCGAACGGCTTGAATCTGACCACGTGGAAATGGTTGCAAGCAATTCTTCTGGCAACATTTCATACTAGAAACATTAGCAATTGCTTGTTCCGTGAGGAGGGCTTCTTTCTTCGGGAGATTGGTAGGCTCAGTCCTCTCACGTGAACTTTCATAGGAACGAACTCCAGTTCGAATACGCCGCCTCGAACCGTTTGAAGAGACTGCAGTATTGAAGAGATGCGTTTGCTCGTGGTCATATAAGCTAGCACCATTAAGGTAGACTCTGGAAATGTGCCAGGAGTGCATGGACCACATCCACTCCGACGGAACGTCTGCCTCACACAAAGACTCTGCAATTTGAATTGCAACCCGGTCATCACCGAGTGGTTGTCCATCCATATCAATGACGAGATCTGCATCTACATTATGACAAATTCCTTTTGCCACCTCTACCCCTTCTTCATTTCTGAGTGTGACGCACTTGGTATACCAAGAAGCTCGAGGAAATCCCTCGCAGGCTGCGACACCCGGCGGCAAAGTTGGCACTGGAACTGTGAACTCATTGGCATCTGAAGTATCCATTCTGCGCATGAAAGACCACCAGTTAATTTATACTATTGTGAGTATCCTCGCCTCGAGGATAATAATTAAGTACGACATATTCACAAAATGAAGAGCAGAGTGATCTCCACGGACAGTAAAATTGTATACCATTTTGTGAAAAAGTACAATAATCATCCATCTAGACTAATTAAGTGGAAATGCAAAGAATTAGAGCAACAGAACCATAAAACAGAATTTAATGTAATGTCATTGCATTCCTTCGAAGAATTAAGAATTTTATTACTTAATCTACCAAACACTCTTAAATAAGAGTAAGAACATCAAAGGTATCTTCGATTCGAAGATATCAGACGGCAAAGATTGAGAGATATTATGCAATCCCACACACGACATTAGAGTGTGAGAGTGATTATGTGAATCAACTTTCTCTACGTCTATGACTATCCTCGAGCCGAAGATAACCTCCATGCATGTCTGAGATTATCCTCGAGCCGAAGATAACCTCCGTGCATGTCTGAGATTATCCTCGAGCCGAAGGTAACCTCCATGCATGTCTGAGATTATCCTCGAGTCGAAGATAACCTCCGTGCATGTCTGAGATTATCCTCGAGCCGAAGATAACCTCCGTGCATGTCTGAGATTATCCTCGAGCCAAAGATAACCTCCATACATGTCTGAGATTATCCTCGAGCCGAAGATAACCTCCGTGCATGTCTGAGATTATCCTCGAGCCGAATGTAACCTCCATGCATGTCTGAGATTATCCTCGAGCCGAAGATAACCTCCATGCATGTCTGAGATTATCCTCGAGCCGAAGATAACCTCCACGCATGTCTGAGATTATCCTCGAGCCGAAGATAACCTCCATGCATGTCTGAGATTATCCTCGAGCCGAAGATAACCTCCATGCATGTCTGAGATTATCCTCGAGCCGAAGATAACCTCCGTGCATGTCTGAGATTATCCTCGAGCCGAAGATAACCTCCGTGCATGTCTGAGATTATCCTCAAGCCGAAGATAACCTCCATGCATGTCTGAGATTAATACATTTACAGTTCCGACATTTATGGCGTGAAAATCGGTTGTTCTTTATCGAACATGACATTCGAAGGAGAACATTTGAGACATCGCACTGGAATTCTCAATACTCCAGGAATCGTAGGTCTATGTAATACTGCATAAACTTGTGTTCAAAACTGAGGAGCAAGAGCAGGAATCTAGCATTCGGTGAGAAGGGAAGAAGGGAAATAGAGGAACTTACGAGAACCCGTGCGAAACTAAGCCACCTAGTCACAGAAACATGTAAATGAAATGCAAAACATACGTTCAAAGGCCGTGCGGTAGCAATGTCTGCAAGAGGCCGCGGAGGATGGAAAACTCGAAAACAGGAGAGAGGTAATGAGTTCCTCGAGGATGAGAGACAATGCACACAGGAGCGGGAGAATATGAGCGGGAAATACAACGGCATTTGAATTTTTCAAGATTTCCAGGTCGTAGGGGAGAAGTACCTCCTCGGATTAGGGGGCCGTTGACATTCTCATCCCCCAAATAATGACAACGATGTAGAATGTGAAGGATCTTTTCATTAATAGAATTAGGATCTGACGTAGCCAATCTTCTTAAGATTTACATAGGGGGGTTTATAGTTTGTGGAATTTTTGGTGTCACCTTTTCCCGGAGAATGTAGAAATATTCTTTGAAAGCACAGCGGAATTTCGGATTTGTCAAATTTGTCTACTCTAAACCAACTCATGAACAACGTTCTTTTTAAAATAGTTTATTCTAATGTCTGATTTAGATGAATGCATAGCTTTCAATAGGGAATGAAGTTAGGGCTTTAGGGTATAGGGTTTAGGGTTTAGGGTTTAGGACTGCAGGGTTTATTGGTTTAGGAGCAACAACAAAGTCTTCACGAAATGTAAATTACATGTTCACGAATTCAATGTTCTTAAACATTGTGTTTTTGCAAATTATATTGACAATTCATACTTGTTTTTGAAATTCATGGACTTGTAAATGACCGTACACGTTCAAATTACCCAAAACATTGCTGAATGTCTAATTTAATGTCATAATAAATATACACAACTTTGAGCTTCATTTTCCAAAATAAAGAACAATGTACAATTGTGAATTTCTTAACATTCAATTCTATAAATTGTAGTACTTGTTATATTTTATTTTCCATTATGTTGTAATACAATCTAAGGAATGTGCATTTATAGAGGAGCACATTAAATACTTGCTATTCTTCTTGTAGAGTATGTTGGAAACCAAAGAAGAAATGAAGCCATTGATGTTGTACTTTATAGAATTTAAATCACAAAACCTTAAAAAATTAATGAGGATAACTATAGGAGAACAACAAATAGTGTAGTAGTTAAATTATGATAGAATTTGAAAGAATAATGACTGTTCAACAGAGTTTGTTATTTTGTTCAATTGTTTTTTAAATTAGAATGATGTAAAGGAAAAAACCTAAAATTTGCACAATATTGTAAAGAAGTACAATAAAAAAAGAAGCCAAAATCCTTTATGAAGATGAGGGAAATAAATAGCAAATGTTTAAAATATTTCGAAAAGAAAGTAGGAGACCAAACTATACAAAGTAGGACCCCTATTTTTACAAGTTAGTAATTATGTCAAGAGTAAAAAAATTCAAAGACCTTTGTTCTAAGAAGTCATCATGTCCACCTTTCATGGCATCCCAAGCCATGATTTCATAATTGGCTTCAAATGAGACTACTTTGTTTGTACATTGAAATGAATGATGGACTTTGCATTCACCCTAAACCAATCATTATTATTAACTTCGTTATGGTTCAGAGACTCATAAATAATCATCATGAGAGGTTCACCTCCTAGAAATGAATGTATTACAATGTATTCCATACAATGACTTCCTAAATTGTACAAAATACTATACTCCTAAAAGTTTTAGAAACTCTTTACATCTTGTGTTATTAAAACACATAATTATTCAGAAAGTGAAAGTTCTGTATAAATGAAAGGCCTAGCTTCTAACTACTATGAACCAATTTGAATGCTATACTTTTATAATTTTGTCATGATAACTATTCAATAAACTAAATATTATATTGAACTAATTCTTAATCTTTTTAACATGCAATTAACAAGTAAAATAGGGCAAGCATACGATGTACTTTAAAAACTAAATCCAATGCACAACAATCATGGAATTTTAATGAATAGGGTCCAGTGAAAAATATGTAGAAGTTGCATTTCTTTTGTCATTCTACCCTATCTTATTCCATGAATTTAAAAATAATAGTTCTTTAAACTAGAAAACATTAATACTTAATTTTAATGAATTGGTTTGAAGTACCAAACAAATGGCACCTAACTAATTCTCACAAAAATCATAAATTCAAGTTCAACATATTTTCAACTTCTACATTTTATTTCTTGTCTCATTTAATGATTATTCCATACCTTTTTAAATGTTAAATCTTTAAAAAATGTTGTTTAGACCTTTATTGGTTAGAATCATCTAAACAATAAAAGTTCTATATAATTTTTAAAAAAAAGATTGTAAAAACTAAATACTTTATTATTTATTTATTCTTTTATTCATGACAATACTTTAGAAGTTTAGCAAAATTGACTAAACTTTGTATTTCATATGGAATGCCCTAAATGTAACATAAGCTTTAAATAGGGTATGGAATTTCAGAATTGTGTTTTAGTGTATAAGTTCTAAAGATGCACGGTTCAATTGAAACTTCCAGTGAATTCCAAGAAGCTCAAAAAACACGTTCGTCATTTAGAGGGTTAGATACATAACAAATTAGAAATACTATTTGATTTAATTCTATTCAGATTTTTTTAATTTAGAAAATATGAAAAATCCCAATGGATATGGAATTTTTTCCTAGATTCTTGTGGTAAGAAAAAGTCTACATTAAATGGAAGAGTCTAAAAGAGATGAATTATCCCATTATGTGGACTCTTTACCTTCCTTAATCCCTAAACAACTCCAAAGCCATCTCCTAGTCAATGAATGACAAAAAATCTTGCCGTATAGGACACAAATGTAAGTATAAATCATCCAAAATTTAGGGTGAAAAGGAAATATCATCTACAATAGTTTGTCTTTCAATTAGTATCTTTCTATTTTTATAAACCAACAATTCACATGGTGACAAAAAAAATGATTTCTATAATGATCGGCCTGACATTCAAGGGTTAACTTTTTTTTAATAGCAACATTTATAGAGCCCAAATGCCATAGGGAATAATTTTGTGGTTGAATTTTTAATTCTTGAAAATCAAATGTTGCTTCTTTGAAAAATAGGATGTTGCTTCTGGTCGATGAATGACAAAAACCTCTTTGTGTAGTACAAAAATGCAACTATTCATCCTCCAAAATTTGAGCGGAAAGCTAATATCATCTACAATAGTTCGTCTTCTAATGAAAACATTATCATTTTTTTAAGCCAACAATTCCCACAATGACAAAATAGATGATTTCTACGTTGACCCGCCCATTGTGCAAGGGTTCAAGACACATACATGTATAGGATTTAAAACTTAGAAGAAACAAGTTTTGGAGAGGTAGGTTTGGCAACGTACATTCCGCAAAGTAAATTCCAAGAAGTTAGCAGGCTTGGTGAGGTAGGATCAGAGAGCCAGAACGTTGGGAAAGTAGGTTTTAGGAGGCAAAAAGGTTGGGGAAGTAGGTTCGGGAATGCCAGTAGCTCGGGAAGTAAATTCAGGAAGGTCCGAAGCTTGGGAAGTACGTTTGGAAAGTCCCGAAGCTGGGACGGGTGTAAATTGCGTTGGGTATAAACTGTGGCGGGTATAGGGTATAAGCTGCTGGTATAAGTTGTGACGGATTAGGGTTTGGCGCTCAAGTTTGGGTCCCTTGTTTTGTTGTTGGTTTTTTTTGCACTTTGCGTTTAGGACTTCGAGGAGCTTGGAGGGGTCTTGTAGGACGTTAGAAGAGCTCTTGCACGACAGTGCAGGACTTTTATGAGGTCGGTGCAGGAGGACTTTTACGAGGTCAGTGCAATAATTTCATTCCCTTGGATTAGTAAAAAAAATTAAATAGGAAAAGAAATACAAGTATTGATCTCTGAAATTTTTTCTGTAATAGTACAAATTCATCTATGGTTTGGGGAAGTGAATCGGTAAGGGTATTTGTGCATGGGTATCACTGCAAGTATGTGTGCGTCGGTATGTGTGCGCGGGTATCAGCGCAAGTATGTCTACCCGGGTATCATTGCAAGTATGTCTGCCCGGGTATCGGCGCGGGTATGTGGCCTGGGTATCAATGCGGGAATCAGTGCGACTGCCCGGGTATGAGGCGGGTATGAGGCGGTGTGCAAGTTCTCGCAGCGCGCCGTAGGGTTTCAGCAGGGAGTCTCTTCGTGTTTTCCTACAGCTTTTTTCCTTCGTGTTTTCGTGTTTTTTTTTCTTCCTCCGTGTTCTGCGTTCTCTCTCGCTGTCGCTGTTGCTGTTGTTGTGGTGCTTTGGAGTGGTCATGCGTGAGTTGTGTTTGCGGAGTATGCGGAGTGCTTCGGCGGTTTGAAGGAGTGAGGATCGACCTAAACCGACTGAAGATGCGCTGAGGCTGCGCTTCGTTCCAACTGGTGAGACTGCGCTTCGGGGGGCTTCTGTGCTTCGGGGGGGCTTCTGCGTTTCGAGTGGAGCTGCTGCGACTGCGCTTCGGGGGCTTCACGGACACGACGAAGATCACACGAGCTGGTAAGTGTGAATTCGTGAACCTTTACCTTGTAGTTTGCTTGTGGAGGAGGAGTGTTGCCGAGGGGCTTGCTGGTGAGGGGAGTTCTTCGAAAGGGGCCTGCTGATGGGGGGAGTGATTGGGGGAGTTCTGCTGAGGGGCTTCTTGTTGGGACGAGTGCGCTTGTTGCTGGGACGAGTGCGCAGGAGGTTTGCCGACTTCGAGTTCTGCTGAGGGGCTTGCGAGTTCTGCTGGAGGCTTGCAAGTTTATAGATTGGCTTTTAGAGTTTTTGGTACTGTTATACCATGTGTACAATTTTGAAGATTTGGTGTAGCTGGGCTTTAAGGTTTCCAGCCTTTGTTTTTGGAATTTGCATCTTTAGTTTGTTGTTTCTTTTCTCTATTCTATTGTTGTGTTTATCAATTGTTTGTCATTGTTGCAATTTGAATGCAACTGTGACCTAGGTTTTAGAGTTTGGTTGCTCATTGTATGAATGCGTTAGTTCAATTTTGTTTCTATGCAATTGTTCATTGAAAGTGGACTGAATTCTACATTTGTATCCTGCGTGCTCCCACCTGTTGAATATTACAAATAGGGTTTTGGTCCAAACTATCGTCAATTATAATGTAGTGAAGAACAAATATTATCCTTGGGTCGAAGATAATCGTCGTCGGAACAACGTTAAACAGGAGTATACAAAAGCTAAAAAACCAAAAACAATAATAAAACGCATCGCGAAAAAAGTTTATCCTCGGGTCGAGGATAAACCAATGAAAAAGAATCAAATTAAACATTTATCCTCGACTCGAGGATAAATTACAGTAGAAAGACACAAAAAATAGATATCATCGGAACGAGGATACCTCACACTTGAAGACACAAACAAACAAAATAAAACATAAATAGTTATCCTCGGCTCGAGGATAAACCCACGAAGAGCACACAAATAAAATGGTTATCCTCGGCTTGAGGATAACCCAATTATTGAAAACTCAAAATCATATTAGAAAAAGGATCACATGCATAATCATATGAACAAAAATATGAACTCACACATCCGTAAAAGCGTTAACAAATATCTTCGACACGAAGATACTGAACTGTATTTTTCCTTCACAAATATGATACAGGAAAACATTAATAGACTTGACGCAGAATTCTCAACTAGACGGAGTAAAATTCTATTCATTGATCATTGCTTTGTCTAAGATGTATAGCATGACATAATTTCTAACCAATCAACTTTCATTAGTCAGAACACCCGTCGTCAATTATCTTCGATTCGAAGATAAAAATCAGAATTGCAATTCTGATGATCATGGTTTCTCTATGTCCAGATTGATATCAACATGGCAACTGAGTCAGAGTACGACTATTCAGCTACCCTCCCATTCCTTGAGCCTTTCAGCAAATGGGTCGAAGAGGAGCCTTTCATATCGGAGATGCCAGAGCTATACGGCAAGCTCTGGCAATTCAAAGCCGTCGTCGAGTCATGGACATTCGGTGTCAACCAGTCCAAGGACTACATATACCTACGTCACCGAGTGCAGGACATTGGGATGTACGTGAATTGGAACTTGAATGAGAAGGTTGCTCTCATAGAAAACCACCAGGACAAATTCATTGTCATCACTTTGCAAGGCCTGGACAACGCAGGAAACGAAACAAAACATACCCATTCAATCGTCTGCCACGAAGATGACCTTATGGGAGTATTTGACTTCGACAACCTCATCGCCGACTTGCACGCAACAAACCTCGATGCCCTGGCTGAAGAATTTATAAATCGGTTTCACCCGTGGTTGAGAAAGAACGCCAGGGTAACGGCGAGGAAAGTCGGATTTATATTCCATAAACTAACACAGCACGCTAAGGAACATGTCCAGAAGCGTTCTCGTGCAAGTCAAGGTCGGGGTCAGCCAAGGCCGGAAATCGCAACCGACACCAGGTCAGGGTCCGCAGTGCGTGGTCGGACTGCGAGCAGAGGAAGTGGGAGAGGAACGGCCCGCGCGCAAGCCCAGAAGAGAAAGAACCCGGACACGAGTACCGGTGAACCCAGTGACAAACGCAAGAAAGTCGTCTCGGACAGCTGTCCCACAACCGCTGGTAGTTTCGGGTCAATACTCACAAACGTGAATCCAAGGAAGCCAGCCGGTACACAACCAATCGAGAAGCACGAAGTTGCTGCTGCATATCAGTCGGAGTTTTGGAAGAAAAATGGCAAGTGCTTCATTTTTCATCCACAGGTGTTTCCTGTAAATATCAAGCAATGCTTCCTCGCCCCGGAAAGATACATTATCCGAAAGCTTGAAATGAAATTGGTGGATGAGCAAAAGGAGACCCTGATTCACCTTGGTTCAGCACAACAAAGACAGAAACTCTGCTTGACCCCTATGGACGCCAGTAAGAAGCTTTTGAAGGAGTGTCCTAAAGATTGGGATTCCATCAAGGCTGGAGGCTTCTACATAATTGACGGCCAACATAGTGTCACTGCAGCCAAAATGCTTCAACAAGGCGGATGCTGCGAGACACGCAAGGTCGAGTTGTAGACGTGGGAGGCTGTGATCGTCTGGACGAGAGATACCACTCAACTCACTGACATTTCGAAGTGGTACAATGCCTCCAATCACCTCGTTCATAGTCAGCCGACATGGGGAAATCAAATATCCGCATGTAGGCAGGTTTGGAAGGCGCTCAAGCGGCCTACCAACACAGACAGCGAGGGGCTGGTGAGAGGGAATAAAGCCATTTACAATGTCTCAGCGTATAAGGTATCCCTCTATTATCTTCGGTGCGAAGATAAAATTTGGAATTTTATAGTTTTCTTTACTTTTTTCTTATAGGACTTTTAAATTATTATGTGGTCCCTATAAGAGTTATCCTCGGCCCGAGGATAATTGTCTTAATATTACTTGTAAATCTTCTAAGTGCACAAAGAAACATGCTGATATCGTGAATATCTGTTTGTTCAGGAATTTGTGGACGGTGTCATGATCCGATATGGCAGCATTAACCCGGACAAGGAGGGCGCTCAAGTCAAGTTGGCTTCCGATGTGAAGAACGAAATTCGAATAATAACCTTGGCGGATGAGACCTATTAGATGTGGGAAGAGTTCCTCACGAAGCACACTGATGGGTCGCTGATTGATCCCGTGACGCGGAAACCATACAATAGCGCGAAGACATTCAACGCGAAGAACTTCTCGCTGAAACGAGAGTTCTTCAAGCACATGGGACACTTCACGGACAAAGATCTAAAGGATTATGTCCTCCATCTGCTTGGGAGAACAGATGGACGCACAAGAGACTACCCAAAGGTCTCAGTCGGGGCGACAAAGATCCTGTGCGAGGACAACTACAAAGCCGAGCACTGGGTAGAGCGCAGGAAGCGTAAGAAGGTCATCGTGGAGGAGTTCATGGCCCTCGACAAGTCTTTGAAATTCAAGGACAGGAATGGGGATGTCATCGATGTGAAGTGGAGGCAATGGAAGCTCGACAACTTATTTTCGTCGGCATCGTGGGATTTCCTCACGGCAACACCCAACCAATTCTTCGTGAAACGCCTTACCAACGAGGCGAAGAAGAAGACGGCCATAGACTACAAGGACAATCAAAAATTGTCAATGGTCTATGGCATGTTCAAGACCTTCTTGAAGATGAAGAAGCGAGTGGAGCCACTGGGAGGAGATGTGTTTATCCGAGGCCACCAATGCTATCCCCAAGGTCTCGAGAACGACCCACATATGGCCCTACGAAATCAGAGAACTTGGCCTTGCTGTTATTGATTTCCGAATCCTTCCAAGGCCAAATCCGGGATCCGGTGATAGTCCACCCTACTTGCCATTACTAAATTTTCTGGATGATCACCTGAGGCCGGTGTTGTCTACTCCAGACGTTTGGTTATGGATTGTAGGGAGTTCATATGACATGGATGCGGCAAAGAAATTTGCGGCGTCGAAGATGTCAGGGTACGAGGTCAAGGTGTCCACCTACCTGTCAAGTAAGGCTGAGAGGTTGGACAACTTGACCAACCGAGCAGTGCCACCTCCCGTGAAGCTCCTATTCGTCATGAAGAAACGCAATGACGGGGAGCCAAAAAACAAGGAGGCAGTGAAGAAGGTATACTGCACCGATGACATACCTTACTACACTGATTTCCAGAAGAACACGGAGGCGAAATATAGGCTCCATCCCAGTGAGTTGAGGATGGAGTTCTATATTGACATTCTGCAGAGTTTCGCCGTGACGGGAGAGAAAGTCATCGGCGTTTACACAGGCTCAAAGTTTGTGATCGCAGCAAAGGTGCGGCTCTTTGATTATCTTCGACTCGAAGATAAATGCTTAGGATCTCCTTCTGGTGTATTATAATGTTTGATTGTTCAATTGCATGCATCTTTATCCGTTGTTGTGTTATCTTCGGGTCGATGATAATTTCCTAGGATGGATCATTATATCTGGAAACAATGTATTAACAACTGCTTTCTTGTATTGTAGATGTATGGCCTCTATTATTATGGCCTAACTGAGAGGCATGCATCACAAACACTTCGAGATATGGCGACTTATGGTAATAAATTAGACATTAACGATTTCTGCCATGAGAACTTGCCATATCTTCCAAGTTACGTGCGTCCGCGTAACCTCGAAACTCCAGACCTGGACTCGGATTTCACACCCTCGGTCGATCGCAACGTGGAAGCCCCACGAGAATTTCTTAATGATGTGGAGGCTGCCAATCTTGGGATCGATGAATTCGGGACAAACACCAATGTTGTCCAAGGGGGAAATGTGGAAATCAACGAAGAGGACTTCCACGTAGAGAACCGAGGCCCCGAATCTGCGTCGAAGGAGAAGGAAGAGTCAAGTGAGGCCACTCGCAAGAAGAAGAGGACGGCGAGGAAGCCCGTGGAGGGCTTTATACCGGACATCATCATCAGCGACGTGGAGGACTATTCGGATATGGAGGACTTCAACTATGATGGTCCGGATGATGGTGGCGCGGGTCCATCACGGGGCACCCATTCTCCGAACGCACATGCAGAGGTACACCCTGGCCATACTCCCGAGTCCAGGGAGCATTCAGACCCAACTCATGTTCCTCTCCGTCCTGTGAAGCAGGAGCTCAAGGATTTTTGGAGGCAGAGAGAGGAGA
Source organism: Rhytidiadelphus loreus (assembly GCA_947034895.1). Classification (NCBI taxonomy): domain Eukaryota; kingdom Viridiplantae; phylum Streptophyta; class Bryopsida; order Hypnales; family Hylocomiaceae; genus Rhytidiadelphus; species Rhytidiadelphus loreus. The sequence continues at coordinate 17,537,741 of OX344764.1, read as the reverse complement.
GGAAGGCCTTCAAGAGGGCAGAGCAGTCAAGAAGAAGGGAAGAGGAGCTGGCGGAGAAGGAGGCATTGAAGAGGGAACCAAAAAAATTGCGTGAAGAGAATGTCTCTCTGAGAACGCGATCGCAAGACCCCTCTGTCTCTCAACCTGATGCGCATGACGCTGGTGGTGCTTCAGAAGCCACAGGTTAGCAGACCGCCGATCCCATCGGTAAGGATTATCCTCGAGGCGAAGATAATCCTCTCCCACCTGCCGAAGAGGATATTGCTCCCCCTTCTCCTCCTCCAATGGAACAAGACCAGGGTTCTTGTCTTCCAATTGGATCTGATCAACAGATCTAAGAAGAGATTGCTCCCTCTGGAACTGGGACAGAGGGAGTTGATAATGCTGTGGATTATCCTCGGGGCGAGGATAATTTGACCCAGACCCCTACTTTGGAGGCGCAAGCGAAGACGGTCCCGGAGACGCAAGAAGAGGGTGATGTTATACCGGATCCTGTCCCGCCTCCGACTGAGCCGCGTGCACCGGAGACAAAGATAGAATTCGAAAATCCCCCAAACGACGACAAAGAGACTGTCGACTACGGGGATTATTTGGATGATGAGTTCGGCCAGGTACACTCTCGTCCATCCTCAGACCCCTACGATATTTCATGATTGAGTCTGTCCAATGTGATATGATGGATGTTTGTTTTGGCTACCATCATGTCTATATTCGTAGTGAGAGACTCTCATGTCCATTCCTTCTGTCTGACAGGAGAGAGTGTACAGTCTCTGATTGTGAAGCGTGGAAGGACTGCCACTCTGTGACTGCGTTGTAGCATAGTGTAGTTACCGCAATGGGCTGTAGTTGGTACTTGTATACAATTGGCTAGAGATCAACAAAACCGTTAGACCAGGTGTATCATAAATTATTTTGAAATAAATATATCTCAAACTTCACTTCAATGCGTGTAGTGTCTAATGAATTGATATTGTCCATGTTTGTGCCCAGCGCTGACAACTTAGAAGTGTGCACCGCCCGTTGGCACTCAAACAATCACTTAACGGAGGGGTTCTGCAGTCGCTTAGTGGGGTTCCATGCTTTTCTCCGTTTTATGGGTCGCCTGATTCTGCCTTTCAACAGGTAACTACATCTCTTTCATGTTGTGTTTGATCAGGTAGTAACGGCAGGTCGAAAAAATAGAGTGCCGCGGACTGTGTCCTCGTTAGTGGTCCAACCGCGACAGAAGTGGTTGAATATCGTATTCGATTTGAACGGAGTGCTGTGTGAGAGCCAGGGTCAAGGGCCCCATAAGAAGAAAAAACATTACACGGTCCGAGATAATATATTCTCCCATCGAACCCCAATCCTCATTGGGACAAAGGCCGTCTTCGTTCGTCCCAATGTGCGCGAGTTCTTAGACGAGGTTTCTAAGATTTCGAACCGCGTCGTAGTTTGGAGCTCCATGTTCAAGAAGACAGTGGAGCCCGTTGCAAGTTTCCTCTTCCAGAATTGCAAGGCTCCCTACCACATCCTAGGTCAGGACAACTGCAGGAGGGTAGAAACCTCGGAAGGGAAATTTCTTCATCAGGCTGGGAGTCCGTGGAAGACTCTGCTCTTCAAAGTGCTTGATGAAGAATTGTTCCTAGACCCTCAGGATCCCAACTCCTTCAACAAGGACAATACCATTTTCATCGATGATTCTCCGCAAAAGGGCATCCTCAATGAGAACGGGAATTGCATATACCTTAAGAGTTGGAACCCGTACATGCGTGGAGACAATGTGCTCGTCGGCACTCTCATTCCGTGGTTGAAGAAACTACACGAAGAGTGTCCACTTGGACGCCTTCGTGAGTTCGTAGATCGGAACCGCATAGGTGTGGCGCCCTTGGTCGCATCAGACGATCAAGCCAATTATATATTGGATGGGATGAGGATGTCCGCGAAGGCATTCGAGTCGCGATTTGTGTTGCGGGGGATGAATCTAGTGATTGAATAAGAGAGACGAAGGAAGAAATAGACTTCTCAGTGTCTCAGTCAAACATAGAACTTGTTGTACATTATTTTTGTGAATACGGATTTTCATGTACATTTCATTCTTGTGAATTAGTAAAATTTTGAACTTGTAATCAAGTTTTCTGGCCTCTTTTGGTTGTACTGTTTTGTTCAACATGTGTTTGTCTTCCATGTTGAGTTATCTTTGGGTCGAGGATAATTGTGGATGATTTGTATTATCTTTGGGTCGAGGATAATTGTAGATGATGTGTATTATCTTTGGGTCGAGGATAATTGTGGAAGATGTCTGTTATCTTTGGGTCGAGGATAGTTGTAAAAGATGTTTGTTCACTGCCATTGCTATAGGTCGGAGGATCCGTTCTACACTTTCTCCAACAAAGGGAACCACTGACGAGGAGCTTATTGTCTGGATCGGACGTGTCACTTTCAATGAGGTCCGGCTCGATTGGAGGGAGCTTCGTGCCGTCCTCCTACTCTAAGCCTTACCTCCTGGGCTCGGCCACCGATGCGGCTTCGGCGGCCATCGACTTCTCGAAGGGGAATGTGGAGGACGGCGTGGTAGATAGCCCACCTAGTCGGGGTCCCGTGAGGACACCGATTTGCTCAACGTCGCCGATGAAGAGGGTCAGCTCCACCCCAAGTCGATTGCGTTCACAGTTGCCGACTTTGCGAACGCCAAACATGCCGCACAGGAAATTGTATACAGATGACGAAGACCGGGGTATGGATCCTCGTCTCGAGGATGGAGTGCTGTTGCCGGTGTTGATCGCACATGACGCTGTCCAGAGCGAGGAGCTGAATGTGGATCCCAAGGTTGGAGAACGGATCAATGAGGTACCATTGGGTGCATGCAGTACACAGCAGGTTCCACGCCTCGTAGAAATTCCTATCTCGTTCCCCTCAAAATCCGTGGGCGGAGTATCTTTGCCTTCCGTTGTACCTGTTTTCCGTCGAACAACTCTTCGAGACATACGGCGGACAAATTACACACGATCGACAACAACTGCCGATCCGTACATAAGCACTGTGAATAGATCGATACCCCGGCCGCCTCCTCGAGGTTCTAGGTCTCTTTCCAATACCGAGATTCCGCGACGTGAACGAAAACGGAAGAGAGAGGCCAAGGATTTAATGATGATGGGGATGTTCAATACTTTCAGTAAAGACAGTGGATCGCCCAAGCCTTCTCGACGCGAGGATATCTTCAGAGGATTGGCCAAGTTGAAAGCCTTGGAGGCAGCCAAAGAGGCAACAAATAGCAGTTCTTAATCGAAGAACGATGGTTTGTCAAGTGATCCTCATTCATAGAGGTCTTCTTTTTGTGGAAGGATCATTACTATTAATAGAATAGTCATTCATATACAAAAACCAATTTTTAGTAAGGGTGAGTGCTCTCTATATGCACATAGCCTCTACATTTTTACACAAGACATTCAATCATTAGAATTAGCAAGATTAGATATACCGGGAAGTGAAGTATATAGAGAAGTGAGAGTAGTTGATTCAAGTAAATTCATGTTCTTCAATGTAAAGGGACCCGCTTTTATAAATATTACATCTTGTTACACAACTCATGTGGAATTGCATTTTGCACGTTCACGTTTCTTAATTGTTTTGGTGTGGAATTGCTCTAAGCCTTCTAACGACTTGCCTATTTTTATCTTCGCCTTCAACAATTTATCTTTGAAAGGAGGGGCCTTAAGTTCTCAAAATGACCATATTGTCTCAATTTAATGAATATGGCCTTAAATCTTGTAAGTAAGTTTTCATACATTTCTATTTCATATGCGTATGAACTATAAAATCATATATGTTTCATAATTTTAACATACTTTTCTGTGTTTGTGTAGCCTTCAGAGGTTGATGATGGCAGATGGAACTCGGCAAAAAAGAAGGCTTCTTTTGAGTCCAGACAAGTCTTTTGATTTGTCAGTTTATGCAGAGCAGTTGGCATCGGCTTTTGTGGAATTTGGTTCTTCTAAGCCAAAGAAGCGTAGACCTAATTATGCTTTGAATGTTTTAGAGTTTGTAGATGTTAGTGCATTTGAGGGTAGAGAGACTTCTGAGTCCTCTACCAACGACGATTTTGCGACCGAGTCTACTGCTACCCAGACTTATGAGATTGACATATCTCATGAGTTATTATATTTTGTGTTGATTTTCATTATGAGTGGATTTGTGTTTTTTATGGCTATTTTTTGTCTTCATTTGTCTCACTTCAAAGTTTTAGTTTTTGTGATATTTGTTTGACTGAAACAAAAGTAGTTGTTGCCCTAAGAATTTTAGAAAAAAATTGTAAGTAACCGTCATTTCTTCAAATGAACTTCCATGTATCCTAAATCCCAAATTTACTTGATTCACGGTCAGAGGACAATCATACATTTTTTCACCAAAAAAATTTCCGAAGATTGAAGATTACAAAGATGAAACATGTAGCATTCTTGTTTACAATTAATATGTGGACATGAAAAAAGCTAGTGGTCTGTCATTGTATTCACCATAAACACCCCATATACCTTTTACTATAACATCATGTTTTTGGTCAAAAAATAAATAATATTGAATTAGTTAAAATACAAAAATGAGGGGTAGCATCAAGTACTCCAAAAACCTCAATCAGACCCGACTTGGTTCTTCAAGGTTCCATCCAGCCCCCTTGTTTTGAGACGACAAAAAAAAAAAAAAAAAAAAAAAAAAATTCCTCTTTTTTTTTCTTGAATACCAAAAACGGGGGTGCCACCAAGTACTCTCAAAATCCAAGTCAGACCCGACTTGGGTTCTAGAGGTACCAATCAAACCTCCCATTTTTGGTATTTGGAAAGAAAACAGAAACAAATTTGGGAATGTCATTTTTCAATTGAAGAGCATGAAGTTTTATTAGTGTTTGTGATCTGAACACTACAAACATGGCACATCTCCAAGATTGCTTACAAGTCAAATATTGTAGATGTAAACAAGCAATTTCTTGTTTCCTTTATTTTATGTCTAGTCTTCAGTTCTACATGTTTAATATTTTTTAATATTTTTTTGTAACCATATAAAATTGATGTTTATAGATGGAATGATGAAAGCATAAAGTCATTTTATGAATTTAGTCAAGAATTTAAACCTTCTTGTGTCTGTCGAGCAGATGGCATCAACACCTAAGAGTTCCTAAACCAAGTCCATACAAATTGCACTCTTGAGATTGACATATCTCTTGTGCCAATTTATAATGTGTGGATTTTAGAATTATTAGTGGATTTGTATGTTTTATGGCTACATTTTGAACATTTCCATTCTCTATTTGGATTTTATGTATTATCATGTCTATAAATAATGACTACATATATCTTTGGCAAAAAATATCTTTAAAATACAATTGCAAGTGCATTAAATTTCATTTTAATAACTTCAAATATCTTGAAATTTGTAATGTAAAAAACCCATGGTCATAGGTCCCGACAAGTTTATAGTACAAAAAAAAATTCCCACTCACAGGCTCACAGGTTCATATACTAGCAACCCTGGCAATCCTATGTGATCGTTCTAATGAGGATGTGGCCACTTTCATACTCATTCAATTAGTAAAAAAAATCGTGGCCTCTTTTGGGGTTCAATTTTTTTCTAATGAGACCATGTTGCATAATTTAACCTCAAAGCTGGAAAGGCACTTATCAATCGTACATGACAAAGAGCTAGACAACAAGGAGGTCACTATGGAAGAAACGGAAGAAGAGATGGATCTAGAGGTTGATGAAGTATAGAATGATGACACTTTTACATTATAGCATTGCAACACCCTAGACTATAAAGCGTAGACTATGATGACATTGTAGGATTTCATATTAGCTTGTAGTGAGCATGTATGTATTTTATTCCTAAACAAGCCCTTTGCAATTTATTGAAAGTGTAAAAATAGCATGTTTTTTATTAATTATATTTGGATTTACTAGACATTACATTAGTGACCACTACAAAGTGTGTTTGAGAACCTTAGATTATTTTTACTTCAATTGTTCACCATAATTTATCATTGTTGTTTATCATTACGGTTGAATCCTTCTACACAATGTGCCACTTCAACATGGTGCATACAATGTATATGTATTAGTAAACATAAATGATTAGTTCAATTATTTTGTAGTTGTATTTGTTTTTCCAATGGAACCTATCTTTTGAAGTCATTTTTTTGCAATGAGAAAATGGGTTGTTGTAAAGTTTGAGAATGTATAAATGAAGTATTGAACACCAAAATCTATTAAAAAAAACTATCATGTAGATAAAAACAACTGAGAAATAGCATTAGAACACCTTTAAAACTTAGGAAATTCAAAGTAGTCTACATCTTATAATACCAAAACTCCAAAAGTAGTCACTTCAAGGGTCAGACTTGTAATTTTCCTAAACCCATAATCTCCCAAGGCAACGATGCTAGCATGTGAGCTTGGAGCGGTGAGCTTGTGAGTGGTGAGCGGTTAAGGGGTGAGCATGGAGCCTGGAAGTTAGGTTTTTGAGACTTTTATATTGAAAACACATTTAAAAAAAAAAAAAATCAAAACTTGACAAATTTTTGGTTATATCAAGCAATTTAGAGGACCTATGACCGCTACCCCTATTACCGTGGATTTCTCTCTTATTATGGTGAAGCCCAAAAAAATTGGAAAGCGAAAAAAAATTGATCAAAAATAAAAAAGAGACTCACATTAACATGGCTAAAAATGTTTTCAAATTCATATGAACACTTCTGACTGATTGGTTTGGGTTCATGGTTCAGCCATTCATAATTTCATTTGCAATTCTTTTGGATTGTAGAACATACTCCCAAATTGGATGAAATGCATGGACGTTTTCGAATTCATAAGCTTCAAATCATATAAATTGTACCAAATGGTAGTTTATACAATAAGAATGTAATACTTGTTGCTGTTGCAGCCAGTACTACTCTAGGACTGTGATGATCCCTGCTTTTACAAGGAGAAGCTTCAATTCATTGAAGCTAAAACTAGGTGCATGAATGAATTTGTCCTCATGGATGTCCATCTTGCAGAAATACCGAAACAGGTAGTACAAGTGCTTGCAATTCACATATTGTTGGCGACCTCCAACAGCTGAAACACACATGTTGGTAAAGTCCGGGCATGTGCACGAGGGGTACATACCCACTGTAATGCGATACACATTTCGGTTATAATCACTCCCGGTCTCTAGAGACACAATTGCACCTAGTCCTGGAAAAGGCAACAATGTCACTCCAAGTATTAGTCCGTTCACATTGCCAGCACTCTCCCACTTGTTTCGTTGTTCTGTACTTGGTACATTAGAGATTCGGCGTATGTTTCGACTGTTTCGAACCGTTGGATACATATGTGCATCGTTTGGACCTGGCTGATCATAAAATACGCTTTTGAAAACGTTGGACATATTGAATAGACGACGAGGAGACAATGTAGGACGCTCCTGGAGTCGAAATCCAGCATGCTGTAGGAGTAATGTCTCCTCTTGGTTCAAGTTGGTCCCCGTGAGAACATGCCACACCTCTGGCACCTTCGGCCAATCTATTACCCACTTCCGCTTGGTCCCCTTTACACATCGTTCAATGTCATCTGCACAGAACCAGAAGTCCGCCACCACTTCGCGCTTACTCCCGTAGTCTTCTTTTCTCCCACGATAGGTAGGAGCAGGGGTTCCCTTCCGTCCTTTTGAAATTTTTGCAGTGCACCTAATATCTGACCCCCGTTGTTGAGCATGACATTTGGCGTTTGATTTGTGGCTGATCCTCGCAATGTGCCACTTCGATGTGTCGCAGTCACTTTCAAACGCAATGGACACATGCGGTGAACTGTTCACTTGAGCTTCTGTACACTTTTCCTTAGCAAAGTTGACAAAAGCAGTTGTAGACCTCGTTCAAACACAAGGTTGAGAGAAATTTACTTTATCTGGTCTATGTGAGTCTCCGGCATCACCAATGGGTACATCTAACTTCCTCTTCGTGCTTCCAAATATCTCTTCTCCTTCCAAATGGGGTATACGACTTCCAACACCTTCAGATCCGGGTAGTGTATTCAACGCCTCTACAATTTTCTTGGGATCTCCGCTTCGTCTTGCTGCTCTCAATTTCAACTCTCCCTTTGATGGACCAGAACCAGATGCATGTCCTTTCAAGTAAGCGCGATAATTTGTCATCTGCATCCATGCACGGATACTATCGTCGCAAGTGGCATCAAACAAATTGTTACCTCGATTTCCGGACATTTGAAGCCACTTGTTATGCACTGTTTCTGACAAGTTGCATGAAGGCATGTCAGCCATCTCCTCCAAACTCAATCCCTAGGAATCCCCTCCACCCATAAAAAAACACATTCAATGGAAAAGAATAGAAGCAATTACCATTGGAAATTGAAAACCAGTAAGTTCATGTATGGCCGTACATAGCACAGACGATAAAGGACACGTAAAGAAGATCTAACCAGAATTTAAGTTAGGCCTCTCGGAATTTGCACTCCTAGGCCTTCATCAGTAATTAGAAAAAACTAATAGTTATATACCATAAAACTAGAAGACCAATAGATTTTAATATTTTTTAGGCTATGCAGAAACAAGAAAATAAGGAAAGTATTGAGTGTGAGCTTACCATTTGCATGAAGCCTCCCCACTGCCTATAACGGAAATGCCAGAATGCAAGCCAATGGTCCAAGTGATGAATTGCATCTTCTGTGGAAGCTCCAGAAGATAACCACCATGACCGAATTGCTAGGTATTTGATCTCTGCGTCCTCCATATTCTTTGAATCTTTGTATTGCTTACATAATGAAGTGTGTTGCTGTTGGAATGCTTCCTTGATATACTTCTGTGTGTGTTTTTGAAGTGAAGAACTCCAATGCAACAAACAAGTCCGCTCCCGATTTTCCATTTTCTGATTGGCAGAGCCACTACCATAGATGATACGAACCGCATTCCAATTGGCCATAGCGCTATCGGCCATAAACCCCTTGAAGTTTGGGTGTTCTATTCCGTGTCGTGACATGACAGCATTCAAGCATTTCCAAAAAATCACTTGAATCTCGGTATCTTCCGATTGCATATCGCATGTGGAAATGGTCATCACCTTTTTGTACTCGGGGTCATACACGTGGCAAGCCATCGTGGTCCAGTCCTTCACACGCTTCACGTGGTCAAACATCATCCACGCATTTTCTAGATTTCCTCCCGGTTGCATGCGCTTCACCAAATCCACTCCACTCCCGGGGCCTTCTGTAAGCATCTTGAAAATGTACACCTTCTCCTTCCCTTGTCCCGGAAAAACGCTGTCGTGAATGAATTCAAACTTCGCCTCCTTCTTCATGGTCATAATGTTGTCGATAACACCTCCGCGGTTGTTTGAGCGGAATGAAGATATGACGTTGCGGATGTTTGGACTGCTTAAGTACTCAAAGCGGTCCATGACCTCTTCTAGTTCTTGTCCTTTCAACATCTTTTTCTCTCCCTCTTCATTGTGAAACAAGTAGGTTGTTAGGAAATCTTTGCTAGCGGAGAGAGCAATTGCGGAGTTGGTGGCCAGAGGTGTTTTGGCGACCTGCTCCGCAATGAGTCCACAAATCTTCTCTGCAGAGTCTCTGTACATGCCTTTTGCTACTGGGTGACAATGATCTCCGATATGAATAGCCGCCCTACTCATTTTTGGATTCTCACTACAGCAGTAGTAAATTCTAGCACTACATGTACTCACACACGTAGGTGTAACTTTGCAAAGCTTACAAACTAACGTGCAATCTTTGGGAGCAGTATCCCCTATTGCGAAAGGGAAGGTGGTATATCCGGTCCACTCTGTTTCATTGTGTTTATGAGCTCTAGTCAGGTAATCGCACTTTGGATTCAGACAAGCAAGATGACCAGCGCAGTATGACTTACGAAACTTTAAGTTATCGTAGTTGTTGATGTTCGTGGTCAAAACTTTGCACCAAGGATGCCCATCATAGCGCTTGTCCATCCCTTCTAGGTTCTTGGCTGTAGAGGAAGAGGAAGATGACCGGCATGGAGGTAACTCAAAGATAACATCACCATTGAAGATGGGTGGAAGGAATTGCACATGATGGTGTTGCACAGCATTTAGATCCATCATAGACAATTCATTCCGAGATCGATGCATTGTGGCTAGTCTCTTCAAACACTCCATAATGCTTACTCTATTGGTAGGAGATGAATGCAACGGAGGATGTGAGAAGAAGGACGGCGACTGATTCTGTGAAGGGGTACTACACATTGACTTCATAAGAGTCATTTCCACTGAGGGAGTGTGGATAGAGCTTGTTGTCTTTTGAAGAATGAAGTCAGGAGATTCACCTTCTGATTCACTAGATAATTCAATGATTGGATCTAGTTTCTCAAGTTTCACCTTCCTGAGTACTACGGGTTTTGGAAAGACCGGTTGAACTTCACGAGGTGGACTAAGTGAAACAGCGTGTGCAATATAAGGCATGTCTACTGTAGAGTTATCGGATTGGCGGCTAGGAATCTCAGTAGAAGAAACTACAATTGAAAGAGGAAGGCCATATGCTCTATAGTTTCCGGAAGCAAGATACCAGCACTGCGTTCCATTTTCCACGGTTCTCAACACAGGAACAGACTGTTGAACTTGACCTGATTCCGACATCCTTTCCTCTTCGACATATATGGAGGCTTCTACAAACCTAAAACGGACATGGAGAAGGTGTGATAGAACCTTAGCACGTCTTCCATCCTCTAACGGAAACACAATAGGGACCTCATGTCCATCTACTCGAATGCATGCCATCATGTAAATTTGCAGAGCGAGTACTAGGGAAAACAGCACAAACTTCGACGTGGGAGATGAGGTACAAAACAAATTCTAGAGTAGTTTGTTCCCCCTCTTCACTTTATACTTGCTATTTTTTTCATCATCATGAAGCTTATTTATTGTGCCGCCTCATCTTAGCTTCTTCTGAGTTTATCACATAATGTTGCCGGACGAATATCTTCCTCATTCATTTCTATCTAATAAAGTTCATTGATAGACAATCATGTAAGATTTTATTAAAATGAAAATAGGTGTCTAGGCCAGGCAAGGTTTCACAACATCTACTTTAAATCACCTTTTAAAAGAGACAAGCCTAGTATAATAATTGGTCATGTACATATGTGAAGGAACCATTACAAAAACAAATATTATAAGAAGATAATGCGTGCGGTGCAAATGGATCCCAATTGTATTAATAATTATTGGATGCGAGATGAAATTCATTTCATGTTTTTGGGAGGCGTACTTTGGAAATTCGAATTTATCCATTAATTGTGGTCATATTTATTCCATAAGTACCAGCATTCCGACGAAGCTCCTAATGAGTAAGGTATCATGACTGGATCTTCAAAATAATCCCTTGTCATAGAAGATTAGATTTGGTCATAGATATCTCTATTAAGTACGGGATGTTTTTGATTCGTGTAAGCATTTTCCCACAGATTTCTGACACAGTCGGGCGGCTTCATTGGCACTATTTGGAATCCCAGAAAATAGAGGTACGGTACGTCATGAAGGCCGCTCATGACAAGCTATTATTTTTCCCACTATACAATCTAGCTGGTCACTGACAGATTCAGTTGGGCAATGTTTTCGAGAAACTACAGAAGCAAATAATAGCAGGCTATGGTTCTTGAATACCCGAGATTTGCCATTAAATTGACGACAATGTACTTGCTGGTCTTCATAACCCTTTAGTCCTTTCGAAGTATCAAACGATAGGATTAATGAAGTGATGTACCTTGCGCCGGCACAACTGAGTGAACAATGAAAGCCAACATTGTTTGGGGGAGATTCGAATATAAAAATTTGCAAGTGGCAGATATGAAACGTACATCAACCGCCATTTCCTTCGCACACAATTGACATTAGCTCCCACCATTTCATTGCACTACATAATGGGTTGTTCGGTTGTTCTAAGAAGTGTCCATTTGTTTTGGTTTAGTTTCTGGTACCGCTTGTAGTTCAGATGATTTGATTCCAAGTAGTTACATTCTACCACATGCATGTAGAGGCCCAAATAGCTGATATCGTTTGTACCAAGCATCGGAAGAGGCGGAAGAGGCATAGTTCGTTATTTTTCTCATCTAGCAAAGCATTAAAAAGATCTAGGATGACAAGAGGTAAAAGAGTGGTTTCAAGGACAGCTCATGGAACGGGAGGAGACTCTCGAAAAGTACTTACGTTTGGAGGTGGAGTGAGTGGCGACCAAGAAGATGTGGGAGTCAACATCGTTGATGCGGTTCAAGAGATGTCCGGGGAAGGTAACAGTGCACAACATGGAGCAAGAGACATGGACACATTAAATGTAAGATTTCTTGATTCTAATTCATATTATTTGAGAGAGTCCTAGGATTCAGGTTTTATAGTTCTATATGTGTTCTTACTATGCACCTACTACTTCTGCTCACCATTGCATTGATACAAGGATATTAAGACTATAATAGGGTCTCCTAAACAAGATGTACCAGTGAAATGGGCTTTCTTCTTAAATAAACAATAAACAAATAATAGTATTATCCATAGCCTTTACCAATGCATGAATATCGCCCTACAAGCGAGGTTATCTATCTGATGACTTTATGCTATTAAAACCTGAAAGATACGGCACTATTGTTTGAAAACTAAAATAATTATGAAAAAACTCATCCTAAATGTTTATTCCACTAGTGAATTAAAAATCCTGTCATGCACCTTTGAAGTTTATTATGAAGGTGGTCACAAAGCACATGTAATGGGATAAGGTAGGTGGATGAAGGTCCATTTGTTATTAATTCAATAAAGGTCCAAATTATATGAAACTACGTGGGGTGGATGCCGATCCCATTTTCCGTTTTCCACTTATATTTAAAGAAAATTATTTAAAACATTTTCGGTTACCAAAAATTAAAATCTAATCTTAAAGGTTTGCATGCGTATCCTCCATCCATAATTCCGAGAAAATTACGTTACCTAGTGGCACTGGCGGTGCCACAGAAGGATAAGGTACCGCGGATTGGAATTGTGTGCCGCCGCTGCTTCCTCGATGACTCGGGCGATAATCCTGAGGACAGTACGACACCTGTCTCCTCCTCGATCTCTCCTTTGCGGAGGAAGCGCCCCACCTTTCACCTGGTCAAGTTGGAAGCTCGATCGTCTCCTTTTATCGACACACTCCAAAACGTCCGTCATCAATTTTGCGAACTGAGGCGCTGATTTCTGGAATTTTTTTGGTTCGCAGCAGGGGAGGATGACGCGCAACACCAGGAGCCGCGCTGTTATGGAGGAATCCAATTCTCAAGGTCATCGGGCAACTCAAACTCCAACTCGTGCACGGATTCAGGTAAGAGCACCTCACCTGTGAGCTTCCCAAAAGTAGATCACTTGCATTAATCGGAACCAACGTGATTTCAAGGCAGATTCACCTGCAGTCTTCGAACTTGGTCACCTATAGTGTGCTGGCTTGGATTATGTAGTGTCGTCACACTTTGTGGCTGCCGATCTGCATGTCCAGTTCGATTGGATCAGGCATCATTTAGAACGAAGGTATCGAGAGTGTAGGGTTGAAGCCGACCTTCGGTAGAAGAAGATTGGTATTCCTGAATCAGCTAGTACGGGACGCGCAAACAGCCACGCGCAAACAGCCACGGTGGGACTCAACTTCGGGATTTTTTGGGGGAAAAGTATCCAGACGAGTACCGATATTTGGGGGTCAGACTGGTCCTCCCCGAGGTCAAGTCGGATCCGACTGATCCCTGGCGAGGGTCAGCCGGACCCCCGAATATGTGTACTCGTCGCCCACATCCTTGGCTGAAGCACCGACCTCCTCAGCTGAGTAGGTAATCCGGAACTTTGGTTTTCTGATCTTTCTGAAGTCCGATGATTTTTCTGAAGGCTATAGTCGTCACCCCGAACTCGTCACCCCAACTAGTCAGGCGGCCCCCCGAAGCTGGACCCCCGAGAACTTTCTGAAGCCGACCTTCGGTAGAAGAAGATTGGTACTCCTGAATCAGCTAGTACGGGACGCGCAAACAGCCACAGCGGGACTCGACTTCGGGATTTTTTTTGGGAAAAGTATCCAGACGAGTACCGATATTTGGGGGTCAGACTGGTCCTCCCCGAGGTCAAGTCGGATCCGACTGATCCCTGGCGAGGGTCAGCCGGACCCCCGAATATGTGTACTCATCGCCCGCACCCTTGGCCGAAGCACCGACCTCCTCAGCTGAGCAGGTAATCCGGAACTTTGGTTTTCTGATCTTTCTGAAGTCCGATGATTTTTCTGAAGGCTGTAGTTGTCACCCCGAACTCGTCACCCCAACTAGTCAGGCGGCCCCCCGAAGCTGGACCCCCGAGAACTTTCTGAATTGTGCGCTACAAAGAATTTTTTTGGTCTAGCAGCGGAACTAGTCACCCGAACTTCTCACGCAAACTGGCGAGCCTGTCCCCCGAAGTCCTTTCTGAATCCCGAAGGGCGATGACTTTGTCCCGAGTGAAGCTGTCTAGAACTGTATGTTCAGATCCTCGAGAATGCAGACACTTTTTTTCAATTCTAGACTGCCGCTGTTGATGTCGATGTTCGAAGCGAGAAGTCTGATCAACGGGAAGGAACTCTGATTGTTTGGAGTACAATAAGTCACAGAAAGAAAAAAGAAGTTCTCGTCGTCCCGTCCTTCGTCCGAGGCTGTTTTAGGAGGGGTCCGACTTGGCCGTCTCGGGCTTCAGTCGGATCTGACTGACGGTTGGAAAGCTTCAATAGGACCCCAAGAATGTCGAGTCTGGCCATGATGAAACACCCCTTTGCATGTACCCGCATGGGGGATTTTTTATCGTGCACATCTCCCTCCTACGGTTAGCTATTTCATGCAATTTATGTGAATGATAAAACTGCTATAAGAATATTCTAACAAACCTGTGGTACCAATTTCGGGGGGTCAACTAGCCCCACGGCAAAGGTCAGTCGGATCCAACTGATCAATAAATATGATCTGAGGAACCCCCAGAAAACGGTAATTTAGGACAAGATGCTTCAAAAATTCACTTCCCCCTATTGGACAACTGTAGACTTCATTATTTTTCCGGTGAAAGGCTTCCATTGTGTTTTTATTTTGATTTTTGTTCCTTTTTAATTGTCGTTCAAGGGGTTAATTTGGTCTTGGTTTCTTTTTGCAAAGTATAAAACACTTTGTCCTTTTTTTTTATGTTTATTTGGGAAGCCTTTTGAATCCACGTTACCATGCAAATTATTTTTCATCTAAGATTTTTTGTCATTCTATGATACATTCTTGGGAAGAGTTTGGATGATGATCCCCATCATGTGATATTTCGAGGGGGTCCAGTTGACACTAGAAAAGCATCAGTCGGATCCGACTGATGGTTCATGTGTCTTAGCTTGACCCCTAGAAAATGGTAATCTCTTTGGACCAATGAAAATATTATTTCTAATAAAACAAAGTTTGTTCATTGGTTACTTGTACAAGGTATATGATGCATTTTATAAATAGTAAGGTTCCACTAGATCATTCTAATTTTTCATGTTTAATTGATGTGTATCTCTTATTGAAAACTTATTTTACAAATTAATAGATAAATTTATTAATCTTTCTGAGGGCATGTAATCAACGCTTTCTACGTATATTTAATTTGTGGCATTTAGATTATATGTAGAGTTACCATTTTTGTGGGGTCCAGCAAAAGGTGTAATTGGATCAGTCGGATCCGACTGATCTCTTGTTGCATTTTAGGGGACCTCTGAAATTTGGTCCTCGGTTTATATTTCTCTAAAAATTGCAAGGTATAGGTTTCATAGCTCTGCTAACATTACAATGCAATTTCATTTTTTATTTTCAAAATTCATCTTTCATTTCATTGTAACTAACATTGTTTTCATAAATATGTGTGCTATTTTGATAGGGCGAGGAATCCGAGGATGGGAGGCGTGGATCATCGATATTGCCTATCATTGTTCCGGTGTCTCAAGTAGCAGGCCCTTCACAGCCTTTCACTCCTGCTAACACCAACATGGAGGTCTCTAGCGATTCAAAGGACGAAGAAAATCCTGTCGAAGATTTGGTAAGCTTTGACGATGTTATGGATGCCGCTGACCGTGCTGCAGATGCTTTTGAGCATTCCATGCTTAGTCGTGTCAGTGACCTTCATGCATCGAGAAATCATGTTAGTGAGCCAAAGATACAGTTTCGGAAACGCAGGATGCCAGTGTTCTCACCAGAGAGTTCTGAGACTGAGTATAGCTCGGATAGTAATCTATCTTGTTCGATAGATGGTCCTATGTTTATAGAGACGTGCCAGTGTGTTTCTAGCACAGGTCAGGGAGCACGTGAAGCTGTGCTCATTCTTTTGAGTTCAGACGAGGATGATGATGTAGAGATAGACTGATTCTATTTCACTAGAATCAATTTTTTATCAGACTCCATTACACTCTGTGAGGTCGTATCTACCTTTTATAATTTATATTATAAGTATTTTTATCCTTTAATGTTTCGGCACTTATATATATATACCCCACTTTTGGTTTCATGTGGAATCACATGCTTTGGTTTTTGTGTTGATCCTGCTTTTGCAATTCCACCAATTTTGATATGTTGTCTTTTATGCTTGCCCAGATGGATGTGTCCCCAGTGGATTTGTCACATGTGGAGAAAATTATCGGAACTCCCGGAACTGATGAAACAGCTCAACCTGATATTGGAGGTGATGAGGACTTCGAAGAGGACGAAGAGAAGGAATTATTGGAGGATGAGCTCCGGAGACTTCAGAAGGTAGACTCCGTGGCTACAATTGCTTCTCTTTGAATGAAGCCAGATAGACTGTTTCGTCTCCAAATCCCACTATGCAGACTTGTGGCCATGTCCATGGTGCGTCCAACCCTCTCTTGCGACTTAGTGAAGCTGGAGCAGGAATTCGTGAATGGTTACCGAGATGGAGCGGCTGTATTTTACGTAACAACAACGAATGAGGCCGGAGAGAGCTCGGAGTTCTCGGAGATAGAAATGGATGAGTGGGGGCCGTTGTGGAAAGAGAAGAATGACGTCTTCAACGACTACGTGGAGTCCATGGCTGAGCTGAAGTTCTTGAAGAACTTGAAATTTTATATATGTGATGGGAATCACCGTCGCCTGGCTTGGATGAACCACATTTCCAAGCTTCATTCCACCAAGAGAGACTGGCATTGTACAGTGGACTCTATTGTGTTGGACACAAAGGGGAAAATTGAGCTTGTCATGCATGTCATGCATGACATAAATAAGTAAGCATTTCATTTTTTTGATTTTATGTTTTGTTGTTTTTCCTCTTAACTTTTGTTGGTAGATATTTAAATTGTGTTTGTAAACAAAAACTAAGTGTGATTGTACAAATTGCAGATCCACAAAAGACTCACACGTGAAGACTAATCTTGTCCACACCTTGTATCGAGTCCAAAAGTACGGTCTTCTACCCATGGACAGGTTCAATGAGATGTTGAGACCATCAGAGGTGAAACGGTGTGCCTTGAAAGTCAAGAAAACTTGGTACTCTATGCCAGTGGAGGTCTTCACCTCCTTTGTTTTTCGGGTGAGAACAAACTTGGCAATTATATCTCTTTCCATTTTTCTATTATATTTTTGATTGTCATTATTCAAATTAGTTAGTCATCCCTTGAACCATGGCCTTGTGTAGCAAGAGATCGCCCAAGCAGCCGATGCTGCAGTGAGAAGGTACAATGAGGTCACTCCATTTGAAGAGAAAAGTCATGAAGGTGTCGCGAATGCAATGAGAGTCGGAGCAAAAGAAAAAAACACCAAGCTTTACGTGAAAATGATCAAGTTGGTAACCGTGGCAAATCCAGCTCATGGGCCTGACTTCCTAGCAGAAGTAAGTGCTACATTTTCTAAGTATCTTTGTGTACCTAGTGTATGATGAAGCAATGATTTTAATTCCAACTTTACAATGTCTGTGTACAGGTGGAAAAGCATTGGAGCAGTAATGAGGTTCCAGAGATGACTTTGGAGAAACTCCAAATGGTGGCCACTTGCAACACCACTCCCTATCACAAGATCAAATTCTTGAAGTGGTGGAATTCTTCATTGCCATCACGTGATGCCCGACGGTTTCCAGCGCGACCTGTGTCTGAGACATTGCTCGGGCCCTTCTTGAACAGATGTGTATGGTATGATGGGGTAAGTGCTCATATGCACACATTCAATAGTATCATAATCCTTTTTTTTATTTCAATGACATTTCTAATTTTTTGAATTCAAACACAAAAGTCTTGAACACCTAAATTTGAATTGATTTTGCATTTCGCTAGATCGAAGATGCTGCTGTGGAGTACTTTGAGGACGTAGTGAGGCAAGACAACATCACAGTTAACATGACAGTTCCGCAGCAGCCTGAGTTCTTGGCGGATTATATCGAAGGGTGGAGGAGGAAGATATGGGATCAAGGGTTTCTGGCGATACTGCAGGGAGCCAACTATTTTAAGAAAAGTGATTCTTTCATGACTTACGATGGATCCAGACAGGCAGTTAGAAGAGTTCTTTTCCGGTATTTCTCTCCTTTTTTTGTACTTGACGAATTTGAAATATTGTAAATTCAAATGTGTGATTCTTGATTGAAACTCATGATTAGTTAAGCTGAAAGTTTACAATAAAGCAAAGAACCAAAATTAGAGGGTTGTAAGGCTACTTGTACAAATCTTTGGGGCTGTAATTGAGCTTTAATTGGTCATTATAGCGTCGTCTAATTTGGGGTCTTCGTGTATTCCAATAGCATGTTTCATAATTGTATTCATGACATTCATACTTGAGTCCTTTTTTCTTAGTTGAAGATGATATCAAATTTATCCATGTATCTTGAATTTCAATTGAAATGTGGTATTAACTATTAAATTACTTGTGTGTGGTTTTGTTGTAGTTACTTCAAGCATGAGCTGGAAGCAAAAGGAGCAATTGCGAGGAATGATCTTCCACCATTCCTTTTCACTTGGCTAGATCGTAGTTCTACGGATTGCATGTACACTCCGAATCAACTCCGCACTTTTACGACGGCTCATCTAAGTGGTGGAGGGTGGTACATTGACTGTCCCGTCTCCTACACTCATCCCTCGGAAGTACATTTCTGCAACTCTTTGGAGGGCATCGGTGCTATTGACATGGAGGTCGATGAGTTTGCAGGACTCACGGATAGGCAGAGAAGCAGGGCCATTTCGAAGAGGGAGGCCAACGACAGGAAAAAAGCGGCTCGGCTCCAGGTTCTCTTGGAAACAAAAGACAAGAAGGAGAAGGAGAAAGAAGAAAAGCTGAAGGCCAAATTGGCGGAAAAGGAGAAGGAGAAAGAAGAGAAGCTACTAGCCAAAGGAAAGAAGATGGCCGATGGTGGTGAGGTTCCAGCATCATGGACGGTAGACCAAAGCTCTCAGATGGAAGGTGGAACTCAAAGCGGAGTGAAGAGGAAGGCGATGCTTAGGCAGCTAACGGAAGACGTCATCACACAGGGCACTCAAGCCATTGTCTTGGGCGATGATGAATTCGAGAAAACTGAGGATTTAATCCTCAATATTTCAATTGAGGACCTTGTGGAAGACATGGAAACCGAGACGCCTACTTCGTACAGAGAGGTCATGGACTTCTAGAAAAAGGTAATACTTCGATTACTTTGTAATTTGAAAGTACTCTACGAAGTTTACAAAATGAGAGCTGTGTTCGTGGTAGTTGATAACATCAAATTGCCTGTTTTTGCAGTTGTCTGTGGGGAAGCCTCACATGTTTTACGGAGTGCCCAATGCCAGACCTGGAGTGGACCTAGTATTTTTTGATTGCCCAGAGAACTTGCCTGTGCCGGGCCTCTCTTCCCCATCGACAAAGGTACCAACTTGGAACGCAGATTTGGAGAATGAGTCTCTTCAGGCAGCATTTCAGTTTGCATTCAAACATTTGCAAGACCATGGATGCATGATAGTATTTCACTCTTGGAGCGCCGATGTTAGGGGCGATATCGCAGGATTGTGTGAGGCTTACCGCATGGTGAAGAAGAAGGAGTGGTGGGGAATGAATCGTCTCCACTTGACCTCAGCATTGGACACTAGGGCTACGGTAAACCGATGACATGAGATTCTTGAAGTTTGAATTCTCCTTTCCTTTGGATCATATTATATTGGCTTCTCATATATATATATATTTTTTCAATTTCAGACGCAAAGGTTTGGAATTTGCCTCCTCGTCAAGGACTTCGGAGAGAAAGGGAAATCCAATTTCACTTTCAAACGCACCTTGATGATGAAGAATGTTGGTGTTGATATTGGTCAAGATGACATGTTGATGAACTACACGAAGGAGGATGATATGGCTATGAAAGATGGAAAGCCATGGCGAGGGGCTCGTGAAAAGGATCCCCGACTTTTCCAACTCCTGATTGAAGCTACAACTGTTGAGGGAGACCTGGTTCTTGATTGCACCGCATCAACAGGTACATGTTACATTTCTTTCTTGTCTATTCAAGTAGAAATGCTGTAAATAATTCATTCTACTAATATTTTATATTCCCTTGACTTCAGATGCATCTATTACAGCTTGTCGTGGCACATGCCGCCACATAGTGGCTTTGGAGGAGAACATTGACATTTTTGATGCCCTCCTCAAACCCATGAGGAAGCCTGCTTCAGTCGTGGTGAAGGCACCATCTAAACCACTAGCACTTCAAGACTCACATGATTTGGATGAGATGCCTGTAGTGCCTCGCAAATTTGCTCGAAGGGGAAAATTCAGTAAGTAAGTTTACATTATATAAAGTCATTTTTTGTATATAATTCTTTATATTTTATAAATCTAACATCTTGTCCTATTTGTTTGTAGCCATCGAGGATTGATGTCATCAGATATGATGATGAAGAAACGAAGTCTTTTTGACAGTCCGGAAAAAGGTTTCCATCTTCCACTGTATGCTGAGCACATGGCCACAGCCTTTGCGGATTTTGGTTGCCATAAACCAAAACGCCGTAAAGATACGTATGCTCTAAATGTTTTACAGTTTATAGATGGATCAGCATCGGAGGGTAGAGAGACTTCAGAATCGTCTACCAATGACGATTCGGCGACTGAGTCCACTGCGACTTAGGCTCATGGGATACAGATATCTCATGAGTCAACTATTATGTTTGGATTTTATTTATTATTGCATTTGTGAGTTATATGGCTACATATAAGGGGTTATTTATTTTCCTTGTTTTTTTGAATTGCGTGAGGTCATTCTTTACGTTCTCACTATTGCTTGTTGCAAGGGAGTCTCATAACAAAAAGTTTTAATTGGCTTGTCATTTTTTTATTTTTTTATTTTTTTGAACAAATGGTTGGCCCATTGCATTAAAAAAAAACCAGAGTGACAACAAGTCAAGCCAAACCGGCTGACCAATGAAGAGAAAACGAGCAAAAAGGAACCTCCACCAGAACAACTAAACACCCCAAGTAAAAGATAAAACCTCAGGGCCGGCTTGATTCGAATGAATCATCCTATTTCCCTTAACCCTACTAGCAAGAATCAGGGACTACAGCCAGATTTGGGCAACTCATCAGAAAGTTTGTTTGAATGTTGACAGTTGAGGCGAGTCCCATTAAACATCTACCCTAAAGCCACCCGCCCCGCATCAAAAAGTGCCATCTATAACGACTTCTCATTTTCTTAAATGAACTCCCATTTTTGGAAAATTAGAATACCCTAAATCCACGGTCGTAGGTACCTCACCATTTTTTCTCAAAATTAAAAAGGAGGCTCACAAGCTCACAGGCTCACAGGCTCATGCTCACACGTTCACACGCTAGCAACCCTGTCTCCCAAGGTATCTTGACCCAAACTTTTTCCCCATCAAATGCACCATTTCCCTAAATCTACAGTTATTTGGATCCAAAATTACCCTATGCCCTTACAAAAAGCCATTTTATTTCAAAACCCAAGGTTGCTACCACCAACACACAATCTCCATCTAACACCAATCCAAAATTACCCCAAAAGAACCTACCTACATCTTCAATCCATACTTGCCCTAAATGAATTGTCCTAAACCCTCCATGTCATAGACATTAACATGCTACATAAGAAAATTGAAATTATCGTGAGGTAAAATTGGAAATTAGTTTTTTATTGCCATATCTAATATAATGGGCACATATATATCTAAATCAAAACATGACAAAACACTATGAATTCATACCAAAATCCAAAATTATACCCAACTTGACAACCCCAAGTAAAAAAAAATAGAAATTCATGAAGATTGTATCAACCATGAGAATACCAATTAGCTACAATGCAACTTTCTAAAAGCAAGTGAGCTCAATCTTTGTCGTTGAGGGGTTTCAAGAGCCATAATCATCATGTCTTAATACAAGACATCATTCCAACCACACTAAAAAGTAGCTTGCAAAGAGAACCTTTGGAGGCAATAATTCGTTGATGAAAAGTTTTTCAACATTTGTGTACAGAAGTTCTATATCTTAACGAATTCCTAGCCTAGAAGACTATGTTATCAAGACCTTTGCCTTCTCAAGATATAGTTTCTTCTTGGATTTCAATCTCATAAGCCATCTAGTGATAAACCTTGTCAATGGAGGAGTTGGAAGTATGCGGTCTAGTCCACATCCAATGCATGGTGTAATTCCATGGAAACTATGTGAGGAAAAAAGCCCCCTTAGAGGTATGCATAGCAAATGCACATGCTATACAACCAAATTTTGGCTTTTGCACCAAATATTTTGATCTTTATTCCCATTCATTGCATTGTATTTGGGATCATGAGGACGAACTAAAAAACAAGTAGAAACTATTGATAGGGGTGTGCAATCCCATTTGACTCATAAATTATGCGAAACAAAGTTGAAGATATCCACAAAAATATGTAATAGAATATAGTGCACACATTGTAGAATTGTACAAGTATGGTCTCATGGCGTGCATGTTGTGAGTACAATTCACTAGTCAATGCAAGGCAAACAAAACTATAGAGAGTTTGGGAGGCCAACAAAAAAAAATTCCACTAGAGCAACTAGGAATACCCACCCAAGCTTGAAGCATTACCAATTTTTTTTCTACCTAGTTGTTTAAGCACATGCAAACTTTGAAAAGGGATGAATTTTCCATTCCAGAGGATGTGGTTTGACTATCTAGTCCACTAGCTAGCACAACTTTTTTTGACTAAAACATGTAGGCATATGAAATATACTTTAAGTGCGATCAAGAGGGCTTTAGAGCCCATGTTGCATTTGATGGAAGCGTTGCTCTTTGGAAAAGTCAAAGTATAGCTAACAGACTTTTTGACATTGGGATACTAAAACTTTATAATACTGACATTTGGGCCCCCTAATATGTGTACTTATAAATGTTTTTTTGATAAAACACATAGAATAAGGTCAAAGAGCTATCAAGAAGGATAAAGTTGGATGTTGAACAATTTTGTACAAATCATGAAAAGACCTAAGAGGGAAAACACTTCATTTTTCCTACAAAGATAATCAAGCATTTTTGTCAATGATCTTATAGACCTTTAGTAGAAGGTGAACCTACATCATGAACCTCACAACAAAAGAATAATGGAATTAAGAGAGCAATTTGTATTTAGCACAACAAGCAACCCATCAACATACAAAGTATAGTTGTTGAAGGTACATTGTATATATCCATGGGCTCAACAGTCTCAAGTGTTGATGTAGAGGCTACGGATATTGGAATGCAAGTAATCAATGATGATTCAAACAATGGCAATGAATAGTATGAAGAAAAATTGGATTTAAAAAATGAAAGTAGTTTTGCCATGACTTAGAGTTCACCCCATGCAGAATTCCAAGCGATGAGTCCATGCATGGTGATTGGTCATTACAATGCACAAGTACTTAGGGATTTCATTACATGAGTTCAAGTTTTAATTCTAGGTATGTTGAATTATGTATATATCAATACATAAGTCTATAGTATTACCAATGACACTAGGATGTGAGCATGTGAGTGTGAGCCTAAGAGCGGTAAGAGGGGATTGTGTGAGCCGAGAGCCTAGAAATTTAAAACATGATGTAATTCCTAAACTTTTGGTTAAGAAATTAAAAGACTAATGTTTTTTTTAAAATTATTATATTTAGAAAATGTAACCTATTACCCACGCTATTACCACAAGATCCATGACCATGGATTTTAGATTTATAAGTTGGACAAGTTGATGTTATTGCATGTTTTGAAATTTATATCACATTTTGAAAGGCCATCTCAATGTGGGTTGATCAAGTCAGAGTATAAATAATTTAGAGGCAACTATTAAAAATGAGAAGAAGACGATTGCGATACTATAATTGAAATAACTATAGAATGTGGAACATTGTGCATATAATAAATATCTTTTTTTATAACAAGGACTACATATTAGAATATATGAATAATTGAATATAATCTTTTGCTATTAGAATTCAAAAGTTTTAAAGATAATATGTTAGTACTACATATCTACTTCATATCGTGCTAATATCCATATCAACCAACTTGCTCATTCATATATCTTGATGATTTTGGTAGCAACAAGCATTTGCTTTACTTCATTTAAGTTGCAGATAGGAGCATAGATGAATGTATCTATTTTGTAATCCTATTTGTTTTTATTTTATTGAAACAAATGAAATGGAATTTCATTGCAAGGGCACAAATAAAAGACCGATAGCGACAAGTGGCTTGGCGGTGGCAAGAAAGGAGAAGAAGGAAAAAAAAAAAAAAAAAAGTTCCACGAAAAGCTAAAGCACGAGAGGGGAGGAGGAGCCCAAAGCACCAACGTAGGGGAAAGCCTCAGGGCCAACTGCAGTTGGCAAGAAGCACGGACCATCCCCGCGGCCTCATAGTCAAGGAGGTTGAAAAAGAAAGCCCACGTGAGGTCTAGAGGGCATTCAACTGGGTTGTCTGGCAATCATGGTGGCAAAAATACTGAATTTGCATCTGCGCTTGGTAAAGGCATCAATCATCTTGCATTTGGTTTCCATAGATCAACGGCGATTGTTGTCAATGTTTGCCCATTCGAGCCTACTGTAGTCCAACAGTCCATTCCAAATGTGCTTCATCAATTGCTCAGAAGTCCAAGCTTTTCCGTTAAACACCATGTCATTTCTCTGTATTTAGAGGGACGACAAGGACGTGGTTCGCGCTTCCATCCATACCCGCTTGAAGGAGTTAAATTTCCTCAGGATGGCAACTAAGAATATCCCATGGCGCCAGGTGAAGGGCTGTTAGGGCCCTCTAGCTTGAGGTCCACAAATTAGGGGGTTCATGATATGGGTGATCCATTGCCATGCAAACTGGGCATAGTAGCAATCCCAAAATCTATGGAGGATAGATTCTTCAGTTCCTCGTGGACACACTAGGCAGCAGGTGTTGATTTTGTCGTTAATTCTGCCTCTCCACTGGTTTATCGCTACCGCCCTGTGTCATATGAGCTTGAGCCAGAGCAAGCTGGCTTCTTTCCTTATTCTTTTAGGAACCTACACCGTCTTCCATTGCAGCATGAACTCCCTTGGGAGCACTCCACCCCATTTCTGTTCCACAAGGTTGGGTATGAGGTGAGATTTCCGCAAGAGTTTTCGTCCTAAATTGACTGAGTATTCCATGAATGAAGGTGGCAGGCCAAGTGCATTCCATGCGTACCTCCCTAGGTCCCATTCTAACGAGTCAAGTCTACCATAAAAGAACATGATGAGAGTTTTGTAATCTAATTTGTAGAAGTAATGAAAGATGTAATAAAGATGTTTGAAATTTATGTACATACCACGCTTTCTAATGGAAGTTCCATTCATGCTTCCATAATGACGACAAATCAAAAAAGAGTCACTTAGTGCACATATTAGAAACCACGTAAGATCTAAGATAGGGTACTATATATTTATTGTTCTTAAAATTTTAAAAAGCATTATATCTAATATGGTCTGTGTAGGATTACATGTAGGATATTATAACTAATATAGGGTTTGTTTAATACCATGTATTAGATTTTATGTAGAAATAATATAGGAAGGCAATATTATGTGGGGAAAATATTTTTGTAGAGTGGATATTGAATGTCTTCAAAGAAGAGATAAAAAAATGACACAATATTTGTCCCAAATTATCTGTGAACCTTGGATGAGAAGCTCTAGTTGCCTTGAGAGTTATATGTAAAGTCCTTTGAAGTCACTTAGAATTTGAAGAATCTATCATGAATTTTGCTTTAATATACTCTTATTGCACTCATTGTATTCATTAGAATATATTGTAGATGATTAGCCTAAAGTTGTTTGACAAAACTAGAATGCATTGTTTATAGTCAACTTTGTGAATGGATTTGTTCGGCTATAGTACATTTGTCCAAACATATTGTACTTTAGTTTTTAGTAACCATAAAAAAAACAGTTTGAAAGAGAAGGGAAAAAAGTCAAAAAGGATGAAAAAAAGTAATGGGAAAAAAAATCATACAACAACTATAAGTTCTAATTTTTAAATCTAATTTAGGGGCCAAAAAATTGGACTCAAAAGTGTATTATAAATAATATAGGGTGCTACAATAAATAGTAATGTAAAATTATTTTTAACAATAGAATATATTAAATTACAAAATATTAGGTAAATAGCCCCCCATAAAACATCTTCCAATTTCACGTATATACTAAACTACTAAGCTAGTGACCTCCTTGAGCGACAAGTATAAGATGGAAAATTGCAAAGTGTGATGTTATAAGCCTTTTGGTCAGGGTCATTCTTAGACAAAAGTATAATAATAGCACCAAATTCAAGACAAAGAAGGAAGTTTATCCCAATAATACTTGCAATAACATTCTTTGCATTTTTTCTACTAATTGCAGTGATTTTCAGTGGGGGCCTTGCTGCCCTGGCAAACTTGCTTGCCAATTTCAAATGGAAGGAATTCTTCTAACATTTGATAGTTAAAGATGAGTCTGCAGTAGAGGCTCAAATACACTAAATGAGAAAAATGGACATTGGAGCGACATTGGCTTAGTGGAATGCAAGTGGAACCTAACTTCTTCAAACTCAATGATTTCGATACAAGTAAGATTGGTATCAACAAGAAAAGGCTAGACCTTGGGGATCTCAAGTTGGGTAAGAACATCTGAACAATTAGGTCCTATAACGCATTGTGTAATCTAATTTACACAAAATCAAAAATCCTTTGTTTGAATTGTCATATCTTTATCCTCACGCTTCTATCTTTTGTAAGTAGAGGCAACAATGGATTCCTTAATATGCTTAACAATCAATAGCTTGCATTTGGCCTATGTGCACTTTTGAATCGTGTGACATTTTTTCCTAGACTTATGTGGAATTCCTACTATATGCCATTCCAATGTATTACAATCCATTTCCACCATAAATCAGATATGGAGCATAACTATGTTGAATTCCTTAACTGTAGTCATGAGTTGCACTCTAGCAACAATTGATGTAGTTTGAACCCAAAAATGAGAGAAGTTAACCATATTGGGGTGATGATACTAGTAGAAAAACAGTGCCAAAATTAACAAAACATCAACAAATTTTTGTTGATTTGGGTACTACATGGTCCATTTTCACAATTTTTTGTTGATTTTTGTAAAAATTGCCCAAATCAACAAAAAAAATTGTTAATTTGGGAACTGCATTTTGAACCCCTAAAGGACCAGGGCCGTTCTTTTGTCAAAAACTACTCAAAACTGCCATTTTTGCTGCATTCATCCAAAAAAACAAAAAAAATACTTTTTTTAGAATCTAACCGTAGGATCTTGTACTTTACTAGTCTAGTATCATGTGGTAAAAGTTTCATGGAGTTTGACCGTACAGATTGGAAGATATTAGCATTCAAAGTTGAAAAAAGAAAGTTTTTTTGAACACTAGCCTGCAATTTCAGATGACTTTGAATGCCATTTGGGGAAAAAAATTACACCATGGACCTTGAATTTAAAATTTTTTGTGCTGAAAAATTGAGTTGAAAGTCTAGAAAAAAAAATAAAAAAAAACACAATTGATTTTCATTCTTTAAAAAATTGTTTAGTAGAAGTAGGTCCAAGATTGAAAGAAAAACTAAATCTTTAATAGCTCTAAAATGGGATTGAAACACAATAATCTCAACGGTGAGATTGTTCTAAATAGAAAACTTAACCTTGTCAAACAATTTTTTTTGAAAAATTGTGAAAATTGCATTCAGAATTGAATCCTATAAGTTATTTTTTCAAGAAGATGCTCAAATTGCCCAAAAAACAAGATTGTTCATAACTTTCACATTACTAATCCAAATGGAATGAATCAAAGCTTCACATGTAGACAAAGTTATGATCTTTAAGAAGAAAAAAATTAAAAAATTAATTTCAAATTTTTGTAGATTTATTTTTCTGCCCGGTGACGTGTAAATTATGTTTAAGATGCCATAACTTTTGCTCTCGGGCACCAATTGAAATAAAATTTATATTCTCACGAAGCTCATAAGTTTTCCTATCTTATGAGAAAGTTTCAAAAAAATTCACTGAAAATTGAGATCATAGGAACTTGCCCGAAATCCATTTTGTCCCCCGAGGGGACAATGGTCCTTTAGGGGTTAAATTAACAAAAAATCAACACTTTTTTGTTAATTTTGACTAAAAAAATTCTCAAGTAAATTATTTTATTTGAAAAAATGTATAAATTATCATAGTTAGTATTCTATAAATAGTTTGATTTTGGAATAAATAAATAAATCATTCCCAATTTGGTAATTTTCAAAGTCAGCAGACTTCAGAGACCATTTAGGCATAGCAAAACAACTTTTTTTTTAAACTTTGAACTAAGAAAAGTTGATATATACAAGTATCTTTCATCTCCAAAAATCCGTTTGCAATTTTAAGTCTTCAATAAAAAGTTATGACTAAATTTCAGAGAGGGGTTCCATTGAATTTTTTTTGACATTATGAAAGACCCTCTTTGAAATTTAGTCATAACTTTTTATCGGAGACTTAAAATTGCAAACGGATTTTTGGAGATGAAAGATACTTGTATATATCAACTTTTCTTAGTTCAAAGTTTTAAGAAAAAGTTGTTTTGCTATGCTTAAATGGCCTTCAAAATCTGCTGTCTTTAACAAAAAAAGGAAAAAAAAACAATTTAACTAGATAAAATTAAAAAAAATACACTCACACATATGCATGTGTATGTGTGGTGCATTGGTTTGAACCTTGCACCCCAAGAGTGAGGTGCAAGGTTCAAACCTTGTTGGCAACCCCAAATGGGGTGCCTACGTGCCACATGGCGGGTTGCCTACGTGGTGGATTGTCCGTGTGGCAGTGCCATGTGGCAACTTTTCATTGGTCTAATTTAGAAAAAAATTGATTTTTAAAGGAAAAATTTAGTGCCCAAATTAACAAAAAACTAACAAAAAAATCAACAGTTTTGTATTAAAAAGTACCCAAATTTAACAGGTCCAAATTAACAAAAAAAATCAACACTTTTTTATTAAATTTTTGTTAATTTGGTCACTGAATTTTATTACTTTCAAAATTGATCAAAAGATTCAATATTCATTTACAAATATCTTTTTTCCTTTCAAAAGCGGAATTCAAGTATAAATGTCTTTCACTTTAGGCATATCATTGAGTGCGTCTGCAATTTTCTTTCCATCTCCAAATACCATAGCATTTTTAGTTTCGTATTTTCTTTAGAGAGGTCTTTTTCAAAAGGGGCTCTATAGAGATAAGTCCTAGAATTGGTCATCTACATGAAGTCTCAAATCCAATCATCACAAGTGGCGATAGTAAATCAAATCTGCATTTCCCAGAAGCTTGCATTCATTTTTGGTGCATTGTTTCTTCTAAATTGCATGTTGAAATGTTTGCTAGTTCTTCTATTGTCAATTTCTTTAAAGATGATGAATGAAGTCATTATTCAAAATTAATGGTCTGCGATTTAGGATTTAATTAAAGTAAGAAGTAGAAAAAAATGAGTTAAAAAGTAATAGCATTTCTATGAGTCTACCCCATTATGATTTAGAAAGTGCCAAACATTACATGAGATTTGGGCCTCCAAGAGACCGCGAGTTATAATGCTATGATAACCAGGGAACGTAACTTCTACAGTGACACCACAACAGTCCTATGTGGCCAAGAGGTTGCCACCTCATTTCTAAATTAAAAAATTATTTTCATTTTTTTCAAATTATTTTCTTTTTAAAAAAAAATCAATTTTTTTTTGTATTTGAAGAATTTTTTTTTTGATAGCCGATTGTTCCATCATTGCGGGGGGAACGATGAAGGGAACAGGCCTAAAATGGTCTCGGAGGCCCCAAATATCATCTAATGATTTAACTCGATTCTCTAATTCACAAATCGTTAGTCCTCATGCAACTTCAATAGAGTACCACCAAGCTCTAATTTTTAGATACATCTTGTCTACTTCAAACATCGATGTTGCATCTATGTATTGCTTGTAGAGTTAGATATGTTGATTCTAGAATTCTTTGGCAATTAACTTTTTTGTGCGCTTGTACATGTCTATTGCCTAGTGGAATAAGTAAGTCCTTTTATAATCTATCATTGGAATGGATGGATCCTCTAATTCATACACAATGTGAATTACATTGAAGTTAGCTTAAGCACTATCACACATGAAACTCTTAAAGATTGGATTTGACACCCTCATTTTCTACCATGATCTTATTCAAACAATGCCAAAAATGAGCTGACCTTTGGTGCCTTCAATCTACATATCATAGACAACAATGGTCATGACTTTGCAATAAGTGGAGTCATAGGCATGACAAATTTGTCTGTGATTTCACTTCTTCGCATGATCAAACATGACAAAGCAGTTCTCGAGGTCACTGCTTGGTTGCATCCGTTGTACAAGATTGACTCCACTCCCAAGTCCATCCATAAGCATCTTGAACAAATACCATACTCGGATAGCAAGCTCAACTTAAATGACCTAAAAAAAATAATGATTCTTTTTGCTAAAACTAGGACCAAACAACCAAATTTACAAATAAATGTAAAGATGGTTTTCAAAAATCCAATGACAATTCATTGAATCTAATATCAAATATCATTTGACATCTACCATCACAAGAATTTTGGATGGTGAAGACAGAACTACTTCATTGACATTTTGTGAGGTAGTAGGGTTGAGAGGTCGTTTTTTAATGAAATTCATTGTCTACTATGAATCCTCAAAGAGTATGGGACAATTCAAAGATGAAAGCTTGACCGCTCATTGTGAAAATGCAGGGATTGTGTTCAATGTAGAAATCCATACTTCATTTTGGCATAGTAGAATAATTTTCCTCAAAAAACTTAAAACCAAGAAAAGTTGTTAAATGAAGCTAAATTTTATCTCCAAAATTTCTGTTTGTGATTTTGAGCCTTCAAAAAAATTTATAGACAAAATTCAAAAAGGGTGTTTGAAAATGTTGAAGCATTAGAGGGGATTTGGGGCAAAGGTAGGGCCATTTTAGGTCCATTCCCCTTATTGTTCTCAATGCAGAGAGAGAACAACGCGTTGTCAGAAATTTGAATTTTTTTAAAAAAGGAGAGGGTATAAATTCATAAAATGGAAAAAAAGAATTTTTTTTTTAATTTTAATTTTTTTTATTGTTTGACATGGCAGTGCTCCTGCCACGTCAAACCATTGTAGTTTGTTATTGTCCCTACGTTCCTACAATCTAGAAATGCAAGGGAACCTGCAGCCTTCTATAGAAGCTGAATTCCTTCTAATGAAAATGTCCCATCCAATCTCTCTTTGAATTTTGTCCATAACTTTTGATTGGAGGCTTAAAATCTCAAACGGGTTTCAAAAGATGGAATTTAATTTGATTTTCCAAATTTTTTTAGTTAAAAGTTTCTTAGAAAAAATTATTAAACTATGCCAAAATGAGGTCCAAAGTTCTACATTGAACACAATTCTTGCTTTTGACTTAACTAGGTATAGCGGTTGAGCTCCAAGTAATCCTAATTAACATATCCTATATAGGTTGTTTTACCTCCTACCACCCCGCTTGTATAAAGATCTTATCTTTTCTACTAGTTACACGCACAGTAATTGCCTTTTGATTCTATAGGAAGTGCCTACCCAATATTAATTATTTAGACTGATTTTATTGTTGAATTATTTGAAAAATGATATTTTAAAGTGTCAGTTTATTATAGATTTAAAATAAACATTTGGCACCAAATTGTCAAACTTGCTATGTGGGTACATTACAATGTATGATTTAGGGTAAAAAGATTGCATTTTCTATGCCTTCACAATGGACATTTTGACCTTTCTTGACCCTAGTCGTTAACAACCATGCTTTGGAGGACTCAAATTTCCTTCTATTGTATGCTAAGAAATAATCAAATGCTGAAATTTTCTTGCCTTCCTAGCCCCTAGTCGTTAATGGCTATGCTTTAGGGGGCTTAACTTCCTTCTATTGTATGCTAGGAAATAGTCAAATGCTTAAAAAATTTGCCTTACTGGATCCCAAACATGAATGGCCATGCATTGGGGGACTTAAATTTCCTTTTATTGTACGTTAGAAATTAGTCAAATGTTGAAATTATCTTGCTTTGCTACTTTCCTAGATCCCAGTCATTAATGGAAGGAATTTGATCAAATGTTGGGGGGATGCATTCTTAGTGCACAATTGTTAATGGCCGCGCTTTTTAAAATTTCGGTTTGCTTGCACCATACACTAAAATTTGATAAATGTTGCTATTTTTTAGCATTCCAGGTGCACAGCCATTAGTGGCCACACTTTTTAGGATTCCAATTTTTTTGTACCAATGTTAAATTTTTTTATCAAATACTACAATTTATTTTGCCTTCCTAATGGACAACCATGAATGGCCATGCCTTTTTGGATTTAAGTTTGCTTGCACTATATGCTAGGATTTGGTCAAATGCTACAATTTCTTGAATCTTTTCAATTATAGACAATCATTTATGGCTACTATATTGAATTAATCTCGATTTAGACTAGAAGAGATTCATTTTTTAGGTTCTACGTATAAAGTGCTAAACCTTTATATTTGTTTTAGATTCTAAAGAAATTTGGCCAATACAAGTTTCTTGTTACTATTGGTCTACCATTAGTAGCCAAGCTATTTTTCAACTTCATCCAATACAAACAAAGTCCTTGAATTAGATGTAATTCACATTTCATTTTTGGATTACATTAGTCATTTTTTTTAATGCATGACAATTGATTACATTTAGACATCATATTAGAGATGTTGACTCAAAGGGATCTACAAGCACAAAGATTAGATGCTACACTTCAACATGTTTCTTGAGATCAACTAGAGTTACAATTGCATGGCTTTTTGAAAAAAGAAATTGTGAATACTTCTTGTGTTAAGTGGTTGAGGTATCAACTAAGGGCAAAATGAAAAATCAATATTCTTTTATATAGTATGATTTCTTTTGTTGATTGTAAGGCCATTTATTGAAAAATGATCTTATGAATCTAGCTACATGGGCAATTTCGTTAAAATGGTAGTATTCCATTAAAATGGCAGTTTAGAGGACCAACTAGGGCATGAGATCTTGCGGAAGAAAATAGTAGGGGCAATGCCATACTTAAAACGAGTGGTAATTTGGGCATGCATGGGATAGAATTGATGCTTGATATGAGATGAATAAGTGCCTCAATACACCTCAGTCTTTGTTCCTTCATGTACAAATGCCAATGGAATACCGCCATTTTAATGAAATTGCCCATCTACACACTTTGTTATTTGTGATTATATAGAAGCAAATGGAATTTTTTATGTAGCCTTAAACACCAATGAAGGGGAGACAATAGATGTCACAAATGATATTGATAATTTTTGAAGTGCCAATTGGTTGCAAAGAAATGTTGCATTTTAGAAAGAATTGGAAAATGAGTAAGATCTCAAATTTTTCTCTAACAAGATGAATATGGTGTAGGATGGCAACCATAGTTTGTAAGCATAGTTGTCTATTATCAACCAAGATCATGTGGATGACTTCACATGACATTATACTATTGAAAGTATTGTTTTAGAAGTCAAAGTGGACATTACAAATTGCAACTATAGTGGCAGCATTCATAAAGTGAATTGATAATTCCTTCAGTTTCTATATCAATTTTCATTTCATTTGACTTCTTACTCTCTAAAGTTTATTTGTTTTTTCTTTTGCTAAAGCCAAGAAGAAGTCAAAATAAAAAATTTGGCACACTTTGACTATTCAAGCTCTAAGTGAAGTCTTATGCCATGTTCATTTCTTATTTGTTTTCAATTTTTAAGTCTTCCCTTTGTTCTTGTTGTGAAATTGAATTAACATTTTCTTGCTTTACTATGCATAACATTTGACATCAAGAGCAATTATAATTATTTTTATAAATCATTCCCTTTATGCAACAAGAGTTCAATGAAGGTAGCTTTTCATTCAGAATTGAAGAAGTAGCTTCCTATTACAGATCTTAAGACCACCATGGCCTTCTTAGAGCAAGTGAAGTGTTACTATGAAATTCATGAAGAAGACCAAAGATAATTCAAGAGAAACTTTGGATGTCCTAAACCCACTTCTATGAAAATTCATTAAGGATTAATACATTTATTTGGTATATAATATATGATGACTATATTTGCTTTAAATATTCAATGGCTAAAATATTTATTTATTTATTTAAAAGCATAGTTATAAAAAAAAATTAAAATAGGTGGACCATTTTTATCATTTAAATTTACACAAAGGCCCATGATGAAGACTACATTGATCACTTAATCATTCAAAAGCATTGTTCACGATTTAGTGCTTCTAATGTTTATAGCCTTTGCTTGTCACCAAATTTATATCCAACCTTTTTGGCCCGCTTTTGTTGCTCTTTCTATTTTAGACTTCATAAACATCACTCCTATAATGGTGTTATGATGTATTGCAATTTTACATTTACGTGCTTCATAGTGAGACATCCTAAACCATTGCACCTACTTTCATCATGTGTTTGCTTACACACACTATCTATTTTGACTATATCTTATTTTTAGAAATATATTAATTCATTTTTTTGGTAAAAAATTGCATAGCCGCGTATTTATTTGTTGTTCATTTGGATTGTAGATCCTTACATCTAATTCCACGATTATAGGTCCCCAACATATTCACAAATCCTAAATAGAACAAAAATGGAGGCTCATAGGCCCATGCTCACATACTAGCACCCATGTAGTATGACCTAGGTAGAAGCTTGTGTTGAAGCATCCAAATTCTTGTCATAAAAATGCGTGTTGTGGTTGTGCAACTTTATAATGCATGAGACATATATGTTTGTAACTATGAGTGTAATTGTGGACCTACAATTGACAAAGCATGATAAAAAAAATATCAAAATGTTACAATTAGCAACAATTAACCCCTAAATGGTTTGGAGGTGATTTAGAAGAAAGTAGTCAAAATAGGGGTGTTGGGGGAATGTGAGGAGTGGACACTAGAAGACCAAAAAAAAATAGTTTCCAACCGTAGGATCTTGAACTTGTCTTTATAATTTAGGAACCTACCAATTTTCAACAATAGATTCATCGATCTCAATGAGATCTAATGGTGCAAAGTTCAAATTGCTTTTTTTTTCAGTGTGAAAATTCCGGGCAGCTGCACTTCGACTGTTGAATTACACATGTACAGAATTTCATTTTCATGGTTACTCCTTGGATTAGGGTACTTATATGAGTTAGGATCATGCTCAAAAAAATTCACCATCTTTTCACTTGTAGAACATATAGAAAACAATATGATTGTACACATAGGTTTTGCAAAATTTGTTTACATTGTCATTTTTTCCATCAATGATTCAAATTTCAAAATAGGTCCAATCTAAAATCTGAACGGTGGATACAAGGAAATCTACCTACTTCATGCAAAGGAATTGTCTTTCCTACAAAATATAAAAAACTCGAAATGTGGCACTAAAAATGAAGCCCCTGTGTTCTGTGCAAGCTTCAGAGTTTTGGGCAAGCAACTCATGCTGGGTGCTTCTCACTCCCACAACGGGCGAGCTGACAAATACTTGCTCTGGGCGGTTGTCCCAATGCCCTTCCCTGCCATTCGGGGGGGCCTTCCCTGCCATTTGGAAGGACCCCTCCCCCTACCATTCTTCCCACCTCCCCTACCATTCAGGAGGCAGGGTAAGCTGCCATGCCAAGTGGGGGCAGGAGTGGGGTGGGAGGCTTTCCAAATGGCATCCGCCCAATTGGCGTTCCCCATTCCTGCTCCCAAGTTCCCGATGTACGCTCCCAAGTTCCCGATGTACACTCCCAAGTGTCCGCAAGTCTTGTTCCCTCCACCTGAGCATTCCCTTCAGCAGCACCCAAACTCTTTTCATCTGGACCAGCACTGAAGCAACGATGGTAAGCTAATGCAATTGACATGTTTGAGTTGTCTACTAAAAAGCTAAGGAAATAAAAAAAGTTTAGTATATAAAAAGGGGTTAGAAAAAAAGGTTTTACAAAAAAAAAGTTTACAAAGTAAATAAAAAGATTTGGAAAAAAAGGGCTCACCAAATAAGGTTTCAGAAAAAAAAAGGTTTAGAACAGAAAAAAGGATATAGGAAAAAAAAGGTTAAAAAAAAGGAAAGGGTATAGGAAATTAAAAAAATGTTCAAGGAAAAAAAGGACTTAGAAGAAACAAAATAAGA
The DNA here is from genome assembly GCA_947034895.1 of Rhytidiadelphus loreus. Classification (NCBI taxonomy): domain Eukaryota; kingdom Viridiplantae; phylum Streptophyta; class Bryopsida; order Hypnales; family Hylocomiaceae; genus Rhytidiadelphus; species Rhytidiadelphus loreus. The sequence continues at coordinate 17,501,112 of OX344764.1, read as the reverse complement.
AAATAGAAGGAGGTTAGAAAAAATAAGGGATCAAAAAAAGAGGGTAGGGAACAATGAGGTTTAGGGCATCAAAAGGTAAGAAAATAAGAAGCCAAAAAATAAATAAAAAGGGAAGGAAACAAAAAGGGTATGAAATAAAAACACTAAGACATGTCAAGGTTTAGGCTAAAAAAAGGTATACTAAGAAAAAGATAAGAAAATAAAAAGAAAGAGTAGGCTTCAAGGCAACAATATTCATGGTAAGAAGACGTGTAATAGTTTGAAAGCATGGATCTAATAATAAGCACCAAAAGAACATTGAATTCACCTTATACTCTTTGGACGTGGTTCCTTCTATTGCGATGTCAGGGGCCATAATGGTACTCTTCAAAACATCCCCGGTTTAGGCATAAAAAAATGCGATTGCAAGCCCGACAATAGTAGCTACATTTTGGGTCACCGCATGTCACACAAGGACGCCTCAATCGACTAGTAGTGGGCATGTGGGGCCGTGGATCTTCTTCTTCATCAACATCGGTTCCCCGACCACGCCAATTTTGTGTGAGAGCATCACACAAATCGGCCTTGAATTGAAGGTGAGAAATTGGTTTCCTTTGATGACGACGGTTTTGCAAAAGACTAAGGTAGATTACATACATATTGACCACCGTTGTGTCCAATAAGAAGTAAAAAACTCGGTGCCACCACTTGTGTGACCGCGTTTGGCTTGAATATGAAGCTCTCAATTGGTCCGCCACATCCACCCCCCTCATGTGGGTGGTGTACTCCAAATGCATAGGAGAAGTTTGTATTGGGTCTCTTCTTGCCCCATTTCTACGTGGAACCGTTGGTACCGGTACACATGGAAACTGAATAGGCAATGCATGAGTAGAAATAAGAAGAACTGGGCGCTTGTCTTTCCACATGACACATGCAATGCCACGAGAGTCATGCATTTTCCATGATAATGTACCTTGAAGAGAATTGGTCCAATTCCCAAGCTTTTTCAAGTCCAAAGGTAGGCCCACCCGATTTGACCTCATAGTACCGGTAGCATAGATTTGCATTGCAGCCAACTCCATAAATAATCCAACACTCGAGAAGTAGTTGTCCGTGACAACTACATGCCCTTTTCTTTCTTGTCCATTCAATAATCGCATTACCACGTTGTATGCCACACTTGCTTCTACACGTACCGGTGGTATTTCTTCTACTCCTTCATGATTAGCCCCACAATAGATTTCAAAGTTAAAAACATATTTGGATGCAGAATCTGCCAAGCACCAAACTTTGATGCCCCATTTCTGTGGCTTTTTGGGCATATATTGCCTAGCGGGGCAATAAGAACCTTTATACCGTATCATCATTTCGTCTATTGTAAGGAACTTGCCCAACATCCATTCTCGTTTGAAACCATCCCTAATTTCATGCACAAGCCAACGCACTTGACCCATCTTGTCATAACCGGGCATGTTTCTATCCCCAACATAGGTAGAGGGGTTTGTTACATGTAAACATCTTGTTATCGCTTCAAATCTCTTCCTAGACAATAATTTAGAAATCCGGGGACAATGAAAAAAAGACCCTTCTTTGCTCCAGTATGTCCTCATGTTCGGTTGTTTTTTCAATCCCATATAGATGCGGGCTGCTAAATAGGCCTTCAAAGTTGCCACTGTGAGAGGTATCCATCCTTGTCCCCCCCTTGTTTTTCCGTGTTCATCCGGTGTAGTTGCATACCGATTACTCTCTACCACTATCTTACGCAAGAGAGTGTAGGGCCAAAATAACGTAAACAACTGCATGAAGGTTGGCATTTTATAGTGCACTCTTGTAGGCCCCCGTGCACCTAGAAATGGTATTGGAGTCGGTGAAAAAGTAAAATTTGATCGGGACCACGTCGAGTCGCGAAACATATGTTTCACCCCATATGGATTGTCCGGGTCCCCACCGTTGCTACTTTCACCCCCATCATATGCATCCCCACTCTCCGATGAATTGTCCAACATTGAAGCAGCATTGCCCACCCTCCTCCTCTGAACCCTCACTCTCTCTTGCATTGTACGAGGATTGACTTGTACCTCGTTTGTTGCCATATCTTCCTCCGGAAACTCATCATTTGCCCAATAATCACAAGCCTCGTGCACATTGATGTCGTCTTCAGTCTCCAAGCCATAATACAAATCAGGAGCATCTAGAATCCCACCCTCTCTGAAACCACCATCATTAGTTATAAACAAATTTCCAATTCAATATAGACATGAGAAATGTAAAAATGATTTATAACCTTTACACCTACAATTTGTAGTCTAAAACCATCATCAATAGTGAGTGACCAAATTCATTTTCAAATTCGCCAAGATTAGTATAAACTTTTGTACAACAATGACACCAACAAAGTGTAATCTACAACCTCCATCATTATCATGTAACCAAATTCAAATTCTACATCGCCATGAAAACTATAAAAAAATTACAATAATTACACCTACAAAGTGTACTCTATAACCTCTATCATTAATATGTGACCAAATTCAAATTCAACAAGGCCATGAAAACTATAAAAAAATTTATAACACTTCCAACCACAAAGTTAAACCTAACACCACCATCAATAGTTTATGGGCATAGTGAAATTCAATATGTGCATGGACTCTAAAAACATTACATATTATTTACAACTACAAAGTTTAGCCTAACATTCCCATCATGAGTTTGTGACCAAATTCAAATTCAAATTCAAAATGTACATAAATCCTAGGAATATGTTTTGAAACTTACAATCATAAATTCTAATCTAAAACTACCATCAATAGTTTGTGGACATAGAGAAATTCAATAAGTGTAAGGACTCTAAAAACATTACATATTATTTACAACTACAAAGTTTAGCCTAACATTTCCATCATGAGTTTGTGACCAAATTCAAATTCAAAATGTACATAAATCCTAGGAATATGTTTTGAAACTTACAATCATAAATTCTAATCTAAAACTACCATCAATAGTTTGTGGACATAGAGAAATTCAATAAGTGTAAGGACTCTAAAAACATTACATATTATTTACAACTACAAAGTTTAGCCTAACATTTCCATCATGAGTTTGTGACCAAATTCAAATTCAAAATGTATATAAATCCTAGGAATATGTTTTGAAACTTACAATCATAAATTCTAATCTAAAACTACCATCAATAGTTTGTGGACATAGAGAAATTCAATATGTGCATGGACTCTAAAAACATTACATATTATTTACAACTACAAAGTTTAGCCTAACATTCCCATCATGAGTTTGTGACCAAATTCAAATTCAAATTCAAAATGTACATAAATCCTAGGAATATGTTTTGAAACTTACAATCATAAATTATAGTCTAAAACTACCATCATTAGTTTATGGATATAGTCAAATTCAAAATGTGCATGGACACTAGAATTATTCAATAACAATAAAAAAGAATCATAGTTTTGCCTACAAGTACCATCATGTGTTTGTTTGAGTACATATGCGAGTTCAAATTGTATATAAATGTAAATTCAACATCTGTTGACCATACAATGTAGTCTGAAATTACCATCATCACTTTGCCTACCCACCAAACCTGAAGATGTAAATAAAATTTTAAAACATTTTATAATATTTACTTGAAATGATTTATACATTGCATCCATTTGTCACTATTTTTAGTGCATTGGAAACTACTTACAGTTGCCAACCAGAAAGTATCAAAACTTGACCATTGTAATATTACTTGCTCACAAAATTCCTAAGGTTTCTAACTGAACTGAGGTTTAGGTACTCACAGGGGTCCCTCTTGGTATTGGCCATGATCATGAACTCGAACTCCTACTGTGGGTGGGGTAGCTTGTACTGGTTGAGGTTCCACGTCAACCAATCTCTCCCTTCCTTGCAACGGCTCTATGTCGAGCTGGTGTTCCATCCAGCTGTCCGATGGTCCCGCATGTTGTCCATCCATCTCCGTCCGATGTCCATCGCTTTCCCCCCCATCACGCCATGCATAGTTGCTGCCTGGGCTCCAGGGTTGCGGCAATCCAGGCTGTGATTGAAAATTTTCAAAATGAAGCGCGCTTTGTGTTCCGTCCACTCTCTCGCGCCGTGGTTTCCTTCTCTTGCGGTGTGTGCTAGCCAATGAAGTTTGTGAGTGCAGGAGTTCGCGGGGCCAGAAGAGTCCTTCCACTGACTCCCCAAAGTCTTCTTCCTCGTCTTCAGAATCATTTGAGTATCCTTGGCAACTGGAATCTCTTGCTGCTGCTAGTATTTCGTCGTCTTCCTCTTGGCTTCCGAAGAGGTTTGCATCGGGGGAGCCAATGCGCATGTCGTGGAAGGTCGTCGAAGCAGGACAACCCTCGATCGAAGGAGGACAATCTTCGGGCGGATCGTCGGAGGAGGAGTCCGTCGGGTCACTAAGCTCTACGGTAGTTGTCTCTCCTGCAAGCTGTTGTTCCTCCCGTTGTTGCTGCAGGCGGTCACTGCGTCGGGGCGGCAAGTCATCCCTGGCGAGCTGCAGCATCGACAAAGGTAAGGTCAGGTATTCTAAAACCTCGTTATCACTTATTTGTTTTGTAAATGTAGATTTTTCATTGACAAGGTGGGCACTAGAGCTGCATTGGTCTTCTAGAATCATAGTTTGAGTACAAACAAAGAGAGCATTTGAGTACAAAGAAGTAGTCAGAGGTCGTTCTTACCCATTTTCCCTTCAGGAATCGAGGAAGCTTCGGCATTTCTTTTGAGTGAGTTGTTTCCTTCCGCCTTTGCAAAATCTGGCCACACCTTCTCCTTTATTAGGAGAGGAATATCTGGATGAAATTGCCTCCGCTGGCACCACCCTAAGCAGCGGGCAGCTTGCCTGTAGAAGTGGTGGCGGTAGTTGTTAGGTGAAGGATTAGCAGGCCACTTACAAGTTCCTCGTGGGACAGGCAATGAGCGTAAATGCACCACGTTCAATAGTGCCACTACTTTACTAGCTTGGCTTGGTGATGCTCCTTCTTTTGTTGTCAAAAGTTGGAAGAGTTGATGTTCTACTGTTGTTGCTTCCACAAGTTGTGTGTTGGGTCCGGCAAGTGCAAGACCTTGAGCACCTTGGAGGAATCTACATTCACGCCCCCCTCGACGATGCAGACTTCCTTCTTGCGCATGCATGCCGTCGTTGTGGCAAGTAGAGTTAATGGTAACTCCTTCCTCCTTGCTAAGACTATAGTTCTTCGGGTGCAGTCCCTGTTGACGCCAACTTGATTGGTTGCAATCGTAACTGCTACCGTCATGTGGCAGCCCCTCGATGCTTGACTTTTGCTTTGGTGTTGGGTCGGATTTCTCCGTTGATGTAGGAAGATCAGAAGTGGACGCTACCCAATGTCCCTCGACGATGGACGAAGGTCGCACCACCCACTCCGCTCCTGCAGCCCTGCCCTCAATGTTGCAGTGAGGGCCCTCGCTTGTTGGTAGCAGCAAGCGTTCGCAATCCTGTTGGCTAACTCTTGTGGGTATGCTCCTCCCCGTGACTAATCCATTGCCTTGAGACATGTTGCACTTTGAAACTCCTTTGATATTTCCCTGGCTATGGTCTTGGTTGTATTTTGATTTGTGTAGGGACAACATGGGTGTGATGAATGCAACTGGCATTTGGTTGTAGAATCGTTTCCTTAGGTGTAGAATTTTTTTGAACTTCGTGAGAATACTAGTGGGATGAAGTAATGAGTTGGTTTTTTTGGCGGCTAATTAGTGACAAATTTAGGACAGTAGTGTGGAAGAAACATTGAAATTAATTTGTGCAGAGGATAGCATTGTAGGGATTAGTGTAAATCTGATTTCCTGGCACAGAATTCACATCGTGCATCAAATCTTTAGGCCTAATCCAATTGCAGTGAAGTTGCATTCAAAGGAAGCATTTCCCAAGTTTTAAACTTGCATGTGGATGTAGGTAGAAATCTAGGTACTGCAATAACTTTTGCAAGTGTACACTTATGTTGCAGAAGAGTAATAGTTTCATAATTTTCATTAGATATTGAGAATTTTTTACCTTCAGGAAGTTGGATCAACAAGTCATTTTGGCCTTCCCACAGCCATGTAACCGTATTTCGAACTGGACCTAAAGGTGCCAGAAACGACCTTCACATGAAAGTGCTTGTCAGTAACTGCTAGCATTGTAATGAAGGTAGTAAAAGCACTCTGAGTCTGCATCTGCTTGCCTCCCTAAACCCAGATCTGACACCTTCTCAAAGTAGGCCGGGTTACCATTTTCAAATCAACAGACACCCTGCCCTCAACTCTGCCCCTCGGCCTTTGGGCAATGGTTTCAAATTTTCAGAGCTAGTGTAAATGGAGGTGCCCGTCCTGCCCTAAGAACAGACAAAATCACTTTTCTGTTCATCATTTTTTTTCTGTAAATTGGAATGGATTGAAAATTATTGCCCCTTAAAGATACTCCTCGTCCGCACATCCTCTCAAATTTTTGACCAAAATTGTCCAAATTTTTGCAAGCACTGGCCTGACCAAAAATGCTATGTTGTCAAAAAAGCATGTTTGGGCGTTTAGGGGTTAAATAATCAATGCAAGATTGATTGGAATGGTCAAATGATAATGAATGTAGACAATCATTCATTCAACAAATAGTGCCATGCATTTGACCAAAGATTTAATATAAAAAATGGTCTCATATTGAACACCACATTTGAATTATTGTTTCCACCTAGCAGTAATTTACCGGATCCCAAAGTATTTTGCTATCAAAGTGAAACTAGACGAGAACACCAAAGATTATTTAATCATAAGGCCATCAATTGGTCAAAACCTATGGAAGAACATGAATCATGACTACTTTAACATCCACTTTAGTATGTTAGCCCACAAACCAAACTCATAGCTACATTGCTAAACAATATCATCTAGAATGTTGACATGAAATTTGTTTGGATCTTTTGGCCAAGTCTTTGTAGCCTTGAATTTGTAGGAGTGTTAGCTAGCTTTTGAAGCCGTTTATTTTCATTGTCCAATGTCTAAAGTTGAATTTTCTTGTACCTATTCAAAGTACTTTCGAATGTGTTGTGGATGATTAAAAAAAAAAGTTCTAATTATAAACCGGTGAAAAGCTAGAATTTTATTTTGAGGGGCTGTTGGCGGAGTGGACCGAGGATGCTCTTACATCAGCCATCTGGTGCTTTTTAGATGTCAGATCCTGCTTTAACAACTTCGCCAATCTCAAGATTGATATGATTCAATCTACCCTTGAAGATGACATTGATTAGTTGGCCAAGCCTCTGATCACCCAAATCTCAATAACTTATTCTCCAATTGCAGCAGACAGACTTCACTCTGATGAGCAATTGGAGACAGAATGATCAGACTCTTGAGCTTAACATAGCTCTTCAAAATTCCTCACTGACAACTTCGGTTCTTGCACTCAGAAATGAGCTTATAGTATTTTAATATATACAACTTCCCATGGTTTGCCTGACATTCTGGCTCATCTGTAGTGTTTCCAAAAGGTCATTAAACTTGCAATATTTCCACAATACGTTAGAATAATTATGTTTGCTTGTTTGTATGATAAGATAAGATAGAACGTCTATTATATATTGAAGAGTATGGTAGGGTGGGCGGAGGGTGGACTCAAGATAGTTCTATAGGAGGCAACCCATTCTTGATCACACCCCATTCTAGCAATGTAGACTACTCTCTTTCCATGCAAAAGAGATGAATAGTGATCAATTATGGCACAGTTTCCAACGCAATTGTAGCTCATAATGATTGGCTACAAGACTCTCAATATTGCAATCAACCCTTGGTTGGAAATAGGAAGGTATATATAAATATTATGGGGTGAATTGAATATTAGCTAAAAAAATTCATAGTCATTATATTTTGAGAAATCTGAAAAATTGCAAACTCTCTTTCTATACATAGGAAAATTTCCCTACTAAAGAAACCCGTCCTTTAAATACATGCAACTGCTTAAGTGGTTAGAAATGGATTGCTTCTCTTATAGTAGAATCTCTCTAGAGACTCCTTCTATAAAAAAAAATGAAACTCTCTAAGATAATATTATTGAATTGGTCCTGGACTTGTCCGCATACAAAGGTTATGGCTAAAAATGACCCTCTATAAACAAATAAACCTCTCTAATGTAATTTTGTTAGACCGGTTCCAAATCTATTGCTTTAGGGAGATTCTACTATACTTAGAATCCCCACCAAAGTTCTCCAAAAAATTATAGGAAAACTTGAATTAATTTATTCAAAAAATTAGAAAAATATTCACTTCTTTATTGTATTGCTCCTCTAATTTCTAACTTTTGCCAAGAAAGGTAGCTCATCACTTCAACTCTATTGCAAATTTGGAGGTTTGCATACATAATAACATTGTATAACCAAGCAATGGTCCTCCCCATATTAGAAAGGTATTATACTTTGCTAGATCTTTGGGAGGGATTTATCAGTTAATTCATACAGTTCTAAGGCCTTTTCCATCAAAAAACACTTAAAAAACTGTTACTTCTATTGCAAAGAGCAATTTTTTTTTTTTTTACATATTTATCCATAGGATCTTGTACTAGACTATTGTAAGAATGTGTGGATGAACTTTAAGAAACTTTGATTGTGTAGATTGCAAGATACTTGCATTTAAAGTGAAGAAAACATGTTTTTTTGCACCTTGCTTAACTATATTTTTTGACCTTAAATCTTTTTAGCTTAAATTTTATGCACAAATGATTTGAATTTCTAATTTTTTATGTTGAAGAATTGAGTTGAGAATCTAGGGAAAACAATTCAAAAAACACACACTTAATTTTCACTCATTAAAAATTTGTTAAGTAGAAATAGATTCAAGATTGATTTTTCCCTTCAATTTTGAATCTAAATCCTAAACCATTAATAGCTCTAAGATAGAATTAAAACACACTTATTTCAATGGTAAGATTGTTTTAGCAAGAGATCTTAACCTTGTGAAACCTTTTTTTATAAATATTGTGAAAATTGAATTCAAAAATGAATCCCCCAAGTTATTTTTCACAAAGATGTTTAGATTGCCCAAAAAACACATTGTCCATAACTTTCACATTACTAATTCAAATGGAATTAATCAAAGCTTCCAACGAAATTAATCATAACTTTTGCTCCTAGGCACCAATTGAAATAAAAATTATATTTTTCAAAAGCTAGTATATTATTCTATCTTTACAAAAAGTTTCAAAAAATCCCAACAAATATTGAAATTGTAGGAGTTTGCCCCAAAATCTATTTTTGTTCCTCAAGAGGACAATGGAACTTTAGGGATTAATTCAAGGATTAGGGTTGGTTGAGGGGCCATACAAGATAGTTTTGTTCACTGTAGAGGTCTCCTTTTTAAGGGACCCCTTCCTCATTGATAAACAATGTCATGAAGGTCAAATCATCAAAACCTTTTGTACCTTTGTGTATGTTGCCAATGTGTGACATAACATTGTTTACCAATAAGTGAGGGGCCCCTTTTGCATCCTTGAAAAAGAGAACCCTACAATGAACAAAATTGTCATAAGGTAGGAGGTCCATAAACCGCTCATCTAAGAGCTGAAGTTGACTTTGGGGGAGGTAGAACTTCTTAAAATATTTTTCAGTAAATTTTCCTTGAAAGGCAAGAGAAATTGGCATCTAACGCAAGTTGTTTCATATTTTTGAAGCTTTGTAGAATTAGTTATGAATTTATGAAGTTGGGGAAAAGTGCATTTTTGTGGGCTCTAAAACCGACCATCTCCTCAAATGCACACCACTTGTACATTGGAAAGTGCAAAATGTACCTATAGAGCCTGATCAGTTTTAGAACCCGCTCCATTTTAGGACCTCCTACCTTATATGACTTCTCAACAAATCCCAATCCATGAATTAACTGATAAGTCCCTCACTGTTTTACCTTTCATGTTGGAATATGGAGTTGGACAACAAAAGAGGGTTGGGGTGAACTGACCCCCTCGCTCGTCCCCCAAGTCCGTTGAGGGGGTGCAAGTAAAAAAAGACCTCCTATTTTGTGCCCCGGAAATGTATGCTCTACAACTCTCCTCGCTAATTTGTGGCCTCTGATTGCAAATATGAATTCAAAAATTGCAAATTTTATTATGAGTGGGAAATAAAAAATTTCAGGGTTTTCCTTAGGGGACAAGCGAGGGGGTCAGTTCACCCCAGCACAAAAGAGGAAAGGCAGCACTGCAGTAATCGTCCATAATAGTAATTGCATCCAATTGGGTATTATTCCATAATAATTCTTGTGAACAGAAAAAAGGGACAAATTCGGACTTTCGGAGTATCAAAGATGTAGGTTTGTAAATCATCAAATCTGTTAATTAAGATAATCTAAAAATCAAAATCAAGCGTATCCAAAATTCAAATCTGATATTCATAGATTCATATCACAACATTCATAGATCCAAATTAACCCCTAAAGGTCCAAACATTGTTTTTTGGCAACTTAGTAATTTTGGATAGCTCATTACAAATGGAATTTATTTTTATTTTTATTTTGAAATTTCACATAACATGTGTCCGAGGAGTAGCCTTAAGGCACAACAATTTTCATAACTTTTGACTACATGGTTAAAAAGCTATTGCATGATATGTAATTTTTAGGTAGCCTACCAAACGCTAGAGATTCCATTGCAAATCTTGGTTTCCTAATGTTATAGGGCTCTCAAAGATGATCCTCAAATACATTGGATGTCAGGGAAAAATTGCATTAGAAATTCCTTCTAAATAAATTGTAGAGTAGATTTTGAAATGCCATAAATAGATTATGGTTATACTTATTATGTCCTTTAATCTCATATTTTTTTCATGACCACAATTTTAGATTTGTCATGTAAAACAAGGATTGAAAGTCTTCAATTCACTTTCAACTTTTTAATTCCTTCATTATCAAACATCCAATCTTCGATGCATATGTGATATTGTTGTGTTTTCTTTTTCTAAGTGTTCCATAACAAGTCTAGTGTAAGATTGTACACTTACAATTGATTTTTTTTCTTTTAAAAAGTACTCAAAACTTTAGTTTTTCATTCAATCTAGATCAAATTAAGATACTCAAAAAGGCCTTTGGTAATTAGGGCCAAACCTTAAAGGACTAATATCAATGTTGTATTTAAAGGGTGGATTCAACTTTTATATAAAATGTTTGACTTTTTTAATGCCATTTGGAATTGCACGGTTGTCAAAGTAGTAGCCCTTCAATTTTTTTTCTAAGCATGCAACAAACAAAGAAGGATTGTAAAAATGAAATCATCAAAATGAAATAATTCATTAAAAATCACACAAAGAATGAAACTTCATTGAAATCCAATAACCCAACAGATATGTTTGAAACTTCAAACCAAAAAAGTATACTAGTGAAGCCTATAAAATGTATGAAGATGTATGTCCTACTAATCTATCATTATCAATGTGAGTCTATATCCAACTTAACTACTTTGTAGTGCTTCATGGCACTTTAAATATTGAAAATGTTAAACCAATCCATAGCTTCAATTTTTTTTCCACATATAGATACCCTCATAAGTGTATCTAGTGTTCTAAGCTTCATTTTGCTTCTTCATTCACTCTTCAATCTTCAATCATTTAATTTTGTTTTGAAGGGTCCCATTCACATATGATTGTGCTTGTAGAAATTAACATCACTTTCTACCAAATATTGATGAGTGTAGGCCAAGCAACAAAAAATTCATATGAAAAGAACAATATGCCCAAACATTTGATATAGACTTCCACTCATATCTTCTATTTGGTACCTCTACAATCTCAATAAGTTCACCTCTTGTATATCATATTGTTATTCACAGTAATATAAGTTAACAAAAAATCTATCATGTCAAAATCAACTTAAAAAACATGCTCAACTAATCACCAATATTCTACTTCAAACCTACATTGTTAGTTACACGCTCGCCTTCAACATCAAATAGGTGGACAAGTGGTAAGCTTATTCAAAAATTGACTTTGTTTTATTGGGACTCATTGACTTAGGCTCAAAGGGTTGGAGTAGAAGTAAAAATGTAGAAGCAAGTTGCTATGGGGCTCTAGGGCCTAGTTGTGCACTTATGTGAGGCCAACTTCTTTTTACTATTATCTATATATTCTACAAATGTCTTGTAGTGTAATCCCTTTGGCCCATACTTGCTTTAGTTGCCCTCCTATATATCAATTTTCAATAATCCTAAGACCAAGGGTTTAAAATTGATACTCTAGGGAATCTTTCATTTGACCTCCAATTTTTAGGCTAGCCCTTTAAATGCAAGGTCACATTTTTATCCATTCTTTGCAATTGTAGGGTCAATTTATTTGTATCACTTCATTTGAATGGCATTCATTTTTGTCCCCCCCCCCTTCTTTGGATTCTTTTGCAATGTTAAGGGTATTGCAACCCTCAAAATATAACACTACACTGTATATTGTATTTAGTGTCATCTATACTAACTATTCACTCAAGGCTTTAATTTTTACTCTTGATGAATATTTTTACCAAGAACATAGATACTATTCAAAGAGGAAGGTCTCTATAAACATGTTTGGTAAAAATATTCATCAAGGGTAAACGTTTATAGCATTTAAAAATCAACGAGTCTAGGTGAGATTAAATAAAAAATTTAGAAAGTTCAAAAACATAAATAAAAAATAAAAAATTCTGACTAGTGTAGCTAATAGGTGAAGCTAAGAGAGGTGTAGAAGTTAAATTAATCAAGTACAAAATAGGGGATCTTTTATTTTACATACATTCTTGGACTGACTTTGGGGACAAGCGAGGGTGGTGGTTTGCAAGATGCTAAATCCTCCATTCAAAGTGGGATCAACTAGATAAAAACGCAAGTTCTCCAGGGTAAAAATAAAATCTTTCCCCCTATTTTGTGCCATAGGGTTAAATCTCGATCTTTCCTAGAAAATTTAGGGTCTCTGATTGCAGATATGAATTCAAATTTTTTCATATGTGGCAAATATAAAATTCCTAAGTTTTCCCCATGATAAAATTCCTGGGTTTTCACCCTACTAGGCCCACTTTGAATGGAGGATTCAGCGTCCTCCGGTCGGTTCACCCCGGCCTAACATTGTTGGCATTTGTGAGTAAAGGTCCAGGCATTTAGTTTCCCCTAGGGAAAAAGCAAATAGTTATGGTGGCCCCCATAAATAAGCGTGCCAGTATCCAGAGCCGCTGCAATGCAGTCGGGGACATTCTTCTCTTCAAAATTCTTCTCTCAATAAATTTCACAGGTCCTGTAGTGAAATAACTGACAGCCACAGGTGCGCATATTTAGCAGTAGTACACTTTACCGGTAATCTGTAATTCCTTGAATAGTAATGGCCATATTTCATTCTCAACATTTTTCTCCGTAGAGTAGGAGGCCGGCTCTGGACTGTAGTAGCTCACCATGACGTCTGGCTTTACAGAATATCTAGCCTAATCAGCACTGGCTCCACAGGGGCTAGTCCAATTCAGATCGTAGCATGAAGTGAGCCTAAATATACCAAATCACCGCCAGTTGAGTGTGATGAGTACAGCACTACAGTTGCCTACGATACAGTAGGCCTAGAATGAGAGGTGGCACAGAACCCTGCTCATTGGCTAAAAAGCTCAAAGACGCAATTCAATTGAGGACAATAAGAGTCCCCATGGATGATTTTCTCTGAAACACGGAAAGCATCTATTGGTTCAAAAATTGAATCATTTTTGACTGAGTCACTATCACCTGGGCGGCGTCCTTCCAGGGCTAACTTACGTGATCGGGAGGAGAGTATCGGCCGAATAATTCACTTGCAGACACCCCAGTATGGAGCAGGAGTAGGTTTTGGATGGCGGTTAGCTCAAAATTGGTTGCATTCAAGACTGGTAAAACTTGCAAAGACGAAGGCCTCACCAAACAAAAGCTGCTAATCTTGGGAATACAGCTCCAGCGTATGAAATTATGAATCTCGAGCTGAGGCTTCAATCGATCGCTGGGAACCAAAAAATATAAATATGTGAACGAACATTGGCAGTGAACTTGAAGACTCAGAAGTCATTCTATATCTCTCGCTCGATTGGCTCTAGTGCACGGCAACTTGCAGCATCAGAAACTTTCAAACTCAAGCTGCACACCTTGAATACCGTCAGAGCGTTTCTGGTAATACGTTACCACGGCCATTCTGCTAATGATGACTATTGGGTGGTACAGCGCGCACGCGTGTGGTCCAGCTGAGAGTGCTTTCACTGTAGAGAAGATCACGTAGCCACTCACAGGAAGAATGCAAGAAATCCCTGATCCCAAAGCTGCGGAGTATATTCAGTTCTTGCACCTGCAAGACCATCGCAGACGGAGTCTCTGGATGAAGAAAGGAAACTGAGGTGTGCGCACCTACAATCGATCCTAATTGCAACTGAGCATAGTTCCTATTATTAAACTGGAAACAGATTCCAACGTACTTTAGCATACATTCTCTGGACAGAGTATAAATAAGTTATGCATTCTAAAAGTATTGTCTTCAGGATGTACTAAAAACCAACACCAAACCCTCAGACTTCCATTTCCAGATTGTGTACTTCTTGTCTAATCAATATCTAGGAAGAAGTGACTCCTTTCGGCCAAATGTAGGCGTCACATTTTGGGCAGTGTTGACTGTGGGTGTACATACCTTAAGCACAAACAACGTTGAACTTATGTTCTAAGCCTTCTCACCTGTACAAAACACTCGATAAGTCGTCATCGTCACTAATGGTTAGTATTACCCCAATATGAGTACCTCCGGCGTAACCCTCGACGGGAATTGAAAGAGCACTGCATAAGTGACTCCCATATTGACATCATTTGCTACTATATCATTGATCACTATGTCAATGAAGGCGGTGAACTTCTGTTTAGATGGCCATATAGCAACCCGATTAAAGATGATCTTAGAGCGACTGCTTGCACCCCCGCTTGCACCAAACAAGACTAAGTGACACTTCAGCGAAGGTCAGACACTGCGATTGAAACTTAGTGATAGCACTGCTGCAATATCGAAATTTAATGCGACTGAAATTCAAAATCATACTGTTAAATGATGGAGTGCACAATGATATCAGGATCAAACCTCTGCTCCGGGACTTTCAGAAAGTTGCAACTTCCTCCAGTATGGTAGACGGTAATTGCCTACGAGCAGGAACATTGACTTGAGATGGCGAGGCCGTCACTCTAAAATGAACTGCAACATGAACAATAACTACAACTGTATGAATGAAAGTTTAGGCAGAATCTGAATGCCAAAGCTTATATGTACCATTTCCTCGAACTACGCAAAACACAGAAACTCTCGAACCGTTGCAACCAAGCAAAGCATTTTCAAAAGCCTTGGCATTAAAACGTTGTAACGCTGACTAAAAAAGTATCAGCAACTGAAATGGCTCTCTAGTCGATCATACCTCCAATAAAGTAGCGTGCATGAAACCGATGCTCACAGTACTTCCAACGCGCAAAGTCCCCAAGTACACATGCTCGAATCCAGGGTTGCTTTTGGTTTCAAGTTACCTTGAGCGTTAACAGCAGTCCGTCAGAGAGCATCCGTACGTATCTATAATCATATGCACACAATAAAAGAAATACTATGGATAACTGGAACCAATCCGAGAACTAATCACTAAGTGTACAACACATGTACACTAAACAAAGCTTGAAGAACTCAGTAAATGAGGAGCATATACTAAAAAAAGCACAACCTCAGCAAGAATGACGTCTACGGAAGTCTTCGTAAGAAACTCAGAGCAATCTTTAAGACCAGCTTTACCAGAAGCGCTGGATGAGAATCATCAAGGCAAGACAATGCTGCTACAATTATAAAATTTAGAACCGACGAGATCTCTGGTTTTTTGATAGACCTGTTAATCCAGGTCTATTTTGAGCGGAATGCACTATTTAAATTCGACCAGCGGGTGTTCAGAGTACCGAGAGACAAGTTATCTTCAGGGTAAGCTATAGAGGTTAATATTCAAATAAACAAGGTAACACACAAGGGCAGCGTAATATAACGCTGACCCGATGATATGCGATAATCGTGATAACGAGTTTTGGGAGTGATTCAGCAAGCCACGCACAGCAAGGGCAACCAACTGAAGCACAGTTTCCAGGTCGCAGAAGTCGAGTCATCCGCTACGTAGTATGCAGAAAATAGATTCAGTCGATCAATACTCAGAATGTGCAATGAATGCAGAAACTTTCAGATTCAGCTGAACAGTAATGAGAATGTACACTGAATAACTGAATCACCCCTGCAATCTTCGTGACAGAACCATCGTGTCGTCTCTGCCAATCATACCTTGAATAAGACCTCGCATGCTATGTATCCTATGAATGTGCTGTTTTGTAAATATGATTACAGACTCATCAATCTATCATAAAGAATTCGGGTGCAAACAAGTCCGGACTTACTAAAAATTCTCCAGAAGGATGCCCAGAACTCACCTAAAGTTCTCCAGTAGGAAATCTTCCAGATTTCGGGCCTGAATACTCGTTGCTAACGGTATTGTTGAGCTCCTTAAATCCATCTGCATTGTGACGTCACAGCGGGCACCGAAGGAATATCGTTATTTTATCAACCCACTGAACAATCGAGTAGCGGATTTAGAAAACCCACCCTTGCGTTTGCGAAGCCCTAGATGGTTGTGAGCGCTTTCTTACTGTACGCATTTTCCTCCACTTTGCATTACGACACCAAATCTGCTTTCTCCTGCATCCTCTGCTAGATTCGTCAGCGTGCAGTGAACCTAGCATAGACGATAGACAAAGGTCTGATTCATACAAAGACGTCGCACCTTCATAGATTCCTCTGAAGTCCTTTCAAATGGCATCAGATTAAGAACATACAAGCACTCAACTGCTAGTATACGTCGTTGGCCAGCTGCCAAGTCAAGCAACCTACACCTTAGTACACTAAGGTCTCTGATTCATCCTGGTTATAGTCGTAGAGAATGACGACATGAAAAACTGAGTGTGGTACATTCTCCATTGGACATTCAAGGATGAAGTCACTCTCGGTCTAAGTTCTAGAAGTATTGCTCTTGCAAATACAGTGGACACTAGTTATGGAATAAGTCACTCCACTTTTTTACTTTTCGTTCCTTAATCAGAAACTTACTAAGTTCAAACGAATACACGCGGGAGGAAGACGAAGGATAATGTAAACTCAAATTGAGATCAGTCTCAACTCACCGAAATGTCAGCGAATAAGCGAAACATGTAAACACTGTGTTTGGTCAGTATGAGTACCCACGGCTCGCTGAGACTAATGCACACGAGTTCCGCGAATCGTCAAGGTAACTGCAAAGTTAAAATCGATTCAACTTTACAATGTGCTAAAGTAGATGAAAGATCGTTTCTCCCCGTGATACTCGATCATGATCTGCACAAGTCACAAACTAGTCAATTTAAGATGCAAAATTCTGTGCCAAGTTCTTGGGATCTAATCAACATCAGCATCAAACCTTAACTTGAAAATAACTTGTGAGCTATGACAATGGATTAGAACAGTCATGTCAGGCTATCCTCAAGAAATTAACGCATTATATATCATATGCGAGGAGATGTCTAATTGGAGCCCGATTCATACCTGCATATTTCGCCATCACTCTCATTTTGCGTCCACTTGTCTTGATTCGCCTCGTTGTCGAATGAAGCTATGTCATACAGTAATATTAAATTACATTAACATATGAAACTAACAGGAACATCTATCTGGCATCACATTTCTATATATCGAGGTACCTTACTGCTGTTACCATATCTAGGTATACTCCGGTCATACGAGCAGAGACAATGAAGCGGTCGTAGTTTCATAATATCAAATCCGCAAGTGACTGAAATGTCTTCGTAAGCCAAGAGCTTGAGTAACACATGAAATATAACAATCCAAAACCTCTTTGAACACTTTCACTCCAAAACTAGTCAGCAATGGTGCATAATTCTAAAATTGACGCGTACATGTGCTCTAAGATTTTGCATTCTGTAATCTGTGTCGTTATGGCAGCACTGCCTTCGCGTGCACTTTAAATTCGTCCAGAACTCTGCAGTAGCGTAAATATCCGCACATGCGACTGTAAGTAACTGGTCAAGCATCCGACTTACAATCAAATGCCACTAGATCAAGACCTCGTCTACCGCCGTCAGAGCACAGTAAAACGATCCGTCCAGGTGAGAGCTCCGAGTGAATGAAAGTAACGTTAGCTACACAATCTAAATATTGCCAAGGCTACCTTCTCAAAAAAACTAGTTAGTCCTATTTGGTGCTGAACCACAATAATACACGGTCTACACCCCGACATCTTACATCCTGCTTCACCCGGATAAGCTTGGGTTCGAGTGTAACTGTCGCGTAAAAATAGAGTTGTGCAACTGCGATAAGCTACTGTCCTCCGAAATGCGCAATGTCAATGACCTGGCGGTTGTTCTCTCGGCAACGAGATGGATTCGAATAGAAGCGAAGATCTGAGCGAGGTGATGTCGCCAGCTTGACAGTAGAACTGTACTGCTTAGTCACCAGAGATTACAGCAAATGCTAGTAGTCACATGTGACCAAGCCTCTTTAGCCTAACAAGGAGTATCCGGCGGCGTTAGAGACAAATCTTTCATCGTGAAGATACTTCGCAAAAGTAGGGCCACTTATATATCGTAAGAGTACTAAGCTGGATGACTCGCAAAAGTTGTCCACTGGTACTACTGCCATATTTCATCATTCGCAATGGCGACACATCCAAGTAGGGACTGGAAAAGAGGGAGCACAGCCCGACATCAGTTCCCCTGGAAGAACTTGAAGAAGAGAGTGAAAAGTAGGGGGCTGTGCTCTCTCTCTTCGAATCCCGGCTTGAGTGTAGAAAGGTTTGATTGATGTCCTCAAGCGGACAGTGCCGGACTGAGAGGGAAAATCCTATGCCTTGTTGCGGGATATTCTTGACTTCTGGTAGTCTTCTGAATAATCTTGAAGCGTTGTGACCGGGCGTGTGACACTCACGTTGGAACAAGAAGAGAGAGAGCACAGCCCATTCCAACTTAACATTGGCTATCGGGCTGTGCTCTCTCTCTTCTGATTCCAGTGTGAGTGAGAAAATTCCAAGAAGCCCGCCTCCACGGACTAACCAGTTGGACCCCAGGAGAAGCCTTTCAACTCTCTCAAGGGAGTTGGAACTCAATGGGAAAGAGCCCGCACCACACCTGTAGAAGATCGTAAGCGACAAAGCAATCGACGACGCTGAGGGGTGAGTAAGAAAAGTTGCCTGACCCTAAGAGGCATGCATGGGACACAACTATGCCATTCAAGTTTAAAAAATTCGATGCATGTGAATTACAAACAGCTAGTTCTTGCCCACGCGGGTTTAAAAGTCAGTCAGGAAAATCGGCTCTTCGAGTCGATCGTCACTCCACTCACAGAGATGGCAATGAGAGCCTATGATTTACTCTTCAGTTTCAAAATACTCTTAGAGTCAAAGGAAAGAATGGAAAAAGAAAGAAGAAAGAAAGCGGTTACCAGGCTGAAGTGCTTTTGAACAACGCTACACTCGCAAGCATATTCTTACGCTGAAGGGATTCTCAAAAGCGCTACACTCGCAAGTATATTCTTACGTTCAGGAGGTCGCCTTCGTTAACGAGGGACAGTCACGCAAACCACACTCAGTCAAGGATGAAGGAAGGCAGCTTCACGACGCTCTTAACAACAAATCTGCAACTCATGGACCTTCAGAGTGCAGCGGCGTGAAACCTCCGTCCAAAGCTCTAGAGCGCAACGCCGTGGTCGACAAGGAATTCCGCGCCAACCACGGCACGCTTAGCTTGTGGTCAGACTACAATTTGTTCGAAATTCACAGACGAGCCACAGCAATTGCTCAACCGGGCCGAAAATCTTCCAAGGAAGGAGCGGCGGCACGACTTTTTACCGAAATGACTCCGAAGCTATTCTCGATTCCAAGTTTTTTGTCATCGCCTTGCATTACCGGTAACCATTACGTCGCAAGAATTAAACCACCAAACGGCGGCCTGCCGGCATCCGATGCATGTGTTTGCATCCGCGGCTAGCCTCAGAGCCGCATTGACCAGCATGCGCACCCTCACATGGTGGAAATCAGCTCCAGATCTCCTTCTCCCCGTCCCGCCCCCCAATACCGACGAGTACCAGTCATGGAGCGAAGGGCGGGGTGGTGGATGCGCCAGTCGCCCGCCAAGAAACAAAGCAGACAACTGAAGCAAACAAGGCTACAGGAGTGCAGGCACAAGGCACCCGGCAGGCAGGCAGGCATGCACAAGGCGAGCAGGCAAGCTGTAGGGAAGAGGCTTGCGGCTGCTGGCTGGCTGGCGTCACGGATCAGTGCTGTGGTACTAAGCCGAGGGTGCGTGGTGTCAGAGCAGGACAGACGAGAGAGCACAAGAGGCAAGCAAGAAGGTTAGCAAGCAGGCAAGCGCAGACGAGAACGGGGAAGAAAGACGATTCCGCTTCTGCTTTCATAGTACACGGAAGGAAATGCAGCAACCTGCCCCAGAAAGAAACCAGGGGTATACGACGGGCTGCCTCCGGTTCCCTCCCCATTCCCGCCCACACACCCTATTCCACTGCGGGCAGTCGCCGGTCACCGCCGTCGCCGTCGTTGTGGGCTGCGAGGGCAACCCTACAGGCTTGCACCTTTCGACGGCAGCCCGCTACTTGCTGCTAACATTACCCCGACGCTGGAAAGAAGGAGGCACCGTTACAGCTGCTGTAAATTCCAATTTCGGTCCCCCAAAAAAACCCAATTCTACCGTTCCAAACATTCCTGGAATCAAGAAGTAATCACCAATCCTTGGGTTACTTTATTATGTCAGAGCCTGTTCAAAACTTCAAATTCTCCCACAGTCCCACACATTCTCTGAATGAAATCTCCTCACGTAATTTCATTCCACATCATGAGAATCATAATAGTAATAATCAGCAATGCAATCCTCCAGTCAGGCATGCCCTATTCAGTTATTATTACTTAGATATTCCCATAATTATTCCGCCCCCTTCCAAACATTCCCTTCAACTAAAACCCAGTTCATCAGTGTGTGCATTTGGCATTCCTCATCATAATTACTGCTAACCCTCCTGGAGCCCCGGCCACCCACCTTCATTACTGACGACGGAAGTGTACTTTCACTCCACGCCACACCTGCATCGCCCAATCCAGGCTTCTCACGCCCCTTCTCAAATCTTTCCAGTAATCACTCTACTGATAAGATTCCGGGCCTGCAGCGACTGAAGTTCAGTGACGGCATCTCCACCACTGGCAGGCACCTGCCGATCATCGCCCAGCTAAAATGCTATATACAGTGCGTCAAGGACTGCTGTGAAAATAAAGTGGCCGCAGCTGGGAGTATGTCCCTGGCAAATACGCCACATTCTTCATCTTGGAACACCATTGGTGGGGGGCAAAATACGGTATGCAGCAAGTCAATGTTGGTAGAGAGAGAATCTAGGGGGGTCAAGAAGATAATCAAGGGAAAATCAGTACCTTGGGCCCAAAGATGTAACTTCATTTGACGCACACTTTATACCAACGGTACTCCTCTTCCCTCGGAAAACGAGGGTAAAGGAATATCTCGTTTTACATCACGCCAATGATATAAATTGTAAGGTAGCCGATTAGGGGTAGTTAGACCTTCTCCGAAAACGAAATTACTATAAAAAATGAGGAGTTGAGCAGAGAAAAAAGAGGAGCTAATTAGAAGCCACAAACCACGAAGAAGGTGTGACATCCCTTTTTTGTTGTGTGGAGAATGAGAATGGAAGATGCATACCAAGGTTTACCAGTGGAAATTTGGAAGTTCTTAGTCGCATAGAACTTGGGGTGTAAAAACATCAAAACACAAAACACTCTGTGAACGCAGAAAATGTGGCAAACAAAATCAACACATACAAAGTGTAGACAATGGGACGAATGTTGCAATAGGGTGAACTCAAGGTGCAGAGCAAAATATACTTCTCTCACAAAATCTTCTTAACATCCATTATTGACATAGAGATGAAAATAATGGACATAGAGCAGCTTCTTCCATGGAAAGCCAATGGGGAGCCTCCATTCTCACATTCTTTGAATAATAGACATGTTGTAAAGAAGGTGTAACTACCTCTATTGTTGAAAGAAAAAAGTTTCAATCTCTATATGTGGGAACTATATATATGATGTAATATTTGCATAGGACTTATATACTAAAATAATTCCAAGACATATAACATTGGATTGATGATTCAACAATTAGCATCTTTTTATTTGAATGTCAATTACATCATCACACCCATAGATCACCATGAACAATTTTGTAGCTTCTAAGACAAGTAGGACGTTCATTAAAGATTCAATTTGAAGCTTCATGTGTCATTTGATCCAAGTCAACATAAATAAAAACTTTTGTTATTATTTTATACCTCAATTTTTTGCACCTTCTATGTTGAATATACAAAAAACCATGTTGGATCCAAAGTTGGACTTTCCAAACCAATAAGGTTTAAGAATCTCCAAGTGTTTGAAATTGATAATTGTATAGCAAAAGAGTGCTTCATCATTATACTCTATGTACAATAAGTTTAAAGATTTAACTTTTTAACCCCTAAAGGACCAAACTGCGTTTTTTGACAATACAACAAGTTTGGGCAACTCACTACGCATGGAATTTTTATTTTTTTTCTTTGAAATTTCCACACAACATTGCCCAAGGAGTAAATTTAAGGCCCAACAATTTTCATAACTTTTGACTACATGGTTCAAAAGTTATTGCATGATATGTAATTTTCAAGGTTCGAAGGGCAACCCAAGCAAAAAAAAAACTTCTTTGAAAATCACATTTTAAAAAAATAAAAAATTGAAATTGATTCTCTAGATTTATATATATATATATATATGGTAAGCTTTGAATCATTCCATTTTGATTAATGAGATGAAATTTATGAGGAATTTTAGTTTGGGTTAGTTTGTAGATAGTTATGGAATCAGTGTACTCTAAAATAAACTTTGGAGTCCTTTATTTAACTCAATAGTAAATATTTTTGGAAAAAAATATAAAAATTAGGTGTATATTGTTTATTGCAACATTACAACCATTGGGATTGGCATTTTTCAATTCCATAAATAAATTGTTAACAATTTGGTATTTTTAGACATTTTCTACTTCTTTCTACTTACTATTTTTTTCCTATATGTTGTACAATTTGAAATGATTTGAAAAATTTCAAGCACGTATCCAACTTGCCTTGAAGAAGGAATGCAAAGAGTAACAACCATTTTGGACATTTTTTCATACAAATGTGACCTTGTGAAGTGCAGGGAGAGGGCCAAAAAAAGGATTTCTTTCACTTCAAACGTTAAGGTCTTGCATTCTACATGCTGGAAACTTCTGAAATTTTTTCCACATCTTTTCAAACTATTTTACTACAAGATCCTACGGTTATATGAGTCTAGAAATATATTTTTTTCTAAAATTTGATACTTGTTCTAGAAATGACAGTTTTGGAGCAATTTCATAGTCTCTGATGTTTCGGGGTTAATATAGATCTTTAGAATCACAAGATCTTTAGAATTGTATTATTTTAGGGGGAGTGCATTTTTATTTTGCTACAATTTTCAATACATTTGATTAGTTTTTATGGATCTAAATTGAAAATCATGTTTTTTAATTGTTAATTTTTTTAAGGTGAATGTTAGTCAAATTTTGAAATGAAGATTGCCTTGATTCTTTTGTAAAGGCTATGAATTAATTCAAGCAAAAACACTATAGATATTCTAATGCAATATTGGAATTTTGGCATAAAATTCAAATCAACATTTTCTATGCACTTTGGATGCTTGATGGGACTTTGTACATTGTATTTTACCTTTATTAGTCACATTTATCAACAATCATGGTAAATTTAGAATGCCAACTCAAAGGGTTTGAAATTCAAACATTGGAAGATATTTGATGTCTACAATGGTAGAAACAATAGATCCAAACTCACATCTTTGTCTTCACTCATGCACATAGAATTATATATTAATTGTGAATATCAAATATCACATAGCATTGCTATATTAAATGTTCATCATTTTTGCAATTTGGTATATTTTTGATAAAGAATATCATCTATCTTATAAAAACAAAAAATATTATCATTGCATGTTAGGGGTTTGTTTACACAAGTGACCAAGGGTTGTGGCCAAAGCATTTAGAGCATTGTGATTGGACGAGAAGAAGGAATCAATCCAAGGTCACTTTAAATTAGCCCTTGTAAATGAAGAATGACCGAGGCTCAAAATGAATGGTAAAATGACATGGAATCCTATAAGTTCCAAAATGAGCAAGGTTTTATGGTCATCTTGGATTTTAAAGGTAGACAAACTCAAGAGACTATTTTTCTAGATTTATAGGGATCAAGTCATCCCAACAAAACAGATTGGTCTATTTTTGTTGATTTTCAATGTTCTTTACTACTACACTTAAAGATTTGAAAATTGGACTCCCCCTTTGTCCTTGAGGGGTTAAGGTCAAGTCTAAATTTGCAAAATTGAACCTTTTTACCTTACATCAAGGTCAAAGTATTAAAACTTTACAAAATAAAAATTATTCAAATTCATGAAGAATTTCACAAGAAAAAATAATAAAATCACTAGAAAATTATTTTATCTTTTCAATTTTATTTTGATATCAATATCTATTTGGAATCTGTAAGGAATGTACATTGCAAATTTGCAACAATGCAACATAATTACCTCATCTAAGTAAATTTTTTGTTTTTTGACATTAAGTAAATTGTATAAAATCCCACATACCAAATCAAGTTTGAGATTATGATACACTACAATATTCAAAATGGATGAAGAAGTTTGAATGAAATATTTTTCATCTTGGTAGAACAAGAAGTCCAATGGAGTCCTCTTTGCTAGAGTCAATTTAGAATCCTCTTTATGCAAGTGATTTCATTAGAATGATAATATACAAAGATCCCAAGTTGAATACAATTTTTTGGAATGCAAATGTAAGTTTCTTCTAACATTCTTGAAATATCCAATTTAAAGCAAGATTGTTACGTAGATCTTTGGTTGATTGTTGATTAAAGATTTTTGAAATTTTAAGATCTTGTCCATTTCTTATTAGGCCATTTAGTGATAAATAAAAAATTCAAGAAATGGACAAGATTGAAACTTAAGCTTTTTCATTGGTTTGAATGCTTTGTTTGTTCATTTGTATGCATTTAAAGAATCTAAAGAGATGTTCTTGCTTTGAAGTTGTCAAATATGAATCCATGCTAATCCAAATAATACTATATAAAACTATACAAAATTGAAATGTAATATCTTTGTAGAATATAAGATGAAATTATTTTGTAGTTTGTAAATATATGGTTTGTAAATCCTTAAATAAGACAATTAACTATATATTTTATTTATCAACCTATGGATGCACCAATTAAAATTTCAATTTTCAGTAATCTTCATGTTAAAAGTACCACTTACATTCCTTTATTTTAGAAAGAGTGGCACTCCCACCAATCATAATGGTCAATATCAAAATTAGAAAGAAGAAATCTTATTGACTGGTTTTGACTTGCCTTGTAAGGTAAGTGAACTTAAGAATCAACAATACTTGTACAAAAAAATACACCTTGCTTTGCCCACATTGCACTAACGAAAATTTAAAAGGAAGGGTTAAATCTTATTGAATGGCTCTAATTTGCCTTGTAAGGTAAGTAAACCTAAGAATCAAAGATACTTGTATAAAAATACATACCTTGCTTTGTCCACATTGCATTGACAAATATTTGAAAAAGGGGCCACATAGAGCAGAGAAAGCAATTTACTACCAACAAAAGAAGCTATTGAAAAATAAATCTTATTGATTGGTTCTAACTTGCCTTGTAAGGTAAGTGAACTAAGAATCAACAATACTTGTACAAAAAAATATACTTTGCTTTGCCCACATTGCATTGACAAATATTTGAAAGGAGGGGGCTACATAGGGCCACATCAGTTAGAGAGAGCAATTTACTACCAGCAAAAGAAGCTATTGGAAAATAAATCTTATTGACTGGTTCCAACTTGCCTTGTAAGGTAAGTGAATTAAGAATCAACGATACTTGTACAAAAAAATATACCTTGCTTTGCCCACATTGCATTGACAAATATTTGAAAGGAGGGGGCCACATAGGGCCACATCAGTCAGAAAGAGCAATTTACTGCCAGCAAAAGAAGCTATTGGAAAATAAATCTTATTGATTGGTTTCAACTTGCCTTGTAAGGTAAGTCAATTAAGAATCAACGATACATGTACAAAAAAATATACCTTGCTTTGCCCACATTGCATTGACAAATATTTGAAAGGAGGGGGGCACATAGGGTCACATCAGTTAGAGAGAGCAATTTACTACCAGCAAAAGAAGCTATTGGAAAATAAATCTTATTGACTGGTTCCAACTTGCCTTGTAAGGTAAGTGAATTAAGAATCAACGATACTTGTACAAAAAAATATACCTTGCTTTGCCCACATTGCATTGACAAATATTTGAAAGGAGGGGGCCACATAGGGCCACATCAGTCAGAAAGAGCAATTTACTGCCAGCAAAAGAAGCTATTGGAAAATAAATCTTATTGATTGGTTTCAACTTGCCTTGTAAGGTAAGTCAATTAAGAATCAACGATACATGTACAAAAAAATATACCTTGCTTTGCCCACATTGCATTGACAAATATTTGAAAGGAGGGGGCCACATAGGGTCACATCAGTTAGAGAGAGCAATTTACTACCAGCAAAAGAAGCTATTGGAAAATAAATCTTATTGACTGGTTCCAACTTGCCTTGTAAGGTAAGTGAATTAAGAATCAACGATACTTGTACAAAAAAATATACCTTGCTTTGCCCACATTGCATTGACAAATATTTGAAAGGAGGGGGCCACATAGGGCCACATCAGTCAGAAAGAGCAATTTACTGCCAGCAAAAGAAGCTATTGGAAAATAAATCTTATTGATTGGTTTCAACTTGCCTTGTAAGGTAAGTCAATTAAGAATCAACGATACATGTACAAAAAAAATATACCTTGCTTTGTCCACATTGCATTGACAAATATTTGAAAGGAGGGGGCCACATAGGGTCACATCAGTTAGAGAGAGCAATTTACTGCCAGCAAAAGAAGCTATTGGAAAATAAATCTTATTGATTGGTTCCAACTTGCCTTGTAAGGTAAGTGAATTAAGAATCAACGATACTTGTACAAAAAAATATACCTTGCTTTGCCCACATTGCATTGACAAACATTTGAAAGGAGGGGGCCACATAGGGCCACATCAGTCAAAGAGAGCAATGTATTGCCAAAAATAGAAGCTATTGAGAGTGTTTCATGCTTAATGGTGTCCCCTTTCTACACTTGTCAAAGTTTGAGTTGTTGTGTAAGATAGGTATACTTTACATTGTTCTTTGTTTTAGCCATTGTGGATTGTGGTACATTTCAGGTAGAAATTATCAAGATCTACCACTTTTTAAGGCAACAAAAGATTAGTGAAAAAAATTATTTTTGAAATTCAATCGCACAAAGTGTACTAGGCTACTATAGGAATGTAGGCTACTATAGGCTACTAGGCTACTATAGGAATGTGTGGAAAATAATTCATAATTTTTTATTACATAGATTTGAAGATTAAAGTGTTTGAAGTTATATAAAAAAAATTGTTTTTGACCCTATTTAACAAGGTCAATAGACTTTAACTCCTAGAGTGAGATTTTTGTACTACACTCAAGTGGGTTTTTTACAATTTCATCCTACATTATGTTAGTTACATGCTTGTTGAATTTCAAAAGTAAAAGATGATTTTTCATGAGTTGCCCGAACTGCCCAAAAAACTTCAAGTAACATAACTTTTGATCTAGGCACCCAATTAGGGAAAATTTCCATTTCCAAGAAAGAGGTGCATGTCCACACCTTGTGTCAAAATTTTAGAAGGATTCATTGAAAATTGACTTTGTAGCAGCATGCATGGATTTTTCAATTGGTCGTTCAACAACTTAGTCCTTTATAGGTTAATTTTGTTGGCTATCTACATTTGTCAAATCTTTTTAGCCTAAAATGATGTATGTGTTTATTAGAGACATTTTTGGATACATTTACCTTGTTAGACTTTCTAAATCCGTAAAACAAGATTTGATATGATCATGTTTTTGATCAAAAATTCAAAATAATATAAACTTTACTTCCATCAATGAGTGAATCAAAGTTGGATTCTACAACCCAAACACCCAAATCTCATAAAGTCCAATATTTGGTTTTCAATTTTATTGATAGTTTTTTCCCCTACAAAGGATGATCCAACCATATGAATTTTTTTGAACTATCATCCTATTCTTAACAAGTAGAGCAATATGACATTTATTAGAAGAGATTTATATGTTCAAAACTTTGGGTTAGAGTTTTATTTTCAAATTTTATAATACACAAACATCCTCAATGTATCACATTGTATTATAGACACTTTAAAATTTGAAAAATGTAATGTATTCTAAATAAACAATCATCCTTAAGTTGAACCCTAGTCAAATAAATGCTATGTGTTAATCACAAAAACATTAAAGATTCCTTCACTGCATCACAAGTCCCAACTTTCTAAATCCTGGTTCAAAACGAAATTCCAACTTTGGGGGGTTGTAGAACAGGGTTGCTATTTTGTAAGCGTGTGAGCTTGTGACTGTGTGAGCATATAATTTTTTAGAAATTCCGTCTAAAAGTTTTGGTCAAATTTTATTATTTTTGGTAAATTTTAGTAACTATTACCATGAACCTATTATCGTGGTCCCTTGAATAACCTTGATGTGCTACTTATTGAACTTTGCTAGATTTTAAGAAGATAAATCGGTTATTAATTAATATTTGTTTGAAATCATTTGAAGTTGTTCTATTGAGATTATGATTACTCCCCTCTTGTTGCTTGGATCCCCTCAGCACCAAAGATATCCCTCTTGCAACAAGAAAAAAGAATCCCCGCTACAAAGGGGCTCCTCTTGCGCTAGAGAACAAGAGAGGAGTGATTAACCAAACAAAGTCCTATATGACCAAAGATAGAAGAGTTGGACCCTCGGAGGTCTCATAAAAGAACAATGATCAACTAATCAACAATTTGGTGTAATTAAGCTCATTCCTTACAAAAATAATCCTTGTCAACCAAATATTTTCTTTCAAAATCTTAACAAGTCCAATTACCAACACATCAAGGTAGAAGTGTAGGTACCTCCCATTGGCCTTGAGAGGATCCATGCTACTACAAAATAGTAGTTTTTATCAACAATTCTTTTTCTTCCTAAAATCTAAACAAGTCCAATAACAATGCATCAAAAGAAAATTATTGGTATTTTCCTATTAGCCTTGAAAGGACCTACACTACTATAGGATAGTGATCAACCAATATTCTATACAAACTTATTTCCATCTCCATTCATCATTTCATAATCTATACTTCTAATATTTTAGACAACACTAAAAATTATAATTTTCATCTGAATTTTACATAATCATGGTAATAGGTCCACGGTAATAGGTCCATGTAATAGGTACTAAAATTTACTAAAAATAATAAATTTTGCTCAATTTTTTTGATGAAATCTATTATTAGAAATATTATTAAATTTTATTGTGCTTCTTCAAAATTTTAAGCTCAACGCTCACATAATCCTTGCTCAATGTTCATAGGCTCATGCTCACACGCTCACAAAATAGCACCATTGGGTTGTAGAAGGTGAATAAAAGAATAATAAATGTGGAACTTGAAACTTATAGTGTAAAAGCCAAAGTCCCAACTCTAAGTCCCAACTTGTCTCTTGCAAACTATTGTAAAGCAATTATGTGTCTAAAAAATAAGGCAAAAGTCAAAAACTCATTTTGGGGCATTTTTAGCATCAAATCCTCATTGGACAAATTTAAAGGAATTTTCAAACCACTAGGATGCCTTAGATGGTATTTTTCTTGTCTATCTATATATAAAAAATTGTTTGGACTTAATTTCAAAGTGACATTTGATTTTTCCTTTCAGAATTGCTTGTACAAGTGTTCATTGTTGAATTTTGCCTCTGCAAATAGCAGTTGATTTCCAAGGAAATCCAAGCGTAGAAAAGGATACTACAATGGTCTACGAATCAACTCAAAATTTGTGAACCAATGATTATCTTATTTAGTATATTTTTTTGCATGATAAAATGTTGTGAATAGACAAAAAGTAGCAGGTTCAAATGGTGTTCTTGCTTTGGCTTAGCAAACTTCCAGATTAACCACAAACTTCTACTACAAAATTTTAGCTCAACAAACAAACTACTACCTCTACTTCATAAAATCAAAAAACCTAATGTACTTGATGTCTTTTACACATGTAGGTCTAGCACTTCAAATGGAGGACCATTTCTTTCAAAAAATTAGCAAAATTAGTAAAATGAAAACCCAACAAATCCGAGTGGGGACAAGCACCCATACATTGAATGTAAGCTGTACAATTTAGGGGGGGGGGGCAATTTCAACGGCCATATCTTCGGCAAGGCAAGAACAAAGATCTTCAGCCTCATCCATCGTTTCTCTACAACATTTGAAGACTTTTGGTTAATTTGAAACTTTGGTGTGGCTTAGAAATCGCAGCCTTTTCTCAAATTCCTTGTATTTGGTGTCGTTGGGTAGGTTTTCCAGGATCCTACAAATGCTGTTTGTTGCATTTTTCCATCCAAGTTTAGCAAATGATGCCAAATTGGGGTTGAAAAACTTTGAGGACACTTTTTGTCCTCAATGTCACTTTGGAGTTAAGAGATTGTTGGTTGAAAATAGTTGGAAATCACAATACTAGAAATCCGTTTGGAAATGGGATGTAAAGTATGAAGTTTACATATGGGGGGAGTGTTAGCATTGAACATAGAATCTATGAGTCCATGAGCCTAGGAGTTCATATTATAGACACCTTCTATGGTTATAGGTCTTTATCTTATAGTTACCTATGATATAGACTCTTTCCATATTATGTTGTACTTATGTTATAAGTATACAAGTTATAAACACCTTCAAATGGTTGTAGGTACATACCTACAACTCGTTCAAGGCTTGTAGGCTTTTGTCTTTGTGCTCATGTGCTAGCATTGTTGGAAGGTAGTGCTACAATAGTATTACTCTTGGAGTCATATGATCACATACAAATGTAGAAATTGGGTATAACACTCCAAATGAACCACAAACTTGTAATGCCATAAAGCATTGTCACCTTTGGGGATTGTTTCCTCTTTGACACCTCCAAGTAAATTGTTTGAGCTAAACATTAAAATGAGCGGACACCTCTTAAGTTTTTGCAATTTAGGACCAATTGAAAATCTATTGTATTTGTATATTAAAAAAATAACTCAAAGGATCTTGTATGCATCAAGCTTATTGTAACCAAACCATTGTTTCTCAAGAATAGATGTAGTTTGTAAGGGGTTGCATTTACTAAGCTTAGATGTAATGGAGTTATGTAGTGTGGAATATTGGACAGAAGAGTATTAATTTTGGAATTTTGGAATTGCTTGTGTCCTACCTATGGTTTTGGTTTTGTCATAGTATAGGGGCACTAGAAGAGGCTATATAATAAGTCTTCTACAATCACTATATAAACCAAAAGAATCTAATTTTACACTCATCTAGTCATTCAAAAACAAAAAAAACATAAAAACAATTATAACATTTGTTTATTAACAAATTCTTTGAATCAATTGGAAAATTCAATCATTGGCTAAGTTGGAGAATAATTTATACTTTGGGCATCACTTTGGCATGAACTAAAATGTCCAAGAAGAAATTTTGTAAAATCTAAAATAAAAGAAGAAAAAATACTTTCAAGAATGAAAAATAATGAGAAAGATTGGGGATCTTGAAAGGATAATTCCTTGAATAATTTATGCCAATGTCACAATATGTTGGAGTTGTTTTTCTTTTTCTTTTCACATTCATTATAATTTTGAACCTTTTTTATTAAAACCTTCTCATTTAGATTCTTGTTTAAAACCTAAAGGACTAATTTGGATTTTTTGAAAACTTGGGTAAACTCTATTGGCTCCATAATTTTGGAATTTTTTCATGAAATCTTTAGGATGGATGGTAATCATTCTAGTCTACATGTGACACTTTGTTTCATGTTATTCCAATAGATATTTCAAAAGTTATACATTTAAAAAAATTCCAATATCAAAGTAGGAAGCTAAAAATACATTCTAAGAAAAGATTATTTTATTTTATTATTTAGATTGATACCTAAAAAAGAATTGAACCATTCAATTCCAAATTATGAGGAGTTCTATTTTGCAAGCAATGAAGGGAGAAGAAACATATATTGTCGGGTTTTTTAACTCAAAATTGAAAATTTCCAAATATTTAAAAAACATAGGATAAATGTTTTTACTAGAAAATTCTCACAATTGGGATTTATGATTATCAACTTTTTGTCACAATCTTTTTGTTTAAATTTCTTTACATGTATTCTCAATCTATTTTCCAACGTATTGACTAAAATGCACAAGTTCTAGGACACACTTGTTTTTTCCTTAAAATACCAAAAGACAATACTTTATTCTTGGAAAGGGCTAGAAAATCTAATTTTTGGAGTTCAGGACTTGAAAATTACGTATTTAAAGAATTTAAAATCCTTCATGAACGGACAAGATTATCAAACAATAAATAAGATAGTTTTTTAATAGGGAAGTTACTCGAAAAGTCACGACAGGAAGCTGTTAGCTTATTAACTTGTTGAAGAAAGACACATAGTAGAAGAGAGTAGATAATGAAGAATCATTCACTAAATTCATTGGAGATTTTGCCTCTACACCTTTAATTAAGATGGTTTATACCTCTTCCCCTAACTCACACTATCTTACTAAAACTATTGTAATTCTTCTTAATTTGAAGCATGCTAATGTGTTGATTTGGACCACTTTAGGCGCAATTACCTTAGAAAATGAAAAATGTAGCATGCCTCATTGCAAAGTAGAAAAGTGATATTGGAAAACAAAGCTATAGTATGAGATATAGTTCTAAAGACCCATTTTGGCACCAAATTAGTACCTATATGGGCCTCTAGAAACACTCTTATACTAAAGTTTAGTACCCCATGACCACCTTTAGTTACTCTAAGATACAACAACTAAAGTCATATCATCATTGCAAAGGATTGTAATCTCATATTCATGTGTACATTTGGGTTCAATAATCTTATGAGTTCTTTTCTCCAAATAGATTTAGCTAGCAAAAATTCTATAAACTTCAAGATGTTCTTACATACTCAAAAATTTATTGATTTTCAAATAGAAAATTGCATTGGAATCTAATAAAATGTACTTGAATATCATACAAAAACTTTCAAAGAAATGGAGTCAAGATTATGTAAGAAGAAGTTAGTTGGCCTTCTAATTCACCAGAGAACCATTGGAAGATAATCAAAGATCTGCTGCGGTTTGAAAATTCCTTTAAATTTGTCCAATGAGGATTTGATGCTAAAAATGCCCCAAAATGAGTTTTTGACTTTTGCCTTATTTTTTAGACACATAATTGCTTTACAATAGTTTGCAAGAGACAAGTTGGGACTTAGAGTTGGGACTTTGGCTTTTACACTATAAGTTTCAAGTTCCACATTTATTAT
The DNA here is from genome assembly GCA_947034895.1 of Rhytidiadelphus loreus. Taxonomy (NCBI): domain Eukaryota; kingdom Viridiplantae; phylum Streptophyta; class Bryopsida; order Hypnales; family Hylocomiaceae; genus Rhytidiadelphus; species Rhytidiadelphus loreus. The sequence continues at coordinate 17,467,506 of OX344764.1, read as the reverse complement.
TCTTTTATTCACCTTCTACAACCCAATGGTGCTATTTTGTGAGCGTGTGAGCATGAGCCTATGAACATTGAGCAAGGATTATGTGAGCGTTGAGCTTAAAATTTTGAAGAAGCACAATAAAATTTAATAATATTTCTAATAATAGATTTCATCAAAAAAATTGAGCAAAATTTATTATTTTTAGTAAATTTTAGTACCTATTACATGGACCTATTACCGTGGACCTATTACCATGATTATGTAAAATTCAGATGAAAATTATAATTTTTAGTGTTGTCTAAAATATTAGAAGTATAGATTATGAAATGATGAATGGAGATGGAAATAAGTTTGTATAGAATATTGGTTGATCACTATCCTATAGTAGTGTAGGTCCTTTCAAGGCTAATAGGAAAATACCAATAATTTTCTTTTGATGCATTGTTATTGGACTTGTTTAGATTTTAGGAAGAAAAAGAATTGTTGATAAAAACTACTATTTTGTAGTAGCATGGATCCTCTCAAGGCCAATGGGAGGTACCTACACTTCTACCTTGATGTGTTGGTAATTGGACTTGTTAAGATTTTGAAAGAAAATATTTGGTTGACAAGGATTATTTTTGTAAGGAATGAGCTTAATTACACCAAATTGTTGATTAGTTGATCATTGTTCTTTTATGAGACCTCCGAGGGTCCAACTCTTCTATCTTTGGTCATATAGGACTTTGTTTGGTTAATCACTCCTCTCTTGTTCTCTAGCGCAAGAGGAGCCCCTTTGTAGCGGGGATTCTTTTTTCTTGTTGCAAGAGGGATATCTTTGGTGCTGAGGGGATCCAAGCAACAAGAGGGGAGTAATCATAATCTCAATAGAACAACTTCAAATGATTTCAAACAAATATTAATTAATAACCGATTTATCTTCTTAAAATCTAGCAAAGTTCAATAAGTAGCACATCAAGGTTATTCAAGGGACCACGATAATAGGTTCATGGTAATAGTTACTAAAATTTACCAAAAATAATAAAATTTGACCAAAACTTTTAGACGGAATTTCTAAAAAATTATATGCTCACACAGTCACAAGCTCACACGCTTACAAAATAGCAACCCTGTTCTACAACCCCCCAAAGTTGGAATTTCGTTTTGAACCAGGATTTAGAAAGTTGGGACTTGTGATGCAGTGAAGGAATCTTTAATGTTTTTGTGATTAACACATAGCATTTATTTGACTAGGGTTCAACTTAAGGATGATTGTTTATTTAGAATACATTACATTTTTCAAATTTTAAAGTGTCTATAATACAATGTGATACATTGAGGATGTTTGTGTATTATAAAATTTGAAAATAAAACTCTAACCCAAAGTTTTGAACATATAAATCTCTTCTAATAAATGTCATATTGCTCTACTTGTTAAGAATAGGATGATAGTTCAAAAAAATTCATATGGTTGGATCATCCTTTGTAGGGGAAAAAACTATCAATAAAATTGAAAACCAAATATTGGACTTTATGAGATTTGGGTGTTTGGGTTGTAGAATCCAACTTTGATTCACTCATTGATGGAAGTAAAGTTTATATTATTTTGAATTTTTGATCAAAAACATGATCATATCAAATCTTGTTTTACGGATTTAGAAAGTCTAACAAGGTAAATGTATCCAAAAATGTCTCTAATAAACACATACATCATTTTAGGCTAAAAAGATTTGACAAATGTAGATAGCCAACAAAATTAACCTATAAAGGACTAAGTTGTTGAACGACCAATTGAAAAATCCATGCATGCTGCTACAAAGTCAATTTTCAATGAATCCTTCTAAAATTTTGACACAAGGTGTGGACATGCACCTCTTTCTTGGAAATGGAAATTTTCCCTAATTGGGTGCCTAGATCAAAAGTTATGTTACTTGAAGTTTTTTGGGCAGTTCGGGCAACTCATGAAAAATCATCTTTTACTTTTGAAATTCAACAAGCATGTAACTAACATAATGTAGGATGAAATTGTAAAAAACCCACTTGAGTGTAGTACAAAAATCTCACTCTAGGAGTTAAAGTCTATTGACCTTGTTAAATAGGGTCAAAAACAATTTTTTTTATATAACTTCAAACACTTTAATCTTCAAATCTATGTAATAAAAAATTATGAATTATTTTCCACACATTCCTATAGTAGCCTAGTAGCCTATAGTAGCCTACATTCCTATAGTAGCCTAGTACACTTTGTGCGATTGAATTTCAAAAATAATTTTTTTCACTAATCTTTTGTTGCCTTAAAAAGTGGTAGATCTTGATAATTTCTACCTGAAATGTACCACAATCCACAATGGCTAAAACAAAGAACAATGTAAAGTATACCTATCTTACACAACAACTCAAACTTTGACAAGTGTAGAAAGGGGACACCATTAAGCATGAAACACTCTCAATAGCTTCTATTTTTGGCAATACATTGCTCTCTTTGACTGATGTGGCCCTATGTGGCCCCCTCCTTTCAAATGTTTGTCAATGCAATGTGGGCAAAGCAAGGTATATTTTTTTGTACAAGTATCGTTGATTCTTAATTCACTTACCTTACAAGGCAAGTTGGAACCAATCAATAAGATTTATTTTCCAATAGCTTCTTTTGCTGGCAGTAAATTGCTCTCTCTAACTGATGTGACCCTATGTGGCCCCCTCCTTTCAAATATTTGTCAATGCAATGTGGACAAAGCAAGGTATATTTTTTTGTACATGTATCGTTGATTCTTAATTGACTTACCTTACAAGGCAAGTTGAAACCAATCAATAAGATTTATTTTCCAATAGCTTCTTTTGCTGGCAGTAAATTGCTCTTTCTGACTGATGTGGCCCTATGTGGCCCCCTCCTTTCAAATATTTGTCAATGCAATGTGGGCAAAGCAAGGTATATTTTTTTGTACAAGTATCGTTGATTCTTAATTCACTTACCTTACAAGGCAAGTTGGAACCAGTCAATAAGATTTATTTTCCAATAGCTTCTTTTGCTGGTAGTAAATTGCTCTCTCTAACTGATGTGACCCTATGTGGCCCCCTCCTTTCAAATATTTGTCAATGCAATGTGGGCAAAGCAAGGTATATTTTTTTGTACATGTATCGTTGATTCTTAATTGACTTACCTTACAAGGCAAGTTGAAACCAATCAATAAGATTTATTTTCCAATAGCTTCTTTTGCTGGCAGTAAATTGCTCTTTCTGACTGATGTGGCCCTATGTGGCCCCCTCCTTTCAAATATTTGTCAATGCAATGTGGGCAAAGCAAGGTATATTTTTTTGTACAAGTATCGTTGATTCTTAATTCACTTACCTTACAAGGCAAGTTGGAACCAGTCAATAAGATTTATTTTCCAATAGCTTCTTTTGCTGGTAGTAAATTGCTCTCTCTAACTGATGTGACCCTATGTGCCCCCCTCCTTTCAAATATTTGTCAATGCAATGTGGGCAAAGCAAGGTATATTTTTTTGTACATGTATCGTTGATTCTTAATTGACTTACCTTACAAGGCAAGTTGAAACCAATCAATAAGATTTATTTTCCAATAGCTTCTTTTGCTGGCAGTAAATTGCTCTTTCTGACTGATGTGGCCCTATGTGGCCCCCTCCTTTCAAATATTTGTCAATGCAATGTGGGCAAAGCAAGGTATATTTTTTTGTACAAGTATCGTTGATTCTTAATTCACTTACCTTACAAGGCAAGTTGGAACCAGTCAATAAGATTTATTTTCCAATAGCTTCTTTTGCTGGTAGTAAATTGCTCTCTCTAACTGATGTGGCCCTATGTAGCCCCCTCCTTTCAAATATTTGTCAATGCAATGTGGGCAAAGCAAAGTATATTTTTTTGTACAAGTATTGTTGATTCTTAGTTCACTTACCTTACAAGGCAAGTTAGAACCAATCAATAAGATTTATTTTTCAATAGCTTCTTTTGTTGGTAGTAAATTGCTTTCTCTGCTCTATGTGGCCCCTTTTTCAAATATTTGTCAATGCAATGTGGACAAAGCAAGGTATGTATTTTTATACAAGTATCTTTGATTCTTAGGTTTACTTACCTTACAAGGCAAATTAGAGCCATTCAATAAGATTTAACCCTTCCTTTTAAATTTTCGTTAGTGCAATGTGGGCAAAGCAAGGTGTATTTTTTTGTACAAGTATTGTTGATTCTTAAGTTCACTTACCTTACAAGGCAAGTCAAAACCAGTCAATAAGATTTCTTCTTTCTAATTTTGATATTGACCATTATGATTGGTGGGAGTGCCACTCTTTCTAAAATAAAGGAATGTAAGTGGTACTTTTAACATGAAGATTACTGAAAATTGAAATTTTAATTGGTGCATCCATAGGTTGATAAATAAAATATATAGTTAATTGTCTTATTTAAGGATTTACAAACCATATATTTACAAACTACAAAATAATTTCATCTTATATTCTACAAAGATATTACATTTCAATTTTGTATAGTTTTATATAGTATTATTTGGATTAGCATGGATTCATATTTGACAACTTCAAAGCAAGAACATCTCTTTAGATTCTTTAAATGCATACAAATGAACAAACAAAGCATTCAAACCAATGAAAAAGCTTAAGTTTCAATCTTGTCCATTTCTTGAATTTTTTATTTATCACTAAATGGCCTAATAAGAAATGGACAAGATCTTAAAATTTCAAAAATCTTTAATCAACAATCAACCAAAGATCTACGTAACAATCTTGCTTTAAATTGGATATTTCAAGAATGTTAGAAGAAACTTACATTTGCATTCCAAAAAATTGTATTCAACTTGGGATCTTTGTATATTATCATTCTAATGAAATCACTTGCATAAAGAGGATTCTAAATTGACTCTAGCAAAGAGGACTCCATTGGACTTCTTGTTCTACCAAGATGAAAAATATTTCATTCAAACTTCTTCATCCATTTTGAATATTGTAGTGTATCATAATCTCAAACTTGATTTGGTATGTGGGATTTTATACAATTTACTTAATGTCAAAAAACAAAAAATTTACTTAGATGAGGTAATTATGTTGCATTGTTGCAAATTTGCAATGTACATTCCTTACAGATTCCAAATAGATATTGATATCAAAATAAAATTGAAAAGATAAAATAATTTTCTAGTGATTTTATTATTTTTTCTTGTGAAATTCTTCATGAATTTGAATAATTTTTATTTTGTAAAGTTTTAATACTTTGACCTTGATGTAAGGTAAAAAGGTTCAATTTTGCAAATTTAGACTTGACCTTAACCCCTCAAGGACAAAGGGGGAGTCCAATTTTCAAATCTTTAAGTGTAGTAGTAAAGAACATTGAAAATCAACAAAAATAGACCAATCTGTTTTGTTGGGATGACTTGATCCCTATAAATCTAGAAAAATAGTCTCTTGAGTTTGTCTACCTTTAAAATCCAAGATGACCATAAAACCTTGCTCATTTTGGAACTTATAGGATTCCATGTCATTTTACCATTCATTTTGAGCCTCGGTCATTCTTCATTTACAAGGGCTAATTTAAAGTGACCTTGGATTGATTCCTTCTTCTCGTCCAATCACAATGCTCTAAATGCTTTGGCCACAACCCTTGGTCACTTGTGTAAACAAACCCCTAACATGCAATGATAATATTTTTTGTTTTTATAAGATAGATGATATTCTTTATCAAAAATATACCAAATTGCAAAAATGATGAACATTTAATATAGCAATGCTATGTGATATTTGATATTCACAATTAATATATAATTCTATGTGCATGAGTGAAGACAAAGATGTGAGTTTGGATCTATTGTTTCTACCATTGTAGACATCAAATATCTTCCAATGTTTGAATTTCAAACCCTTTGAGTTGGCATTCTAAATTTACCATGATTGTTGATAAATGTGACTAATAAAGGTAAAATACAATGTACAAAGTCCCATCAAGCATCCAAAGTGCATAGAAAATGTTGATTTGAATTTTATGCCAAAATTCCAATATTGCATTAGAATATCTATAGTGTTTTTGCTTGAATTAATTCATAGCCTTTACAAAAGAATCAAGGCAATCTTCATTTCAAAATTTGACTAACATTCACCTTAAAAAAATTAACAATTAAAAAACATGATTTTCAATTTAGATCCATAAAAACTAATCAAATGTATTGAAAATTGTAGCAAAATAAAAATGCACTCCCCCTAAAATAATACAATTCTAAAGATCTTGTGATTCTAAAGATCTATATTAACCCCGAAACATCAGAGACTATGAAATTGCTCCAAAACTGTCATTTCTAGAACAAGTATCAAATTTTAGAAAAAAATATATTTCTAGACTCATATAACCGTAGGATCTTGTAGTAAAATAGTTTGAAAAGATGTGGAAAAAATTTCAGAAGTTTCCAGCATGTAGAATGCAAGACCTTAACGTTTGAAGTGAAAGAAATCCTTTTTTTGGCCCTCTCCCTGCACTTCACAAGGTCACATTTGTATGAAAAAATGTCCAAAATGGTTGTTACTCTTTGCATTCCTTCTTCAAGGCAAGTTGGATACGTGCTTGAAATTTTTCAAATCATTTCAAATTGTACAACATATAGGAAAAAAATAGTAAGTAGAAAGAAGTAGAAAATGTCTAAAAATACCAAATTGTTAACAATTTATTTATGGAATTGAAAAATGCCAATCCCAATGGTTGTAATGTTGCAATAAACAATATACACCTAATTTTTATATTTTTTTCCAAAAATATTTACTATTGAGTTAAATAAAGGACTCCAAAGTTTATTTTAGAGTACACTGATTCCATAACTATCTACAAACTAACCCAAACTAAAATTCCTCATAAATTTCATCTCATTAATCAAAATGGAATGATTCAAAGCTTACCATATATATATATATATAAATCTAGAGAATCAATTTCAATTTTTTATTTTTTTAAAATGTGATTTTCAAAGAAGTTTTTTTTTTGCTTGGGTTGCCCTTCGAACCTTGAAAATTACATATCATGCAATAACTTTTGAACCATGTAGTCAAAAGTTATGAAAATTGTTGGGCCTTAAATTTACTCCTTGGGCAATGTTGTGTGGAAATTTCAAAGAAAAAAAATAAAAATTCCATGCGTAGTGAGTTGCCCAAACTTGTTGTATTGTCAAAAAACGCAGTTTGGTCCTTTAGGGGTTAAAAAGTTAAATCTTTAAACTTATTGTACATAGAGTATAATGATGAAGCACTCTTTTGCTATACAATTATCAATTTCAAACACTTGGAGATTCTTAAACCTTATTGGTTTGGAAAGTCCAACTTTGGATCCAACATGGTTTTTTGTATATTCAACATAGAAGGTGCAAAAAATTGAGGTATAAAATAGTAACAAAAGTTTTTATTTATGTTGACTTGGATCAAATGACACATGAAGCTTCAAATTGAATCTTTATTGAACGTCCTACTTGTCTTAGAAGCTACAAAATTGTTCATGGTGATCTATGGGTGTGATGATGTAATTGACATTCAAATAAAAAGATGCTAATTGTTGAATCATCAATCCAATGTTATATGTCTTGGAATTATTTTAGTATATAATTTCTATGCAAATATAATATGATATCTAAATCTTGATCCCATGATTCAACTTGCTTATTATACTACCAATTGTTATCATGAAGCTCCTATAATTCCTATTAAAATTTATTCCAAATCTTAGTCTTGCTTACAAAATAAATCCTAAATATATAAACCCACCAATGAATTTGACATTGAAAGAGCCCTTCCACTCTAGACATTGGTTTTTTATATGGCTTTAAGTATTATTTGTGTTTAAGAAAATATAGTCTAATATGGCTTTGAAAGATAAATGGAAAATTTATAAGCAATTTCATATGAAAATTATAGAGGGCACATACTAGTTGCATATTGTAAAGAGCTTCTTGTCAATATCTTTAGCTACAAGACTTACATATTGGTATTAAAGTGAAAATTTGCTTGTACTTGGACAACATTTGCATGTGAGTATGACAAATTAGACTACCAAATTCATTTCATCTTTTGTATTTTTATATTGTTTAGTAACTCATCTCTTTTCAAAGAGCAAAATGGTTATTGGTAGCTTCATAGAAAAACATTGCAACCACTACAACACTCTATGCTCACTACTTAAAATGGAAAACCATAATTGTCCGTAATTAATCTTAAAAACAATAATAGCTATTGAAATATTTCATTGTATTCTTCATCTTTATTTGTCTTGCTTGAAAAAAATTCAAATTAACTGATATATATTTATTATATTTATCAATTTATTTTCACATTTTACTATATTATTATAGCAATTATAATTTACTACAAAACTAATGGAGATTTTTTTAAACTAATAGATAATACATGGGCACGTGTAATAAAATTGTAAGTTTGAAACTTTAATATAGTTTTAATGACTAAATTGTGCTCAAAGATATGGCAATGAACTTGACCTTTTAGAAGTTAAGTATTGTGGCATTTTATGCTTGTCAAAAAAGAAAAAAGTTTAAACCAATAATAATATAATTTTGAGAATGAACCTTATCTAGGCGCTCAAAAGCAAATAATGGTATTTGTAAAGTTTTTTTTTTTGTTAATTTTTGTTTGAATATTTTGAGATCTTAATGCAATTAAAAAACTAAGATTTAATGCATTTAGATTATATTAGGTAATATCAAATTAGATGAAGCCAATGAAGAACAATTGTAAATCATCACCTTCCACTTCCTCTTCAATGGATTGGTAGGTCCTTCTCGGAGTTTGTTTATGTGTTTAGTTTTTGCATTAGTGGCTAAGATGCACATCTAAATTCAATGAAATTAAGACGCTTGACTGAAAATGTAGAATAGAATCTATTTTGACATCAATTGACATCAATTAGTGTATCGTTTCATCATTTTATCGTTTTCCTCTTCAATAGTCTTTACATCCATGATGCGTTTCAATTCCATTGCTTCAATATAGAATCCATTTACACCAATATCTTTTAAAACTGAATACATTTTAAGCAAGTTCAATCTCAACATGGGCAACTTAATTAACCTTTGACAAATTTGAAAGTTGGATGTCATATTGTGAAGAATTGTATGCATGCATGTAAGATTTCAAATTACAATATCATGAAAAAAGTCAACTATAAAGAAAAATGTGAAACCATATGCAAATACTCAATTTTGTTTGAAGAAACTAATGATTAGTAATTTGTTCAATAGCCTTTAGCTTTCAAAACAACATTGACTCTTCAAAGCATGCTTGTATAGAGTATCATGGAATCCTCCACACTCAAACTAGAATACTCAATGCACACATGGTCATACAAATCTTCAATTCTTCTTGGAGGTGTAGAAAACTTATTTAGACAATGTTTCACAAGTGCCTAAATATGCTCTATGGGATTAAAATCTAGTGATTGTACAAGGCATTGGAAAAGTTGAAATGTCACTTGGATGTGTGTTTTGGGTCATTATTCTATTGAAAAACTAGTGCTCTAGGATCAAGAATATGTCTATGCTTATGAAAATGGCTTCTTCTTGTTGCACTTGTGCAGTCAAACATGACTCTCTCCAAAAGATGTCTAATGGTGATGTTCAACAACTATTTATAGGTTTCTTCTTGAAATCTTTTTGCTATGCAAATGTATTTTCAAGTTGATCTTCAATAAGAAGGATAACACATTGTTGCTTCTCTTGGTCTCTCACCTTTTTGTTCTTAATGTTGCCATTAGCTTCCTTTCAAAGAAGCGCTAATGAAACTTGTGCCAAGTAAAGCAACAACCTTTCAAGTAGACCTTCAGTAACAAGGTTAATTAATTGCCGCTTCTATTAGTCTCTCAAAACTCTTGGGTGCCGTCTTCTTTGCTTTTCAATGTTGCCATCGACTTCCTTTCAAAGGTGCGCTAATGAAACTTGTGCCAAGTAAAGCAGCAACCTTTCAAGTAGACCTTAAGTAATAAGGTTAACACATCGCCGCTTCTATCGGTCTCTCAAAGCTCTCAGGTGCCATCCTCTTTGCTTCTCAATGTTGCCATTGACTTCCTTTCAAAGGTGCGCTAATGAGACTAGTGCTAAGTAAAGCGACAATCTTTCATGTAGAAACATTGCTTCTTAGTAGTAATACAATTGATACTTCTACTTGAGAGAGAATGGAAGCATAGTGCTATAATTCTTCAATCAACAAATTTCACTACAAAATCTTTAGAATTGTAGCTATACAATGCTTTAACAACCACACAAAACTGTGAAGTGAACTATACACAATTCAATTTTGAAGTAAGAGGAGTGGAAGTTAAAAAAACTCTAACTCCTTTAGTTGGCTTAGTTTGAAAACTATAATTATTTGCTTTTCAATTTTTGATTTTACATTCATGTACTAGATAGATGGAATGAACAATTTGCTCATATGATCTACTTTATAAAAAATTTGAAACGCTTTCTTTTGTCTCTTGAAATTGGGTCTATAAAAAATGTACTCACTTTTGTTTGTCACTCTATCATATTATCTACAATGCTTTAGGGCTCTAGTCCTTTGAATAAGTTTTGTCCATTCCTCTAGAATTCAATTGACCATAGCCATTTGAAATCTATTACATTAGATTCAGTCCTTCCCTTTTGCAATTTTGTGGGTTTATAAATTCATTTTTTAGTACAATTACAAATTTAAGAATAAATAATTTTTAAAGTTTTTTTTAAACTATTAAAAATAATTAAAACACATAAATTAAACTATATATTTATAAATATATAGTCAAAAATTTATAAATTATAAAATTATGAATTTTCATAATTTATAATTTTCATAATCATATTTTATAAGAATTTTATACTTGAAATTTCAGAACTTCAACATTCTAAAATTATCAATCAAACTTCATTAGTAACATGGAGAAAATGCTCGGGTTACTATATCATTACTTGTTTTATATTTTCCACCTTGTTTCTTTATCTTTGCAATTTGCAATTTCTTCCAAAGCTATTGAATTTCACTAGCAATCAAGTTCATTATATCACTCATAAGATATTGTACAGTACAACAAGAATCAATTAAATCTTGTAAATTCTATACCTTTCATTGAAAAAATGTATGAACTTTGTAATGAAGACATATTTTTATATACTAGCATTAGAACAAGTAACATTAAATTTTGAAGGAACCTTTACCAAGAATCTTGTAGAGTATTTAGTAATGTATTTAGTAATGAAGAGATTATTGAAAAAAATTGTGTACAATCCACTGTCCACAACAATTCGTATTACTTTCAAATATTCTTGCAATATACAATCATAAATTCATGAATTCCTATTGGTTAGTAAGTAATGAAATTAATAACATATACCACTTTTATAGAGATTGATAAGGGATATTTGACTGGAAGAATAGATATTGAAGTAAAGCATGCCTCAAAGTATGCATCCTAGCAAAAGCAATATAAACTACAACAAGGAAATATTAAGAAAAGAAATGAACAAAAGCTTGACTTAGAAACATGTTAAATAAGTTTATTCAATTGACATATTTCTAAGCATTGTAAAACCTTCTTATCTTTTTGACTTTGCTTTAAAAAATATTATTGCTATTCAACTCTACATCAATTGTTGTTGGTTAGATTTTGGTGTGTTGTACTATTGTTTTTAACCTCTTTATTCTCTTGACATTGCTTTTAAGACTCTTCTCATGGGTCAACCTTATTCTTGTTGCTTGAGGCGTAGGAACAATGTTCAATTCTCTTTTTATTTTGACCTCACATTTTGACCTTGTTTTGAAGAGATTTCCAAACATTATTTGCTCTATCTTCAACTTGTTTTTTGACTTGTTTCAATTATGCTCATCCATGTTTTGGAGAGTTGTATATAGACAATTGATCTTCATATCTAGTAGGTCTATTTTGCTTTGAAGAGCTTTGTATACTTCCAATTTTGTTGTTGTTGATTACTTGTCAACTACTGTAACTTGGAGTGTAGGAAAGTTCTTTCAATCTTTTTCGATTTGTGGCCTTGCTTGGAAATTTTAGTATTGATTCAACCTTGTTCTTGTTGATTGCAATTGTTCTTCAACCCTATTTGGAACCATAAGAGCATTGTAATTAGTCTTCTTGTTATTGTGACCTTACTTTTGACAATTTTACATTAGTTTAATCTTATCTTTGGGGTGATTGCAAGAAAGACCGGTCTTATGAAGTGTCACAATTGAAGTGACAGAGTTGGTTTTGGCCGTAACTTTTGGAAATTGAAGCCAATAGACTTGAATTTTTTATGGAAGACTGCTAACTCATAAAACATGAGATTCGTTATTTTTCAAAAAAATTGAAAAATAATTTTATAATTAAATATCAATTTAGCTAATTTGTCACACTTTGCGATTTAGGGAGTTTTAGTACTGTGAAGTATCCAAAAAACATGATGTTCACTTGAATTTTTTGTGGCCTATTCCCACACTAGATGGGCATATGTCCACCAAAGGAAATTTAAAAAAAAACAATTTTTTGTCCTCAATATGCATGCAAATAGGGGTCCCTTGTGCATAGCACTCCAAACTTTCATGATGGTTTCAACTTCTAGTTTTTGGTGAAATGTAATCACTATCAAGTCTTTATAAATGGCCAATTTTTAGTTTTTTTTATTCATGATTTTCTAATTTTTATTAATTTATACTTAATTTTATCTACTTTTTGTGACAAACTATCATTTTTTTAAGTAAAATTGTTTCAGTATTATAAAGTACTTAAAAGTACTATTGGCTGTTGATTTTTCAAATCAACGGCTGAGATTGCTCCATTTTGTAGTACTCCTAGTATTGGCCAAAAAACCCGCAGTTTATAACCAAATGCTACCAAAATTGTTTGGTCTTTCTTGCAATCACCCTTGGCTTCTCTACAACTTTGTTTTAGAGGGTAGGATCGTTGTATTTGGTCTTTTAGACTTGCATTTGACCTTGTTTAGATTTTACATAGGAACATTGCATTCAATATTTTAAGCCTTGTGGCCTTGTTGTAGAGAGTTTTATATCACTTCAACTTTGATTTAGATCACATGAATGTTGCATTTAGTCTCCTTGTCATGGCCTTGCCTTTGGCCTTGCTTTTGCCTACATTGTTGCTGATTGCTCTTCGATCACATTATTTTTAGTCTTTTTATCCATTTAACCTTGTTTTTGAGGGGTTTATGCTGGCTCAACTTTGTTCTTGTTGATTTCTCTTCACTTATTTAGCATTGTATTCACTCTTCTTATCTTATGGCTTTGCTTTTGAAAATTTTGCATCAATCAATTCTTTTATCTACATTCTTTAATTTGATTTTAGAGCTTTTCAACGTCAATTAAAAGCACCTCAATGAGAAATCTACTCAACATTGTTTTAGAGCCTTCTTGCGCATTATAGCCATTTTAACATTTTGGCTTTGTTTTGGTTGATTGCTTTTCAACCAAAACATTGTCTTTAAGATTCTCAATCTTTGGGCCTTGCTTTTGAGGATTTTGTATTGGTTTAATCTTATTCTTACTAATTATAGTTGTAGAGTGCAACATTTAGACTTCTTTTCATTTTGGCTAGCCTTATTTTAAAGAGTTTTGCGTAACTTGATTTCTCTACCTTCAATTTTTTTGGACCTTTTCAATTTGGTTTTGGAGGATTGTATTGATGTATAGTTTATTTATCTCTTTTTTACTTGTTGTGAAATCTTTTGTATTGGTTCAACTTGGGGTTTTTTATGGCTCTTTCATGTGAAAATGCATAAGATTATGTTTGATTTTGAAGTGGCAAGTTGATTTTTTTTCTTAGTTTTTTAGTATTGTGCAATATTGATTTTCAAATTTCTCCTTTGCAAATATTCCGCAGTTCTAAGAGTTAAAGTAGGATTCACTCCAAAAATAACTTTTCTAGTTTAAGAAATGGCCCTTCAAAATTGACTCGAATGAAGAAGTTAATAATACATCATTAAAATGACGACAATTAAAATTTAATATGATGAAATTAATTCTTTTGTGAAAATCACAAATATTTAATCTCCTATCACTTTAAAAAGAAATTTTCAATTTTTATTTTCAAATTTGATTGATAAATATTGGTTTGTGTGGTAGTAAATCTAACTTAAATTTGAATACTTTTTTGCTTGTCTTAATTTGAAAAGCCTATGGCTTTAAATAGATGTGAAAATATGTTTTATTATAATGTGTGCAAGACCTCATTAGAGAATGCAAAAAATGGTAGATCTTATTGAAGGGTGTATCTTAATTTAGACTTTTGTGAGGGCTTCCTCCATGAGAGATTGTTTGGCATGTCTATGATTCTCTTGAAATCTCTTCCACCATATGCATCATAAACACTTCTTAAAATATCAAAAGTATTAGTGGGTATTACAATGAATAAATCATTAGTGAGTGAATAGGAGAAAGCAAATAGCTTGCAAAATTTCCTTAATTGTAGTAGTTGTCAAAAGAGGAAGATGACTTAGTGCATGGAATTATGAATCCATCATAGGTGGAATCCAAGAGGATTCCATCACCCAAGGAGTTGAGTATGAAGATGGTTCCTAATCAAGAAGATGTTGTATCATCTTCTTCTTTGTAGCCTTATCTTTCCTACCTTTGTAAGATTTAGTGATTCCATGCATAAAAGCTATATTCATATTGCAATTCTCGTGGTTCTTAAATGGATCACACAAGCTATCTGTTTTGTTTTTACCATTCATTGTGAGTGCTTCATTCAATCACTACCACCCATTATCAGTTTGTTGTTTTAACCAATAAGGAGGATGTTTTTGTCAAGAAAAGATTTCAATACATCAAAATAGCCATAGATGTGCCAAACATGCTCTCATGGAAGGAAACCGTAACACATGTTGCATTCACGAAGTACTATTCTCTTTTTCTTTTTCAAAGTAACGGTGGAATTAGAAGGAAAAAAGAAATACAACTAGTCCAGTTCCAATGGACAATTCAACCTTGAGGGGAGGTTGAGAGAGAGTTGCCACTTAGGACTATAGTAATCCCCAGAGCAAAAAATGTCATTTTTGCACCAAGTGTCACAAAAATCTTGACAAATCATAAGCTATCTATCCTCACTACAATAGGTGAAGTAGGTGAAAGTATGGTTCCTTTGAGCAATGCCTACTAAGATGGTATCCCTCCAAGCAAGGTGGCAAGTCCTAATGTGAAGTACTATTTGACAACATATATTCCTCCACAATAGAATGTAGTACCCTGCTTGGGGATGTACACCCTTTGTGCCATATTATTATTTCCTTAATATAGTAGCAAAAGTCTTAATGAGCTAGTAAGAGATTTTTTGATGGATACAATGAACAAATTATTCTTTAGTGAATGAGCTTTGTGTGTGCACATTAACCAATTAAATTAAATTTACTTTTTATAGAAATTATATAAAAGATCAAGGAAATCAAGTTGTCCTATCTTATTGAATGTGCTAAAAATGTTAGAAATTTCACTAAATCTACATCTTATAATGAAAAAAATTGGATGTAGGTGATTTGTAAAAGAAATTCTAAATTCTAAACTTTATTTAAAACACATGCAAACTTTATTAACAGTGTATTTTGGTCATTGACCAATCTACATCTAATTGTTGTAAAAACTTCATATTCCATAAATTTGTATTCCTTCAATAACCTTAAAAAAAAACTTCTTAACCTTCTAAAGGACCAAAATATGTTTTTTAACAACATAGAAAATTTGGGCAACTAGAAATTTGCGTATTTTTATGTTCAAATTTTAAGAGAGGATTGGGACAAGGAATATCTTTCATATGCACTAAATTTCATGACATTTGGAAATATGAGTCAAAAGTTATGACCTAATACGTTACTTCTTCCCCCAATTAGGTAGTCCAAGCAGATAAAAAAAACTTTTTTCATAAACAAAAATTTGAAATTGAATTTCTAGAGCTATGTATACGTGGATTTGTGGAAAGCTTTGAATCATTCCATTTTGATCAATGAGTCAAAAGTTATGAGGAGCTTTAGTTTGTGGGCAATTATGGAATCTCTACTCTAAAATAAACTTTGAAGTCCTTTGTCTTACTCAATTTTCAATATTTTTTGAAAAAAATAAATCATAGGATGTATGTTGTTTATTACAACATTGCAACCATTGGGATTGGAATTTTTTCAACTCCATAACTAAATTCTTAACAATTTTGTATTTTGAATCATTCTTTACTTCTTTCTACTTACTATTTTTTCCTATATGTACTATTCTAAATTATGTGAAGTATTTCAAGTATGTAACCAACTTGTCTAGGAAAAAGATTCCACAGAAACAAAAAATGATTTCAATGAATTTGAATGCTTATATCTTGCAATCCACGTGATGAAATCTTTTGAAATCTTTTTCACATATTTTCTAACCAACGTATTACAAGATCCTGTGGTTACTCATGCCCAAAAATACTTTTTTTCTTCTAAAAGTTGGTACTTGTACTAAAAATGGCAGTTTTGGAGTGTTTTTGGTGAAAACATACTGAAGGAACTTAACGGGTTAAACTGGGTTTCAATTTCATTACTAAGGGAGACAAGTAATTTGGGACATGGTACATAGGGAGTATTCTGCCACTCTATCCTTCTGCAATTTTCAGTGGCATAATGTACCCAGATTTCCTTCCATTAAGAATCATTCCATGTGTTTACTGTGTGTCATAAGATAGCCTTGAGGGAAACTGTCCACACCTACATGGCTATGTGGTATCACATTCACACAAGTTTTGATGAGTGTAGGGAGAGAGTCAAAGCAACCTTAGCTGAGGCCTCAGTTAGTCTGCTCTTCAAGTGACTTTTTAAGAGCTGATTGCATTTAGTAGGGTCTGGGAAGCTAAAACCCTTGACACAATTTTGCAGAGAATTTTGGAAGGATGACAAATGGAATTAACATCTAACCCAAGTTGTTTCATATTTTTTGGACTTTCGTGGCATTAGTTACGAGTTTTTGAAGTTGAAATGCAATGGTCACTAAAAGCAACCACCTCCTTAAATGCACACTATCGATTAAGAGAAACCATTTCCTGAAATATTCATTGTTGGTTAAAAACCACCACCTCTTGAAATGTACACTATTAGATAACCCTTAAGCATTCTGACGTCCATATTCTGGATGATGAACAAAGGCTTGGAGGCAATGTTTAGTCCAACTAACTTCTCATTCATCCAATGTAACACTTGAATCTTGAAAAGACAACCTTCTTTAATGACCAATTTCATGAAATTGTGATAAATGATATTTTTGTAGAAAGATATAAGCAAAAATGTGCCAAAATTTGAAAAAGGATCGAGGCATTAAGGGATTAAAAGCAACCATTTCCTGAAATGTTCATTGTTAGTTAAAAGTAACTACATCATGAAATGTACACTACTGGTACATAGAAGAAAGAAAAATGTACTTCTATGTTAGTGTGTTTATGTTAAGGTAGTATGCTCTAAAAGCAACCATTTAAGAGCTGGTCTGCCTTTTTCATAGGCTTACGTGGACAAAATTATTTTTAGATCATTTTTCAGAGAAAGAAAAATGGATGTGGAAACTAACACAAGTGGTTTTGTATTTTTCCAAGCATTTTTGAATTACTTATAAATTTTCAAAGATTCAAGGCATAGCCACCTATTTGTGAATATAGGTCTCCCAAAATTTGTCCACTTGCAATTTGTAAATAGATGTGCGGAAATCAAAGGCAATGATTGGCTCTTTCAATAGAAAAATGATTTTTTCTTGATGCATTCAATTACTACAGTGATCCATTTAAGAATCACCCCATCTCCATTCTTCACCCCAAAATAGGGGCGGTTTGAAGAAGGCGGGCACTTTTAGGGCCGGTCTACATTAGGAAGCTGGACCTCCAATTTGGAGGTCCAGCCACCCCTCCGGTCCGTGCAAAACGGAATTGCGGTCCCGGAGGAGATGCAGCGATGAGCGTGCTGCCACTTGTCTTTCCCGTTTCCGACTTCCAGGCCGTCCAGGGTGCAATGGAAAGCTCCCATCGGAGGTCCAGGCCCCATCCAGCCGCTGGACGTCCAGGAGTCCAATGGAGTCTGGCTCTTAGAGCATACTATCTTAGTGTGTTTATGTTAGTGTGTTAGTGGTTGCTTTTTGAGCAGAGTGACTTTTCAAGCACCCTACCTCCTTATAGCTCTGCTTGATGTCTCTAAGATTGATTACAGCTCTGGGAATCTGTCCTTTCCGTGGAAGCTTGCTCTCAAGTCTCAATCCTACCAAGCATTAAGCATCGAGCTATCGTAGCGGAGGCCGTAGCTCTCCTTCCTTGATGTTTTCAATGTAATTTTCCTCTCTTGGAATCTGTCCTTGCGCCATGGATGCTTGTTCACAATCCCACCAACCCGGGTCCAGTCCGTACTAAGCTTAAGCTTAGTTTTGGGGCCATGTACTCCACTTCCTTTCTTCCCACTGAACACACAGTCCCTGTCAAAGAAGAAAGAGGGCAGACTTATAGAAGAAGAAGAAGAATCCTTAACTTAGATCCCTTCCTTGCACCAGCATCCGATTCTTCTGCCATGCCTGGTCTGGACCAGACCAGGCCCGACCCAACCCGACCGGATGGGCCTGGACCGGGAGGGGGAGGGGACCGGACCCCAATTAACATGGCCAACACGAGCAGTTTTTGATTTGATTCTGCTCTCGTCCAGATCAACCATTACCAGTTGAAAATGGAAATGGTCGAGTGATCAGCAGGTGCACAAGGTGGGATTGGCAATGGCATGCATGGGAAACTTTCTTTTTGTCGCAAGTTGACGACATCGCGGTGGTTTCTCTTTTGGCTCCATCCCTTGGAACAATGGTTGATGAGTCATGGTTTGTTTGTCCTACTGCAGGGATTTAAGGAAGCTCCCATATGGTAGCATCAGCAAGGCAGGGCCCCTTGGGATTGTGGACGATATTTGCAGGGTTTAGGCCTAACTTATTATACTACCAGTGAAAATATTGACATGGACAGGAAGAAAGGGTGGGCAATTGAAGTCTTCACAATCAGGATCCTGTTCTATTATGCCTTCCCTTCCCTTGCGGCTTGTTTTCACCTGATCATGCTATTGGGATGTTTCCACCAACCACCTTTGGTTTCAATGCCGTACTCAAAGACTTGGTAGACTTGGCCTTGTAAGTTGATTGTGTAGTTGTCATGAAGTCCTCAGTGTCACGCAAAGAAAAATTAAGTAGGTTGTGGAGACTGGGAGGTTGGAGTAAAGACCAACGCTTGAGCCCATTCAAAGATGAGAATTGGGGGAGTCAAGACAAATATCGTATACTCTTTGTGCTTCCGGCGGATAAGGTGCGACTGTGCCTCAGCAATGCCAGTTCAGCCAGGGTGAACTGACCCCCTCGCTCGGCAAATCCTGGAATTATTTATTTTTCGCACATGAATTTTTTTGCAAAATTTTAATTCATTTTTGCGATCAAAGACCCCAAATTAGTTCAGAGTAGTCAAGAGCATATCCTAGAACGGCCCAAAATAGGGGGCTTTATTTTTTACATGCACCCTTGGTAAGACCCAGCGAGAGGGTCAATCCACCCCGATCTACCAGTTCTTGGGTGGTGTTGGGATGGGGAGGCCATATTTTAGGTCTTCAAGAGTTAATAAGCATTCCCCACATTGAGGATTTGCTTAACTTTACTCAACACATTCAGGTAGTATGCTTTAAAAGCGACCATTTAAGGGCTGGACCGCCTTTTCACAGGTTTTTTAACTTATTTTTCAGAGAAAGAAAATTAGATGCTGAACGTAACACGAGTGGTTTCATATTTTTTGAAGTTTTTTTGAATTAGTTATGAATTTTCAAAGAATTCTGTTGTAGGGGTACCTATTTGTGACCCTAGGTCTTCCCAAATGCATCCACTTGCAACTTCTAAAGTGACGTGAGGAAATCAAGGTCAATGATTGGCTCTTGCAATAAAAAATATTTTTTTCTCGATTCAATCAATGGCTAAAGTGGTCCATTTAAGGACCACCTTATATCCATTCTATAGCTTTTTATAGAGTTGATTTGAAGAAGACAATTGGTTTTAGAACAAACTACCTTAACCGCTAAAGAATTGAATGACCGTTTGAATGTATGCAGGTGATCTTAGGTAGACATGTATGAAGTAATTTTTTAAGAGATGTTCTTCAAATTTTGACACAAGGTGTGAACATGTATCCCCTCAGTAGGAATATAATTTTTTCTCCGAACGGGTGCCTAGATCAAAAGTTATGTTGCACTAAACTTTTGGGGCAACCTAGGTAGTTTCACGCAACATGCACAAAACTCCTCCTATAATTTTGAAGTTTTATAGGTATGGAATTTATATAATATAAGATGAAAATGTCTAAAAAATAACCATGTGTAGTGTAAAAATCTCACCGTAGGAGGAGTTAACCCCTAAATGCCTTGGCGACCAAATATGGTCGATCTGAAATTTCAGGCTCATTTGATAGCGGGCAGTTAAATTTATTTTTTCGGGCAGTTTTTAGGGTTAACTATTTAAAACTTTCATTTTTCACTGAAAAAGGTACATATTTGATTGTTGAGAGATCTCCAAAGCCATATATGTCCATTAGTGGAAGAGTAAAGCTTGCTAATTTTACTTCATTTTCCAACTTTGAGCAATTTCACTTGATTTGAGATCTTAAAACTTGTACTTATCCATTTGTTTTGAAAATAATCCCAATGGAAAGAGTAAAGTGTTTTCATGATTTTCACCATTGAAAATTTAAACAATCAAGTCTTCATTTGGAGTTATTTGTGATTTATGCTTATAAAAAAATTTGCATCTCAACAATTGCAAGGTGAATTGTGTAATGAATTTAATAGCTTTTCAAGTGATATTAAGTTTTTTGAAAAGGAATTTTAGTTTGCTAACACAATTTGTAGTTGTTCATGTCACCTCCAATCCCCCAAAACTTTTATGTGCAAATTTTTGAAACATTGTGGTGAGGGGCAACATACTAAAAATAAAAAATGTACATTTCTCTTGTTATAATCTCACAACTCTTATGCAATTTTGCACTCAAAATTGGTGTGCATACTAATAAGCAAGCTCTTTAAACATCCATACGGTTAGATTTTGGAAAAAAAATCAATTTGCTTCAATGGGGATAACTATAAGCCCATGCTCTTTTTTCATGGGAAAAACGCACTTGGAAAGGCTTAGGCACTTAGGGGTTAAAGTCTACTGGCCTTGTCAAACAAAGGTAGAAAAAAAAATCTTCTAACTTCAAACATTATAATCTTTCAATCCGTGTAGTCAAAGTTTTTGAATTTTTTTTCATACATTCCCGTAGTAGTCTAGTACAAATTTGTACAATTGAATTTTGAAAAAAAACTTTTTTTTTTCCATTTTTTTTTCATTGCCCTCAAAAGTGGCAGTTCGTAACAATTTGTACCCAAAATGTGCCTCAGTCCTTTAGAGGTTAATATAAAGTCAAAATTGTTTTTTCCTTTACTTCATCTAAGGTACTTTGGTTGTAGGGTAGGTTTGGCGGAATATAGTTCTATAAATAGATGCCAAAATTTTAGAAAATTATTTTGCAAAGAATAAATTTTTTATTTGGAGAAAAAAGATATATCTCAATTTTTTAAATATTTATCATTTGCCAAAATACAATTTGGGGATAAATAAATATCCACCCAAGATGTACCAACCCTGTCCTTGAGTTAAATTTGGTTCCAATTTCCAATAAGATTTCTAATAAGGTTTCTAATTTCTATTCCAAATATTATTTAGTAATAACTTACAACAATCCAATGATTGATCATAATTGCAAGTGTTTGGTCCAAGTCAAAATCCAACAAATTGCGCTTTATTGTTAAATTTTTTAATAAAACTAATATTTGGTTTGAAGTTACATAGGATAATTTCTTTCTAATACCCAAAATATTGATAAAGTTTTTAAATTAATTAAAAACATTTTGTGTTGTGTATAATTTTTTGACAGTGAACTATGATAATCAATAGGAATTCATAATAGAAATTTGCATTGGGCTCAAAGATCCCTAAATTAGTTTAACCCATTAAAGACCGTGGTTAATTTGGGGGGCGGGCAAGACGATTTGTGGTCTTCAACAGAACATGGAAAAAAATACCAAACAATTATGCATTCTAGAGATTTGACCTAACCAATGGATTTCACATGAATGCTTGGGGTTTTGCAATAAATGCATGACAAGTTTTGCATTGATTTTTATATTGATTTTCGTATTTTCAGTCAATATTTTGTTCATTTTTTTACCCCCAAAATCACATACTAGCAGAGATTGTAATGATTCTTGTTCCAATGCATTCGGTCCATAATTTCCCACACCCGTCCATTTTTGTCCATATCCAAATTCATTGTAAAACTCTCTCTACCAATGAAAAAGTGTCAATTTCAAGTAGAAAGTGGTTGACCGGTCCTTAATGGGTTACGGAGGTAGAAAAACAAAGACAAAGAATTCCAATCTTTCTAGGGATTGGTGTACATCAAGAATGTATTCACTTGAGGTCTTGATTGACTATGAAGACTCATGACAAGTGACACTCATACTATGCACCCTTGCTAAAAGGGAGAGTCTATCTACATTTTGATTTTGTAAGAAATGGTAGAAAGTTATGAAAGAAAGAAGAGAAGATTGGTGTAGTTTGGTGTTAAAAAGTGTACAAATATCCAAATACGGTTTTTTCCAAGTGGATAAAATTGTTTGTATATGGTGGATCAAGAAGTTGTGGAAGTGATTGGTAGTATTCTATTTTTCTTTTGTAAAGAGACAGTAGGCGGAGTATTGAATGGGAACGGTGTTAATTGTTTTTAAGGTACATGAGATGACTTGTCTTAGAATTTGTAATTGTTTATGGAATGTTTGGAGTGTTGGTGTGTAAAGTGCTACAGACTCTTGATGTTGAGACTATGAATGATTTGATGTTCCACCCATAATTTTGTGTATTGTCAATGAGTGTTTAGTATTTTGTGAATTTGAGGTATGTAGAGTCTTAAGAGAATTTGTTATCTCGGTGAGTGAATTCAATGAACTGGATTTTATGTTGTGAAGATAGTAAAATTGGCATTGGTAGGGTATATGGGGTAGTTCAAATGTAGAGGTGTTAGGACAAAGCTTTGTATTGCATGTGTAAGGTGCATTGAATAGACAAGTACATAGGTGTAACCAAATTTGAACAATGTGCTTTGGTGTTTTGTTTTCAAAGTTTTCCACGTTCATGAGTAAGGTGTATCAAGAAGATTTATACAAATGAACAAGTTTGTGACTTTGCAGATTGTCTAAATTGCTTTATTATGTTGTTGTATGCATAGTGCTTTTATTTGCAGGTAGGTACACAAAAAGATAATATGGATCCATGTATTTCTTTGGTTTGTTCAATAGAAAGGTATATGATAGTTAAATATTGTAAAGGCCAAAGTAAGTGTTTAAGTTCTAGTTCCATATATTAGCTATATCTAAATTTAAGGAGGTAAGTGATTCGTTCATCTAATCATATGTAGGGATTCTTCTAAAAAAATGATAGAGAGGGAGTTGTCTATGTTTTGGTTGTTTGTCCATTTGTTCACTCTCGTTAATTTTTGTTAATTTATCATTATTTGTGATGTCTTGTTTCCCAAAGTGTATTTGGAGGAACCTTATAGGACCTTTATTTAAGGGGGTCACTCAAAGAAAGGTTTATCATCTTTACATGATAATATGAAGTTCAAAGAGCATATTTGTAGTCTGCTTTTGGAAGTCATTGTCCTTTGTTGTTTGTGGAGGACAACAAGTTGATTAACAATGTCATTTCTTGAGACGATAGCGTGCACTCTGAAATTGTGGATATAGAAGGGATAGGTTCTATTTTGGAGGAAGGTAGTGATGGAATTTAGGATGGTTATGTTTAGGTGGCGGTTGTAGGCAACATGGCTTTAAAATGTGTAAAAATTAAATAAATAGAATTGAAGTTGTCAGTGAAGATGTGGACTCTTTCATAAGGGGGGGGTATGTTTCTTGTAGAAATAGTAATAAAGCGTGTATAGTTGTAATCTCAACTCATAGAATGTTTTGTAATAAGCCCCAAAGTCTAATGCATAAGAGCATGGGCACCCTTACTTGCCAAACTTGGCATGCTCAAATTTTCCATCTAATTTTTGAAGGGTCTTCAATTTCCTTGTCCCTCATCCTTGCTCACAAAATATGACCCATAAATAGTCTTGTGACCACTCATTAAGTAGAATAAAGGATAAAGAAACTAAACTTATGATGAACAATGATTTTAAGGATTATTCCTTGACACACTAGGTCTGAGTGTTAAGAGAATGTTGTAAAAGGCCCGTAGCACTTCTCATCCACATTTGAAAAGTATCGGACCCCTAGCGGGTAAGGGTGGCCATGCTCTACTTCTATTTTTCTTGTGGGGTTGTTTAAATTCCATATTCCAAAACCAACCAACTACAAAATGGAGACATAAGTTTACCATATCTCTACATTGATCATTTACCTATACAAACTGACAAAATGGAGTTAGTCACCCAAGGGCCACCTCTTCATGTATGAACCTTCTTGACACTTTAGCCTTGAGTGTCAAGAGAATATTGTGAAGGACCCGTACACTTTTCATCCACATTTGAAGAGTGTCGGACACCTAGTGTGTAACGATGGCCATACTCTACTTCTATTTTCCCTTGTGGAATTGTTTATATTCCATATTCCAAAACCAACCACCCACCCACAAGAATGGGGACATACCATACGCTTACCATATCTCTTGATGGATCCAATTGATCCCGCCAAGCTGACAAAAATTGGAGTTGGGCACCCCGCCACCCCAGGGTCCACCTTTGGGTCTGAGCCGTAGCCTGAGCCGTCAAGTAGCTAGAGGTCTTTTTCTTGCTGCCTAAGACTAACGACTTTCAGCAATCAATGAGCCATTGTCCATTCAGACCCATGTCTTCTTCCACTTCTGCTTCCTCATGTACATAGGAATTGAGTGTCCAGAACTGGACCAAGTTCAGCCTACCTTACACCAAACCTACTGACTTTAGGGTAGGAGGTGCAGAAATCTCCCACCTCAGAGCTGAAACTGAATTTTGGGGGAGATGAAGCTTCTTGAAATGGTTTTCGGTAAATTTTCCTTGAAAGACAAGTGGAATTGGCATCTAACCCAAGTCGTTTGATATTATTTGGAGCTTTGCGAAATTAGCTATCAAATTTTGAAGTTGAAATGGCATAGGGTTCTAAAATCGCCCACCTCCTCAAATATACACTATGTGTACCTTGCTGAAGGCTATAAAAAATCAACATGTGCAAATAGTGTACAATTGAGAAGGTGAACAATTTTAGAGCCTGTGTGCAGGTTTTAGAACCTCCTACCTTACATGTGTTTCAAGGACAAAAACAAAACTGACTCAACTTACAAGTGGGACCAAGACAACAGGTTAGGTTTGAACTTTGAATGGTTAGAACCCACAGACATGATGACTAAGTTACAGCTCAAGCAGCACACAAGTGTGGAGCACATGACTGCCAATTTCATGCTATTAAATTGGCTACTTGATCAAAATAAGGAAAACTTGAAAATATTTGCGACCACCTTACCTTATTCAGCGGACTCAAGCAGACACAACCATGCACAAGTGTTTTGATTTGTCCCTCCCCACCATGGGCACCTTGCCTAACATGCAAAACTAGATGCAAAATTTCAGCACATTTAATTGGTTTGAATTTGAATATATTCTGTTCAGCACATGGTGCGAGATTTTTTCAAGCATTGGGTTTAGCCCTTGAAATCCATGGATCAGTGACTGACTAAGCTGGTTTGAATTTGAATAAGTTATTTTCAGTCTATCCAGCACATGGTGTCCAAGATTTTTTTCCAGTCCGTTGTTGGTGGCTTGTGAATGATTTCAAATGTGCAATGGCATGAACAATTTTTAATTTTTTTTCAACTAATTTTCTTTTGAGAATTTTGAACAATGAACAGACTTGCTCGTGGACATATTTCTCATTGGATGTTAGATTATTAGATTGTTGAAACAAAATCATTCTAGCTAGAGGTTCTATGCACAGTTTTCATCCTTGATGGGTCATGTTTTTATAATTTCTTGAATAGTGCTATTTACATAAATAGAATCATGGATTTGTGATTCATAATTTGTCACCTTGTGTCACAACGTTGATGTCATTGTGCACCCTTATGATGATTTTAATACACCCTTAAAGGGGTATGAGTGTGAATACAAGTGTGAATACAAATGCCAAGTCAAAAGAGTTGAACCTATAAAGGTCCCCACATCTCCAAATTGGGTGCATCTTGGTCAAACTTGATTATGATTTTTAAAATATCTATTTTTGGTATTTGAATTCAACAAATAATGGGGCTGATAAGAATAAAGCCTAACAAGTTTGTTTTTACTCCATTGTGAGATTATGAAAAATTCCAAAACTTGAGTGAACGGATGTAATTGCAAGCTTCTTTAGCTATTATATATTTTTTAATCCAATATTGTGTGTTTGTATTATTTTTTATATTCTAAATTAAAATAAATTTTAGAAAAATATTATAATCATTTAAAAAATCTCATTATGACCTTTTTTGGGGTAAAAAATTGAATTAATTGCCTTATTTTAAGTTATATTTCTGATTTGTTTTCACTAATTGCTATGAATTTTAATGTAGATAAATTATCATGAAACTAGTAAAAATATTTGCATCAACAGTGAACACATAGTTTCATGTCATAAAATTATAAGATTGAAACTCAAATGTAACTTACCTCCTAAAGGACCATTGTTTCCTTGGGGGACATATGAAAAATTAAGTGGATACATACAATCTTAATTTTTGGTATGATTTTTTAATTTTTTTAAGACCAAAGAACAAATTTGCTTCATGGAAATGTTATTTTTATATATTTCAATTGGTACCCAAGACCATAGCTATACCATCCAAAGTAAAAAATAGCTGAGCTCAAGCATTAAAAAATCACAAAAATTCAAAATATATATTTTTTAAATTATATTTTTATAGAATATATTCTAATCTACATGGAAATCTTTTATTCATTATATTTGGATAATTGATGTGAAGGTTATGAGGTGGGGCAATTAAGATGTTATCCTAAAAATAAATTCATTGGATTTGTTTTTAAACTCAATTTTTACATTTTTTCCAAAAAGAAAAGGTCCATAACATTTAGGACCTTCTTTTCTAAAAGTCTAGAATAAATCTTACCATTAGAATTGACATGTAACTTCAATTCCATTTTAAAGGTTATAAAAAATTCTTCCTTAAAACACTAATATTTGATGAAAGTTTCTAAAAAAAATTCTACACACTTTTAATGCTAGTCTAATGCAAGATCTTATAGTTGAATATGCAAAAGAAACGAATTTTTAATAGCTTGATTCTTTTGCATTAAAGGTGACAATTTAGAGTGATTTTTGGTCAAATATAGTCATAGAATGTCAGTGGTTAATTGCATGGCCATTAGTACACCAAATAATCTAAGTCCACCATTTTTTGTATGAAAAATGTGCAATTAATAGAGTTATCTTAAAAGTCTTAAAAGTCATAATTTCTTGAATTCTTTGTTTGTTTCTTTGAAATCTGAAATTGCATTTGAATTTTTAATCAACTTGTCTTTTTTTTAGAATAACAATAAGGTGTGATTGCATGCAATTTAATCACATTGGATGGTCTTCATCCTAAATAAAGGTCTCAAACAAAATTTAGGATTGTGGATGGCAGAGATGTGTTGAGGTGGAGACGTTGCCAAAAGGATTGTGACAATCTAGGGCTCTCCATCAAGCCTTCTAAATTGCCATGCATTGTGGATAGCATAATAGAATGTTTTATTTGGAGCAACTTTAGTGAATATGTACCAACTGGAAATAAATGAAAGAAAGTACTTGTTATGGACTCTGAGAACACAAAACAAATGGATATTCTTCAAGACAAGATTAGATCCTAGATTTCAAGGAAGAGTACAAGAGCATAGCTAGAGCAAGAAGGTAGAAGTACAAGAGATGTGTTGTTGAGACTAAGGATTACCCTAGCCTCAACATCCTTATATACTACTATTGATCTTTTAATTATAGTGTTTTTTTAGAGAACTACTACTTCATTAGAACTACTATATCTAGAAGGTTCTAAGGAGTATATTAGTGACATCTAGCAACAAGTTCTAGGAGGAAAACTAAATTTGAACAAAAAACTATCAAAGACAAATTGAGGATTGAAATGGATAGAAACTTCTACTAAAAGTCATCGTTGGATAGGCTTTAGTTTATCAAGATAGAGTCAATGAAATTCTTGTACTTTTGAAGTGATTTGATCATATTTGTTTTCGGTTCTCATGTGCACTTGTTGATGTTGTATCTATACCAATGTGTAACTTACCCCATCTATGCCACGCATGAATCTAACATTTTTTCCAACTCATATTCTTCATGGCAATTGATTATGATGAAAGGTGATGGTGGTTGCATTTTGCCCAATACATTTGATTCTTTATACAATTTTTAAGAGAAAAACGTGAAAGATTGGATGTACCTTCATAAATACTAGAAGTTCCAACCTATAAGCAATTAGATTGACTTGTTGTTGAATGGAAAATAGTCCCAGTCAATGCTAGTCTAATTTATCATATGGTCGAGTAATCTTAATGTTACGTTGAAGGAGCCAAACTTTCTTGCTAATTTGAAATGAAGATGATTATTTTCTTAACACATTTGATTATATATAAAAATGTTGAGTATCTTGTAAATGGAATTCTATGGTTTCTTAGAGTTGTAATAATCTTGTTGTTAAGTCTTTGATTACCAAGTTGTTTGTCTTTGAAAAATTAAATAGATTAAACTTTGGATGATATCAATAATTGGTATAAAATGGCATGTGTCGAGTTGAGAAGTAGGCAATGTTATTATATCTAAATTATGATAACGTCAAAGACAAGGTCTAAGGTTTTGTCTTGTTGATAATTGATGGTGCAAGGCAAATATTGTTCCAACACTTTATTGATGCACTCAATTTGACCATTAATTTGAGGGTGAAAAGCAAAAGTTTAATATTTACCTTCAAAATTTCAAAGAGGGATCTCCAAAATTTGAAAAAAAATTGTGGTTTAGAGTTCGAGATGATGTCATTCAACAATCTATGATATTGATAGATGTTGTTCAAGTTAAAAAGAGTTGTGTTGTTTCTTTTCTAATGATTGTCTTGTTGTAAGGGACAAAATGCACCATCTTTGTTAGTTGGTCCACAATAATATATATGAAATCTATAGAAATTGAAGATCAAGATTGGTTGAAGATAGGTAATGGTTGTAGGAGCCCATATGGTTGATGTTGTGGTTTTTTGGATCTTGAACAAGTGTTATAAGAATGCACAAAGTCTTTGATAGCCTTCCACATTTCAAGCTACCAAAAATCTCGAGATATGAGTTCTAACATCTTGTTGAATCTAAAATGTCCAATAGCTTAAAATGTCTAGCAGTTAAAAAATCCTAATGAGTTTGAATTCAAAGGCATAAGAATCTTTTAGAATATATAGGCATTCTTCAAAATACAAGAGGTCATCCAAAAACTTAAATTTGTCGTGGTTCTTATGAAAGTGACACTTCATGTCAAAAAGTAGAGGGTCTAAAGTTGATGTTGTAAGGACTTGGTTAAGAAATGATGAATCAATATGCATTGCCATAGTCGTTGTACAAAGCTATAATTGTTTAAGTTTAAGTAGAGTTGTTGGTTGTTGGTCGTACACACTTCTCCTTCTCTTGGCACCAAAAATGATCTCTGAAATAAGACATTTGATAATCCTTGTTGTTTTCATGGGCAATATGTGATGATGAATGCAAAGCAAGATAGTGACATGTTTCAATGAGCTTGATGACAATTCAAAACTCAAGTAGATATGAAATATTTAAGGTTCTTGTAATCTACAGATACAATAACCTATGAGAAGCACCTTCAAGTGAATGGTGCCATTTTAAAAATGAGTCTTTAATAGCTAGGAATTCTTTATCATCAATATTATAGTTGATCTTAGAAGCGAAAAAAATTCTTGAGAAAAATGTAACTAGATGGAGTCTTTCTTTTGCTTCCATTTACGATATGATTGCTCTTAATGCAAAGTTCAAAGCATCGATCACCATATATAATGGTTTGAAAAATTCTAAATGAATCAAAATTAGAATTGTAGTAAAAGCAAACTTTAGATGTAGAAAAACTTTCTTTGCCTTAGTTTCTCAATCCAACTATCTTTGCATGTCAATGGAGTTAACAAAGCAGGTATTTGAAAATAATTTTTGATGAAAATTTGATAGAAATTAGATAATCGAAGAAAATATTGCACATCATGCACCAATCTGTGGTAGCTTGAATTTTTTTTGGATTCATCAATAAAACATTATTGGAAATGATGTATCCAACAAACTCCACTTGCAGATGCATTTTTCTAGTTTGGTGTATAATCTAATATCTCGTAGCTTTTGTAATATGAATTTTACAAATTCTTTATGTTCTTCAACATTCTTGGAATAGAATAAGATGTCATCTAGATAACATACAGCAAACTTATCCAAAAACTCACAAAAAAAACATTGTTCATCAAATGCTGAAAGGCAGCTGACGCATTTGTAAATCCAATAGCATGACATTGTATTCAAAATACCCATACCTTGCTTGAAATCTAATCTTTCATTCATCCTCTTCTTTTATAAGTACCAAATTATTTGTTCCATAAAGATCAATCTTGGTGTAGATCTTGGCTTGTCCAAGTTCATTGAGAAATTCAAATACCAATGGCAGTGGGTAGCAATTTTTCACCATCAACTTGTTTAGTCCATGATAATCAATAGTTAGACATTTGCAAGGGTCTATTTTTTCCCTTAACAAAGAGGATTGGTGTTCCTATTGAAGACTTGAAATGCTGAATGAAGTTCTTTGGAAGGTTTTCTTCGATATAATCTTTTAATGCAAATAGTTCATTTTGTAATAAAATGGAGATTGGACCATGTGAGGATTGGGCCTTGTCTTCAAAATCAATTGTATAGTTGTACAAACAATGTTCTAGTAAGATGTCATTCTTCTTTTCAAATATGCTCAAAATTCTTTGTGTTGATTCAGATAATTTGTAGAAGTGATGCTTTGCTTACACGCTAGGATTGTATAAATAGCAAAGGAATTACCGTTTTAAGCAACTTTCATAAAAACTCTAGCTTCAATAAATAAAGGTTTGATGGTCAAGGATTTAGTAGATTCCTTCAAAAGAGTTTTTTTTTATAATAATAATTTTTTCGATTTCAATCTATTGACGGGTCATATTTTTCAAACTTAAAAAGTTCCAAAATAAAAGGGTTGAAAGAGGCCCAAATAATATTGAATAAAACTAAACAACTATGACCATCTATAAACCATCATAATGGTTTACATTTTAGAATGTGGAAAATTTAAACAAAGTGAATTAAATTACATGTTAGGAAGTATTAGAACGGCAAATTAAACCTAAACTATAAATTAGGGAGTTTTTCAATAGAATACAATAGAAAATTTGAAAAATTAGTATTAAAATTTCAAAATGCAATTAGGTAAAAATGAAGGAAAAATTCTAGGAAAGAATTGGAGATTTAAAACTAAAAAGAAGTTAAGCAAGATTTGGTAGAGTAACCAAATTAGGCTAATGGAAAAGTGATGATAAAATAAAAAACCAAAATACTACTAACTAAAAAAATGAAAGTGAAATTAATTAGGAAACCAAAAAGATAACAACCACAAACAATACAAAACCCAAATGAAAACAAAAGACTAGGAGTAGGAACTAAAAGTAGAATTAAATTGCAAACCCAAAAAATAAGAAGTACAAAAAATACAAAAGTGAATTAAAAACAAAAGAGTAGAAGTAGGAAATGGAACTAGAAGTAAAGTAAAACCACCAAAAAAATAATAAATAAAAGCAAACACAAAAGAAGTTAGTAAACTAAAACTACTAGTAGAACACTAGAGTAATGAGAAAAACACTAAAAAAGGGATTTTACAGGAATTTAGGGGGTCCGGCACTAAATAAGCGCAATTTACACCAAATTAGTGCAGTTACAGTAATTGAGCGTGACTTGCATTAATTTGACGTTTTTTACACTAAAATAGCAATTTGATAGTGAATGAAGGTAGGATAAAAGTAGTTGGAAAAAACTACTCCGTTAGGAAGTTGGATATACTCAATTTTAGGGTTGGTGCTCTCTCTCTCTCTCTCTCTCTCTCTCTCTCTCTCTCTCTCTCTCTCTCTCTCTCTCTCTCTCTCTCTCTCTCTCTCTCTCTCTCTCTTTTCTCTTGTAAGTTTATGTGTGCATGTGTTTTGAGAGAATTGTTGAGATTATGGGCGTTTTGGAGCATGAATTGTGAGAAACTAAGAAAGGAAAGCATATAGAACAATTTGTCAAGTAGGTTTCAACATTTTTATGGAAAAAATGGGTGAAAATGGAGGGGTTTTGAAATCAAATGGGAAAGTGGTAAGAAATTAGGGAGAATTTGAAGTGTGATTTGGACTACCAACTTTGACGAGTGATTGCGGAAGCATGGAGAATTGGATGGAGCTGAATTTTGAAAAAGTGGTGCGCCTTTAAGCTGGCTTTTCAAAAATTATATGTATGTGCTGTAATTAGTTTTTAGGACTTTAATTGGCCCATTTTGGGCCCAATTTGGAGATTTTTGTGAAGATTTTGGTCTAGGAGGTTGCCCAAACTTCTTAGAACATGTATTAGGTGGATGTGGTGATTTTAGGACACACATTGGGGTGATTTAGAGTGTTGCCCTAATTGGCCTTAGAGCTTTTTAGGGTAATTTGGAATATTAGGTAATTAGGAGTCCATTGCTTGGAAGGTCAATGGATGTAGGGTCTCATACACTTTCCCTTGACCAACTCTAGGTGTGGTTTTTTCTTCACATGGGAAAAATCACTCACACCATCAAACAAAACCTCCAATGGTGTAGTTTTGTGAATAATTCTTCTAGAACCACCATCTATGATTTCTACATGTACATGGGGTTTTTTTTTACTAGAAAAATCTTATTAAGTCTTATGATGTCTTCATCTTAAAAACAAGTTGAAGCTTCAAAATCTAGAAATGAAAACTTTTGGAGCTTCTTTGGACTAAAAACTAAAGGTATAGTAAAGCAATGAGAAGGTTGAGCAAAGAAATGAGGACCTGAAATGGTTCATAGTGTAGATGGCTCTAGCTGCATGGTCCGCACTATAGTTGGGCATCCTTGTTTTTCGGCACGGTTGCACTTTTTGTTTTTAAATAATGCCGTTTTTACTTCTTATAGCAATTGAAGACCTTATGACCAGTTTTTCTACAATATAAACACAAATCTTTATCAAAGCAAAGTTTTTTACTTGCACAATTAGTGGCTTGAATCATAGTGCTTCACTTTGCATGCCTTTTGGTCTTGAATGTAAGCTTGAGATTTCTATTGAAATGACTATTTGAAAAAAATTTGAATATGATTTTGATGAAGAATATTGATCTTAATGTCATTGGAACAATAGTAAGATTGTCACACTTCACAATTTGACTTATTGATTCATTGAGTATTTGTAGATCAAACAAAAATCACAACAAGTCTTTTACGTCATTTCACAACCCCTAATGAAATTGACTTATAAGTGCTTCTTGGTTCTAGTTGATGTCACAAGTCTTTTACGTCATTTCACAACCCCTAATGAAATTGACTTATAAGTGCTTCTTGGTTCTAGTTGATGTCACAAGTCAGTTGTCTAAAGTATTATAACACTACAACAAAAACTGCAGTGTTTTATGACTGCAAAATATGACTGCAATGAGTCATGAAATCAAAAAATACGACTCTCGTAGAAATCATGGTAGATAATTCAGAGCATAACTGAGTCCAGTCATTACCGACGAGTCGCTTCGGACATTAGTCATATTTTGAGTCATATGGGTTGGGGGGTATAATTAGCCATAATTAGCCTTTTTTGCCAACGTGGCGTATACATTGACAATCCTTGTGGGCTTAACTTTTTCTTGAGCTATCTAAGCAAAAGAAAATCCTACATGGCATATGACTATGTTTAGTCATATTTTTGGCTGACGTGGAATATGACTGTACTGAGTCATATTTTGGTGACGTGGAATATACTACTATTGATCTTTTAGTGTGAAGAGTCATATTTTGGTGACATTTTAGTATACACTACCTTTCTTAGAGAACCACTACTTATCTAAAACTACTACTTCTAGAAGATTCTAAAATGTATATTTGTGACATTACTCCTTTTGTCTCAATAAATTTGTGATACTCCTATAGTTTTCCATTGGATACTACAAATTTATTTTTGAGATAGAGGGAGTAAATTTTTTTTTTGGGTGGGATTTGTTGATCCAACGTTGACTTTCCGAAATTGCAAGCTCTATAAAAAGTGCATCAACAATTATGCACTACGTATGGGTACTGCAACTCAATAGATGATCCCGTAACTCACTTTAACTTAACAAAGACAAGAAGGATTAAAAGTCCAATGAATGCCTTTTAAAATAAATTTAGAATAAAAAAATACAACTATTAATCTAAGTATTTGATACCTTTAGATGAATTACCTTCATATTAGGGCCATGTCTTTTAAGGATTAATGTGAATGAAAGGTATCCAATTTTGATGAGATGATTGATGAGATGATTGATTAGCCCCTAAATTCTCAAGACCTTTTTTGAGTTTCTTGGAGCTTACTCAAAACTAAACAAAAGTTCAAGTTCTTATTAGTTTTATCAATGTTTTAGAAATTATAACCATATGAATTCAAACTAGATGTGTTATGGATGATTTAATAAATAAAAAAATAACAATATTACTTATGAATTGAAAGATTATAATGTTTGATCAAGAGGATATTAAAAACTATAAAAGTGTTTTGAAGTCTTTCAATTCACTTGTTACATGTTAAATAAAAAATTGGAGGTCATAAAAAAACTACAAGGCTAATGAACATAACATGCATAACTCAAAGATACATATCACATCCTCCTTTTCCAATTATCTCTATTACAAATAGAAACTTTGGAAAACAAACTACAAATACATTGAACCCCAAACCCCAATTATACACACTTGTATACACATTACTTCACAACACACTCAACTTTATGACAATACTAGTTGATACTTTCACACAATTCCAACAAACTAACTCCAATACTTTTGGACCAATATCATTCTCAGAAGACTTGTAGCACATCTCTAGAACCACCCATCCAATCCTTCTATAGGGAAACACAATGGCTTTATGAAAGATACTCTTCACAACACCAAAACACCCATGACATATTCCACACAAATAATTACAAAATTTATAAATACCTTCAACATTATATATTTGTACTTCTCCTCTCCCATCACATGTCCACTTCGGTGTTACTCTTATTATTCCGAATTTAATCCCTAAAAAACCAAGCAACCTTTTTTATCTTTATAATTCAAAATGTTAGCATGAAATTTTTAGGATGGATGCTAATCATTGTAATCTACATGCAAATATTTATTTCACATCATTCTAATAAATTTTGCAAAATTTATAAGTTTATTTTATTTTATTTCAATATGCGTTTGCAATAAACATTAGTACTTAATTACATCATATAAAGAGTGACGGAGTTGTCCTCTACAATAACTTTGGAGCATGACCCAGATAAACTTAAATTTTTACTAGAGATGGTTGTCTAAGGTGTAATCATATCCCATATTTTTCTAAAAAGAATTTTAAGTGAATTCTGCTAATTTGTCACACTTTTAGATTTAGTGTTCAAATTTAATGATCTAGAGCTGAATTTTTAGTGGTCTATTTCCATGGTAGTCAAGCACTCAAGCATGTTTCTACAAAGGGGTACCTAAAAATACATAGTTTTATGTTTACGTTCATGCAAAGGGGGCTCCTTTATGTGTGCACTAATGAACATTGAAGATGGTTTCAAACTCGTTCTTTTGGTGAAATCTCTTCACCATGAAGTCATCACAAATGACCATTTTTTAGTGTGTTTTTTCCACTATGCACTATAAGAAAGCGGGTATTTTATGATTGCAAAAATATGACTAGGGATCACTGGCAACTACCCAAAGTCACATTCTTAGAGGCCAACACCTTGAAGAGAAATATGAGCACAAAATATTACTAGTCATTTTGGGGCCTTATACTTTGTGGGCATATATAGTATGCTTGTTGGGAACATCAAATTACTTCATAGGGAATGGCAAGGAACATAGTTGGGGAATGTTGAATCATATTGATAGTTATATTTTGATGGTAGTGACATTTTTTTCTTTGGGGAGACAACCCAAGAAAAATATGGGCAATCCAAAATAAATTTAGACTAGCCATTGTTTAGGATTTTGAATCCTAGTCACCTCTTTTTTAGGACTTTGAAACTCTAGTTGCTACTTCTTTTGCCTCTTGAAACCCTAGCTACCACTTCTTTTGGCTCTTCTTCCTTGCTTTTTGTTGTCTCCTACTCAAGGAAAAGGGTGGTCAATGGAAGTGGTTTTATCATACCAACGTAGATCAAATAGAATTAGAAGAGTCACCTTGTTTGTGTTCAATTTTAACAAGCTTGGCCCAGTGAATGCCATGGTGTGTGTCAAAGGAAATAGCCGAATGTGCAAGCCAAGTCAATGCCTATCCATTAATATGTGTAGGTGGTATCTAAGGAGACAAATATTTTATCTCTTTTAACTCCTAAAGTTCTTTCATGTTTAGAGGCCCAAAATTGCTTCAAAATATTCATCTTCAATGCAAGGCTAAAATATTTATTTATATTTATTTATTTTAAAATTCAACCAAAGGATCGTTTGGTTAACTTATTCAAGTACATAATTTCAAAATTTTAGGATGAATATCTCCAACAATTGCAAGTTCATTGTGCCTAAACTTCAAAATGTAGCTTTTTTAGCCCTTCTAAAAGGTGAAGTTTTGTCTTTCAACATTTTTAGAACAAAGACATATGTTCTATGGCTTGTGCATTTTAATCAACATGTTGGAAAATTTGTTGAAAATATATGAAAAAAATTATACCAAAATACTTTCATATTCTTCTTCTTTTAAATTATAAAATAGGAGGTGTTATGGAATGAAAGAAAAAACTAAACTACTGATAAGTGATAACTTATACAAAAAATTGAAAAATGTTAATCCCAATGGTGAGAATGCTCTATTAAATAATTGTTATATTTTTTTTTTTTTATATGAAACTTTTCAAAATTGAGTGCAAATGATGAAAGTATATGTTTTTTCTACCTTTATTGCCCATAAAATAAAACTCCTCATAACTTTCACATCATTATTTGTAATTGAACAGTTTAAATGTTTTTGAATAGGTATCAATCTATATAATCAAATAAATTAATTCATATTTTTTTAGAATTTATTTTTTTGGTCCAATTTGACATTAAGGATGTTGCAAGAATAAGTGGTTGATTTGTTTTGTTTTGGCAAAAACTAGAGTTTGGGCATTGAGTACTATTGAGTACTTAGTTAAACTAGAAGGGAAATCTTGGTGGTCAATTTTGGGCCATTGATCATACTATATATCTTTTTTGCTATGGATAAGTGTATTTTTTGAATACTATACAATACTTAGTTGTATCCACAATATTACGTTCGAGACTATGTCCTAGTTTTTTACAGAAAGGGGCTAGATGTCAAGGTTTTTATTTAATAAATCTACCATCACTACAATAAAATCAATGTTTTATGACTACAAAATATGATTGTTGTGAGTTGTAAAATTGAAAAATATGACTAACATAGAAATCACTATACATGATTCATGATATGATTGAATCCAATCATTACTAACGAGTTGCTTTGGACATGAGTTATATTGACACTCATATAGGTTGGAGGTATAATTATCTATAATTAGCCATATTTTACTAACATGACATTATGTTGACTATCCTTGGGGCCTTGATTTTTTCTTTAGCTACTTGGGCAAAGAAAAAAAATCCTACATGGCATATAACTCTTTGTAGTCATATTTTTTGTTGACGTGGAATATGAACTAAAAAGAAACAAGAAACAAGAGTTAAGATGCAACAAAACACAAAAACTAAGAAAAAAAACTAAGAAAAAACTAAGGAATAAGAATAAATAATAAGAAGTAAGAGCTCAGGGGAGGGGTTCACTTAGAGTGTCCAATAGAAACCACGTGCGAACAAAACTTTGGACCCCCTATATACTTTTTGAATTTTAAATAAAACAAAATTTAAAAAATATGGATAGATTTTATTACTTTGAAAGTTTATGTTTTGAATTATTGATATTTTTATTTGTTAATAATAATTAGTTACAAATTTTTGAAGTAAAAAGATACACTATAGAATTGAAAAATAACTTTCACACCCCTATATTATATAAGAAAAAATTGTCTAAAAAATGAACAAAAAATTCCTAAAAAACAACTCTCTGTTGAAAGCTCATTTTGAGTTGAATATTGGTTCAATGGTCATCTAAATGTGTTCTCCATAATTATTTGAGTTGAAAGACATGCCATTTTAGTTCATTTTCAACCTCTTTTAGAAATCATTTCATATTTTATTTGAATTGGAAATTTCAGCAATAGAAACCTATAGTCATTATTAAACAATGTTCAAAATTTTAGATTGAAATTATAGTTTATTAGAAACCACTTGTTTGCATGTGGTTTATTGTAGTAGAACTAAGTGCTCCCCCGAGACACTATTAAATATTGTTGTAAATACTAATATCCTCTAGAACTTAACACCAATCAAATATACAACAAACTTACTCACATCAATACCATCTCCATCCAAAACTCCTCTCTTCTTCCTCCCCTCAATTATGCCCCTCTACACTGCTACTTCATAGATGATTGATACAAACCTCCCATAGAAAACAATCCCCCCCTCTGGAAACTAGATAATAAAAAAATTGGTATTGGAATATATAAAAAAAGACATAACATTCAATTATTACTAGTTGGTTACGACCTATCTTCTAGGACTACAAAATATTTTTCAAGATGAACTCATGTCTATCCTCCATTTACTACAACTTCTCACCTAACCACAATATTGAAAGTAAAAGCATATATAAACATTGATGGTAACAAAAATTAAATAGACTAGCTAAATTAGGAACTAAATTACTAGACATGCTATCTTTTCAAGATTATAAATTTGCACACATCACTCGTTACTTCCACAAACACCCTCTAAAGCTACCTAACAATTGAACTCTACAAAAAACAAACTATTAGATCCTTAGAATGACACCTATGACTCCTTATAACCCAAAACAAATTATTCTTTGTAGATTTATTTAAAAGCATTAGTAATGGATCAATAACAATCACCTTCATTTTCAACTATCCAATAATTTTTAGAACAACCCCAGCATTATTGATACTCAAATCAAATAGCTTCTTAAATTTAGATCTAGTAAATACGGGATTCACTAGAAAACACCTCTTCTAGCCCATTTGATATCCTACAATTACATGCACCCTATGCAATCTTAATCAAATTAACATTTGGCTCCACATCCTACTCTGCTATACAAAACCTCAATCCATATCCAAGCATTATGTATATAGTAACACAATAAAGCAATTCAACAAATTTGAAAACTATTATTCTAGCATTCTAACTCTCTCTCTCTCCCCTATATGCTAATGAACACTAGACATTTCTAAAATCAACTTCTTGATCATACAATACTCCATTTCATATGCCCATACACATCTTCGTCTCTCCTCACCTACTACTGTAATGCTCAAGGGTAATCACACACTATGGTTGCCCCTCTGCTAAAGATACGAACTAGTAAAAATTAGTACAAAATGTGCCAAAATTCATATAAAATGTTTCTGAATTGGTACTAAATGGAGCCAAAATGTCATTTATATCAAAATTGAAAGTTGGCCCATCTCAATCAAAAGGTCTTTTGATAGATTCTCAAATTAAAAATTAAAAAGGTACACTTTAAAGTCAAAATTTAGGCCTCATACTAAAATCACATATTTGCAAGGATATTTTATAATAAAGTTCTTCAAACCCTAATTAAGTGCTAAGGCATTGTTATTAAACATTAGAACATTGAACTTATTTCTTTGAATTGTAAAAATGACCCCCTGAACTTGATACAACAAGTACAACAATACTAGAGTTGAATCTGTGATAGTACAAACATTTAATGTTTGTATTCTATACATTAAATTAGTAGATGAAAGTCACTTTTTGTTGAGCAATTTTCAATATACACGAGATGTATGACTTCGCATCATTTTTTATTAATAAAACTGACAAAAACTATAGGAAAGTTGACTCCAAACTTTCATCCTATGCAGAAATTCTGCCATGACTACGATTTTGGACAACCGTAGTGTGCTTTTACCGTCAATTGTGTCTTGATATCCTATACATATGCTCTACTTCTTTCCTACACGCATATTCAACTTCCCCATCACCAACACATGTATTATAAATTCACGTGCTGCAATAAATGTTTCTATTTAAATTCCACTACCTTAAAGTATTAAAAATATGAATTCTTCATCTAAAATACACAAGCATTGGAATGGGACACACACTTTCCTTATCTTAATTGTTGGAGTTCATTAAACAATATACAATTCAACACTCTATAAAACTTACAAATTAATTTCAACTTACTAAAAAAAGATACTAAAAAACCCTTTTTGGTCATCAACAACATTGCACGTACATTCTACTCAATAAACAATGTCTACAAAACAAGTAAACACCACCAAACCTTCCAGACCGCCACTCCCATTAGAAAAAATTTGAGGCCATTAGAAGGCCTCGAGTTCCCGTAGCAGGGATCAGGTCTGACATCGTCGAAACTGCTGCCAGCAGCGCAGTCCAACGTGGCCAAGAGGTTGCCAGCTAGATTTTAAAAATAAAAATAAATAAAAAATTTGAATGTTTTTTCACATATTAGGAACTTTAAAAAAATAAAAAATAAAATTTTGAAAAAAATAAAAAAATTCGGATAGCCCGTTCGCTTGCCGCGTTTGCTACTGCCGTGGGAACACGTCTTGAATGGTCTTCTAATGCCCTCAAACTTCTTCTAATGTAAACAACATCCACCAACCACCATTCTACTACATGCAAATTTATCCCCTACTCCTGCCACCAACTTCCCTTACAATATTTTCTATAAATTATTATTTAGTCTTCTTGTATAATTTAGTTATATAGCCTCCCTCTTCATTGAGGTATGCAGTATTGGTATCACTCTCATAATTACTTGTGACTATGAGTAGGACTCAATGAACGAACCCTTAATTTACACCAACTCAATATTTTGCATGTCAGTTAATTTTAAAAGATTCAATATTAAAATAAAAATGCACTTAATTTACTTTCAAGGTTTGATCATAAATTGATCAAAGTGTTATTACAATTAGAGTTTTGATACTCAAAATCTTCAAAATTTAGTAATTTTGACAAACTAAGATTCTAATATATTGATAATATATACCTAATTTTAAGAGTTGGTTCACTTTAGTTTCATTATAACATTTCTATATATTCTCTAAACCAATAAGTGCATTTAAAGTCACAATATTAGACAATCTTAAATTTCATCAGCTTGGTGAACCGTACCATGCAATATTGACATGCAATTACTACTAAAAACAATTGAAACTCCCTCATACATGTTTAAATAGAAAATAAAAATAAATTAAAACTTGTTTTTATTCATGTTCAAATACAAAATACATATACCTCCGTCCCAAAAAAACACATTTTCAAATATAGAACATAACACATATAAGATTTTTTTTCCACATG
Source organism: Rhytidiadelphus loreus (assembly GCA_947034895.1). Taxonomy (NCBI): domain Eukaryota; kingdom Viridiplantae; phylum Streptophyta; class Bryopsida; order Hypnales; family Hylocomiaceae; genus Rhytidiadelphus; species Rhytidiadelphus loreus. The sequence goes on along the minus strand of OX344764.1, from coordinate 17,425,733 downwards.
CACATGTTCAAACACATACGAAAAAAAATACCCCCTTTATACATGGACAAAAATGAAACATAAATAGAACATTCACCTTCCACCCAAAAACATAAATATAACCCACTACACATATTCGATTTTCACTTGATATGTGATAATTATAAAATCATGATATGTAGGTGCTAAAGTATAATTTTTGGTATAATTTCACTGGACAATTGTTCTTAGTGTCAAACCATTCACCAGGTAGACAAAATCAATGATGACATGGCAATTTCCCTCCACACTAAAGCAGACGATCCAATGAACAAAGGATTTCGTCCACTACAATATCCAATTCAAGTTTGAACTGAGCCTTATTAGGCCCATTATCAAAAAATTCTATCTAGAAAGTGTATGTAATCATTGTTTATAGTTTTTGCTATGTCCTACTCAATTTGCAAAGACAATTATTTCCAATAATCTCCACTTAGTGCATGAAATCTGCATAATTAGTGATTGCAAATTTTTCATTCCTTTAGCACATATTTCATCTATTTTTGAACAAGCATTTATGTTGAACAGTCTCCTTGTTGTTGGGAATTTTGAAAATAAATAGGTGACAAGGAGAACATGTTTATTTTTAAATTTCCTTCTGCCTCTATGATTTCCCTATATAAAATCAACAAAATTGTAATCACATAGAGAAAAGGCAACATCTTTATTCAATCACTCACATTCAACAAATGCAAGGCTACATTTTGATTATCAGTCTTTGATTTATATCTTTCAGAGTAACTATGCACCCAAAAGAGGCTGTCACTTTTGATTTGTGATTCAGTAACCACCCCCCTCTATGAAAAAAATAGAGAGCCATTGATTTGTTTTAAAAAAAATGCACCCCCCCAACTATTGTCGATTTCTTAAAAGATCACAAGCCATTGATGTCCATCAAATACAATCTAGGCAGTTCGAATATGGATAGAGGATACGATACATGATACAAATACGGATACAAGGGATATGGATACATATACAAAATATGAGACAATCTACATGTATAGAATATGGCAAAGGCTACGGATACACATACATGGGATATTGATACGGATACGGGAAGTTTGTCCCATATCAATTTTAATTAATTTTTTAAAACCAGGGGGATTATTAATTATTACTATTCTTTTAATTTAAAAAAATTTGGTGCATAGTGACACAATTTGTCACTACTATGCACCCAAAATAGGTAGTCATTCATTGCCTACTACATATGTCTTCCAAAGTAACATTGTTGTGTATTTCTACCACATTTAGGTCTCCAATATTTTAGGAGATTTGTATCAAACTAAAAGCTCTTACAATTTCTGAATTTGATCTTCTATTCATATTTTATAAAGAGAAAATGCTTGTTTTCAATCCATTTTAGGATGGAATCCATAACCATGCAAGATCTTCCTCATGTTAAAAAGGTACCGGTATTATACTTTACTAATGTCTGGGAGAGACTTAGGGCTACTTCACACTATGGTTGTTCAAGACAAGAGGTTGTGGGATTGAGTAGCCAAACTTTATTGAGAGTTCAAAGAAATGAGCAATAAATAGGCAATAAATAATAGGAATTGGAATCTTCAACCGGCTATAGTGTGAAGCGTCAAAAAGCTAAATTCAAAGTCCAAACCTATACAAATTTAACAATGAAGATCTTGTCATAAGTTGATAGCCTCTCGGCCATAGTTTAGGTCTCTATTTCTAGCCAACCCAAACTTCCTTCGAGAGTCTCGTCATGTAGGCAATTTATTGCCATGTAGGTAGTTGGAGGGTGATGGCCTTTGGACTTGTGCCTTCTAGTGTGAAGGGTCAAGAGGCCAAACTCTTGGTTTCTTGAAATTTGATTGGTGGAAACCCACTTCCTCTCAACCTTTGGCTGTAGTGTCAAGTGGACCTTATTAGTTAACCTCTAAAGGACCAAGTGTCTATTCAATGTATGCAAGAAACCTCGGGTAGGTTCTTACAAAGTCATTTTTGGTTGGATGTTTATGAAATATGGACATAATGTGAAAAATGTGTACCTTCTTTGTGAATTAACCCCTAACTACCTCATCGACCATATATGGTCGATCTGAAATTTCAGGCTCATTTTGAAGTGGGCATTTAAATTTGTTTGACCGTTTTAAAAAAAAAATTGGGCAGTTTTTAGGGTTAACTATTCAAAACTTTCATTTTTCACTGAAAAAGGTACATATTTGAGTGTTGAGAGGTCTCCAAAGCCATTTATATCTGTTAATGGAAGAGTAAAGCTTGCTAATTTTACTTCATTTTTCAACTTTGAGCAATTTCACTTGATTTGAGATCTAAAAACTTCCACTTCTTCATTTGCTTTGAAAATGGTCCCAATCAAAAGAGTAAAGTGTTTTCATGATTTTCACCATTGAAAATTTAAACAAGCAAGTGTTGATTTGGAGTTATTTGTGAATTATACTTATTAAAATAATTGCATCTCAACAATTGCAAGGTGGATTGTGTAATGAGTTTAATAGCTTTTCAAGTGATATTAAGTTTTTTGAAAGGGTCTTTTAGTGTGCTAACACAATTTGTAGTTGTTTATGTTACTTCTAATTCCAAAAAGCTTTTATGTGCAAATTTCTGAAACATTGTGGAGAGGGACAATATATTAAAAATAGAAAACGTACATTTCTCTTATTATAATCTCACAACTCTTATGGAATTTTGCACTCAAAATTGGTGTACATACTAATAAGCAAGCTCTTTAAACATCCATACAGTTAGATTTTGAAAAAAAATCATTTTGTTTCAATGGAGATAACTATAAGCCCATGTTCTTTTTTCATGGAAAAAACACACTTGGAAAGGCTTAGGCACTTAGGGGTTAATAATTTTTTTTCCGATCAGGTGCTCGGATCAAAAGTTATGCTACCTTGAACTTTTGTGGCAGCTTCAACAATTTGGGCATCTTTGGAGAATCTTTTGCAAAAAGTTCAACAACTTTTGAAATTTGGCATGTTTGTAACTTAAAAAATATAGCATACAATTGTCTAAAAAAACAAATTTTAGTCCTCAAATCACATTCTACGAGGAGTCAAACTTTGTTAGCTTTGTTGGAGTGGTTTTAAGAAAAAACATTTTCTTTTAACTTCAAGTCCTATTATCTTACAATCTATGAAGTCAAAATTCGTGAATTTTTTTTCACATGTTCCAAATGTTTTTTTCTAACCATTTGGATTTCAAATAAAAGATTTCCTCATTGCACAAGAATTCATCAAAAAAATGACTAGTGTATTGCTAATTCACTTAACCACTTTGCATTGCAGGGTGATTTAGAATAAGCTATACTCCATATACGCTTCTAAATTTTTTCATGAGTGAACCTAATGTCATATACTTATAAATGGTCCAAGTTCTCATTTTCTCATAGAGCAAAAATTTTACTCCCAAAAGGCCCAAAGTTTGCTGATCCTATTTCATAGGAATGAAAAAAAATTCTCACTTCAAACATTGTAATTTTTCAATCCACACAATCAAATGGCCTAAAAAATTTTACGCATTTTGATAAAAATACCTCACTTCAATTTTGTACGGTTGAAGTTTTAAAAAATAATAATAATTTCCATTTTTGAATAACATATAAAAAAATTGCAATTTTTGACAATGTCTCCATGACACCCCCACCCCCGGGTCCTTTAGGGGTTAATTCAAGGATTGGGATTGGTCGAGAAGCTATATAAGACAATTTTGTCCATTGTAGGGTTTTTCTTCTCAAGGATGCAAATGATCCTCCTGCCTCATTGGTATACACAAAAACATTAACTCTCGATCTAAAAGACCAGCCTGGATGAATGAAGCATTTATTGGGAATGGCTCATTTGTAAAATATAGGGGTAGTCACACCTTCTTAATTGGGCATTTGGAGAACGGAGAACAAAATTGTGGTGGCTTAGAATTGACTTCATGTTGGTAGAATATTCTTATGTGGATATGTCTTCCACACTCCTAGTCTTCACCTCCAGAGGTGAAGATTGGAAGCGCAAAAGATATATCCACATAAGAATATTCTTTTGTGCTCTACACTTTCACATTTCCATTACCACTTTCACCTTCGTTGTTGCTGATTTACTTCCAACCTTACATCTAATCTTATGTCTAGGTAAATGAATTCTCCATTTATTTCATTCTCCACGGTTCACAAATCTTATAGGGGTGTCACACTTTCTTCACCCACCATGGCTTCCCATTGGCTCCTCCAAACCCCCACCAACTTCTCATTCTCCACGCAAGTCCTTGGTGAGAGAAGGTATGACTACCCGTAATGTTATTTCCGGAGAGACACTCTCTGGAAACCTGGCTTCTAATCTAGGGAACTCTCTCACCTACCACGTGGACAAGCTTCTGTTCCATTTTTATTTGTTTTTGTTTGACACAATCTTCCATTCCATTTTTTTTTGACACAAATAAAGGGAACCCTTTACTGCAAAAGAACAAACAAAATACAAGGGCCAGCTGAAAACAGCCTGGGCGGGACAAGAGGATCTTCCATTCCATTTTGAGTTCTCCTCCTCCCTCCGTGCAGCAGCGTCAGAATTCAAGGAACCATGGTTTTGGGTTCCTTGTACTGTTTTTTTCCTCTTCTTCTGTGGCCACAGTCCAGTCATTGGCAGGGTTAAGTTGTACTCCATCTGTCTGAAAATAAATAAATCCGTGGTACTCCCATTCTAAACCACTGATTTATTCTGAGGCAGAGGGAGTCTTCTTAAGCCAGGTAGTTCAGTTGCCTGCCTGCTGTGTGTGTCCAGAAATGTCTGTCATGGAAATCAGATGCTCTTTTTTCTTTTTTCTTTTTTCTTTCTCTTTTTCTTATCCAACTTAAGTTACCAAGGAGGCCGGTTCTGCATGGGCACCTGAAGTCATCATGAAGTTGTTGTGCATCTGTCATAAGAGAGCAACTAACTTATAAAAGTGGGTGGAAAGGGGAGCAAGTATGGAAAATGTGTTGATGGTATTATTTCCACTTTGTGCTGTAAAGCATGCAGTTGAGTAGAAGAAAAGCAAGTCATGACTGATGGGCTGGCCATACTGGACCATACATCAGCCTCACCAGGTACACACACACTCCCTCCCTCCCTCCCCTACGGTAGCATACTGTAGGAATATGCTCACAACCTCTTGTGGGAATTGAAGGTGGAATTATTTATTATAGCCATGAGCTTGCTTACGGATGAATTGGGACATATTTGTGGACTAGGTTCGCTCTGGTAATGCCACTCCTAATCTCAACAAGGTCAAACATAAACTACAACAATATAACTCCCTCCGCCCCAAAATGATCTTCTTGTTGGATAAAATGTTTTGGATTAAGGCTAAAAATAGCATTTTGAAAACCCTTTTTGTGTTACAGGTAGAGATCGATGCACTCCTATCATCCTAGAAACTTTGAGTTCTTGAGCCTTTTTCAAAGTGCAATTTTGGAGTACTCAAAAAGTGAAATTCTTGGAGCATTTTCAAGGAGTGCCCGTGGCCACTTAATTGTTGAGTGTGAGGTTGTCATTCTGTGGGGACCATGTGGAGACCTTTGATTTGCCTTCCAAGGCTTTGTCTACTTCAATCCGGCAACACTCATAGAGATGCAAAAAATATGAATGAATGGTGTTGATTTGACCCCTTCAGTTATTTCATTTGTCTTTCAATTGATGATTGGAAGGAGGGAGGGAGAAATACTACTTAGAGTTGTTTTGCTAGTCTCAAGTACCAATTGAAAGCTGAATTTGACCAATTTGGAAAGTCACAAAGAGCAACAAAATATCATTTTGGGACAAAAAATTAAGGCCTACAAGAAGATCATTTTTAGAAGGGAGGGAGTACTATGTAGAAATCAATCACCCATCCATGGGTAGCAACAAAAACAACTATCATAAAGGATTATGAAGTTTGGTTTAGTTAATATATTTTGCTTTTCATAATTTTAATATGCTTAGTCAAGGATATAAAAAAATTGAGTTGAATTTTTTTTAATAGTAGATGAATGGTAAATTTACTTGTTGTAAAAAATTGTAAGTCGTAATTTAAATAATTAAAAAAAAAATCTACCAGGCTTCAAATGTCAAATGATTAATGACACTAGTTGAAACTTTCAGAGTAGTTATTGCGTATATCATTTTGGTGTTGAAGATGATTGCAACTGAATTTGACCTCCATAAAAAACTACAATTAAGGTAACTCAACCTATAACATGCCAAGTTTGGAGCAGCATAATGCAAGTCAAAAAGTTATTGTGAAGTACATTTCACAAGACATATGCACATCTGAAGAAATTCTGGGCCTCCATTAGGTTGCTCTAAACTTATCTTGTCTAGGTATTGTAGAAGAGCATAGAATCTTTTTATGAATAGAAGCTATAGAAAAGTACAAAATCTCAAGAAAATTGGTAATTTGACATTTTAATTTGTAAAAGTTAGGAAAATTAATTTATGAAGAAACAAAAAATTCTCAATTTATGAGGACTTGATGGTGATGAGATTTCACTAAAAGAATGATCTTGAAATTATCTTCAATGTTCAATAGTACACACACAAAGGAGCCCTATTTGCACAAATGTAGAAGATATAAAACAATATATTTTTAGATATCCCTTGATAGAAACATGCCCACCTACTATGGGAATAGAAAAAAAAATTCAGCTCTAAATCATTAATTTTGGTTATTTCCAAGTATTCAAAACCCTTAAACCTCAAAGTATGACAAATTAGCAAAATTGATTTCTAAATATAAAATATATTTTTTAATTTCTCAAAATAAAGAATATGATTACAATGGAAACATTCATCTCCAATAAATAAGAATTCAAGTTCATGGGATTTATGCTTCAAAAGTTATAGCGGATGACTAAAAAAAAGGACTTGTCTATTTTGTAATCACCCAATTGATGTGATTATTTTGACAAGAGAGCAAAAACTCAAACTTTTGGCATATTGTATGTTAATTCCATTGATTATCATTAGGTTGGAGTTGGTTTTGTATGGACATACGTAGGTTTCCTTTGTGAAGTTTGAGACCAATGGACACAACATTCTAGTATTTTTGTGTGAGGCAATACAATTAGAGTCATAAAACTTTAAAGCCACATGAATGAGTTCTAGAATTGGTGCGATTTTTTGTCTACCTTTTCATTCCCTACACAAGAGGTTGAAAGCCATGTTGTATAATATTGCATCTATGACACATCTATAATATATTTGAACTCTATCATGCGGTTGTTCTCTATTACTTTGAAAAAAATATCTATTTCATAACTAAAAAGGTTAGTAAACCCTTTTTGTTGTTGTTACATTGCAACTAATTTTTTTTCCATTATTTTGGGCAGTGCAAAACCAATCTCTTCAATAAATTGCAATGGAATGGTGAAGCTATTTATATCCATGACAATACATTGATGTGAATGAAACATACGAAAACATGAATGGAAACACATATATTCATCCAAAAGTGTAGTTTTATATTTTTTGTAGTAGAGCAATATTGTCCCTAAATTTTATAGCAATTGAGCAATTTCATGTATTGAAAATATAAGAATCTATTGCCAGATATTCCCTCAAATTTTTTTTATACCTCTTGAGCAATAAATCCTTCACAAAAGCACAGATTGCAATATGCTCAATTCTAGTATTATCAAATTTACCAAATCAACCCCTTCACAGCTCACCATAAATGCACTCTAGGCCTCCAAGGTTGGTTTGTGTGAATTAGCCATCATACAATCAATATGTAATTCAACAAGTTTGTTTCTCCTTACTACAATTAAGGTAAACCAGCCTATGACAGGCAGATTGCCTGGTTTGCCTTGTTGACATATTTGAATTTTTGAATTTTTTTTTTCATATAAAGGCAAACATGAAAAATTGGTAGAACAATTGAAATTTTATTTTTTTGACAAAGTATGAATTTGTTACAGATTTTTGAAGTGAACTGGCCAGATGGCCCAAAACAGTCTGTAGACTATCCCACAACCATCAAAAACTATACCCATGGTGGTCATCAAACCACCCAATGCAGTTACAATATTTCCTAACATGGTTGAAATATTTTCGAACATGGACATGACAGAAAGGAATAAAAAAAGTTAGTTCATGTAATGAATTACACTAGAAAGGGACGAGTTCCTAAAACAGTCTCTAACATCTCCATCACCATCATACAAAACATTGATTTCAGCCATCAACCTACCTAATAAAGTTTTGCTTACATTAATTAGAAAAAACCTGGCACAGATTGATGGAAAACTGTAATGGGTCATCTTATAGATGTCTGTATTAGGCACTTGGCCTGTCATAGGCTATTTTACCTTAAAGGTACATTAGTCTATGATAGACAAACTACCCATGATAGAAACCTATTGTAAGGAATGAGTCATTATAGTCTTGCATCAACCCATGATAGACTTTTTTCAATATATTAATGAAATTTAGGCTACATTAGGTTGAATTAGTGGCACAATCAACATCTTAGATGATGGGGATGGAATGATTGGTAACTCCAATAGGAACTTCCACCTTTTAAGTGTAAATTCATTACATGAAGTGATTTTTTTAGTTCTTTCACTTGTAGCCATGCTTGAAAATATTGTGGCCATGTTAGGAAGTATCGTGTCAAATGAATACCATTAGGGTTTAGCAAGAACTGGAAAGTGAATGAAAAATGTGATGAATGAATAGTGATACAATTTGCATTTATCCTTTAAAAGACCGAATGATCGTTGAACGTATGTAGGTGATCTTGGGTAGGTTCCTATGAAGTCAATTTTGGTTGGGTGTTCACGAAATTTTGGCACAAGGTATGAACATGTACCCATTTAGTGAAAATTTCATTTTTTTTCCAATTGGATGCCTAGATCAAAAATTATGTTGCCCTGAACTTTTTTGATAGCTCAAGTAGCTTTAGGTAGCTTTTGCCAAACTTGTCCTTTATTTCTGAAATTTGGCAGGTATGAAACTTACATGATACAAAATGCAAATGTCAAAAAAATAACCATGTGTAGTGTAAAAATCTCACTCTTGGAGGAGTTAAAGGTTGTTGGCCTTGTCGGGTAAGGTTGAAAAAAACTTTTTTCCTAACTTGCTTTTCTTTCATTTTGTTTTTATTGTCCTAAAAAGTGCCACTTTACAATTTCTATCCAAAATTTGCCTATGTCTTTTAGGAATTAACCCCTAAAGCCCTAAGTTGTGTTATTTTTTGGCAACATAGTGATTTTGGGCAGCTCACTACAAATGGAATTTTTGTTTTTTTTCTTTGAAATTTTCACAAAATGTGTGTTCAAAGAGTAGCTTTAAAGCCCAACATTTTCATAACTTTTGACTTCATGGTTAAAAAGTTATTGTATGATATGTAGTTTTCAATGATGTGTAGGCAACCTGGGGAGTAAAATTCATTTTTTTAAGAAATAAAAATTTGAAATTGGTTCACTAGATTTATTTATACATGGAAACTTTGAATCTATTTTGATTAATGAGAGGAAAGTTATGAGGAGTTTGAGGAGTTTGAGAGTAGTTTGAAGGTAGTTAAAGAATCTCTACTCTAAAACAAACTTTGAAGTCCTTTTATTTAACTCAATTTTTAATATTTTTGTAAAAAATAAAAACATCAAGTGTAGATTGTTTATTAAAATAATACAACCATTGGAATTGACATTTTTCAATTCCATAAGTAAATTGATAACAATTAATATTTTGAATCATTCTCTACATCTTTCTACTTACTATTTTTTCTTATATGTAGTACAATTCCAAATGATCTGAAAATTTTCAAGCATGTGGTCGATTTGCCTTGAAGGATTAATCCAAAGAAGCACCACCATTTTGAACATTTTTCATACAAAGTTGACCTTGTAAGTGCAGCTGCCCGGATTTTTGCATGGCCCCAAAAAAAAATTGTCCCTTTAAACACTAATATCTTGCAATCCACATGGTAGAAATCTCTGAATTTTTTTCCACATCTTCTCACACTAGTTTACTACAAGATCCTACGATTACATGGACGTTTTTTTCTTTTAAAAATCGGTACTTGTACTAAAATGGCAATTTTTGAGCATTTTTGGTGAAAACATAGTTAAAACCCTTTAGAAATTAATGTAAAAAGAGATTAATCCAATACAAAGGTAATTGCAAGAAACACTTTCATTGATGAAATTAAAATTGAAAAAGAGAGGATTATTTTATGTCTTGTATTATTATTTTATATATTTCAAAAATATTCCCTCCCTACTAAAACAATCTTCCAATTTCTTAGAAATTCTCATTTTTGTTCTTGAAGATTCAATGAATGGATATCAACTTTTTTGAAATACATAATAACATTATTTTTAGCCTTAATCCCAAATAATTTGTCCAACCAAAAAATCATTTTGGAGTAGGGAGAGTAGTTATTTTGGGGGATTCATTGTCTCAAATCACTTGTCCTCTTTAGTATGTACTTCAAACCTAATTTAAGGGTTGAATATTATTTCTTTTGTTTTTGACAATAACAAATAAAGTAAAGTAAAAGAAGTCTAGTTTATTATTCACTTTGCAAATTAAAAAAACTCTAAAAAGTGAATTTATAGAACTCTATAGAAATTTAAAGTTGACTGCGTCAAATTGTCAAAGACGAAAAAACATTGAATTTTTCATTGAATCTTTTGAAAGTTACAAACCATTTGTGAACAATCTAAGTATACAAAGTGGACAAGGTAGCTTCATATAAATTTTTCCTTCTCTATAAACCCTCTTCTATTTACGTGTGGCACTTTGTATCTATAGCAACCTCTTACTTTAGTCTCTTTTTTTTTTATTGCAATCAACAGCTATGTTTACAAATTTTGCACTCAAAAGAACATATAGCACATAATTCACTATAGAATCATTTGATTGTAATGTGCAATGAAAAATCATTTCCAAATCCTTAATGCCTTCGTTATTATAAAAAAAAAAGACTAAAATTATGGAATAGAGGGAGTTTTAAACAATTTATAAACAATCCTTCATTGGATGTCTATTATTGTTGATGCAAGTACACTTTCAAAATATTCAACATCCACTAAATGAATGGTAGAACAATTTTGGGTTAGGTATTTTTTTGTTTTGCTGCAATGCTACCTAATGTGAATCTCACTAAGTTGCTTGTAACTTATCATCAATCAATGGTTTTCAAATTTCATCCATGTCATTGGATGTAAATTCAATAGGTTGATAATTGTAATGCAATCCTTCTCTTTTACTACTTAAAATGAACAAAGGAATAATAGTATTCAATCACTACTCTAACAAGCATGTTCAAAGGAATCATAATATTCACACTATATCTAGCTAAGGTACAGTTAAGCCCAAGGCTTTGAATGCTAATATCTTCCAATGCATACAATCAAACTTCATGAAATATTTACCACACGATTTCAGACAAGTAAAGTACATGATCCTACGGTTATATTTAAATTAAATTAAATTATTTCTTGGATAACACAACAAAATGACAATTGATTTCGAGTACTTTTTGATAGAAAAATGGCCTTGGTCCTTCATGGGTTAATTACACCTACTTATTGGATGTCAAAATAAAAAATACAACACGAATCTTGGACTTGAACTTAAAAAGGATATCTCTATTGATATATACATATGCCATTCCATGATTATTCCATGATTTATAAACTCCACATTCATACAAAATAGTATCAGCTTCTCATGACAATCAATTCATATTATAAATAAAGCCTGCCCATAAAATTTAGCCCAGTCCTCTAACTGAATCACAGTTCCTGCTCCAAGTTACGTGAACATTGAGGGCCATGTCGAAAGTGATCCCATGTAAGTTACAAAACATTCAAAGTCTCCAAACACTTGTGTGAGATAGAAAAAGAGCAAGATTTCAAATTTGTTGGAAGGGAGAAAGGTCCATAAAAAAAGTTGCATCTCTAAAGTCCAAACCCTTTGCCATTAACGGCAGGGGGTAGCAAGGTTCATAAAAAAAACAAAATTGCATCTCCAAACCTCTTGTTGTTAACGGCGGGGGGTAGCAAGGTTCATAAAAAAAACAAAATTGCATCTCCAAACCCCTTGCCGTTAATGGCGGGGGGTAGCAAGGTTCATAAAAAAAATTGCATCTCCAAGCCCCCCGCCGTTAATGGTGGGAGGTAGCAAGGTCCATAAAAAAAAGTTGCATCTCCATACCCCCCCCCCCCGCCGTTAATGGTGGGGGTAGCAAGGTCCATTAAAAAAAAAGTTGCATCTCCAACCCCCCTGCCATTAACAACAAGGGGTAGCAAGGTTTATAAAAGAAGCGAATTTGCATCCTCTAAAAGCGTAGCCGTTAATGGTGGGGGGTAGCAAGGTCCATAAAAGAAGCAAAGTTGCATCCTCTAAAAGCACAGCCGTTAAGGGTGGAGGGGGTAGCAAGGTCCATAGAAGAAGCGAAGTTGGATCCTCTATAAGCGCAGCCATTAATGGCAAGGGGGTAGCAAGTTTCATAAAAGAAACCAACTTGAATCCTATGAAGCGCAACCGTTAACGGCGGAGGGTAGCAAAGAGCACACGAATTGCAACATTTGACTAAGTCTTAACATTTGTTGCTCTAAATTGCAGTCCTAAAAATCCTAGCCATCAACGGCTGGGGGTAGCAAGGCACCTTAAAATCTTTGAAATCTAAACATTTCAGGCTAAATTTTAAGATGCTATTTTAGTTTTTAGGTCATAAATGACTCAATATGCATCCATTTTTTGTATGCTATATATCGTGCTTCCAAAGTGCACGAAATGATATAAAGTTGCAAAATTTGTCTCTAACAAAAAATTACACATACATTCAAAGTTAATATCAATTGGGGTAATTATTTCCTTACCATTTTGTTTGAACTTCTTAGCTCTGCAAGAGATGGATTCAACCTTCACAATATCTTCCCCAATTGTTTCACATGAAATAATACTTTTGTGCGTCAAATTCCTTGTTGTAGTTGACATATCAACTATAGTGATTCGAGGCAACCGTCTAATCATTCTAGCTCTTAACAATTGCCTTATATTCAAATAACAAAAAGATATTTTTCTTCCTCTTCTTTTTTCTATCCTCAATTGGAGTGTCCAACACTAACAATGAAGGGAAAAAAAATCTTGCATCTGAAATAATAAACTAACAAGGTATTACAATATCAACATCCTCTATACTACATTACCTACTCTTTAGAACATGCATCTCTACATACTACTTCAATTCACTCTACAAGTCCTTATATTTTATGAGACTTCAACAACTCCTCTTCAAAAAATTGCAATTTAATTTTATCAGTAAATGATGGTTTATTCTATATGTTATTCATTTTATCATCATCAAATACAAGATCTTCGAAGCTATCTCTAAATATACAATTATAATTGCAAACATGTCGTGCATTATCAATGAATGATTCATCATCATCTCTTGTCAGTGCCAATTATAACAATATTAATATGGTTTAATATAGATTGATACGCTTTTAATATTATTATTCATTTATTATTTGTGATTTGCTTATTGATGTCCCTAGTATGTCACCTTACCCACCTCTGTCTCAGACATTCTTCATATGTCTTCTTCTATATCAAATCTTGATATGATACGTAATAACAAGCATCAATTTAATTTTAAATTTTACTACATCCATGATAAATTTTCTTTTGTTTTCAAAAATCCTATAAGACTTACATTTTTCTTTATATTTGCACCCCTTGCACTCGCAATGATCATTACTTGCTTCCTTTTGCTTTCTAATGCTGCCACTTGCTTAGAACTTTCTTTAATACTTCACTGTGGCCAATATTGTTGCTAGAAGTCATAAGGTCCCATTTGTTTTACCATTAGGTAGTCAAGGCGGGGGCACTTAGAGTGTCCATTAGAAACCATATGCAAAAAAAAATTTAGCCCCCCTATATACTTTTTGAATTTTAAAATTTAAAATAAATTTTAAAAATGAATGGATTTTCCTACTTTGAAAGTTTATGTTTTGAATTATTGATATTTTTATTTGTTAATAATAACTAATTACAAATTTTTGAAATAAAAAGATACATTGTAGAACTAAAAATTAAATTTCACACCCCTATATTATATAAGAAAAAATTGACTAAAAAATGAACAAAAAAATTCGAAAAATAACTCTCTATTGAAAGCTCATTTTGAGTTGAATATCGATTCAATAGTCATCTAAATGTGTTCTCTATAATTATTTGAGTTGAAAAATATGCTATTTTAGTTCATTTTCAACCTCTTCTAGAAATCATTTTATATTTTATTTGGGTTGGAAATTTCGGAAATAGAATTATATAGTCATTATTAAACAATACTCAAAACTTTAGGTTGAAATTATAGTTTATTAGAAACCACTTGTTCGCACGTGGTTTGTTGTAGTAGAACTAAGTGCACTCCCGAGAGTCAAGGTCTTGAACATGTGTTTGTCCATCTCCTCCATGTTTGCTATAGATTCTTCCCTTCTTCTATCATCATAGAGGAAGAAGTCCATGGTAACTCCAACATTGTTAAGGAATTGATAATGCAGTCAAGATCATGTAGCAATTAAAAAGGATTCTATTGGTTTCTTCCAATAGGACGCTATATAATTTATGGTATCTCGCTTGAGTTCTTACCAGCTTTGATTGAAATAGTAATATTTGTTTACGATAAGTTCAATACTGAATGTTCACTACTACATCTAGTAAAAGTAGAGTCTTTCGAGAATGGATGTTTGGAAAATACAATTCTGTTCTATGTGAACATTGTTAAACGTGAGTCCCTAGAACCAATAATAAAATTATTCAGTAATTCTAAAGATAAGCCACCAATTACATTTTGTCAATCTTCCTCTTCGAATGTTATTTTGCCATCTATAGTGGATTTATCTGATCCTACTGCCTTCCGTACTATCCTTAGTAATCCTGCATCGTTTAGGTTTTCTCGTCTTCCTCACCTTCCCAATAATCACAATTTCCTAAGTGTCTTGCAATGTCTATGTAAATTGAAGAAGTTGGGTTCCGCATGTAGTCCAACATACCAATGTCACCTCGACGTCTATTCAACTCATCTAGGGTAATTGAGCTTGTTCTGTAGACTTATCCTCGACTAGTACATATTGAAAGAATCCCCTTCATTCAAAATGGCAAGAAAATTTGTTAAAGCAGTAAGGCATCCACCAAAAATCACCGCAATCAGTGGGAAAGTGCAAGGAATGTTACCGCAAATATTATTAGTGTGAACTTCAAAACTTCCTTCCTTATCTTGAACTTGGTGCTAATATTATATTTTTGTTTGGTACCAACCCTAACCATAAGGTTTATAATATTATACTTTGTAATATTCCATAAACTTGTACTTGTTCTCATTATGGAAATATAAATGAGGCTTCCATTGGAAAACACTACTAGAAAATCTGAAATTTCTGTCATTTTGGACGCGTTGTTTTGGACAAAATCTAACAGAAATCTATAGAAAACAACAAATTTCTGTTAGATTTTGTCCAAAACAACGCATCCAAAATGACAGAAATTTCCGATTTTCTACTAGTGAAACGTGGCATGTATATAAACTACAAACACGTTTATTATATCTTTTGTTATTTGTGTAAATTTGATTATAAGACAAACACATTCATCTATGCTCCTACCCTTAGCTTGGATGAAGTTAAGCAAGTTGTAGTTTCAATAATCTACCAATCCAAGCTAAAAGAATTGATAGACTATTTTGTAGTTTAGTGGCAAAGGTTCGATCACTAGGGATTTTGTAGTTCTATATTAATCTCAATGGCCTTTTATATTGCAATTATTGTAATAATGTACACAATAGTAAAAAAATTATATATCACACACAAGTATAAATCAACCATACAAGAATCTTTTTATAAATTTTTGATAACAGCTTATCATTCAACACCCATGAGCCAGAATCCTCTCTCGGTCTGCTACAATGATCATCATTTTTTTCCTATTAATAACAAAAAAACTAGAATTCACCAGTCACAACTGTTCATATAGAAAGGCAAATTGGCTAAAAAAATGTCTATTCACTATCCAAAGCTATGTGAATGAGCATTAATAAAGTCTTTAGACCTATTTACACTTTAAATAGAAGAAATACTCAAAATTAAATAAATTTTGACTACACAAGTGCTTGTTGTTGCGAGAATCATCAAGACATGCAAGTATTCAAGTTAGTCGATAGATAATAGCATGATACGAAGTACATATGTAGTATCAATATATTATCTTTAAAATCTCTAAATTCGAGTAAGAAAGTATTATTTTCATATTCCAATGTGTATTCTTTGTTGCAATGAAAGAATATTTTATTATGTACACACTCCGCCATTAGGAAAAAATTGAACCCCAAAAGAGGCCGTGAGTTTTCTTACTAATTTTAATACTAATTGCATGAGTATGAAAGTGGCCACATCCTCATTAGAACGATCACGTAAAATTGCTTGTAACCACTTGTAGCCACTTGGCGTCTTAGAATTTGGAGGAGGCGTGTGTTCCATCCTTCATAATGGAGCCATCATGAACCACGATTTACTTAAAAGATTGAGTATTTCCATTTCAAATTTTTGCACCTTCTTCTTCTTGGCTTGCATGAAACTCTTTATATCCCAATTCTTGTGCCTTCTTTATCTTGACTTGCACTGGACTCTCCATCCCCCAAAGCTTTGAAGCATTTCAATGTCAAGTGATGGTTTCCCACTTGAAATATAAAATTAAAAAAATTGACATTTGAATCTATTGAAATCTACCTCATAGCTTCAAATGCATTTTCTACTTGTTTTTTGAGTTTTCAATTAAGAAGTGAATCTCTTTATATACATAGGGGGTGGTAGGATGTTGAACAAACCATGTGGGATATGTTAATTTGACTTCACTATGAGTTCTCAAGGTTCTACTAATTCCAATTAACATATCCCACATGAATTGTTCTACTTCTTACCACCCTATGTGTATATGGTGCGTTTCTCTTCCGACAAGAAAATTCAAAACAAGATGATAAATTCATTTATTTTTATTTTTGGACTACAAAAAAATGCTTGTTGGTGTTACATTTGTTCAAATAAAATAATCAAAATGCACTTGAATTCTTGTGAGCGCTAGTTGGGGTTGGTACCTTAAAATCAGCCTCAATCACCTTTGGCCGTGGTTGGAAAGGCAAGAACTTGTTGGAGCTTTGTGCCAAAATCGACCTCTTGCTTCTCTAGGTCGACCTCCAACAAGGATCCACATTGACTTCCAACTAGGATGGAACATTTTCGCCCCTAAATTTTGGACAGTTGATTTGTGAGATTGTGAAGATGGATTGAGTAATCTTGAGCCCATCATGACAAATATTTGAGCCCATCATGCAAATCTTGGCTCAATTAGTGAGTTGAGAAGGTCATTGCCACCCAAATTTTTGCATTGTGAAGCGGCCTCTTTTGGGGTTTATTTTTTTTCTTTTGGGATTCACATCCTATGATATTTTCATTGCATTTGTTTTCTTCTTATCTTTAGAATTCACTGTAAATTATATGTATTCTCACTTGATCAACCCACCCTCAAATATCCTCTTAGAATGTAATATAAATTTCAAAACATGCAATAGCATCAACTTCCCAAGCTTTTAGATATAAAATCCGCGGGCATAGGTCCCATAATAATAGGTCATTTTTTTTCTAGACCTAGCAATTTTGGTGGAAAAAAAATTAGTCTTTTAACTTTTTAACCAACAATATTCACAAATTACATCATATTTTACATTTCTAGGCTCTAGGCTTATACAATCCCTACTCACCACTCTTAGACTCACGCTCACACGCTCACATGCTAGTGTCATTGGTTCTTATGCACCTTACTCAACTAGATTTTTTGGCTTTGAATCTTTTTAGCTTTAAATTTTTTCACTACTGATTTTGAATTCCTAATTTCCTATGTTGAACAATTGAGTTGAGAGTCAAGGATTTTTTTTTAAAATTTGTTAAATAGAAACAAGTATGAGATAAAATGAAAAACTAAATCATTAATAGTTCTAAGATGGAATTGAAATATACTAATTACAACAATGAGATTGTTTTAGGAAAAAAAGTCAATTGTGAGAATTATTTTTTCAATTGTGAAAATTGAGTTCAAAAATAGATCCTATAAGTCAATTTTTTAGGATGATGCAATGATTGTCTGTAAACAAAAAATAACATAACTTTCACATCACTAATCCAAAAGAAATGAATCAAAGCTTCATATGTAGACAAAAATACAATGTTTGAGAAAAAAATAAAAAAATAAAAAAATAAGTTTCTTTTGTTGTTCCAGAACTTACTTTTTGGACTTAGAATGGCATAGCTTTTGCTCCCAAGCACCAATTGAAATAAAAATTATATTCCCACAAAGCTAATGTAAATATGTAATTCCTAATCTTCAAATATCAATTAAAAAATGTGTGTAAAAATTTGAGTTCACACAAGCCTACTAGAAATTCAAAGAGTTCTTTAAGGGGATTTTGAGACTTTAGGGATTAAGATAATTGCACCTAATTGAGATCTCTTTCTACCCCCCCTACAAATTCTTACCTAAAATGCACTTCCACTATTTATAAGAGTTTAAGATTGGTTTTGAAAATTTCAATTTTCATCACTTTGAAAAATTATATTTACTTCATCCAGTGTCAAATAAATGTCAATGTAATAAGAGAATCTAGAGTACTCATTTGATTTTCAACAAGAACCAATAAAAAAAATCAAATAATTTAATAATAAAAACAATTAACTAACTTTGATTCAGCTACATAATTAATTGGAATCTATAAGTAAACTTAATAGAAAGATCATTGTAGGGATGGTTTGGTGTGTGGAAGTATGCAACATCTAGAAAAATAAAAATAATAGATAGTAGTGGTAATGTAGAGTAAAAATTTTCAAATTTTCCGTAATAGATAGGGAATAGGAAGCCTAAAACCAGAAATAGGAAATAGAGTCTTTGCAAGAAACCTTAAACTGTAATTAGGGTTACAATGGAATCCGGAAACCCTAACTGGAAACCCAAACCCTAATCCGAAAACCGGAAACTTCTGGTCGAGTAGGCCCTAGAGCCTAGTTTCGGCTAGGGAACTTACGGGAATGCCGACCCCGAAACTACTTAATCCCCGCTGCCACCTTCATTCTTCCTCTTTCTCTCGTGGACTTATCGCGTGGCGCTTAGTGAGTGAAAGTGTGGTGAGATAGGACCGCGTTAGGGAGAGAAAGGGAGGCCGGTGTCGATTGCACCGGAAGATAGGACGGAAAGTGGGGCGGAAGTTAGGATGGAAGCCGGAAATGTCGGTAGTAATGGCGGGGCCTAGTGTGCAGCGGAAGGCAAGGATTACTGCCCGGATGATTAGTCCGGATATTCCTAAGAATCCGGAACACCTCTAGCAGCTGGAGGACGACTTGATAAAAATGGGGTGTCTCGGATTCCTGAGGAGGCCCTGGAACATCCGGAGTAAGGAGATGATTGAGGAGATCCTTTACGGAACTCCCAACCAGTACTATTTAACCGTTAGGGGTTGTCCAAAGTCTTGGACTGTAGAGATGTGGGCGGGGGTCTACTTCGCGACCACTAGAGGATCCGGATGGGCCGGGCGGACAGATAAGTTCGCGACGGATAGGTTCTGGAATCCGGCTGATCCAAAGGAGGGATACGCCGCAAGCCCGCAACTGACTGCCGAAATCCTAGGGATCAGAGGCTATTAGAGTTCCTTAGTCCCATGCTGTATCCGGAAAAGCCCAGCCGGATTACAGTTACCCTAACAAACACAATTTTTGAAGCCCTAGGGGAAAGAGGACAGTCGGCTCCTCGACCCATTAGCTGGGGACTCGTTATCCACTCCATTGTGGATAAACTATCCGGAAATCTAGTGGGGAAGAAGTCAAGCCCCATAAGTCCGTATCTTTTGCACTTGTACCACATGTAGGAGGTACTCAACGATCTGGAGACCATCATTTACCGGCAGGGGGATAGCTTGCTGAAATATGGTCTTCCTCCATATCCGGATCTGGAAGTTTTCGAGCCTGAAGAGGAAGACAAGCCGGGTTCGGATTGCGACTCACTAGATAATACGTCATCCCGACGGAAGAGCACCAATCCGGCTGCACGAGGGAAGAGCAACGTTCCGGACCCTGTCCCATTCCGGAACCCTAAACCGGACCAAGACGTCTTCGAGGCAACGATCACTTGGTTGCGAAGTCAGAAGGCAACGAACGAACGGATGGCGACACTGATCCGGAACGTCTGTACAACATTGGTAGTGGCGGACAAATTGGAGGTCGTCAAGGCAATCAACCAGAGACCAGATCCGGAAATGGTCCGTTTGCTTGAAGGCAAGATTCGGAGCTTGGAGACTGAGTGGAACCATCTCCGGGAAAGAGCGACTTGGGCGGAAGCGGAGATGAACACCGCCAACAAGCGAGCGACGGATGCGACAGAGTTAATCCGGAAACTCAGAGACCTCATCGACCCGCCGGCAGATGTCATCACCAGATCAGCGCTCTGGAATAACCAGATGAACCGGGAGGGTCACATATCCGGAACTAAGGTAGTGAAGATCCTCGTCGACTTTGAGGCGCGGATCGAGATCGCATTGAAGGAGATGTGATAGTTGGTGGGCCACTTCGATCCGCTGATGGGATTGGACGCCTCAATATTTCCGGAAATTCTCGGAGGAGAGTTCACCGAAGTGATTCAGCTGAACCTCGGCACACGGACTTCGACCCAGTCAGTACATGCATTCGGAGGGACCCCAGTACAAAAGGAAATCACGGATGGAAGGAAGATTCTAGATCCGGTTCTGACACCACGGACTACTCCGGTAAATCTCTTCCCATCCCTCCATGTTTCTTCTGCAGCAGTTACAGAAGCAGTTGAAGTTCCGGGTGGGATCATCCAGAATACGGCTTGGACCCATCCAGAGGAGTTCACTCACATGCAGTAGCAGACTCCCCCACGGCCTCCTCCGACCATCCCAACCGAGTTCGTGGATCTGACGAAGAAGAAGACTTCAAGGCGGAAGATTGCTAGCGATCCGGAAGAGGAGGAAGAGGTTTTGGAGTCAGAAGAGGAGGAAGTGGAAACCAACTCCACTTCTGGATCGGATTATGCAGAGACGGATCTGGGTCCGCCAAGGACGCGATCTGCAACAAAGTCCACCTTGACAAAGCAGATCCGTCAGAAATTGGCAACTCGGATTTCAAGGGGCGGGACATCATCGAAGAAGGCCCGGAAGGGCAGGTGACTCATTAGCGCAGTTAGTTTGGTAGTTTTGGCATTTTGCTTCCGGCGCGGGTTTTCCGGTTGTGGGACCCGCTATTCCAAAATTTTAGGAAGTTAACGGCTTTCCGCTTTTCCCAGAACGGTCACTTGGCTGTTGTCCGGATTTTCAGCTGGCCATTGGCCGCGTTTTTCTTTGGACCGTTTAGTCGTGTTGTTTTGTTTTTTAATGGGCAAGCCGGCTTGTGGCCTGTCATTCCATTTTGTGTCATTCAATCTGAGCACCCAAGAACAAACACCCTGGGAATCATTATCTTGCGTATCGCGTCTTGATTACTTATGGGTGGGTGTATAAGGGAGAGTGTGCAAGGGAGGAGTCCGGATTGGTTGGTATCCGGATCCGGCTGAAGGTGTTCTGCGGATTAGTTTAGATTGAACTTGAGGAGTTGCGCGCAGTGCCTTTAATTT
Source organism: Rhytidiadelphus loreus (assembly GCA_947034895.1). NCBI lineage: Eukaryota > Viridiplantae > Streptophyta > Bryopsida > Hypnales > Hylocomiaceae > Rhytidiadelphus > Rhytidiadelphus loreus. Next base: position 17,404,050 of record OX344764.1, on the reverse strand, counting down.
GCCATAACGGTGATCCGATGGGATCCGGTAGTGGTCAGGGAGCTAGTCCGGAACTTAAGAGTAGTTTCGTGCGGAAGTCAGCAGCCGCCAAATGGAACATTCCCAAACCACCAGAAGGTCTGCCAACCTTAGGAGTAGATGAAAGCTTGATCCGGAAATCAGTTGGATGTCGTTGTAGTAAGGGTCGAAATAGGGTGTATCTCTGTGTGACCTACCTTCCGAGTGGCCATCCGAAACGTTGTGAGAGTGACCATCTTTCCTCCTTACTGACTTAAGAACTTTGATACAAATGTGTGTGTATTGTTGAGAAGTTGATGTGTGTGTTATTTGAGTGGTGATGTTCCCTACCTCTCGAAAAGAGCAAGTGAGGACCCTCTGAGGGTAAAACAGAGGTACCAAAAACCGGTGTGATGGATAGTGGAAGTAGAAATCCGGATCAAGACGGATCCGGATTTGATTCCGGAAAACAGTATTTCCGGAACTTGGTGTGTGTGTGCCGGATCTTACAATGGAGTGGAATTTTCAGGTAAGATCTGTAACTCCGGAAACCTACCTATCGAGACAACGTCTGGGATTCCCTAGGACGATAACTCGTGTCATTTTAACGCTTTTGTGGTGTTAAAGATACCTACGTCTAGACTGTGCGTACGACATGGTGCATTGCTTTTGACAATAACTAATGAAATGAAGCACAAGAAGTGACTAGTTTATTACCCACTTTGCAAATTGAATTTTTTTTAGAAATTTGAAGTTCACTATCATTGCATGTTTCACATTTACAACAAGATGAATTGAAAATGTCATATTTGATGTAGAAATACATTACAAACGTATATAAATGAGGGTCATAGTTGTCATATATGAGGGGTCATCATGTTTGAAGGTCGATCATATTTTAAACTACCTAAGCACCAATATTTTTCATATGAAATATATTGTTGACAATTTACAATTTACAGGTATAAGGGTGTAGAAAAATAACTTCAAGTATATTTTTGTTGTATGAATACAATATTTAATCTTGAACTACATTAAATTACATTAAAGTGCTTAAAGCATTTTTTGTAGCATCCTCTAATACAATTATACAATTATACAATTGCTTGTACTATGTATACTTTGTTGTTTCAAAGTATTAATGCATTTTACAACAAAACTTGAAGAAACTCTTCAAGTCATAATTGTATGTTCCACATTTGTAAATTGACACATCATAATTGATGTTGAAAACCAAAAACATGTTGAAAACATATATGAATAAGTTTATGAGGTGTACAAAAATCCACGTGTAGTACATCATGATAACCACATTTTTAAAGAGAATAAAAGCTCAAACATATTCCGCACATTACACCAATGTTTTTGTTCACTAATGTAAAATTCAAAATTTAGGGTTTAGGGTATAGGGTATAACATTTACAGTGCATATTTAATTATTTGAAAGAATAACTTAAATCATCCTTTCTTTGTATACATTATTGTTATATAAGATGCTTGTAGTATTGAATAGTAGTCTTAGAAATCGAATCTGTACTTTTTTAAATCCATTAATTCAATATAGCTAGATGGAGAGGCGGATGGGCGGATGGCCTTTTTTTGGGCATTTTCAACCCCCCCTTCAAAATTTGTCCATAACTTTTTGTTGGAGGGTTGAAACTTAAAACAGATTTTTGGAGATGAAACTTGGCTTGATTTCCAAATTTTTTTTAGTTCAAAGTTTCTTGAAAAAAGACATTGTACTATGCGTAAAAGAGGTATGAAAATCAAGTTTTGTTGCATTTTACTATGGACGGTGTGACGGTTAGACGATCCATCGGTCCATTGGGGAGCAGATGGGTGGTCAGATGGGCGGACGGGGTGTTGGATGGGTAGACGGCCTTTTTTGGACATTTTTTAACACCCCCTTTGAAAGTGGTTCATAACTTTTTGCTGGAGGGTCGAAACTTGAAACGAATAATGGAGATGAAATGTGGCTGTATTTCCAATTTTTTTGTAGTTCAAAGTTTTTTGAAGAAAAATATTTTACTATGCAAAAACGAAGTCTGAAAATTAAGTTTTGTTGCATTTTACTATGGACAGTCGGATGGTCAAACGGTCTGTTGTAGGGGCGGATGGGTAATTAGATGGCGGACGGCTAAGCAAACTCCAATCTTTGGAGATGTCCCACAGTTGGAGTTTTTGTCCATTTTGGACGCATTTTGTACCATTGGATAGCTCTCAAAGATCTCTTTCCAATGGTATATTATAGGGCACATGGAAGTAGACAAGGTGGGTGCGCAGACGGGTGGATAATTTGGGGTTAATTGTTTTGTCTTTTAGAGCCTGTCTACTATCCGTTCATCCCCAAACCATCGTCCAAAAAAACGCCCATTCGACCGTCTACTAGATGGTGACCATTGATAATTCCAAATGTCAATTGACGTCTTGACACCCTAACGCCCTGTCAACCCTAGACAAAATTACCAATGGAAGTTTTGCTGTCTCAAGATCCGGATGCCATGGACATTGTGGTTCACAAGTTTTTTCGGAAGTCCAAACCTTGTAAGAGATTTCAATTTCAAAGAAGTTTTTTAATTTGTCAGTTTATATGGAGTAGTTGACATTGGTGTTTATAGAGTTTGGTTGCTCTAAATCAAAAAAGTATAGAGATACTTATACTTTGAATGGATTAGAGTACTTAGATGTTAGTGCATCCAAGTGTAGAAAGACTTCAGAGTCATTTTCGAACAAAGATTCCGCAATCAAGTCGACTATGATTTAAACTCACAAGATTGACATATCTCGTGAGTTATTGTATTTGGTGTTGATTTTTAGTATGAGTGGATTTGTGTGTTTTATAGCTATATTTTGAGAATGATTTATTTTCCTTTACAATTTTGTTTTGTATGATATCAATAATCATCAAGTACAATTAGATGTTGCAACAAAAAATCTTGAAAAACATTTGTAAGTGACTTTGATTTTGAACAAATTAACTAACATTTCACAAATCATAAAGTTATCCTGCACCAATGGTCATAGGTCCTTTATACATTTTTTTTCAAGATTTTTCCCCCCCTCATAGGCTCACAAGCTTGTACACTAGCAACCATATGTGAGAATATAGTATTTGTTGAAAACAATATTTTTTGGAGGCTTCTAAATTCTGAGCAACTTTGATTTGGGCCTTTGAGAAGGTTTTTGCACAAGTTAATTTCACTTTTTTGCTTGAACTTTTTTTGCTTGTATTTTATGATACTAGTTGAGATTATTTGTATTTTAGATTCTGGGTGGTCGCTCCTATTTGTGCTAGGAGTGTAATGTTGTTGGCGAGCTTTACCTCTGGGACCTATAACCTTCAAATTGTCTTTTAATTTTGACCATTGGCTAGATTGTCCTCCATAAATTGAAGAATCTTGCTCTATAGTTCATTCATACCTATTAGGATAGAAAGAAGTGGTGCCCTTGCTATGTCATCAATCCTTGGTCTGTTTGGTAGATGGATGTTCAAGTTTGAAAGTAAATTCACATAGGTTTCTTTGATTCCTTGCTGGTTGTTTCCTGAGCTAGTTTGTGTTATTGGAGCTATAGGTTTGATATTGATATCTAGAGAGTGATTAATTGAGATTGGCCGAGTTGTAGTTGTTTGGTTGGTTTTAGCTGCTTGTATTGGTTCTACGGCTGTATGATTTTTTGACTACACATTTTGTCTAAGCACATTCTTGGTGTATTTAGGGTTTAGGCATTTGTCTTTAGTGTGCCCTATTTTAAGGCAATAGCTACATTGGGAGGGTATGCCCTTGTATTCAAGAAAGATCTCTACTTCGCTAGTTGTACAAGGGATTCAAAGAATGATGGAGGCTAGTAAGTTCCTTGTGAATTTAATCAAGACGTAGACCCTTGGCTTGGAGGATTTCCTAAAGTAATTCTCCTCGTTGCTACTCCATACTACCTCGCCTAATGCTGCACTAATGTCCCTCAAGGCTTTATAGTAGACATTGTCTAATTGTAGAAATCTAATCCACATGAGGATTTTTATGCTTTTTCGAGCCTTAAGATTGAACTAGGGTTGCCATGGATGCAAGTAAAGCTAGTAGGATCCGAATGTGAGAAGGCTTTGCTATAGAGTAGCTGATGTACCTTCTTCTTTTGCAAATGTTAAAACAAAGTAACCCATTTGTAGCATGTAAATCCTTCTAATTACCATTTCTAGCTCTATGAGGTTCACGTTGACCCATTATTGAAGTTCAATTCTAAAAGGGTGTTTAGTTGGGGCAAACCCTATCAATGCTACTTGGAATAAGGATAGTGCTTCCTGGTCTAGTAATGCTATGGTATCTAGAGATAGGTTAGGCCATAACCGATGTCTGGATGGAAATTGCATGGACTCATACTGCCTTCGAGGTCTTGCCTTATACAGGTGTCCTTGTGATTGCAGTGGTTCCTTCCATTTTGAAAGAACCTTCAAGCTTGGCTACAAGACTAAACTATTTAGAAGTGTGCATATTGCCTATGCTAGTTTCATGTTTGTCGACACTTGGTCTTATCCGTGTACAAACTTATAGAGCTATTCGACAAACTCACAAACTCACAAACTTACACAAACAATTACTAGTGCGTTGTCTTTGTATGCAAATGTACCTTGTTGGTTGCTCCATCGATGGCTTGCAGTAGATGCCAAAGGGAGCCTTCCCCCTGGGACATTGTTTTTAAAGTTCATGGCATGCCTCTATCTCTTGCCCCAACAATCTTTGCGTCCTCACCGCCCCCAATCATGTGTAATTGTGACCCATTGATTGTATACCATCACTCGTAATGTTGTTAATCCATCTTTTTAAGCGCACCTTCATAAATTGATATTCTCCCACGTTTACATTAGACTATGAACCTACATCACCATAGCAATTAACTTTGAATCCATTAATAAAATCAGTCTTCAATTTGTATTATAGGCTTGTAAGATTAATGAGTGATTTCTTGCCTTGACATTATTGCCCAAATTTACGATTGTCACATCGAGCAAGTCAAGGTCACTAAATGTCCTAAACGGGTGGACAAATTAGAGAGAAATTGGGGCGCACACAGTAAAGCGGGGGACCTAAAGTTAGAGCATAAACATAGGAATTGGTACAAACACCATTCTTTTGGTAGGTAGGAATTTGGGTTGGGTGGATTATAATGGTATGGATACAAACACAGGGACAAATGTAGATGCCATTTTTTTTGGTAGGTGAGGATTTGGGGTAGGTGGGACATACTTATATCACTAGTAGAAAATCAAGCCCAATCTATTGTTTTGGTGGCGTTGATCATCAACAAATTTCTGTTGATCAACAAAACTTTGTTGATAATCAACGTGACCAAAACAATAGATTGGGCCTGATTTTTTACTAACTAGTGTATGGGCGCAAATATAGAACGTAGGGACAAGCACAATTGCAAGGGTGTTAATTTCCTTAAGAAGAGGTTTTTGTAGGTTGGAATTTTGATCTATATATGGGGCGTACTAGTATGGTTGAAGATGCATACATGCAAAGGCTACAAATTAAACAAGCCCAACCCAATGGAGAGCTTGACTTTCCTTGGGCCTCACATATTCAATTTGTCATAGGATTCTTCTCCAAAAGTTGAATAATGTCAAATTCTAGTTTTAATAGTTGAAATTTGCACACCTTTTTAGATCCTCATTTTGAATAATAGACATTTCTAAAATTTGATGCAGTGCAAAGTCTAAATGAGTTTGGCAAGAATTTTCTATTATCATAGCCTATATTATAACATGATGAGGGTCTTTATTAGAAAATGACTTTGTATTTTAGTTTTTGAATGTTGTGAATTCAAATTTTAAAAAAAATTAAACTCCGGGTTACTTTTGTAGAAAGGTACAAGGCTGGTTTATCATTTCAATTGTTGAATTCAAAATTGGAGTTACTTTGAGCTTTTCTCTCAATCATGTTTTTTTTTTTCTTTAAAAATCTTTTGAGTTACTTTAGTGGATTCATAGAAGAGTTTGTCCTTTAAATTGGTGAATTGAACATTGGTTTTTATTGGGATTTACATCAATCATGTGTAGTTTATTTATTTTTTAAAATTTTGGTTACTTTAGAAGGTATGTAGAAGGGTTGCATTGTTATTGGTGAATTGAACATAGGGGGTGCAAGTATCCACATGAACCACATTCTTTGTATTTCAATGATGAATCGTGAAAGGACTTATCTATTGCATTGGAGTAGTTCTCTACAAAAGTACAAAAAATACATTCAAAAGCACATCAAGGAAGGCTTACAACATCAACACACTAGATTGTGCAAAGAGTACAAAGACTCAAAAACTATGGAATATATTACAGTGTGATTTGGCGATGGTGGTTATCATCTTGAGCTACAACCAAAGATGTACTTTATCACTTGGACCACTAATTGACATTCCAAAAAATTTTAGTACAAAATAATGGAGCAACTTCATGCAAATGATATATGTCACGTTAGATTCCAATTTTAAAATTAATTTTTTTTCCAAAAGTAAAATATTATCTTTTTATTTGTTTTTTTGCACTACTAGTCTAGATCTAGTAGCCTTCTTGAGGCCCTATTCTTTTCTTAATGAAATAGGGGCCCATGCATCAGAAAATTCATTTTTTTTGTTGATTTGGTCACATTGATTTGGTTCACTTTTTTGTTGATTTCTATCCAAATTAACATATTACTATCCAAATTAGCAAAAAAGTGATTCAAATCAAGGCGACCAAATCAATAGAAAAATTGAATTTTCTAGTAGTAGGGGATTGCTTACCTTTCTCTAATAAAATATAATGCTCCTTTCTTTAATCTAGTCTTGAGTTGACTAAAAACCATGAAATACTCATCAACCTACCTTTCTACTTAACCGCCCCTTCTTTCTAAGGTAGTATGCTCTAAAAGCGCCCATCTTCTTCAAACCGCCCCTATTTTTAGGTGGAGACTGGAGGTGGGGTGATCCTTAAATGGACCACTGTAGCAATTGAATGCATTGACAAAAAATTGATTTTCTATTGCAAGAGCCAATCATTGTCTTTGATTTCCGCACATCTCTTTATAAGTTGCAAGTGGACGGCTTTGGAGAGACCTATGGTCACAAATAGGTGCCTATGTCCAGAATCTTTGAAAATGTATAACTAATTCGAAAATGCTTAGAAAAATACAAAACCACTTGTGTTAGGTTCCACATCTATTTCTCTTTCTCTGAAAAAAATGATCAAAAAATAATTTTGTCCACAGACGCCTATGAAAAAGGCAGACCAGCTCTTAAACGGTCGCTTTTAGAGCATACTAGCTTACTTAAGAAAATTGATAACATAAGTATCTGCAATGACCAAAGTGATACCAATGGTTCCAGCTACCGTATTGATCATGCCTTCAGCTAAGTTTAAGTTAAGTCAAGCTTAGACATGCACTGGGGAATCTCTTTCTTGGGATGTTGAAGTCATGCAGTAGCTGAAAACCACAGAATAATTTCATGCAATTAGAAAGGGTTGCTCCTTCAGGTTTATATCTAAACCGACACACTTTTAAGTTACTCATGCAATGGATAAGAGCTCATGATGACATGAATTTTAAGAGAGTAAGTTAACTTAAGTTATATATATCAATAAGCTGCATGATGAATTCTAGGCTTAAACCTAAAGTATCCATGCTTAGAATATACTAGCATGGACCTGTTGCAATGCAACATTGAACTTAGGAGAATATGGACTGGATAGCTGGTCAAAGTCTTGTAGAACAGGATGAAAAACATTCTGCATTGTAGGATAAAACATTGGGGATGAAAATGTGATCATATTTGTGACAATGGTTTGTGACACTGCATACTTAATATAATAGATTATCCAAATTTGACCTTGGTTGTCTGGAAAATGTGAGACAGAAAGCATCATGTTTTCAATTGGATGCTATACCATACCTATAAATATATATATATATATATATATATTTATAGACCTGGCTATCAAGGTGTATAATATATGCCAAATAGTTAATTGAAGTTTAGAGAAGTGGTTTGTTTGGTACTTTTAGAATGCACACAAATTTTATTATTTTCAAGTTTGTTTTTCATCAAAATTTTGAATGCCTTGTATGTGGGCAATTCATTCAACTATATCCTGCATGTCTCTACATGCCACTTACTATTTGTATGTTGGGAGAAGGCAAGTCGGTTATAAAGGTGGGGAGGTAGGAGGAGTAGCAATCCACGTGAGATATGTAAATTAAGACATGAAAGAGCTCAACTGCTCACAATCAAGTCAAAGAAATGTAATAGTTTTTTTCAATTTTTGAGCTTCAGACCTTCTTAAGTTTCTATTAGAGACCCCAAATCACAAATGGATTTTTGGAGGTGAAATTTAACTTTATTTTTCACACTTTTTTAATTTAATTTATTTTGAATAAATCTATTTAAAAAAATTTAAATGAGGTCTAAAGTTCCACTTTAGATACAATTACTTTGTTTTTTCTTTGAGCTCCTACCTTATTTCAAATATTCCATAACTTCTGAGGATTGATGAAGAACAATGAACTTCACTATAAGTAGAACCTTTTCACCCAACCTACTCTCAACATATCATTGAAGTTAGCCCTTTATATCTTCAAACAATTATATCCTGATATATTTCAATTGATGGTCCATTTCATACCTTAATAAAAAAAATTAAACTATTAAATTTTGAACATTAGATGACTTGAATTTCATCATTCGAACCAGTTTTTGAAATCTAGGCATCTGCTGCTAGATTTATTTGTTTGTTTTCCAATTCACTGAAGAGCAATTTTAAAAAAATCATCTCTTGTTTAAAAAAAAATTAGTGTCAGCATATCAAGGTGCAGTATTCTGTGAGGTCCTCCAAGTGATGAGGTCTTGAAGAAACTTTCACTTCAACTATGGTCAGACTACCATACCTAATCACTATCTGGTGAAAAGATGCAGCACACACTCTTGGGAATTAGTTGCCCCCTCCCCTCCATGGAAAAAAAATGACAACCCTTGATTTTTTTTGGAAAAAAAATCCTCCCCCTCCTCCTGCCATTGATTTATATACGGGTTTATATACGGGTAGGTGGTATGTATACGAATTTAGATATGGTACAAATATGGATATGGATATACGATACGGATACAGATACACACTTGGTACAAATACAGATATAACATATGGGATATATCCCATATCCATTGCCACTCCCATCCTACCTCAAAATTACAAAAGGGCTGGGAGGGGGGGGGGTGAGGAAAAAAACTTAATTGATTTTTTAAAACTTAACCGCACTAAAAATGCATTAGGGGGTTAAAATAAATTAAAAAATAAATCAGGTGGGGGTCTTTTAAGTGGATGGGGAAGGACTATCCACTCAAAAGACAGCCCACACTTAACCCCTAAATGATGGACCCATCACCAATGATTTCAAGCCTTACTGCCTATCACTTAGTTTGTTGCCATTTTGCAACTGGATATGTATGAAAAAATTTATATTTAAAAAATTTATGTATGAAAAAATTTATATATATTTTACCTGTCTTCATTACTTCACAAAAAATTTAGATTTTTTTGTGGAAAAATGATTTTTTGAGAGTTTTTGAAGATAACGTGAAGAAAAATCACATCAAATAGAAAATTATTTCAAAAAATCTAAAAATTTCACCATGTGTGTACATTACAATGACAAATATCAATAGAGTAACTCAATTTCTATGTCATTCTATAATTAGAATTTAATAGACATTGAAAATACATACAAAATTCAAATTGCAATCAAATATTTAATACTAGAAATTTTTCCAAAATTCAAATTGGAGTAGAAACTAGAGTAGATGACCTTCATTTTGTTAGTTGGGCTCACACTCAAAAAAACATCATTTTTGTGGAGAAATTTCAGATTTAGAGCAAGGAGCAACAACTTCCCAAAATACACTAAAATAACATATTTTGTGATCTATTTATTTTTTGTAAACTTCTCATTTTTGTAAAAACAAACATTTGGCTAGACTACAAACTCAATTGGATACTCTTTATAACTCAACATGAAAGGTCAACGAGGTCAATGGGGACAAAGAGCTTTAAAACGGATGAAAAAGCTTACTAGATTGCCATCCGAACACCATAGAATGGCGTTCCAAGCGTTCCAAGGTTGGGTGTGATTGTGAGCAGTTGGGTGCGATTGAAAATTTTCCCATGTAGGTAGTTAGAAAATATTGGGATTGCAAAATTTTCAGAATTTTATTTGCAAAACTGAAATTTCCGTGAATTTTAGAAGGCAAAAAAAGTGTTCCAAACTAGTAAACGACATCTATAGTCTTGCAATTCCACTCACAGGGGAGATAAGTTACTACTCATGCGTACAAATTTCAAAATAATAAATGCTGTAAATACATGGCATTCAACAATTATTCCTCGCAGCCTTGCATATTGTGCATGTCATTAAAACTAGACTCCCAAACATGGTTCACAAAAAAAAATTGTTTGGCTGAAAATAGCGGTATCCTATCCTTGGTTGGTAATGGGTGCTCCCACTATAACTTATATTGTTGGATATCTTTATAATAGTGCATCCCAAAGCATCCCAAAGCATCCTTTACTAAATGTAGATAATGAATAGACATCACATATAAGGGAGAAATTTCATTCCAGATCACCCCCCATTCTACCAATGTAGGCAGCTCTCTTTCTGCACATGAGGAGATGAACAATGATTAATTGCGACGCAATTTTTAGTGTAGTTGTAGCACATTGTGATTGTTCTACAAGACTCCCAATATTGCAACCAACCCTTGGATGTAAATAGGAATTTCTACACAACCATAGTGGGAGGAATGGAATCTTCCACTAAAAAATTCATAGTAAAAAGTGTGTCCATCTAAGAGATGATTTTTTTTTTGCATTGGAAAAAAAGGTGTGCCCATGTAAGCATAAAGTGCTTGAGCCTAAGGAGCAAAAAACAAAACAAAACAACAAAAGATTACATTTATGCTCTACATGTAAAGCTTTGATTCATTCCATTTGAATTAGTAAAAAGAAAAATATGAAGAATCTTTTTTTTCAAGCAATTAAAGAATAATGTGCAAAATTTGTTTTTTAACTCAATTTTTACAATTTTTCAAAATAAGGTCCATATTGTGTAAATTACTTGTTGCACTAACATGTTCTAATACTATTTTAGAACTATTAGCTATTTAATTTCTCTTCCATCATGTATGTACTTCTCTTGAACAATTTTTTTACCTTTTAAAGGATACTCTATAATCTTGCTTAGTCAAACTTCATTAGTTTTCTATATGAAAATACACCTTTCAAAATTTGGTATTTTTTCATATTATATGTATATCCAAACCTTAACTTCATTTTTAAATAAAAATTTAATTTAATTTAAATTTATGTGATTTTTTTTTATAGTTCTTTTATAAAAATTATGGTAATTAAAAAATTCTTAAATAGTAATAAACATCATGGTGTAATTTAAGCTTAACCTCTTTTGGACTATGTTTTCACCCAAAACACTCCAAAACTGCCATTTCTAGTATAAGTATCAAATTTTGGAAAAAAGAACATTTTTGGACACATATAACCATAGAATCTTGTAGTACACTGGTTTGAGAAGATGTGGAAAAAAAATCCAAAAATTTCCACCATGTAAATTGCAAGATATTAGCTTTTGAAATAACTAAAACCCTTTTTCTTGACTCTCAAAAACTAGGGCAACTACACTTCACAAGGTCACATTTGTATGAAAAAATGTCCAAAATGGTGGTGCTTTTTGGAATCATTTTTCAAGGCAAGTTGGCTACATGCTTGAAAATTTTCAAATCATTTGGAATTGTACAACATATAGAAAAAAAATAGTAAGTAGAAAGAAGTAGATAATGATTCAAAATACTAAATTGTTAACAATTTATTTATAGAATTGAAAAATACCAATTCTAGTGGTTGAGATGTTGTAATAAACAATCTACTTCTAATGTTTCTATTTTTTTTCAAAAATATTGAAAATTGAGTTAAATAAAGGACTTTAAAGTTTATCTTATAATATAAATACTTGCAAACTACGTACCGACAAACTAAAACTTCTCATAATTTTCATCTCTTTAATCAAAATGGAATGATTAAAATCTTTCTATATACATATAAATCTAAAAAATCAATTTTGAATTTTTATTTCTTAGAAAAGTGATTTTTAAAGAAGTTTTTTTTATCTATGGGAGCTGCCCATTGAGCAATGAAAATTACATATCATGCAGTAACTTTTGAACCATGTGGTCAAAAGTTATGAAAATTATTGGGCTTTAAAACTACTCTTTAGCTCGGGCCCATGTTGTATGCAAATTTGAAAGAAAGAAAAGAAAAATTATATTCATCGTGAGTTGCTTAAAATTGCTATGTTGCCAAAAAATGCAATTTGGGCATTAGGGGTGAAGCTCACACTAAGAGAAATTTGGTAGAAAAAGTTCAAAAGTGGTGTGTTTTAAGCTTCCAAGATTCTCCCTTCAAAGTATCACAAAAATTACAATTTTTTCAATTTTAGAAAAATAATATGAAATAAAAATAAATTATTGGAACTACATTTGTTTATTAAAGCTTAAAGACATTTAAAATCAAGATCTATATGAACTTCAAGTTTGACTTTTCAGAATGCCCTTTGCGCTTAGTCTATTTTTAAGAGTTAAGAATGAAAATCAATTTTATATTTTTGAATTTTTCAAAATTGTAAAGATGTATTATAAAATGCAACTTACAAAAATCATTTAATAAAGACTTTCGAACAAAAGATGTAAAACATGCTCCATATATCATATTTACACAGTTGGTTCTACTACTATTGTATCCAATATTTGTCAAACAGAATTTTAGTGAAAAATTAAAAAAAAATTCCAACAGCATATACTATGTCTTGCCCATCAATACATTGAATATTAGGTTATATATTTTTAATCATAATTTTAGATTGAATATTTTTAAATCATGATTTTTTCCTTGTAAGTTCAAAGTTTTAAACTCTAATTATGATCATTTCTTAAAATTTGTATTTTACTTATTTTCAGAACTACTAAAGTTGTATTTGAAGGATCATTTTTTGAACTCAAAAAGTTACTTTTTAAAGTGAAATATATTGGTACCCTTTGTATTATAGAATATCTACAAAACAAAGTCTTCAAATTTTTTATTGTAAAAAAATATTAGAGAACAAACATAAGAATTTAAAAACAATAATGGATAATAAATGAGGAGTGCTAGCATGTGAGCATAGAATCTATGAGTCCATAAGTTTAGGAGTTTGTATTATGGACACCTTCTATGGTTATAGATGTTTATAGGTACCTAAGTTATAAACTCTTTTCATATTCTAAATACATATGTTATAAACACCTTCAAATGGTTGTAGGTACATATCTACAACTAGGTTCAAGGCTCATAGGCTCATGTCTCTATGCTCATGCACTAACATCATTGGATCATAAATCACATTTATCTATCTTTCAAATGTGTTTGGATTCATCCATTGTTCAAAATTTGGAAGTCTAATCCATAACCCCTAAAGTCCCATTGTCCCCTTGAGGGACAATGTGGAATTCGGGCAGGTTCCTATGGGCTGAAATTTTACCCTAATTTTTTGAAACTTTTTTTAAAGATAGAAAATCTAATAAGCTTTGTGGGAATATAATTTGTATTTCAATCGGTGCCCGGAAGCAAAAGTTATACCACAAAAAGCCTAGAACTGAACTCGGCGGGCAACACAAAATATTGCAAAAATTCAAAATAAATTTTTGAAAATTTTCTTTCTCAAAGATTATGCTTTTGTCTAATCTGAAGCTTTGATTCATTCCATTTTGATTAGTGATGTGAAAGTTAAGAACAATCTTATTTTTGGGGCAATCTAAACATCCTTTTGAAAAAATAACTTATATGGTTCATTTTAGAATGCAATTTTCAAATTTTTTCAAATTTTATTTATTTTAAAAGTTTAAATTTTCTTCCTAGAACAATCTCATTGTTGGGATTATTGTATTTCAATCCTATCTAAAAGCTATTATCAATTTAGTTTTTCTTTCAATCTTGGACCTATTTCTACTTGACAATTTTTTGAAGTATGAAAATCAAGTTTTTATTTTTTGAATTTTTTTTCCTACACTCCCAACTCAATTCTTCAACACACTAAATTTTAAATTCAAATTCCATAGTACACATTTTTTCGAGAAATAGCAATCAAAGTCATCTGAAATTGCAGTCTAGTGTTCAAAAAAACTTGCTTTTTCAACTTTGAATGCTCATATCTCTTAATCTGTACCGTCAAACTTCATGAAATTGTTACCACATGATTTCAAACAAGTAAAGTTCAAGATCCTACGGTTGAGTTTCCAAAAAAGTATTTTTTTTGTTTTTTTGGACAAATGCAGTAGAAATGGCAGTTTTGAGTTTTTTCTGACAGAAAAATGGCCTTGGGACTTTAGGGGATAAAGGAATAAGAATAAATAAACTTTATTATAGGAGGTCAAAAGAAAACACAACATGAAAATTAGAGATGGATGTAAAAAACTATTTTGATGGGGGCCTTGACTGAATAATGTCTTTCTTTTATTTACTCATGTTAACCCTTCAAGTTTTCGATGAGTTTTGGCCAGATCTGATCCTTTCTAAAAACAAAGCTAAAATCTAGTGTAAAAGGGGATCATATTATTTTAATTTTTTTTAGTAGTTTCAGCCATTAAACACCTTATTTAACTTCTCTAAATAATGTATATCCTCCTAAAATCGCAGTGTAAAAAGCTTGTCAATTTCAAGATCATCGTGATTAGATTTCGAAAATAAGTTGATTAACCCCTAAATGACCAAACTTTTTTTTTCCTGGTAACATAGTGATTTGGGGCAGCTCACTACAAATGAATTTTTTATTTTTTTTCTTTGAAATTTTCACACAATGTGTGGACAACAACTTTCATAACTTTTGACTACATAGTTAAAAATTATTTTATAATATGCAATTTTTTTTCTTGGCTGGATAGTTAGGTCAAAGAAAAGAAAATCACTTCTATAAAAAACAAAAAAATTGAAATTGGTTCTCTACATTTATCTATACATAGAAAGATTTCAATCATTCAATTTTGATTTATGAGATGAAAGTTACAAGGAGTCGTAGTTTGTGGGCAATTATAGATTCATAGAAAATCATATACAAATGTGATCTTGTGAAGTATAGTTGCACTATTTTTTGTAGGGACAAAAAAAGGATTTATGTCAATTCAAAGCACTAATATCTTGCAATCCACATTGTGAAAATTTCTGAAATATTTTCTACATCTTTTCAAACTAGCATACTACAAGAACCTATGGTTAAATCTATCCAAAAACATTTGTTTTTTCCTAAAATTTGGTACTTGTATTAGAAATGGCATTTTTGGAGCGTTTTTGATAAAAAAAAATATACTAAAAAACCTTTAGAAGTTAATGATAAAATGAAAATGTATGTCTCTCTTTATGACAAATTTTCAATATTTTTTTTTGAATTTTTATATTATGAAGGCCCTCCCCACACAAACAACTTAAGTCAACTTTTTTGGTTGAATTCTAAAAGTCACCTTATGTGTGTGAGTTGAGTTTTCTATGAGCCATGATTGAGTTGTACATTCAATCCAATAAGGAAATAAGTCTCGACTTCCTTTTTTTCAACATTTTGTTTTAAGTCTCATTCATTGTTTGTGGTATTAAAAGTATCATGCAAATGATGGATTTGCTTTAGAGTTCTTCAAATCATTGTAGAACACTACCAATCAAGACATCATGGAGATCATTATTGAAGCATTACCTCTTTTTAGGTACTTTATGCCATGAACTCAATATTGGGTTGTTATTCCTAATTTTTAAGGGTATTGTCCAAACTACCCCTAAAGACTAGAGTCCAATTACTTTACTTAGAACAATATATAAACTTTGTGCTAAAAACATGGCTTGTAGATTACAACCCATGTTAAATGACTTCAGAAGACCAAACCAATTGAGTTTTATAAAAAGAAAAAGTATCGTAGACAATTTTTTTTAATTTTATCTTGAGTCTATGGAATAGGCAATAGAGCCCTCCCAACCCATGGTTATGTTATTGCTTAACTTTGAAAAAATATACAATAGAGTAGAATGGGACTTTCTAGAAGACGATATGCTTGCTATGGGCTTTAACCATTAAATGCCCAATTGAACTGCATTTTTTAGCAACATAGTGATTTTGGGTTTTTTAATTTTAAATTTTTTTCTTTGAAATTTTCACACAACATGTGCATGAAGAGTAGCTTTAAGATCCAATACTTTTCATAACTTTCAACTACATGGTTCAAAAGTTATTGTATGATATGTAGTTTTCATTGCTTGGTGGGTAGCCTAGGCAACAAAAAAACTTCTTTAAAAATCACTTTTAAAAAATATAAAAATTTGAAATTGGTTCTCTAGATTTATCTATATATGGAAATCTTTCAATCATTCCATTTTGATTAATGAGATGAAAGTTATGAGGAGTTTTAGTTTGGGGTAGTTTGCGGATAGTTATGGAATCTTAACTCTAAGACAAACTTTGAAGTCCTTTATTTAATTCAATTTTCAATATTTAAAAATAAAAATAAAAATATTAGGTGCAGATTGTTCATTACAACATTACAACCATTGGAATTAGCATTTTTCAATTCATAAACAAATTGTTAACAATTTTGTATTTTGAATCATTCTCAACTTCTTCCTACTTATTATTTTTTTCATATATGTTGCACAATTCCAAATGATCTGAAATTTTTCAAGCATGTAGACAACTTACTTTGAAAAAAGAATCTAAAGAGTACCTGTAGAAGAATGTTGGAACCAAATTTGGAATTACCCAACTAGTATAAGTTCGTTCCAAGGAGGTCGGCTAAATAGGATTTGACTCAAAAACAACACCTAAAAGGTCATTGCAACCAAGATTTTGTAAAAGAAATTCATTAACCACATGCATTTGTTATCCTCACGGTAATTCTAATTGCTAAATTTTCCTCTCCACTCTTAAAGGCCACAAGGGTTAAATGAAGCTCCCAATTTAATATTCGATCTTTAATTCTTTATTCTCTTCTTTTCTTCATTTCTTTCTGCTTCATTTTCTTTATCTTTATTTTTAATTTTTACTTTCCATTAATCTCTGTCTTTTTCTTCTTTCTCCAATTCGGTTTCTGCTTAAGATTATGCCACGATCAATGAACAGCAGGCCAAGTCGGAACAGAACTGAATACACAAGATGGCTCACCAACTCCTATTTGGTTGAATCAATCCAAATTGTTTCTTGTCTCCTCTTAACACAACCAAGAGATCCTCTTAACTAGATTGTATTCACAATTACAACTCGGCTGATAAGACAACATACGAGCTCCGATTTGGTTTCACACATACATCCAACTTATACACTTTGCATGCAAATTCATACTCAATTCAATCCACTCAGCCAATTTGCAATTTCCACTACCTCATTACTGCTACAACGACATTCAAACACAAGAAAACAACTTGTGAAATAATTCCATCATATTCATCTTTTCAACTTGGTGATCAAAATTACCATTACATTTCATCACATAAAGTTCCATCTTCATCAAGACTAATTTTCAGTCACTCAAAATTTATCTTTAATTTCTTTGCTGTAAATAATCAGAAAGATATCCCGATTAGGCTCATAACACTTTTACACAAAATATCACAATTAAGTTTGCGTTAAACTACACAGCTTGTACTAATTGCCTGATTATAATTTGCAACTCCATACTCCGAATAGGATTCCATCCTATTTATACTGCTAATTCCAAATTCGGATCTAATCCTAATCTTCGCACCAATTGGGATTCTCTTACATCCCATTCATCTCTATTACTTTAGCACACACTTCTTAGAATTAACCATCTCACTATCCTTCCAATCAACTTCCTAATTGGAAATCTCTTCAACTTCTCATCTGCACATTACCACACAGCCATACACTGGCACAACTCCATCCCAACTCGGACAAAACACACTCCAGACACACAAACGCTCTGACCAACTCGGACTGACATGAACACCATTCCCAACTGGGAATCTCACCAAACACACACGAACAAACACACAAAGAAAACACGGCACAAACTGGCCGGGACACGCACTGGACTTCACTCAACAGACGGTAAAAAACAAATGGAAAACCAAAATCGCCTCAAATAGCCGCCATGGGAGAGAGAGCCAACCGCAACAACCGATTAGGCCTAGTCAATTGACTCAACTGACATACAATCCAACTTGGAATCTTTCTCCAGATCACTGACTGTTCCAACTCGGCAACTACCTACTCACTAAATACAACCAGACTCAACTGAACCTCATACTATCATGGTACCTAAAACTAAATAGGAAAAGACTAGAAGGACCCAGATTGGACTTATCCATTGAACAAAACAACCCGATTAGGCAGAATTAACTACAATCAACTCCAAACAGGCATCAATATACATCCAAAAAGCCTAAGAAATTTATAGATATAAAAACCAAACTGGGAATCAACATAGTCCTACGCTCATCAGTTTGCGTCCCCGCAAACATTTTTATCTGCATAACTCTCCTGCGTTGGCCTCCATAGCAAACCAATACTCATCAAGATGCACCCTTTCTTCTGCCTGTAACTCAACTCCCAACTTGATTTGGTCTTTAATAAATCGTTGTTGATGATCAATGAACGCACACATAGGACCTCGTCGAGTGCCCACCTGCTCAAAAGAATCTCCAATGAGCACCCGGTAAGAACTGCATAACACACATTAGCTCCAAAAGGCGAATACGGCGTGCTGAATGATAATGTATTTTATTTAAACTCGCCATATCTGTACTCCGTTCGGCTCCTACTCAGTAGGCAACACAGAACTTGAACTCTGAACACCAATAGGATAATACAGCAGCAAAAATGCTGGCCCGGAAACAAACTGGATCGTGATGGTGACGATGCTCCTAAGAAAACTGTAAATAGTTATCAGTACATTCCTGTGGGGTTGTAAAGCTTCCCGAAATCACTGGCCAATTATACCAAACGGCTGCCAACTTGGCATTTGCATCCCAAGAATAACGGCGCGGACATGGGCAAAAACGAGGATCTGTCCTAACTGCTTCTGGAGGAAGCACTGTACGACGTTGTTTATTTAGCTTTTCATAAGCTCCCAATGCCACCACAGGGGAACGACTCACTTTTGCAAAATCCACTCCAATCCACATCAAGGCTTCCCAACTTGGAAAGGGAACATCATCTTCGGCTGAAAATAAATTTCGCCAATTTCCCAGGTAATACTCATCGAGAACAGAAGATGGTTGTAACATAGCTGGCTTCTAGGCAACCAAATCGGTAAAGAAACCTGGTAGATGCAAAATCGGATCACCTGTCACAGGTCTACGAAACAACAATTCATTGATAAAATCCAACTTGGGAATCTCAGCTACAGAATCAGCGTGAATCTTAGCCTGCAGACGTCGCTTCGTAATTTGGTAACTCCACAGATAAGACGACGGGTGAATATCCACGGACTGTCGAACCACAATTCGAGATTTGGCAAACTCAACCAACTTGTGGACCCATTTATCGCAGTCAAAACTGGTTGCCAATTCCCGTAGCTGACGCTGCCACACAAGTAATGGTTTTTCGTGCTGTCCCGTAGGTATTATCTCCCATCGTGGCAGCTCCACCTCCACTCCTAGTTGTAACTTCTGAGCCTCCAAATTCCTCGGTTGAGCAGCTACCTCCAACTGAGTTCGGCATCGGGCATCCAAATCGGCCTCAACTTTTGCGTAAACAGCAAAACTCGAGCACCATAATCACCAATATAGAAAAATGCTTCAAATGCGTCCTCCAAATAAACATCTCCGCGTGCAATCACCTCGGTAAATAAATTCTCACTACCCAACTTGGTGACCTTCATCCACAGAGGTGGAAACCTGGATTTTGTAACATATTGGCGATACATCAACCCAGTTTGCAAAAATAACACTTCCCTGGCCCAGTGATAAGCATGTTCCAAACTGGCAGTAGGGGGAATCAAGGCTGTCAAGGCCTCCAGA
The DNA here is from genome assembly GCA_947034895.1 of Rhytidiadelphus loreus. NCBI lineage: Eukaryota > Viridiplantae > Streptophyta > Bryopsida > Hypnales > Hylocomiaceae > Rhytidiadelphus > Rhytidiadelphus loreus. The sequence continues at coordinate 17,383,976 of OX344764.1, read as the reverse complement.
TCACTCAAACCCAACACCTTGGCCGATGCTCTATATGCATCATCTTCTTGGAAGACTTCGTCCGGAAACTCCAACATTGCATCACCTTCCAAATTCGGCGTGTAAAAATCGATCTTATCCTCGTTTTGATTTTCCAACTTGTCAGAAAGCCCGGCCACTTGTTCCTCCAATGTAGCACGAATTCCCTGCTCCAACCAGACCTTACGTGACAACTTCTCCAATTGGGTCTTGTCACTTAAAGTCTTCCGTTCTAGCTCCTCCACCTGCTTGGTAAAACGACAAGTCTCCTCCAGCAGCTCTCTTTTTAACTTTTTAACTTCCTCCGTAGCCGCCTTCAACTGAAAAGATGACTTTTCTAATTGCCTTTGATACACACCCACTTGGGTCTGCAAATCTTCGTTGGCCTTCGTAAGATCATCGATTTGTTTAGTCATCGGCTCATCCAACTGGGACATCATTTTCTCCAACTCGGTACGAAGTATCTCTTTTCGAGACAGCACCTTTTGCCCACCTACAACTGGAACCGACTTACTCGCTGATGAAGAATCAGGATCTGGCTTGAACTTGGTTTGCAGCAACAACTCCGTTGGGCACACCTTCTCTACCAAATTGGAAATATATACAGCCGATTGCAACACTCCCTGCTTAGTCTTGAACTCCACTATAGTTTTATGAATTTTTCGCGCCAACGGAAGAGCCCAATTGATCAGTGCTCCTCGCTGCACTGCCACTGCCACCTTGAGAGCGTACCCTGACTTACGGACACATCGTGCTCCTCCAACTGCAAATACTTTTGCACCAATTCAACCCAACCCCTCCAATTAGGCAAAAGATCTGCTAAGGGTAATTCCTCTTTCATCAACGCTTCTCTGCCGTACCCTATTGGAAAACATTCCGCAACGGCAACTGCTCCATCCATCCTAACCGCACTCAAAGACACACCCGAATTGGATAGGTAAAACATTTTCTCAAAGACTGACGCGGTCAATTCCACACAATGTCCACGAATGTAACTCTTTCTTTCCGGTGCCTGATATGCCAACACGAATGATTCCACTAAGTTGGAATCCATCTCTGGCCACTGGGATACCAATTTGACAAACTCCGTCAACCCGGCTTGCCGTAGTACTTCCGAATTTAGCGGGTTGCCAAGCAAACCAGGCACAAACTGGCCCAACTGCTTGTAATTGCCCTCCAAATCAGGAACTAACACCGTTGTTCTTGTATCGACTCCCAATTTGGGCTTCTTCTCCACTTGGTACTCCGCGTCGCCTTCTTGACGGCACACCATCACCACACTCTCCGACTCGTCCATAGCTGACATTTTTAACCTGCAGTCCACAATCTCACGGTCTCTCGGTAATTGCTCCACACTGGTAAGGAAAAACCTCACTTTCTCTTGGATCCTGCTTCCAGCATCTTCCAAATAGCAGGCAAAAATCCTCCCCACTCGGAACACGCTTCACATTGCACAATAGGAAATCTGTTTGGCACTCGGTTGAAACTACAATCACCGCACTGACTACCCTAATTGGACTGCACTCCTCTTGACCTACTCATGACAGCATCACCCGCTCCGACTCGGCACTTGTGAACCAATTTGGCCGCTACATTGCTTGCGACTTGCACGTAACTTCAATGCACACCTCCCTCTTCTCCAATTTGGCAATTTTCCTGCCGGCTTTCATAATCACCATCTTTCACTTCTTGCTTCCCGCCGGCATTTGAATTTCGGTTGGGTCGCATCCAATCAATAATCATTCCAGTTGGTGGCTTTTCATGCTTCCTCATTATCCCTTTCAGTGGCAATTGATACCCTATCCCACTAGGCTTATACCAGTTTGAAAGTTCACTCAGCAATTAATGACCTGTTTGTTTGTTTGTTTTTGTTTGTTTTTTAGCATAATTGCCATTACACTCTTATACACCATTACTCCCCCTAATCACCAACTCACAATAACTTACCCATTTTATTTTATTTTTTCTTCATAACACTTATTTTTATGCTTATTTCTTATTTCTTTCTTATTTCACTTAGTATATTTTTATTATCATGTTTTCTTTTCTTTTTTCTTTTTTTTTTCTTTTTTTTTTTGTATGTTTTAAAGTTTTCTCTACACTATTTGTATGTAAGCTATTATATTCCTATATTATGTTACTATTATTTGCACTACTAACCAAGTTAGGAGGATTTATCCTTCGAAATTCCCTCTTAAACCACTACCCCCCGGTAAAAAGATGCCGCCCTCGGCATTAAGAAAAATAAGGCTTAAGCCGATAACCATTAATTCTTGTAGGAAGCAAATTTCCCTCAAAATCTTTTAATTGCAATGACCCATTAGGATTTACATCAACTATTTCATATGGACCTAACCAATGCATTTGGAGTTTGCCAGGAAATTTAAAAAACCGACTATCGTATAACAAGACCAAATTTCCAACTTTAAATTCTTTAGGACGTAATTTAGAATCATAATACGATTTCCGCCTACTTTGGGTTGCTAAAGTATTCAAATAAGCTTCACGCCTTTTCTCATCTAGTGCTTCCAAATTGGTTAATCTCACACGTAGACTTTCCTTATCGCCCAATTTGTTTTCTATAGCAATTCGTAGGCTAGGAATTTCAAATTCAATAGGCAACAGAGCCTCCTGGCCGTATACCAATTGGAATGGGGAAAACCCCGTAGTGCCCTTATAGGCGGTTCTATATGCCCACAATGCACTCCAAAGTTTTTCGTCCCAATCGGTAGAAGCACCACTAATGGTCTTTGTTAAAATTTTGCATAATATCCCATTTGTTTTTTCTATTTGCCCATTAGCCCGAGGGTGGTAAGGGGCCGTTTTACGGTGTTTAATTAAAAATCGATTTGTTAATTCTTCAATTGTGGCATTTAAGAAATGCGTACCCCGATCACTAATCAATTCCCTTGGACAACCAAATCGGGAAATGATATTTTCATACAAAAATCGTGCTATGGTCTTGGCATCATCATTACGGGTAGCCATGGCCTCGGCCCATTTTGTGGCGTATTCGGTCGCAACCAGAATATACTTTTTACGCCCGTATTTTGTGGCTGGGGCAATGGGGCCGACAAAGTCAATTCCCCACTTTTCAAATGGTGCCAATGCCATAAGGGGTATTAACGGCATTGCCGTAGAAGGCGAGGGTTTTCCAATCCTCTGGCACGGGTCACATTTTCTGGCAAATGCGTGGGCGTCACAGAATAATGACGGCCACCAATAACCGGCCAACAACACTTTTTGTGCTGTAGAAATGCCCGCAAAATGGCCACCACAAGAATCCGAGTGGCAACCTTGGAGAATGTCATTAATCTCACTTTTATATATGCACCTCCTAAGTACCCCATCCTGGCCCAATTTATATAAAGTTTTATCTAATAAAGTATAAGGTCTACTTTTTTTAATAAGGGCTTGTTTTTGTTTATGACTATAGTCTTCCGGAACTAAACTTGTAGACAAATAATTAAGAATGTCAGCATACTCTGTATGGATAATATCCACTTCAAATAGGTCCGCGTCAGGAATATCATCCTCAACCGGTGACCCATCTGAATTGGAAGATTGATCAATACGAGATAAAAAATCAGCATTAGAGTGTTGTTTACCCGGACGTACCACTATGTCAAATTTATATTCTTGTAAGAGCAACACCTAGCGAGCTAATCTGCCACTTAATTGGGGTTTATTAATTACATACTTGAGAGCATCATGATCTACGTAAAAGGTAAACTTATAGCCAAGTAGGTAATGACGGAATTTTTGGACCGCATATACCATACCTAAACACTAGAAGAAGACCGTGTTTATTTGAATGTTTTAGATGTCAAATTGATGGATTTTGCTAGACATCATTTGTAACAACTTGTGTTTTTATGTCAACAATGACATCTAATGTAACGTCAAGATGTTACATTAGATGTCATTGTTGACATAAAAACACAAGTTGTTACAAACGATGTCTAGCAAAATCCGTCAACTTTGACATCAACAAATTAAAAAAAACATGGGCTTCTTCTAGTGAAAGCTTCACGCTCTGTAGTGGTATAATTCCTTTCCACCGGTATAAATTGGCGACTAGCATAGTATATAGGATGATCTTTATTGGACTTATCTTTTTGACTTAAAATACATCCCATGGCTACATTGCTAGCATCCACATACACGTGTAAAGGCTCCTCCCAATTTGGGGAAATTAAAACAGGAGCTGTGACTAATTTTTCCTTTAGTCTTATAAATGCCTCATCACACTCAAGTGTCCAAAGAGGATTAGTGCCCACTTCTAATTTCTTTAGAAGGGCAGTCAAAGGTAATGCAATTTGTGCATAATTTTCTATAAATCGCCTATAATAACTTACATGACCAAGAAAACCCCTTACTTGGGTAATACTCTTAGGAATAGGTAATTTAGATATTTTACTTACTTTATCTGGGTCTGTACTAATCCCTCTTTTACTCACTATATGGCCCAATAATTTTCTGTATGGCACTACGAATTGACACTTGGCCGCATTTAATGAAATACCAAACTCAAAACACTTATCAAAACATTTCTTTAATTGATGGGGGTGTTCCGATTTGGTTCCAAAAACGCAAAAGTCGTCCAAGAAAATCTCCATAAATTTTCGGAGAAAATCTTGAAAGGCTAATGTGGCTACACGTTGGAATGTAGCGGCCCCATTACATAAACCAAATAACATAACCCTACTGGCATAAATACCCAAATCAGTAACAAAAGCCGTTTTATCTTGATCTTCTTTAGCAATTTGTATTTGGTTGTAGCCGGAAAATCCGTCCATGAATGAATAGCATTCATGGCCAGCCACGGTATCCAAAATACTATCAGTAAATGGTAAGGGAAATCCATCCTTTTTTGTCACCACATTTAATTTCCTAAAATCCTGGCAAATTCTAATTCGTCCATCTTTTTTAGGTACAATCACTATTGGGCTCACCCATTCACTATTAGAAGATGGGTAAATAAAACCAATATCAATTAGCTTTTCTATTTCATCTTTTACTAATAAAGAATATTTGGGATTTAAACGGTGAGGTCGTTGTCTAATTGGTTTGGCACCCTCTTCCAACTCAATATGGTGTTCACAAATTTTTGGAGACACCCCCCTTAAGTCTTTATATGACCATGCAAAGGTTTTAGAATTTACTTTAAAAAACTTTATCCATGAATCTAATTCAATGGGACTTAATTTATTTGATATTTGTATATTTTTTTCGTCATCATCAAGCCCTATATTTATGGCTTGGCAATGACTTTTAGATACATAAGACCAAATAGGAGTGTTGGACATTTGACTAGAATAATCATCTTCTTTATCATCACTTAACTCCCAATCGGATTCAATACCATAGACTAGCGAGTCCGTCAACCAATTTTGGATGGCCCTGTCTGAGTTGTCATTGTCATCACAAGGTATGACATATTCACCAGGGCCTACTTCCTTATAATTTGTTATTGCTACTCCAATTTGGTCCCTTTCCTTAAGGTTTACATTAATTCGATTGGTAGACATCTCATCCACTTCAGAGTCATATCCAAACTCACTAGTATTTCCTGGGGATTCCCATTGGGTTTCACCAAGATATCTAGTTGGGTACATAGTCATATTGACAATGCGATTTCCTTCACAAATTTTCATAATTCTTTTGCTCCAATTATCCTTAGCCCTAGCTTGGTAAAGCCATGGTCTACCTAATAAAATAGGGTAGGATGCATTAGGGGTATTTGGTTGAAAAACAATATAATCTATCAAAAATGTGAGCCCTGCTATGCGGGTTTTTATTTTGGGCAAAATACCTAAAGGCTTAACCCTGCTTTGGTCTGCCATTCGCAAAACCAATTTTGTTTCTTGGAGACCAACTAGATGAAGTCCCAACATAGTTTCATTATTCATTAAATTAACACTGGACCCTCCATCTACTTGGACACCAGAAATAATCAAACCTTCTATTTCCACATCAATTACAGGAGCCCCAGGATCTGGGCTCAATGCAACTTCATGGACTTGCCTACTCCTTTTCCTCACCAATTTGGACTTAAGAATCGCTCTACAACTGGGAGAAACTCCTAATAGTTGGCGAATTGATATATCTGCTTTGGCCCTTCCTAGGTCATCTATGACATTGTAAGGATTGACATCATCAATTATCCCAATTTGATTAAATCTCTCTTTCTTTCTTTTAACAGGTGGTTTAATATTTTTTTCCATTTGGTTTTGAGATCTAATTTTATCCCTATTACCCAATTTGGTTGCATCCAGCTTATCTGGGTCATCTGTCTCCATCCAAATTGGTGGTATAACTAATGGTTCCTGCTCATTCCGACCAACTGGTTCTACCAAATTGGAAACTGGAGTAGCTTGAGGCATAGGTATCCAATTTGGTTTATTAGACTCAGAAGGGACTGAATTTATTATAGGATCAAATTGGACTGATTTCTGATTTGGTTTAACTACCATATTGGCTTCACTAGTATCCAATGGGGTAAACAGCTCTCTACTCCTATTTGGTTGAATTACTAATGGAACTGGTTGTAAGGGTGACTTAGAATTAGTTTGTAATCCAATTTGATTTTGTTGCTCTAACAATTGTTGAGCCTCTTTCCTTGTAATTTCCTTATCTCTCAATATTTCCAATTTGCCTAAGGGATTTTCTTTAATAATTTGACCCCTAGTAGACACTTTTTGTACTACCTTATCTTTTAGTGGTAACGTAGACCTATCCACGTTTTCAATTTGAACAAGGTAAGATGTACGGTCTTGATTAGGTTGAGATGGATTATTTTCTTCTATCAAAATTATTTTAGGACTATTATCTCGACGTTTGCTATTATAACCCTCTTGAGACTCATTTTTACGTGGGCCATTGCATTTGGTAGCCGTATGGCCATTTTGACCGCACTTCCCACAAAGAGGCACGTAAGGCTCACTAGCTTTGGCATTAGGACACTCCGATTTATAATGGCCTGGTTGCCTACAATTAAAACATATCACCCCTTTTTTCTGTCCCCAATTTGGCGTCTGTCCACCATAAGTTGGTGGACCTTGATTAATATTCCCAAATGGCATCTGGGTCCATCCTTGGTTATTATTAGTAGGTAATTGTGCTACTCCTTGATTAGGATTATTAGCAAATCCCCCATTATTAAAATTATTTGGGCTAAAATTAGGGTTGACAAAATTTGGATTTACGTTAAAATTTTGTCCTTGATTGTAATTAGGGTTAAAATTTCGTCTTCGTGGTCGGTTATTATTATTGCTCCAATTTGGGTTATTATTCCAATTTGGATTATTATTGGATAAATTATTTGGGTTAGAATCTATTTGGTATACTTGGCTATTTTTGTTTTGATTACTTGCATGAGTTATCAAGCTAGCTTGTAGGTTTCTACAGGACACCGTTTCATGCTTACCACCACAAAATTGACATTTAATTGATTGATTAGGTGGTGAGGGACAATCGGGCAACATATGCCCATGCCCCCTACAATTTGTGCACCAAATATGGGCGCGGTCATTATTTGGTTGACCCTTCTTTTCGGATGTTTTAGCCATGTTAACTTGCAAGTTCCCCAATTGTTTTGTCAATTCTACCAATTGGGCTTCTATTACCGTATTTGGATCCTTTACAATTGGTTGAACAAATTTTGGAAGAACTCCAATTTGGTTGACTCTATTTGAGTCTACCGGAATAACCGAAGCCACTTGTGGTGGGGCCATAGGTCCCATATTGACATAATTTGGTGGCATATAAATAGGAAAATTGCTATTCGGTAAATCCTCTCTTTTTACCCCTACTTGGTCAATATAGCTAGGTTGTACAAGGTTAGGATTTATGTATGTTTCACCCAAATGTACTTCCTCCCACAATTTGGCCCTATTGTAAGCTGCTGGCAAATCGGCTGGACTAACCTCTTTAACAAAAGCTTTTAACTTAGGTGGGTACAATCCATTTATAAATTGACGCATAAAGTGAGCATCATGATAATTATGATTAGGTAGTCTAAGTGTTATCTCTTCCAACCTACCGTAATAATTATCTATTCGCTCCCCACTTGCCATGTGTAACTCTGCTAATTTTTCGAATAGCTTTTCTTGGTAAGCTGCTGGGCGGAAATGGGTTAAAAATGCGTCTCTTAATTGAGTCCATGTGGTAAATTGCCCTACTGGTTGTCTTTGGAACCAGTTATTGGCTTGACTATGCAATGTACTAGGAAAAATGCTCAAAAAATGAGCTTCCGTTCTTGCGTTATTAGAATTGCAACAAGTTAAAAATTGATGAATATGGCTGTCGGGATCATCTCCCATGCGGCCATAAAAACTAGGAAAAGGGACTAAAGAATATGGCCGGTTGGCCTCATTACCAGGCCGCATTACGACTGGAATCTGGGCAGGAGCCGCCATCACTCCTAATGTAAGTATTTCCTCTCTAAATTGATTTTCAACACTTGACTCCGATGAACCACTCTCTTGAGAGGACTCAATACGATACGATATTTTCTCTAAGTCTAATTTCCTAACAATAGTTTTTAACTCGTCTTTATTACGCAATTCAACAGTAATTTCAACCCTTCTCCTACCTGAACTTCCAGTAGGACTTCCTACCCAATTTGGCTGGTCTTTTGACAACTTAATAGGGCTGGTCCTACCTTGGTAAGAACCTAATGGGGAATCTATTAATGGTGAGACATTATTTTTAGGTTGATAATTATCAAAATTCTCCAACTTGTATTCTAAATATTCCTACTCACTTTGCCCTATTTGTGAGCCTTCCGGTGAGGAAATACCTGGAATCCAATTTGAATCAACTAACACATTAGGATCAAGGATTCCTACCTGGACTCCTAAAGTTTCTTGTTTTTCTAATCCTATTTGATTTATCTCATCTACTTGTTCTTCCTCTCTTAAATTATTACTTTCTACAACTTGGCTAGCAAACGGCCTTAACCGGAAGAATTCTCCAAATTGATAAGAATTTCCCCAACTTGGTGAGGCATTTTCTAAATTTAGATTTGAATCAAATTTTCGCTTTTTATCAGCAGCACGTTTCCTTGCTCTTTCATCTCTAGCGTTTTTGCTAGTTTCTGAATTTATAGATAAGCTGCTCATTACGGAGCAACATACCTATATTTCTTTGATGAAAGGAAAAAGAAAAAGAAATTTAACCTATTAAATTGCCTCCCCGGCAGCAGAGCCAAAATGTAGAAGAATGTTGGAACCAAATTTGGAATTACCCAACTAGTATAAGTTCGTTCCAAGGAGGTCGGCTAAATAGGATTTGACTCAAAAACAACACCTAAAAGGTCATTGCAACCAAGATTTTGTAAAAGAAATTCATTAACCACATGCATTTGTTATCCTCACGGTAATTCTAATTGCTAAATTTTCCTCTCCACTCTTAAAGGCCACAAGGGTTAAATGAAGCTCCCAATTTAATATTCGATCTTTAATTCTTTATTCTCTTCTTTTCTTCATTTCTTTCTGCTTCATTTTCTTTATCTTTATTTTTAATTTTTACTTTCCATTAATCTCTGTCTTTTTCTTCTTTCTCCAATTCGGTTTCTGCTTAAGATTATGCCACGATCAATGAACAGCAGGCCAAGTCGGAACAGAACTGAATACACAAGATGGCTCACCAACTCCTATTTGGTTGAATCAATCCAAATTGTTTCTTGTCTCCTCTTAACACAACCAAGAGATCCTCTTAACTAGATTGTATTCACAATTACAACTCGGCTGATAAGACAACATACGAGCTCCGATTTGGTTTCACACATACATCCAACTTATACACTTTGCATGCAAATTCATACTCAATTCAATCCACTCAGCCAATTTGCAATTTCCACTACCTCATTACTGCTACAACGACATTCAAACACAAGAAAACAACTTGTGAAATAATTCCATCATATTCATCTTTTCAACTTGGTGATCAAAATTACCATTACATTTCATCACATAAAGTTCCATCTTCATCAAGACTAATTTTCAGTCACTCAAAATTTATCTTTAATTTCTTTGCTGTAAATAATCAGAAAGATATCCCAATTAGGCTCATAACACTTTTACACAAAATATCACAATTAAGTTTGCGTTAAACTACACAGCTTGTACTAATTGCCTGATTATAATTTGCAACTCCATACTCCGAATAGGATTCCATCCTATTTATACTGCTAATTCCAAATTCGGATCTAATCCTAATCTTCGCACCAATTGGGATTCTCTTACATCCCATTCATCTCTATTACTTTAGCACACACTTCTTAGAATTAACCATCTCACTATCCTTCCAATCAACTTCCTAATTGGAAATCTCTTCAACTTCTCATCTGCACATTACCACACAGCCATACACTGGCACAACTCCATCCCAACTCGGACAAAACACACTCCAGACACACAAACGCTCTGACCAACTCGGACTGACATGAACACCATTCCCAACTGGGAATCTCACCAAACACACACGAACAAACACACAAAGAAAACACGGCACAAACTGGCCGGGACACGCACTGGACTTCACTCAACAGACGGTAAAAAACAAATGGAAAACCAAAATCGCCTCAAATAGCCGCCATGGGAGAGAGAGCCAACCGCAACAACCGATTAGGCCTAGTCAATTGACTCAACTGACATACAATCCAACTTGGAATCTTTCTCCAGATCACTGACTGTTCCAACTCGGCAACTACCTACTCACTAAATACAACCAGACTCAACTGAACCTCATACTATCATGGTACCTAAAACTAAATAGGAAAAGACTAGAAGGACCCAGATTGGACTTATCCATTGAACAAAACAACCCGATTAGGCAGAATTAACTACAATCAACTCCAAACAGGCATCAATATACATCCAAAAAGCCTAAAAAATTTATAGATATAAAAACCAAACTGGGAATCAACAGTACCACCATTTTGGACAATTTTTCATACAAATGTGACCTTGTGAAATGCACCTACCAAGGTATTTGCAAGGCGAATAAAAGGATTTTTGTCACTTCAAATGCTAATATCTTGCAATTTACATGGTGTAAATTTCTAAAGTTTATTCCACATCTTCTCAAACCATCACACCACAAGATCCTATGGTTAAATGTATCTAAATTTTTTTTTTCTTCTAAAATTTGATACTTGTACTAGAAATGGCAATTTTGGAGTTTTCTTTTTTGTAAAAACATAGTCCAAATCAGTTCAAGGATTAATGACCAAGGAATTAAGTGAATTAAAATATATTGCAATTTTTGGTGTATAGATGGGCTTAATGGTATGCTAAGTTCTCCATTTAAACTCACCACATCAATTAGGCAAGGGTACCGCCGTGAGCTCATTTTCTTTACCTCTTCATTGTTGATAGTTTAGGATACTTACTTGAAGGCAATGAAGGGGTTAAGGGACTTAGACTCCTTGATAGCTAGTACAATGTCATTGAGGGTTCTTTAGAGAATTAAAATAGAACAAAGAGATTTTTACTCTCTTTGCATTTGTGGCAAATACTAAAATCTATTGGCACAAATTTCATGCTATATAGGTGCATAACTTGTCAATGCCTTTTTCTTGAGGTGAAAAAAATAATCTTAAATGGTTCACCTTGGGTGAGACTACCCAATTTCTAAATTAGTTTTGAAGCTTTGAAAGAACAACGCTTCTAAGTCCTAACCTCCTTCAAGCAAAACTCGCGTCTTGGAATACTACCAAACTAGCTCTTGGTAGTAGAATCTTGATTGCAATCAAGTTTTGCATGCTTACATTGCTTTGTGTTGGATTCCTCACCTTTAAACAACTAAAAAGGTGAAGAGTCTCATCTGCAATTATCTTTGGTTAGGGGGGAAAGGTGAATGTTATTGTAGAGCTAAGATTGAGTGGAATTCTCTCATTCCTATAGTGGTATGAAACTTCCAAATCTTGAGTTCCAAATAATTGCTATGATGGCCAAACTCATAGTTAGACATTTTATAACATAGAGAAATCACTAAAGTAGAGGGAATTTTGGAAAAAAATGGTTGACGAGTACGGTGAAGCCAAACAAGGAATGCCTATTTTTTTCCCAAAATTTCCAACAAGGAGATTTCTCAATGTCATTTTAAAATTAGATGAAATATGTGATTGATGAATGAAAAATTTGTAATCACCAATTGCGCGGATTTCATGAGTCAAGAGGAAATTACATGAAATAATCTACCCACCTGCCTTTTGAATGGACATTTTTTGGCAAGGGCTTATGCTAGATCACACCCCTTGGCATATTATTATTCACTATAGGATGAAAACTTGAGAGCCAAGAGATAGGGTTCATGGCCACCCAACCTACACCTTATCTTGAGGCCACAAATACACAATTCATGTTCTAAAATTTAGAACATTTTGATGACATAGGAATCATATTTGGTGTCTTTCTTTATTCCTTTGGATGGCAATGGATGAAAAAATCCATCGGCCGCATCAACGACCTATGAGATTATAACAAGAATAGTGTGACTAGGAGACTCTGTCCTAGGTAAACAACAATACTAGTTTATTGATAATGGATAGCAAGGAAAGTTTACAAAAATATTTAAGCCAAAAAAATAGTGAGAAGATTGATAAAAGATGATTTCATTTTAGGTGGCGAGTATGGAAATATTTACATCAATTGGTTGTAAGTTGTTGGTAAAAGATTAGTGAATTTTTTTTTCAAATGAATTTTTTTATAGAATAAACATTAATATTGAAAAAAATTAAAAATTAAAAATAGAAAAATATTTGTGGATCCATGCAATAGAACTTGAAGCAATGAAGAATGTTTATTTATTTAATGATGAATAATACATAAGAATTCTATATTTTACTAAAATAAACTATTTTGAATATTTCTTGGCTCTTAGGTTCTCCAATTGATTTTTTGAAGATTCTAAGACACAAATTTTTGATGCTTTTATTGGTAGTTTTGATATTGTATCAAACACTTGATTAGTAGCACCTATAAAGACTAATGACTAATTGTGCATATAACTCTTAATGACTTAATCAAGGTTACAATAGTTGATTTTTCTCATTGCGAAAAATTTGTACCTTCATAATCCAAAACAAATTGAAGTTTAGGATCAACTTTGCTTGGAAAATTTGGTTTGAAATTGTTATTTCTGATTGGAGATGAAATTATAAAATTTATTTCACCAATTTCGTCAATGCTAATTTTCATTAGAGAAAATTTGGGCCTCTAGATGGCTATTTGACTTTTGGTTGTACTTCAAATATAACAAAAACAAGAATTAAAAAATCAAATTTAAATTTATATATAATTTTATTTTTCTATATTTTCACTTCTATTGAAAGTCAAGTGGCCCTTCAAGGCCCCAAATTTTCTCTAATGTGATTTGGTATCAGAATCAACAATTATTTTTTTCGTTACATTTTGTGGAAAATAATATACACCTTCATATTTAATATGTGGAGTTTGGATATCAAGCTTTGAGTTTAATGTTTTGGAGGCTCCAAGAGTAATAATAAAATCACATTCTATTTCTTATTTTTCTTAGTCAACTTGGCGATTACATGATCAAAAGATGCATAATAGCTAATACTATAGCTTCCTAGTAGTTAAGGAAACTTTTTACCTAATAATTAATTGAAGAGCAAAAAACAAATAGGAAGTCTAAAAAATAATATATATTAAAATTGGAAATTTTTAAAATATAATTAAATTAAATTAGGCATTCACCCAAACATTTCTAGTGCTTGTCACCGTAATGTGAGATGCCATGACATAGTTACTAATATTTGTACTAACTTTAGAATACAAATTAGATGCTAAATTATTAGATTACAACACATGTGAGTTTAATTTCTTTGAGTTAAGAAATCCTTATACATATATGGCAAAATAGGTAAGTAAAATATTGACAATAATAATTTACTTTCTTTTGGATTTATTGAGTGAATTATGTGCATCATGAACTCTAGTCTTTGGACAAAAGAATTGAACCAAGTCTAGAGCACACATAGGTTATAGATATGGTATGGACACTACTATGTCAAATAATATTATTTAATTAATTTTTTAAAATTTAAAATTTAAAATTATTTAATATTCTGACCAACAATGTGTTGGTTCACAATTTGGGGAACAACCCTAAAACAACCCTTCCATGGCTTCATTTCTCTTCTAATGCTACTTCATCTCCTAAATTCTTAACTTGCACTTGTTGTACCAAAAAAAGATGTTTTGATCATTCTTCTTGGACTTCTCTCTTGTTGACTTGACTTCTCTCTTCTCTACTCTAGCCAAGCTAACTCTAACTTCTTCATGTGAGTCCAACTTCTCCCTTATTGCCTAACTAAGTTGGCTAAGGTTTCTTTTTTCTACTCTAACTAAGCTTGTTCTAACTTTTCTCTTACTACCATGGCTCAGTTTGGCTCCGATTTAAAATAGTGTCTCCTTTAAAGCACAATCTCCTAGATTTAATGCATAGTCTTATAAATCTCACCTAACTTAATTTTACTTAACCTAGCTTATTCTTTGGATTTAAAAAAAATTGCCTCTCTATGTAAAGTAGCCTCTCCATTAGATTTTTGAAAGTAGAATCTTTTTTAGATTTAATGCATAGATTTTTGAAAATATGGTCTCTTTTGGATATAGTGCACAAACCTTCAAAATCTCACCTAACTCATTCTATACAAAAATTGTACACTTTGATTGTTCATCATTCATCCTTTTTGGATATTATTTTTCTAGCTTGGAAGAAGAAGCATTATTTTTTCTTTGGAAAATAATTCAAATTCAAATAAAATTAAAGATATTTTAATTTAAAAAAAAATTGGATCCCTTTACAAAAAACAATACAAAGAAATTGCTCCAACAATAGACATGAAAATACATTTGATTGAGAAAAGTAGTATAAATGACATAGTAGAAGAATATTAGATGTATCATAGAAAAAGGCAAAACTATTAAATTGTGATGAAATTGCTATCCAACATTCATTGTGTACTTTAGGTGTATTTGCAAATCTAAATGCCATATTTGAAAAAAAGAACTAGAGTGTAGTGAACAATGTATAAACATTTAGAGCCAAGAAGAAAAAAAAGGGGGGGGGGGCAAAAGCTTTAGAAACTATTACATATTAGAGATATTTATAGTTAAAGAAAAAGAAAAATATTGCAATAAAGAAAAATTATTAATGAAGTTTTAGATTATTTTCCAAATGATGTGAGTTAGGGAGGGCCTTTGATCATATTGAATAGCAAGTCAACGCCTACCTCCTTCGTTGTCCTCTTTCAAGTTGCTACCTCTAACACTTCATGTTACAAATTAAATTTGGCTTGTGATGTTGGCTCTTTGTAGAAAAATACAACCTTACCCTAGTCCACACCTCTACTTGTTTTTTTTTGCTATGTTGTTGTCTTGCTTTGGCAAATCTAGATGTATTTGATAAGGTCCTTCACATATGATTTCTCTATCCATGTTTGTAGGTCTACTAAATAGCAATTGAATTTTGGTATTAATGTTGCAAAATCTAATAATTCTAGTTGAATTCCTATTCATGACAACTTGACAACTAAAAATTGTTCTACAATTGAACCACTATTTCTTGTAGCTCTTTAAGGCCAAGACTAGATCACATGTGTCTTTGTGGACCCAAATCCACATTTTGTAGCTTAGGGGATAATGTAAAAAAATTCCCCCTATTTTGTAGTTGTTTAGTTTTGTAAATCATGGTTTTTTTAGACTAATTAGGAGTTCCTAATTCCATATATGAATATGAATCTTTCAAATTTGATCCTCCATAGTAATAATAAGAGGAAAATGAGTAAAATATACCCCATGGAACTCCTTATTACGGATGTCTAAGTAAGAATAGGCCTACCATTCCCAATAGAATAATCTGCTTATGAAAAAACTAAAACAGACAAAATGTCCAACTATTTGTTACTTTCACCTTAAAGAATTCCACCCACACGTACCTGCAATCAAATTGATTGTTAAACTAAGATTCAATTCTTAAAACATCATCCATATTCTTGTTGTTGATAATTTATATTGTCTTCAAAGAGATATTCCCAAACAACCTTAATCCAAGTGATCAAACTCAAAAACGATAATCTAAATAAAAAATAGACAAACAAAATCAAAGAGATAGATATGAAAGTAAACCCTAAAATATACAACTACAATAGACAAAGTTTTTTGCAATCAAACATGTTTCTCATTATATTTACTAAACTCTATTATATAAAGAAGAACTCACAGAGAAAAAAATTAAAGCAATGGAAGTATGAAACAAAGAAAACATTGAATCAATGATACTTAAGCAAAAATAAAATAATAATAATAATAATAATAATAAATTAAAATTAAAAAATATAATCAATCCCCCCATCTAACCAATTGGACAATGACGGAGGGTTTGACTAGTTAAACTCTCCTTCCAATCAAGCTTAAAAAGAGAGGCTACAACTTCATCAATGAGAATTAATAATAACCTTGATCAAATCCTCCACTTCATAACAACAATCCAAAGGTTGAAAGTTTTGCCCTACTTTTGTTCCATATTCCATTGTTGTTATTGGACTTTTATTTACCTTGTATTACTCAAAACAATGTTTTGAAATATTTCAAGAATTTTTAGACAACATTAAGAAATTTGTTACTAAAACTCATTAAAAGGTCTTTCATGATGATAGTTATTATTCAAGTATGGATACATAGGGAGGCTTTGAAATAATCATTATATCCACATGAAGACTTTCCCATAAATTACGATGAATATTTCCTTTACAATGTTGTCAAAAAATTTCAAAGCAATGCGATTTTCATAGAAAAAAACAACAACTCTTTAGATATAATTAAAGTATTCAATACAAAATGCAAATGGATAATTGTTGTTCATCTCAACAAAAAATACTTGTGATTGGCGTCCCTTTTTGAATTGCAGTGTATCTACTCTAAGTCACGTTCAATTTCTTCTAAAAGATTTTTCATTTCAAAATATTGAGTTTCAAGATTCCTACTTTTTCGTTTCAAATTTGACACCAAATCTATATTTTCACCATCTTCCAAAGAATGTAGAAGTTCCAATGCCGGACCTACACTACTTCCATGTACTATATCGTCTTCTATTAACCCCTCAATGAAACTAATTTCATTCTCAACATCAATTGTTTCAGGTACATCTTCTTCCAACAAGTCCGAGTCATTATCTATATTAATAGATGTATCTTCATCACTTTGTTTGCACGAATATTGCAACGGGCCATTAAAAAAATCCTCATCACCACTCTCACTATTATAATCCTCTTCCTTGATATCGTTATATGGTCTCCTCCTTTGAGAATTACGTGAATTGTTACCCTTATTTTGTATTTTTTTCAATGATCTTCCTTCATCCTTGTTTTTCAATATGTCGATCATTTCTTCCTTGATATTATTCAATTCGTGTTCACAATCTTCAATTTCTTTTAACTTTGGATGGTGCAACAGATTACATTGCTCATTGTCGTCAACCCTAGAACGATGAAACTCTCGGTGCCATTCCTTTTGAATGTCATGAATCTCTTGTGCTATGGCTGATATCTCAAGAGCTCGGTCTTCAAGCAGCTTGCCAACTATCACTTGTTTCTCAGCTTCACCGATAGGACAATCTTTAGAATGAGGTGAAATTGGAGGAATAACAACCTTTTCCTTCCCTCGTAGTCGTTTGTTTTTTTCTCGAGCAGATTGTTCAGCTTGTTTTCTATAACTATGCCTATTTTTGAGATTGTTCTTTTTGAGAAGTGTATCGGCATAGGTAGACATCATGCTTTTGTTCCAAAATCATTTAAGTGATTTTTAAGAAAAAAATCATTGAGCTTTGGATTGGAAATAAGTGAATTTTACTATCATACAATGATGCAAATTGATCTATAAATATATTTCTACATTGATCTACTTTTACAAAACTAAATTCATGCTTCTTTTCAAACAAGTTGTTACAAGAAAATTGAAGCCTAAATAGTTTCTATAGTACTTTTTTACAAACCCTTTTTACAAACTATAGCTTGTGTATATGGTGTTAGTAGTAAAAAACAAACAATTATAATGCATTTTAAATTTGAACATAGTGTATGTTGATTGTAGATTGAATTTTTTAATTTCTTAAAATTTGTGCTTTGAATTTTAAAGAGTTGGAATAGCTAACCGGCCTAACCCTTATCATAATTCTTTTGAAGTTTATATTGCAAATCATGCGGTGTTGATGGTTGCCAACCCCTTTGTCTTGTAATTTTGATATTCATATTTTTAATTGCAAAACAAATGTACATATCATATGTAGGGTTTTGATGAAAATGTTGTATGTTTTTTGGACTATTGATATACAATTGTAATACGTGATGTTGGTATTAGGTAAAATGTTGGATTTGGAGATTTGCCTTCTTTAGATTAAAATCTCTTTTGGTCTTTTTCTTCTTAAACTAATTATACATCATTATAATATGTAGCCATCAAACTCCATTTCAAAATGCAATCAATGTAAATTTCAAATCACAAATTAAAATGTTTTTAAAAATAAATCTCTACATTGTCTATCAAATACATTCAAAAAACTCAAATAATTATTGAAGAAAAATAGAAGCTGAGTATTGAAGATAAATTAAGTTACATGATGTTACATCTTACAAGTTTCAAGATAACAATGCTTTTAGTATTTCAAGGAATTTTAAATAACATCATATCAGATCGATCATGAACAAACAAGATGAATATAATGCAATTTAGAGAGAAGCTTAGATATGATAACATACTTATACTTGCACCTACTTGAAAAGCGCTATCACAACCTAAAATATCAAATTCATAAATTTCAATAATATTTGTGAAGTGATTGGGATATCTCCCCACAATTGATCTAATATAAAATTCTATCTTTTCATAGTGAATATTCTAATAAGTGACTTTCAAAAATCGCTAGTATTAGTGAAAATTTTATTTGATGAAAGACAAATTCAGTCTTCTTAGGAAAATAAAATTGTATGCATCCTAAGTCTACTAGTTGAACTATTTTAGCACATATATTATATAACTAAAATGTACTTTAACCCATGGTTTTGTATTAAATCTGCATTTTTTAAAACAAAACCATAGTTTTAAATGTTTTTTTCAACGTGAATTTATACTACTAAATATACAAATCTACTTGTTTGTGAATAATCTAATCATCTTTACTATTGTTTTTAAATTTGTCAAGCATCAAATAAAATGGATAAAAAAACTAATAAACCATTTTTTTTCTTTGTATATAGAGCTTTATATATTTTTAAGTATAGTTCATCAGAATAGATAGTTTGTCTTGCTCCAAAGTTGCACTTTTCTAAAATTTGGTAATTATTGAATTGGTTCTACAATATTCTAACCTAATTCCACAATATTCCAATTATATTTTCTATCTATTAGAATTAGAATTTTACAATATTATTTTTTCATTTTTATATTCTATTTTAAAATTAATTTTTTAAAACTTAAATTACAAATGATTTTTTTTCATACTCATCTTCATTTTTGAGAAAAATATCAACTATGACTCTACTTCTTTTTGTGTCATTGCCACCTATTGATGATGACCACTTGAAGACTTTGAAAGTTTGGAAAGTTAAAAATTTCAACATCTTGCATTATTGAAAGCTATGAATGTGTGGCAACCACTTGAATACTTCAAAATCTTACAAAGTTGAAATTTCAACATCTTACACTCTTTAAAGGTATGAACATGTGAATTGCAAACTCTAAAAGTTACATTGTATTAAATTCTAAATTCTAAAAAAATTTGAAATCAATAAAAAATGGTCAAATGGACAAAAATTTAGCAATAAAAAAGAACATTTTGTCAAAGTTTCGATTTGCTACCAAAAGATTTTGCAATCTACTACTATACTAGACCAATAGCCTTATAAACTTTAGCCTTTAATATTTTATATGTTAGTCTTAATATTTAGTTTTAATTTTTGCCTAGGTCTAGAATGCTCTCTACACTACTAATGATTCCCCAAATAAACTTTCATCCATTGTTCCTAGCTCTAGAGACTTTAGCGACAATAATTTTTACATAAATATCAAAGCCCTAAAATGACCAAAAGAATGATCAATTGGAATTTTGATCTTTGGCAATTGGGATTTATGTTAGAATTCTATTGGAATTTGGAAATCAATTCTTTTGATACTCTTTTTGCTATTCATTTGTAATTTTAATTAAAATAGAAAATTTTATGAAATATTGATCCATCATTTTTGTAGGTCCTATTAGTTGCTCTTCAAAGTTTATTGCTATTTATCGGTGAAAATATTGCTAAACTAATTCTCACCAAAAGTTCCCATTGGTTCATTCAAAAACTTTTCAACTTCTTCAATTGAAAAGACATTAAATTTTCCTATAACATAGCCCCTATAGTTGCAAAGTGGACCATATTCCACTCATTTTTTAAAGTCCCATTGCTTGTTTCTAAACCTTTCAAAGTTTCAACTCTTTCATTTTTTTTTTTTTTTAAATTTCAAAATTTTATAGCCTTTGTTCAAAAGTAAATTGAATCTCAAAAGTTTCCATTGGTTCCCTCAAAAAAACTTTTCTACTTTCTTGATTGTAAAGACAATAAATTCTATGTAGGCTTCAACTTTAGTTTGTGACTTACAAATTCCATTGTTTTGCCAATGCATTAAAATTCCATTATTTTTGTCTTGGATTTATTCCATTATTCTAGATGTAGCTTTAAGTGGACCCTATTGTCTCAAAAGAAACCCTATATCAATCAATAAGGAAACTCCAAAGGTTACCATAAAAATTGGCTAAACTAATTTCCACCAAAAGGTCGACACTAGGATTTTTAATTTTTTTCAATAAATTAACCTTGTTGTTCAAAATTCAAATTTCTCTTCCTTAAGGAGTTAATTTACAACGAGATAGGACACTAACCATTTGAAGACATTTGCATTGACTTAGATCCTTCTATATTGCAATTTATAAGTTTATAAAGTATACCTAGGGTTTAGTAGTAGGAAGCCTTGTTTAATTAGATGTTCCCGCGTCAAAATTAACGGATTTTCTTAGGCATCCAATGTAACATCTTCATGTGTTTATGTCAACAATGACATCCAATGTACCATAAAGATGTTACATTGGATGTCATTGTTGACATAAACACATGAAGATGTTACATTGGATGCCTAAGAAAATCCGTTAATTTTGACGCAAGAACATCCAATCAAACAAGACTTTCTTCTAGTGGTTCCATTGCTTTCTAGGCTACAAGTGATGCACTAGTAGCAATGTCTAACTCAAGGTTTCAAGGCCATGTTCCGCCTCTTGAAAATGGTAATTTTTACTTGGATATCGGAGCCCCCAAAGCAAGGTTGGTGGTACTAGTTTTACGGATCAAAAATAACATCCCTTCATCAATGCAATTTTGCACATGCATCCTAGCTTCATCATTGAGAGGACTTAGATTGAAGTCTTGAGCGGGATGTAGAATACAATATCTACCAAGAAGTAGAGGTAATTTAGACTCCAAAAGTAAACTTGAAAGTTAGTTTTGAATTTTAAGTTACTAGTAATTGCAGATGAAGTTTGAAATATCGATTAGCAATCAAACTTCATCCATCAATGACTTTCACTAGGAAGGTCCAAATTTGAAGTAACTTAACACTTTAAAGAAGTGAAGTAAAACTCTTTAAGGAACAAGTATTTAAAGTCTAAAAATGATAATTGACTAGAGATAATTCAGCCCCTTCAGTAACAAGGGATTAGCAATTCAAACTATCTTACAATTTACCAAGGAAGAACTTAGGTTTAGAATTTGGTAGAAGAACTTAGAGAAGTGCATAACCACTTGGAACTTTGAAAAATACTTGAAACCCTAAAAGATAATAAAAGATGAAGTTTAGACTAAGAAATGGATGAAGTTAGGTAAATTTTGTCCATCCCAGTCCAAACTTGACATTTTGTTAGAATATTTTAATTTAAAAATATATCTAAAATCCCAAATTGATTTGAAATTAGGATTTGGTAAAAAAGAATGGATGAAGTTTAAATAGCCATTCCAAAGGCATCATAACTTCATCTAGTCATAATTTTTTTTAGGAGTGTCAAATTTTAATGCATTTTATGCTTTTAAAAATGGCATAAATTGATCTAGAACTTAGACTTCCTAATATTAGACTATAAATTCTTATCCTAAAAAATATAGTAGCCTTAGTTATTTTGGCCTCTTGGCAAAAAAATTGCAATTAAGCTAGGTTTTGTTTGATTCTTTTGCAAGTTTGTGACATTTAAGCACTTAGGGAAGATCCATTGCTTGAAAGGTACAATTGACAACACCTAAACACTAACATAGCATAAATCACACATGAACCTATAACATATGTTATAAATTATAGGTATGTATGTTATAGACACCTTCAACAATTGTAGGGTACCTACTTACACCTAGGCTCAAAGCTCACATTTCTAAACTCACATGCTACCGTCATTGCCCATGGAATATAGACAAAACTGTACATGCTTGAATTCTTTACTATCTTCAAGATCCAAGTGTTGAAATTTTTTATTTCTAAAATTTTATTTATTTTTGAATACTCAAAGGCATCTATTTACTTCAAAAGTCTTAGAAAAATTAGAGATTTAGGCATTGAATGTGCACATTTGGTATGATGTACATACTTGAATTGAAAGTTGGCACATCCAAATTGCACTTGTGTACTTGTGTAAACATTGCAAAAGAATGAGACACCAATATTACCTTGATTTCTACCTCGATTCCAATATGAATTGAATATGAACATCTTATATCATCACATTCCTTGCTAAAATTATATAATAATATTTTCTCCAATCCAAATGAAATATTACAAGAACATGATCAAAAATTGAGGAAGCTACGTCCTTCAAATAGAATATTTCACTCTACATTGAACCTCCCCCAAACTAGCACATTATACCTGCAATAGATATGTCATAAGGAGATAATAAAAATAACAATTTGACCCAAAGTATGAAATTATAAATAGAAAAGCATCCAAACCCAAAATTGGTTAAAACTTATACTCTTAATTTGTAATTAAATGTCATTAAAAAATCACACCAAAAAGTATCAGAACGTTAATTGCAATATCTAAATAACAATTGAATTTTTGGAAACTTTAGGAGTTAAAGTAATACTATAACCTTTGAGCCAAGGATATCACTTTTTTCACAATGCTCTTGAAACCCTAATATTATTTGTTTTAGCATCTTCACAATATATTTACATTTAGATAAATAATAAAATAATATACAATTGTAATGAATATTGAATAATGTAAATTAATGTGGAAATGATCATTTTGAATTTGAACCAAAAATAAATATATATATATATATATATATATATATATATATATATATATATATATATATATTAAGTAGATTCTTCAAGTTTGTTAACCTCTAAAGTACAAAAGAACCTCCTTTGGGGGGTTTTGAGCATTTGATAGGCTCCACTCACTTCATAATTTGTAATTTTTGTACGAAATCTTTAAAATGGACAGTAATTATCTTAATCTATATTTGTTAAGCTTTGTTTCATGTCATTTTAATAAATATTGCAAAAGTTACAAGTGCTTTTTTATTTCAATGTCAAAGTGGAAAGCTAAAAATATATTCTAAGAGAAATGATTTGATTTGATTTTTTAGATTGAACCTACACAAAAACATTTGGGACATTCAATTCAAAATTATGAGTTTTATTTTGGGGGAATGAAGGTAGAAAAAGCATACAAGTCACTTTTGAACTCAATTTTGTAAATTTTCAAATAAAAACAAAAACATAGGATATGTGTTGCTTACTACAACATCCTCAACACTGGGATTTAGAATTCTCAATTTCTTGTCAAAAGTTATTGGCAATTTAGGTTTTTCTTTCATCACATAGTATTATAGATTAGCTTGGTTCCAAATTAGAATTAAACCCAAGCTATAGTGTAATGTTAGTTCCAGGGAGGCAATTAAACAAGATTGCTTCCAATAAAATCCCTAGTAGATCATTGCATCCAAAGAGTTTAGAAGAAAATATTCCTTAAATCCACATGCATATTTGTGTATCTTACATGATATGACTAATTGCTAAATTTCCACTCCCTTCTTAAAGATCACAAGGGATAAAAAAATCTCCCAATTAATTCTTCTATTACTCTTTATCAACTTGGATCTTTTGTCTTTCTAAATTGGAACACTACTTTTAGTACAACCTTGCTATGCCTCTTGGTCTTTCAATTTGAACTTGAGCACTTTGTAACTTGATTCTTGTCTCCTTCCGTAGGACCAACAAATCCTCACTCACCAACTTGGAATACTCACTTTAATCTCGATATCTCTCATTCCTAGCATATTCTTCTTTGAATTATAAGTCATATACACTTAGCAATATTTTGCTACTCATCAAATTGTGCACATTCAAGGAAATCCAATTTGGGAATATTCATAAGACAACATTTAGACTTTATATTCATCCAATTTTGACCTCTCAACTTCTAAGTATACATCACACTTCTCAACTAATTTATAAACTATACATTCAAACACTTATGTATTCATTGATGCTCAATTATTCCCTATTAACTCATAGTACAAACACTGGAACATCTACAGACTGATTTCATCTTAAACTATAGCTTCCCAACTTGTTTAAAACCCTCATATTTCCCTTAATTGGATTAACATTTCTTAATCTCTCACTATCCAATTAGGAAGTTTAAGATATTTCTATTAAACACTCCTTTCTAATCCAAAAAAGAACATCAACAACATTCAATACAACAACACTTATCAAACTCCAAATTGGATTTCTAACTTATGTCTAATTGCCTTGCCATACATTTCATCATTCAAACATCCAACACAAGAACACACACATGCTTCAAAGCAACAATTAATTCGAACTTGGCTGTAACTAAGTAATCAAGAACACTCTCATAAACTTCTAATTAAGCTCACAAAATATACTTCCACATTTACATAAACCAAATCATCACTTTCATTTCACATATTCAAACTCAACTCCATAATTTTTCAATTACGTACACTCAATCATCAAGCACAGTCATTCATCACACAACACCAATTCAAGATAAAAGAATTTTTCATTAATCCAAATTGGTGATTAAATCATTGTTTCAAATTGTTCACAATTTGTACTACTTCCGATCAGATATCACAAAACATTCCCATTAGGATATTCCAACCACATGGACCAATTAACACTTTTAACTCATAGATCATCACCAAATTCATTCCTATTTGCTTTACAATATTTTCTTCACAACATTAACAACAACAACTTTACATCTACCTATAACTTGTTATCTTTTCGATTTCCCAACACTCCCAATTTGTATACATCTCAATCACACCAAATTCAAACACCATTCCACTCTTCTCACTAATTCGCACACACACCATTCAAACTTGGATGCACACACAAATAACAAAAATACACAGCACCACAAGCTGGAACTTGCACTAGACTTCTTGATAGTGGGTAAAGAGAAATGAAAGAAAAAACAACCTAATCTATTCCTCCAACTAGGCATTTTTTCTACTTTATCCCATTAGGTTTGCCCAAAATGTACACTGAAAAAATACTCCCAAATTAGTAAAAAAATACCCAAAATCACCAACTTGGGACACGATCAATCAAACAACTTGACAAAAGCAAATAAGATACACACCAAACAAGCAAGAAAATCCCCCAAATAAATCCAAATAGTATATTTACAACCACCTTCTACTTGAATTTTTTTAAGAAATGAATATGAAGGTTTTTGGTTAAATTTTTTTCCATATATTTTCAACCCATTTTCCCACATATTGGCAAAAACATATTGGCAAAAACACACAAGTTATGCATGTTTTTTGCTTAAAATGTTGAAAGACAAAACTTCACCTTTAGGAAGGGCTAAAAAACCTAATTTTCGAAGTTTAGGCACATTAAACTTGCAATTGGTGAGAATTTTTACTTTAAAATTTGGGAGGATGTACTTGAACAAATTAACTAGAAGATACTATGGTTAGATTTGTTAGAAAATAGATATAGGTGAGGATTTTGGCCTTACTATGAACATTAGCATCTTGAAATAGTTTTTGGGCCTCAAATGCCTCAATCCTTTAGGAATTTAGAGATTCAGTAGGGGTTAACTGTAATACAATAATCTATCAACATCTTATTATAATATATGCAATAATCACTTATAATGGGTTTTTCATAATAATTTACATGACTGAAAACAAATTTTTGAGTTTACATTGTGCATTTATAATGTGAATTTTCTCTAATTTTTTTTATCACATATCCAAATTCTATGTAAAGTGACTTGGAAAAGTGAGTTGGAGTAAGGTAGTTATTGCCTCTTTTGAGCTCATTGTCATTGTCATTGTGATACAATGAGTCAAAAAAATATAAACATAAATATTAGATGCCATAATGCGATCAAATCCAAATTTGATTTTTACCCCCCCAATGCCCCAAGGGAAATTTAAATTATATTAATTTTTTTCTGAAATCCATCTCCCATCCTACTACTTGTAATTTTTAGGTGAAGATGGGGGTGGCATTTGATAAATTCCATATCCCTGTATTATAACCGTATCCCGTACCATGATTGTATTTGTATCCGTATCCATATCATACATGTATCCCGCACATGTATCCATATCTATATACCATATCGTATCTATGTCCGTATCTATATTTGTATCCATATCTAGGGGTGTTTTCAAGATCAACAACATCCAAAGGGAAGATTTTTTTATATTTTTAAATCAACAATTCTTTTATTTTTCGTTGGGGAGAGGGAGAGGGAAATGGAGGAAACTGAGGTTTTGCCTCTTTTTAGTGCTTTGGTGAGTGCTTTGGTGACACAATGAGTCAAAAAAAAAATCAGATTTATTAATTTTTTCATTTACCTCCCTCCCCCCACCTTGAGTTAAAAGAAAATTCTTAAAATTTTTAATATTTTTCAAATATCCCACTCCATCCCACCGTTTTGTAATTTTCAGGTGGAGTTGGGGTTGACATTCAATATGGAATATGTCCCACATTAGATGTTTTTTGAGGCCTCTGAGAGACTGTTTTAGGCCTATTCCCTTCATTGTTTCCCCCGCAGTGAGGGAATGGTTGGCTGTTAGAAGAAAAAAATTAAATTCTTTAAATGCAAAAAAAATTATAAAAAATAAAAATATATTTTTTTTTGAGGAATGAACTGGTCACCTCTCGGCCACATAGGACTACTACGGTGGCACTACAACAATCATGTTCCCTGGTTATCACAACATTATAACTCGTGGTCTCTCGGAGGCCCAAAAAAACATCTAATGATTCAAAACTGTAATCGTAGCTATGTATATATTTGTACCGTATTGTATTTGTATCCTTATCATGAATTGTTTTTTTGAGATCATCATTAGAAGGGGGAGGAAATGCCGAAGGCGAAACACACAATTGTGTTGCCTCTTTTCAATACATTGTGGCCTAATTAAAAAGTTTTCTAACCAACAATCCTCCAATTCTAGGTTGCCACTCAACTATGGGTAGTTTTTTAAAGAAGAATTTCACTTTTAAAATAAATAATTTTGCTCTTTGTATTGGAAATGACAGTTTTAAGTGGGTTTTGATGAAATTATGGCCTTGGAACTTTAGGGGTTAACATCTTTACTTGTAATGCAAACTTCATTCCATTAGTTGGACACAAATTCAAAAAATATCATTTATATAGCTAAAATCCACATCAAGAGTATAAAGCAAGAAGTGACTAAAATACATTACAAGGGTTATCCCTTGGGGAGATCACTATTAATTTTTAGAAAACTATGTGAGTTAACCCTTCAAGTTTCTTGACTATGTTTTCATCAAAAAAATGCCCAAAAAATTGTCATTTTCAAGGTAAACTAGCTTATGACAAGCAAACTGCCTAATGTAGTAACCTTGAAAACCATGCATTAGAATCTCACATCAACCCATGGTAGATTTTTCTAATAAATGGGATTAGGACTGCATTAGGCTAATTTGTAGCCATAATCAATGCCTTGAGAGATGGTCATGGAGTTATTAGTCACTGCCGTAGGACATTTACACCTTTCTAGTGGAAACTTGTCATAAAAAGTTATTTTTTTATTCCTTCAAGTCATGGTCATGTGTGAACCACCATAATGATTCACATTTTAGAATGTGGAAAATTTAAACAAAGTGAATTAAATTACGTGCTAGCAAGTATTAGAACATTGAATTAACCCTAAACTACAAATTAGAGAATTTTCCAATAGAATACAATAGGAAATTTGGAAAATTAGTACTAAAGTTACAAAATACAATTAGGTAAAAATGAAGGAAAAAGTCTAGGGAAGAAATGGGAATTTAAAACAAAAAAAATTAAGCAAGATTTGGTAGAGTACCTAGATTAGGCTAACGGAAAAATGATGATAAAATAAAAAACCAAAATACTACTAAGTAAAAAAGAATGAAGGTAGAATTAATTAGGAAACCAAAAAGATAACAACCAGAAACAATACAAAACCCAAATGAAAACAAAAGACTAGGACTAGGAATTGAAATTAGAATTAATTTGCAAACCAAAAAAATAAGAAGTACAAAAAATATAAAAGTGCATTAAAAACAAAAGAGTAGAAGTAGGAAATGGAACTAAAAGTAAAGTGAAACCAACAAAAAAAGAAATAAAGAAAAACACAAAAGAAGTTAGAGTAGTAAGAAAACACTAAAACTACTAGCAGAACACTAGAGTAGTAAGAAAAATACTAAAAAGGGGGTTTTACATGAATTTAGGGGGACCTACACTAAATTAGCGCAATCTACACTAAATTAGCGCAGTTTATACCAAATTAGTGTAGTTACAGTAATTTAGTGCGACTTGCATTATTTTGACGTTTTTTACACTAAAATAGCGATTTGATAGTGAATGAAGGTAGGATGAAAGTAGTTAAAAAAAACTAATCCGTTAGGAAGTTGGATATACTCAAAATTAGGATTTGGTGCCCTCTCTCTTTCTTTCTCTTGCAAGTTTTTGTGTTCATGTGTTTTGAGAGCATTTTTGAGATTATGGGCATTTTTTAGCTTGAATTGTGAGAGACTAAGAAAGGAAAGCATGTAGGACAATTTGTCAAGTAAGTTCACCATAAATGGATAGAAATGGAGGGGTTTTGAGGTCAAATGGGAAAGTGGTAGAGAATTAGGGAGAATTTGAAGTGCGAATTGGATTGCCAACTTTGAGAAGTGATTGCGAGAGTATGGAGAATCAAATGGAGCCAAATTTTGGAAAGGTGATGCGCCTTCAAGCTGGCTTTCAAGAAGTCTAGGCTCGCCCAATTTGGAGCACGGAAGAAGTGTTGGTGGTCGATTTAGTGAGTAGAGGTCAGCTGCTACTACCACGGAAGACTGCCAACTTTGACGAACAATTGCGAGAGGCAAGAGCAACCAAAGGACCTGAATCTTTGGGAGAATGAAGAAGGAAAAGTCAACTTTTCAACAAGATATTGCTCGCCCGATTTGGAGCTAGGACAAAGTCGGGGCAATCAAATCAGTGATTGGAGGTTGGCTGCCTTGCTGTGGTGACTGTTTGCTACTTTGGGGCTATTTTTAATTTTTTTATGACTCTTTTTCTACTTGCAAAACAATAATAAAACTATAATAATTGACTAAAATTTTTTTGCCCTTGTTTTGATTGAAGGGGTCATGCATGTGAATTTGGTGATTTTTGGTGAATGTGTGCTGTAATTAGTTTTTAGGACTTTAATTGGCCCATTTTGGGTTCAATTTGGAGATTTTTGTTAAGATTTGGCCCAAGAGGTTGCCCAAACTTCTTTAAACATTTATTAGATAGATGTGGTGATTTTAGGACACTCATTGGGGTGATATAGAGTGTTGCCCCTAATTGGCTTTAGAGCTTTTTAGGATAATTTGGAGTATTAGGTGATTAGGAGTCCATTGCTTGGAAGGCCAATGGATGTAGGGTTCTATACACTCCCCCTCGGCCAACTCTAGGGGTGGTTTTTCTTTCACACAAGAAAAATAACCCACACCATGTTAAGAAATGTTGTAGCCATGTTAGAAAATGTTGTTACTGCTTTAGGTGGTAAGATGACCATTATAAAAACTCTTTTTGTTGATTTGCGGTGGTCTAGAGATTCTTTGGGTCCAATTGGGCAGTACACTTCAAAAATTCATACAAATTCAGACTTTGTCCAAAAAATGAAATTTCCGTTGTTCTCTTTATTTCTCACATTTGTCTTTATATGGTATTTTTTAATATTTTTTCAAAAATGTCAACAAGACAAACCAACCATTCTACCTATTATAGGCTAGTTTACGTTAATACAAGTACCAAATTTTGGAAGAAAAATAATTTAGGGACACATGTCACCATAGGATCTTTAGTATATTGTCTTGAGAACATGTGGAAAAAGTAATAGAAATGTCCACTACGTGGATTGCAAGATTTGAGTTTTTGAATTCACAGAAATCCTTTTTTTGGCCCTAAAAAAATCTGGGCAGTTGCACTTTACAAACTCACATTGGTATGAAAAAATGTCCAAAATGGTGGTGCTTCTGTGGATTCGTTCTTCAACAAAAGTTGGCTAAATGCTTGAAATTTTTTAGATCATTTAGAATTGCACAATATGTAGGAAAAAATAGTAAGTAGAAAGAAGTAGAGAATAATTCAAAATACAAAATTGTTAAGAATTTAATTATGGAATTGAAAAATGCCAATCCCAATGGTTGCTATGTTGTAATAAACAATCTACATCCTATGATTTTATTTTTTCCAAAAATATTGAAAATTGAGTAAAATAGAGTAGAATAAAATACTTCAAAGTTTATTTTAGAATAGAGAATCCATAATTGCTTGCAAACTAAAACTCTTCATAATTTTTGACTCATTGATCAAAATGGGATGATTTAAAGCAATCCACATATATATAAATCTATAAAACCAATTTCAAATTTTTGTTTGTGAAAAAAGTGATTATTTTTTATTTGTCCAGATTGCCCATCTACAAAAAAAATAACATATTAGGCCATAACTATTGAATCATATTTCCAAATGTCATAAATTTTAATGCACATGACAAATATTCCTCATCTACACCTTCTATTAAAGTTTGGGCCAAAAACATAAAAAAATCCAATCACATGTACTTGCCCAAATTTGTTATGTTTCCAAATTCAGTAGGTTGGTCCTCTAAGGGTAAAAAGATAGGGTCCATTTAATTTAAAGGGGATTTTTTTTGTATAATATATATAGCTACTATAGAGTCTATGAAATGTTAGCCTTGACAAAGAGGGGATGTACAAATTTTTCATAGTATAATGAATATAAAAGTGGGTAGATAATTTCATATGGATGATAAAATGGACATAGTCAAGAAAATTTACTATGAAGGGTGGTTGACTAAAATTGTGCCACGGTACTAGTTGTGTATATATCAAAAAAATTAATTGTAATGTAAGACATCAATCCAGAGTGGCAAAAATTGCCATATTGCATGAATAGGGAGGTTTACCATAGTAGATTCAACAAAATTGTACAACACAAGGATAGAATTTATTGTCCATTTAACTCCAATCTTTGAAACCATATGTGATAATCACACTCATATTGAATGAAAAGTGTTAATGAGATAGTTTGAATAAGGATTCTAAAGTATTCAATGTTACTAATCCCTAAAGGCTAGAGGATGTTTTAGAAGAAGAAAAATTCAAAATTGCCAATTTTTTATGCATTGTTTAAAATAATATTTAAAAAAAAATTCAACCAAACAAAAGTGTATTATATAGTCAAGGCAATGTGTGGAACAAATTTCAGCCCATTTGCCCATGTCGATTGAAAGATTATAATGTTTGAAGTGAGAAAAAAAAAACTTTTTTTCATTCCTACAAATTAGGGTCAACAGACTTCGAGCCCTCTCCGAGTAGAAACTTTGGTCTACACAAAAATGAGGATTTTGACTATTCATAAATATATGAAGTTAGGTTCATTCATGAAAAATTTCAGAAGTAAATATGGAGTCTAGCTTACTCTATTTAAATCAATGTGAAATTCAAGGAAGTTAAATAAATTGGCAATGCACTAATCATTTTTTGATGATTTCTTCTAAAATGAAAAAAATTAATTAATTAATTAAAAATCCAAATGGTAAAAAATTAGAAACAAACATTTGGAATAGGTGGAAATTTTTTTAAGAACTTTGACTTCATATATTGCAAGATAATAGGCTTGAGGTTAGAAGAAAAGGTTTTTTCTTGAAGCCACGTCAACATAGCTAATAGAGTTCGACTCCTCTTATAATGTGATTTGAGAATTTAATTTTTCTTACAATTGTATATCAAATTTTATTAGTTACATAAATACTAAATTTCAATAGTTTATAAGAGTTTTTGCAAAAGGTGTCCAAAAGATGCCCAAATTGCAAGGGCTACCAAAAAAGTTTAGGACAATTTTTTTTTATATTCCTACTAAGGTGGTATATGTTCACATTTTGTATCAAAATTTCATGAACATCTAACCAAAATTGACTTTATAGGAAACTACCTGGATTATCAATTGTTCATTCAATGGACAATTAGCCTTTAGGGGTTAAAAATTGTCAATTGGTCAATGGTACTTGAATTCAATTGATTGTTTTTGGTTTCACGATGTATAATCTTTATACATATATAGTAGAAGGAAGGGAAGTTTTGTGAAGAAAGGTAGAAGTAGGAAAAAATTGGATGCTTAAATTTTATATGTAAGATAGCCCTACTTAAAAATCCGCATAGATGAATTTACAAAAACCATAGGGGATTGAAAATATGCCCTTTGTAGCTTTTTTTATAAAAATATAGTCATCTTAAATGCAATAATCAAGGTAAATAGCCCTACATCAAATACCTTCTTAACTTACATGTATACCTTAAATTACGAGTGATGGGGGTTATTCGGGATTAAGCATCTTCTTCTTTTGAAAAATTAATAATACAATAGTGAGAGCATTCAACAACTCCTTCCCAAGAAATTGGATGACAATTTATTTTTTCCATCATATAGACCCTCGTAAAGTCATCCAAAGGATAGAAAACATCCTCAACATCATTTCAAGGTTAATATAACATTCTTGAATAGGGAGGCTTGGGGTCCTTCACCACTGATAGTATAGCAAGAATCATTTGGATTACAATGGTATACAAATCATAGACAAATTTGCATTTAAGATTTTTTCAGGTTTGAAAGGAGGTTTGCTTCATGGGAAGCAAAGGGCTCGTACCTTGGAAGTTTAAAAATGTTATGAAAGGTAAATGGCTACACAAATTTGCATTCAAGATTTTTTAGAATGAAAGGAGGTTTGCTTCACGGGAAGCAAAGGGCTTCTGCCTTGAAGTTCAAGAATGTTATGAAAGGTAAATGGCCCTAAAGAGTGTAGTTTATTGAATTTGTTTTAATACCTTGTGATGAGTTCTCTCATTGTAATGGTTCAGTTTTGGAAGGAACTGACCATGTGCACCCAGAATCGCCACATGAAATGGATGCAAAGTGTACATTTCAGGTGGCAGCTCTAAGTGACCCATACCTTATTTCAAGTCCCAAGTGCTACTGAAGTCTTAGATTAGAAAAATGTTGCTTGGAATCTCATTGCAACCCCAAAGGTCTTCTCTTCTATGACGACTGAACGCTTGAAGCCATCAATCTTACGCATGCCACATTGTCAAATCGCAACAAAGGATCTCATTTCGGAGGGTTGTGAACGAAGGCATTTTCTCGCAGACTGGAATGCGAATTGAGTAGATATTTATTTAGTCCACGAGTGGAAACTGCAAACCGTCTTGCGCTGAGTGGCTTGTTGGAGCTTGTTTCTCCATGCAGGGAATTGAAGGAAAACATGTCACCATGTCAGATATACCATCAACGTAGTGTTGTGAGAATAGTCTCCAGAGTCGGCCACAGATTTATGAAGGCAAGGTGACTTTACCGGCATGATGATGTCAATCTGAGGTGGCAAGATGATTAGTTCCAGAGCATGAATATCGGTACCCACCATGAGCAGCGAAATTCTCATTGCGTAAGAAAGGGAATCACTAGACATCTCTCCACAAAGTCGCCCAATGAAATGGTAATGGCTTCCTGACAAGGTGGCGTGAACGGCACCTGCCAACGAAATCTGCGTGTCCTCCTTTCTCCCCAGATGGCGGCCAACAAGGTGTATTGGGCTGTTGTGGTGATGCTGTTGACGTGTTATGTAATTGCATTCGGACTTGCCATTGCGGCCGAGGAGCATCGAGCCCAGGTTCGATAATCTCCTCATTCCCCACGTTCAAAACCCCAGTCCTATATGGATTCCAATGATGTTTGATCAGGAGAGCGTAAAACGGGTGGTAGAAATATGCTTTAGAGCCACACCATATGTGCCCCACACCGAATGCTGTTGCCAAATCATCAGAGGATTCCAATGCAATCAGAGCAGTCACACGCATACAGAGGCATCATGATTGTTTTCCCAAAATTTTAAAAGTAACTAACAATAGAGGTCGGTAAGGATTCACTGAAACGTACGTACCTGTGATTGGAACCAACCACAATGTCACGATAGAGGATGACCTAAAACTGATTCTATTATTCTGCAGGCAACCGTCACGTTTGTGAGCTTGAATTCGTCGGGTGGAAATGTAAGCTGGGTGTTCGATTACCCCAACAAGACACTCACCAACTCGACCTACAATGGTTACTATTACTGCAAGTATGACTCCGACATTTCATCGTCATATGCGGTGGCTGCCTTCGCGTTCCTGGCCATAGCACAAGTGATTGTCATGGCCCTCACCAAGTGCTTTTGTTTCGACGGCGAGCACAAGCCCGGGAGTACAAAATCATGCGCCATCGCTTCCTTCATTATTCTCTGGTACACCGACCGATGCCCTTCCCCCAGGTCTAAACTGGAGGACACTGTAATCGTTAGGAACCTGATCCCCGACTCCTGTTACCAACATCAACTCATGCATTTGAGCACTTTCTTATTAGCAAGTGGCGCAAACATGCTTGCTTTACTGTCTATGCCCACTGATCTTTGAATGGAAATGGCGATGTTTACTGTCACACATAGTGTGTCAACAGCCACCCACGTCAAAATTTCATCTGAAAATCATGAAGTTATAAAAACAGATTTGAATCCTGTACCGAAAGATCCCTCCACAACCCTATACACGGGACAAAACCAGACTCCTTCATATGTTAAAATGCTTAAAGTGACAACAATAGTATCCTCTACCTTATTAGTTTTTCGTTCCATTGCTCTTCCAGATGAGCCTGATTCACGTTGAAATTATAATTCCAATGCAGGTTATGCTTTGTGATCTCTGAGATAAGCTTTCTAGCAGGAGCCAATAAGAATGCTCTCAGATCCCGACAACGACAACTGGTAACTGGAAACGAGAAAATTGACAAGTACATGACATGTGAAAATATGCACCGAGGAATATTCGGTGCCGCAGCTGCATTCACCTTCTTCTCAGGTTTAGCTGGAGAGCTTTACTATATATGCTTGGTCATCAGCAGAAGTATTATAGAGTCAAGATGGCAAGCCGGAAGTGGAGGTGGTGCTGCGCCTGGCTCCAACAGTTCCATGAACCGGCCTATGCCAAGCCCTTATGCGCTAGGAAGTGACGACACTCGAGGACTCAATACTCAAGCAAATGATAGCTTCTATGGCACTAACCGAGGTCCAAGTGGAACCAACAAACCTCAAACCCAAATGGCACGAAATCCAATGCCGAGTCCTTACGCCCTCACTTAAATCACTGTACGAGCAGACAGCCTTGAATCACTCAATGACGTTGTAATTATCTTACCATAAGATCTCTCAGACATGCATCTCTAGGAGCATACCGTAAACAAAGACAGACATACCAGGCATGGAGTCTCACAAAGATATTCGTTGAAGAACAGCACAAGATTGAGAACAGATTGACATGATTCTGTCGAATACAGAATACCTGATTACTCAGCGATAAACTGACTTACGAGTTTTGTATTCCATGTTGCCTTCAATGGAGATGTGCGTCATCTGATCTAAAATACATCACTTCGAGTCAAGATCAAATGTGGTGAGGAATCACAACATCAATTGCAGGTAAATGATGTTAGTCACCTTTCACGGAACGCACGTGCATACCTCTGATTGCGCTGCGAAGTTCAACCAGGACATTTCTGTCACTTAAAAGAACAGTTATTAACCACATCAGGTGATAGATTTAGACACTTCCACGGCATAGATAGGCACTACAAACAATTCTCTAACCTGATACATGTGACATCGCATTAACCTGCACTCCAAAAACCAGAAGACATTAACTACAACAACAAATTGAATTAAGCACATTTAACTTAGCTATTCAAAACAGATCATCGAATACGGAATTACAGACACCGGTATAAAGAACCAAACTCCGAACACACCATTCGTGGCAAATACGGGTTCGCAAAAATACCATAACAATAACGAGACTTATCATGCAGATCTTGGAAGCCAACATACTAAAATAAATAGAGAAAAAATGAGGGGTTCGTTAATAACTGGGTTATAAAATCTAAACAATGAGTTGACGCAGTAAGGGTGAGACTGAACGATATCTCAATCGTGAATGAAACCAAGATCGCCTATTCTGAGGCTGGTACCGAAATTCTGTGAGATAATTCACAATTTATCCTGATCCTGACCCGAAAAAAAAACTTACATATACATAACCCATGTTAAGACTAAACCTCGCCTAGCCAGCCACGCGCCCTCAACAACTTTACACTCAATTCCCCGTCAGAGGTGCGAAAGTGAAGGAGGTTGCAGCGGTAATGTTACAAAGTTGTATACTGCCAATGAAACACGTCTCATCACCCCACCCTGTGTCACTTTATCTTCAGTCTAAAAGGCCATTCTCGTCTTGGGGATCATGACCAAAAATATCTGGACAGCCATCATATCTCCCTTTCTCCCGTGCTTCCCAGTAACCTCCGATGTATTCATAAGTATCCTTTCCCTTCCCTTTGCGGAACCAACGTGCTTGCCAGCCCTTCTCTTGAAGAGTCCGAGCCTGGAACAACCAAACACACAAATCAATTGCCAAAATGCTTCCTTGCAAATATCATGGTGCATTTCTACACGAGCATACATGGGTACTAACCATCAATGTTCATATATACTATGTAAACAGGTCCCAATTCAACACCCCAGAATACTCTGATAGTAGCAGAGAAAAAAAGACAGCAAAACTCACTCGCCGCTGCTTTTGTTCAAGTCGTAGTTTCTCTGAGTTGGCGGCATCGTATTCCCCACTCTCCAGATGCTTTTGATCAGGTCTCAACCTTGAATCTGTAGGTGGCAGTTTTTCCTTCAAAAGAAACAGCGTATACTAACAGGTGAACGAACGAACGAACGAACATTTCTATATCAAAATGAACTAAATATAACAACCAAAACTCCACCTACCAAAAATACCGAACAATACTAGCACAATATAATGAGCACTGAAAATCCAACTGCTTACCCTCAGCCCAGGTGTGATCTCATTCAAAGTCATGGAAAAGGCTGTCAGACCATAACGAGTCAACTTCTCAGGTGGGTCAGCAACACGCCACAACAGAACAGCCTCGGACATAGGATCGTAGTTCTTCGACTTCTCTGAAATATCTCCCATAACGTAGTACATAGACTCGTCCCACTTGCCAAACAGAGTTGCAATCTTAGTTCCACTCTTGTCATGCACAAACCCTTGCACCTGCCAACAACAAATTCACCGGAGCAGATTAATACGACAGCTCTTTTTCAGACGAACCAATATACAAAAAATATGAATTCAACTGCGGACTGAAGAGAAAAGCAGAATGGAGCACGTTCACTGACTTGGACACGGTGAACAATAGCGACCACACTACATTTCCTATCAATATATCCATTACAACTCAACAACTGCCTTGAGCCTCCAAATATTATCACCCAAATCAATCCTCTGCCAGTCCTAAATTAAACAAGCATGTTACCATTCAACCAGCTTAAACACCACCACAGAAAAGCAATAAGCCTTATAACGCTTGAGGACGGTAGGAACAGCAGTTTAGGGAAAATAAAGCAAAATCAGGAAAACAATGACCCCAAGATTTAACAGTACCGCTTTATGAGAGTTACGAATTCGTTCACCACTTTCAGTCTGCAAGCAGTAACTAAGAAAGAATCTACAGAACAGCTTTGAAAATTAGCATGTTGATAGGTGCAGTGAGATGGGTTGTAGAAGGACCTGATGTGGGTTTCGATCAATTATCGACTGCTCCTTGAACTTCAGTTTTATAGAAAGCTCTCGGTTACCTTGTATGCGCATGGTACCGTAATGGTCCACGTAGAGCTTCCCTAATATCAAGTTGTATATGGATGTTGTAACCTGCAAATGATCGTGAACGGAGTCTGGAATCAGTAAGAACTATGAATGCAGAATACTAGAAAACTCTTCAGACACAGATTTACATGCCTGCAAAAACACACAATTAGAAATTCTAGTCACTAATCAGTTAAAACTTAGTGAATCAGCTTCATCAAACATTGATCTTTCGGTATTGAACACCAACAAGGAAAGCTTAGACAGGTGTCAACGTCTACGAAAAAGTGTGTACCTTCGTCCATTGGAAAACTTCACCATCGTCGAACTTCAGCGTAAGAATGCCGACAGGGTCCACTTGGATGGAACGACCCCAGAATTTGCTTTTCAAGTTGCTATCACCCCAAAACTTCCAGCCCCTACCCTCGCAGTGGCATGCCACAATCATTGGATGGTGACTCACCTGCGAGATAAAGAATGGAGATAGAAGATGCCAAATTGTGAGAGTTCACTCTAACCTAAATTCACAAACTGTTAATTAAATACTAACATCTCCAGCTCTCGCAAACGCAGCTCTCCAATTCAGAGCCAGCGGACTGGGTACGTTCATCAAATAAGTTCTGAAAGTATCACAGAGTATGCAATGACGATGATGACACACCTTTTCGGAGAAGAACTTCAGACCCTTGTCCGGGTAGTCAGCTTCATAAGTCTCTCCAAGCAGAGGATTGAAAGGTTTACAAGTACGACCCTCTGTTGAAGAATATCCCGACACAGCAAAAGCTCCAACACACAGAAGCCTCATGAGGCTATTCCCCTACATACAGATAGGATTTCCGGTTAGTTCAACAGAGCGGGATAGACAAAGTACATCAACCAGAAGGAGAGCTCTTATTTCATCGCAAGGACCTAGTCAGTCACTTCACATGGCATAAAGAGATTGAAATGATAGAAGAAGCCTCACCCTCTTTCCATATTCTGCTGCCCTGTCCAAGAGGTAAGAATACTCCACATCCTCAAAACATCGCTGCAAAGACGAGATGGGCTCGTTGAAGTAAACCGGTAAACAGACCTTCGTAAGATCTTTACCTATGTTATCCTTGATCATGGACCACAAACTCACACTCTTTTCTTTCTCTTTTGGATCTGGTAAGGATTTCCGTCGAGTCACTTTCGGATAATCAAACCCCACAATGTCCATGTTAACTTCACGCTCTCTGGGGGACTCTGAATGGTGTTTTTTTTGAGAATTCGCAGACCTAAGCGTCTCTTTAGCTTCAAAGAAGACATCATCTTCATCGTCAGAATCAACTTCAACACCACCCTTGTGACTGTCATCCTCGTCCGACTCAGTGTCACTTCCACCTGTCAGACGGATGAAAAAAGTGTGTTTACAATCGTTTACAACAAGCCAAAGCCAGATACTCACCAAGCAAACGACATATCCGTTTAAAAGCTGTTGAGGAGTTTCCGTGCAAAGTATCTTCAGCGACTGATTACAAATAGTCGCCAAAGAAATGCTAGATATGGAAGCACTAAACCCTGAAACCCCTTGAAATTCTTAAAATTGAATTTAAAAAACAATAACGCTTCTAACTAGTCAAATGCTGTGTTCAATGACGATAATAGAACTCGGTGTAGACGCTACAGGACAGCTGTCACGAGGAACATTAATGCCACCGTTTTCATTGAGAAATAAGCAAAAAGACAGCAATCGAAGGATATAGAGAAAATATATCAGAATTTTAAGAAATACCGTAATACTTCTTGAGCCCATGAAGCCCACCTCCGCCTGCTTGACTTTGCATTTCGTCGACAACAGTTGTTTCCAATTCCACTTTCTCTGCCTGCAAGGAGAACATTTAACTATCAACATGCTAGGTTTTACCTCCCATGCAAATCCCAAACCAACCACGCCATGCCAACCTTCAGTTTGGAGAATCTACCACATTACGGTCTCTGTAATGGACGGAAAAGTCACACTACACGGAGACAGACTTGTGGAAACGCAATACAAATCTTCACGAGGGAAAGTTGCAGTAGTATACCTCGAGCAGCCGCAGTCTTTCGAGCAATGTCAGGCGACGCTGCTGCATAACCTTCAATTGCTCTTTCACATCCGAAAATTCCGCCAACATAATATCCTCGCACTCCTTCACCTTCTCCTCGCTCAATCCAAATTCCAAAAGCTTTTCCCTCAAATTATCGGTAGAGATGGTAATTTCTTCTGAAGGGGTCACCAGACCAATGAGCATAGAATTCCGAGGAAATAACTCCTTGGCCGCGGTCAAGACCGACAACCAGTCCTGCCTGTCGGCACTTGTCTCTGCTAGCAGATGCAGCGTCTTGGTTCCCGTGTAGATGTAGAACTTCTTATCGTCTGACCGGCTATTCCGAAGGGAAGACACCTGGTCAAGAATGGAAAAACAAACTCTGGTCATGTTAACAAGCTCAATTTCGGAAACTGCAGAATGACAAAGAAGAGTTTCAATGCATAAAACATCCTGCCCTTGGACCATAACCCAATGTGAACGAGCCCAGCGGAATCTGAAGCTAGAATATTTCAATTGAGACCGACACTTTAAAGAGTTGTAATCATTGCTTGACTAGCAATATCAGAAAGCTGCATATTGGCTTAGGGAATAACACAAGGAAATTTAAGAATCTGCCCGTCGTAGAGATAGGAAAACGAATAAGGTTAAGAGTAATTACTCGACAATGTGGCACCACATTAACCGAAACAAGAATGATATACCAAATTCGTAGTCGTTACTCTTGCACACAAGGAGAACGAAACTTCGACTGCTTCAGGCTAAGGAAAAAACGAAACCCTAACGCTGACACAAGCCTGATGACAATAAAAGAAACACAGAAGATTGTTCTCGAAGACGGCAACCACTTAAAAATACAGAGCGATCCGAATGATAAAATGAAGGAGTTCAGCACGGCACTAGAGGTGAAGTGAACCCTATCAAATAACCAGGTCTCGACGAAGTTTACCAATTCGACAAGTGCATAAAACAAGACAGTCGACGAATAATAAGCACAGAGAAGTTAGGCAGCTCAATCTTGTCATCAATGAATCTTTGAGTATGTCGCTTCTTGGAGAGGGCGTTGCTCAGATTTCACAGCTTTCCACACTCAGACCACTCACTACTTCATATAGCAAAAATCTTGAGAAAGGACTGAATAGCTCCTCTTTAATTATCGTTAAAATGTGCAAGTGAATTTCAGGACCGAATTTCATTGTACAGATCCGAACACAAATTGAAACCTCTGCCAACTCACCTTAAGATGAATCTCTCCAGACGCTTTGAATTGGCCCTGATCAGTGCTTTCCCGGTTTGGCAAATGCACATGCGTATGCATATGAGTGGGCTTCTGCTTCTTCATGAATTTCTGCGCCTCCTCCCCAATAATTCGGAAGTTTTTGAACCGGTTGTCATTCACGGTGACCTTATCGTGCCCGTGGACCTTGTAGTAAGAAAACACGCCTTCCTTAAGCGCAAACCACCTCGGCCGCCAGCCCTTCCCGTAATTCACCCACTTATACAAAATCCCCGCAACATTGCTCGTGAGCGCTCCCCCTTGCGTCGTCGCGCCCGCCTTCGTATCCACCACCTGAAAAAGCTCTCCAGAGAAATTCGTGGCCGTCTTCATTCCTCCCTCCGGCGTGACGGTAAAAACCTTCCCGGCCCCGACAGATGGAGGCCCGTCCACCCGATCATCACTGCCATTCACCGCAACAGACCCTACGTTGTTGTTGTTGCTGCTTTTCGGCAAGGGTGGCAACGACGACGCCATGGATCGGCTCGAACCGGGAGGACCCGCAGCAGCAGCAGCCCCGGTATGATTACTACTATTATTCGTAATCACCTTAGCTGAAATCACATTATTCTGGCGGTCCTTCGCAGATCGATGCGGACTGCTGGGTTCCGAAGAGGAGGTAAACATCTTGCCACCCCCTTTCCCTCCATCCTTTTCCATGGGAACTGGCGCGATGCAGCACAACGAATGCATTCAACCGAGTGCAGGTGGCATGCATCCCCTGTTTCATGCGTCGCTGGTTCCACTCGCACGACCTTGGATCGAACTATCTCCCCTCTCCATCCATCGGGTCCCACCCCACCCCACCCCACCCCACCTCCAACACCCGTCACACCATCTCTCACCCACACTATTCTCTCCAAACGATCTCTCGCCCACACTATACTCTGTTTTTCCCCCAAAACACAATACCCTAACCAAGGTAAAAAAACTCTCCAAACGAAAGAAGCGAAATCTTGGACAAGAGATCGTCTCCCGCTCTCGAAATCAACCGAACGAATGCGAAGGGATCCAGATCTACCCTAGAGTTGGTGCCTCGACCATCCAATCAATGCGAAAGAGGGCGAGATCTGCCAGAAGAGTGAACGGTTTGGGGCATGAGAGGGGCGGATGGAGAGCTCTCGAAGACGCGGTGACGACTAACGAGGCGAGCGATTAAGGAAACGTCGAGCATGCGCGGAAAGAGACGGAGTAGCTGCCGCCCGCCCCCCGCTGGCAGGCTGGCTTCCGTCGCTCTTGCTTCGCTTCCCCGCCGGAGCGGAATTGCCTGGCACGTTCCGACGAAATCGGTGACCGCGGTTAAGTTTAGTGCCTGTCGACGTCCACGGTGATCCCTAATGGCGTGTACCCCGCTCATCGCTGACCGTCCACGTCCACGGTTAACCCCCGTCACCGCGTGGTTCGACTTCGTTTGGGGCCGCTTTTGGTCGTTCGGATTTCGTTCGGATTTGGGTGCTGTGAATATGCGCGGGTTATATTCGTTGTGCCTGTTCTTTTGGTGCGAACGCGGGATTCGGTCGTGTTCGCACGCTTTGAAAATTGAATCGGCACTCGTGGTTTTCAACAAACTTCCCC
Organism: Rhytidiadelphus loreus; assembly: GCA_947034895.1. Classification (NCBI taxonomy): domain Eukaryota; kingdom Viridiplantae; phylum Streptophyta; class Bryopsida; order Hypnales; family Hylocomiaceae; genus Rhytidiadelphus; species Rhytidiadelphus loreus. The sequence continues at coordinate 17,340,655 of OX344764.1, read as the reverse complement.
TCTACAGTGTCTTGGGCAGCGTCTAATTTATTGGGCAATCCGTGCCCAAAATCAACGTTTAATGTTTAACTAGTGTGCCCTGTGCCGTTGCCACAGTCAAAAGCAAAATAAATTTTATTTTCTTATTTTCTTACTCATAAAAACTTTGAAATTCAATATCTTTTCTATCGTATATCCCCTAATATCTCTGTTTTGTGCCCATGCACCCCTCCTCTTAAAGAGCTTTCCGACAGTATCAAAAAAGCAACAAGGAAATGCATAGTCTAAGAGATCTCATTGTATCAAACAAACAAACAAACAACCTATCTTAATGGATGGATTTTAACTTTTACTTGATTTTAGTAGTGGCTACCATTACATTACACTAAAGAAATTGGGGAATTATTTGGACAAAATTGCCAAATAAATGTCCAAAAAATAAATAAAATTCATTGAATTTTGGATGAAGATTGTTAAGTTTAGATAGTGGTGTAGTTAAAGATACATGTGTGGGGATGGATGTCTAAAAATTAAATGATTGTTTTGACCCATCTACACTTTTAAGGTGCTATCAACAAGAAAACAAAATTAAACCTTGTCCTTCTAAAGTAGTGATTTGTTAAATAATTATCAACTTTTTTACAACCACATAATGATTAAGGAGGATTGGTTGTTAGTATCATGCATACTGATGAAAATGAAAATGATAAGCATTTGAATTTTGGATATTACTCAAGAAAAAAAATTACAAATTCAAGAAAATTCTTAACCTCTAAAGGATTAGAACACATTTCTAGCATAACTTTTGATCTGGCCCCTTAATTGAAGAAATAATTATATTCTAGATGAGAAGGTATATTGTATTTCTAAATCTTAAGTCAAAATTTCAAAAAATCCATTGAAAATTGAACTTGCCCGAATTTTCAATTGGTTGTTTAATGACTATTGGGTCCTTTAGGGGGTAATTTTAGTATAAATAGAAAAAATAATTGGAAAAAGTACTGGAAAAAATAATTGATTGTGCAAAACAGAGGATAATTGTAAAAAGAACTTTAAAAAATAACTAAAAACTATAATCACCTCCAAGAGACAAAAGATGCATAGTTTTAGAATGACTATTTATCATATTAAAGTTATCTAAAACTTCAAGTTTTGTTTATTTTGACCTTGTCTTGAATTTGATAGGACTATATTATAGTTAGTATAGATGGGGCATTAATTGGGAGGCATGTGGTATTTTGTTTAGTTGTGTAATTGATTTAACTAATCAAATGGAATAGAGAAAGTAGTTTTAATTTAGAGGTCAGAGTTCGACTACGTAAATGGTTAAACATTTTGACGTGAATTACAATTGTAATAAAATAAATAAAAATTATTGAAACATTGAGTGGTGAGGACTTCTTCAAAGAGACCCTCTTCACACACACAAGATGCATAAAAAATAGAAAGTTGTTAGTTGGCAATATAAGAAATAATTTTCCTTATAAGTTTTGGTGAATAGTATATAAAGTTTGTATATTGTGATTTAGGAGGTCTTTACAAAATTTTCTAACTAATCAAAGTGTCCAAAAATGCATGTTAAGAGGAGTCAAAATCCCTTTTTAATTGCTAACAAGATCCAGTAAAAAAAATGAATACTTTAATGAAAGGAACCATACTCATATGTTTATTTATATTCTATTAAAATATGACTATTATATATAGTATGTGTGTTTTGTTTTTTTTATCTTAATTTGGGCATTTGTACCCAATTGGATTGGAGTCATTGTCCAAGTGCTTGACTTCGGACAAACAATAATGAATGAATAAAAACGTAAATAACAAACACATTTTAGCATCTATTGAGATGCAAAAGCTTAAACTCTTGCTTGGACTCAGAGGTGCTCAGGTAAGACTTATATTCTAATTTTGCAAAAGAGTCAACTGTAGTAGATTGTATGCAACTATAAGCCTTATTGTCATTTCAAAGTAAAAAAAGAATCCAAAGAATATCAAATTCTCACCAACCACTTTCCTTCAACTTCAAATTTGTAATGGCTACAATCTTTTTCTTTCAAAGATATATTAGTTTTGAAACTAAACTCCAAATTTCATTATATTAGGTAGATATAGATGATAGATTAGGGGGTAGTTGCCACGACCTAGTCCAAGAACATACCTGCCTCTAGTACCTTAGGTATTAGCCTTGGATTTGAAATGACAAGCAGCTAGAATCTGACAATGTTAAATGAACAAAGTCAATGGACAAATGCACTATACTAATCTATACTAAAATATATTCATTATTATCAAATTTTCAGATCTTTTCAAACATGTTTTGTATTTGATATAGATTCTCTTTTCTTTTTTTTTAAAACATTCATTGTAATTCAAAATTTCCACCTACTAAAAAAACTTTGATGTTTTATAGTAGAAAAGTGATTTCATCTCTAAAAAATGAATGGAAAAAACTCATTCTTATAAAATGCACAAGGTAGTTGCAACGTCTATCTCATTGTGTCACATGCAATGCATATCCCATCTTCATTTCAAAATCTAAATTTAGAATCATCATTCTAATACAAGGGTAAAACTACATGATGTTGTGGAAACCTTGGTATTGGATGAATTCTTTGATCTAATGTATATGAATTTGGCTCTCAAAGTTTTCACCTCAAAAGTTCATGCAAAAATTCTCAATCAACCCCGTTGACTATGTATCTCCATCACCAAAGCTTACTACTCGTCAATTATTGCTTCAGCGTTGGTAGTAGCAACCAATCCGTACTCTATTGTCCATATCTACCCAATGTATTGAAATTTGGAATTTAGTTTCAAAACTGGCATGTCTTTAAAAGAGGAGGATTGTAGCCTTTGCAAATTTGAAGTTGAAGGAAAGTAGGTGTTGAGAATTTGAAATTAGAGGAAATGAACTAGGAGATTTTGATAAGGAGAAGATGTTACTGGTGCCCTTGGGAAGAAAAAACACGACTCCTAAATGCCAAGGAGGACTACCCCCCTTATTGCCTTAGCCAAGGATAAATGTAAAAATTATCCCAAGCTATTTTGTATAGCACAAATTTTGTATTTTTCCACCTCTTGTAGCTAATCAAGGAAACCTTTGATTGCAAATATGAGTTCAAAATTTGCAAATTTTATGGTGGGTGGCAAATAAAAGAATTCCAATGTTTTCTCAGATGTAAAACATAGGCAAGACGCTAAATCCTCCATATAAAGTGAGACCAACGAGGTGAAAACACAAGTTCTTTGGGGTAAAGTAAAATCTTGTCCCCTATTTTGTGCCATGTTTAGGGTATGTTCTTGACATCTCCTACCTAATTTGAGAGAACTTCCAAATGCAAATGTGAATTTAGAATTTGCAAATTTTATTGTGGTTGGCAAAATAAAAAAATTCCAATGTTTTTTCTACGGGTAAAGCATGGGACAATAAGGGGTTAGTCCTTCCTGGTCATTCCGGACTCCTTCTACAATAAGGAGACAAATTTTACGCAAGACACTAAACCCTAAACTACAAAGTGGAACGAATGGGGTGAATTTTGTGTTCTTCTTGGGAAGAAGTATATATATATATATATATTTTTTTTTTAAATTTAAATTTAAATTTTTTTTTAATTAATTAATTATACCATATTTAGGATATGTTCTTAAACCTCCAACCTAATTTGGGGTCTCTAATCCCAAATACAAATTCAAAATTTGCAAATTTTATCGTATGCATCAAATAAAAAATTCTTGTTTTTCCCTGAGGTAAATCCAGGGTGAAGTGACCCCTTCGTTTGTCCCCCCCAAGGGATGGGGTGGATTGACCCCCTCACTCGTCCTTACCAGGGGTGCAAGTAAAAAACATGCCCCCTATTTTGGGCCATTCTTGGGTATAATCTTGACCTCACTTAGCTAATTCGGGGTCTCTGATCGCAAAAATGAATTCAAATTTTGCAAAAAAATTCATGTGGAGAAAATAAATAATTCCAGGGTTTGCCCACAGGGCCGAGCGAGGGGGTCAGTTCTCCCTGGCCCCGCCCAAGTCAGTCCAAGGGGTGCAAGTAAAAAAAAGACCCCCTATTTTGTGCCCAGAAAATGTATGATCAACATCTCCCCTATCTAATTTGGGGCCTCTGATTACAAATATGAATTCAAAAATTGCAAATTTTATCATGCGTGAGAAATAAAAAAATTCAGGGTTTTCCTTCGGGGGACGAGTGAGGGGGTCAGTTCACCCCGGCCCACTTCATGGGACAGGTTTAGCGTCCTGCAAATTTTACCAGGGGGCAGTTCCCCAAACCTTCCCGAACCAACGCTGGGTTGACGAATTGCTCTCCTCGGAAAGAGTGGTTGGTTCCCAGTAGCTGCAAAGCATTGATTGTATCCCCACAAGAGTGATGGGAGTCAAACGTCCCCTCCGGCCCAAGAGCAATTGGGGGGCGACGGAGAGGGCCGGGACCAATCAACCAATGGGTCGATGGACTCACCGGCCATGAAGGAATTGATGATGGGTCCGTCAGGGGTAGGTAGGTAGGTAGGTACCAGACTTAGACTAGACTTAAAATTTACTCCGTGGCTTTGATGTTTGTTCCCATGTCCTGAATTCTGACTTTCTTGTGAGAACCTCACTGGGAACGATGCATCGCGGCCGTTGATGACATGCTTCGCCCCCAGGCAGGGTCAGTCCAGTAGGCAGTGGGATTTATTAAGGGAGTACTTCCAGAAGCATGTGAGGAGGTGTGCCTGCAGCTTACTGTTACTTCTAGAAGCATGCGAGGGAGCTGTACTACCTTATTGAAAGCATGTGTGGAGGCGTTTCCTGGAGCAGGCGTCTACTGTAGATTGGACCAAGGGAAGGATATGGAATCTTCCTCAGGACAAGATTCGGGGGAGGCTTATACTGTAACTGAACCCCCGCCACTCAGAGCCAGCAAAGCCCTTCAAGTTAATATCTCAAAGTCGGCCTATTGGGGATGAGGAAGGGAGCCGGCAGTTCAGTTCAGTTAACGGACGGACGGAGGGCCGGGGTGACGGACGGACGGATATTTTTATTCAATTTTCATTCATCCAAAGTAATGCTTCAGTCTTGGAAAACCTCCTGTTTTGTTTTGTTTTGTTTTTAATTTATGATCAATTTGATTGATGAGATGTAGGCAAATGATTTTTTTTTGGGAACAATGATGTAAAATTTGGATGTTAATACTTTAACCCTTAGGGTGACCTTTGGAAATTATCTCTTTTCATTACCATATGAATCATTGGCTTTAGAAATAGTAAAAGTAGTCATTGGAAGTCAGAAGACCTCCCCTTTTCACAACAAAACAAAATTCCGAGGATGAATAGTTGCACTTATGTCCTACTACAAGGATTCCCTATCATCCATCGGACGCCAAATGTCCTCCTCGACATTTAAGGGTTAATCCCTAAAACTATGCAGTGATTTGAGAGCATCGCCACTATTGTAGTTCCGCAAAATTGGACCACGGCAAGGTTGGAGTGGTGTTATTGAGGCCTGGTAGCAAGAGTAGTGGCGATGCTTTGAAGTTTGTATTTGCTTCAAAATATTCTTATCCAAAGCACCGCTAAAATGTTCTCCTTTAATTCTTCTTTAATAATTCTTCAATCGTAGGATCCTTTACTAATTTATTCAAGTTGATGTCCTTCCCAACTATTAGAGTGACCCCAACCACCACTAATTGTAAGATCATAGTGCCTAAACTTCCAAACTTCTATTTAAAAAAAACTAATAATGTGATTTTCTATCTTCAAAAAAAGTTATAGAAAATCATATTGAAAATTAAAAGCATGGTTATTAATTAGGGGCTAAAGGGTTGAGGGGCACAAGCTTTCAAAAGTTGAGCCGAAGGGTGACCTTTAAAAGTTAATGAGGTTCATTGGCCATTGAGTTTTTTTAGTACTTGGATTGAATTGTCTATATTTATTAATATCAAAATGATGAAACTCGTTCCGAATTTGATCTTAGGATCCGTGTGAATAGAGACCACAAAACATGCATTATAACGTTGTTTTGAAACCATTGAAGCAACATGAGTATTGTTCATATACATGCAAAACAAGTTTATTTTTTTCATTGGATTTTGTTGGCAATACTAATACACCTTAGCATTTTTGTAGACATCATATAAATAAGAAATTAATTTGAAAATTCTTACTAAATCACAATAGAACTAATCTATTGTAAAATGTTCAGATAATAAGAAGGGCAAATGATTCCTTTTGTAGGTTATTAACACTTCTCTACCTTTGTATATGAAATGGAATCATAGTGTTCAAAAATGACCAAAAAATGTGAAATTTGAAGATTTCTTTACTCAAATATAATGAAGTGATACTGTGACTACTTGATTTATAGGTTGCCTTTTATAGTTTTTGTTCTCAATACAAATTTTCATATGCAATGGTTTCATCCAATAATCACAAAAATGAACTTACTTGCCCCTAAGGTGAAATTCACATGATCCACCCCTAACAATAGCCAAATAATAAATCTCCTTATATTTAGTTTGCAAGTCACAATATACATTGGAAATTTGGACATCAAAATGAGTGTTGTGACACATTTTAATTCTTGTAAACCATGAAATCAATTAAAAAAGTAAATTGATGATCATTAGATATATTCCAATGTTTGAGGAAGTTCCTTTTCATTCAGCAATAACAACATTATTGAATGTAATGGTGAAAAGTGAAGCATAATTGCAAAATAATTATTTAGCAAATTATTTCGTTATTTTAGTTGTTTGTTAAGTTGTCATTTCTATCAATGACATTGCAATTTTTAATCCAACAACAACTAATATGACTACCTAGAAACACTACAAGAATACCCCAAAAAAATCATTGGGTTTTATGACCACTTATGATCAACCGGACATCTGGCAGCATCATTTCTAGTCTATTTCTTGGTCATATTAGACAATTCATTTTTGATAATGTAAGGTAGGGTGCACTTTGTTACTTGCATTATTGACGGGTTTAGGGACCTAAATTATTTAGGATTGCTTAGAAGATTTAATACCTTTTGTTCAATCATAAATCTTCAAATATCTATTATACAAGTATTAAATATTTTTTCAAAATGTATAAAGTTCAAACTATAACATTTTGTGAAAATGAATCTCATGTAATGTATGAAGACATACCAAGATATATGGCTAATTTTGCAATATTGGACCAATAGCTTTAAATTTTATTTTAGCATTTTCAGAATGAGTTTAAATTAATGTCTAAAAAGTTTCAAGCTTTAAAATTAATTAACTTTTGATTTGTGATTTTTGCTTCAAAAATTTGTAGAAATGAGCAATACTTTACACAGTCACTATAATTTTTATGTTCACACTTTAACAATTTCTTCACTCATTCTTGTGCTCTATAATTTTGAATATAGATGTCCCAAACACTAATGGTGGACTTATATGATATGTAATATGTAATTAGAATTATACAAGAGAGACAAAAGAAGTTTCAATAGTTGGTGCATGAAAGTCCTCATCTGACACTAGAAGAGGCCTATTTTTTAAAATTTTCAAACATCGAAGTTGATGGATTTTGCTATAAATTTTTTATAACAACTTGTGTTTTGATGTCAACAATGACATCTAATGTAACATCTTGATATTACATTAGATGTCATTGTTGACATCAAAACACAAGTTGTTATAAAAAATTTATAGCAAAATCCATCAATTTTGACGTCTAAAACATTCAAATAAACACGAGCTTCTTCTAGTGTGAGTAACTATTGTAAACATAGCTTGACATTTTCTTTGGTTTCACCATGAGAATATTGGCTATTCACTATAAAGTCACTTCAATATGTGTCTGGAAAGTCCTTTGGGGGGCAATTTTGCAATGGATTAAGTATACACACACCGTACATAGGTTGCAAAATTCCCTAATTTAATTGGCTCCTTTAGAGATTTTAAAACAATACAACTTAGACTAAAATAGATTTGAAAAAATAAAATTATGTAAAGGTGAAAAAGGACTTCACAAACTTTAGGCTTAACACAATCATAGAAAAATTCCTTCCAAACGTTGAATAAATGTCTATTAAGAATGCAAGACTATTTTTTTTAAATTAAAAGAACAACCACTAGAATCATAATTCAGATTTTTATTGGTTTAAGTAACAAAATAGTGACATAAATTTGAGCCACTCACACATGCATTCACTTTTCTTTCTCTTAGTATAGAAAGTCATAGTTGAGAAGAATTCACATTCTCTATCCTAAACTGAAATAATCGACTTGGTTGGAAGAGATTCTACATTCTCTAAGTTAAAATGTTCAACAACGTCTCCTGCAAATCATTAAAGAATTGATCCCCACTATGACACTACTTACATCTTATAGACTTCCATCACTTCCTTATTTGTACCTAAACTTTCACATTGTTAATTGTCCCATCACTTCCTTTTTTATTCAAATTGTCACTTTGTTAATTGTTCCATCACTGTCTTATTGTATTTATCCTTAATTCCTCCTTCTTTACTTTATTGTATCCAAATTAGTATGTTGTTAACTCTCCCCTCTCTACTTTATTGTATTTGAATTGTCACCATGATAATTGTTTAATCACTATTTGAAGTCAATTATTAAATCTTCAAGTGAACAAACTCTCATTTACAACAACCCTTCAAAGGTTGGAATTCTTCTTTCTTTCCTCCATCATAGCCTTGTTGTATCCAAATTGTCATATCATTAATTGTCCAACCATTGGCTTATTGTATCCAAATTAAACATCAATGCTACTTTTTAGAATACTAGGTGTCATACATTTGCCTTCTAGAGTTTGAAATGTTACATTTCATTTTGAGTATATCAATTATCACATTTCTTTTTTGGATCTCAATTGTCACATCACTTCAATATAAGATAAAAGTCTTTATCACACGTGCACAAAGTAGAAAAAAGGATTTATTTTTTATTTTTTCTAATCACTAGACATTGTCAACAATGGCAAGCACATGACATCAATAGATGAGGCTTGTTACTTGCAAATGGCAATTGCAAGCCACACATTCTTATTAGAAATCTAAAGATTTGACTAATGTGCTTATTGTTTTAGTTGTGTTTTCATTGTTAATAATTATAATGTTTTAATTTGTTCATAGTATGGACTATTTTACCAACAAATGTCAAATGTAACATGAGTGAGTCCTATATGAAGATGTATCCCTTGAATTTTGTATTAATGTAGATAACTTTCTCATAAAGAATCTTTTAAAGCATTCATGAAGGTTTTCAATGGGTTTGCACACTTCAAAGTATTTTTCAATTCTCAATTTAAATGTCCAATTGATCATATTATAGTTGTTGCCCAACTTGGGTTGACCCTTAAAGGACATGTCATATTCTTCTCAATCAAACTTCATTATTTTTCTATATTAAAATATACCTTTTAAAAATTTGATATTTTTTTCATACAATAATATATATAATTTAACTTCATTTTTTCATCGTTAAATACATTAAAATGAAATTTATATGATTATTTAAAGTATTTTTTTTGTAAAAATCTCTCTCTCTCTATTCTAAAAATAGTAATATAATTTTAGCTAAAACAAAAATGGAAGTGATAGTAATAAATATCATGGTGCAATTGATGTACTCTTTGAGTTGATGCTGGGATAAATTTGATGGAAAAAGTTCAAAAATGGTGTAATCTAAGTTTTCAAGAGTCTACCTTTAGAAATGTCACAAAAATTGCAATTTTAATCATTTTGAAAAAATTAAAATGTGATAAAAAGTCAATTATTGGATTTATATTTTCTTAGTCAAGCTCAAAGACATTTAAAATCAAGATGTATCGTGTGAAGTTTGACTTTTCAGAATGTCCCTCAAGCTTGCTTTGTCCTTCGAGGATTAAGAGCTAAATGACTATTACATCTCATCCACTTTGATTAATACTTTTCAAATTTTGTTGAATTAATTATAATGATGTTAAAGGTGGAATGGACAATGCTCAAAAAAACATCACCACTTCAAAAAAATTACCATTGATATATTGAAAATTCCAATAAGGTAACTAGGTCTTATTCACTTAGCCATTTTATGGTACCACCTTTTCATTATCAAACCCTCAATAATCCTATAGTATCACAACATTGCACTTTCAATGTCTAGTTTAGCATGGCCTTATCAAAGCTTTATCAATTCTATTCAATACTCAAAAAAGAATTAATGAAAAATCAAATACTTGTAGAAAAGTTGGAAAAAAAATTCACCAGAGACTTTGTCCCTTGGTTCGATGCATTGTTTCCCTTATCAATGGAAATTGTCCATTTGTTTCCAAAAAAAAAAATCAACACTCATCTTCTTCTTGTTATGATAGAACATCCCATTGTAGTCAAGTGACCCCATAGTGGACACCTAGGGAATGACCCAATTATAGTTTTTTCCAATATGTGAGATTTGGACCACAATCAATGTCTTACATGACAGTAATGGAGTGATTCATGACCTCATTAGGAGCTTCCAACTTTTTAGTGTAAATTCATTGTAAGAATTGACTTTTTAGACCTTCCATGTTAGAAAATAGTGTGACTGCTTTAGGTGAGTAAGATGAGCATATGGATTCAAATTTTGTTGGTTTGAGGTAGCCTAAATACTCTTTTAGGCTATGATGCTCTGAACACTACAAAAAAATTCATAGCAAATTCATACTTTGTCAAAAAAATACAATTTCAATTGCTCTCATTGTTTCTCACACTTATCTTTACGTGGAGACAAAACTAAAAAAGAAAATTAGAAATAGTATAAGGTCAAACTTCTAATTCCAACCACAATGGGTTGTTTATCGTGCATGTTCACTATTATTGTACCCTAGACTACCTCAAATGTGTCCTTAGACTTTAGTCAATGTGTCCTTCAAGTGCTTACCTCCGATTCGCTGACACATTCGAAGGACACATACTTAACTCTGATTCACTGACTACTGTTTTTTGCAGATTTCGATTTAGGGTCCACCTATGCAACAGTTTCAGTGGTCCAGCGAGCCAAAGTTTTGAAAAATCATAGAAATTACATATCGCATCCGAAAAATCTAATTTTTTTTTTAATATTCATGATTTTCACTTGCCAATACTACGAAAATATCATTTTTAGGAAAAGGTGCCTCCAACTATGCTGAATTGCTTATATTGACGGTTCTGGGGTGCTTCCACCTGATATTCCAAGCAGGGTAATAATAAGTTTACATTTCAGGAAAAGAATCTCGGCAGACATTGTTTGTTGGGATAAGGACTGGAACTGTAGCTGAGCCAGGTGTAGTTACCTTAACTCTCTGCTACCGTGGCAGCAGTAGGACGGAAGTAAAGGTACCTCCTTTACACGGCTTTTGAGTTTGGGATCGCAACACGACTGCGAAGTACGTTACAGGACTCACGCACTGCAAGTGAGGAGGAGCTTTGTGTGTGTGTAGCCTATAACTTTGTGTATAATAAGTTCAGTTTATTAGAAGGAATCAGTGACACTGCAAAACTGGGGCAAATGAAAGCTTGCCATCAGTCGAAGCGTCTGATGCCCCTGAATGTGCACTTTTCCAAGGACTTGGGCACCTGGACTGATGCTGGAATGACGGAGTCACGGAGGCAAGGCATGGCCTTCAGTTAAGCAAAGGCCATTTGATGCTCCTTTCAGTTTGCTGCGGAAACACTTTTCACTGACACATCACTCATATGACTGAGTGATCTTCACCTTGATTGGAGTAATACAAAATTCTGAGGAGTCAGTCAGCCGGGACCACCCGCAAATTGTTAAACACGTCAACACTGTCATCTCATAACATTGTTTACCAATGAGGCCTGCCTGCGAGGGGAACCACCTTTGGCATCGTTTGAAAAAAAGGGAACCTCTAAGGTATGAGAGCGTGTTTCCATTGATGCGCTGGAGCTTCTGAAATCAAACGGTCTGTGAGTGTTTTATGTCGTGGCTAGACTGCTAGAGAGCTCCAGCCAAGACTCTAGCTTCTGAGGTAGAACTGCCGAATACCACCATCGAACCCAATTCACCCAATTCCGTCACATGTAGGATCCTCCCAATTGCATCAATGGCCCATCTATTACCACCATCTTTACAACCCTTTATCATGATGGCAATGCGTTTGGGGAGCAAGCACATCAACCCTCACTTTAACAAGGGGTGTGCTCATGGTTCAACATGGGTCTATTCACAGTTTAACATTTCAACTTTGAAAAATCACAAAAAATTCACTTCTTGAGGGAATGTCTTCATTCTTTTTGCAATTGACTTTTCTCAAACTTTTCAATATCTGAAAAATAGCTTCTCCACAGTACCTAGATAACAAATCTGTGTGGTAATGGGCAATTCTACCTTGGTCCTTGTTTTTCTCCCATATAGAGTTGGAGGGCCCGGATGGGTGGCTGGAGGGGACTTGAATTCAGGAAGAAGGTAAAAATGTTCTTATAGTTCTACCAAATTTGCCATTGCGTTGCTAAAATTTGGAAGTTGTGCTAGAGAATTTAGAAGTTGTGTTAGGGAATTTGGAAGTGCGGTGCTCACAAGCTTGCCCAATGAAAACAAGTTGCCTCACCTAGAGAGTTCAAGTGATTCCAACCCCCCTTTAGTTTCAAGAGCTATGAATGCCCAATGGAAACAAGCTCTAAGTTATCATGCAAACTAGTAATTTGAATATCTTGGGGGCAACTCCAAGAGGGACACATATTTTTTAGAGGAGTGTGTATGTTTGTTTTACAAATCAAACCCAAATGGAATTATAGTTTTATTATTAAAATTGTAATTTTTGTGGATTTTTTAAGTGGTATGCTATGAAATTACAAAACCATTCATAAAGTGGAGTCTTGAGCATCCTATAAACAACCTATAACTGCTCTCTTACATATCCAATGGCTACTTAAATAGGTTCAAGATGATCCCTAAGCTAAAAGGAGGCTAAAATGATCATATCTCCTACTTGCATCTTCCATCTCTATTACCACCCTTTTGCAAGTGTAAAAAATGTTTTGCCTCTATCCTAATTAAATCATGCAATCATTGCAGTGAGTTTTTTCATAAATTTATTCGGATTTGGACGACATGTTGGATGGTATTAGGACCAAAAGTAGGATGACAAAATTAGTCAACAAATAGAATTGGGTTGGTCTACCTTATGGCTCTTTAGCCAACCCCAATCCTTGAATTAGCTAAAAGTCTCTCTTAAAGGCATAATACCTTCCCAGTATATGAAAGACCACTGCCTAATTATATAATGTTATACATTTTATCGCAAATTCATTGGCATAGTATGAAACCAATTTTTTATTATTTTAATTTGAAATATTATAATTTTGTATGTCTATTGAATTTTTAACAAAGTGTTAACTTGGACATTTGGCTGATTTTTTTTATTTTTATCAATAAAACACAATGTACATTGTTAAGAAACCATCATCATTTTATAATAGGCAATTTCTTAGTGCATTTGATAACATTCATTGCCAAGGCAAATGTGTAGTACAATCACCAAACTCTTAGACAAAGATTCCAAGATTAGTGCACTTTATGCACATTGTACATTTTATTGAAGACACTAGGTTTGCAAGTATAAAAAGATATATTTGACTTTGTATCCTAAACAACTTTGAAAGTTGAATGAACTCATTTTCGTCTTCTAATCTCAATATTGTAGTCAATAATTTTGATGTTTAAATTAATGAATAAATATATGAAGTTTACAAGATCCAACCAGTGTTGAACAATGGGATTATGCCCTATTGAACATTACACTTATTGATTCATAGGAAGTCAAAAATAAAATAAAAATATCAAAACTAAAAATGCTCTTAACAAACATCTCTATTGTAGATAGCATGTATAAGGTTTAGTGAGTGGGATGCCCCTTGGCATGCCTTCTTTTTTCGTGCAGTTTGATGCTACTCACAAAATAATCCTTATTATCTTTTAAAAGACTTTAACCCCTAGAGGATGGGGCATTCAAATTTCAAACAATTGATGAACTCAACCATATCATGAGCACACATAATCTTTGATTTTTCATTCATCTAGATATTTGTAGATTCTCATACTAGTTCTTTGGTATTTGTATGTTGTTTTATTTTCTAAACATTTTTGTACAAATGTTCTATTGTACAAGGTGTTGAAGTATGTTAGACCTCAAAATTGACTATTTTAATTCAATAAATGATCCTTCAATAATGACTTCAATAAATAAATAAATATCTCTCTATATATATGGATAAATATAAATTGCAATGATAAATATCTATATATATATGATAAATATAAGTAAAATAAAAACCTTGAAAAATCATTGCAATTTAAACCTAACATTTTAATCTCAAAGAAAAAAATTATTGTGAAAATTACAAATATTCAATCTATAACCAATTTTAGAAGGAATTTCAATTTTTTTTATTGAAGAATATCATTGAATGTAGTAGTTGATCTAACAATATGGATAAGATATATAGATCATATTTTAAAATTTCTGTAAATTTTTTGTTGTCAAATTATTGTTCTCAGTTCTATTTTACAATGCATCTCTAAAATTTTGTAAATTTGGACTACCTCTTAAGTTCTTAAGTGGTTAAAAAACAATTACTTAAGAATTTTATGGTTGAAATGGATTGAAAATGGCAAACAAACATATTAATGCACTGCTTGATTGTGCAAATATAAAAAATACTATAAAATTGATGTCTACGTGGTATTACAATAGTAGTAGAACCACAAAACATAATCTTCCTTCATGAGTGTGCAAAACCTATATAAGATACTATACTAGGATTCAATTGACTTGAATATTGGTCATCATAATTGCCTACAAGACTAACTAGCAAAGAATGAGGTTATAGATATTTTTGCTTGGACTAATCATGCTTCACTATAGTATCCTTATAATGCCTAGGTCTATAGCCATATAATTATATATCATTTCAAACTCTTGTGTAGACTTAAATTTTTTTATAAATTTTTAAAGTTTGGACTGTTTATTTTTAAAATTTGAATCAAATATGAAAAATGGACATTACAAAAGTCATTGACAACTACATTTTACCAAAGTGCATTCAATTGTTAAGTGCAAGATGGTGGGACCTTTGGGAGTCTAGAAGTTAATAGGACTTATTGAAAAGTCACATATGTTGAAAGTTTGTCAAGTGGAATAGTGTGATCCTACAATGAATGAAGTCTATCCTACGTGGAGGTCAAACTTGGCAGAAATTACAGTTGTTTATTTTGAATCAAAAATCACTAGAAGATCTACTGCATGATTCAAAGTTTGTTGTATGAAAAGTGAACAACAAATATCCAAAAGAAAATTCTTTGTCATGGCAAAAAGAAACATTTTTGCCTTTCTTTTTCAACTCTAGCAAATGCTAGTATTCATTTTCAAAATAGACATAATCAGTGACGAGATTCTTTTTTACTTTTGTACACTAGGAGACTTGCTGTTGATTGAACCTTAAAATTGCAAGTTGCACAACTTTGACGCACAAGTCCTCCACTCCTCAAATTTTGGACACGGTTTGCAAAGAATTTTCTTTCATTTGTGTATAAAAAAATTAAAAAAAATTAAAATTATTGGACACGGTGTTTTGCCTACATCATGAACTTCTGTCCGACTACTGGCGAAGCTCTAAAAGCAGCCCCTCATCAAAGACGTCATTCAAGCCACATTTTACACGCAGCACAGAGTTGATTGTCACAATGTTCCAGAACTCCGTACAATCATGGGCAGCTATGCTGGTGACATTAAAGAGGTCAGTGTGTAAATGCTGCCTCTATGAACGAGCTTTTTCGTTCGATGACCGATGGTGCTAAAACCCTGAATTAGGGTTTAAGCCTCATGTCAAACCCCTTGCAGATACCCAGTAAGCTTATACCTCCAGAGGCTCTTGGATGTTCGTTCTACCATCGTTGCATTGCAATTTACTGCTGTTTTTTTTTGCATTTAGGGTGAAGCCATGGTGCGCGTGCGGACGCTGCAAAGAGTGACGGTCCCGCTCAATCTTTTACCTGACGCTTCGCCAGCCGCGACGCATTCTCATCGCGTGGCCACTCATGTGAGTATTTGTGAATTTTGTGTGGTTGGGCTATGACTTCAATTTTTCAATTCTCTGGTATAGATTGTGCTGTGAATTGTGATTGTGGATATTTTTCCAATTGGGTGTAATCCTGCTGGTGTGTGTGAATGTGATGGCCAGTTTGTAGAGAATGGCACGGGGTGTAACGTTTACATCGCTTCTGGTGTGGATGTCTTTTGTATCAAGGTAAGGCCGATGCAGTCCCATTATCGTCCTCAAGATTTCAATGCATTTAGTTGTATGATTGGTTCTCCAGGAACTGATAAGGTTAAGTTAGGTCTTGAATTCTTACATGAGGATTATAGGTAGTCTGATTTGTTTCTGGGAGGACATTCTATTTTAACTGAGTGATGTGGTTTAGGACAGCAAAACCCTTTGTAAAATCTTTAGAATTAGGAATATTCATCTGCGGTTGATGGTGTACGTGTAGAAAAAGTTCAAGATATATGGATTATTTTTTAGTGCCCCATTGCAATTGCAAGTTGAGTTGGATTCTAGCATGGTAACAGGTTCTATTATTAAATTTACTATAATAAAATAATTCGTTGACACGATTGAACTCTTGATGTTTTTAATGATAATATGCACGTCCGGTAAAATGTTCAGATTTTCTTAGCATATGTAGTAATAAACTTTTTGCCGAAAAGGCACAACAATTATAGTGTCCCTCCAAATTTTTAAAAAATTTACGTTTTGCAGTGCACGTATGTTTTTTTCTACTGGTAATATTAATTATTTAATTAAGCACACATGCAAGTTTGAGTACGTGGTTATAGACTCCGTTCTTTAGGGGTTTATTCCCATGACATTTCGAATTAAGAGAACTTCATGAACGATGATGCCGTTGAACGCTTTCATTATTGAACAACTGAGACGCTGAATCGGGATACTGTGTTAGTATCTGAGAGCCTTCTGGAAACCTACGTGTAGATGGATTTGAAGGAGCCTGGCGTTGGTTCCGGCAAGGAGGGATTGCTGATTCCTGCGGATTCCGAGGTAAGGAAGTTCTGTTCTTTTTCGATGACATAGATTGTGGGCTAACCAAATGATTTTAGAAAGGATTCTGGTATGGCAGGAAGTTATCGTTTTGATGTCCATCTATTTCGTCTATAGTGTATCCATGTGGACATGATTTTCTTTGTTTCCTTATACATCGAGTCCCTAAACTGTGGAGGATGCATGGTATCGCACGAGGCTTCTTACTCTGTTATGACTCTGAGGTGTATTTCAACTTTATGTGTCCTCTCCAGGTAGCAGGTGCCTGGCAAGTTGAACAATGTCCACATCGGGCTGAGATACAGGGCATTGCACTCACTCCTTCCCCACGTAAGTTTGCAGTCAAGAGTGTTTTTCTGACATGAAATGGAGAATGATGTTAAAGATTTTGTGTCACTTGTGTTTTGAAACCTTACTATTCTTGTAACTTGCTGGGTATTTAAGACATGGGTTGGTTGTGTTTAAGTTTGTGAAAATTCACTCTGTCACTAAGACTTGGAAATGAAATTTTAAATTTTCACTACATCAGGTGACGAAGGTTTCCTCCTGGGTTCAGTTGACGCATATGGCCGCCTTGTTGTGACCTCCTTGAACTCTGATATTCAAGGTACGACGATTGAGCGAACCCCTTTTCTTCTCCTTGCTTTTTTTCTTTTTCTCCCTCTTGCTTCTTGTATATAAGTTTAGGACCATTTGCGTGGGAGTCCCTATCCCGTGAGTTGAAAAGTCACCCATTTACTATGCAAGTGTCATCTAAACAGGTGACTTGTAAGAAATGAGATTATTTAGGTTCTAGCACAGTCAATGGTTCTTCCTTGAGATACATTGTAGATGCAATATTTCAGGTTCAAGGATAGCCTAGGCTCATGATCGAGACTCTAATCCTTCGTACTTCAACAATTCATATTGTATCCAAATAATACATATTTTACTGTGTTGGAATCCTCTTGAAAATGGGGACAAGTCCCAACCAAAAAAGCAAAATCCAATAACATTGGATAGAACAGCTAAAATCACATAGAACAGCTAAAAGCCATGGACTTGGATTCCCTACCGTATGCTCTATTTTGCAGATTCAATAACATTGGATAAGTCTGTATGGTGGTTGATCTTTCCATTCAAGAGTTCACTGATTGTTCAACAAACGAGCTCGGGTCAAACAGCACGGAAATTGTTTTGATTTAGCGTGCACTTTTGCAGGATCTTCGTATTCAGCAGGACCAGAGGACCCTGGGGTTGGTGAGGGCTGGTGGGCTGGTATCGTCTTTAGCCGTCACCAGCCAACTCTGGTACATGATGCTTAAACCTTTCCATTCTAGGTTTGTGCATGCTCTGAAAGCATCTAGGTAACCTTGTGATAGACTCTAGAACAGGCCAAGTTATCGTCACGCACCCCGAGTGCACTTAGGAGTTAACGACTACTTTTTTCTAGTGGAATTCGCCATTGATGTGCAGCAGAGTACGGTAGTAGTTATCGATTGTATACTCGCCTTTTATAAGACACTTCTTAGAGCTCACCTAAAAATTGATCGCCGTCAGTCTTCTAGACTGTCTCAAGCAGATGGAATGTTCTAATCTTTCAAGCAGGCAGCAGTTGGACGTGGCTTGGCAAAATCGGTGGATCTGTATGATAAGGACATTTATGTTCGCACCCTACGCACGTAAGTGTGGTAAGCTATTGTTACTTCTGACGGTTAGTTCATGACATGCTTACATTTTAGTATATCTGTCCACAAGACCAATTTTGGATCCCTGCCAAAATGTCTTTCTTCTTGCTGAGTGGCATATCATTCTAGAGAACCCTTGTTGATCACCCTCTAAATTGGTATGAATAGGAATCCCTGATAACTTGTTTTGCGAATTTGAGATATATTTGACCAAGTGAGAGCTCTTAAAGCCAATGAGCCATTGTCTTATGTGAAAGTATTTCAGTGCTTTAATTTTCCTTGATTTCCTTGATTTGGCATGACTTCGCTCTAAATAACTCTTAGTTGGCACTCTTGTCAAAGAGGCCGTGCCGCTACTAAAACAATGTTGGGGTGGAGAACTCTCACTTGCTAAACATTCAGTTCTGATTAAAATATCTGACGACTAGGTTGATGGTGTCAGATTGCAGCATCCTACTTCTTTAACGTTCCTGAACGGACCATTATTTGATAATGGCTCAATGCTAGCTGTTACAGAAGGGCCCCAGGTCTATCGCAAAACCTTCCACATTGTGTTAAATTGAACGGTTTCAGAGGACCTTTTGGATACAAAATTAATACTCAATGTACCGATTGGAAGCGTTTAGATGAATGAATTGTTTGGTGCTACTCTTGCTGTATTACGTCCACTCACTGTTCTCTTAACGTTGCAGTTGAGCATTTGGGACCTGAGGCAAGGTGAACGAGGTGGATGTGTTCAACGAATGTTGGGTGCATTCTCTGGGGAGTGCTTGAACGCCGTTGCTTGCTCATCCGAGGGACTGGTTGCCATAGGTGGTGCTGAGCGTGTAATCCTTGTTATGGATCCCTTGAAGTGAGTCACCCTACTCCTCACAGGCTTCAGCATGTGGCTTTATAAAATAGTTATTTGTTCCAAGTATTTTTAAACCAGAGTGACAAGGTTTGTTTCATGATCAGGCAAGGTGCTGCTTCTGAATACGTTCTTGTATTCTGACAGGTGGATTCCAAGGTCGCGATGGACTAGTTGCTTAAAGTACGAGGTGGGCACTTGCTTGCTTTAATAAGTATTTCATAGTAGCATTGACATATTTATTAACGTTTGCAATCGGCAGAAAGAACTTAGGTGGATAATATTTGTCACGATTCTGAAATTCTTCTGTTCCTACTGTGCAGGTCACTGGGTTATCGTTTTCGGCAGTGGATCCTGGTCTTCTGTATTTACATGGATTAGACTATGAGGTATTTATCTTTGTTTGAGAAGCAAATATTGTTGGAATGTTGTATATGGAGCTTATTTTAGGCCATTCGAGCTGAGGAATAAGGACAAATGCGTTGCACATGCTTCTGAGCCGTATGTGCCCAAGGGTTATGTTCTCATGCTTATTCCACGCTTTTCATGCACTCCCTAATATTCGTGTGTCAAGCAGGTTGTTTGTGGACCTTGGAATAGAGAAAAAACTGGCGGGAGCAATACAGCAGCCTTTGCATTTCGAGGCGACTCAAGGTGGCTAGGTTTTGACAAAGTACGGTCCTGCCTTCCCATATTTCTTTTCTATTCCGGGTTAAGTTAGTGATTCTTTTTTACTACCTATCGCCAGATTTCGACAAATTTTTGGTCCAGCTACAAGGCTATTGAAAATTTAAGGTGAAAATGTGCTTTTTTAGCCAGATTTTTTAGCAAATCTGATGTAAATTGCCAGGAACTGTATTATAGGCTCCAAAATAACAAAAATGTAGTCAAGATTCGCAAGAAATTCCGTTTTACAGATTGGATTTTGATTTGTTTATATGCTTAGGGTTGAGCAGAAATTCATTTTTTTTCGCACATTTTAATTTTTCAGCTGCCATGCCAATTTTTCCTCGTTCTTACGTCACTGTGGTACTTTGGCAGTGCTATGATTCAGATCTCTTTGCAGGCTGGAGCGAAGCTGGCACAATTTATACAGGTCTTGTGGCAGGGTGATGCAGATCTGGGTGTGTAATCAAAACAGAGTGAAGCAGAAAAGAAGAGTTTGGGTCATGTTCTGGCGCAGGTCTCTGTTTCCCGTTTGCTTTCTTCTTGCTTGCACAGTTCAAAAGATTAGAATGCCTAGACTCTAAAGAAGCGGATCGTAGTATTAGTGGAGTGAAGTATTTTCTTATTTTCCCAAGGATTGTAAGATGTTTTCTCCTGCAGGGATTACCTAAGTTACATTTCAGTACCATAAGGATGTGCTTGTGGAAATGTACATTGTCTAACCGCTTGAGATCAGAGTCGCTGTGGTTACATCGTTCAAATTTTGGTTGTGATCACATTTACTGTATCTGCAATAGAGACGATTGGTTGGCAAGGTTTCAGATCAATTGATGAAATACTTTTGTGAGTATTGGAGTTGCCACGATTGACCCTGTAACCATAAGGGATTAATATTAGCACTTATGTTTGATTCGTGAATTCGGAGTGGCATGTTTTAGTGTGTCAGTCTTGCACCATTCTACATTATTGAATTTGCTTTACATAAATTTTAGAAAAAAAAATGTTAGATTCAGAAAACATTACCCCCTCGAGTAGGTGCTCCGTCAATATGGGGAGGAATTTAAGTGTGGTGCTAAGGAAAAAATAATAGTGGTGACAATTCGTGGGTCAGATATTCTAGTTTTTGAGCCAACCTGCATTTGAGGACAGACAGCTTGTAAGAACAAGTGTGCCCTTTTACTTCTTTTGTTTTTACAGAGCGCTATGTAGAATTTTTACAATCAAACTTCCCATTCCATTTCTCCCCTAAAAATCTTTGAATTGGAATTAGGGCATGTACCACTAAAATTGTTCCATTTATTGATTTTGATTGTTGATAATTGAGCAAGCAATGTGGAATTTTTGGAATTGATTGAGTGGGGATTGATTTGAATTCCACATTGATTACTCAATGATCAAAATGAATAAATGGAACAATTTTAATGGTACATTCATTGAAAATCATGTAAGGTGGGGTCACCTTAAACTAACCAAATTTTCCTAACAAGCATTATTGAATGTTGGGAAGCTCTCATTTTTTAATCATGTAAAGACAAATTGTAATAAAGTTGGGTGAAATTCAAGAACAATGTTTGATTATAAAATGCAAAAGTTATGAGAGGTCAAAAATGAATTGGTAGGTTTTCTAAAATAGTGCCTTGTTCTCAATGATTATAGCTTGAAGAGAGTGCAACAAGCATCTATTTTTTTCTTTGGTTTTCTTAAGGCTCACTTTTGAGAATATACTTGGACTTTAGTGATCCTATTTTATAACCTCGAGCATTGTCCTTGTCTTCCATTCTACAAAAATATGTTTTAGTTCTTTTTTCTTTGAACTAATTGCTATGTATAAAATCTATATGATTATATAGGACCAATATTGATCATTTCCTCAAACTTTCAACCGAATGGGCACCAACCTATGTTTGTCTTCTCCTAACAATTGCCTGTAATCAAATACAATCTCATACATGCTCATGTTAGGGCTATATAGCTATTGCAACTAATTCAATCCCTAAAGCTCTTTTAAATCCAAAATGTTTTTTTGAGGGCACTCAAAGTAAAGTATCAAATTTTGGTTTCCTTCTCTCGTTTTAAAAAAAAATTGGAAAATCTAACAATCTTCACAAAGATCCAACAATTGGTTAAAAAGTTGTTTTGTTTTGTTTGTTTTGACTTCCAATTTGGGCAAGTAGAGCAAGAGCATACTTCTTGAGGCTCTACTCAAATCCAAAATCTTTAGACTATCTAGGTATTCATACTATATCACACAATGCATCACTTCAATCCTAACTAGAGTGATGAAGGAATTCTTCAAACATAAATATGTCGATTATGGATTAAACATCAACTATTCATAACATCATGTTTTGAAATTTGTATGCTTGAATGAATTGTGGCGATTTCATCCATTGAAAATGGTGAATTTTTGCACAACATTCTAATATACTTTTCTCAACACAAAAACTGAACAAAAATTTGCCACAAACAAAATTCCTTCAATGACTATCTTCTAAAAAGATGCTACCCACCTGCCAACGACCCCTCCAAAAAATTCCTAGCCATCCAATTTGAAGAAAATAAACTCAAAGTACCTCCAATGCCGTCTAAAATGCGTGAAGTGTGAAGCCATTTGATCTGAAAATGGGAGCTATCCAATGTAGAAATGGGATGCCTTCTGATAATACAAATGCAAATATATGATAGGGATACATATATAGAAATATGGAAATATATCCTATATCAATTGCATTTGAAGTTGAAATCTAAAATTACAAATAACATTTGGTTGGTTCCGTTTGGATTTGGGTTTGGATTTAGGTTCGGGTTGGAAATTTAAAAGAATTATGTCCTATCCTAATTCCATTAATTAATTTAGTCTAGAACCTCTGAGTCACTATGTGTTCAAAAGACAATTGTCGGTAGAGACTAAGAATTGTCAATTCAATTGGTGAGGTGCATTGATAATCTAGCATTTCAAGATCATTCATCCAACTTTAAATCTAAAAAACATTCATCCAACTTTTCCAATAGTGAGGGAATGACCTTTTCTTTAGAAGATATGCCCATATACATAGCAACATTCTTCACCTAAAGTGTTGCAGTGTCCCAATGGATGGATTACATATAATTCCAAGAGCTTTTTGTTGGAGTTACATAAAACAAATGTACATTCAAATCTATTAAGAAAAACAAAATTTGTCTATCCTTCAGGGATGTAATTAGCAAAATTACATTTTTGTCAGGGTAAACCGCCACCCTTACTCATCCTTGAGGGAAAACACTGAAATTTTTTTATTTGCCACGCATGATAAAATTTGCAAATATTAAATTCGTATTTGCAATCAATGACCCCATATTAACTAAGAGGGGTGTAGAAGACAAATTAATCAAGTACAAAATAGGGGGTCTTTTATTTTACATGCACCCTTGGAATGACTTTTGGAGGATGAGTGAGAAGGTCGATTCACCCGGGCCATCATGGTTTGGATGAATCACTTGGTGCTTCATGGTTTTTGTGCAAGGTTCTAAAGCAATTTCATGTTGTGTTGGGAAAAAAATGCAAACTTGCAAAAATGGAGATCTTAAGTCTAAATCCTACTAAATCAATGATTGATTATGCCTAAAAAGATTCCAAATGCACACTTCTTTCCATGTAAGATAAACATATCTACTTCCATGCCCCTACTTGAATTTTTGCCCTTGAAAATATTGAAAATAAGTAGATACTCAATTCAAGCAATGTACATCAAAATTAGGGCACGATTTTGGAAATTTACTTTGGAAAGTCATAATTAATTCACATGAGATCTAGAAAGTGTACAACACAATATTTTAGAATCTTTTCCAAATTGCCAATAAGACCCATGTGCATTTTGGACAATTTAATAATGAAAAATATTCTAAAGGTCTAGTTATAAGCCATTAAGCTCTTATTTTAAGGTTGCTACAATTTAGCCCCTCTTCTATTTGTACATGTGTGTATCAATAGTCTACATTTTAAATTTTTAGATGTACTTTGGTGGTACATATGGACTACAAAGTGGCACAAATAGTTACATGGCGTAAATAGGGATTCTTTCTATACCTTAAAAAAACTCTCTTGTTCACAAGCTCTCTATTCTAGAATGCCATACCAACAATTGAAAGTATGTTGTAGTCACAGTATTGAGTTTTAGGCTTTATTTTATTCAATCATACTCTTTTGATCATAAAATGAATTAGGAAAGACTCCAATTGTTTAAAAAGACTTTGAAATTGAATATTCATATTAATATACAAGGTTGCAACTAATCTAACAGGATATATTTCACTTTGCTACTCATGCACCTTTAAATTTGGGATAAAATCATGATCAACTTCAAACCTCTATATTTTTCATTCTATACCTCCAATGTTTGAATTGATTAAAAAAATTGTGTTCAAAAGGGGTGCAATTATTTTTAAATGGTACGATGCACGCCATTGGTTATTAATTACACTTACTTATTGCAAATCAAAGAACAAATACATCATGAATCTTTGCATTGGACTTAAAGCAAATGTATCAAGTGTGTCTTCACTATTTTGCTACAAATAAATCTTTCCTGAACCTTTTGCTCAATCTCTGGAAATTCCCTCCTCATGGTGATAAACTCACAATAGGGGGAGTCACAATGGGTTCAACAAACTTGTTGAACTTCTATATTCTTCATTTTTGAGTAGAGAAGAAAGTTCAATGAGTTTGCTAAACCAATTGTGGGATGCCACATTCAGGTATCACCATTGGGCTTGCACAAGAAGGCTAGTTTCTGGCTTGAAAAGGAGTGGGGCATCCACTTTCCAAGCTGTAGAAAAGTAGACAACTCCACTCATGGCCTCTTACGAGGTCAAAATTATGGTCACTAGCTCAACTCCCTACAATGAAGCTCTCTCATTTGTCAAAAAGAAAGAAAAAGAATTCGGATACTTTGAAATCTATACTAGATTTTCCATAATTTTGAATCATAGTTGGGAACAAAAGTCTACGGTTTTATCAGAGTTGTTCAATTGAGGCTTCCCATAACCAAAATGGATTGAAAGATTGAAAGGATCATGAAAATATGAATTTGATGTCAAAACATGTGATTTGAGAACCAAACGCCTACAATTTGTCAATAAACAGCGAATTGTGCTCAAAGTTGAGTAGACATTCAAGTATGTATCAGAGTTTGAACTCGCAGTTTATCACAGTTTTTTGTCTAACGTTGTTTTGCAGTAACGTTGTTTTGCAGGCCTGCAAACACACCCTTGTTTT
Organism: Rhytidiadelphus loreus; assembly: GCA_947034895.1. NCBI lineage: Eukaryota > Viridiplantae > Streptophyta > Bryopsida > Hypnales > Hylocomiaceae > Rhytidiadelphus > Rhytidiadelphus loreus. The sequence continues at coordinate 17,315,174 of OX344764.1, read as the reverse complement.
CAGACCGCCTTGTGTTTTTCCAAGCCGTATGTTTGAACAAGTTATCCATTTTGCAAGCCTGGTGGGCATGCTCTCTCAGGTGGTCAGCAAGGTTGCTGGAATGACTCCCCCTAATTTGTACTATCGATTTCGCTTCCAGCCTCACATACACACACAATTACCAGTACTGCTGATCTCATCAAGCATGTTATGCAAATCCGAGCAAGGAAAAGTCCGTCCGTCTCTTCAACACGCCACTAAAGCAGCGCACTGATAGATACAACCCATTGTGCAGATGTAGAAGAAGAAACGATCTCTTTTCATCGAGCTCGAGGAATTTAGGGTTTGGCGCTTTTGCGTGTGCATGCTGCTGTGAGATTCGGATATCGCGCAAATTCCGAAGACCAAGATACGGTACTATTTTGTCTGAAAGCGATTGAAGCCGGCGCTCATGAGCTCATCTTCTTCTGACAAAAGGTCGAGATGCTTCTTGTCTTGGTGATGTCCAGGATTCACCCTCACTGGCATTCGGATTCATCATCTAGTGTGGAAAAATCAATGATGGATATGTAGCTATTATTTTCATGAATTTCTTAAATTTTTTTACATTTTTTTTGGAAAGAATGGCGACTATTAAAAAAGAGAAGGAAAACAATCGGTCCAACTCATGTAATGGTTCAACCTGGGGGAAATTGTTAAATTTTAGCTGCTTTCCATTTTGAATCCAAAGCTTATACTGAAGTTGCTCTAGGCGGGTATGTTTTTGGACACGATATGTATTACTTTCACTTTAGGGGTGGCCATTGAGAGTGTTTGGAGTGCTTGGACACGATGGGGATGGGTATCGCTTTAGGGTTGGTCATGATAGCCCTCTAGTCCATGGACCATGTCAAACCGATGTAATGAAATTTGGAGTTTAGTTTCAAAATTGGCATGTCTTTGAAGATTGCAACCTTTGCAAATTTGAGGTTGAAAGAAAGTGGCCCATGAGAATTTGATACTATACGAAATGAACCAAGAGATTTTCACAAGGAGACGACACAACCGATGCCCTTGCAGCCCCGGATCGTTGGCAAATTAGCAAAGGCAACTCCAAAACCTTCCCGAACATTGCTCTCCATTGCCTTGGTTGAATCCTTTGTGGCTGTCGTAGAAATGGAGAAGATTGAAGTTCTCATCCGTTTCGCGATTTTTATTTGGGCGATGCATTGCTCTTTGTCAGACCACCTGATTCCCTCCAAATATTCCTGAGAGGCAACCAGTGCCACTACTGTTCCAATTAAGAAAAGCTGAAGTCTGGTCATCGAGCTTGGCGAATTTAGGGTTTGACGCTTGCTGTCAGATTCGGATATGGCGCAAGATTCCGAATCCCAAGGTACGGTACTGGCTGTCTGCAAACGATTGAAGATTTGAAGCGCTCGTAGTCTTCTTCCGATAGAAGATCGATACTCGAGTCTTGACGATGTGCAGGATTCACCCTGGCATTCGGATAATCGGATTCATCATCTTTCCCCTGCCTTGCGTCGATCCTTATATGGCTGCCGTCCTTTCGTGGCGCACCTCATACTCGCGCTCGATTGTTGTAGTGCCGTCGATCACACCTCTGTCCAGGAGGAGCGTTCCCCTAGCCGTTTGTGTGAAGCGTTCGGGTTGTGAAGGCTTATTGCGGCTTATGGCTGCCGTGCCGTCAAATTCTTCTTCTACGACGCGGTTTTTGGATGGATTGACTCCTTGTAGAGCTCTAGTTCGGGATGGCGATGGTGTGGGACTGGAGCGTGAATGTGAAGGCCGTTTCGTGAGGAATGGGGGAGTGTCGGTGGATTATGAGCGTGAGAATGTAGGGGGCATACACTTGATTGTTGGTCCGATGTTTGCTGGGAAGACCACAGCGCTTTTGCGACGCATTCGAAACGAAGCTGACGCTGGCAGGTATTCCTCGATTTGGGATCCAGTCTTTTGTATGGTGTCTCTCAGGTAGCACTATGATTTGAACTCCTAATGGTGCCGACATTCAAATAAATGGATGGTTTAGAGTTCAAATTTGATTAATGTTGTTTCTCTTTCGAACCGTTTCTATGCATTGGATTGAGTGTGCGATCGAGCGCAGAGCCACTTCTGGCAGCATGATTTTGAGGGTTTAGTACATTTTTTCCCTGTATAGTTTGAACCTAGGGTCGTGCCCTGTACCAGAAGGTATTTGGGAGGTGTTTGTATTACAAGTAATGAGACGGCCTGCGTTTGGGGCATGTTGCTTGGAATGGTTATTGTCGTTCTCGGCTTCTCGTAGTTGGGAATATACCTATTAGTTCGGCAGTCTGCCGATTTCTAGTAGTGATTGGTACTGCAGCGGGGAGCCTAAGTGAGAATACTATTTGCTCCACTTTAAGTATTTTGACATATGTAGAAATCAGTACAGAGCTGTGGAGAATGCTGATTTCTGCAGCCCTATACTGATCTATACTGCTCTCCACAGCTCTATATTGATCATTGGGAGATCAGTATAGAGCTGTGGAGGGACCCTTTTGGGCACAAGAGCCAAATCTGTTCAGATCAATTTTAGTCACTATGAATGAAATTTTTATACTATTTCAAAGTGTGAGGTTCTAGACCTTTATAAGTAAGTGAGGTTGTAGACCCTTTCCAGCCAATTTAGCCAAGTCATATTGGTAATGAGTCCAACCAAGTGTAAGATTGGACACGAGGTTAAGGCCCTCACGTTTTAGTATCCTCGACCTTAAAGTGTTCTTTCGTACCGTACCCACACAAGCAAATCGTTGTCTTTCTGTCCCTTCCGCATTCGTGTCCTTTTCTTTTATTGTGGTAGTGCTGGACTCGAAGGTATTGAGGATTTGGGGGGGGGCATTGGTTTGCAGGAAGGTGAGTTTGGTGAAATCGGACAAGGATAATAGATACTCTGAATCGGCGGTGGTCTCGCACGATGGGGTTCAAATGCCGTGTGTGGCTGTCCCAAGTCTTGCAAGTTATAGAGAGCATGTCGGAGAGGAAGAATACCGACAGGTTGGAAATTATATTGTGAAACCTTATTCAATTTATCTTATTCACATCCCTGACTTGTATTCGTCTAGATGATTATATGATGATATGCAGTAATTAGTCCTAGATTATCCTTACATAATGAGCTGAATACTGAATTTTCTATCACTTACAGATTGAGATTATTGGGATCGACGAAGCTCAATTTTTCGACGATCTGCTAGAGTTTTGTCAAAGTACTGCCGACCTCGACAACAAGACGGTCATTGTGGCTGGACTTGACGGAGACTTTCTGAGGTGAACATAGTCATGTTCTTGTCCTTTGGAAAATTTTCTATCATTCAACGATGATCGTGCTTTTATGGTGGATAGCCAGCTATCATGGATCTTAATTGACACCCTCCACAGACGCAGATTTGGAGCTGCGCTGGACCTTATACCGTTGGCCGACTCGGTGACGAAGCTCCATGCTCGATGTGAACTTTGCAATCAACCAGCTCCGTTCACCTTCCGCAAGACTGTGGACACCGAGACGGAGGTCATTGGTGGGGCAGATGTCTACATGCCAGTATGCCGACGCCATTTTGTTAGTGGACAGAGTGCTGTGGAAACTGCTCGTAGTGTGCTGCAGGTCCATAAAGTATCCCGGCGAGGTGGAGTTGAAGACAACCTACCGTTGCAGCCCGTCAATTCAAGAGCAAGTTAGTTTATCTTGATCTGATACACCATAACTTTAAGCTGGCAATGCAGACCACCTTTCATCATGTCTTGGAGTGAGCGAGAGGAAACAGAAGCTTCAGTACGAGAAGTTTTCAAAGCGCTCCCCGCTCCCACCCCATGAATTTCTTGCAGGTGAGGGTAGTTAGCAAGGATTTACATGGGGTGAGAAGATTTCCAGCAAAAGGTGGAGCACTTCAGGGATGTCTTCATGCCGCCAAGAGTTCAGCAAGTAAGATTCTCAAAAGACTTGAGCAATGAGAGATAGTCAGTAAGGTTGGATGGCCGTTGGAAGGAGCAGACCATGACGGCAGTAACAGTTGAACATAACTATATATTTGAGTTCCCTTTAGTATAGGCTGCACACGACGGCATTTGAAGTCGAAGTAACGACCAGCTTGAGTTAGAGATGAGGATACCTTATTTATCGGACTTAATATGTCTGCTACATTCTTCTCATGCACATTGAAATTTATTGTTGAGGCGGATGCCTGAATTATTTATTATCAGCTGCAGGTGTGCATTCGTTCACTCAATTTCTTGTTTCCTTAGGCCATCCTCAATGTACTAGAGAGCGGTCCGGGTATGGCCGATTCTGTGGACCAGTGAGCCCTGCGGCGAGCCCGAAGGGCGAGCACTAGGGCGAGCTGGTCCACAGAATCGGCCATACCCGGACCGCTCTCTTGCGTTAAGAGCAGGGGGGCGTATTCAGCGATTTATACCAAATACGACGGTTTTCATCTTGCTTGACAACATTCTATGCGCTCTAAGATTGATATCGTATTTCTACGTACATGTATCCAAAATTGCATATGGATATATGGTCTGAAATACCTCACGACTTCACTAGGAATCGGCAGCTCCGGCACATTCTGCGGCAGAATCGGCAGATCTCCTGGACTGCCGATTCTACAAAATAATTATGCTGCAAAAGAGCCGAATATGCCCTCCCTGCTCTTAACGCACTCCGGAATTTGCTCCTCCAAATAAACTTCTAACTTTTCACTGGTTTATGATTAGAACTTGAAATTTCTATCATTGGAAGTGAATCCCAAAATACTTTGAACAGGTACAAGTAAACTCAAATTTAGACATTGGACATTGAAAATAAATTGCTTCCAAAGCTAGTTAGAAGACTAAAAAAGAGGTTTGGGCAAATCATGGTTACCAAATGCACTTTGTACTTCAAATTTGACTTTAGCATTGTAAGTATGTTAGGACATAGTTTTTTTTGAATGGTCAAACAATTGTGAAGAATTGATGGTTTTCATTTGATTTTTTGGTGTACAACTTGATGAATACTATATCCACATCATGATAAAGTCATCATAGTTTTAAGAAATTTAATATGCAGTAGATTATTGGAAAAAATAGTATACCTATATGGTGAATTTCAGTATTTTGAGGATTTTTTTTCCTAAAATCTTGATTCTAACATTCAAAAAGAATTCTTTTTCTATTGATCTAAACTAACAAAATGAAGCTCCTACAATGCAATTTCTACTCTACTTGAAAATTTACTAATGACAAGCATTTTATTGAAGTTTGAAGTTCATAATCTATAAATGTGTTTCTAAAATACATAGTGACACAATAATTTTCTTTATACTATAATGTTCTATACTAAAATGTACTTCTCTTTTGAAAATTTCAGTTCTTTTTATCATGTTTGTATTTGATGTGAATTTGCTTTCACTTTTCCTTCAAAAAATCATGGTAATTTAAAATTTTCACAAAAAATTCTGAAATTTTTATGACATGTATTTGACATGTGATTTCATCTCTAAAAAATAAAATTTTAAAAATTTCACTCTTAAATAGTGGAAAAATAGAAGGTACAAGTGACAAATTTTGAAGTTAAACTCCAAGGTCATGGGCTTCGTCCTTTGAGGTTTAATGAAATGTTTTCTTAGTAGCACTCAATTTTATTCTCATTGTGACAATCTCAATAAGTAAGATCACTTGTTGCATATTCATATTCATATATATCATGTATAGAAGTCATATAAATCAAGTTTAATACCATATAATTATATAGAAGTAATATTCCGAGTATAATAATTGATGTTTGTATATAAATTATGACTTGGATTGTACAAGTCATGTATAATATCTTATTCTAGTATAAGAGTTGTATGAGTAGTGTAAGGTGCCATATTTTCATATAGGAATTGTATAAATTGTATACAAACCATATAAAAGTCTTTGACAGTATAGCTAACACCCAAATTATGTGTCACATCCATTTCAAAATTCCAAATTAAAAGTGTAATAACATTTTTTTTCTTAAAAAAAGTTTCTATAAATGATCAAAATTTTTAACTCAAATCTCTTATTATACAACTTCTATAGCTGATTGAAGTTCCCTTCTCCTAAATTTTGGCGGCAACTTGATATCCCTTTACTTCTAAGAACTTTTATGGCTCATAAAATCTCCAAATTGATGGCTTTATGATACAACTTTTTTGAAAGTTAAGTTTCTCATACATATCATATCCAAATTTCAAGATTAAATCTTCTATACTCAATTATCTATAATTTGTTGAAGTTGAGACTTTTAAAATTTAACGGCATCTGATCCTCTCTTTTTCCAACAAGTATAACTTATAGATACAAACTCCATACTAAGAGTTCTATATTTTTTTAGAAAACAAAAATCTTAGTACATAAGCACACTAAATCTTAAAACTAGATACTTCCTAACCAAACTTGTATGGGCATTCAAAAATTTTGCCCTTGAATTCTATGGTCTTTCACGTCATCAAGAATAACTTTCGCATACAAATTCCAAATAACAGGAGTTATGACTTTTTGAAATTACAATAAGAACAAGAATATCCTACTAGATTTTCATTACAAATCTAGTAATACGTAGCTTGCTATGGCCCCTCAAATACTCAAAAGAAACTTGAGAAAATCCAAAAAACTATGTCATGGAAGAAAAAGCCATATCTTATCTTCCTACTACTTATCTACTTAACCCCTAAATGAATTTGACTATGTTTTCACAAAAGTGCTCCAAAACTGCCATTTCTAGTGCAAGATCCAATTTATTTTCTTTAAAGAATTTTTGGAAACATGTAACCGTAGGATCTTGTAGTTAACTATCTTGAAAAGATGTGGAAAAAATTTCAGAATTTTCCACCTTGTAGATTGCAAGATATTAGTGTTTGAAATGACTAAAATTCATTTTTTGACCCTGCCAAAAAACGGGCAGCTGCGCTTCAGAAGGTCATATTTATATACAAAAATGCTCAAAATGGTTGTTACTCTTTGGATTCATTGTGAAAATCAAGTTGGCTACATGCTTGAAAAATTTCACATCATTTGGAGTTGTAGAACATATAGAAAAAAAACAATAAGTAGAAAGGAGTAAAAAATGATTCAAAATACCAAATTGTTAATAATTTATTTTTGGAATTGAAAAACTCCAATCCCAATGGTTGGAATATTGTGATAAACAATCTGAATCCATTTTTTCAATTTGTTTTCAAAAATATTGAAAATTGAGTTAAATAAAAGACTTCAAAGTTTATTTTAGAGTAGAGAATCCATAACTACCTTTAAACTACCCGCAAACTCAAACTCTCATAACTTTCATCTCATTTATCCAAATGGAATGATTCAAACATTTTCATGTATACATAGATCTAGAGAACCAATTTCAAATTTTAATTTTTAAAAAAAATGATTTTTCAAGAAGTTTTTTTTTCTGCCCGGACTGCCCGCCGAGCATTGAAAACAACATATTATACAATAACTTTTGAACCATGTAGTCAAAAGTTATGAAAATTGTTGGGCCTCAAAGCTACTCCTCGAACACATGCTGTGTGAAAATTTCAAAGAAAAAAAATAAAAACTCCATTTGTAGTGAGCTGCCCAAAATCGCTATGTTGTCAAAAAACGCAGTTTGAGCATTTAGGGGTTAAGCAAGTAAACTTCAAGTCTTCAACCTATATCATGCACATGAACCAAATTTCTTCTATTGAACACCCATTTATCTTCCATAACTCTATTTGTATCCCCTACATGGAGCTACAATCCTTTGAAATCCAAAAGAAAGGTAAATCAAGCATTCCCTTTCATTTCAACAATTTAACCAAACCAAAATAAAACATGAAACTATCTCGAAAAAAGAAAAATAAGAAAACATGATCCCACAATCAATGAACAAAGGTTATATAAGAGTCTTATAAAAGTAAAATTAATTGCGAAGTTGTGAGTTTGTTTTGTTGGTTAAGTTTTTGTTGCCCCATCTAGTTTGGGTTTAAGCCCCATTGGACTAGTTGAGCAATATGAGTGACTTGTGACTTCTCATTGCTAGTGAGATACATTAGATGTTTTTTTGGACCTCCGAGAGATTGTTTAAAGGTTGTTCCCTTCATTGTTCCCCCCGCAGTGAAGGACGGCCGACTATTAGAAAAAAAAATTTAAAATTTAAAATTCTTCAAATGCAAAAAGAAGTTGAAATTTTTTCCAAAATTGAGCTAGCAGCCTCTCGGACCGATGAGGTGTCACTATAGTAGTCACGTTCCCTGGGTTCTCACAGCATTATAACCCGTGGTCTCCCGGAGGCCCGAAAAAACATCTAATGATGCAAAAAAATTCTTTAGTCAACTTATCACCTATTTCTTTGAGTTGTGACAAGGAAGACTCTCAAGATAGGTTAATAAGTTTCATCATTGAACTAAACCATGACTCTTACCGCGACCCCTATTTTTTATCCCTATTCTTTTTCTTCAAGGGAGCTCAATGAAAACCAATAAAAATACACAATAAAAATATTTTTACATATGGAAAGATTTGCATTGCAATAATGATGCATTGAGTGAAGAATTAACAAATGATAAAAACAACATCAAAAGATTTTTACAACAATTATGAGTGTGAACAATAACATCAAAATAGAAAATTAGAAAGGTATCCAAGCCTTCTATTGATTTGACAAAATCTCACATGATGACATCCATCTCCTACATTGTCCAACTTCAACTTATTATGAAATAAGTAAGGTGAAGCAAAAGTATAGAAACAAAAGAGGTTAGAATCAACATGAAGGAAGGATGAGAGGCTCAACCAAAAGTTGAAATGAAAACCAAAAATACTAAAAAACAAGAAAAGATTATAAAATATCATAAGATAGTTGAAAAGACAATTTACATACCTTTTGTAAGTTCTAATTTCTCACTTGGAACTCATAGTTTCTAGTTTATTTTATTTTATTTTACACTTTTAAGTTATGTTTTATATGACAAGATTCTTAAAAAGAGTCTTAAATCAAAAAAGGTGTTGTACAATACATACCTAATTGTCATATATACCTAAAATACCTCAATTTTCCTATATGTATATAGTTTAGACACCCAAAATAACGAAAATATAGAATACTTTGTAAATACCCTCCCATAATGCCTAATCTTGCCAAGTACATGACAATTCATTATTAAAAAATTTCAATGGTACCCCGTGGGATTCCTAAGTCAATTCTTGTAAGTAGGTTTTAGTTTCTTAGTTGTTTCAAGGAAAGTGGAACCCGTAGTTATTAGCAAGCAGGTTTTTAAACTAAAGATGTACCAAAGGAAGGTATCCAAAATGGAAGTAGGGTGTTTTAGGTTGAAATCACGCTAAGAACCCAACAACAAAATCAATTTGCCAAGATTCTTTAGACACCAATAATTAACCCCTAAACGTCAAAGACTATGTTTTCACCAAAATTGCTCCAAAACTGTCATTTCTAGGACAAGTACCATATTTTAGAAAAAAAAACATTTTTAGAAACATGTAACCATAGAATCTTGTAGTACACTGGTTTGAAAAGATGTAGAAAAAATTTCAGAAGTTTCCACCATGTAGATTGCAAGATATTCACGTTTGAAGTGACAAAAATTCTTTTGGGGGCCCTTTGAAAATATGGGCAGCTGCACTTCACAAGGTCACATTGGTGTGAAAAAATGTCCAAAACGGTTGTTACTCTTTGGATTACTTCTTCAAAGAAAGTTGGATACATGCTTGAAAATTTTCAGATCATTTGAAACTGTACAACATATAGGAAAAAAATAGTAAGTAGAAAGAAGTAGAGAATGATTAAAAATACTAAATTGTTAATAATTTATTTATAGAATTTAATAATTCCAATCCCAATGGTTGTAATGTTGTAATAAACAATATAAACCTAATTTTTTAATTTTTCTCCAAAAATATTTAAAATTGAGTTAAATAAAGGACTTCAAAGTTTATTTTAGAGTAGAGATTCCATAACTACCCACAAACTAACCCAAACTAAAATTCCTCATAACTTTCATCTCATTAATCAAAACGGAATGATTTAAGCTTACCACATATTGTATAAATATAGATAATCAATTTCAAATTTTAATTTTTTTTAAAAGTGATTTTCAAAGAAGTTTTTTTCTGCCCGGGCTACCCGCTTAACACTAAAAATTACATATCATGCAATAACTTTTGAACCATGTAGTCAAAAGTTATGATAATCATTGGGCCTTAAAGTTACTCTTTGGGCACATGTTTTGTGGAAATTTAAAACAAAAAAATTTAAAATTCCATTCATAGTGAGCTGCCCGAAATCGCTATGTCGTCAAAAAACACAGTTTGGTCCTTTAGGGGTTAAACATGATAGTAGGATTCTAATCTCCTTTTTAGAATGCATAGAGTAAAAATATGAGCTTACTTATCTTTTACAGGTTTCCATAAGAGGTTCCATAAAAATTTCTAAAATCTTTTTATTTGCAAAAGATCCTCTTTCAAACAATCAAATGCTACTTAAAGCAACATTAGGAAATTCTTAAAAATTATTGAAGTTGTTATAAAATATCATTAAAAATTAGTATCGAACATTTTGCACTAATAATGCGCCCAAATAAGTTTCAAGTCATTCCAACAACAACAAGTATCTGAACCAACGGTAGCTTTAAATTTAGGTTACAAAAAATATTTAAAATCTAAAAATAGCAATCTGAGATTAAAAACCAAAAGTAGTGGTTATTGTGTACATAGTCAATTAAAAATCTTTTGCATTTGGAATTCTTTAGGAGACATGAATTTAGTTTATACTTAGAAAATATAATAGAAACAAAGAAAATAATGTAGGATGAACTTTGGTCCTAGATTGGGATGAAAACAATAACCATCCATCATCACTGCGTAAAATCAAAACCATAGACACTAGAATTAGATTTAACTTTAGACATTATTAGTGCAAAAGTGAATTTGGGTTCAAAATACAATAGAAATTAATGGATAAAGTTTAAAATAACACTTTGAATTCAAGATAAAACTTCATCCAGTCATAACTTTTACTAGGGATCTCTAAATTGAATGATTCTTACCATTTTGAAAATGGAAGATTGTGCTCTACAAATTAAGATAATTAACATGAAATTTTAAGCAACTTCATATCAAAAGTCTAGAGCTTGGGCTTCATGAAGCTAGAATGGTTGAAAATGCTAACTTTTGAAATTTGAACCTTTTGCAATTCAAACTGCATAAAGCAACTACTAATCAAACATTTTTCCATTACTTGGAAAGGCACAATGAACCACTCTTACACTCGTTGTAGGAAGTTAACACTAGAAACACAAAGAACCCGGTTGTACATGTCTTATCTTAAGAGTGGAGATAAAATGTTCACACCTTTATAAAATCAAATGCAATTCCTCCTAGAGCATACTAAGGAATTTGCTTAGGTAAAGTTCTATCAATTTTCATCTTCAATTTAAGGCTACAAGTACAAAATTGCACATTGCAATTGTAAGTTTCTTTGAGATCCCAACATTTGAGCAACATTAGTTCTAAGATTTTGTTCCCTACTTCAATTTGGAATAGTATACCATGTCTAACAAAGACTTGGATTTAGATCTAAAAATATATATAAGTAATAAAGAGACATGAAACTAAATTAGAAGTGCATATGAAGTTTTAAGCATAAATAAATTAGTGAAGTTGGAAGTGGATTGATTGAAAGAGGTCAAAGCATGCTCTCACCTCTTCTACATGTTGCATCTTTGGCATCATTTTCCACCTTCAATAATATGACCTCCACTAGATCAACCATTGATGATGCACCTATGGGCAATTTCGTTAAAATGGCGCCATTCCACTATTTTGGCAGTTTTCACAGTTCAGACCGGGCGGTCTGAAATGTACAACTGTCTTAGATGTTTGAAATCTATACCATTTCTAGATTTCTGAAATCTACTCATATCCTAGATGTCACTTTAAAAATCTAAACCCTGAAATCTGAAATCTATATATGTCTTAGATCTCTGAAATCTATATAAGCCAAAGATTTCTAAAATCTACAAATGTACTAGATGTTACTTTTACAGTTCAGACCGGGCAATCTGAAAATGGCACATGGAATACCGCCATTTTAACGAAATTGCCCATACCTCTAAAAAAGAGTTCCATCATTGCCATCCTTCCACATTATAGCTAACATGAGCTTGTAATTCCTCCAACCACACAACAACTTACTTTTTATGTGAGTTATGGTCTAGATTATGATCTAAAGCCCATTTTCCACCACTATCTTGCCTACTTTGCCATTTTTTCTTTCTACATTGCGCTTTTAATTCTAGTTGCTACACTTGTTATACTAATGTGCCATAAGAGAGAAAGGGCAAACATCCATTGCTAAGAGAAAAAGGCAACCATTGCAAGAAAAGAGGCAAAAATGTTTGTCATTGATAGAAGAATGAAGATGGTTAAGGCAATAAAAAAAGAGGCATTTGGGAGAATTTTGGTGTGGCTATATATAGTAGGTTGAGAGCAACATGAAGAGGGAGGTAATTTAGGTTGTTGTTGTTACGCTCACAACACGGCTCACAACAACAAAAATGGTGCATTCTAGCCCTTAGCACGCAGCTTGCAAGCATGACAATGGCCATTGGCAACTAGGCATCAACATTATTAGAAGTGCACCTAATAAACCCCATCAACTCATTTTTTTAACAAGATTTGAAAAAGCATTTCATTAATCTCAATTGCTTGACTTCATTGATGCCATCAACCTAAGTTTCTATCTAATTATATTTGGATTGTTTACTTTTAGAAGTAGCATTACATTTGGGACGCAATTTTTTTTATTGGTTAGTGATGGATAGGGCTATAGATTGGATTTGTTGTACATAATATGTTTAAGTTTTTAAGGTTCAAAAGATTAGGGTTAGTTTTGAATATCTTTAGCTTTGTCTGTAGATGATTTTTGATACAAGACATTTCCATTTATAATCTTATATAGCTAGTGTTTTTATACTTTGAGTATTTTTTTGTATATACATTAGATGAATTCTATGTTCACCCAATTCAAACTTATGATGTCATACATAGTGCAACTTTGAAAAATGAAGACTAGTTTGTTGTGCCTCCAAAAATTATTCATCAACTTGCATTTAGCTTTACATGCATCCACCAGTATGAAAAATACTCAATGGCACAAAGTTCAAACTTTCTACATCACCTACATGACATTGAATTGAAAATTGATCCTTACACTAGAACCAATATCATTTCCAATATAGATATCATGTAGTAATTTTCACCATGTGCTAGGATATCAACAAATACATACATGACAAAGAATAATAGATCCAATAATTGGGTTTAGTGGTTGGATATTTTAGCAATTAGAAGTTAGAGTTAAATTAGTTAATCCTGATTGGTAGCTATGAGAAGGGCATCATGCTTTTCTTGGAATAACCAATCTTCTTATAGGAACCATTTTTGGAACCAAGTGAATAAAGTAGGCAAGCCGAGGCAAAAAAATTAGGTGAAAGTATGCAAGTAGATAATTGTAATAGAAACATGAGGATGTATGATCCATGATTATTAATAAAGAGAAATGGGAACTATGGGAATGGTTGATGGCAATACACACTATCCATTAAATAAAGTTAATTATTCTCTTATTATAAATGTATTTGTATCTAAAGAATCAATTCTTTCATGTAGGCTTATAAATAAACAAAATTCTCACTCTATATGGATATAGGTCTCAAGAAAGTTTAATAGATTTCAATACATGTGGGCTTATGTTGGTCTTACACTTAGCATTCTCAAGATATAAAGCACTTGACATCCTCTCAATTAAGCCTTAAAATATTTTAAACTCCAAAGCACAAGCCAAATCCAACAAACAAAATGAAGAAATAACTCTTATTCTAAAGCAATCCACTTGTACACTAAAAAGCGTCAAAATATAGATGTTTATAAGGGCTAATCCATAGCCCTCAAAGAATACCAAAATAGAAATAAGATAAAATGTTCATTAGAATCTAGCCTTGAGCCTCAACCTACCTATGTACTCAAAAGTTCTATGAATCAAATTATAGAGCTAATAGAATTAAATCACAAGTCAAATCAAACCTATGAAACAAATAGTTTCTATCCACCAACAACGTCTAAGATAAACCTATTATCTTTCTTGATTTTAAACTAACACAAAAATAGATAAAATACTATCTAGAGCTTATAAACATGACATGCGTCATAAGAAAGTGTATTGTCATAAATGAAAATAGTTTTGTTGAAGGAGCTATTGAAGAAGACAAATTGAAAACTATATTTTGGAGGATAAGAACTATTCTGGTGGCATATAATTGAATAGACCACAAATGTATTTAAAGATGATCAAAAATAAATATTCATGCACCAAGCCAAAATGACACTTATGCTAGTACCTACTAAATATCAATAAAACTCTATGATCTTTGAAATGACTTTTGACAATCCAAAGCTCACAAATAAGAAGATACTAAGCAACATAGTAAAATTTTGTAACTTGTGGCCATAATGGTGAACAAATACAAAGTGATATTAAGAATTTAACCATTACTAATGTAATCCAATTAGGACCCCTAGTTCAAAACCTAATTTTGTTCTTTCACTAGTAGAAAAACAGTGACCAAATCAACAAAACATCAACAAAAAAGTGTTGATTTTGATATTGTATCATCCATTTGAACAATTTTTTGTTGATTTCGGTAAAAACTGACATAATCAACAATTTTTTTTGTTGATTTGGATAGTGCAACTCTAAATCAACAAAAAAAATCAACACTTTTTTGTTAATTTTGACTTTCAAGAATCTCAAGTAAGTTTTTTGATTTGAAAAATGTTTAAATCACCATGGTTAGTATTCTATAAATAATGTGGTTTTTTTTTTTAAACTAAATCATTCACAATTCGGTATTTTTCAAAGTTATCAGACTTCAGAGGTCATTTAGTAATAGAAAAATAACTTTTTTTTTTAACTTTTAAATAATAAAAGTTGCTAAATCAAAGTATCTTTCATCTCCAAAAATCCGTTTGCAATTTCAAGTCTTCAATAAAAAGTTATTAATTAATTTCAGGGAGATGAAAGATTGAATTTTGTTTTTGACATCATGAAAGACCCTCTCTGAAATTAATTCATAACTTTTTATTGAGGACTTGAAATTGCAAATGGATTTTTGGAGATGAAAGATGCTTTGTTTAATCAACTTTTCTTACTTGAAAGTCTTAAGAAAAAAGTTTTTTTTCTATTACTAAATGACCTCTAAAGTCTGCTGACTTTGAAGAATACCGAATTGAAAAAAAAACATAAACTAAATAAATAAGAAAGTACTCCACATTTGCACATGTGTGTGAGTACATGGTGCAATGGTTTGAACCTTGCACCCCAAGCATGAGGTGCAAGGTTCAAACCTAGCTAAGTACACTTTGCCACGTGGCGGGCTACCGTTGCTGTCCAAATCAACAAAAAAAATCAACACTTGATTTTTAGTGTTGATTTTTTGTTGATTTGGTCACTGTTTTTTCTACTAGTGTTTACATCCTAACTCGATATTAATTGCACACAATGTGCAATTAGGGTTCAAGGGTTGGAATTGGATTGAAAAGACACCATTTCATAAATTCAATGAACTGAGAGATACTTCAATGCCCAAATTCTCCAAATTCTTCAATGATCAAACAAAAGTCATTAGAGATAACATTGAAGCTCCCCATTGTGAGTTGTACGACAAGAAAAATACCTTCATCACACTTTTTCACTTGACAAGATGTGACACCATAGAGCCTTAATTTGTGAAAGCCTATAAGTTCTATATGAGAAGTATATGACAATGCTTTGCACATTGCCTACCTAGGTAATTTTTTCCTACTAATTCAAAAGGTATGATCATCTTTGAGGGAAGGTGATCACTAATAGAAAGTTAAAGTGGTCTTGGGGATAGTGTAAGAACATGGTTCTAGAGGCCTATTTGGGCACTAAGCTACATCCAAATAGGCCTTTAAAAACCATACTCTCACATTGTAGTTTGGTTCCCCAAGACCATCTTTCTACTAGTAGATGAAGAAATGTTTTGAAACTCATGTATATATATTTTTTTAAGTTTTTAATATTAAAATATTAAAAAAGATAGTATTCATGACACCTAATTATTGCATGTATCCATCAAATATTTCCAAACCGAAATTAACATTTACATCTCTTCCAACATCTACAAATTCCAAAGATATATATACAAAAAAACATTGAAAACATAGCTATTTGACATTGTTTCATAGCCAATGGTGATAGAGAAATGCACATAATTCTTTTTCTTAAAGGAGTACAGATTGAAAAATCAATTTTATATTGCAAGAAAAAAAAGGTAATAACTAAAAATGTAGTCTTCTCTAAAAGCTACCCTATTTTAAATGCGCCTCATGTCTAGGAATGAGTGACATGTTGCTTGAAATATCTATTATGATCAATGATGAGTTAGACAAGCTTAAATGGTTGCTTCAATAATATATAAAAAAGGAGTTTTATTACTCTATTAGGAATAGTATACAAAATAATTGCTAAAACTCTTGCTAGAAGACTTCAACTATTGTTAGATACCTTAATTGCTCCAACCAATACGGTTTCATTAAAGGTAGAAGCATTATAGATAATGTTTTTCTAGCTTTTGAATCCATGAAATGGGCAATGGAATCCTCCCAATCCATGATAATGTTTTTCCTCAACTTTGAGAAAGCTTATAATAGAGTCGAATGGGAGTTCCTTGAAGGAACCCTTTCTACCATAGGCTTCAACCAACAATGGATCAAATGGGTTAGAGCTCTATACGTTGACTCATGGTGTACAATCAATTTTAACAAAATCCAAAGTCCTCTCTTTCCACTCAATAGATCAATTAGACAAGGTTGACCACTAGCTCCATTCCTCTACCTATTTATTGCGGACAACCTTGGTTATCTTCTTGAGAGTCAAAAGATAGAAGGCCTTAAACTTCCAAAATCAAGGGATAGCGTAATCAACCAAAAATTTGCAAATGACACCAACTTGTACCTTGCAGGTATAATAGAAAATATTAATAGAGCCAAGGAAGCCCTAGACCTATTTGTCTTAGCATCAAGATCCATGATTAACTAGCACAAATCCAATACCATTTGGATTCACAACACGCCCAAATTGTTCGAATGGAGCAATGAAGCCCTATTGCATTGGCTAGAACTAGGATAAGCTACAAGATACCTTGGTTTCACGGTAGGCTTCTAAGTCATCGTAGAACAAAGGCTCCAAACTCTCTTTAGCAAGTAGAGTCTTAGTAGCCAACTAAATCCTACTAGCATTGATATGGTATCTTGCTTTATGCTAGTCACCACACTTGGACACACTAACCAAAATCAAAAACCTTATAAGGAATTACATTTGGTCAAGAGAAAATGGGGAAAGATGTTGTAGGGCCAAGGTAGAATGGGACTCTCTAATTCAATCCAAAAGCCAAGGTGGAATCAAACTAATTGACTCTACTTTGCAAACTCAAGTTTTACTAATAAAATTGTTGATCAAAGGACTAATGCCATATAAAACTCTAATACGATACCGCATTAAAATCATTATGGTCTAAACGTGGGGGTAAATGGTCACCCAACATTCATTTCATTCTAACCGCTACTAGGGTTAACAATAATGGTCATGACATTTGGTGGGCAACATGGAAAGTGTAGTGCCAAATTAGATAGAGACTTGTTTTCCATCAGCTAAAGAGTCTCAAAGCAACAAGCAAACAATTCATATTTTGGAACAAGGAACTACATGATCATCACAACATAATGCTTAGTGACGTCCTATACACATGTGGCAATACATGGATGTGGAAAGGTATCCAACTTGACTCTAAGACATATGGAATTCAACCCAATACAAGTGGAAAAGTGACAAAGCACTACGCTCCACCATTGGCAATAGCTACTCATCAATCAAGAAAATGGAGATCATCCAAGCTATCCTCACCACCTAGACTTTGAATCAATCTCTACCATCCAAATCATTTGCGTGGGTTGTTGAATATCTTCACCAAGCAAATATGCCAATTTACCAGATGTACGGCCCCCACATAGGTAAATGTTTTGATCACCAACGTCTGCAATTTTACAGGTACTAGATTGAAGAGGAGACCTACGACCTCCCCGGCAAAGAATTAAGGCAAACTACAGTTCTCATTAACAAAGGCGAGTTTCACAACACCCTAATTAACCCCAATCATAGCTATACATGTTTTGTTTGGATGGTGGGCTTTGTGCAAGATCTCCATTTCGACCTAGGTGAATGGGCTTGGAAATCCAAGATGGGACAACCAAATGAGTTTTTGGCTACACCACGCACACTGGGTACAATGTAAAATTTCAAAAATAGGTATCAACCTCTAGGCTCATAACGAAGTTGAATCTCAAGACTCACGAAGCAAAACAAGCAATGGACACCATCTGGGACAACAAACGACCATTCAAGTTCCAATTTTTCCTTTAGCTTGCTAGCTCCGACGGGTTATCCACTGTGAACTAGTATGCAGTCATGGATTTTTCCTCCACCTACCAGTGCTACACCCATAATTCACGCAAAATGTCCATAGAAGCCACATCCTCTCCTATTTAAGATGTAGTGAGGATGGTAAGTTGATTATCAACCAGGAGTTTAGAGACACACAGTGCCTTGATGAGTTTTTATGTTCAAGAATTTTTCGCAAGCCCGAGTGGCATCTCTCCATCACCTTACCATGATTGTTTTTTTTCCTTCTGGTATTTTTTCCTTTTAATAGTCACTGTTCTTAAAAGAAAAAAAAAAATGGTTGCTTAAAAGCAAACTACCTTCATCATTTTTTTCTTCTTAGGTAAGCTTATTGAATTTGAAGAGGGAAAAAGCATATATAATATTTTAAAAATCAATGGCATGAAATGATAATACCTTTTTTTCAAAACTTCCAAAGCAAACTTATTAATACTGCTAATAAGCTTATTTGTTGGTTTAAATTTAACATTCCTCCAAATCATCAAAAGGAGTTTTTCCTGTAGCGTTACTTATTAGGGCGGGTATATACACGGCCTGGGGCCGGATGGAAGGCCGGCCCAATTTGCCTCCAATCCGGCCCCAAATCACCACTCCGGCCCCAGATAATGTAAAGTAGTTGAGGCCGAATTCTGGGGCCGGATTGCAATTCATCACTCCGGCCCCAAGCAATGTAAAGCCCTTGGGGCCCGATTCTAAGGCTGAATTCTTGATTACTACACTCTTGAATTTTTGAAATGCTCAATTAAAAAAATCTAAGACATGCATATTTTCCTTTCTCTTATTATTTTTTATACTTTAGAAATAAAATAAAATTCTTTTCTATTTATTCTATTTCAAATATAGGAAAAAAAAATTTAGAATTCTTTGGACTTTTCCTTTTATTCCTACTTTACTATTTCAAAATGGAAGAGAGAGTTTTTTTTTTTTTTTTAACCTTTTCCACTCTCTTCCTATTTTTTCTATTTGGAAAAAGGAAGTTCTTTGACTTCTTTTGAACCTTTTTTTTTTGACACTAAAACTAGAGTTGACATTGAAAAAAGATTTGTAGCCCCATAATAGTTGTCATTTATTCAACATACAATTCAAGAAAACATGTAATTTTTTTTAATCTCTTTTTCAAATATATATTCTTAGTTTATTTTTAGCATGAAATTTTTTATTATGAAAGCTTGAATGAACTCAATGATAAATGTAAATCAAGTTTTACCATACATGTTATTTCTAGTAGCATAATTTTTCCTTACCATATTCTTTTTTCAAGTATTTGTCATCAAAATTGATAAAAACACACATTATCTTGTAGATGTCAAAATTTTTGGCATAACTTCAACAATGACTTTCATTTACAGATTTGTGTCCGTATAAAAAATTTACTTTTTAAGCATGTAATTTATCAAAATTAGTGTCTATAACATAGTATGTAATTTGTGTCTACACCAAAAAAATTAATTATTAATACCTCATGCTAAAACAATTGCAAAGACATTGTTGTTACAATTGCAATGGTTAATAATAATAAAATTCAGTATTAACAATAAAATTCAGTATTAACAATAAAATTCAGTATTAACAATAAAATTCAGTATTAACAAAAATTCAGTATTAGCAATAAAATTCATTATTAACATCTTGTAACACAGCATCTGTATCACAACAGGACTCAACCAGATGGGATTGAGCTCACAGTTAATAAAAAATGTAATAAAAAAGAAAAGAAAAGTTCTTGCATGGTAGACGGTGGAGATTTGTCCAATCCAACGGAGGAGACGAATGTGACACCAATCCGGCCCTAGATGGGAAATCGGGCCACCAAAAACCTTGGCCCGATTGCTCCCTTGGGGCCGGATGGTTTGGCGCCAAAACCATGCCACCTAAAGCGACACATAGGATGAGTGGTGGTTCCATCCGGCCCCAAGTATAAAGCTCTTGGGCCGGATTTGGAGAAATTGAGCAATCCCATTGGTTCAAACTTGGAGAGTTCCGGCCGGCCTTCAATCCAGCCCCAAGTGTATACCGGCCTTATGACAGCTTACAAACCCAGGCCACATTCAAAAAAATTGTGACCGTTGAGTTATTCACACCTTGCTTATTATTCAACAGTACAGTACCGGTTCCTTTCCACTGTAGTATTTTCAAACTAACTGAAACAGTGGTCCTTTTCGACCAACCCCCTTCTGACAGTCTGTCACCTTGTGATTGGTTCTTTCCGCGTAGTTAAGAATCTCCAAACATGTCCCGACTTCGTGTAAGCTTATGTTAAATTGGGACTCCGGAGTAAGTGAAGGTCAGGTATCATTCGAACTTTCGGAGTTATTATAATGTCCTGTACAGAACACGTTCATGATGTTATGTTTAGGGTTAAATTTATGAGGGTCCTGCAACAACTGAAAAAAAAAGATGCAAAATGGAATCATATTAATATTGTAAAATATTTTGATTACTTGGGTCAGTAAAACTATGGTAAAAGCACCCATAACCGACCAAATAAGGATCAGGGTGGATTGTCGGCCTTACCAGGGGAGCATGTAAAAAAAAAGCCCCCTATTTGGGGACGTTTTGGGGTATTTTCTTAACCTCTCTAAACTAATTTGGGGTCTCTGATCGCAAAAATGAAATTAAAATTTTGTAAAAAAATTCATGTGCGGAAAATAAATAATTCTAGGGTTTGCCCACAGGGTCGAGCGAGGGGGTCAGTTCACCCTAGCCCAAATAAGCAACTAGGGACATAATGTGGAGTGTAGTAAGGTGAAGGAAATATTTTCATTGGTGCAGAGATAGAAATGAGGGATTGCCCAAAATTTGGTACTCGAGTAATTTTTTCACTTGAACTGAAATTACTATGAGATTTGGAAGGCAAAAGTTAATATAGGCCCATATTCAATGTGTAGACTATTCTAAAACTGCTCATTTAAGAGATCACTTCTTGTTCACTTTGGCACTCCAAACCAAGCAGATGTGTCATGAAAAGAATGGAGGATTTGATGGTAGGAAATCAAGAATTCATGTTTGGAAATTAGTCCCAGTGTCTCCTGAATTTAAAACGATCTATTGATTGCCAATGGGTTTGTGGTTGGTGATGGGTGGTTCTACCTTGATGTGAAAGCATTTGACCAACATTTACCACTTTCATAAGGGAGCTGCAATCCTTGGTTGGAAGGGAAAAAAAATGCAAGACGCTAAACCCATCCTACAAACTGCTTTTACCTATGGAAAAAAATTCAATTTTTTTACTTGCCACATGATTAAAATTGAAAATTTTGAATTCATATTTGCAATCAAAGGCCCCAAATTACTTAAGAGAGGTAAAGAACACAAATTTCACCTTGTAGAGAGTCCAGTTTGTAGGAAGGTTTTTGTGTCAAATAAAAAAAAATCGGTTTTTCCAACTTCTCTTTTTTGAAGCAATAAAAAACTAAGGTTTAAGTAAGGTAACGTATTCTTCTAAATGTCCAAAGCCTTTTTTGAGCTTCTTGGAATTTGTTCAAAATTGAACAAAAAGTCAACATTTGGGTAAGTTTTATAAAAAAAATTGAATTGTAACCATGCAATTTCAAACTAGACATGTTAGAGATCCCATGGAAAAAGAAAACATGACAATATTGCTAATGGATTGAAAGATTATAATGTTTGATCATAATAATATCAAGTGAAATTGATTTGAAGTCTTTCAACCTGCTTTTCACATATCAAATTTGAAATTGAGGTCACCAAAAAGTACAAGGTTAAAAGGGCGTAATATGTAGAACCCTAATCAATCTATGGCTTCTCAAAATGTACTCTATAATTTTTTTTAATTAGCAAATTTCTAATATTATTTTTTTCTCCAAGATCTAGTGTATTTGAGGCTCATTTCCAAGAGCCCTTGGCACCAAAAAATCAAGATCTGCAGTGGCCCCCCTTGCACAAAATCTTGAATAGAAAAAATCATAATGATTCATTTTCAAAATCAAAATTGGAATGCTAAAACTAGACTTCGAAAATAATTTTTCACAAATGCAAACTATTAAAAATAATAATCTAGTAAGTTTTTCCTTTAACTTCGAAGTTTTGTTGACACCAAAATTTGGTGCCTTGAGCATTTAGAGGTGAACTAGTCAATGCTCTAATGTACAAAATCTAAACATAGAAAAAAGAGGTTTGAGGAGGGGGGGTGCCACAAAACTCTTCATTCATCCATATCAATGCTTGAATTCTCTTAAAAGCACTTTCTATGTGATGAAATTGAAGTAAATAATATATATATAAAAAGATGTGTGTAAAAAAAATACAAAAAATCAAAAAACAATTCCTGCACAGAGGGCTTGAAGTGACCAAACTCTTTATATTGTCCCTATAAGAGGGTCTGATATGGGTAGTGTAGAACTAAAGAATTGATATGCAAAAGTTCAATACTTGTTTCTAGATGGTGTCTAAATAGAATGGAAAGCTATAGAATGAATTTAGCCTTGAGATGGATGAAAGTGAAAGGCCAATGTAACACACAAAAAAGTCATAAATGTTTTAGTGTCAATTAGTATAAATATGGTAATGAATGTTTTGTTTTCAATGTTCCATTTTCAATTAGCGAAGGACGCTCTTTGAACTCATGTTGTGTGTCAATTAAATACAAGAAGATTACATTTGGAATACATCATGGCAATGTTCTTTTGTGGAAAGAGGACAAGGAAGCTTGATAGAAGATGATGATCTCAAATAGAATTAGATGGACTTGCCATACAAGCTAAAATCTTAGAGTGTTGGCAAAATTTGCCACCAAAAAAAGATTGCATAACGACCCATTTACAAAACTAAACCATGTGATTACTATACCATCTATGAACTAAAATTGTAAACTACTAGCTTTCACATTCCAAAAACTATGTAACTTCTTGCGTTTACTATAGATATCATTCTCCTTTCACTAAACATTCACTGAAAATTCATCCACTACACCAACAAACCTTAATTTTGATTCACCTATCAAATAAGTGTTTTTTGGACTTGTTACTTTAAGGTGAGTGCACCTATAATCCATAGTATTGGTAACTAAGGATACTAACTATTATAAAACATAAAGTATTATTCATTTTAATTTTGAAGAAAATGAAAGAAGATTCTAATGCTCTTTAGTATGCATTATTTGAATTTTGTATAAATAAGTTATGAAATTTCAAATAATTGTTTGTATGCGTACCAAATTTCAACATTGGGCTCTCTCTCAAACTCTCATGTTTGATTGTGTACATCTTGTGTATATCTAGATATCTAATTGGTATTTTAAGGGGTCTTGCATTCTTGGAGTCTTAATTATAGGTGTACGTACCTTATATATAATTTCAACCATGTTACTAAACCTATTCCATTAAGATTCTTGCCTAAAATGTGAACTTCCCTACATGAGAGTTGGATACAATTTTGTGAAACATTTTATCAATATTTTAAAAATTTATAGTTTATTCATACATTGACAAAAGAATAGAAGCTAAGAGAATCTAAAACCCTTTTTCAATTGATCCAACCAAAATCAAGGCATTAGTAAGAATTGTGTTCAAATGTTTGTTAGGATAATTCTAATTGTAATTATTTTGAAAAGATCTATTGGCTTTGATGTTAGTGAAAAAGATACATAACTAGTACAAATTCACTATGGAATTATACAATTTTGGTTTACTTCAATGTTAGTTTCAATGCAATTTGTATTATCTTTAGCATAGATTGAGTACAATACCATTTCAGCAAGATGTCAGGTGGATTTATACTATTGCATACATTTATGAAAGCAAGATGTACATTTACAAATATGTGAGGAAGTTGAAGAACGTTGTTACTCAGAAAGTAATATAGTGCTACAACATGCTACAAGAGATAGTAGCTTATATTAGAGTAGCTACTTATTCCCAAATCCATAAAATAAAAATACAATATAGTTTTTGTAGGGGAGACATAGAAATAACATTGTTTTATAATAAATGAATGAAGTTTTCAATCTTTTCAACAACCCATGATTGCCCAATTCCAATTCCATAAGTACTTAGGGAGAATTTTTTCATATAATGAGCTCCAAAATCAACTTTTTTAGTCTCTATGGTAAAGCTTGAAGAGCAAAGAAGTCGATAAAACTATCCCATGGCAAGTGCAAGATGCCAAAAAAATAAGCTTGTTTGATCTATGGTTGAGACATGAATGATTTACTTTGACCACCTTCCACTTCCCCAAAGGTGGAGACACCTATTATCATCTATTTAACTAATCTATATATCTAAGAGAATAAAGGATTATACGTATATTTCATAAGATTACAAATCTTAGCATAAAATTTTCAAGGTAAAACATGTTGTTCCTGTATATATAACTTTTATGAATTTTCAAAGAGATTTTCTTATTAAAAAAACAAAAGCAATCATAGGAAGAGGCCATATGCTTCTTTAATGAAATTTGTAGCCAAATATTCCTTCACCTATGGTTTATAATTAAGAACTATTCAAAATATATCCTAAAACCAACTCCCTTGAAGCTCATGCTAAATTTGATTTAAATCTTCAATTCCATTGGAAATATTTGCATTGAACAAACATATTATCTATTATCTATTGAGAGTTTAAATGTACCTTTACCAATGGTAACCAATTTCCACCTTTCATTGACCTTTACATTTCTTGTCACTTTAAAATAGGAAAAAACAAGGATAATTAAAGGTCAAGAGGCCCTTTTTGGACCCCTTTTTTGGTTTGTATAAATTTTTATCACGTTTGACAACATTGTTGTATTTAATCACTGAATGACCATTATCCCGTAAGGGGACAAATAGGAGTTTGATAAGCTCTAGATTCATGATTTCAATTTTTGGAAAGCTTTAAAAAAAATTAAAGTTGTAATTTTCTAAGAGTTTTATGGGATTTAACTTTTATAGAAATCAGACTCACGATCAAGAAATTACATGATTTTTTTTCTCAAAATAGGGAGAGGGACACTGCCGAATATAATTATATTCCTTGAGTTTCAAAGAAGCATAAGAAAAGATCTAAGATTAGGTACTAAGCTAGATATTTGGTGATGTGCATGAGGCAATGATGGCAACAAAAAGCCACGAGGAAATTAGTTGCTACGAAGTCAATGGCTACTAATGCAATTGAAAGGAGGGAAATAAAGTTCATAAAATTGATAAGAAGAAGGAATAGAAATTATGGAGAAACAATTCATGATCAAATTTGAAGAACATCAAAGAACGTGATCGGAATGGCTAGGACCCTTTATTTCAAAGTCGTCTAAATGTTTTTTAGATTGCAATGCCAACATTGGCCTTTTAAATTCAATAGAAATTAAAGTTTTAAGTCAATTATTATTTCTTTATTTTCCTTAGTAGAAAATACGATAATCTTTCATCCATTCTTGAAATTAGTTGTCTATTGAAAATATGAGATACATGTATTGTTTACAAAAAGAATTAATACATTGTCAATCTCCCTAACATGTGGGCATAGTAAGAATTAATGGGACAAGTTCCCTCATTGCTACCTTTGAAAATCTCCCTAACATGTGGGCATAGTAAGAATTAATGGGACAAGTTCCCTCATTGCTACCTTTGAAAATCTCCCTAACATGTGGGCATAGTAAGAATTAATGGGACAAGTTCCCTCATTGCTACCTTTGAAAATCTCCCTAACATGTGGGCATAGTAAGAATTAATGGGACAAGTTCCCTCATTGCTACCTTTGAAAATCTCCCTAACATGTGGGCATAGTAAGAATTAATGGGACAAGTTCCCTCATTGCTACCTTTAAAACTCAAAACTCAAAGTATTTAAAATGACCTTTGTTACAATAATTTAAAAAAAAAAAAAATCAGTGCAAAAGAATTCCACAAGAGGGGTGACAAGTCAACTCAAAATTATTGGGTAGGATACAAATTTTGTTGAGTGAACATTTACAAATATTTTTTCACTTATTCTCACACAATAATGCCCATATGGACTTTGAGAACAATGCCCTCAGACTACTATAGCTTGTACCCACTACCTCCTTTCTATTAGGATAAATTATTTATTTCAATCAAATTTTTCTTATGCAAATTCTGATTTAGAAAATGTGATTATTGTAATCACATATTTATCACTCACAGTTTCGAATTATTATTTAGATAAATATTGCATGGTTACTTTATTCAAACCTTTCAGGATAAATTACAATCATGATTCAAGTATGAAACAATCTTGATAATTCTAATATCAGTGTGACTCCACCTGTGACCTGTGGCTGGCAGGTTTGTTTCTGCTTTTTTGCAATGAAATTCCGTTTCATTTGTTTAAAATAAAAAATAAATAAAAAATAAAAAATAAAAAATAAAAAATAAAAAATAAAAAATATATTTATTTATTTATTTATCAATCAGTGTGACTGAAGAAGTTCTTTTTAATTTGAAAATTACATTGAGTTTTTTAATTAGACATTAGTGCAAAAGGTAGTACTTGGATATAAAACCAATGTACTGATCATAATTGGATAATATTAAAATCAGCTCATCAAATGGGTTTCAGTAACCTTAGTAATCTGCCAAAGATCATGTACTCTTCATGTTATGTTAGATCTAATTCACTCACTTAAAAGTAATTAAACTCTTGCAGCCATTGCAAACCGTCAAAGTATTCACAATGGCTTGCCTTGTAAATTGTTACCGGCATTACAGACGAGTTGTCTTTATGCTTTACACTAAATTAGTGAAATTAGGTTGCTCCTCACTAATTTCTCGACATGCTACACTATATAAATATTTACTCTCACTGTACAATACCTTACCATAAAGAATGTTGAGCTTTTAGTGGCAGTAATTTGGTGATTAGATGCAGTAATATAAAGAATAAACTCAGGTCCGCTTTACACTTAGAAGCTGGGCCAAAAAAGACATGATCTAACATAGCCCGAGCTCCCTGAATTGGGTGCACCAAAAATGGGAGGCCAATTTTTGGCCTCAAAATCAATGTCAGATTTCAATTTCATTTTTTAAAATAAATTATTATTATTATTCAACAAATAAAATCCGTTGGATGTTGTGCAATCAGACTCAAGGGAAATTGGCCTGGCCTCTAGGTATAAAGTGGCCTTGGAAAAAATAAAAAATTCATTCCAACAAATTGACCTGAATTCTAGATATGAAGGGGTTGGGACCAATTGCAAGGTTTTATCCAATTGTAAGTGATGATTTTTTGCCTTTGACACACCAAATTGGCTTAGTCTCTAGGTATAAGGTGGCTTTTAGTGAATCACAAGCGGACAAGCGTGAGTCGTGAGGTAAGTTTTACAGTGAAGACAATCTAATTTCACTATTTAGTGTAGGATACATTCACATCAAAAGGACAGCTTAAGTCTTTTGAGGGATAAGATTATGTTACGAAGATCAAGGGACCAAAATGATCTCACTATACTCCCATATTCTTGTTATTAAAATTTGTTTGTAGCTATTATTCTTGAGAAACAATTTCTATTACATTTGCATTTAATTTTAGGAAAAATGAAGCTTATTAGATCTACTTTTCTTTTACAATCCTATGCTTGAAACAAAATTAATAATTTTCATGAAGATGTTTGACATAGGTCAAACTAGTATTTTACAAACAAAACATTGAATATCAATAATTACAGCTCTTTCTGCTTCTTCTTTTTCTACACTACAATATTCCTTTTTGAAATTTGTCTGGAAGTAAACATCAATTGAACTACTTCATAGTGTGTTCATTCACCAACCCACAACAACATCCATTGCACAATCAAAACATAAAATTTGTGGTAAATTGAGCAACTCTTGCAATACTATTGAACAATGTTATGACCTTGCCACATTGTTATTGATTGAGGAACACTTGTCACACATTCAAACTTTTTAATAAGGTATGTACATATATACATCCATAATAAACACTATCCAAAATGCTTAATTTGCCACCTAGGTTGACTCATTTGCGGGAATTATCCTTTTCCTTCCTCTTAATTTATTGGGCACCATTCCTTGGGGAAAAAAACTACCCAAAATGTGACACCTATGTTTGATTCCCAATCCATTATTTTTTTAAAGACGTTGATTAGACAAGATGTACACAATTAAACCATGAAAGTCTATAAAAGTTCAAAATTGATTACTAATACATCTATAGACAATCAACTTCAAAAGCTCATAACTTATTCATACAATGTTTAATCAATGTTTAATCAATGTATACTAAAAAGAAACCCATGTGCAGTGTAAAAAATCTTAGTCTAGGAGGAGTTAAAGTCTACTAGCCTTGTCACGCATAGTTGAAAAAAATCCACTTCTTCTAACATCAAACATTATAATCTTTCAATCCATGCAATCAAAGTTTCTAAATTTTTTCCTACACATTCCCATAGCAGTCTATTACAAATTCACATAGTTGAATTTTGAAAAGAAAACTTCTTCATTTCATTTTTTTCTCACTGCCCTAAAAAGTGGCATTTTTTTTCACAATTTCTGCCCAGAATGTGCCTCAGTCCTTTACCTCTACGGGTTAACCTTTTGTGAAAAAGTTAGAATCTTAGGAGTGTTCAGTTACAAGGTCTGTAGCATCAATTGTTTTAAAATTGATTTCAAAACCCCCAACTTCGGTAATCCAGTAAACTAACCCGCCCTCCCCGCCCAGGGTGAATTGACCCCCTCATTGCCCTTCCAGGGTAAACCCTGGAATTTTTTATTTGCAAGGCTTAATTTTTTTTTGAAATTTTGAATTCATATTTGCAATCAGAGGCCCCAAATTACTCTACAGGGATGCAAGAATTACCAAAAAATTGGCACAACATAGGGGGCTTTTTTTTCAAACCAATGTTGACCGGGGCAATGAAGGGGTCAATTCTCCTTGTGCGCCCTCCCCCCCCCAATTTTCCTCCAAACCACCATACCAAGTTTGTTTTTATTTATTTTTATTTTTTAAAAGAACGGTGACCATTAAGAGAAAAAGCCAAGTTTTTTCTTATTAGGATCATATTGAAAATCCTGAGGTAAGTTATTGACGTGTTTTGCAATGGAATTCCATTTGATTCAAATAAATTAAAATAATCCTGAGGCAATGATGAGGAAACTAGAGCGAAAGTGAGAGGATTGTATTCCTGACACCCAAAAGAGAAGAAAAAGAAGAAGGAGCCAGGTTCCACTACTATAGCTCCCCCTTTTGTTTTTAATTTAATAAACCCTGGAAGCCGAGAGCCACTAATAAGCTTGCAGATGCACTCAATTGCTTATTAAATTATTTGCTGGGGGAAGGACTCTCCTCCGACTCTCCTTCCTTCAGGCTACTTCTCCGCCTGACCTCCAAGAAAAGCAAGATTCATGAATCATATGACAAATCAACTCCACCCCATGGGCACTACTATTCCCAGCTTCTCATGTCCCTTTGAGCTGGGGCGACCCCAAAATAGTGCACTACTATGTGCTTAAAAAAAACGAAGCTTAAAAAAAAAACTTAAAAAAAGAAAAAAGAAAAGAAGCTTGTATTAAAAAAGAAGGAAAGAAACAAGAAAAAGAAAAAGAAACAAGAGTAGGTACTATTGTTGATCGTTCTCTTAAGCTCTAATTATATCCAAGGGAGCCTTCGTGATATAAGTAGCCTCAACCCCGTCGCCAACTTAATCCATCTCCGCTAATTGAGATTAGCATTGGGATCAGGGCTTTTTTTTTCATTTTTGAAGAAGTGCCATAATGGCGATATAAAATGTTCTAGTGGTGCTCCAAATTGCAACATTCATCCACTCATTGGATGTATAGTATGGTATTCATCCACAATTAGGCGATTTCATCTAATATTCTTTTAAATTTCAAAGTTGTTTGGCGATTTCTTCCAATTTTTTTGACATTTTTAATAACCTTTTTTAGCCAGATTTTTTTTCTGGTGCAATCTGGCACCAGAAAGCCAAAAAAAAGCCCTGAATTTGGGATTAGCAGGATTAGCCCGGTCCCGGTCTCTTCAATACTTGAGGGCTAAGTACACCGAGTCCTATTGAATGGCACACAGATTGAATTGATCATTGGAAGCTTAATAACTTATTGGGACTCTGTAACAATTCAGAACTATGATCATTCGGGTTTTGCAGTAAGTTGAGTGAGGTGGGTTGGTGTTAAGACAATTATACCGTCAAAAGAAGAAACTAAATGCATGCATTATAGAGTGTTAATCTAGGACCGTCCAAGATATCTTATCGTTGGAGTAAGGTAAGGTAACTACACCTGAATTTGCTCAAATGAGCAATTCAGCGTGTTTCCATGTCTTCCCACTATTTAATATTGAATTATTTTTTTGTGGTTCTCTTAGATCTTAGTATTGTTTCTTCTTTCAATGAAAATGGTCCATGTGTTTAAATTTTTGTCGTTGTTGTGGAGTCTTGTATGTTGGTAGTCAAAAGGGGATTTTAAATTCTCTTAGAATGCATTTTTTGACATTGTATGGATAGACTAAGAATTTTCAAAGTGTTTAAAGTAGGTATTTCAAAAACCAACCATAAGCTCTTGTGAATAATGGGAGTACATTTTAGGCAAGAATCTAGAGTGTGCAATTCTAAAAAGAAGTCAAAATTAGAAGTAGTTACCTTATCAATATTGAACAATCTTAAATTGACATTCTACAAGTACATGACCTTGTAGCCCCCCTAGTACACCCCACAATTGCTATTATGTGAGCCTAGGATCTTAGCCCATGAGCAAAAGAGCCTAGTCTCTTACATTATAGGCACCTTCCATAGTTATAGGATGTTGTATTATATGTGTCTATGTTGTAGGTACCTATGTTA
This sequence comes from Rhytidiadelphus loreus, assembly GCA_947034895.1. Taxonomy (NCBI): domain Eukaryota; kingdom Viridiplantae; phylum Streptophyta; class Bryopsida; order Hypnales; family Hylocomiaceae; genus Rhytidiadelphus; species Rhytidiadelphus loreus. The sequence goes on along the minus strand of OX344764.1, from coordinate 17,283,881 downwards.
TAAGCACCTTCTATGGTTATAGGATGTTTACATTATAATTATGTATGTTATAAACATCTCAAATAGTTGCAGAGTACCTATATGCCTAAGTTCAAGGCTTGTAGGCTCACATACTAGCACCATTGTCGAAGGACACTTTTCATCAGAAAACACTCAAAATTACCTTTTATGTTGCAAATAGCAAAGAACTTAAATTTTCATTTTTCATTTTTTTTATCTAACCATGGGATCTTAAATTAGACTAGGATAAGAATGTGTAAAAGAAATTTTAGAGACCTTGACTATGTAGATTGCAAGATATTTGCATGTGAAGAGAAGGAAATGTGTTCTTTTTGTACTTTGTGTGATTAGAATGTAAGACTTTGAATCCTATTAGCTTTGCATATTGCACTACCCTTGGTGAGTTTCAAATTGTTGTTGAAGCACAAGGGACAACACTCAATAAATTCTTCACAACAATTCACAACAAATTACCTCCCTTCCAAATCGCCCATTTTCCCCTAGGAACGGTGACCATTATAAATCTCCCATTATAAACATCCTAAATAATATGAATCACTTAGCCAATCACATCGTTGCATTTAATAAGAACAATATCTCAACATATACCAAACAAACAAAACAAGGTGAGAATTTGTTATTTTATTTTTTCTATGAAATGGACAGTGAGATTAAAATTAAAAAACGAATACAACTTAGTGTGATTATTAAGGAACTAGGAAGGGTAGCCGGATTGAAGGTCGGAGGAGAGAGTTTCGACCTAAACGTGTAAAGCCCGCCTTCCTTCTTTTGAACTGGATGTATTGAATACCCAGGGTGAAATTTCCTAGGGTTTGGTGACATTAGAGAACAAAGGGTGTGATATTAGAGGCGCTTGTATTAAAGCTGGGGACGGAGCTGGGGAAGATGACGACGGTATAGCATCTTTTTTGGGTGCTCTGTCTGTCGTCGCCTTGACTAGCCACTTGCACGGGGCTCGAGGTTTGATGGCCTTCTTGTTCTAGAGACTGTAGCCGTGGCGGCCCTTCATTATCACAACAACCGTTGTAGAGTCTGTGTATTTGTTGTTTCTTGTTCCACCTCGTGTCTTCCCGGGGATTGATATGATATCCCTTTCTTAAGCATCGCCTGTTGTAAATAATCCAGATCTCCCCTCAAGCCGATTTCATAAGATCTTACTGTTCAGGTTGTGTGCCATCTTGGGGTGTTTGCGGATCTTGTTCGAAGCAGGCAAGCGTGCTACATTGGAGTTTATTTGTATGGTTTGGTCGGTGCAGGTGTTTCGATAGCTCTTTCCCGAGTGGTTTGGAAGTTTTTTTTAGGTAAGTAGTTTTGAATCTGTGTGTTGTCGAGCCAGGGAGACGAATTCGGAGAGTTCATGTCTGAGGAATTTCGTTGATTGGAACAATCATTGGACGTCTTTTCTTCTGCATGATCTCTTAAATGTGGTGCACTTTGCGCCTCTTCAACTTCAGGCGTAAATCATCATTTTTTCAAGAGGTTCGACAGTATCGATTTCAGCGGGATTCACGCTTGTTTGTAGGCTTCATGAGGCTTTTGCAAAAGGATTTGGTGAGCTTAGTTACCGGTTCTTGAGAAGAATCGACCGCTTAGAACATCCTGCCGGTATCACTCTTCTTTGTGTATTGCACGCGGGTTCTGTACTCGTTACGGGAATCGCTCGAATGGCCAAGTCTTCGAATGGACTTTAGTGATAACCGTGACTGAAACCGTTGCCCGAAGTTCGCCAACAATGCCGGGCCCTTGTTTCTCATGGGCGAAGTCCATGTCATTTAAAGCCAAGTCTATCACATTCAAGTCTGACTCCAGTTCGGAAATCTCTTACGAGTCGCGTTCAGGTTCTTTCTCCTCCACCCCCCTCCGTAGCGAACATCCCAAGACCCCTCCACGTCGAAGCCATGGGTGCACCCAAGGTTGTACTCCATCTATCGCAAACTTGAAAGAAATGCTCCAAGGGAGCAGCACGTTGCTCGGCAGTCACCGATCATCTTCCCTCTCGGGCTCCACTTGTGTGAGCCCCTCGGAAAACGACGCCTACATACACCAGACCAAGAACGGGGATTACATGTACCGCGCGCCAACGGAGAAGGCGAAGAACAAGAACAAGAGTTTCCTCAAACAGTACAGCTTTAATGCCACCAATCCTCCGCCGGAGGTCGTGAAGACGAGGGAGGTCGGGAAATCGAGAGAGAATTTTTGTTTAGTGAAAGGATGCTGCGAGTGTAGCATGCATTCGTGTGACGGAGGGATGGTGCCAAGACATAACGGGTCTTTGGCTCCAAAATGCGTGTGTTCAAAATGTGGGGAGGCGTTTCTGAAGCCCGAGGCGTTGGAGCTTCACCAGGTTGTTCGTCATGCTGGTATGTCTTGGTATCCGTGCCTTAAAAAATTAAGTGATTTTGCTTTAGAGGTTACCGGTTTGAAATTTTTTTCCCGGCAATTGCGGTTGTCGTTGGCTGAGAATTGACCTAATTTATGACATGAATATGGGCTTTCTTCGAATGGCGGGAGATCAGAGCATTCCGTCTTATGCCCACGCTTTCTTGACGCGTGTTTCTTATCACAGGTTTAGACTCCTCTTTCAAGCCATTTCTGTTGTCTCTCTCATCAACAGGATGATCCATCGAAATTTAGATCCGTTCATCTCTCTGGCATAGCAGAAGTTTCCTTCAAGGTAGTGATTCGTGAATCGTGATTGATTATTTCAAGATATAATCGGTGACAGAGTATCTTCTGCCATGCTCGTTTACTAGGCTCTCAGATTGTAGCAGGGTTTTCCCAGTTTTACACTGATTTTGGGTTCCGGCATATCAGTGACCGTTTCCTTCGAGAATATATCCGGAAGTTCACATTCGTGACTTTCGTAATTATGCATTTCGAAGGGGCAATTTCGATTACGTCCTAGGTCTCACTTCATGGAGTGGAAGTTAAATCAGTTTGATCCGGCCCCAAGCTCTGATTTCCGTAAATATGGCCACATGGAAGCTTCAAAGTGTTGATATCGAGGGGAATTGAAGCTTCACTTGAATTCGACGTAGCCTACAAATCCTATTGTTATTTTGTGCGCTTGGGACTTTTGTGAGATGCCCCTATAGGTTCAACGATTCGTGTTTGGTTTTTTTCGCTTTTTAATCTGATGAACGTAATTTGTGCGTGTGTGGCCCCAGTTTCGGAGCTCGAGAGAGGCAACTCCTCGCTGAATGTCATAGAAATCATATTTAAGACAAGCTGGTTGCTGAAAGGGGCACCAGTGGCGAGAGTAGAACGAATCCTCAAGATTGACAACACAAGCAGAAACATTTCAGACTTTCACAGCTATCGAGACATGGTGAAGAGAGCAGCCAGTGACGAAGGGATGCAGCATGAACGATGTTTGGCGGACGGTAATGAGCTTCTACGATTTTATGGTTCCTCATTCACATGCAGTTTAGGGACCAACGGCTCCACCAATCTCTGCAGCCTCTCTGCTTGCAACGTCTGCAGTATTATTCGATGGGGATTCGAAGTGCGAAAGGAGAGGGGAATCTATACAACAGCAACTAGTGGAAAAGCTCATGAGGTCATTACAACTGAAGAAAAGGAGAATTGGACGGGGAAACATGCTATGCTGGTGTGCAGAGTCATTGCTGGGAGAATCTACAGGACAGCTGAGAAAAGCTCGCGATTCAACGACCCCTCATGTTTACCCTATGGCTATGACTCGATTTCACGCGGCTTGACAGCGAACCAGGAGAATCTCACGGTGTTTAATCCCAGAGCAGTACTTCCCTGTTTCCTAGTTGTGTATAGACTTTGATGTTCTTATACATCTGTGGCCTTTTTCTGTACTGGTTTTGAGTGATTTTGCCATCATAGTTCAACTCAGTTTTGGTACGAGGTTCACTTTCAGCCTAGAACTGGGTAACCCTAAACCACAGCGTAGGTTGTGATTTGTAAGATATTACTGTAGAATTACCACATTTGATTCATTAGGTGGGTGATACATCATTGTGTATACTGTGCCTACCTCAAAAGAGAAAATACCGAAAATGCTTGCGCAATTCCATGGTTTTGATCTAAGGTCTTCTGTGATGCATTCTATTCATGTTGTGACAGTCTGTTCGAGCTCTTGCAGAAATCCTGCGTAGATATCCGTGAACCTTCTAGCCTCTCGGAAATCAATCCAGGAGGCCCAAATTGGGTCTTATTTCTGTTAGTACAAATTTAAGTAGGTGAGATGTCGACTTAGTTTTTTTCAAATTCTATACTTCACCTGCACATGCAATATTCTTCTTTGATTCCCATGATATGTTGATGGCTTCAACTGGATTACAATTTTCGAATTTCGACGAGTTAAATTGGTCGTTGCCAAATAATGAATCCATCAGGGGGGTTAGATAAGGTCAGCTGCGCGCTGTCTCCGAATATCCGTGAGCTTCGAGAGGATTTGTAACGGAGATGTGCTTATTTGGCAATCGAGTTTGTAAATAATAGGTGCCAAGTATTCGCTAGTGTGCTGGCTATGAATGAAATCCAACTAAAAAGGACTCATATTCACAGGAAATCTCTCCCCCCCCCCGCTTCTGGCGATGGTCATTCGAACTGGGCAGCATTTACTCAAAAGGGTGATTGGAAAGCTGGCCAGGCTGCGCAACGTCTTGCAATTCAAATGGGGATTATAATTTATTCTTAATGATAATAATAAGAAAGTGCAATGCTTAGCTTAACCCTTGAGGAAAGGTTGCCCAAACTTGGATTTCAGAATCTTTCTTAGATGTGCATAGTGTAGTATCTTGCTCAAATGACAAATCAATGATGAGCTTCCCCCCTTCTTCAAGGCTATGGGCAACTTCCAAGACGCCATTCAAAACTTTGTACTAAACTTTCTAGTGCGAAAATTACAAGTTCAAATTGTGATTCAAAACTGAAGATTTAGATTGGTTGATAGAATGATACCAAGGAAGTTCACATTTAGTTGAGTAATGGAGGAAATTTTCCTTAAGATTCTTTGAAAATGTTTTTTGAGGGTTAAAAGAAAGAAGAGTACAAGTTTGGAAACAAAGGCCTCAAGCTCCAAGGTTAGTAGCCAATGGATTACTCACCATTGATGGATTCAATCATTCAGGGTCTCCAAATTTTTTATAAATATTTTTAAATATAAAATATAATAAATAAATTCTTTAAATTTCAAACACTATAATTTTCTAAATTTACATTGTCAAGGATTTTGCAAATTTTCAACCATTCATAGAGCAATCTAATTACAATTATTTACAGTTGAATTTTGTTTTAACTTCTTTTTTTTCTAATTATTCTGAAAGATTAACTTTCAACAAAAAGAACTCAAAAATCCAACAACATCTCAAACTTAAGGATAGACGGATTGTTAACAATTATCGTGTGGTTATCGTTGTTTTATGGGTTTGTATCATAATTGCATTAACTCAGTGTATTTTTACGCATTGAATCAATGCAAAAACAATTAATATCAATAGCATACGGTTTATATACTTTAACTATATGATTGCTATGCAATTTTGGCACAACAATTGTATAGTTAAAATACATAAACCGTATGCTATTGATATTCATTGTTTTCATATTGATTCAATGTGTAAAAATACATTGAGTCAGTGCGATTATGGTACGAACCCATGAAACAACGATAACCGCACGATAATTGTTGCCAAATCATAGGGTTTAAACTTTGTGATGAAGCTACATGTTGCTAAACTAAGCTTTTTCACCCAAGATACCCCATATGCGTTGGTTGGTAAAGTTATGAATTGGTAGCTAGATAATTGTTTGCAAGTGATATTATAACCTAGTTTTGAAAAAGTGACCGATTAGGAATCAAGATTATTTTAGGAAGATTGACAATTATTTCTTTGTGGATCCCTTCAAAAACCTCAAAGTCTAAAGTGAACTTGCAAATTAATTGAATATCATAATTCAGTCTAGGGATAATTCAAAATTTTAAAACTTAAATATATATTTTAAAAATTAATTAAATAATGAATTTCAAACAAACCATAAATTTATGATCCATTGATCACATCTATGTATTTTGGTTTGCTATTGCACTAACCAATATTTACCAATAAAATTGAAACCAAAATTTGAAAATTCCTTTACATTGATTTTTATAATATTTTTTACCTTTTAAGTTTAGAATGTTATATTCTAATTTTAATTATTGTTATGAATTAATAATCATTTTTAGAAGTCATTTTTGGTAGGTGATATTTTGGAAATAGAAAACAATTGCATTTGAGGTAAAATTTACTTACATTCTTTGAATTGTAAAATATTTGAGAACCTACTATGTATAAATTTTAGAGAATAAGCACAAGAGTCTCCAAACATTTGGTTGGACAAAAAATAAATTATATGTAGATAGAAGATTTTTTGGTTCATTTTTTTGTTAAATTCAAACACATAGTTGTGAAGAGTTTAAGCATGCAACACAATTAAATATTTCTCACTTGAAATTCAAATCTTTCATTTGATTTTGGCATGCTCTAAAAAGTCAAAGTCTTTCAAAATTTATGTCACTTTAGAGGACTATTTGTTCTTGAAGATTGTTTGGAGAGAAAATATTGATTTAGATGGATTTCTATTTTATTTTCCCTCTAAGGTTTAAAAATTATGACCAATCCAAATCATACAAGTTGGACCAAATGCATATATTAGTTTTCACAAAATTGAACCTTTTCTTAACTTTAGGTAACCCTTATTTACTTTATATGCCTACTTAAAGCATTCATGTGGTTCTTTTAAATTTTCTCAAAGAATGCTAGTAATTCCAAAATTATTGTAATACCTACCAAAATATCATACATTCTATTTAAAGAACCCCAAAGTATATTATTAATGCACATAAAAGGAAAAGGAAAGAAGCTCAATTTTGCATTCTTAGCAATCCAAGTTTTGACATACTATAGCTAAGGTTATCTCTACGCTTCTTTATGCAATACGCCTACCTCATGTACTCTTGTAGATTACCAAGTTTTTCCACAAAGTATCAATTTACAATCTTCTTGGCTAAATTAGTAATTTAAGACTTTTAAATCAATGTTTCAATTCAAAAAGTTCATTTTAAAATCCATTTATACTCATTTTTATTTTTGAATTTATGAAGTTTTATGAAATTTCATATAATTGTTGGTTTAGTCAAATAAATTACATTTGTATTGGAATTTGTAATATTCAATTGCATATGAGAAAAAATCACAAGTTCTTATATTACAAATTATGCTTTGAATCTTTACATTTTACATCTTTACACAATTTCAATGTGAAAGTATTATAATTTTATTGTTTTAATGATGAACAATTTCAATAATGACTTAGTGAACAACCTCTTTTTGGTAGATTTGTTGAATTTTATAAAGATGGTTGAGCATGTGAATGTCAAGGTGGTTTTGGTTGATGACTAAGATGTTTAGGTAATTGAGAAGGTGGTCTAAATTGTCTACAGTGTGTTTCTGGTGATTTACTTTTATTAAGTTGATTAGAAGATCTAAGTGATTGCATCTCTGATGAAGTTTGAGTAGTTGAATGATCCATAGTAGGCCTATCATTATTTTGAGAACAAGGACCGAAAGGAAGACACGAAAATGATGATTGGTTCTCTCGAGGTGAAGCCTTAAATGTTTGTGAAAAACCAAGGGGTCTTCCTATGCGGTAAGTAAAACATTCGGGGCAAGTAGCAATAGACTTAGGAATGGTGAAGTTGAAACAAGATGGGCTAGATAAGGGTGATTCACTTCCAGAATCTGAGTCACTGAGGCAAACATATTCTGGATGTTTACAAGAGTAGGATATGGAAGTTGGCAATAGTTGTAAAGGAAATTGTTTACTTGGCATTGGTGGAGAGTTTCGAGTGCAAGGAAAAGGATGGGAAGTATCTGAAGGTTTGGCTGTCTCCGAACAATGCGGAATCTTTATTCGATCTTTATAAGTAGAAGACTTTGCTCTTGTTTGACAAAGAGATTGTTGAAAAGGTTTTATAGATGAATTATCACTGCAATCTAATGATGAAGGAGCTTGAGATTGACAACTAGAAGGGAGAGATGTTTGAGGGAGTTTACATGAAGTTGGAAGAAGTGGATTGGAAGATGTTCGACGTGGTAGTAGAGGTGGTGACTCAACACTACAAGTAGGTGGTGGTTTGGGTGATGTTTGACATGAAGATTGGCATAGTATTAATGGTGGTGACTCTAACCCATGTGGTAAGTTTTTAAGTGGAGTAACATTATTGGATGGAATTAAACTTGGCCTTTGAGTACGAGGGCTTATTGAAGATGAAGATTGTGGAGTAATAAAATTAAAACATGAAGGAAGTTGTGATGCACAATCTAAACTAGAACCCAATTGCTCATTTTGGGATAGTGATATGTTTGATATTGGTTTGGACAATGGTTGTTGATTTTGAGATGGATGAGATGATGTAGATGGTCGTTGTTGAGTTTGTAAGGATGGGGTTTTAGCAAGTGATTGTTGTGCTTTTTCTGAAAGATGAGGAAGAGGAGATAAAGCTCGAGTGCTCACTTGGGACCCTTGGGAAGCATTTTTGTTACTTTGAACAATACGTGTTTTCTCAACACGTGGATTTAGAAATTGTAAGCAATTAATTGAAGGAGGTATAGATTTGAGATCAACTTGTGTTGAATGTGAGTTTTGTATGAGTTTTGAATTTGAACATGAGGATGAGTTTGGGAAACAATTTAGGGAGGGAATGGAAGGTGCATTTGATGGATTACAACCAATAGATTGTAAGTTAGGACATGTCAAACTAGAAGTTAGAATTTTTGGACAAGAATTTGAAGTTGATAGTGTAGGAATGTTTGTTTTACATGGTGGGGAAGCAACTAGAAAATGAGTAGGTAATTCACTTCGATCATGAGGAGGAGAACATGATCGACACAACACAACATTATTTTTCACAAGAGGTTTTAAACATGAACTAGGGATTTTGTGCAATGGAGCACATGAATAGCGGGGCATATGAAAAAACATCATATCACTAGAAATTGGTGGGTTTGCAATTGTTGGAGGAATTACCACATCAATTTCCCAAGGTTGAACAAATTTTGGTGGTGAACATCTTCCAGTCGATAATGAGCTTGATGTATTTTGCTCATAAACGTCACAATGGGCATCTGATATAGTTTGCATTGCCATTAGTTTCTTCTCTTGTGAAATTATTTTGCCATAATCTTGAGTAGGACAAAAATTACATAGTGAATGTAAATCATATGCATGTTTTGTTCCTTGCATTGGTGAATCACTTGATGGAGGCACCACACTTCCCATATTGCTTATGTCACTGTAATATGATATTTATTATAAAATAAAAAATAAATATTAATTGCATTTATAGAATTACAAGTAGATAAAATTGAATGTTTCAACTTCAAACATTTTTGTGTATTGCAATGTAATGTGTTATTTCTATAGTATAGTTGGTATGATATGAAATTGATATAATAATTTGGATATTTACCAATATAATCTATGATTTATCGATGAATGTATAGAAATTCAAATGAATAGTATATTGGGGAATGTCTAATATGAATTTGAATAGTAAATTGTTGAATTTGAGTTTGTTGATAGTTTATGAAATGATTCAATAAGGTAATATTTCTAAGTGATCTATATAAACATTGATATTCATTAACGATAATTTTCATGATTAATTTTTTTAAATGTGGATTTGGTGATTTTAAATTTAGATCTAAATGAATTGTTTTAATTTTTGGGGTTTAATGTTTTCACCATTTTTGTCTTTTTCTTTTTTGAAACATTAATTTGTGCAATCTTTTTTGCATTTTCAACTCATCATTGGTAAATTCATCATTGCAGAGAAATTTTTCTTTTAAATATACATTAATTGTTAGTTCAAGCATCTTTGTTTGAGCTTCCATTTTTTGTTTTAAATCATTTATATTTTGTACAGAACATTCTACATTCTCATTATTTAAATTATTTGATGTCTTGGTTTGAAGATGATGGTCCCTACAACACGTATTGTCTTTGTTTTGAGTATTGATTTGGCATTTAAGTTCATCAATTTGAGATAATAGGTGTCTTTGAGATGCTTGCAAATGACTAATTTCAAATTTCAAATTATTAACTTTAGATTGGTACAAATCTTTTTCTAAATTTACTTTTTGAAGTATATATGATAAATCGTCTGACATAATTAAGATCTAATATATAAAGTATACAATTAAGAAAATCATCAATTTAAAAAAAAATAGCATTTGAAGACAAGTCAAGGTTGAGAATTAGGGTTTCAAGCCATCTATAGAATACACATTTTAGTTAAAGAACCATTGCATGTTGAATTATTTATTTGTTTATATATTTTATTTTAAATAAAGTATTTATTTTAATTATATTATTTATAGGCATTTTCAAATTTTCATGCTATGAGTATTTCAATGGTTTTAGAACTAGGATTTTTTTAGTATATTGTGCGCTTAGAGAAATGATCACTTGAATGGATTCTTTTTAGATTTTTTTTAGATCCAATTGTTTTAAAGATCTAAATATAGATTCAAAGGATCAAATATATGTTTGAATATTTTTGAATATTTATTATTTATTATTTATTGTATTAGAGAGGAATTTTAAAATTTTGGGTTGATAAAATAAGTTGCATTTTCTGTGAGTTATAGTTGAGCAAGTTTATGGTTTGTTTGGTATGTTTGGTATGTTTTCCAATTTTTAAAATGATCAACTTTTGGATACAAATAGTAACCAATATGAAAATATAGAATCCAAAAGAAATAAGTTTTAATAAAGCCCAAATTTCACTTGGTATTGATCAAAACTACATAAGAAGAAATTTTAGGAGAAATTTTCTAAAAGGTAGGTTAAGGTTACGAGGACAAAGCCTCTATGTAGAGTAGTTGCTTGTTGTTATATTTCTAGTTTGAACCTATGCCAAACATTGGCACATAGTAGTTACAAATGCTCCAATGCATAGGATATAAAATTGAAATTTGAAATTAAAAAAATATATATATACTTTTTGATTCATGCATAAAGAATAATAAAATGACTATAAAGTTTACTTGTTCATAATAAAATAATAGAACAAATTTTGCAAGTCGCACTAATTTTGATAATCAACAATAGAATAAATTAATGTAGATTGGTCTTGTACCGGACATTGGCACATAGTTGGTAAAAGTGCTCCCATTCATAGGACAAAAAAATGAAAACCAAAATCGAAATAAAAAATTATATACCCTTTGATCTAAATATAGGGAATTAAAAATATATATTTTCTTTATATTCTATATCTTATGCATTGATTAAACTTCATAATTTATTTATTTTTGTTTTAAATTTTTATCTAATATCCAATGCATATGAATAGATAATCAAGCCACACTACTATATTCTATCAATAAGAATGCAAAATAATATAACATGCTAGATTAGAGGCACTTCAACAAAAACATTGAAGAAACTCACATAATATAATAATATTAAATTTTAGATTAAATTAAATTCTAGTAGTCTCAAATATTACTGCATTACACCAAATTTCATAAAATTAACATTTTTATAGGGACACTAATTTTGTATGTAATATTAATTTTGCACCTTGTCTAATAGATCAAATGAATGTAGTTTTTGTTTTGTAACATTTCAAAGCTAATTCTTAGGGGGTGCACTTAGTTCTTTTACGTATCTATACCTCAACTACAACAAACCACGTGCAGATAAGTAGTTTTTAATAAATTATAATTTCAACCTAAAATTTTGATGATTGTTTGATGATGACTATAGGTTTTTATTGCCAAAATTTCCAACTCAAATAAAATATGAAATGATTTCTAGAAGAAGTTGAAAATGAACTAAAATGGCATATTTTTCAACTCAAATAATTATAGAGAACACATTTAGGTGACCATTGAATCAATATTCAACTCAAAATGAGCTTTCAATAGAGAATTATTTTCAGGAATTTTTTGTTCATTTTTTAGACAATTTTTTCTTATATAATATAGGTGTGTAAAAGTTATTTTTCAATTCTACAGTGTATCTTTTTACTTCAAAAATTTGTAACTAATTATTATTAACAAATGAAAATATCAATAATTCAAAACATAAACTTTCAAAGTAAGAAAATCTATTCATATTTTTATTTATTTTTTAATTTAAAATAACGTTTTGAGTTTATTTTACCAAGATTTCAAATTTGAAACCTACACATGAATGTTCAAAGCGTTATGCTAGTTTGCCTTTGCTAGGGCTTTACCAAAGTCACACTATTTCTAAAATTACTAAATTACAATGCTCTAATAAACTAATAGGCCTGTCCTCAACAAATGGTGATTTCATTGGTGCCTTGTTTTACCATGTGCTGCTAAAGTGGGTACCTCCCAAACCGACACTTTTTGCTACTATGCCTATTTGCTATTATTAGACTAGTCAAAATTTCAAATTTTTTTGTTGGCAATTGAAAGGAGTTTTCAATGCAGTAAAGAATGTAACATTTGGATACCCTATGCAAAAGTTATGCAGGGTCAAAGTTTTTTTTTATAGATGTTCTAAAATCATTTCTTCAACATAAGTACATATTAGTTATGGAGATGTAGAGAGAGTGATGATGGCAATTTTAGGCAGAGTACAATTTTGGGTGTACCCTCCTTAATTTAATTCCAATTCCATAGAAGGAAGATTTTTAATAACTTATAACAAAATTGCATAAGGTGAGATTAAAGACCTCTAAGAGATTGTTTCAGCGTGGTTCCCTGTGTTGTGAACCATGGCCGGACAATGAGATTATTTAATAATAATAAAATATATAATATATAAATTTAAAAAATATTAAAAAATATAATTTTTTAATTAAAAATTAATGAATTAATATTATCCGACGTGACAGTCTCTCTACCACATCGGACTTCTAGTTCAACGACATTTCCACAATCTGGGAACTGTGGGAAACTCATAGACTTCCAAAGGCCCCCAAAATCACATAATGCAAATTCTCTCTTTTACATACAATTTTCACAAGGCTTGTCTAGTGCTTCACATGCACCTTAGGAGTGTGAAATGCATTTGCAATTCACATAGTCAAAGATATGAACATGCTCCCCCAAAGAGAAAGGAAATGCTTTTACCACATTATCGTGCAATATTGTCAATTGTAGTTGTTGATCTTCCATAACATTGTTAAACACACCAAACCATTCCTCTTTGAGATTTATAATGCTTCCCAATGTGCATGGGAGTGAATTTAGTTATAATTTATAGAGAATCATAGGTTGACTTAGAAGTTATAGTACTAGTTTCATCGGTTGAGTAGAAAATTGCAATAAAGTCATTGGGTGGTTGGGCAATGACGCTAGCTTAGAAATGTAAGCCTACAAGCCTTAAGCTTAGGTGTAAGTAGCTATTCTACAACTATTGAAGGTATTTATAACATACATACTTACAATATAAGTACTCTATAACTATAAAAAGTGTGTATAACATAGGTACCTATAACATAAACACACATAATCATTAGAAGAGAAATGAGGCCTTCTAAGGGCCGTGAGTTATCTTGGAGCTCCCACGTTTGAGAACTTTGTTCAATTGGAAAAGTTGCATGACATGTAGACTGTTGATGTGGCCGGGACACTGACACGTCAGCAAAAAAATAATTAAATAAAATTAAAAAATAAAACTTTTTTTAGAAAGTAAATTTTTTTTTTTTCGGTTCCCAATATGGGGAACAACCCTGAAACGGCCCTTTCGAGGCCTCATTTCTCTTCTAATGATAAATATCCTATAATTATGGAAGGTGCCTATAATATAATTAAGCACCTATAATATAATATCCTAGAATCATGAAAAATGTTTATAATATACGCACCTATAATATAAATATCCTATAACTGTAGAAGGTACTTATAATATAATTAGGCTCCTATGTTATATATTAAAGCTGCATTCGCACTGGGTGTTACGTGAAATGGAGAACATGTAATATGCCATGGATAGGATTTAGTAGCTGTTTTCACAGCAGTTGAAGTAAAGAATCAACTTCTTCAAAGGTAGGTGTGCTACATACTACCACTGTATTCACACAAAAGCTGTTGTTGCGAGGCTATTGCATATGAATCACAAAGTATTGGCTAATATGTTGTGGTATTCACACCGCCTTGTCCCTTTTATCGAAGTAGTTGTTGTATTTGAAGTTAGTTGTTGCAGCCCCCCTTTTTCCCCGCGCGTCACCTATGTTTGCGTTGAGGCAGGAGGTGAAATCAACTCCGGCATCTTTGGTTTCACGTTTTGCATTGTGGAATTGGTAGGTCGACATCCATTGTTGTGCTGTTGCGTTTCTTGTAATGCGCTTTGTGTTCAAAAATGGTGCGTTTCATTCTTTTATTACTCTACATGCTTGGTTTCCAAAGGTCAATCTCAACATTTTCTGGAGATTTCTAAGCACTATGAGCTTGTTGTAGACGCTGCTAGGGTTTAGGAGCAATTCAATTTATCACAACCGCCTTCCCCGTGGTGGAGTTGGCCTCGAATCTGTGGGTGTTAAGGCATCGCAATCAACCAACTTCAAAAGTGGTCCCGTGCACTAAAGGAGTTGTGCAACGAAATCTGCTAGGGTTTAGGAGCAATTCAATTTATCACAACCGCCTTCCCCGTGGTGGAGTTGGCCTCGAATCTGTGGGTGTTAAGGCATCGCAATCAACCAACTTCAAAAGTGGTCCCGTGCACTAAAGGAGTTGTGCAACGAAATGCAGTTGCTTCAAATACTCTACAAGGTAAGCTCCTTTCCCTTACACCATATGTGATTCAATAAAAAAATACAAGGGATCAGTGAATTCTGATATGCACGTCAAATGTTTGCTTGTTGCGCTGACACCAACCCTTCACTATTGTTCGACGCCTTTGTTTGATTATGGTTTTTTTCTAACAAATTTTTTCTTCCCTTGCTAATGGAGAAACCTGCTTTTCACTTCTAATGTCAAAAATGTGTGTTTGAATGTCGCTTCGTTTTCGCATTGGAATTGATACTCCTATGTTGTAAAGTCTATTTTAATATTACCTCTTTGTATGAATTCGGGACAGTTCCTTTTCCTTTCCTCAGTTAGTGTTGACCGAGTACTGAGTCATCGCCATCAATGTCATAAAATGCAGGTTTTGGTCTTTCCTTGATGTTTGATTGGAAATCATTGATACCCTATTTTGTCCAAACACCATTGCAGCTTTTGGAGTTTGGATATTATTGCAGCTTCTACATGCCCCACATGGTGTATTTTTGCCAACCCATTCTGAAAAGGACACTGAATATTTTGACTACTTCTCCCCCATTGTCTCTTCCCAAATGCTCCTATGCAAGATTCTTACACAGAATTGTGAACAAGTTTGCATAATTTCAGGCTTTGGGCAAACTTCAACATTTTCGGAAATGACCTTGGTTTTTGGGTGAAACCAAGGTCGACAACGTGGTTCTCTAGGTTCCTTATTGAGCAATATGACGATAGTCGTTGGGTAAAAAAATTTCGAATGACTAAACCAGTTGTCTTTGCTTTGGCTGATTTGTTGAGGCCTCATATACAAAAGAAAAACACCCCTTACAGATCAGCTATAGCTGTCATTATTCGTATGGCCTGCACCTTTTTCAAGCTAGTTGATGGAGCTAACCTTTTCATTTGCAGTGAGTTATTTGCTATTGGAAAGGGCACTGTATCATTGCTGCTTTGCCAAGTTGTCCATGTAGTAAATGAAACTTTGCAGCAGAAAATATCATGGCCTATTCCCGGGGGGAACACTTACGGTTTTTAGAAAACTACGTGAGTTAAAAGATAGGGTTCATTTAATTCAAAGGGGGCAAATTTTATATAATTTGTAGAGCTACTATAAGGTTCATGAAATGCTACACACTCTAATATATATAAATTAGGATATGTAAAAACATCATATAATAGGAATTTTTATTAATAAGTTAACCTTGACAAATAGAAGTCATGCAAATTTTTCATAATATGATGAGTATAGATGTAGACAAATAATTTCATATGGGTGATAAAATGGACATATTCAAGAAAATCTATGATGAAAGGCGGTCCACTAAAATTGTGCCATGGTACTTGTAGTGTATATATAAAAACAAACTAAATGTTAATGTAAGACATCAACTAAAAGTGGAAAAATTGTCACATTGTATGAATAGGAAGATTTACCTTAGTGGGTTCAACAAACTGAAAATTGTACAATATGAAGATAGAATTAATAGTTCATTTAACTCTAAGCTTTGAAGCCATAAGGTAGCAACACCCATAACCATTAGTGTACCCATACTTCGATAGTAGAGTTCCCTTAAAGTGTCTCCAAATGTACTTTGAAACCGTGCCAATTCTTAATTGTGGTTGGTAGGCTCTAATTTTTTTAGATTTTGGAACTACAATCAAGGCAACTTTAGTAGAGTGTGGTTTAGGGTGCCTTAGTGAGTTCTACTTTGAAAATTCACAGAAATTAGATGCCTTATCCAAAAATTCTAATTCTTTTTTAAGAAATTCATGATTTTCAATTGCTAATACTAAAAAAATATTTTTTCTAGAAAAAAGTGCCTCCAACTATGTTGAATTGCTTAATTTGACGATTATGGGTGTTGCTACCTTATGTGTTAATCACACTCATATTGAATGAGATTTTCATGGAATAGTTTCATTAGGAATTCTAAAGTGTTCAATGTTATTAACCCCTAAAGACTAGAAGGTGTTTTGGAAGAGGAAGAATCCAAAATTGCTAATTTTGATGCATTGTCTAAAATAAAAAATTATTTGAAAAAAATCCAATTGTATAAAAGTGTATTATGTAGTTATAACAACGTGTAGAAACAATTTCAGCCCATTTGACCATGTGGATTGAAAGATTATAATGTTTGAAGTGAGAAAAAAAATCTTTATTTTCATTCTTGCAAACTAGGATCAACAAACTTCAAGCCCTCTTAGAGTAAAATATTTAGTCTACACAAAAATGAGGATTTTGACTATTCATAAATATATGATGTTGGATTCACTCATAAAAAATTTGAATCAACTTGCAATGCAAAGAGGTTAAATGCATTGGCAATACACTAGTCTTTTTTTGATGATTTCTTGTGCAATGAGATATTTTTTTAATTTGGAATCCAAATGGTTAAAAATTAGAGACAAATATTGAGAATATTTGGGAAAATTTTCAAAAACTTTGACTTCACATATTGCAAGATAATAGGGCTTGAGGTTAGAAGAAAAGGTTATTTTTCTTGAAGCCACCCTAACATAGCTAATAAAGTTTGACTCCTTTGAGAATGTGATTTGAGAACTAAATTACTTTTGATAATTGTATGCCATATTTTATTAGTAACATAAATGCCAAATTTCAATAGTTGATGAGATTTTTTGCAAAAGACGCCCCAAAGATGCTCAAATTGCAAGGGCTACCAAAAAAATTTAGGGCAGAAAGAAATTATATTTCCACTAAGAAGATACATGTTCACATCTTGTGTCAAAATTTTATGAACATTTGACCAAAATTGACTTCATAGGAACCTACCCAAAGTTTCAATTGTTCATTCAATGGACAATTGGCCTTTATGGGTTAAAAATTGTCACTTGAATTCAATTGATTATTGTTAATTTCACAATGTCTACTCCATACATAGTTGCAGTAGATGGAAGAGAAAATTTGTGAAGAAGGGTGGGGGTGGGAGAAAATTGGACATTTAAATTTTATATGTAAGATAGATCCATTTAAAAACTTGCATGAATGAATTTATAAAAACTATAGGGTATTAGAAATATGCCCTTTTTAGCTTTTTATATAAAAATACGGTCATCTTAAATGCAATAATTAAGGTAAATAGCCCCACATAAAATACCCTCTTAACTCAGGTGTATACCTTAAATTACAAGGAGTGATCCCCCCGAGGGCCTATTGGTCTACGAATGCAGGAGAGAGAAGAAAAGTTCCGATTACTTTGTGGACTACATGGTGTCGTAGGTGCCATAGATGGTACGCATATTCAAATCTCCAAACCTAAGAAATTTCCTGTTGATTACTACTATTTTAAATATGGTGGATATACTATAAATTGTCAAGCTGTTGTGGATAGCGACAAGCAATTTTTTGATTTGTATCTAGGAATGCCTGGGTCTACTAATGATTCCCGTGTGCTTCAATGCTCCTCTTTGTTCCATTCAGCCATGCGTGGCAATATCCTAGATCCACAAGAAATAGTTCATGGTTTTTCACCATACCTCATTGGAGACCAAGGGTACCCTCTATTTCCTTGGCTCATGGTTCCTTACCAATCTCAGAGACACCTATTAGTTGCCGGTGCATTATTTAATCGACGTTTGAGGAGGGGTCGTTGCGTGGTAGAAAATTCCTTTGGCATTTTGAAGCAGACATTTCGAGAATTGCTAGTAAAATCTGATTTGAATGTAGCATTTTTGCCGGACGTCATTGTCACTTATGCCATACTACACAACATTCTTTTGGGACAATCAGAGGAACATGTTGAATAGCTTCTACACATCTTGCAACAAGAAGGATTAAATGGAAAAGTAGTCAATGATGATCCTAGACCATAGGAAGTGTTGGACGTTGCACTCGAGCAAATCACTACAGCAACAGCAGTAGAGAAACGCATGGCCTTGGGCATTTACCTCACTACTCAACGACTTAATCAACAACTCTAGACGGTACACAATCCACACCCTTTCAACATTTATCTACTACTTTTTAGCTATCATTGGTTCTTTTGCATTGGCGAAGAGTAACTACTGTTGATACTTGAGGGGGGTTGTTTACTACGAGTATGCCATCGTTTGAAACCTTAGATTTAAGCTCTTTGTACATATTTTTTTTGGAATATGCATGACTATGTCGTCATTGTGGGGTTAGGATGCTTTATAGTTCTATTCTACAGGGAAGTCATGCTTATGTTCATTGCTTTGTCACTAAGTTTGCACTGAATGCAAGCTAAATTTTGCTAAATTTTGGGGCTTATCAGTATTGTCAAGGTACAAAATTATAGGCGGATGGTGATGACATGTTCTTGCAATACCATGTCATGAATTCTTGGTAATTAACATATGGTTGCTCATTGGGTCCGCATGTAGCTAAATAATATTTTTTGGCAGGGTTTAGAATTGAGTACTTGTTGAATGTTTTTCCTTCTTGTACTATTGTCAAGAACAAGTTAGATCAGACTATGTAGATGAAACCTTGTAGACCGTAGGTAAGTACATTGTCTGCACACTTCAGTTTTTTTGCACTCGAGAGGAAGTAATTCGAGGGACTTCAGAAAACACAAATGCAAGTAAGTAATGAACAAGAAAAGGACCTCATATGAAATAAGGCCAAGGTATTCTCTATTTTTTGCATTGGTTATAGTAGTGAAGGAATAACAATGACTTGTAGAGTGAAATTCACTAACACTTTAGCCGAATTTCATCTTGTGCAAGTTCTAAGGATGAAAACAAAACAAGCACTGCACCAGCAAATCGGCAGTGATTACTAAGTAGTAAATTCCTCATATGTAAAGGTACTAGTAGGTGATAGTGTAGCTAGTTAGAAATGAAAACTATAGTGCTTAAGGGCACATAGATTTCTTGTGTGTAGCACTTGCAACACTTGCGCGTGCTTCTGCGCCATGTGTTGGAATGTCTTCAGTAGCTTGTTGACTGGCATTGGGAGTTGGATCAACATCGGAAGGAAGGTGGGAAACGCAGCTGCTCTTGTTTGTAGTATAGTACAGATAGTCCACTGATAGAGGTCATGCCATGTGTACTGAGGTTTCTCTGTTGTTTGCAACTAGTCCCTCATAGAGAACCGAGGATAGTTGAGTAAGGTAGCTCACCATTTCTCCCTGTTTGAGGATGGCTAAGCGGGCTTTCTCGTTTGTAATAGCAACGTTTTCGTACAATCTTCTGTCTTTCTCCCTTTGGTAATCAATGTGCTTTGAAAAGAGCTTCAACTGGACATCTATTTTGGATCTCTCCAAATCTCATGATGCTTGTGCTATATCTTGCATTTATTGAGCCATGATCTCACCAGTTGCCTTGGTGGCATTTGCTATAACGGCATGGCTGGAGACGTTCTTCTTACGGATTCCGGTGTTGCCAAACCGATGATGTTCCGTGAATTGAGTTGTATTTGACGAACTAATGACGTGTGGCATCACTCCTGTTGGTACACTATTGAAGCGTCTGGAAGTTGTTGGAGTGTTGTTGTATATAGGTGTAGTTGCTACAGGGGTGGAAGAACGTGGAGGAGGTGAATGGGGCAACGTTAAGCCAAGTGACTTGTCAGAGTCGTCATCCAAATCCATAACATCATTAGTTTTTTCTTCGCTGTTGGCATCGTCATGTACTTGTGTTGTGTTTTGTTGAGGCTCATAGTTCTTATCAGTAAGTGCTAACAAGTCACGCACATGTGGAAATTGAATTTGGAGGCGGTTTCCATACCATTCATGAATTGCATCAAAGACTTCTTATGCAAACAATCGAGGTAGACCTTCCGCTTTTCTTTTTGAAGCTGACAAGTCGCAATAATCAGGTGTGTTCCTTCCAGTGCGAAACATGTAATTTCCTATGCGCTTATAGTCTCCAATCAATTGGTTCCATTTGATCTTGCAAGTTGCAGCATCTCGCAAGCATGGAGAGTTGCCGGCCCTCATCATTTCTTGAGAGACACAAGTCCACTTAGAAGCATCATGTATCTTTAAATCACGCCCATCTACGCTGTCCGGTTCTTCAAAAAACATGCTTTTTTTCATTGAAATGAGCACGATGATCTCCACATGAAGCCAATTAGGCCCTCGGTCCTTTCTGGTTCTCTTTGCTTGAGCAGTAGGTGTTGGAGAAGAACTGCCCAATCGTTGCATACCGATTGGAGTTTGAAGACGTGGATTAGAATGGCGGGGTGCAGTAGCGGCTGATGCTGTCAAAAATAGAGTCGTCAAAAGTGTCTAGAATTTCAAGTAAGTTCAAATAATTTCGATTGGAAGGTACATATAACAAAATTCATTCACAACAAGAGTTTCACCAAAAGAATGTTATAGAAATGTAATCAATGGGATTGTAGCAGGGAGTATGCAGTTCATGAGATGTTAGAAACCGACAAGAGAAGGCAAAATGGAAATCATCTTCATCGATGTTCCGCATTCTTGGTTGACAATGTAGGTACTCATATATGAAGAGCAAAGGAACATGCAATACCGCTCAAGAATTTGGGACAATCTTGCATGGCCTTGTGCATTCTGAAAATGAAGATTGTCATGATCTCAAATGTAGAAGTTGAAGTATTGATGAAAACTCACCGTTTGTGGGCATGCTGGTAGGTTGGAGAAGAGCCCCGTATGATTGCACGTTGAGGTGGTTTTCCATGATGCTGAGTATGATGCTAGATTGATGATACTCCTACAAAAAAAAGACAACAACATCAAGATGAAATCATTATTTCATCTTCCATCTCAAGGACTTGCAGATCATAAGTGCTTTTATTAGCATTGTGAAGTGCAATGAAAAAAAAGTGTATGGAGTTGAGAGCTCCATGCAGCTATCTACTGGAAAAACGGTGCTTGTTGTCTACAGATCGATGAGGGATTGTACCTGCAAATGCTGAATTGGTGGAAGAATGGAGCAGCAATAGCTCTAGCTCAAATTATTTAAGCCTTTAGAGACAAGGTTATTGGTTGACACGTTGCAAAGATGTCCGCAGTTCATGAAACCCAACTGCTCTGTAAAACCGCAAAGTTTGCCGACTTTCCTACCACCGTTGATTCGTACCTCCAGTAAGCAAGAGCCACTACAAAAGATCGCAACTAATTTCCTAAAATCAACCAATTCGCCGAATTCCACATTTATATAACTGTGGCGATGTATACTGTATCACGCACTACGATGGGGAGCAAAGAGCGGTGTTACGAGCCACACCACTTAGGTTCGGGTGCAAAGACAGCTCCCTAGTGTGAACAATTAAGTTATGTAAACTCGCTCTTAGCTTCTACTTAGCACCCAGTGCGAACGCAGCTTAACTGAGGTGCAAACTTGGATATCCACTAGCACAACCCGGACATGTACGGGCACAACTGGGACATCCGGATATCTTCCGGTACAACCGCCACATGTACGGGCAGAACCTGGATTTCTATGCGAGCAACCCAGAGCGTAGTCCGGATATCTTCGTGCACAATCCGGATCTCTACCTCGCTCCTTAAACCCTAAACCCTAATGGAAAACCTCGACGTCCACACATGTATATGAAACCCTAGACTTCTCGATCTTCCCATCACACATTTCGATTTTACAGGGTGATCGTCGGCGGAGGTTGCCGCCATGGACACCAACGGAGAGGAAGTTGTAGACAGGCAAGTGCACGTGAAGTTCATTACGAAGTTGCCGCCTGCACTTCGCGTTGTCACTTCTGCCTTCGCTATTCCTGCCAAGCTTGGCCGATATGGGCTCTCCGAAGTCGTCAACACTCTCCTCGGCTTAGGTATTCCTCAATCTCACTCTTCTTTTAAAACCCTCTTTTCCTTCTCTTCTCCATTGGCATTGTTTGACTGTGTTAGTTCAATTGCCTTTTCAGAGAAACCGCAGCCGTTCGACTTTTTGGTCGATGGGGAGCTCCTGAGGACTTCGGTTGAGCAGTTTCTTCTCACGAAAGGAATCACTGCTGTAAGTTTGGCCACGATTCTGTAGGTGTGCAGGCCTGGTTGTATTCGTCTTGGTGAAGCTTTTCTTTTCTTTTGTACAGAGCCTTTGCGTTGATTCGTGCTTTTGATCTTCTCATCTGTAGGAAACGACTTTGACGATCGAATATATTCCTGTAGTATTACCACCGGAGCCTCAGCAGCCTCGGGCGCATGATGAGTGGGTCAGCGCTGTAAGTGGTGTCAGTTCAAGGTGAGTGATTCAAGGTTTAGAATTTGGTTTGCGTCATTTTAAGCATTCGAACATATATGGAGGAGAGTACTACTGAACTTTGGGGAGCCTTCCGTTTAGAAAAGCTAAATCTATTGAGACCAAGTTTTTAACACTGTGTAAGAACTTCTTATGCAATTTCATAGTGGGAGGTTAAGGTGGAAAATTCCAATTCCATTCCAAGATCAGTGGGTGTAGACATTTAGCCAAGTGGTGCTTACAGCACTTGCATATATGTCTAATCGAGTTTATTGGAAGAGTTGAGTTACTTTTGGTAGTAGGGATTATTATGAGAGGCGGGACTAGGTTCCTAAGTTTTTTAGGATCCTCTACCTCGGTTGTGTTGTCGTTGTCTATGGTTCTGAGTGTTATGAATCTCTCTTCTCGTTTTTTTTGCCTATGTGATTTATAACTGTCTCGTTGTTGACGTTTCAGGTTTATCGCGACCGGATCATATGATAACCATGGAAGGTAACAACCTGTGCACGAGGATATTTGTAGTCTTGGTCTTTAGGACGGGTTTGAGATTCTAATCAATTTGATTCATTTGCTGACAATCTATTAAAACTTTTGCATTTTCAGGATCTGGAATGCGTCAGGGGAGTGTGTGTTCCTCTTGCAAGGTCACACTGATATAATAACATCACTTGCCCCTGTACCCACTCCAGGTTCGATACATTGCCTCTTCATGTGATCTTGTATGTTCGTACTTGCTTGCTCACAACAGTTGTTTTCCAGAATAATTTCAATTGACTACAGTTCATTATTTCTGCTGATAACTAAGAGTAGTGCTCCCGTATCAGGAGCAAGCGCCAAGCAGTTGCAGCTCGTCACAGCCTCGAAAGATCACTCACTGCGCTTCTGGCAGGTAGGTTTCAGGAATAATGGAGTCATGTAGTTTGATCTACATAGTTTAACTATGAAATTCCAGAGTTATGTCAGGTCAATGTCGCCTTCGGAAACCTAGTTTTTGATTTCATGGCAAAGACCGTTACAACTCTGGCATATTAATGTCTGGGGATGCTCTATGAATGTGTGACTGTTCTGGTCATGCGTTCTTGGCGTGTTCCTGGGTGTGCCCATCGTTGCTTGAGGTTGATTTCTGTTTGACCTTGGGTTCCATATGGGTTCCATATTGCCTCGTATCAAGCGCACCAATTAGTATACTTCTACGTTAATGGAGACTTGCTTTTCAGGGTTATGTCAGGTCAATGTCGCCTTCAGAAACCTAGTTTTTGGTTTTATGGCAGAGACCGTTACAACCCTGGCATATCAACGTCTGGTCGTATTCTATGAATATGCGACTGTTCTGGTCATGTATTCTGTGCATATTTCCCGTTGTACCTATCGTTGCTCGGGGTTGAGTTTTATTTGACCTTGTGTTCCATATAGGTTCCACATTGCTAGATTTTAATGACATCATTTGTGTAAAAAGATTGTATTGAGTTTTTTTCTTGGTGAATGTTTATCGTCCAGGGTTATGTCAGGTCAATGTCGCCTTCGGAAACCTAGTTTTTGATTTTATGGCAGAGACCGTTACAACCCTGGCACATCAACATCTGGTCGTACTCTACGAATATGTGGCTGTTCTGGTCGTGTAGTCTCTGCGTATTTCCAGTTGTACCCATCGTTGCTCGGGGTTGAGTTTTGTTTGACTTTGGGTTCCATATGGGTTCTACATATCTGTCATTCGTTAAATTACGATTCGTGCCTGATTTGGATCCAATCTGCAATTTTAAATGCTCATCTTTTACTGTGCACATGTCAACTCTCGCTGGTCTCAGATCAATAGACCTCTAATCCAGTTCCTAGTTACGGCAATTGGTTTTCATGGATCCATGGAGCACGAGCTATTGGGTTCTTATTCATCAATGCGATGCTACTGCAGGTTGCTCTGAATGAAGCGACGTCGACAACATCAACATTAAAAGCTCTAAAGCGATTAAAAGGACATGCATCGTCAGTCCAATGTGTTGCAGCTAGTCCCTCCGGGAGTCAGGTAATGCTACACGACGACAATCACTTGCTTCATTACACTGGTTTGTCACTTTTTATCGTGGTTTTCTCAATTCGTCACTGGTTTGAGGACAGAGTATTCCTGACTTGTTAAACTTGGTTTTGGCCGTTAAATGTATATTTGGCATTGTTGTGATCAGGTATGTTCAGGATCATGGGACACATCCATCAAGTTATGGAATCTAGGAGAAGAACCTGAGGGTGAGGAGGATTTAGGTGGTAAAAAAAGGCGATTGGAGACTGGAGCTGTAAATTCTTCTGAGAAGCAGGTAATCGGACAATGGTTGAGTCTTTAATTCCCTACATGTTGGAATATGGAATCCTTTGTGGGTTTTGCCTAGAATTACTTCAGTTGGTTGTTTCATCACGTTCGTTGTCTGTACGCCGCTAATAGTTCTTTTTACAACTCCAGGTCGAACCAAGTGCAACCTTTCATGGACATACCCAAGTTGTTGGAGGTCTTGATTGGGCGGAACGGGATACCATCTATTCTGCTTCATGGGATCACTCGTTAAGAGCCTGGGATGTGGAGACGGCTGTTGCTACACAGTCTATGGTACAGCCTGTGCCCGAAATTCAACTGAGAATGTTTCTTTTGCATATATTCATACATGGAGATTGATTCTGTCAATGTGTTCCCGTCATTGAATTAAGATGTAGGTTTGAGAGAGGCTATCTGTTTAGTGAGGTGATGTTCTATCTTTAATCTGAAGCTTGCCACGTCTGCTGAATGGAACAGACTTGCAGCAAAGCATTACATTGTTTGAGTGTAGGAGGTGAAGGCAATTCTTTGCTGGCAGCTGGAGGGGCTGATCATCTGCTTAGGATATGGGATCCACGGCTACCAGGTATTTGTTAGAAGTCGAATTTGATCATCTTTTAATGTTTGAAAATCTACCCATGCACTTGCATTGTTGGCAGCGTAACTATTGATCATCTGTATTAGTAGGATCTCCTCATGTGGTATTTGATAATTTGGCTGTGTCATTTTCTGTCGTCTGTTGAAATAAACAATTCTCTGCTTTATCAGGAACTGTTGCCCCTGTCTTTCAACTGTCGTCACACACGAACTGGATATCTGCTTGCAAGTGGTAATTGATACTTTAACCTCTTCAAATTATCCTTATTTAAAGAGGGGTTGCCCTTAGTATGCTATGCCACTACACCATGAATTCTTGGTGTAGCTGCAGATTGCAGTTTTTGGAGATAGTATTTTGCAAGGACTGTAGTTCTTGCAAGGGAATCAGAGTAGAATTTGAACTTTGTTGTATGTACTTTCATGATGTTTACTATTTGCATTGTGTATAAGACTACCTGCTTATTGTTACACAACTGTCTCTGGCAGGCATCCCAAGTCAAGTTTCCACATATTGACAGCATCATATGATGGTACTGTAAAGCTTTGGGACACAAGGGCCACTATTCCTCTAATTACTTTAAATCAGCACAAAGATAAAGTAAGTATCTCAATCAATTGCATCTTGTTATTCTGTTTTACTTCAGTGATGAGTTCTTGTGGATGTTGCATGATCGTCCAATTTATCCTAGAATGATGCTGTGAACCTTTTAGATAAATCTTGGATCTCTTTGCATGACAAGCTTCTGACTCTTTCCACTGTTGCATGCAGGTGTTGTGTGCAGATTGGTGGAAGGATGATAGTATTGTCAGTGGGGGTGTAGATTCTCAGCTTCATATTTACTCTAAGCTAAGCCTTTCGTTTTAATAGTTTAGCAACAAGATTGTAACCGTATTCAATCGGCTTATCTCAGTCCAAATCAATCCCCTTTCCTGCTTAGCACGAATACAACTCTGCTAGCGTGCCTGTTTGACATAAAATAGTATAGGAATGATACAGAATAGTATGCTAATATCGGAATATGGGTTCGAAGCCACTCGTTTTTCTTCTATGCCTTATGCTGTTGGAATTGCAGAATGGTTTATTTCTACTGGCTATTAACATATGACGTTGGATTAAGAGAACCGTTGAAAACAGTTACGTTGCTATGCTATTATTCTTCACGAGCTCAGCACAAGAGACAGTTTTTCGCTATCCGGGAATGCGTTGTTGCGTGTGAAGGCCACGAGGAAACGGGTCCAAGCATAGGCATAGTCAGACATGCTTTTCGTCATAGGCGATTACTAACGGTAGCAGCATTATTGGATTTCTGGAGCCCAAATCTTGGGGTTGTAAATCCGATTTTGACATCGACTTGGAAGGATAGATTATATCTGGGTTTTAGATTTATTAACCCCTAAAATTTCAAGTCCGATTTGAAGTGCCGGAACTTTTGCATCGGACGTCTGAATTCAATCAAACTTGTAAAATTTGCACTCCTATATTTTGTGGTAAAATTTTCAGATATATCTGTGAACCTCGGTTACTTGTTTGTTCCTCTAAGTGTCTGTTTCCAATAAAAAAATTTGGGAAAGTGATGCATTCTAGACTAGTTTGTGGTTAAGATTTTATATCAGTCCAAGAAGTAGGAGGTTGAGCCTTATTAGATCTGTTTTTTGCAGCTTTCCTTTTTTTTCATCAATGTGTTTGTGTGTTGGTTTTGTATCACTTTAAAGTTTTTTCATTTGCGTAGTTTAAGAAATTGAATTTCACCTCCACATGTGTTCTTAGGAAAATTTCAGCATTATAATCTTGCTATCTATGTGGTCAAATGACTCCAAATTCGATTTACTTCATTTAAAACACACTGAAAAGATTTTTATACCTTCGGCATTTAGACCTAGAACACCTCAAAAGCAATGATGTTTAGTTTCTTGCTGCTCATATCTCTCTTCATTTGTCAAGCTCGCATTGCAGCTTGGCTGTATTGTGACGTTTTTGCAATGCATTTACATTTGTCTCCAAGAGAAAAAGAAAAGAAGCAATGATGTTTTTAATTCCCAAAACCATTAAATTTTACGTATATATTCTGAAGATTGATTACTATACTGGTAAACAAACATGGACCAGGGTGAATTGACCCCTCACTCGTCCCCAAAGGAAAACCCTGAAATTTGCCTGCAGGGCCGAGTGAGGGGGTCAATCCACCCCGCCCCAAACTAGCCAGGTGAGATGTAGAGCATACATTTTCTGGGCACAAAATAGATTTTTTTTTTTAATTGCACCCCTGGACTGACTTGGGGGGACGAGTGAGGGGAAGCAAGCCTGCTGGTAAACACATTAGCCTTATGGGAATATAATTTTTATTTCAACTGGGTCTTGAGATTCAAAGCTACATCACCCTAAGTCCTAAAAACAATTTTTCTAGGTAGAACAACCCCTACCACCAAAAAACTTGAAATATAAATTAAAAATTTTGTTTCACAAATTGTAGTATTTGAAAGTTTTGATTCATTACATTTGGATTTCATAGGTGAAAATTATGGAGTTTCCAGTTTTTTGTGCAATTTGATTGCAATGACGTATGGATTCGTTTTTTAACTGAATTTTCATGATTTTCAGAAAAATAAAAGGTGGGATTCACAAATTGGCATTTGTGTGTTTGATTCCGTTCTAGAGCTATTGATGATTTAGATTTTCCTTCTATGTTGTATCTACTTACTTTTAAAAAAATTGAAGGATGAAAATGATATTTCTTTTGAATATTTTTTTCTTGATTCTCAACTCAAATATCCAACATAAAAACTTAGAAATTCAAAATGAGTAGTGCTAAATCCTAAAGAGGACTCAAAATCTTATAATCTCGTCGAACAAAGCTCAAAATAATTTGTTTTCTTGACTATCACCCCTAATGTAAGAAGAGTCCCCTTGAAGGTTGAGGTAGGGATCTATGATCTCAATTTTTGGCAAGATTTTTTGAAACTTTTTCCAAGATAGACAAGTTGATTTTTTTTTTTTTTAGAATATAATTTTTATTTCAATTGGTGGCTAGAAACAAAAGTTATGCAACAATAAGGTCAAACTAGGCAAGAGTGGGTAGATACAAGGTTAAAGAAAAAGTTTGGAAATTATTACAATGATGTGACTTACAAAGAACTCATGTATAAAAGAAAACCTCAACCAATATATCTCTATATTTTAGGTGAAGTACCATTTCCTAATACTTTAGAAGGTACAAATGTATAAACCAATTGGGTGTTCTACTAGTGCACACATAATTGACACTAATTATTGGATTTAATTGGCAAGTGAAAGAAAATTCCAATGTGTATTATTTGGACACCTTCAAAGTGTCATAAAATTTCCAAGTAATCTTTGGTGATGTCCCCAAATTGGCACTAAGCTTTCATAAGCTCTATTGTCTATTGTACTGCCTTGTATGTCTTGTGTTGTCAATATTGAAAAGGGAAAAAATAATTAGGCTCACATTTAATACTCCTAATGTGGGTGCTCCATTTCGGGCACCACTGTTTGTGGGTGCACATAACTTAAGTTATCAGTTTTTCCAGCACCAAATGGGATTCAGTCTCCAATTGTATGTATTTGTTACACCTGATGCTGCTGAAGGTACAAATAAAACCATTGATGTAAGTTTTGCTGTAAACCCTATCCATCACCAACCCTTCCTTCACCTAATTGACTCCCTTATCTGCAACAACCCAACATTTCAATCCACAAATCTCCACCAGCATGAGAAGACAGACCCAATGTAGTTAGTGTCCATAATGGGTATGCTTAATATGCTTGTGGGCTATAACTTACCCCAAAAACTCGATGTACTCCCCGGCTGACGCCCCGAGGGGCCTTGCAATCCAACTCTCCTATCGCAGCTCCTTGAGAGTGAAGAAATGAAAGAAAAACTTGCTCCAGGGGAGGATAAGCATATTATGTGTTGCAGGCTTTGATGAGTCAGTCTCTCCATTCTTAGGTGCATAAAGACAAAGACGCAACAATGCCTCTCCAATGACTCCGCAGCCATGTTTAAAGATACCATCACTCCCTTCAATGTGGGACGGGAGGGGACGGAAAGTGTTGTTGTTGTTAGTAGTAGCCCTCATCGTTTATTAGGTCTACTGCAAAGTCTAGTCAAGAAGAAGAAGAAGGGATGGTTTTTGGGCCCCCCTGGAAAAAAAAACCATTTGTGTATACAATGAATGTGCTATCTATCCGTTGCCACAAACTCCAAGCATGAGGTCCTTGGGTGTACTTCGTCGATCAGATTCATTTCCATGGCTTTACTCAAAATGAAAACCATGTGTTTTAATTTTTTGAGCAAACAAATCTGTCTTTCTCTTGTATTGGAAGAAGAGTAGTTAATGGTCCAAAATAATGAAGCTAAAATTCTCTTTTTGCACCTTATTAGTTATTAGTTGGATTGCAGCGGAGAGTGTTGAGAGGAACCATGTTGTGTAATAATTAACGGTAGCTAGCTGCATTGCAGACTTTTGTAGTGGAATGCAATTGCAATTATCAGCCCCCAAAGTTTGAAAATATTTTGGTGATAGCTCTTGAATGTGACTCGTGATACATGTTTGTTGTCTGATTATTGACCAACCCATTTCTGTAATTATCTGTTTTTCTTTGTCTTTCATTTATATTGAGTGACCAAGCTAGTCAGGTCACTGAAAAATAGACTGATAGTGTTCTTTTTTTAGCATAGTCTACATAAATGCCGTATTCTATGTAGCTTCAACGATAAAACTCCTTGTAACTTTCACCTCGATCATTTGGAATTGAATGGTTCAAATGTTTTTGAGTAGGTATCAATCTATACAATCCAATAAATTGAATTAATATATTTTTGTAAGAATATTTTGTTTAGCTGCCTAGTTTGACGTTGAAACCAAAAAGAAAAAGAAAAAAACTTCTAACTTTTGCAATATTTATCGGAATGACTTGAAACAAAGCTTTGCACGTAGATCGAAATAGTAAGCATCCATCCTAAAAATATGTGCATTCAAAAATCCTAGATTCTGAAGTCAACAGAACTTGCCAAAGTTCTTGAAAATCCCCCCAAATAGGGCTCCGTAGTCCTTTAGGGGGGGGGGGGGTAAGCAGTAGATAGATACTGAGCTGTGACATTGCACCCAAGCCCATACTTGCAATCGAATCCCTTTGAGCTACAGCAATATGAAGGCGCTTCAAATTGCGCTTCAAATGTGTGTGTCTGGAGCTCGGAAGAAGAATCTCACTAGTAAGTTAAGTTAGCTCCCGAGTCCTCACCAATCCCGGCCTCCCGGGGGCATGTTCTTCTCCGAAATCCATGGGAATAAGCAGATTAGTGTGACCACACCATAGAATAATAATCCTTATTTGATTTGAATTAATTTTGAAAGGTCTAGTCTAGGAAATGTTCAGTTGGAAACAGTCAATTATTCACTTCTTTCCATCTATTATAAGGTAGGAGGTCCACAAATCGCCCACCTAGGAGGTGAAACTGAATTATGGGGAGGTGAGGCTTCATGAAATATTTTTCAGTAAACTTTCCTTGAAAGACAAGTGGAATTGGCATCTAACCCAAGTTGTTTCATATTTTTTGGAGCTTTGTGGAATTAGTTATGAAATTTCAAAGTTGAAATGGCATAGGGCTCTAGAATCACCCACCTCCTCAAATGTACACTATTTGTACATTGCTGAAGGCTATGAAAAAGAAACATGTATAAGTAGTGTACATTTGAGGACGTAGGCAATTTAAAAACCTGTGCGCTTCTAGAAACTCCTACCTTACTATCTCTTATTAAAAGGTTCACAAGAATCATATACGTGTAACCCTCATAGAATATAATAGATTTACAAAAAATAATGTGGTAAGACATAAACCGTTGGATTGATAATTCAATAGTTAGGAGGGGCTTACATGATGTGAAGCTCGGTGGGTAGGAAAAGTACTCAAAGACAAGAACAGTTCCACCAATCATCGGTGACTGTAGAAGTAGGAGATGGAGTTCCACCGATATCTAAATGCATTCCACATTGTAAAAGAAACATAAAAGTGCTTTTTCTATATTTTGGTATTAGTGAACGCAATCCACCTACTAATATATACATGTAAAGAGGTCTTTAGCCTCTTTCATTTGGATCTCATGCTGTGATCTAGACCTTATCATGCTCAAATACAACACCAAGATAGTAGAATGCGTGACCATTTTTTGAAGTTTCTATGACGTGTTGGAGGTGCAATAATGATTTGAATTGGGAGCACTATGTATCATTGAATCCTAGTCAACATGAGGACAAACTTTTGTCAGTAGTTTATACCTCAATTTATTGAAACTTCCAATACCAATTGCAAAAAAAAATTATGTTCTCTTTTGGGGTTTAACCCCTAAAGGACTGGACTGTCATTTTTGGTTGTATAGAAATTTTGGGCAGGTACCTACGAGCGGAGATTTTAATATTTGGGGCTGAAATTTTAATAGAATGTGGGGTCGAGGAAGATCTTTCATATGCACCAAATTTCATGACATTTGGAAATACGAGTCAAAAGTTATAGCCTGATATGTTACTTTTTTTCCCAACCGGGCAGTTCGGGCAGATCAGAAAAAATCACTTTTTTCAGAAACAAAAATTTGGAATTGATTTTCTAGAGTTCTATATACACAAAAAGCTTTGAATCATTCCATTTGGATCAATGAGTCAAAAGTTATGAGGATTTTTTTGTTTGCGGGCAGTTTTGGATTTCCTACTCTAAAATAAACTTTGAAATCCTTTATCTTACCCAATTTTCAATATTTTTGGACAAAAATAAAATCTTAGGATGTAGATACATTATTACAACATTTCGACCATTGGGATTGGAAATTTTCAATTCCATATTTAAATTGTAAATAATTTAGTATTTTTAATCATTCTCTACTACTACCTACTTACTATTTTTTTCCTATATGTTGTACTATTCCAAATGATTTGAAAATTTTCAAACATGTGGCCAACTTGTCTAGAAAAACGAATCCAAATAAGCACCACCATTTAGGTAATTTTTTCATAGAAATGTGAGCTTGTGAAGTGTAGCTGCCCTGCTTTTCGCAGGGTAAAAAAAATGATTTTAGTTAATTTGAATGCTTATATCTTTCAATCCACCCGGTGGAAATGTCTGAAATTTTTACCACATGTTTTTTATACTATATAATACAAGATCCTACGGCTAGATATGTCAAAAAAAGTTTTTTTTTCAAAATTTTGGTACTTGTACTAGAAATGGCAGTTTTGGAGCGTTTTTGGTGAAAGTATAGTGACGGTCCTTTAAGGGTTAAGTACACATGAAACTACTCATTGTCACTATTTCATCCATTTGGATGGTCATGTATTCATCCTTACACAACATTTATATCCAAATTTTTGGGAAACACTCTTGAGTTTAAAATCCAATTCTAGAAAAATAAAGAAATGCAACATTCCTTATGCCATGAAGGCGTTGTTGCAAAGGTTGGAATTATTTTAGTACTAGTAATTCTAATACTCAAAGCTACAATATTATTCTGGTATTAGTTATAATCACTCATTCAAATTGTTTGCACAAAGGAAGCAATGATCAAACATTCAACATGGAGCTACATACTATTGCCTTGACCAACTATAATATGTCTTTTTAGTGACCAAACTTTGCAATTATGCCAACCTCTTCTAAATTGGAGTTCCTTTCTTTCATTGTCTTTTTCTTTTTCAAAAAAGTATTGACCAAAATATTTGTGGAAATTCTTTAGCTTTGTTGTTTTATTGTAAAGTAAATTTGATATCTGACTAGCCAAAATACGTGCAACAAACAAAAGGATGGCAATGAAACATCCTAACTTAAGATAATTGGCATTTGGGTACATTGTAGATACCAATAGAAGCAAGCTCACTATGGACAAAAGTGTAATGGTGTTGTACATGCAAATGTAATGGTGTTGTACATGCAAATGTAATGGTGTTGTACATGCAAATGTAATGGTGTTGTTTTTAAATGTATACCACCATTTCTATTATGGGTTTAATTTGCTCTCCCATAAACATATATGGCAATGGAGCCCATTGTTTTGGATACATAGTTGTTGGTGCTCTAAAAGCATCGCAAGCAGTATGCCAAACAAACTCAACACAATGTTTTGGGGATGCAAAGTGATCAAATAAATGCTCAATCCTGCCAAAATATTCTCTTTGGCATGTCCAAAATTGTTATTTTGTTGGAGACAACAACTCCACCCTAAATTGCAATTTTGTTGAAGACAACAACTCCACCCAAACTATTTTTTCTTCCATAAGTAGTTCACAGGATTAGCAATGATGGAGATTCTTTTTGCCATTTGCATCACTAGAAGCCTCTGTAGTTGTTTGAAAGCCAAAATTACAGCAAGTTGCTTCGGTGGGACAAACAAGAGTTTGTTGTACCGAAACAATGTCCATAAATTTCCCGGAGACTAGACAATGTTTCCGCGTACAGTTGGAGATGCTCTAACAATATGGACTGATTTGAAAAAAATGCCAGGCTGGGCAAAACATTCAGACAAGAACCTCATCAATCAATAACTTACATTGCTATGATTTGCAAAGGACGCCCAAACACTAGACTAGGTCCCAGCAGGGTGGCATGGGGAGTGCACACTCAAGGACATGAAGCAAGTGTGGTAACTTAAACTTGGGGCCAAAAAATT
Source organism: Rhytidiadelphus loreus (assembly GCA_947034895.1). NCBI lineage: Eukaryota > Viridiplantae > Streptophyta > Bryopsida > Hypnales > Hylocomiaceae > Rhytidiadelphus > Rhytidiadelphus loreus. Next base: position 17,249,387 of record OX344764.1, on the reverse strand, counting down.
TAATTTTTGTATCAGCTTTGATGTACTTCAGACAGATCTTTGGTAACCTGGACATTAAGGTAAATGTACCCATACCCGATCACATTGAAGGTGCAACAAATTTTTCCTATGTAGGAAAGATAGGAGACATAGGGATTGCAAATTTTTCGTAATTTTATTGTCAGAATTGAAATTTCTATGAATTTTGGGAGCCAGAAAGTGCTTGGAGCCCATAGCCAATGTTTACAGTCTTTCAATTTTGATCATTCAAAGACTATTTTTCCGCTCACTACTTTGGGTCATGTGTCATGATCTTATTAGTCCCAACCTTGAAAAAGAGTTGAAAAAACACACATTCTAAGCTTCAATTGGAAATATGATTCAGCCTTGGTTGGAAACAATGCCCCCTACAAGTTGGGTATGGGTCGTGGATGACAATGGATACTTCTACCTTAAAGACATCCCTAACATCCCTCTTGATTTAGGGATTTTCAAGGGACAATTAGAAATGAAGAATGAGCAATGGCAGCCAATTCTACCAAGGGAACATTTTAGGAACATCAAGGAACTACTCTGGCTTAACGCTAGGGAATGCACCGCGTGGGGCGCATTTTGCATAGGAGTTCACCTTGTCGGGCTTGCTCTTATGCACATAATGTGCCCACACCATGCATTCTTTAGTACATAAAGACATGAAATTAGGATGGAATTTCCTTCCATCAATCTTAAGGTTCATCTTGTGTCCCCAATCCATTGGCTTTAATTAATCATCCCTAGTTATGTTGTCTAATCATGTTTGTCCAAGTACATCCTTGCTCTATTGTATAGCTATATATTAGTGTGGATTGTATTGTAGAAGTTCTTTAAGGTGAACTTCTCTAAGACAATGACCTCTCTAAAGTGATGGAATATTGACTGTCTGGTCTTGCACTAAATCCAATCTCAGACATACACATCAAAGAAGTTCTTTGAGATTCTTGAGCATAGAGACTTGAGCTTGGTCTCATGGCTATTACTTTAAAGAAGTTCTATTGCATTGGGGAGCTTTGTCATTTGGTCAGTCTTTGTTATATTGTGTTTAGTGGTTTCCTTTCTCACTTGTAATCTTGTTCATTAATTCTTAGAACAAAATTCATTGTTTCATTTGCATCCAATGAAAAATGTTCTCACAGTAGAAGTAGGACACGCCTCTGTAGAATACAAAATTTTGACAAATCATTGACTATTGGTCATCCATCCTTCATTCATCCACGATAATACCTAAACACAATAAACTTCACCCAAATATTGGTGAGTCATATTTCTCAAAGATGATTTTGGCAATTCCATCCACTTTTTTTCTCTCTTTTTCTAGTGTAATGGGAGGCAACTCAAAAATCAAGTAAGATTTTAGAGATTATTAGCCACCTAAAATTTCATTAGATAGAATCACCTTAAATTGATCAAAATTTCTCTAACAAGAATTATTGAGTGTCGGGAAGCTTTAAATTTTTTAAATACATTAAGACAAATTGCAATAGAGATGTGTGAAATCCATGAACAATATTTGAATATTATAATGCTAGCTTTGTTTCTTAAAAAGCTCCATGTTTCCTATGTAAAACTCTTTTTCAAAATCTGACAAAGGGAGTATATATAGTCAGAGCACCCATTACCAACTAGGTGGCTAATTGATAGAATATCGCTATTTCAGGCCATGCAAAACTTCTTTGTGAACCATGTTTGGGAGTTTAATTTTAATGACATGAACAATATGTGAGTCTGTGAGGAACAATTGTTGAATGCCATGTATTACAACGTTTATTATTTTGAAATTTATACACATGAGTAGGAAGTATCCTCCCCTATGAGTAGAATTGCAAGACTCTAGATGACATGTACTAGTTAGGACACTTTTTGCCTTCTAAAATTCACAAAAATTTCAGTTTTGAAAATAAAATTCTAAAAATTTTGCAATCCAAATATTTTCTATCTTCCTACACGGGAAAAATTTCCATCACACTCATTTGTTCCACATATGCTTAAGTGATCAAGTATGAATGGTCTGATCCTATACAAAAGTTTTAAGAGGTCATAGTGGAATTGATAAATTCTCTAGTACCCTACCCCATTTTCAATGTTCACACCTTGAAGAGAGTGCAACTAGCATCTACTTTTTTTCGTTGGTTTCTCTATGACCCAATTTTGGGAACATGCTTGGATTTGGGTAACCCAATCTTACCCTCAAGCGAGAGAGAGATTGGGTGAACATGTTCAAGGTGCTCCACTTCTCCACCTAATCAAAGCAGAGATGAAATATAAAATTCATTTGTCTCAATAAAAATTATTAAAAATTTTAAAACTGTGATTCAAGGAGCATCAATCAGACATGAATAAGTTACTTGATGTAAGGTACAGACTACAGAGGTTTTCAATAGAAAATTGTTGAAGGGGAGGATTGTCAGGAAAAAGGAGCATAATGTCAAAGGAAAGTGCCAAAATATTCCTTGCCATGCACCTGTCATTACTTGTTGCAGGACTTTCACGTGAACCAGTTTCCGCTTCCCATATGCTCCATCTTTTTTTAAAACAAAATTGGAACTGTACAATGTGTATTGTGCAATGATGTCCATAAATTTATATTCCCCAAAGTGTCCGCTTGTAGAATTATAATAAAACTCTCAAAAGAGGAGCCAAACATCTGATAGGGCCGCTTTACACCTAGAGGCTAGGCCAATTTCCCTCTAAGGTAAACCAGCCCATGACAGGCGAAGTGCCTAATACAAACATCTATAAGATGACTCATTATAGTTTTCCATCAATCTGTGTTAGGTTTTTTCTAATTAATGTAAGCAAAACTTCATTAGGTAGGTTGATGGTTAAAATCAATGTTTTGTATGATGGCGATGGAGATGTTAGAGACTGTTTTAGGAACTCGTCCCTTTCTAGTGTAATTCATTACATGAACTAATTTTTTTTATTCATTTATGTCATGTCCATGTTAGAAAATATTTCAACCATGTTAGGAAATATTGTAATTGCAATGGGTGGTTTGATGACCACCATGGGTATAGTTTTTGATGGTTGTGGGATAGTCTAGAGACTGTTTTGAGCCATTTGGCTAGTTCACTTCAAAAATCTGTAGCAAATTCATACTTTGTCAAAAAAATAAAATTTCAATTGTTCTACCAATTTTTCATGTTTGCCTTTATATGAAAAAAAAATTCAAAATTTCAAATATGTCAACAAGGCAAACCAGGCAATCTGCCTGTCATAGGCTGGTTTACCTTATACCCAAAGGTTGATTGAACAAAATTTCAGTTCCTTTCAAACTTCAGGCAGGCAGTCCTCATTTCCTCATTACAATAAAAACTATAATGGGGGCAAATTCTTCCACATGGAAAGGTCTAGAAGCCAAAAGTTGGTCCGATTCAATAAAGCATTGAAAAATTTCAGCCCACCCCTCTCTCTCTCTTTCAGTCACAGACGCTTTACACCTAAAGGTTGGGCCGATTTTTCTTTACACTTAGAGGCCAATTGCACAAAATTTCAGCCCCTTTTAGATCCTCAACTACTTATTAGAATAAGATTTAAGCCAATTCTCCAACATGGAATGGCATGGAGGCTAACAAGCTGGGCCGATTCAATAAAACATTGAAAAATTTCAGCCCTTCTCTCTCTCTTTCAGTAAGAGTTGCTTTACAACTAGAGGCCAAGCCAATTCTCCTTGTGGGAGATTGCACAAGATCCAATGGATCTCATTTGTTGAAAAAAATGATATTTTTATTACAAAAAGTTTTTTAATTGAAATTTGACATTGACCCCAAGACCAAGAATTGACCTCCCATTCTTGATGCACCCAATTCATTGAGCTCGAGGGCCATGTCAGATCATCTCTTTTTTTAATAAAATTTTTATTCCGCCAAATTGGTTTGGCCTCTAGGTGTACAGGGATTCGAATTGATTTTAACCTTTGTCTAATTAGAATTGAGGATTTTGGGCCTCTTACACAACAAATTAGCCCAAATTGTAGATGTAAATTAGACCTTATATCTATGACATTCAGTAGCATGCACTATCATTACCTCAACTCTATAGTAAATAGTGTAGAATATAATATTCTACACCCAACAATACTTCATTCATTAGAAGAAAATTGTGTTAGAATCCTTGAAAACACGTCACCTTGTTTTCGTTAAGTTCTCGTTTCAAAACATAGTCAAAACGCAAAAAAACACAGAAAAACGCTTTTTCTGTGTTTTAACTGTGTTTTGAAACGGGAACTTAACGAAAACAAGGTGACGTGTTTTCAGGGATTCTAACATGGTTTTTTTCATTGGACAAGTGGAGGCTCAATGTGATGAACAAAATGCATGAAGGAAAGGCAGTGGGTATGAAAGATATTGAATATTATGTCATCAATTCACATTCGTCTATTTTATAATATAATATAAGTCTAATCATTCTGTGGCTAATATAAATTAAGAGTCTTTTTATCTTGTGTCTCGTATCTTATTTCAAGGACAAGAATGAGTGACGCCTAAACTATATATATACACCTCTATTAGAAGGGAGACTTTAGGTTGACTACATCAAGAAACTCATGATTGTGCAAGAGATTGGCAAGAGTGGGTATCATTACTTTTGTAAAAGAAAGTACGTAGTTGAATGTAACTTAAGTACATGATATGTATCTTGTGAATGATTTTGGTGGTATAAAATGGGGTGTTTTATGAAAAATGATGTTATTGTAGTTGTAGTTGTAATTGTAGTTAGGGGAGATCATGAACAATTGGGAGGGATTGGTTGTTTTCTAAACAACATTTATGTAGTAAAATGAATGTAGAGTATTTAATAGCAATGTTATTGATGTTGTTAAATATATGTTTGATTGTTGAAAAGTTGAAAAGTTTCTTGATGTAACTAGATGGATAGAATGTGAGTAGTGCCTCTAGCACAAGCTCTTAGAACTATGAGTGGTTTAGTACTCCATTCAATGTTTTGAGTGTTATGTTTTCAATTTCCTGTCATAAAGATTTAAACCTCAAAACTTTGTAGTGTAACAAAGTTAAGTCAAGTGGATTCAAAGTCTAAAACCTAGCTACACAAGGTAGAAAAAAATATTTTCTTTACTTTGAACAATAATATCTTACATTCTTCATGGTTAAAGTGTATTAAAAAAATTCCAAACAATCAATCATTCTCATACATATCTTGCGCAAGATCTCACGATTGAATAAACAAAAAAATAGTTCATTTTCATTAAAGCTCTTTGCACCAGAAATGACAAATTTGAAGTGTCTTTTGGTGAAACATAATCTTGAACTTTTTAGGGGTTTAAGTAACCAAAGAGACATACAATTCCAATTTGTCTGTACAAGTTGCCATTACTAAAAACTAAAAACACCCCATTGAAACACTGAGAAGCCATGAAAATTCCTCCATGCTTTTAGTACTTGACAAACTGATTTTTACACTTGTAAATCAAAGTCTTGAGGATGGTATTGCACCTAGCCATTTCCTGCTTGAATTGGGTCATGCAATACAAGTGCGCAATGATTTTTAAAGTAATTGATGGGAGAATTGTCCAAAACTAAACAACAACAAGCGCACATAAACACCAGATTCGTCTGCCAAAGAAGAGCCACACACATTAGGTGAACCTTCGATGGCATTAATATTGGGAGAGTAGTGTACCCCTCTTTCAAAGAAAAATAAAATTTATTAGAACTACCCTTCTTCTTCGTTTTTTTACATGTACGGCATTTTTATGAAAAATGTCAATTTTATGGCTTGCCAGGTCTTCCTTTCAAAGGAAACCACAGGCATTGCACTGTACACAATGACAGGGTTAGTGACAATGAGTTCCCAGCCAACCAGGGCCAGTAGTGAGAGTAAGTGACTAGTAAGTGACTAGTAAGTGCATGATATGCAGATGGGTGGTGTACAACTGGGCTTCTCAAAAGCTGCCAAGTGGCCTATAGTGTTGAAACCACGGGTGACGTGGCAGATGTTGCTCCTGCCACTATGTGAGGGCCACACAAGCAAATGAACTGGATTAATTGCCACCTTAGGGGCTGATTTTTACACCTTAGGGTCTGGACCGAAGGGCCTATTGAATTATCAAAAAGAGTGATTGGTGGAGAGATAGACATGGTCCAAGTTGAGTTTACACTTTGGTCAAAGCCTATGTCATTTTTCATTGATGAGATATAACATTGTTTACAAATGAGGTAGAGGCCCTTTTGCATCCTTGAAAAGGGGGACCCCCATAGTGAACAAAATGGTCTTCTATGGCTCCTTGACCAACCCCAATCTTTGCTTTTATTGATAATTCCTTGCCATGCATCTAGGGATGCACAATATCTTCCCAACAAAGGGGGCACCATTGCTTGGTTATACAAAGTTCTGAGAAGTCCATCTTAAAATCCTACACGGCCAAAGTAAAGAATGTTTTGTCGGTTTCTAGGAGTTTTTTTCTTGTCCACTTCTTTGAGGTAGGCCTAACAGGTTTCTAAGAGACAGTCGTGATGTACTAAGATCTAACAACCATAGATTTTGTCTATTAATTGATCTTTGGAGTTGACAATGTTGAATCTATAAATAAATAGATGTGGCCTAGCTATAGTTTCTTTTGGAGTTCACACCAAGACATGCTAAGTGTCATTACTGTCTTCAGCTTTTGCTTCCCATGGTTACATCTAACAAAGTAGGGTACCTTCAAGTGTTTTTGGTCCCTCAGTTCAAGCAAGTGTAAACCACCCCTTAGGGTTGGTTTTCACTATGGTGGAGAAGTACACTAGTCGGTGGAGAAGTACACTAGTTGGTCAAGAAGTTTTGGCCAAGACATGGTTATTTGAGGCAACTGGTGGGATGTTGGAGACAATGAAAGGACAATAAGGTAATGCCTTTAGAAGTCTTTTAGATAGATTCACCAAGAGAAGCGAAGAGGTGGGAGCTAGCTAATGCTATTTGAAATTTAAAAAAACTTCAATCATATGGGTGAGATACATTGTAATGAAAAGACAATAAATGAAGTAGGAGGTCTCAAGAGGCCAATTTTCTTGTCTAGGGGGTGAAGCCACCCAAGCATCTTGACCTCTAGAGAACTCTCTTTACAAATAGTATTGTGTAGATAGAATTTTTAATTTTCTTTTATACTTTTTGAAAAAGAGACAATTGAACAAGTAAAAATTAATCGAGAACTAGAACAGAGTGTGAACTGGGACAAATAGACATGTCGTTACCAAAATGACAATTAGACAACCCATTAACGGTTAGTTACGGTCAGTTAAGGACTAATAGACCAAGCAGTTAGTGTAAGTAGTTACAGCCAAGAAAGAGTACAAAGACTAATTGACCGCTGATTTTCAGCTCTCTCTCTCTCAAGCTTGCAGTGATTGCATTGCCAATTTCTATACTTGTGTATTCCTGCAAGCTTTAATGCAGATTTTCGTCTATTTGTCTTATGCTCGGTGTAGCCAGTGATTGGCTTTGTTTCTTGGATTTTCTGGTTTTAAGTCAATTGTGCAGAAGAGAGAGAGCCTGTCAATTGATCTTTTATGTTTGTGTAAGTATGACAAATTGTCTTTTATGTCAGTGAGTGGCTTTGTTGATCTGAGTATAGATCGAAGTTCAGTGAAAATTAGGAGTGACAATTTGATTGTATCTGTGAGAGCTGGTCGAGGACAATTGGCCCATAGTTGAGACTGGCGGAGAACTCGATGGAGCTGACCAAGGCAAGAGAGCGGATTGAGGACAATTTGTCTGCGGAGGGAACGGGAAGACTACTCGACAGGAGCTGCGATTGCGGGGAAAAGCAAAAGACAAATCGACTGTAAGTGTGACTAACTGACTCTTTTGTAATTGAAATGCTATGTTTGGTTCAGTTGTCGATTTGTCATAAGTCTGTTTCCTTAATTATGAGGTAGAGATATATTTTGAGATTAAAATTATAAATTAAGTTTGAGCCAGTGATTGGCAATTTAATTCTTTGGAGATAGTTAAATTGTCAAAGAACTTGTTTAGTAAAGCATATAACCAGTGATTGGATTATGTTAAGCTTTGGTCAAATAGACAATAAATTCTTAAATATTAGCAACCAGGGATTGGTGCTAAGTTGTCCAATAGACTGTAGCCAGTAATTGGCAGTGTTATATTGGAATTAATGGACAATTAGTCAAGTCAAGATCTGTCTAAAACTACCTGTGACAAATAGACGATGTTGATATTATTTGGAATATCTTCTTGATATATGTTTAGTGGAGCTAACGGGTCAATTAGATCGAAAGAGTCTGAAAGATTGATAGGAGTAAGTAATTGTTAATGATTGATGTTAAGATCAACTAGCCAGTGAATGGTAACAGTTTACGTTGTGATAATTTAAACTCTTGATCATTTGAGTCTATTAGACATATGTAAGTTAATGGTGAATGAAAGTTAAGTTGTCTGATGTATGAATAAGATTATGTATGTCTAATTGACTTAATATTTGTGTTTGGTTGTCGTTGTAGTCAAATGGTCTGGAGAAATTGTATTAAGATGATTTACAGTTAATGGAAATTAATGTAAGACAATTGGTCAGTATATGGTGTTTAAATTGAGATGACTAATTGACCAAGTTGTGTGAGAATACTAAGTGCAGGTATAAGGAGCGCAATCTTGTGTTATAGTATAGAATCTTTGTGTATCTCTTGTTGTGATCTGATGTTGTGAACTTGGCCAACTTGACAAATTGCCCTGTATGAAATCTTTGGATGTGATTCATATTCTAACCTTGTGTGGGAAATTGGCCAAATTGACTACCATCACACATACGTTTGCCTGTGGTGATACCATAAGCAAGTCTATTTGACATATGACTATTTGACCATGCACATGACTATTTGACCAATTAGTAGTAGCCTTGTTAAATTGTTGGTGTGAAATCTTGGACAAATTGACCATCTGTCGGAAACTATACACTCACCTATGCATTAGTATAGCAAGACCAATTGACAAATGACTATTTGACAAAGTAGCAGATAGGATGCTGATTCAATAATAAATGTGCACAGTAAAACTTGGTCCAATTGACATACTGTGAACTAAGGGTTCAAAAGAAGAATCGACAAGACTATTTGACCTGTCCTATGATCAATGGACAAACTCTCAACCTTTGCATGCTCTGCATACTGAGACAATTTGACAATTACAGACTTTGATATTTGCATCCCTGCATAAGTAGTAATTAGGTTAAAGTAAACAGTGACTGGACCAATGGACCAATTGACAATAAATTAAACTTAAAGAAGTAATTAAAGAATTACACAAAGGTGTTTATGTACACCAAAAATATATCTATATATGTACTGTGTATGTAATTAAGTCGATAGAACAGGAGCCATGACTAATTGACATACCTTGAACTATTTGACATTAGAAATTCTAACACAAGACTGTGACCGTAAGTTTATAGATATTTCTATGGGTTATGGACTGTTATTCGTATAGGTCAGGATAGTGAATACAATCATACCACACACAAATACATTTATAAAGAACTTTATACATTGATTTATAAAATTGAGAGATAATCCTACATAAAAGTGACCTTAGATACAAAACGATAGACTACTTGACCTTTCTCCAAACTAAAGAACCACCACTAGGTTATTCCTTGGGTTTTTGTTCCCAAGTGAAATTTTATACTACATATTGCTTCATAGGCAACCATGTCATTTTTTCATCCATGCCTGAAGTTATCCACTTGACAAGTCTTGGCAGTAGTGTAAATCCAATTTGGTGAAGAACAAAATTTCCTCCAATCATAAGTTTTATTTTCCTACAATTATTAACTGGTGCACTTCTTCACCATAGTGCAAAGTGGCCCTTAGACTCTTGTCCATCACACTATTAAGGTGAAAACACTCAAAACCATCCCTATATGCATCTTGACAATTAACTTCTATTGAAAGTGCCCCAAAAAGCACAATTAAACCATCTTCATATTTAGCCACAATTGGTTGATTGTTGACTATCTAGATTTTTGGTATTAGTGTTAGTGGCCAAAGGAGTTCCACTTTGAAAATTCAAAGTATTTACATGTCTTGTCTAATTATATATATTTTTTAATTAATGAATTTCAATTTCCAATACTACAAAAATATATTTTCCTATAATAAAGTGCCTTCAACTATCCTAAATTGCTAATTTTTCACCTTAGTTAGCTTGTTGTGGTTTGTTTGTCCCCAAAGTTGCTTTTAAAGTTTGGATTATTCTTTTTCCATTTGAATAAAAAAATTCAATGTATTCTCATTCTATTTTCCAAACTGGAGAGTTGTTCCTAAAATGGTCTTCTTTATTTCCTAAAATGGATTGATTGTAATAAAATGATGTGATTTAGTTTGTAATCCCTCTTGGGCTCACATGAAACACATGCCAATCCTATTCTTGGGTGATTGCAAGAAACCAACTTTGGGTGATTGTAATATTTTGCATCACATTTTGAAGATGAAGCACTTTTAAAATATACTATGAGATGAATGATCAAATGGAATTGGAATTCATAAGTAAAGGTGGACATTGCCATTTAAAATTTACATCAAGTTTCATGAGCTTGTCTTCTACTTGACAAGTTTTTTTTAATCCTACACACATAGGGGAATCCATCTCATTAGATGTTTTCTGGGGGGTGGGGAGGGCCATTTTGGGCTTGTTCCCGACCATGATCCCCCCGGCAGTTTCGGGGAACAACCGTTCCTGAGCCGTTCCCGATAGAAATTTTTTGGAAAAAAAAAAAAAATTACATTCTTGAAATGAGAAAAAAAACAGAAAAAAAAAATTAAAATTTGCCAATGTGGCAATCGCTCGACCACATCAGCAAGCAGTTCGCAACAATTTGCAGGGAGTTCGCAGCAGTTTCCAAGGCCTGATAACTCGCGGCCTTCCACAATGCTGGAAATCCATCTAATGAAACTAGTCCTTATAGACAGACATTCTCAAAGAAGACTTCCTACAAAGGTAGATCAACGTAATAGCATTAATCATCCAATTCTAATACCTCTTGAACGTCTTCCATTTTTAGAACTCATAACTCATTTTTTTGCAAGCAACTGGGTGGTGTTGTCATAGAATGATACTAGATTCATATCTATTTATGGATAGTAATAGGCATATATTTGTGGTTCATTAAGTGTTGGTTCATGTGGGCTTAGTTGTGAATAAATACTTGTCAGAACAAGTTCGGTAGCTTTGGGCAATAAAAAGACCAAGGGTGCTTTTAGAACATCAAACTTGTGCTTTCAAAACATTCATCCAACGGGATTAGATTGGGCAAGTCAATAATCCTAAACCTTTTTTCACAAGATGGTAATGACCCCCACCCATGACTCATCACCTACGAGTTTTCTATTGTTTGCACCAAATATGTTTGAAAATTCGTATCAATTTCAATTCTTATCAAATTAATATGATTCCACTTGTATTAGAGTCTACTCCATTGATTCTTTCTTTCTTTCTCTGAGAAATGAGAAAAATAAAAAACACAGGCAAGCAAATCACAATAAGCCCATTGCACAAGATCCCCAGATTGCCCAATCTAAGTGGTCATAGGCTGCTCTACTTGTTTTTTCTATGCTTGTTTGTTTGTCAGAGGTAGGGTCCCGTGTTTGGGATTGATCCAAAGGGGGGTAGAGCATCCCCACCAGCTCTTCCGTTTCTCTATCTGTTTACTGAGCTTGGGACCTCAAGTAGGGATGAGACCTCGCGAGTTCTCCATATGAGCCTCTGGATATAGAACTGGAGAAGAATTTTACAGAAATCTATATATTTTAGAGATACATGTTTTGGATAAAGGTTTGTACAATGAAATTTTTGTATCTCTATTTGCATATAAAGTCCTCTCCCTAAAGCTTTAGGGATACGGAACTCACTGGTGGGGATGCTCTTAAACTCAAGTGCATGTTGTTGCTCCCTTTGTCCCACCCAAGCTGTTTTCAGCTGGGCCTTGTATTTTGTTTTTTCTTTTGCAGTAAAGGGTTCCCTTTATTTGTGTAAAAACAAACACCCAAAAACTCAAGTGCATGCACTAGGGCATAGTAACTTAACCCTAGACCGCCCAAGAGGACAAAAAGTGTCCTCACATAAATTCAAAGTACTGTAACTTTTGCATTCGATGTCCAAATTCAATAAAACTTGTTGGGAAAGTTGCGCCTTTTCTTCTAGTTTGAGTGGTAAAATTTTCAGATCAATCCAAGAGATAATGATTTTCTGGAAGCCAATAAAAGTTCACAGGCTCAATTTGATTCACCAAAGTGCACTTCATGGCTGCAACTTCGGGGGCTTGTATCTCCTTCATCCAATGTTCGATTTCAATAAAATTTGTTGGGTTGTGTTTCCCTTGAATTCTAGTTATTGTGGTGAAATTTTCATGTCAATCCAAGTTGTTTTGAATGTTTGGGAGCAATTCAAAATTCAAAATCCCGCCATTTATGGACTATAGTGAACTTCGGCGGCTTCTATTTTCTTCATAAAATGTCCGTTTTCAATAATATTTTTTGTAGAAGTTGCGCATACTAGTCTAGTTTGTGTGGCTAGATTTTCATATCAATACAAGAATTTATGAATGACTGAGAAGCATTTTAGTAGAAGGAGGTTCAGCCCTAGATGTGTTTTTTGCAACTTTTCTTGCCTATTTTTGACATTTGCAAGCCATTTTGCAAACACATTGATTCAATTGAATGATATTTTTTTTCACAAATGTGTTTGTATCCTGGTTTTGAATCACTTTGTAGTTGAAAGTTTTTTCATTTCATTAGGTTAAGAAATCAAATTTGGCCTCTAAATGTGTTTTTAGGAAAATTTCAGCATTCTTTTTCAACACTAAAACATTATAATCTTGCAATCTACACGGTCAAATGACTTCAAATTTGATCCATGACATCTACAACATGTGTACTACATGATTGTATGGTTAAGATCTTTATTACTTAGTCTCATTTAGATTTATAGCACTTCAAAAGCTGGGATGTTTTTTACCCAAAACGGCCATGGGCGGTGGTCTAGGGTTAAGGGATGTCATGGTTTGTTAAGAAAGGCTCAAAAGGACTAGTTGGCACAGCTTGCAAAAGGGACAAGGAAGCATTGCAGGAATTGAAATGTTTTATATTCTCACGAGTATAAGTGGTCCCAGAAGCAGGAATACCATAATTAGTGTGTCAGGGTCAGTCTCTCAGAAGTAGGAATACCATGATAAATAAATATTATTCTCAATACTCATCATCACTGGCTGAGTGGCGGTGGGGCCCTCAATTCCCGCCTGTGGGGTCTGGGAAAGCTTAAAATCGGAAGAGAATAAATTTTCTGGTGGGACCCACCTGACTGACCATCTGCTGCCACAGAGCTGCCCGGCTGCCCCCAATTCAATTCTCTACCGTGTTTGCTTTGTTGCATATGTGGTTCACGATTCTACATTAAAAAAAACTCCATCATTACATGTGTTTTGGCTCTCAGGGAGGGCTGCGAGTTCCCAACTCGAAACCCCCCCGAGAACTGTCGAAATACGTTGTTTCCCGCCTGTGCTGACATGGCCGAGAGACTCCAAGGTCAGTTTTTTCAAAAAAAAAAAAAAATTACATTTTTTTTTAATTTTTTTAATTTTTTTCAAAAAAAGAAGAAGCTAACAGCGGCGTTCTTTGACTGCCGGGGGAACAACGCCGGGAACGGCCCTCAAACGACCCTCAAAATCCTGAAATCTCTTATAATGTGTCATTCAATTGACAAATAATTATCACACAATAGGGGTTGTTACACCTTCTCAACAAACAAAACTTATGAAGAACGAAACTTCTATGAAAAATGAGAAGGTGTGTAGTGAAAAGAGGGAGAGCCAATCAAAAGTCCTTCTCTATGAAGAAGATATGACACCCCTTGAGTGTCGTGTAGAGTATGAGAATGGAGAATGCTACAAAGGGTTCATTTAGGGTTCAATAATTTTTCGTTTTTTTTTAATGTATACTTGCACATGGTATGAAATGCATCAATTTGACGTCGGTTACCCCTGATTGGATGATCGCAAATGCCGGGAAAGAAGCAATAGAATTGTTGGGAAAGCAACAACATGATAGAAGAGTGAACGTGGCAGGCGACTGGGGTGAAAAGAGCACATTTATTTGTGTGAAACATTCGCTCGTGAAATGTTCTTGACCCCCATTCTTCACCTCCAAAGGAGAAGAATGGTTATTCTTAGAATGGGATCTCTACAAGCCAAGGAGAGTCAACAAGAGAGTGTCACATCCCCATTCTTTGAAGATTGAGAATGGGGTGAAGAAAATGCGACAACCCCTAATGTATGCAGAAAACGTCATGGAAGAAGTATCATGTGAAAGAAAAAGAATATATTTTTGTTGTAGGTATGAGAATCTTACCTATTTGATGTGTTTACAATTGCAACCTTCTGTGATTTTAGAGAGTGTACAATAGTGCAAATGTAGGGTTTAGAAGTAGAAATGATATTCAAGGCGACCTTTCAATAGTATACCCTACAATAATACTCCAAACTCACACTAATTTTGAAATTGTGGAAATTTTTAGAGATACACAAAATACAATAGTATTATGACTTCCTCGCTATCAGACTTTTGATAAGGTAGAGGTTTGTAAATCACTCATTAGAGTTGAAGTTTCACTAATATTGGTCGACAACCTCATTGTGAAGACTAATCAATCTTGAAAAAATATAATACATGTGAATTTACTATTGTATCCCTCCCCACTCACTGGGTCCCCATAAACCTATTTTCCCTTGTAGCACCCATTGTAAAAGTTCCCTGATGACTAATACATGTAAGGAGGCCTTTAGTTCCCAAACTTTCAAAACCCGTCTCAAGTAGTGCAAATCAGGGAGATTTGGATATGTCATTTCCCCTAAAACAAAGAAGTTAATAGTAAAACTGGGCATCATGCTCAATGGACCCAATGGAGGGCTGGGATGAACTCAACCTTCGCTCGTCCCCAAAGGAAAACCCTGAATTTTTTAAATTTCCCACGCATGATGAAATTTACAATTTTTGAATTCATATTTGCAATGAGAGGTTCCCAATTAGCTAGGAGAATTGTAGAGCATACATTTTCAGGTCAGGGTGGATTGACCCCCTCGCTCGGCGTTACTAAGGGTGCATGTAAAAAAAAGCCCCCTATTTTGGGCCGTTTTAGGGCATATTCTTCACCTCTCATTAATAATTTGGGGTCTCTGATCGCAAAAATGAAATAAAATTTTGCAAAAACATTCATGTGCAAAAAATAAATAATTCCAGGGTTTGCCCGCAGGGCAGAGCGAGGGAGTCAGTTCACCCTGGCCCATTTTCAGGGCACAAAATAGGGGGTCTTTTTTTTTACTTGCACCTGAGGGGACGAGCGAGGGACCAATGGGGTGGGGTCCTAGTGAACTCGAGGGCATCTCACTGCAGGCTTTACTGTAGTGAAGGCAGGATCTTCAGTCCCAGTGAGCGTAGCCTGGCCACGGGTGGGTCCCACTCCAAAACCCAGAAGTTTGCTAGCCTCACTGGGGTGGCAAAAGGCCCTGCAGGCAACTGAAGATTCGTTTTAAATAGAAATAAGTATAAAAGTTCAGAAAATTCTTAAAAAGGACTGGTGGAGAAAGCAGACAGACATTGGATTTTGTCCTTTTGTTTCAAAAAAGAAAAGAAAAGAAAAAAGCAGACAGACAGACCTACCTGGCCTAGGGCCTAGGGGCCCCTAAGGAGTAGGCCCGTATCTTTCAATCTCCTGAGCACGGGGGTGAATGTTTCGCCTTGTACCAACCATTTCCTTTGCGCCGCGGCTCACTCAAGTTATTATTCCCTCCCTCAGTCCCCATTGCACTTTCCCCCCCGCTCACTGCTCGGCCTGCCACACTCCCTCTGCTCTGCTCCCCCTTTGGCCCCTTGTCCCTCTAAATCCTCAAATTCCCTACACCAAAAACATTTTATAATTCGGAAAGGGGGTACTTAATCCCCGGCCAACTGAACATTCATCAAATTGGCTTACCACCGGATCTTTCCTTTCATTAGGTGCTAAATTAAATCATGAAAATTGATCGGTACCAACTGGAGCATGCAATCAAGCATTGGGGGACTTCACTTCCATGGGATTGGGTGGGTGGGTGGATTCGCGACCACGCGGAGTTTTCTTTTGTGCAATACAAGGCTATAACCATGGACAATACCTAACTTTGAATGTTGGAGGGAATATCACTCTTGTATCGCCAAGAGAATCCTTGGAAGAAGCATCCTTTTCTTTTTTTCCAAATTAGTAGTAAAATTGGAAAATCTTTTATGCCAAGGCTTCCAATATGGGCTAACAGTTATGAATTACATAAATTCTAGATTTGAAAGTTGGAGAACATGTGTACTAGATACAAGGTTTTACTTTGTGATTCACTAAATTTAGACTTTTCTACTAGTTGAAAAATGGAGGCAAAGTTGGCAGTAATTATGGCATGAGAGAACCAGCAACTTCAAACAAACTTGTGAGGTGAACACACACCAAACCATCCATGTATCCATTCCTAAGGAATTAAATTGTTCTCATACATGCTGATTCTTTAGATTTTGGTATTGTGACCAAGCTATGTGGCAAGTTTCAATGGCTTAGGGAGCTCTACTTTGAAAATTCATACCTAGTTGTTGACTTTTCAATGCTAACATGGCACCAGCCCATTGGCACTCGCATTGGCAATCCATCACTATTGCCATTACAAGTTGCAACTCATAACCTTCTTTCCTTTCAACTTGCTTCCTACACCCTTCGATCATGAAGATCAAAGGATGTGATTGAAAAATGTACAACGGTTGTGTATGATAACCTATTCGCCGCTAGCATGGCTCATCGGTTATCTAATACATAGTAATTACATGTATTTTTTCAGATTTTTTTTTAAATTCTTTATTTTCAATTATAACACTACAAGAATGTTTGTTTTTTCTTTCCTAGAATAAGGTGCCTTGTTCAGCTCCAACCATGTTGAATTGGGCTTGTTTTCACCTTAGCTTCTAGTAATATCAATTCCAAGTATTGAGTACTATTATGTCCTTGGTTTCTAAGGTAGTCTACTCTCACAGCAACCACTTAAGAGCTGATTTCCTTTCTGGAGATGATAAAACTCCTTGAAATAATTTTTCAATAATTTTTTGTAAGAAGAAGAATGAAATTGGCATCTAACCCAAGCAACTTCATGTTTTTTGGACCTTTGTAGAATTAGTTATGAAATTTTGAAGTTGAAACACAATCGTCACCAAAAACACCCCACCTCCTGAAATGTATGTCAATGGTACATCCAAGAAGGCAAAATGTACCTATGTGTCATGATCACTTACAGAGCACAGTCGCTTTTAAAGCAGACTACGTTACAGTTCTTCACAAGTATAATGCCAATTTGCATTTAACCCAAATCAGTCGTTTCATATTTTTTGAAGCTTCATACAATTAGTTACGAATTTTTGAAGTTGTAACGCAGTGGTCACTATAAGCAACCCACTTCCTGAAATGTACATTCTTGGTACATTGAAGAAAGCGAAATGTACCTCTGTGTCATGACTGTGTCATGATCGCTTGTCGCTTTTAAAGCAGACTACGTTACAGTTCTTCTTTACAACTGGAACGCCAGTTACTTATTAGAATAGGTTTGGGGAGCGTGGCTTGGGCCCTTCACTTCAGAGTTTTCAGTTTTCAGACTGGAATGTGGCCTTCGTGCTCTTGCTTGGAAACCGGGAAAGATCCGACCTCGGCACATGGGTCCCCACGACGCTGCTTTCCCCTAAGCCCGTGGTCCTCGACACCTTCGTGGAAGCTGCGTCTGTCTGAACGAACGGAGGAGCGACGTCCAGTCCAGTTCATGAATAGCATGTGGCGGTACCTAATGGGAACTCAGGGAACAGCTCCAAGTCTCCAAGTCCCAGTGAACGAGAGGCCCATTAGTATTAGTATTAGTATTATTAGTATGGCCTCATTATTTAAATCATTGTTAAAGGGACTTCACTTAAGGGAATCAAAGGCCAAGGCCTAGGCCTATCAGAAAAAAGACAAAAACGAATTTCCAATAAAAAAATGCTAGGCTAGACTAGACTGACTAGCATAGCATAGGGCTTGGAATAATCACGACCACCCACGTGGAAGGCCCTCGCTTGTTGTTGGCCTTGTGCTCCAATGAAATCTGCGCTAGGGGTTCATCCATGAACGAATGGACTAAAATTGGGGAAAATGGGAAAATCCCTGATATTCAGGGTGGACCGTTGAAAGCTCATCTGGTTCCTGATCTTGCCACCTTAGGCTTTCTCGCTCCTGTTACTCATGGGCGGCTGAACTACTCTCACACTTCGTAAATGAAGCTTAAAACATTTTGGGTAGATTGGAAATTTAAAGATGAGTCAAATTTGGGGGATTTTTCATGTGGCGAATCGAGTGTGGGATGAAGACTCTTGTTTATGCTATTTCAAAGTAATTTTTTACTGATTTTTATCCTACTATTGTCTAGGGTTTACTTTCATAAGAAGAATTTGGCGAATCTATGGTCTTAGCTCAGAAGGAATTGGCTAAATGTTGCCCCTTAATAAACATTCCAAATTTTTGTACTCATGTCACTACACTGAAATGGTTCTTTTAATTGTGGGTGTATAGATGATTAGTATGACCAATCTAACAACGTCAGCCTTGTGACCAATCTAAAAATCCACAAATGCTCTACTTCGAGGATAGTCGTTACTACAGTTGATGTTGAATAGTATGTCCTTGTGAGAAACTTTAGATGTTTTTTGAGGCCTTTAAGAGACTATGGGTTCCCCTACTGCGAGAATGCAAGGAATAGGACAGCTGGCTTGCCACTTCAACGTCCTGCGTGGTCGAGAGGTGACCAGGTCATTTCCGAATTTTTTTTTCAACTTCTTTTATCATTTGAAGAATTTTAATTTTAATTTTTTTTTCCGACAGTTGGTTGTCCTTCACTGCGGGGAACAGTGAGGGGAACAACCTTGAAACGGGCTCTCCCAGGCCTCAAAAAACATGTAATGTGGTAGTTTAAACCACACTAAATAACCATTCGGGTGTAGCATCTAAAGTGTATGGATTTGGGGCAACAATTGTCCCCTAAAATATATGTTGAATAGAAAGGCCCAATTTGTGGGAAAAAAAGAAGTAAAATGCAAAAAAGAAGAAGCTAGGTTAGTCTTGTTACATCTAGTTGTGGATTGGTCATTGCAATAAAAAGAAGAAGTAGAAGAAAGTCATTACTAAAGATTGCCCATGTGGCCTTTTATTAATAGAATTGAACTCAATTTCTTTGAATTATGTATACTTGGTAGGTTACTAAAACCATTTCTTGTCACTGATGTTAACTCTACAAATATGAAAGCATACAAATGAGTCTAAGTACATCTATTCTCAACATTTCAAAAACCCATAGTTTTATTTTAGTTGTATCCATAAATAGAAGCTAGCTAAGAAAATTTAGAGTCTTCTTTCTACTCCCAATAAGATCATACCCTAAGTGTAGGTCAGTTTTGTGAATAATTAGGGAATTTTTGGAACATGCCTAAATTTTTTAAAAATAGTACAACTATTTCTTGTAAATCTGAAAAAAAATCTGAATTTTTTTTTCATTGATGCCAATCAAAGGAAGTTGTAGAACTGTCCAAATTCTAAAATTAAATTATTTGGGCACCAAGGTGTCAAATCTAACCCGAACGTATTGATAATAAAAAAAATTAAGGTCATTTTCCAAATGGAACCCAAGCTCAAAGAAAAAGATTATTTATTCATACAATTTTTGGTGTAATTACCTTGGTGTCATTGCTTCCCAATCATGCTCCAGGTGAAAATACACTTTTTCCCATGCTTTCACAATTTGAAATGCCAAAGCTGGTGTTATTTCCACATTTTTTTTTTTGAAACACATGGTCAATTTCCATTGAAAGGGGAAACAATACACAGAACCAAACCAAAGGGACATGCCCTTGGCGAAAATATTTAAGTTGTTATTTCCATTCGTTTCAAAAAAGAAACAAACAAAACAAAAAAGCTGGTGTCCCGATCCCATGACCAATTCTGACAAAATATACCCACCAAATGTGCAATTATAGAGCTTTTCCCTGCCCAATAGATGTCCCTGCTGTCACTCCCTGTACTTCTAGTTCAAATACATTGACGGATCGCTGCACACTCCGTTTGAATATAAGGAGGAGGCCCCTAAAACTTAAATAGAAAAAAGGGAAGTGCCAGCCTAGGTGGCAAGTGACGTGGCCACTCGACTTCTTCTTCTACTTCACTGCTAGTGCGAGGGAAGAAGAAGAAGCCACTGGCAGGCAAGTTGTCTGATGAGCTGCCCTTGAGGTGGCTTTCCCTTAAGGTGGCTGGAACCGGCCTTACCTTATCTCATCTTTCCACCTATACGGGCAGTCGGGCAGAAACCAAATTTTAAAAAATTAAAAAAATTAAAAATTGCCTGCCCACAGAAATCAAAGAAAGAAGAACCCAAAAGCCATTGTTTTGGAGTTATTTAATTCACACTGCCACTGCCATGGGACGGAATCTCAGCAACTGAACTCAGTAACATTCCCTTTTACAACAGCCATATAATTTTTATTTTTCTTTGAAAGAAAGCAGGAAATTAATTCATTCGTAATTAGCAAGAAAAGAAATTTCCAAAACATTGTAGTGGTACTGAAAGCGGGACCCAACTGTTGTCAGGTTGCAAGTGGATCGATCCCCCGCTTTCCAAATTTTACAACGCCACCCCCACCCCCCAACTACAGTTGTATTTAGTAGCAAAAATAAAAAAGAGAGGAAGATTTTGCTGCAATTTTTACTGCAATTTTAACTGCGACTTCGAGTATATATCTAACCAGAACCCACCCAGCAAGCACAAGCTGCTTGCGATTCCACCGCTTCTCCTTCTCTCTCTCTCTGCCCCTTCTTCTGCGGTGCTGATTTACAAGCTCGCAGTTCTCGTGAAGGAGATTCAGCAGCCAGTCAGCCAGCCAGCTCCAGAGAGATCATTTGTTTGCAACCATTTAGACCTCATCAGCCACAGCATTTCGTGGTGCAGTGCTCGATCAATTGCGACGCTAGCTTCTCTCAGGCGGCGTGACTTCCCATGCACCGCAACTGAAGCTGTTACTCTTTGAGTCCATCTGCTGCTGCTGCTGCTGCAGTAGCATTGCGAGTTTCCAGAGCCTGCGTGGTTTAAGTTCGAATCTGCAGAGTGGTAGCTGTGAGTTTTGTTGTTTCGTTTGTGTTTGTTTGGAGAGATCGATGGCGGCGACTCCTGGGATTGTGGAGTCCGTGGTGGAGGACTGGAAGGTGGGCGAAGAGCCGTTGATTCCAACTAGTATGGTGCCGCCGAAGACGCACAGCATTCGGATTGTGCACGCCGGGCTCGTTATAGTGCAGCTCGGGTACGCGGGCTTGCAGATGTTCTCACGAGTGGCGCTAGACGCGGGATTGAATCAGTTTTTGCTCTCCATGTATAGAAACATGATCGCCTTCGCCATTCTTGGGCCACTCGCCTGGTACTTCGAGAGGTAGGCACACGGCTTTCTCAAGAGCTTTCTCTACAGCTTTCTCAGAGGTTTTCCCAAGCATTCTCGAGAACTTTCTCAGTCTCCCTCTAGTGCTTTTCCTCAAAACTCCCTGAAAGAGCGTTTTCTCAAGCCTTCTCAATCTTTCCTGGAGCTTTTCTCAATCTTCCTCAATCTTTCCCAGGTTTCTCAATCTTTTAGCAGCTTTCTCGAGAGTTTTCTCACGGATTTTGCAAATGATCCTGGCTCACCATGTGCGTCCATGTTGTTGTGTCTTTGTAGGGGTCAGCGGCCGTCCATGTCGTTTAAAATCTTCGGCGGCTTGAACCTCTTGGCATTGACAGGGTAAGCTTCTGTCTCCCTTGAATTTCGTACCCGATCTCATCTGCTTTCATCTGCATGTGTTCATAGACGGGCGACACTGATCAGTAGCTCGAGTAGTAGCAACGCTTTGTCCATCTGGGGCTCTGACTTTCTGTTTCTCGAAATGTGGTGGTGATTCCAGAGTAGTGGGTTCTCAACAATTATTTCTGGCAGGTCTCCAACTTACATCTCCCTTAATGGCTGCAGTGTCGCAGAACATGATCCCCGTGTTCACGTTCCTGCTGGCCGCCGCTCTCGGGTAAGCAAACCAATCCAAACCAAACAAGTAGCCTGGTTCTTTCTGTAACTTTTTTCAGATTTCTGGAGTCTTCGATTCTGGGACCCATTGGGTGTTTTTTTTCATTGTTTTTTTGTGCAGCAACAGAAGCTCATGAATTGTGAGTTCTCTTTTTTTTTTCTTCTTTTTCAGATTTGAGGAGGTGAACTTGCGGCGGCGCGAGGGGCTCGCCAAAGTGGTGGGGACGACGATCTGCATCGGTGGGGCCGTCACCATGTCTGTGTACAAGGGAATTGCGCTTTTCGGGGGTCCATCTGATGGCCCTGACTCGGGCGTGACGGTGCAGCCGTTGCTTCACTTGGCTGCGTACTTGCATCACGATGTGGCGCATTTCAGTGTTAATCAGTTTGATTTGGGGATTTTTTTCCTCATAATGAACTGCGTCTCGTGGGCAGTTTATCTCACTTGCCAGGTACAGTGTTCGCCGACCTTTCTAATTGTACTCTTTGGGAAACGTTTGGAGCCTTTGGAAACTGCGCTGGACATGGTTGACCCTGCACTGCATGATCTCTTGTGGAAACACGGTCTGCAGTGCATGGTCAGTGCCTGCCGGGTCTTTTAGAAGAAGCGTTGTCTACACTAGTGTCAATATGGTTTTGCAGTGCATGATCTGTAGTGGGAATATGGTTTTTGGATTTGGGAACAACGCACGCTGAGATCCGCTTGAACCAATTAGACCAGTTTAGGGTCTTCTGGTTCTTGTAGTTATCTCTATACTGACCGTGTTCCGTACTAGTGGTGGCAGTTGTAGCTGACTGCTCCTTGGTCGAATCACTGTAGGGTTGTCAGACTGTACTAGGCCGTCTGGGAAACTTTTTTACGTTGAGTTTCAGTGAATTATTTGGATCTAGAGACGAAGGAAGAGGTTTCTTGGTTCGATCTTGTGCTTCTTGCTTTCGGATTTGCAAGTTCGTTACGAATTGGGCACAAGTACGGGCTCCCTCGTAGAGTTTTGGATCCTGATCTTGGAATCTGATCCTGACTTTGCCTACTCTCTAAGCGCGGCTGTAGCAGTAACACCTTTTGAACACCTCGAAGCGCCTGCTTAGTCTCCTTTATCACTGACATGATTTGGGCTTTCTGATTCTGTGTGTGCAGGCTCCAGTGATGCGCATGTACCCGGCACTGTTAAGCATGACCGCAGCTACGTATTTCTTCGGGTTCATTCAAGTGGGAGCTCTGGGCGTTCTCAGTGCTGGCAAGCTCCACTTTGCAGAGTTTCGGCTCACATCTATGGCGCAGATTGTTGGCGTTCTGTACGCGGTAAGCTATGAGAAATCATGATTTTTCTGAACCAAGGTTTAGGTCTAAGCCAGTTTCCAAGCAGTTTTCCCTTTCAAGAACTGATACCGGTATAGATTAAAGTTGTACTAATCTTTAAGATTTTAACTAAGATTTGTGATTTGTGTGTGTCCCCAGGCTCTGATTGCATCAACGCTGAACTTGCTGCTCCAGTCTTGGTGCGTGCAGAAGGGAGGACCCTTCATTGTGTCTTTGTACGTTCCTATGCAGATGGTCATGGTGGCATTCTTGTCGGTGTTGCTTCTCAAGGACACACTTTACATGGGAATGTAAGATTTCTCTAACACTCTCTTCTCATTGAATTCGAGCCATGGACTCCTTGGCATGTTTTCTTCCTGAATTGTAACATTCTTGAATATTGTCTGGACCATGCCGCTCTCGAGGTTGTTTTTTCCATAATTTGGCTCTACTTTCAACTTACCCGACTTAGCTTCGATGTTTAAATCTTGTTCGATCATGCTCAATCAAGAATATGATGGAACAATGACGAGTAAAGAATTAGATTGTCCCAACATAACTCTACTCGTCTCTCTATAATGCTTATGGGCTCCTCTACAAAAGCTTGCACATGATTCCTTCCCACGAGGATTTTGCTTGGACTTGCTGCATCTCTGAAAATGTCTGAAACTAATATTCTATGGGTATGTGTCCTTTTCACGTGTGGTAGATATTCCAGGACTGTTTCAAATGTTTAATATTGAATGTTTTCCCAATTGTTAATTTTGTTTCGTTTTGTTTTGCAGAGTTTTGGGTGGCCTGTTGACAGTAGCCGGATTTTACCTCGTGGTGTGGGGTCAAGGCTTGGAGAGACGACGGAAGCGAACTGTGCTGGCCCAGATACTAGAGCCGCACCACGACGTCTACAAAGTGGACATCCGGCGCTTGGATCAGGATCTCAAGGAGCCTCTGTTGAACTAAATTCATCAAATTGACGATAGAAATCTAAGAATTACATCAAGAGCACACTTCCATCAAGCTTGTGCATACAATTTTGGTCTCTTTCTGTGAAGGATTACTATTTGACGTCGTTTTTGTGAGATTGTAATTCTTGTATTGAGCGTATTTCTGAAGCCGAAGATTTTAGAGTTGAGGAATGCTTCGGACTTTGTAGCGGGGTTGACTGTATGACGAAGAGAGTGTCTGTCTGTAGTGATGAAACTGATAGTTTGGTACCCATCTGGTTAATTAGGTCTGGCTTGATTGATTATATCATGTACTTATGGCAATTTAATAAATTGATCTCAAGTTATGACAATTTCACAATATGAGTTTCATGTTCCAACGCTTCCTGAATCTGTCAATCTTGACTGAAGTGATAACTATATTTACATTGATTTATCTGTACATTATGGATGAACCATGGATGAGCTATTCATCCAATTATGTGAATACGATTTTGATTTGAAGACAAATTGGGTTAATATTGTTACTTTCATCCATTAAGAACTGATATATATTCTTGGACAAATGGAGAGAAAGGTATTTAAATATGTCTTCTGCAAAGGATATTGATTTCTTCGCCCTTTAATGAAAAGAGCATCTTCACCAATACAGCAACGCTACATGGTGTGTGAAAGGTTATGATATGTTCAGGAGTCTAGTGTACAAAAGCAAAAAGAATCTCCATCAATTATTATAGTAATGTAGGATTTGTAAAAGAAAAAAAGGAAAATATTGAGGGGTTGTCAACACTACAAAAAAAATTGCTTATTTGTTGTGGCAAAGGAATATAAATAGTAGGTCCAAGTATTAATTGTGAAATCTTCATTTGAAATTTGTAGATGATGGATGCACTGATATACAAGTGGTGATGGTTTAAAGTGATTATCCCTAGAATTGGCCAAAGAAGCATGTAAGGGACGTTGGCCTATTATTGAATTGTCCTAACACAACTACACATGATCTTGTTTGCAATAGAAAGATAATTCCAAATTCTCATAAGATGTTTTAGACTTCGTACAAATAAACTATAAATTTTCAAAGTATTGGTAATAAATTGAATCCAAATTTGACCTTAGGCTCTTATCTTTAGCAAGAATACATTTTATATGACAATCTAGTAACAAGTTCAAAATGAGGTTTTCATATCTTATTCTATAATGTCAGTGGAAACCAATAGATTTAAACTAAGGATACAATAAAAAGTAGGAACTTAATCCTATAGTATATAATGTGGATGCACCTACTTCTATGTAAGTAGGAATAGGTATTGTTAAGTAACCAATGTTGGTCCCTAACAATAGCCTAACAATACCTTCATATTTTTCTTATATTGTTTGGATGGTTGTTGCAATGTATAAACTGCCAATAGGATTCTAATTTATGAATTATTTATACATATTCTAAGTGCCAAGCATAAGAATCATTGTTTCCAATCTTCATCATAGGTTTGCTCTTCAAATAGAATACATTCTAATTTCTAAATCTAGAATCTAGGGTTTGACGTTTTATGTTGGTAGATTAAATAAAGTAATGCAACTCCTAAAATCATCCTAATAAAGACTACATGGTACATCCTAATAAGCATGGTTGAACTACAAATTTTTTTGTTGGACCTATTGGTAGTCAAAAGCATATTACATATTTATGGAGAATTCATTTTTTGGTCATTATATGAATAAACTATGAATTCTCAAAGTGATGCAAATAGATGCACCTAAACCCGACCATGTGCTCTCATGCCACAAGGACATACATTTTAGACAAAAATTTATAGACTCCGATTTTAGAATCAAGTCATGATTAGTTGTAGTTACCATATTATTTAGGGTGATTGCAAGAAATACTTGTCCTTTTTTTGTCCCTTGGCCTTATACAAGTGTTTTTTTGCTCATAACTTTTGCATTATATGTCCGTTTTCTATGAAATTTTGAAATGATAATACATGTAGTTTTAGACATTGAGTAATTTTTCCAATTTAAAAAAATTACTTTACCATTTTTAAACTACTCTCAATTGGATGTCTACCTTGGCCATTTTGGGAGGTTTTAGTATTGCTTCTGACTCCAAAATGCGAATCTCAAGGTCTAAATTAGGATCCAAGGACTTCTACTAAAGTTACACAAGCATATCAAGAAATTTTCTAAAAATAATAAATTGTCCACCTTCCAAATGTGTTTGAAGTGTACTACCTTTGTGCACATGCAGAGAACACAATTTTTTTCATATACAAATGGTTGAGAAGAACTGAAGAAGCATCTTCAAGTTAGGAAAAATGACTTTTTGAATTTATTTTTTTGAATTTCTTTATTATTTTCTAAGAATCAAATTCTATGGTATCTATTTTCTTGCATTTCCATCACTCTTTTTTTGTGCATAATTTATAGAGATAAAATTTTATAGGCTTGAGCTTTACAAATTATCCATATTTTATTTCATTTAAAAAATTTTATTCCCAAAGTCACATTATTCACAATACTAGGCCATTTTGAGACAAAAACGGCAAGTGTTTCTTGCAACAACCCATATTAGAGGGGATTTGAGGGTAAAAATAACATGTTTCATTCATGTTCCCAATGATGTTTCTCTCGGGGGGTGCACTTAGTTCTACAATAACAAACCACGTGCAAACAAGTGGTTTTCAATAAACTATAATTTCAACCTAAAATTTTGAACATTGTTTAATAATGACTATAGCTTTCTATTGCCAAAATTTCCAACTCAAATAAAATATGAAATGATTTCTAGAAAGAGGTTGAAAATGAACTAAAATGGCATGTTTTTCAACTCAAATAATTATAGACACATTTAGATGACCATTGAGTCAATATTCAACTCAAAATGAGCTTTCAATAATGAGTTATTTTTAGAATTTTTTTGTTCATTTTTTAGACATCTTTTTGTTATATAATATAGGCGTGTGAAAGTTATTTTTCAATTCTACGGTGTATTTGTTTACTTCAAAAATTTGTAACTAATTATTATTAACAAATAAAAATATCAATAATTCAAAACATAAACTTTCAAAGTAGGAAAATCTATTCATACTTTTTTAATTTTGTTTTATTTAAAATTCAAAAAGTATATAGGGGGTCTAAAGTTTTGTTCCCATGTGGTTTCTAATGGACACTCTAAATGACCCCCCCGAGATGTTTCTGCGGTAGTAACAAAACGTGGCGCGGTCAAAAAAAAGTTTTGTTTTGTTTTTGTTTGATTAAAAATTAAAATTTCTAAAATATGAAAAGAAATTGAAAAAAAAAGGTTAAATTTTTTTTTCAAAATGATATGGCACTGTCTCCACCACGTCAAACTACGTAGCTAGCAGTGTTCCCAATGCAGTCAAGATAGATTTAGAGCAGGGAACTCACAAGCTCCCGGAGGCCTCAAACCTCATCTAATGTTAGCAAGGTAAATTCATAAAGACAAATTCTTTACAATATAGTAGTGGTGAACACATAGCATTCTAAACCAATAAAGGGAAAGAGGTTCTTATTTTGGTTAACCTTTAAAGTCCTAAAGCCTTTTTTTCATCAAGTTCTACTCAAAATTTCCATTTTTACTATTAAAGTACAAAAAACTTTAGAATTTTTTTTTGCATATCTAAACTAGAATAGTATAAGAACGTGTGGACCAAATTTTGGAAACTTTTGATTACATGGATTGCAAGATATTTGTGTTTAAAGTGATGAAAACCGATTTTTTTTTGCACCTTTAGTTACTTAATGAGATATTAATAAGACTTTGGATCTTTTTAGCGTAAATTTTTTTATTTTGAAAGAATTGAGTTGAAAGTCTAGTGAAAAAATATTCAAAAAACACATTTTATTTTTTTTCTTTAAAAAATTGTTAAATAAAAGTATTGAAAGAAAAACTAAATCGTTAAAAGGTCTAAGATGGAATTAAAACACAAGAATTTCAATAGTGAAATTATTCTAGCAAGCAAACTAAATCTTCTTGAACTTTTATTTTTTTACATTGTGAGAATTGCATTAAAAAAAAAAAATCCTATAAGTTATTTTTTCAGATTGCCCAAAAAATAAGATTGTCCATAACTTTCTCATCACTAGTCCAAATAGAATGAATCAAATCTTTCTATGTAGACAAAAATAGTTTCTATGGGAAACAAAATTTTGGAAATTTTATTTTGACTTTCTATAATTTTTCTTATATTCTTTGACAAACCTGATTTTGGGCTTAAGGTGGTATAATATTTTCTCTCATGCGCCAATTCAAATAAAAATTACACCTAGAAATTATATTCTCCTAAAATTAATGTGTTTTCCTATCTTCAAAAAAAGTTTCAAATAATCTTGATGAAAATAAAATTTGGGATTGTATAAGAATTGAATGTTAACCCCTAAATGCTTGAGGTACTAAATTTTGGTGTTAATAATACTTTGAAGTGAAATAAAACCTAACTAGGTTGCAATTTTTAGTAGTTTATATTTTTGAAAAATTATTTTTGAAGTTTAGTTTTAGCATCAATAATACAATTTTGAAAATGATTGATTCTGATTTTTCTATTCAAGATTTTGTGCAAGGGTGTCCATTGCAATCTTGACTTTTTGTAGTGTTGAGGGTTCTTGGAAATGAGCCTTAAATACCTTAGATCTTGGAGAAAAAATCACATAAGAAATTCATTTAAAAAATTTGTAGAGTAGATTTTGAGAAGACATAAATTGATTGGGGCTAAGCATGTTAGGCCCTTTATCTTCATATATTTTCTGTGACCAAATTTTAAATTTGACATGTGAAAAAGAGGGTTGAAAGACTTCAAATCACTTTCACAATTTTAACACCCTCATAATCAATCATTATAATCTTTCAATCCATAAGTGATATTGTTGTGTTTTCTTTTTTTATGTGATCTCTAGGATGTCTAGTTTGAATTTGTATGGTTACAATTCCAAAAAAATTAATACAACTTATCAAAATGTTGGCATTTTGTTCAATTTAGAGCTAGAAGCTAAAAAAAAAGGCCTTGTTAAGTGCAAACGGGTCCACGCCAGCAAATCTGTGATATTAATGTGCACCTCTCTGAGAATTACTGACGTGGAGCTATGAATAGCTTACAACTGTGGCAGCACGATACAATTCATTTTCTGTGGATATTTATTCTCATACCTAAGCTTAAGATAGTGCGTCCAATCCTACAGACTCCTTTGTACGTTGTTGGACTACACTTATCCGGATTGCCGGTCCTCATTGGGCGGCTCATTGGGTGGCTGATTCGGATAGCTCCACGGTTTCCACATTACAGTTGACCTTAATTTCCAACACAATATGAAAGAATATCTTCAATGAAAACAAATATAAACCACATTAAAAAGGCTTGTGTTGCAACATTTTGCACAAAATTAAAGCGTCCAAAGAACCATGTTTCCTATTATTACTGAATAATCTTTGTTCAATCTTTGTCGGCTATTGAAAGAGGACTCCAAATCTCCATTACATCATTGCACGTATTTTTTGGACACCATATGAATATACT
Organism: Rhytidiadelphus loreus; assembly: GCA_947034895.1. Lineage (NCBI taxonomy): Eukaryota > Viridiplantae > Streptophyta > Bryopsida > Hypnales > Hylocomiaceae > Rhytidiadelphus > Rhytidiadelphus loreus. The sequence goes on along the minus strand of OX344764.1, from coordinate 17,219,488 downwards.
AAATTTTTTCAAAATGCTGATACCAAATGTATCCAAGCTCTCATGTTCACATCATATACATTCTAGACAAGAGTCTATACGGGGTTGCTTTCGGATGAGGGTGGCAATTACCTTAAAACAATTCACGTGGTCCTCGGTGAATCAGGATTCGCCTTAGGACTCGACCCCAATAGTGGTTCAGCAAGGCCCTTCTCAACTTTCTTCTTCTGATGACGATCGCCATGTCTATCGGATGCCGCGTGCGTTGCCATGGCCTCTGCTCTACCTTTTTGCACTGCCTCCTGTGCTTGCTTGGAGAGCCCCATTGTCTGCATACCATGGCAAATGTTACGAGAATGTTTTGTTCGCATAACGTTCTTCAACACACTTCCTATTTCATAAAAAAAAGATAATCATCCGTCCGTATAGGAGAGGAGAGAAAATATACTAGATTCAATGGTCTGCAATGGTAATGTAGAAGGAATATTCAATCTACAGTACACTGTAGAAGGGACCCAATTGCCAACTCGAGGTAAAAGAAAATAATGCAGGAAATCATCGTTATAAGGAACAATATGCTTCAAAACGAGCATAAATTAAAGGGTCTAGTTGTTCAACTCACAATACTGGGAACTGAGGCCCGGCGACCAAGGGAGACACTTTTACTGATCTGTGCTGCTGTCGCAGCAACTCGAATCCTGAAGATAGAACAAAGCAAATATAGAAAAAGAAGGGATGCAGCTGCAGTTTTTGGACTGCTCACACTCTATGACTCGTACACTTGGACTCATCCATGCAGACATGACTAAGTACGTAAACAATATGTGAAACCCTTTGAGGAAATATACACAGGTAGTAGATGCTTTCTGGTCAGACTTGAAGATGACTTTTCTTGCCCACCTACGAAAACGAAGTTTATCGTGCCTAGTTTCAAGTCTGAAATTTTCAGATATAGTGGAGTGTCTTGCATTTACAAGCTCGGCCCAAACTAAACTATACAAGACGTTCACCTATCGGATTTCCAAGTTAAATCCTAAGTTTTTTTATAGAAAACATACCATATGATTCCAGATTGAAACTTGCACCTCCCCCTAATGATTTATATGTTTTTGGAGGTTTATTGTAACGTTTAACCTATAAAATCATATGAAATCATTTTGCACCAAAAGAATCTAAAATTTTCAAGAGTAAAAGGAAACAATTTCATCTATGTAGAATTTTATTTATTTTCAAATTGCGAGAATTTGATGGCCAAAACGCACATGAAATTGTAGTTTGACTTTTCTGCAATGGGTTGGCCTTCAAATTGTTATATTAAAAGTATATGAGTTCTTGCACAACCGATGGCAGTAATATGTGATCACATGGCAAAGAGACCAGTTATCTGCAACAAGGCCTACTCTGGGAGTCATGCCTAGTAGGAAAGACTACGATAGACCATGAAGTACGTTCCACCCCACGTTACTCGTGTTCAACGCTGTTAAGTAACCTCAGCAAAAAGTAGGTGATTAATCGCAAAAACAAGATAAGGAAGATAGTCTCACCTCTTATGGACGTCTATGTACTCGTCTGTCTCATCCACAATCTCCTCCTGTAGAGCCAATATACAATCCACACAACGAATGATGCAGAGAACGTCCTTGATGCTGCTGAATGGTAACTATCTAGGGACCGTAAAACACTTCAGAAATTGCATCAGTGTAATTTAAGTAACCTTCCTGTGAATGTCACTGGATGGAGAGGCTAGCTCTACTACACAAATATCACAGAACTTGTTAAAGTGACAGGAAGTTCTAATTTTAAGTGCCCTGTAAGTGCACCTGTAAAAGCTCTTCCATCACATCCTCCATGGTGATGATGCCAATTACATCGCCTTCCTGTATGTGCTTTGGCTTGTTGCCATCTTCACGATTATAATCAGCTTCCCCTTTCAACGGCTCGTGCTCTGCATTCCTACTAGGCTCTCCTCCGCCATTACGATGGGCATATGCCTTCTCAATATCACCTTCCTCAATACCCGCTTCAGCAACTTGGTAATCCTTGAGACCGTTATTTTCCTCTTTCTGTCCAAAACTGGGCCACTTCTTCCTTTGTTTAATGGCCACTACAGCAGCCATGTGACTACCTCCTTTCTGAAATTCGTTCAGAATGTCGTACAATGGCATGTCCTCCGGCAGTCTGCAACATCATTGCATTGTTAGACTCCAAAACATTTAGCGATTTCCAGGGACATTTCTGATTTATATCCAGATCTTAACTAGCCAAATCATGGTCTTTTGAGGAAAGAGACTTGGAACGCCTTAAATCTGGTTCCCCCCATTGATCTGCTTCAACATGAACATGCTCATAACAGTTCCTAACCCAGTCTATTTACAAAGTCGTGCAGTCAGAGAGTACAAACTACTACTGACTGATCCTGTTCGATACGGTTATAACCATTAGAATGGATTGGATTACCACATGTTAATACATCACATATCTGTAACATTATTCAAAACAATTTAATGGAAGACCCGCCATAGAATCTATTCTACAAAGGAAGTTAGAATACAAAGGCCCATCAAAGGCCATCCTTTCCGCAGCCTACTTGGGTATTCTTCGAATGGGAACTGCACTAATGGGAGTATTTTCCTCAGCTCGAACAGTCAACAGGTTCTTCACCTACACACATTTCATGCAAGAAGAGTAATTAATCCACTCTGCGAAACAAAATTTCGAATAGATTTAATAAACAAATAAACAAATAAAATAAAATAATATTAGGGTTTAGAATCCACTATACTCATTGTTCAAATTCACCGTGGGTAACTCAAGAGTCTGAGAGCAATACAATCTCCCACTCTGAGACTGCACAATCTGCTCCAGTAGATTACAGTGATTGGGTCTCTAGAGAGATTTCACCTCAAAATTAGCACATACTGGACAGCCTTCAGATACTCACCAGCAACAAGCCAACTATGTTCTGAGGACTATTAGAATAAACAGGAACGCGGCTATGCCCTCGTGTCATGATCCTCCCCAACGCCTCCCTGTGAGCGGTTCAAGTTAGGATCTCTGAGAAATTGCAAACTGGATGAGCCAAACATTGCATAACGGTACCTACAAGAGTGCACTTATAAAGCCCTCACCTATCTAATTTGGTGTTTACGTCCAACAGAAACGTCGATTCAATTGGAGTCATAGCTTCAGCTGCAGTCTGCAGCAAACATGCCCACGTTCAAGACAACTCTTCAGCAGTAGCAGATGACATAAATCAAACAGAGTATATAAACACTGACACAATATAAAAACCAGCGTGTCAACAACAACTATACATAGCAAAAAAGTTGCAAACTAACTCATAGCATGTGTAACAATATTTGCAAATTTTGAAAGAGCTCTGCATGCAACTTACTTTTTCAGTCAAGTCTAAAGCTCCAGCAATGATAGTTGTCTCGTCAAGGGTTAGGTAACCTCCAGCCTTGCATCCGCACAGTACAGTAGAGATTTCAGATTAACGATAACTGCAACTCTTTCCAGGAAAATACAGACCCCAGATGAATTGAAGGAAGGGCTCCTTTGAATACACTACACACGCTAATTGAGATCGGTGAGGCACTTGATCTAAAGCTTCTGACATAACCACTGACCACACCAATCATTCTGCGTTATATAAACTACTGAACGACCAAATATCTCCTTGAGATGCTTTTGATAAGATTGAGGAATAGTAACAAAAATAGTCCTCAAAAACAAATTTTTCTGCTAGGCCTATTTTCACGGGCAGATCTTAAACAACTAGAAGTCATACATCTTTTCCATGGATTGAAACAAGCGCCTTCAGTTGTGCACGCCTGAACAAGGCCGAATCATCATGTCCGAGTAGGTAGTCCAGTAACTGTCAAAAGTACACAGGACAGCGAGTAGAGATACAAGCACAATGTAAGCAAAAGATGAACTAGCACTCTCTTTAAGTAAACAAACAGCCACGCTACAAGAGGCTCTGTCATTGTAGCACTGACTCGCTTTTCGAGTAGTGCCAAACCTCCTTAAACTTTCTCAAATTCACTGCAGATATAGCTTCTGTTGATGAAAAGCATCCTCCCCTCGGTTCAGAGTCCATAAAGAGTACAATTCTCAGCAGGCAAATATTCTGAATCTTCAAGAGCACATAATGAAGACCATTGCCACACCCATATTGTATAAAAATTTCAAAATTTACGGCGTGATTAAAAAAACTAACCCGACCAATTGGATATGCAAGGGGCCAGCAAACGACCATCATTATATTCACCAGCCAGACCATGTTAGCACCCACAGCTAACCCATATCGGGAGCATATGGCTTGAGGTATGACCTGAAAGAAACCGAAATGACAAACACACCGAATGGTCACAGACTTATCACTGTAAATCCTCAGTTTTCAAACGAGCAGTCGGCACGTAACACCAAAAGAATTCAAAATTCAAAATTCATAATAAAGAGTTGCTCACAATTCATCAAGAATTTTACCTCACCAAACGCAAGTACAAATGTAACTGAAAGAATCACAGCCACCCACTCGTTGAACATCTTGTCGAGAAATATCGGAAGAGCCTGCCAGGTCATGGTAGGAAACCACATGTTGCAAATTGAATCTCTTCCTGACTTCAAAACATTCGTGACCCGAACGAAAACCTTTCGGAGTTCAAGAAATGGTATGTTTGGCACACGGTCGTCCATTCAATGCTCATGATTTTCTAAAAAAAACATATTCAAAGAGCTCTACATTATAAGAAATTACAGCAGATCCTGCGACCTTTTGATTTTTAGTGCAAACTCGTCGTGCAAGGATAAACCACAAGGTTTGACATTGTATACCTCCATGGCCACGGCATTGCAGAGAAGTAGTGTTACAAGGAGCTGGTGCTGCTTTGTCACAACCGGCGTTATTGCGGCTGTTTTCAGAACTCAAAATAACGATCATCTATTAGGAAAGCCCTTGGCTGATGGTAACCAAACTCCGCAAATAGGCAATAAGGTAGAGGCAACTAATTGAGACACGAACCTACATGCAACACTCTAAAATCTTAAAATCATGCACAACAAGTACACGTTGATTTTGAGAATGTACACCTCCTTGCTATTCGAACTTGTGTTGGCTTTTGGTCATCTACCGAATGTAATAACTGCTAGATCCGTCATTCAAATAACGAATTCCTAAGTGCATCGAAATCCTCTTTGATTTGCTAACAAGAATATAATAAAACCAACCTAATACTAGTAATTGCGCTAGTTGCTAAAAGTGTCAAAGTGTCACTGTAAGGTGTGGTTACCTTATGTCCAATAAAACTTAAGGTTGTGAATCCTAATGCTGGGAGACTTTTCGGCACGGATAGGTCATAATTGGAGTGAATGTTATTTTTTATATTAGAAATGAAATTTTTAATGTAGCTCTTGCCTGCGTTTTCGAGAGGATTCTAATGCATTAAAATACACATTATTTGGATGACTTATGAACGAGTTAAGAATTTTCAGAAGTTTGCTAGGAAGGTGAGTAATTCCATGAATTTCCTCTGCGCAGAGAATTCAAAGGCAGAAAAAAGAAAACATCAAATCAACTCCACATTCAAAAGCTCCAGAAAACAACATAAATCTAAGTGGAGTGCAATCTACCTGCTTGTTTTCTCTCAAGTGGAGTGCCACTCCGCTGCAGCACCTCCAAGTCCATAAGCCCGAGCGACATCAAACCAAGAGTTAATCCAGACATAATCCCCGCAAAGCACACTAGGAAAACCGAAATGCCGCCATAAATCCACCACCACAGCGTCCCGATCTCCACGGGATGATCGTCTCCTCCTAATCCCAGCACGGAATGCAAGCCCGCCATCACCGTCACCATCACCATTGTGAAACTCTCCATTATCCCTAAACCCTTACAAACTCCACTTCACCTCCTGATCCACCAATTCAACGTGTCGTCGTCGCTGCTAAGAAACATCTGAGAATCGCCGAAAGCTCATGGCACAAGAATCGAGCGCTTTCAGGGTTCAAGAATTCGTAAATCTCTCTGCGAGAGTTCAGTTCAATGTGATCAAGAATTTGGAGTGTCAAGTCGAAATTGTTTGAAATGTTTGAAATCTACTGCGTTGTGAACGGGATTTGTGAGCGTGCCGGGGAGTTGTGTGGGACGTGGTGGAGAGTGCGAGCGAGGAGAAGGGCGGATGTGCACCTTTGACGTGAGTAATTAAGTTAAGCAAGCAAGCGGGTCCCCCGGCCACACCTCAGCAGTGGGGTTCGGGCGGAACCCAGAAAGCCACTGGGACTCCTTCCAAGTGTACGGGTGGGCAGACTTCACAGCGGGGCTACGAGTACAATTAGCAATTGCACTTTCACGTGGATCCTTTGGGTGGTAGTGAGAATTTTGCATGTATTGATTTTCTCAAGATTGATCAGTTCTGATCAGCGTTCCCTAAAGTGGCTAAAAATCGCTCAGGTTCTACCCAGATTTTGCTTGTGCTAAACTTACATTGTAGAAATTTGCATGAAAACTAAAATTTGAGCAAGTTTTCCCACTTCCAAGAGAGCAGGATGCAAAACTGCGATTTCATCCACTTTTCTTTTCGCATTCATCCCCTGCCACACATGAATAGGGTTAGCTAGTTTTAGACTCCGCAGGAATAGGGTTAGCAAGGACCTTACTTGGGCCGTCCGATCTTCGCATTGGCGGCTAGATCTGGGCCGTTGATTTCGCAGCCAATGCGCCGCGCTGTCACCTCCTCCAAGGCGTAGGGTTTAGCAGACCACTTCTTCCAGGGCGTACGTTTTCGCATTATGTTTTTCATTTACTCCGCGTCTCCTCCTCCTTGGCTCCTCCTCCTGATCAGCAGTTTGTACGCGCACTAGCATTCAATTTTGTTTGAATTGAAAATTATTTTGTAATTGTTGCATTGGGGATTTGGGGGGAATGGGGCTTCGCCGCTTGGGGCCCTGTTAGTCTGGCTTCTTCCTCTTCTAATTTTCGGGACTCGGGAGTGTTGATTTTGTAAAAATGGAGGCGCTCTGGTCGTCTGGCGAATTGCTGCCACTTCTTGGATGCTGTGAAGTTTCGTTGAGACTTGAGAGACGTTTGTGTTTCGCTTTTCTCGCGCATTCACGTCAATTGGGAAATGGAGGCTCCCGCTGTGCAATGTGAATTCAAGTCTGTGAATTTGGCGGCGCGGGTGTGTGGAACGTTGTCACAACCTCACAAGCTCGCAGCAAGTGGTATGTTGGGGATTCGGAAATGGAGAGATTGGGCCATTGGAGAACGCTGGTGCCCACTTGGGGAATTGGGATGCAATCCTGTATTTTACAAGTGTGATTGTCGACAGTTTCTTGCATTCTGCTTTCACTTGCTTGCGATTTGCGAGAGTTTCCTGTGGCTGCAGTGTTGCACTTCCACGGCAATTGTAACTCTCTCCCCTTGTGCATTTTCGATTTGCTTCCAATTTTTTCTTGTGCTTTCGTGTTCGCTATTGTTCTTCTGTTGTGGTCTTCTGGGTTTGGGTGGTTTTGGTGCTCTGTTTGCTTGTGCAGGGCTACAACTGCTGCAATGGCACCCAAATTGAAGTTGCCGGAGAATTTTCGTGTACGCACTTTTGGCTCATCACGAAACTCCCACGGTTTGGGTAAATACCTTCCTGTTGGCGTTGCGACAAACCCGATCGACGTGGAGGACGACATCACACGGGTGTCGGAGACGCGCTTGGAGGAGTCATTGCTCGTTGCGCTACCCCGTTTTCCTTCGCTATCCGAGGTGACAGTGGTGTCACCGGAGGGTCTAGATCCTGAGATTGCTAGTCCGAACAAGCAAAATGTTTCACGGAAGAGACGCAAAGTTGCCCCTAGCACTGTAACGCATCGATGGCAGGAGGTTTGGGCGTGCAAGTTTACGTGGGCAGAAGGTGAATTTGATGTCGCCGGGAATTTGACGGGGGTCGTATGCAAGAGCTGCAGTGCCGTGAGTGGCAAGCGGAAGGTCATGGTTCCAAAAGGGGATAATTTGGAGAAGCATGAAGGAAAAAGGACTTGCAAATCCGACGGCGATCCTTTCCCACACCTGAAGAAGGGGGAAAATTACGTGAAGCGTGACTGCAAGCATGTGCAATTCACGAAGCTTTGGGCGGGGCGACGGCTAGGCGGAAGTGTCGCCGATCAGCTCTTGGCTAGCTTCGACGGCGAAGCAAACCGAAAGGGAGTTCAGTTCTCTACACTCTTTCAAGTTCTGAATTCTGGCCGTCCCATGTGTGACTACGAGCGCGAACAATACTTATTGCGGCATTTGAAGGTAAAGAATGTCCCTCGTAAGCACTGGTCTGAGACATCTGGGTGGGATATGGCGGAACACCTTCATTCATGTGTTTTGTCTGCCTTGAAGTTGACTGTTCAAAATGCGCGTTTTATTTCGATTAGTGCAGATGAAGTCACAGCGGTGGACAACACTTCGTGGGTCGGAGTTCACGTGTATGTAGTAGATTCGTGGGAGAGGATCCCACACCTACTTCACTTGTCTTGTGTTTTGACTGTGGTACTGCAGATCACCTCACTAACGTTATCATGCAGGCATTGGTTCAAGAAGGAGGACTTACGCAAGAACAGATTGCAAGTAAGTTGGTTTCTTTTGGGGCAGACGGTGTTAGTACATTCCAGGGCCCCAAAACTGGAGTATCGACCTAGATTCGCCAGAAATGGGCCTCGTTCTGCCTCGGAGCCTCATGTGCTTCGCATCACATCAATCTGGTGGTAGAAACATTGTCGAATTACCCTATGGTTTCTCGGTTGGAGGCCTTGTGCCAGTCACTGTATTCTTACTTTTGTCGCAGCCACAAGCGGCATTCGGAGCTTCAGAAGCTTGCAGATCTGATGGAAATTAAGGGTAACAAAATGGTGAGGAACGTGGAAACACGGTGGATCTCCATGCGTAGTCCCGCCCAGCGTATCATGTCTGAATACAAAACTATTTTGGTGAAAATGGGTCTTGACATGTCCGCTATTGGCCAGAAAGGGCAGGCTGCTGCCGCTGCAAACTTTGACTACCTCTCCGATATAGAGGTGCTGCTGTCGCTGGCGTGCTTCATCCCGATGTTGAATGCAGTTCATTGCCTCATCAAACTGTCACAATCCCGTGACATATTTATATGTGACTTTCTACAGTCCATAAAAGTTTGTCAGGCCGATTTGACCAAAATGTTTGTGGACGAGAGTACAACATTCTTGACAGCGGAGTTCAAGCGGTATCAGGAACTAATTTCCCTGACTTGTCTTGAAATTCCAATGGAATGGAGGGCAAAGGAGGGAGAAGGTATTTCGTATCTTGCCATGAACTTTGGCATTACCGCAGTTTTTGCACGATGTCACTGCAAATTGACAGGAGATCACTTGTACGTGACGAAGGAGGATTTCCTGCGCACCCAAGGAAACATTCAACGTCAATTTGTAGGTTTGTTTTCTTGACTTTCCATTTTTTTTGTTTTATATTTTTTTCTTTGAACTTGTCTTGTTGTTTGTTGTCTTGGCTGCTTGCGGTTTAGGGTGGACTTCGCTACAAGCAGGTAATGGCATTGCGCCATTGCGGTGGGAATTACTTTAGTTTCCATTTTTTTTTCAGTAGGATTTAATTTTTTTCCATTTTTTTTTCAACAGTTCAATGAATCAGTTCAATACATGGTTAATGTTTACTGATTTGTTCTTTCAAATTTTTTTGAATGCTTTGGTTCTTTCTTGGTTTCCAGCTATTTGTTTTATCATTGTAATTGAAGGCCTCAAGGGGCTTTCAGTCTCTGCCTTGTAATGGGCAATCGGATCGACTGACCCTATGTGCGCCTGTGCGGGTGTGGGGCTGCGGGCTGACAGAGATTGCTCAGTCACTCTCGGACGAGCTGGACCGGCGCTTCCTGCAACAAGAGTTACTATATGCGTTTGGTATAATTTATCCCCAGTATTGGAAACAACCGAGGGCTGAAGACAGCTTTGGTCACCATTTGAGTGTACTCAAACGATTCTATTCTCACCCAAGGTTGTTGAATGCAGGGCTGCCTTTGTAGGATAGAGCAACATCATACACCACCCCTGAAATGCTCTCTGACTCTAATTTGGACAATCAACAGGGTTTGTTTAAATTGACTATGAGAGCTAACTGTGAAGCTGCTTGTGCAGCTGCTGGTCACATGAATCCAGTGATAGAGCTCTGGCGTACCCTTTTCCAATCACGGCATTTGCGGAAACTCATTTCCGAGTACTTTCGTGTGGCTGAAATTGGGATGTGCTTGGTCTTGGGGTCTGTAGAAGATGAGCGTTGTTTTTCTACGTTAAAGTTTCTGAAGTCTTGCCAGCGCAACAGACTGGGCAAGCACTTGCCGCTGGTGGTCCGCATGTTTGGACAGAAATATTACACGTTGGAGAACTTTCCCTACAAGGCTGCAGTGGAATCTTGGAAAAACGCAGTGAAGGTGGGACGCCATGGAGACATCTAATGTGTGCCAAATTACAATATCCTCCCCCTTCAAAATCCTTAGTTTTCATCAGATTTCGCTGGCTTTGAACTTCCAAGACAGTTCTTTCCTTGACAAATATGGAGGCTTGTGGAGTCGAGGCTACGGGAGTGCGGGAGTCACAATGCGGGAGTGCGGAAAAGGCTACGGAAGTGCGGGCTGCGGGCTGGCTACGAGAGTGCGGGAGTGCGGAAAAGGCTACGGAAGTGCGGGCTGCGGGCTGGCTACGAGAGTGCGGGAGTGCGGGAGTCACAAGCTGCGGAGAAGACTTCAGGGGCGCGGGGGCCACAAGTTGCAGAGAAGACTGCTGGGGCCCAGGGGCGACAAGTTGTAGAGGAGATTGCTGGAGGGGGGGGCTATGGGCTTCATTCTAACTTGTGTTTTTCTTTCTAATTTGTTGTGTGTTCTGTGTTGTGCATATCACTAATACTGCAATTTTGGGCAGTCTTGCTTTATGCAAGTAGGGTTCAATTCCCCAATTAGTGAATGTCTCTAGTATAGTTGTTTTATGTTTTAGTGTCTTGCTGTTACTTTTGAATTCAAAAATTCATTGTTTTATCTTGCGTGACTTCATGTTTGAGCTACAAATGCTCTATGTTTCTTTGGTCACATACTCACATTTGAGTTCCAATTATCAATGTATGTTTGAGTGCATGCTTAGCTTCAATTTTTTTTCATCTTTGATTTTCAATTTTGCTTGTACATAGTTCAAGTCTGCACTCACGTTTGTATGACATTGTGGCAAAACTCATATTTTGGAAAAAAAATCGCATTGTTTTGAAAAAATTTGCCATCACTTAGCATTTCCAAACTATTCACTTGACCAAAATTAGCAAGTGCAATCCCTGGTTCTATACAAAATTCCAGCACTTATCGCAAATTGCCTTCTACTGCAAACAATAAAAATAGACAAAACACCACCATTTTTAAACAAATTTATAATGCGCTTCATATCATTTTTAAGATTATTTCGCGGAAGCTGCGACTTGTCAGACACGGTAATAGTGTTCCAGCGAAATCTGCAAAAGGTATTCTGGGAATGCTGGTTTTGATCAATAGGGTTGTCCATTGATATTAGTGAAACATGAAGCCCCCCTTTTCTTTTTACCGATAATTAGCAAGATAGTAGTTGTAGCCTATTTTGTGTTATTAGCACAAAATTAGCACAAAGTTGAAACCCACCCCGAGGGCCAGTTTACACTAGGACCAAGCCAAGGGATCAAAAATACTCCAAGATATCCCACTTTGTTAGATGTGACCAATGCGAAGCAAGAGCCCAAGCCAAAAAAAATGGTAATGTCACTTTGCATGGTCTTGGTATAAATCCAAGAGAGACCATAACCGGGCTATATCTATTTATAATAGATTTGACATTATCAACAACATGATCAATTAAATAAACAAAATCTATGGTTGTGAGGTTTCAACCTATCATAGTCTCCTAGAAATTCGTTAGGCCTACTTCAAAGAGGTGGTCAAGAAAAAAAAACTCCTAGAAATTGACAAAACATTATTTACTTTGACGGCATGCTAGACGGCATGTAGGATTCCAAGTGGACTTCTCACATGAAAAATGGCATGGGCTTTGACCAAAGTGTAAACCCAATTTAGACATGCCTATCTCTCTACCAATCACTATTTTGATCATTCTAGAAGGTCTGTAGTCTAGCCTTGGTGTAAATCAACCCTTAATGCCAATACTAAGTCCTAGTGGGTTTCAAGGTTCCATCTTGTAGCCTCCGAGGCAAATTTTATTCATCCACCCAAATTCAACCAGTATACTTGCCTTGAGTTTAGCCCTCAAAGTGAAAGGAAATATATATTATAATAATATTGTAGCACCTAAATCCTAGGTAGTAGAGCAAATAGGGTTTACGCCTATAGTGGAGCGTCATTTAGCGCATAGCTATAATATCTAGATGTGGAGCGCCATACAAGGTAAATATGAAGGATTAATTTCTATTATTGACTAGGATCTTTTGGTTATATAAAAATTATAAAAAATAATTAGCATTGGATGGGCAAGCAAAATTCCAAGCAAGCAAGTGCACACCCTAAGTCAGGCAAGCAAGCAAATATTGAGTCCAATGTGCAAGCCAAAAAGTCATTGGAACTTAAAGTAGAACTGCCCATTATCATACAAATTTGCTATCTAGCACTAGAAGAAAATGAGGGGTTTTGCAACTATAGTATGCAACTCATTTTGTAGTTGCATAGGACGTTTGCAACTAGGTGACAATGTAGAGTCCGTAGTTGCAGTGGACAAGTCGCATTAGTTACAGTCTAGTTGCAAGGTTTTTTGTCATCCGACACCATACAAAGAACTTCATCCTTGTGTGCAACTTGTTTGCAACTTGCTTGCAACTTGTAGATTTGTAAATTTTAAAATATAAATCTCAATGATTTGTAGATTTCAAATTTTCAGATCTACCTCCTTTCTAGATTTTAGAATTTCAAAACTACCTTTTTCTTAGATTTTTGAATTTCAAATCTACCTTTTTCTAGATTTCTAGATTTCAAATCTACCCTTTTCCTAGATTTCAAAATTTCAGATCTACCTTCTTCCTAGATTTCAAAATTCAATTTCCTAGATTATAAAATTTCTTGAATTTTAATTATTTTTTAAATTCTTATATACAAAATCTACAAATTGTAGAAACCCACAAATTATAGAAATCTTAGAATTCTATCAAAAGAATTCATTACATAAGACTATAACAACTTACAAGTCTTATATGTTCAATCTAATGGTACTCTTTACAATTGATATGGGTCAATTGATATAACACGAATGGGTATGAACTTTGAAAGCAACTAGGAAACAACTAGAGTGCAACTAAGAAATAACTAGCGTACAACTAGGAAACAACTATGGTCATTTTACAGTTGCATAATAGTTGCATAGGACACTAGTTGTTTCCTAGTCTTTTTTTGCAACTACAGAATGACTACTTTGCAACTAAAACAATGAATGAATGTTGTAAAACAATGACACAAAACAACTACATTAGATTTGGTGCAAATAGAGAGGAAACTAGTTGCATGACAGTTGCATAGGGCACTAGTTGCATAGTAGTTGGTTGTGCCGGACGTGTTTTTCTTCTAGTGTAGGAATTTTGGAGATGTTATTTTTGAGCTTCCACATTTTTCTGAGATTGAAAAGTTTAAGAGAAGTCATTCTGACAAGAAGTGAATTTTTTGTAATTTTTCAAAGGTGAAATGTTAAGGCATGAGTACGTAAACCCTTGTTGAAGTATGGGCAAACCCTTGTTAAAGCGTGGGCTAACATGTCCTCTTTTCAAGTGCATTGCCATTATGGTTATAGGTTGGTAAGATTATGATAATGGGTAGATCACTAACGCAAATGAGATGGTCCCTAGGTGTCAGAATTAGGTGTATGGCAGTAATGGGTAGTTCTACCTTAGTGCCAAGGGATGTAGCATGAAAGTGGGTAAAACAACAAGAAGGGAGGTCTTTGGATGAATGTGGTGTGATGGATGGCAATACTCAGAGAATTCAATTTTGGATGAAAACATGGGTTTTGTTGAAGATGGAGACGGGGTTTTGAATGGCAGTAAGAGGGCGGGAGTAGGTGGCCGAAGTTGGTGGGTGACATGGAAAGTGAGGCTGGCAACGTGGCAACATCGTTATGGCCCACCATCTCAGGCACATGAAGTGGAATTCCACTCCTGGACGGTACAACTTGTGACACTAATATACGAAAATCACACTATTTTGAATTAGTGCAGGTTGAAATACTACTCCAGTGTATTACAATGTATTAGTATTCATAAAATTGAAGGTGAAGGACACTAATTTTGCAAGTGAGGCTAATTTTCTCCCCTCACTAATAGAATAAATTATGTACTTGAAAGGATGCTCATGAGCCTATGACCATGTTCTTGAACTTCAAAGTTCTTCAATTTGTATGCTCCATTTAGTCACTATGTATGAATGACATCTTTTGCTTTTACATTTTGACAAGTCCTCGTGCAATTATAAAAATCTGAAATTTTCACATATAGATATATTATGTTTGTATAAAATTATAGAGTAAATTTAAATTTTGAGTCATTCTATACTCTTAAACATGATTATAGGCTCTCAAGTTTAGGCATAAAAAAATATTCTTGTCCCCTCAAAATTGGAGTTGTCAAGAAAATTAGAATCTAGACATTAAAGGCTTCATTTGCATATTAAATTCAAATTTTAAGAAAAAAAAGACACTAAAAATACATATATATTTATGTAGAGATGTAGACAAAAATGCCCATTCCTCACTTGGACCTTCCCCATAGAATCAATTCTCTACCAAATTTTAAACTAATTATATATTTTGAAAATCGAAAAAGGAGAAAATATTTATTAAAATTTGAGGTGTACACAATTTTCCTACCATCCTTTTATCCCATGCCAAACACAATTTTGCACCCATAATTCCCAATGAATGTGTCATGAGCATCATCTGAGGCATCATCATCCCATAACATTGTTTCAGTTCTAAATTGCTCATTTGAATCTAATTGTACCTCAAATCAAGTACATTATGTACATTGAAAACAAATTAGTATTAAATTGGTGGTAGATTGGTGGTAAACTTTAAACAAATCGTGGAGCCTTCTAATTGTGAATTTAATTTATTGTTTCTAATTTCTTTTACTTCTCTTTTTTTGGTATGCCTCAAAATTTTATAACTTTTGTCTCTTTTTCACAACTTTTAGAATATGCAGTTAGTTGTAAAATTACGTGAAGTAATGTCTATGTCGTGAAGCAAATCAATGAAGAATGTTTCTTTTTGTCCCTCATTCTATATCATTTTTTAGAAACCATATTCCATATAACATCAAAAACAACCGATCTAATTTGGATCTCAATATCTCACATTGAAGATGCATATAAAATACTAGATGAGATCTTTCATTTTTTGGTGTGACCAAGAATTGCTTGGCTATTAACCCTTTAAAGACCAAGGTTTAGTTCAAATTTCCAAAAAAATGAAGACATATTTTAAAGTACAATGCAAGAGAATAGCTTAATGATGGCAAGAGGTAAAATTGAAAATCTTGATACCCTTAACCCCTCACCGCCTAAGGAAACCCAACCTAATGTGTTACTCCACAACACAAAGGACTTGTGATTTTAAGTGACAACAAATTCAATGCCACAAGAAAAATTATCCATCTCAACTATCTTCTCCTACATGTTAGTCAACTATGGGTGGTAAGGGACTAAACGACATTTTAATCCCTAAAATTATTTTGTTCTTTTTGGGAACAAAATGGATTTTGAGTAGGTTCCTATAGTCTCAATTTTTGTCGTGATTTTTTTAAACTTTTTTTGAAGATAAGAAAACACATTAGCTTTCTGAAAATATAATTTTTTCTTGAATCAGTGCCCGAAAGCAAAAGTTATGTGGAAATAAGACCAAAATAGAACTCATCAGGTTCAACAAAAAAATTCACAAAAAGTCAAAATAAAAATTTTAAAATTTTGTTTCACATTGAAAGTATTTTTGTCTATATGGAATATTTGATTAAGTCTCTTGTTTTTCAGGCAATCTAAGCATATTTTTTGAAAAAATAACTTATAGGATTCATTTTTTAGCACAATTTTCACAATTTTTCAAAAAAAAAAGTTTAACCCCTAAATGCTTGGGCGACTAAATATGGTCGATCTTAAATTTCACGCTCATTTTGCAGCGGGCAGTTAAATACGTTTGATCGGTTTAAAAAGAAATTCGGGCAGTTTTTAGGGTTAACTATTGAAAACTTTCATTTTTCATTAAAAAAGGTACATATTTGATTGTTGAGAGGTCTCCAAAGCCATATATGTCCATTAGTGGAAGAGTAAAGCTTGCTAATTTTACTTCATTTTCCAACTTTGAGCAATTTCACTTGATGTAAGATCTAAAAACTTGTATTTATCCGTTTGCTTATGAAAATGGTTCCAATGGAAAGAATAAAGTGTTTTCATGATTTTCACCGTTGAAAATTTAAACAAAAAAGTGTTGATTTGGAGTTATTTGTGATTTATACTTATAAAGAAAATTGCATCTCAACAATTGCAAGGTGGATTGTGTAATGAGTTTAATAGCTTTTCAAGTGATATTAAGTTTTTTGAAAGGGTATTTTAGTGTGCTAACACAATTTGTAGTTGTTCATGTCACCTCCAATCCCAAAAAGCTTTTATGTGCAAATTTCTGAAACATTGTGGAGAGGGACAATATATTAAAAATAGAAATGTACAATTCTCTTATTATAATCTCACAACTCCTATGCAATTTTGCACTCAAAATTAGTGAACATACTAATAAGCAAGCTCTTTAAACATCCATAAGGTTAGATTTTGAAAAAAAATCATTTTGCTTCAATGGATATAACTATAAGCCCATGTTCTTTTTTCATGGGAAAAACACACTTGGAAAGGCTTAGGCACTTAGGGGTTAACAAGGTTTAATTAGTTCACTAGAACAATCTCACCATTGAAATTATTGTATTTTGATTCCATCTTAGACCTATTAACAATTTAGAATTTCCTTCAATCTCGTACCTACTTGTAATTAACAAGTGTGTGTTTCTTGAATCTTTTTCTCCTAGACCTTTAACTCAATTCTTCAACATAAATTTTTTTAATTCAATATTGATAGTGCAAAAAATTTAAGCTAATAAGATTCAACGCTTGAAAATCTAGTTATGTAAGGTACAAAAAAAATGATTTTGTTCACTTCAAATGCAAATATCTTACATTCCAATTAGTCAAATTTTAAATTTTAAAAAAATCTTTCACACATTTTTTTTATTAGTCTAGTGTAAGATTGTACGGTTAGATATGCAAAAAAATAATTTCTAAATTTTTTTGCACTCTGCAATAGAAATGGCAATTTTGAATGGAATTTTTTATGAAAAGAAGGCCTTAAGACTTTAGGGGGTAAGCCCTAGCAAAGAATTGAAAATCTCTCTTATATGGGCATCATGAAGCTTGTACAAATGACCAATTAATCAATGATGAGCTTCCACCCTTGGATTCTCAAGGCAAAGGATAATCTCCAAGCCATTACACAAAAATTCTAAGAAATTCTCCTATGTGATAACTACACATTCATATTAGAATTTGAAATGCAAAATTTAGTTTGATAGATGCATCTTTTAGAGAAAAAAAAAGAACCAATATAAAAATATTGGATTGTAGTTTAGTACCGTATTCAAGATGTTGTCTCTAATATCCGTAGGAAACAAACCTCTTGATTTGGGTTTGATGTTTAAAAGTTGATCTTTGAAGGTTTGGAAAGCCCAATATTGGACCCAATATATTCTTTAGGGGATCATTTGACATATAAGGAACATGAATTGAGGTACACAATAGTAAGAAAGTTTATATTTGTGCCGATCCAAACATGATGTCACAAAAGGCTCTAAATTAGGATCATTATTGCACTTCCTACATGCCTTACTGAAGCTACAAATGATCATGATTTCTAAATGCATGGTGACACATTTGAGCATGAAAAAATTTAGATGTTAATCCCTAAATGCCCAAGGCACCATATTTTGGTGTCAACTAAACTTTGAAGTTAAATAAAATCTTATCAAAGTATTATTTTTAGTAAATTACGGTTTTATTAAATATCCTTTGAATTCTATTTAAGCATTAAAATTTTGGTTTGGAAAAAAATTGTTTATGATTTTTCTATTGAAGATTTTGTACAAGGGTGTCTATTGCAAACTGGATTTTCAAGTGTTAGAGGCTCTTGAAAGTAAGTGTGATCTACATTGGATCTTGGGGGAAAATCGCATTAGAATTTCATTTAAAAAAATTGTAGAGTAGATTTGAGGAGATGTAAAGTGATATTCAAATGCAAGATGTTAATTGTTGAATAATCAATCTTTCCATATTTTAGTACATAATTTATATTCCAAGAGTCAAATATGATACAAAACATATGGTCCCCTACATACTTTAAGGAAGGGTTAAAAAACCATTGTTCTATTTAGAGCAACCACATTGTTGGAGAGAATAAAGGTAGGCACAAGGTTGCTCCACTTGCCTACCAACATATTACAATTTTTAGATTGTTCCTATAATTGTGTTTTTGTTCCTCCATAACTCATGTCTCTATGGCACACAATTAACTCCTTTAGGTATTTGATGTTTTCAAGCCCAAAATTGCTTCACAATACTTAAACCCAAAGCAAGGCTGAAATCTTCACCTATATTTATTCATTACCAAATTCAACTATAGGATCTTTTACTTAACTTGTTGGAGTACAACCTCCTAAAATTTCAGAATAAAAAACCTTACCAATTGCAAGATCAAGTTGCTTGAATTTCAAAAATAAGTATTTTCAACCCTTTCCAAATGGTTAGATTTCATCTTTCAAACTTTTTATACAAAAATATGTAGATACTACAACTTGTTACTCTCTATAATATGTTGAAGAGATAAGTTGAGGATACATATAAAAAATAAAAAATTTGAAACAAAAAACATTTCATATTGATTTCATGCTTGAAAAAAATAACAAATAGAAAGAACTAGAGTATGATTTAAAATACTAAATTTTTAAGAATTTATTTATGGAATTGAAAAATGCTAATTCCAATGGTTTTGATGATGTAATACAATTTGCACCTTTTTTATTTTTTATTTTTTCAAAATATTGAAAATTAAAATAAATAAATGACTTCAAAATTTATTTTAGAGTAGAGTAGAGATTCCATAACAACCTGCAAACTAAAACTCTTCATAACTTTCACCTCATTAATCAAAATGGAATGATTCAAAACTTTCTACATATATAGAAATTTAGAAAACCAATTTCAAACTTATATTTCTTCAACAAATTCAATTTTTCTAATTTGCCCGAGTTGCCCACCAAGTGATGAAAATTACATATCATGCTATAACTTTTCAACCATATAGTCAAAAGTTATGAAAATTGTTGCACCATAAAGCTACTCCTTGGGCACATGTTGTGTGAAAATTTCAAAGGAAAAAAAATAAAAATTCCATTCGTAGTGAGCTGCCCCAAATCACTATGTTGCCCCAAAAATGGTGTTTGGAACTTTAGGGTTTTTAATGAAATGAAGTTCTCTGACCAAAATCGCTTCAAAACAAGGGCACGCTGAAGCCTTGAGCGACCATAACAAGTTGGTGCCCAAAGTCCAAAGTTTGTTGAGCCCAAACTCCCCTATTCCATTGGCAATTCAACAATGGATCCATCTACATTTCCAGATTGTTATTCAGTCCAATAATGTAGATGCTCTTACCTACATTAGATAGGATTTGGGGGGGCTGGAGGGCCATTTCACGTTGTTCCCAGCTTCGTTCCCCCGGCCCGTCTGTTCCCCTGGGCCCTATCGAACACGGATGCCAATTTTGTTTTTTTCAAATAAATAAATACGGAGTAAATAAATAAATAAATTTAAAGTTCTTAAAATGAAAAACAAAGTTAAATTTTTATTTTTATTTTTTGAAAAAATCGACGTGGCAATCGCTTGGCTAGGTCAGCAGGCCTCGCGAACGATCAGTTTCGTCCAGTTTCCCACTTGGGAACTTGCGGCCCTTCCCAATAGGGAAATCCCATCTAATGCTTGTTTAACCCTTAAGCATCAATACGGACGTTTGGCGTCCGATGGATGATAGGGAATCCTTATAGTAGGATAGAAGTGCAACTATTCATCTTCTCAATTTTGTTGGATGTGGAAATAGGAGATCTTCGCTCTTCCTATGTGTTGTCTGTTGTCCTTGTCCTTCCGGTCTTTGTCTTGCCAGGCCACCTGTGGCTGGCAGGTTTGTTTAGTTTCTTTTGCAATGAAAGTCCGCTTCATTTGTTTCAAAAAACAAAAGAAAAATAGGAGATCTTCTAGAATAGTTAGACTTCCAATGAGTACTTTTGCTATTTCTAAAGCCGATGATTCACATCGATGGTAATGAAAAACGGATGATTTCCAAGGGCACCCCCTTGTCCTTTAACCCTTAAGCACTCCGACGTCCATATTCTAGACGATGAACAGAGGGCTTGCAGGTGTTGTTTCATCCAACTACCTTCTCATTCATCCAATGTAACACTTAAATCTTTGATGAAATTTTGGTAAATGCAATTACTGTAGAAAGATATAAGCAGAAATGTGTCAAAATTAGAAAAAGGCTCAAGGCGTTAAGAGTTAAGTCCATCAGTCCGGCAGCTGCCTCGAGATCCCCTCGGGTGGTGCAACAAGCGAAGGCTCCCCCGAGGGAGCGTCACCAGTGACCTCATAAAGCAGAGTAGTGCCGCAGATAGAAATCATCAATCGGGGAAGGTGAGCACATGGGAAGAACAACATGCAGAGATTGGAAACACTCGATCATGGACACGATCGATCGATGCCTCACTTGTTGTTCAAGTGTTTGTATGTATCGGGACAGACAGATCGACAGACAGACAGTGAGAGCATCAATTCCAAAGTGCACCAATGGCTTTCAGTTCCCATTCTCCATTACTGCAAGATAAGTTAAAGTGTTATGGCATCATCATTCATAGTTCTCTCTGTTGTCAGTACTATCTCTCTGCGTGTGTGTGTGTGTGTGGCTACTGTAGCTACATCATTCTCGTCATCAATCAGACACAAGTGTCAGACTTTCTGCATTGGAACTTTGAGAGCAGGCATCCTCAATGGAAACAGTCAATACTGACGCATGCAGTAGCTAGTAACGGCAACGGAGAGGTGGAAACGGTAACGGAGAGGAGAGTAGAAAAAAAAAAATGGGCCCAGCCGATGCAACCTCTATGAGGCTCATCGCTTTCAAGAGCACGTTACTTAGAGTTTGGCTCTTGTATGGGTAGTTTTTGCTTTTGAATAGAGTGAAGCACTTGAAGGCCCGTCCCTTTGAGAAGTTCTCGCTGCTTGTGCAGCATAATCCACTTGTAATAGTGCCTGGAAACTTTTATTTGGAGGAGGCCTGCGTGCTTAACGTACCAGGAGGCCCTGCCCTGAAGGCCTCCCACTATACAACAACTATGGTCAAATGGAATGGCATAGCGATGTCCACCAAACATGCATCTCCTTCAACCTAATCATCCATCTTTGTTTCTAACACTAGCAACACGAATAGTGTCGACATATAGTGAGGTAGATGTTTTAGAGTTCCAAGTAACATGAAAGGGTTGAGACACCATGGCTGGGGTCTCCTTCATTAACCCCTAAAGTCCCAAGGCCATTTTTCTGTCAAAAACCACTCAAAACTGCCATTTCTACTGCGTTAGTCCAAAAAAACAATAAAAATACTTTTTTTGGAATTGAACCGTAGGATCTTATACTTTACTTGTTTAAGATCATGTGGTAAAAATTTCATGAAGTTTGACCGTACAGATTGAGAGATATGAGCATTCAAAGTTGAAAAAACAAGTTTTTCTGAACACTGCACTGAAATTTTAGATGACTTTGATCTCTATTTGTGGAAAGAAATTACACTGTGGAGTTTGAATTTAAAATTTATTGTGTTGAAGAATTGAGTTGGGAGTCTAGGAAAAAAATTCCAAAAAATAAAAACTTCATTTTCATACTTCAAAAAATTGTCAAGTAGAAGTAGGTCCGACATTGAAAGAAAAACTAAATTGTTAATAGCTCTTAGATGGGATTGAAATACAATAATCCCAACGATGAGATTGTTCTAACAAGCAAATTTAACCTTTTCAAAATTCAAAATTCAAAAAAATTCAAAAATTGCATTCTGAGATGAATCCTACAAGGTTTTTTTTCCAAAAAGATGCTTAGATTGCCCGAAAAATAAGATTGTTCATAACTTTCACATCACTAATCAAAGTGGAATGAATCAAAGCTTTAGATGTAGACAAAAACATTATCTTTGAGAAAAAAAATTTAATTTAATTTATTTTGAATTTTTGCAATATTTTTTGTGCTGCCCGCCGAGTTTAGTTTCAGGCTTTTTGTGGTATAACTTTTGCTTCCGGGCACCGATTGAAATAAAAATTATATTCCCACAAAGCTTATCAGATTTCCTATCTTCAAAAAAAGTTTCAAAAAATTAGGGTAAAATTTCAGCCCATAGGAACCTGCCCAAATTCCAAATTGTCCCCTGAGAGGACAATGGGACTTTAGGGGTTAATTACAAAAGTGTGAGCGTGAACATTAGGGGAGATTTCAGCCTTTAAGAGACTGTTGATTCCCCAATAGTTTCCGGGTTGTAGGAACTCTACTGTAGCTGTTGGTTGACGTGGTAGAGAAACTACCACATTAGATGTTATTATTTCATTATTATTTTAATATATATTATTATTTAAACAAATTCAAATTATAAATTATAAATAACTGGGTTGAAACAGTCTCTTAGAAGTCGAAATCTCCCCTAATCGGACATATTCGGGATGTACCATTATAATAGGGGTAGTCACACCTTCTTCACCCCATTCTCAATTCTTGGAGAATGGGAACATGGTGCTTTCTCGTTGGTTGTCTGTGGCTTGTGGAGCTTCTAGTCTCCAAGAATCAAGAATGCCCATTCTTCTCCTCCAAAGGTGAAGAATGGGTGTGGAAAAAAAATCTAAAAGTTTTTTTTACCTACGTTTCACCCTCTGCGTACTACTTTCATCCAATCAAGTTGCTTGGATTCTCTAATCATGTCTCTTTACTGCTAATCGTGGTTGTTTATTGCATTGATCCTCCCCAATTCTTTGCAATTTCCATTCTCCATGCTTGACACACCAAAAAGGGGTGTTACACCTTCATGCAAAACACCTCCCCATAGGCTTCTCTTTCTCTTACCACCTTCTCATTCTTCATAGAACTTTGCCTCTCCAAGAAGGTGTGACTATCCCTAATGTTCCTACATTGGACCAAGACTGAGGATGCTCTTAGTTATGTAGATCCTTCAAGGTCACGTAAGTTTGATACAATAGGGAGGTACATTGATTTGTAGCATTAGTAAGGTTGCAAGCAAAATTGTTTTTGTTGGTAACTAAGGTAGGAGGCTCTT
Organism: Rhytidiadelphus loreus; assembly: GCA_947034895.1. Taxonomy (NCBI): domain Eukaryota; kingdom Viridiplantae; phylum Streptophyta; class Bryopsida; order Hypnales; family Hylocomiaceae; genus Rhytidiadelphus; species Rhytidiadelphus loreus. The sequence goes on along the minus strand of OX344764.1, from coordinate 17,196,046 downwards.
AAAGTGACCATTTTCTAGTTAGTGATTCACAATTTTGGGTTGTTTGAATTCTTGCGATGTTGTTCAATAAATTTTCGTTGAAAGATGAATGGAATTGGCATCTAATTCAAGTTGTTCATATTTTTTCATTATAAATTTTGAAGTCACTTTATAGACCTCCTACCGTATTCAAAATAATTCAAGTAGTGTGAGATAGAATGGTGCAAGATGCCTCACATTAAACGGATGATTTTAGATGAACATGGTCTCATTAGTGTGGACATATGAAAGAATTTTAAATGACAATTAGATTGAAGGTGGATGATTGTTAATGAAAAGTGTTTGAATGACAATCACACTATTTGAGATAGTATGAAAATAATGTCAACCACTTCATACTAACAACCACTTCATACTAACGCAATTTCACGTACTCGGCCTCGAGCAATTTCACAATCAATGCTTCATACTACAATTGGCTTGTCGAGTGTAAAGACAGCCTTGCTGGGGAGTCCAATAACCTCCAGTTCCTCGTAAGAGATTCTTGCTCCGTTTCTTCTCATTCCCAGAAGTTTACCAAAGGCAAGCTGGGCCTTGCTGCTTTTATAACCAAATTGTTCAGTTGTACAAAATCAATGGCAGTGTGCAGAGTACTGTATGCTTATGATGTTCACAGGGCCAACACTTGCGAGCAGAGCTTTCATTGAATGCCTGCTTTCAGTTCCCATCACTGCAAGTAGTTGCAAACTAACTTGTAACTTGAAGTTGTAAGTTACCTCCCCCGGTCCGTCAACACCTTGCACGCACAGGCTCGTGACAACCAGTTTTGCTGCTCCACGTCAAACCCACACCAGCCATGGTGTTCCCAAAAGGCATCAGACTGCAGCAGAAATGAAACTCATCAAGTTTTCATGACTGCACGCACAGCTGCACAAATTTTGTCAGCAAATTGAGAAGAAAAAGGAAGCAACCGATAAGTTGCACTTTGTTGGTATGAAATCAACTGGCAGAATGTTGGTTGGACATGGTTAGAGTTTGCGATACCAATTGTGCAATTCTTTTGTCTCAAAGCATTCCTCCCGCCCCTCTCCTTCAAGATTTTGAGATTGTGTTTTGCAAATTGCCTTCATCCTCAGAGGACAAGTCTTGGAACTTTTGACACCCTCCGCTACGATACTCAGCTATTCAAATCATATGAAAGAATCAAGTTTTTTTGATTGAAGGTGCAAAACATTTGTATTTAATGAGAGAACAGAGCTACCAGGGTGCTTGAACAACTTTTGAGCGCAGATAATACAAGGAGTACAAAAACCGTTGATGCACTCCATCATTCAATAAATGATTGTGGTACAACTCGCCCTGCAAAGAGAATACATGTAATGAGAAGATTAGCAAAAATTTAGTTACACAAGATCCTTGTGTGACGTTTGTGTTCTACTAAATGGGAGCACCCCTCGCCCCGCCCCCCCCCTCTTCCTCCATCTTGAGGTGGAAATTTTGAGGCAAACCTCCATTTGCCCTTTTCAATGCTGATGATCATCTTTGATCAACTCTGACATTCTCTCTCAAGTATTGTTGTATATTTACAACATCAAAATGGCACAGCCATGTCGTGTAATAATTTAATGTGCTTCCTCCCTAGTCTTGTGTAATGACTACCACATCGAAAAATGTGCATTAACTGATCATTTTTTAACACACAAGTGGTAAAATGTGATACGTTTACAAAAGGTGCATTGATTTTTTGCACCTTGCACTACCAACACGTTGATGTCATGTCATGATGTGCTTGGCAACTCCCCTGAAAGTACGTTTGAAATGAAAGAATCTTGATCAATTCCTTCATGCGAACCATGTGGAAACACATTCATGAAGCCATTCCAGAACGAAGCCGTATAATTCTCGTTCTCAAACCGTTGGTGAGATTCACACTCCATTTGTGAGTCCTCCAAGGGCAACTCAAAGCTGGTGTACTGGGACCAATCGTATTCCTCCTCCTTGGGCTCCATGACGGAGGTGACATCACTGGAACCACTCGTTTCCATCTCGGACAATTCCTCCATTGTAAATCCGTCATCCTCGCAGGACGCAACTGCATGGTTTCCCTTTGTCTTTGTTTTCACAAACGGCGTGGACACGACTGCTGGTAGAAAGGGGTTGTTGAACGTGTCCTTCCTGTCCCCAAAATTGGCACCGGTCATTGCATCTGCCGTTGGTGAGTGCGTTGCCACCCTGCCCAACTCTTGTAAGTCGTTACTTGAGCCGCCGTCTCGTGTGTACCTCAATTTTGAAAATACTTCCTTCGGTTGTCCTCGTATTTCTGATAAATCTCTGCAACATAATGAGCATGAGAAGAAATTCCCAAAACAAATTCATACATGTAAGAGCGCACACAACCGACACTAATCCCTGCGAACTCAAATGGCTAAAAATGGTTGTGCTTCCATGTCAGTATAGCAGTCCATATCTATATAGGAAGCTGCAAGGAATGTCATAAAAAATTTACCGATAGAAAGAAGAAACAAACCCTCCATTTTAGAACAAAATCCCAAGCAAACCAAGGGCACAGAAACCGGCGAAGGAATAAATACGTTTTGAGAGTTACTACTATTAGCTTCCAAAGTCATGCATTTTGGGGTTGAGTTTCTAAAATCAATGAGAATGGTGCACGAGATAGTAGATCGATTACAAGCTCAGGTGGATATACTGTACATGTGAGAAGCTACGGCTAGATTCAATGTTAGAAATACTCACTGGCTGTAGCTGGTGAGATCAAAGTTAGTGACAGCAGCTGCACCTCGGTATTCGATTGCAGCCAAGTCATAAGCCCGGGCAGCCTCTTCTTGTGTGCCTGCAATTCACCATACAATCAGTTCTTGTATGAAGATCACAAGCCATCCTTCATGCTTCTGAACAGCTTTCTTTCTTTCTTTCTTGACCTACTGTTCACTGTATTTAACATTTGATTTGCTTCCTACACTAGAACGTACCAAAGGTGCCAAGGTAGAGGTACTTGTTTCCATCAACACGACCAATGCGGGCTTCCCAACGTCCATTGTGATGGTGCCTGCAAATGTTGCAAAAAAACCCATTTCACAACTATGATACAAAACCTCAAGCCCATCGGCAGTCACTGGAAGAGATCAGCGACTTTGACTGCAATATCTGGGATTTCCACTGATCTGGGGATTTGACTGAGTCAATTCCTCACTGTAGAAGATCAGTATTTTGACTTGGAAAATCTGGGATTCGTCCCTTCGAGTACACAAGATCGGTGACTTGACTCAACTCCAATATCAAGCTCCAACTTTTTTTTAGTATTTCTAGGGTAAGTACCCCACGTCTTTAAGCATTTATATGCTAACCCTAAAACGAGTCAAAACAAGCCACTTCCGTATGAATAGGACCAGAAATGAATCATTTAGGCAGTCTAGGACGGTACCTAATAGAAAGAAGAAGTCATGCCCTACATTTATGAATCCTAAAAACAGAATTTGAAACATACTATAATTTAGTTTAAAACGTCTATTTCTAGTCTAGGTACTAAATTACCTGGCGACGCCTCGGTACTTGGAAACCCCTCTTGAAAAACCACTGCTCTTCCTGCGCACCAAAATCGAGTCACTTTGAGTTCTAAACCTACACACTCTATAAATACAATTATTAAACTCCAAAATGGACTACTTTGGGGCAAGCAATTGCTGCAAATTAAAACACTAACCTGCGCAGCGTGGCGAGATACTCCTCTCGAGAAATGCTCTCCATCTCCACAAGCTGCTGCTCATAGTCTTCCAACTGCCAGGAATATAAAAACGAGAACAAAACTATGATATTAGTACTAATCAGAAGTTAATTAGGAATAACTAAAACTATTTCACAGCAATCTGTACGCAATTGTACCTTGAAGTTGATGATAGTTCCTGGACCCCAATACTTGAGAGCTGCAAGATCATATGCTTGTGCGGCAGATGCTTCATCGTCATAAGCCCCTTGAGGAAAAAAGCAAACCAAAGTTTAGTTAGTATTAGTTATTTAACCCAATTTCTTTTAAGAGTATTTATGAAACAGACGTCCTGGCTATTGCAAAACATGACAGGCTCACCTAGATAAACTGTTGGAAGCAGAGTCCAGGTTGATCACCCACCACGTACCAGCAGCACCAACAACCAAGCGATCACACAAATTAGAACACTCTCCACAACTACCAACAACTACCGCATTAAAATGTCACACAACGGTCAGGCCCGAAACGGGTCTTGGAAGTGCAAATGGCGTGGCCTTTTCTCTCGTTAAGAAAATTGGGTCTTCGGGAGCAAGAGCAAGTGGTTTTGGGCGCACCTTGACGTCCTTTTTTATGCTGTTTGTCATTCCAGGAGCTTTTATCCCACAAATGAGCCTCAAACCTCCCCGTCCACCGATGCCTACACAAACAACAATCCTCCAATTCAATCCAATGTAGATACTCCCCAAAATGAATCAAAGCCACAGCCATTGCACTCTGTCTCTCTCTCTCTCTCTCTCTGGACTATCAATCCTTGCACCTTATCACACACCCCAAAGGAATAAAAAACGTCAATAGTTGGCACAGTACTCTCTCAAGTCCATCCTTGATTGCACCCCGAAATGAACTAAAAACCCAACACTTCTGCACACTCTCTCCAGTGGATTCTTGCACCTCAAAACCAATCAACAACCAGCACTTAAAACACACCCTCTCAGTCTAAATCAATTGCATATATATAACACCAAAATAGATCGAAAAAACCCACACTTCAAACCCACACTCTCTCCACTCCGAACAAAATTCAATCAAAAGAATGAAATCAAACACCAGCACGCACTTAAAACACACTCAGATCTCTCCCCATTTCATCCTTGCACCTAGCTTCTCCCAGTCATCCCCAAACGAAGTCAGAAGAAAAAACCAAACCAAACCAAAACCTGTTACATTCCGTGCATCTCTCTCACTCTGACTCTTTTTTCTCTTTTTCTCGTCACACCTTGTTACACCTCGATATGAAGAGCTTCTTTTCAAAGGAAGACTACCCCCACTAGTACATCCATCCACAAGCGCCTGCTTCTTCCGAGGCCGAGCAGTCCGCTTACAAGGCTTGCTCAATTTCACCTCCATCTCTCAAACGGAAACTCTCTCTATTTCTCTCTCTGTCCCTCTCTCTTTCTCTGTCTGTCTCTGTCCCTCTAGCTGGGTTCTCCCCCGACCTACCTACCTACCTACCTTCTCCAAAACAACACAAAACAAGTCTCCATAAGGGACACACACAAGGGGGCCCCAGAAATTGGAGTTCGAAGTTGGAGACAACAATCGAAGATCCCGAAGAGAACAAGAATTAACACGGCATGGGAAGTATTGGAATGGTTGTGCAATGGTTGTGCAATGGTTTGCTTGGTTGCAATGGGATCGACAGAAGAGAGAAAGAGAAAGGGTTTATCTTCTTGAGGTGTGTCATAAGCTTCAGAGCTTCGTGAGAGTGAGGAATTGAACAAGAGACTGCTGCTGCCTGAGGCACAGAGCTAGTCTCACAGGAAGGGAAGGAGGGAGGGACAGACAGACAGACAGAGGTCGGGGTGTGAGGAGACCTTTTCAGGTTATCAGGACTCTCATCAGGATTTCAGAACTACTGTGGAAGTGTTGATTGATTTTGGGGTTGGTTGGGTTTTGAGGATTTGTACTTTTGTAGTGATTGGTGGAATAGTTTTTATGAGTTGGAACAGGCCGGGGGGGGGGGGGTCAGGGGGAGGGGCAGTCAACAGGTGAGTCAGGGAATGGCCAGGTGGCTTGGAATTGATACGTATGTATGTATGTATTTAAAAGATTTAAAAGATTTTCTTTTTTGTTGACAAAAAAAAAATTGAAAAGGATATAACTTATTCATTGCAAAAAAGAGGAGAGTACAACCCAATTCAAGGCACGAGTATGAGATTTGAAAAGGCTACCTACTGTAGGTTTCCTTTGGTGGAGGTGGACATGGGTGGAGTAGGTGTGTTGCAAGTCTTTGTTGGGAGACTTGGGTCATGTGTTTTTCGGTTGGGTAGTTACAAGCATATGCTCTCTTAAATGCTCTCTCATATGTTGTCTTAAATGCTCTCCTATATGCTCTCTTAAATGTTCTTTTATATGCTCTCTTGCTAAAAATATATGCTCTCTTGCTAAAAATATATGCTCTCTTGTCAAAAGAGTGTTAACACTTAAAGTCCCATGGTCTTTTTTTCATCAAAAAACACTCAAATTTTTTATTTGTACAAAACAAACAATTTCTGAAAATGATTTTTGTTTTTTGTTTTTTGTTTTTTATCTGACCATAGGATCTTGCACGAGACTAGTATAAAAATGTGTGGAACAAATTTAAGAAACTTTGACTAGATAGTTTGGAAGATATTTGCATTTAAAGTGAAGAAAGCAGGGGTGGGGTGCACCTTGTGTGACTAGTTGATGAGACTTTAAATCTTCTTAGCTTCAAACTTTTGCACTAAAATTTTTGAATGAAACTAATATATATTGATAAAATGAGTTGAGATTTAGTTCAAAAACAAATCCATTGCGTGAGTATTTTAAGAAAATGATGGGATTGCAAGCAAAACAAAATGCTTCATAACTTTGACATCACCAATTCCGAAAAGGAACGAATCTAATCTTTCATACAGACAAATACAATTTATGAAGAAAACAAATTATAGCAAGTTTTTGGTTTTTTCCCCTACCTAGGCTTGAGCATTTTGAACTTCAGAGAGCATAATTTTTGTTTGAGGGCACCAATTGAAATTTAAAAATCACATTTCTAAAAAACTAATGTGTTTTTTTTCTTAAAGAAAGCTTTTTAAAAATTAAGTGAAAAATTGAGGTCATAGAAGCGAGCCCAAACTTTCATTTGTCCTCCAATAAGATAATGGAATTTTAAAGATTAAGTTATTACCAACAATTTTTTTGTTTTTTTGTTTTATTAAAAGTGTCAAGATGGTGATCACTAATATTTTGGTGAAATAATAGCAACATCCATAAAATACTAAGATAACTCTAATTTTCACCACTTTCTAAAATTGATTGTGACATATCTTTGCTTGAAATGTATTGCCTCCATTTATAAGAGCCTAGGGTCAATTTCAAATACACCTATTTTTAGCACATTGACAATTCAAAGTTGATTCATATGGTGTCTAAAAAATACATGAGAAGGGAATCTACAATATTCTTTTGACTTCCAATGAGATTCAACAAAAAATTAGGCAATTTAATAGCAAAAACAATGCTCAATTTCTTATTCAAATGTATTTAGCTGTAGTTGCCTTGGTAACTTTCATATGAAATTGGGTATAGTAATCTATTTTCCAAGGGTTGGCTAACTAAAGTCCACTACTCAATCCTCAAAACATAGATCAAAAGATGACAAATTTTAAAGGTTGGTACAAATTAGGAAAAAAAACAAAAACATACACACCAAAGATTGACTTCACATATGTTGACTTCTTTTGAGTTTGGTGTGGAGTTAGAATTTAGTACAAAGTTTGTATATTTAATGGATGTTTCTAATGTATCTCTACATTCATTCATCTCTGTCCTTATTGAATTGAAGACATATTGAGTTTCATGTTATGTTTTGTTCAATCTTCTTCTTTTAATTACAAAATGAACAAGCAAAGTCTCCAATTCTTTTGAAGAACTTTGATATTGAGTGTTTGTTTGAATTTGCAAGGTTGCATTTAATCTAATATGTAAATAAAGATATCCTTTATGTTTAATTCAAAGATTTAAATTGTATGTTTTCCTTGGTCTCCAATAAGTATCTATTGTACTTTTATATGGTTAAATTTCAAAAAAAATTGACCCTAGTGTTTGCTCAATGCATTAGAAAGTGACAATTTTGGATGAAATTTACCCTAGTCCCTTTAGAATTAATGCCAATACTATTTTTCATTTAAAAACAAATAAATTATTACAATGCATACTAATTGAAATATTGCAAATTTGATAAATTGGGATGTTAGTGTCAAACATACTATTAAGATATATTAGTAAGGTGGCCCCTTCTCCAACTGCATCTCATGTTAAACCGCCGTCTCCCAAATCAATATGTACCTATGTAAAAGAAACGATCTTAGAACCTTCTTTACCATAAAGAACTCTTACCACTTATAACTTTTGCATATAGTATCCAAATGCTGCGTTCTTTAGTGTGTTGAACTAAACCTCCTTTCACTTGCCATCAAGAAAATCAATGAAAAATTGACTACTCTAATAATAATAAATAGGCACAATAGCAAAAAAAATGGCAATTTGGAGAGGCCCACCTTCTCCCAGTTTTGAAGAATAAGGTAGTCCGTTCTTAAAGTAACTATTTAAGAGTTGGTTGCCTTTTGGGGGGAAGCTAAACTCTTTGAAACAATTTTGAGTACATTTTCGTAGGAAGAAAATTGGAATTGGCATTCATTTTATATTTTTTTAGACCTTTGGGGAATTGGGTACAAATTTTTGAAGTAGAAACGCAATGGTCACTAAAAAGCGACCACCTCCTGGAATGTACACTATCCGTACATTGAAGAAAGCAAAATGTACCTCTTCTGCGTCATGTTAGCTTTTAGAACATGGTCGCTTTTAGAGCAGACTACCTTATGTAATAAAGCATCAATAGACACATCAGCAATGTTGTCATGGGCAGCAGCATTTCGCAAGGGAGTTTCAATGCTGAGGTAAGTTAATTAAGTTTGGTGACTGGGAGCTTGACTGATATCCGCTTTTATGACTGGCAACCTGCACTAATAATAATTTATATTTTGTGCACATTGGGTTGGCAGTGGGAGTTTATTGATGGCAAAAAAAAAAATTGCCCATTGACCAAACTCCACTGAATTCCTTTATGAAATTGCATTCCACACTTCAAAATGTAAAATGTTAAGAAATTAAAAAAGAAAATAGACATCAAACAAAGATCTATTTGAGTTAATATGACATCTGGCATTGCACATTTGGCAACTAGTGCTATAGTAAACTTGCGAATCACCACATTGACAAAACTCAAATCCTTCTCTACGTAAATAGAGAGACTTGCATGTTTTGAAATTTGGCAAAATTCACCTTCCAAAAACAGAATGCAAAAAGATTTTTTCCTACAAATTTTATTGCAATTTAAAGGCAATGCATCCCTTCACTATACAATGTGCAATCATTGGACAATGATACAAGATTTTGTTCCCATCACAATTGAATTGGTAGTTGAAACATGCGGTTATTCTACGCTGTAATTGGCAATGGTTGTTGTCCGATTTTTGGATGTGTGTAATAAATGGCCAATTTACTCTACCTCATTGCCTTGCTCATTGGCCCTATCTACATTGAAATTGGCTAGAATAGTCATGTTTATGTGGGTCAGGGTGAACCGACCCCCTCGCTCATCCTCAAGGGTTCATGTTAAAAGAACCCCCCCCTAAGTATTTTGTGCTTGAATAATCCATTTTCTACACCTCTCCTAGCTAATTCAGGGCCTTTGATATCATTGCAAATATGAATTCAAAAATTCCAACTTTTATCATGTGTGGCAAATCAATAGTTCTCGTTTTTTCCCTAAGGATAAAATTGGGGACAAGCGAGGGGGTCGGTTCACCCCGTCCGTTTATGTGTGAAATCGGTGGAATTTTGGCTTGTTTGGTGTTGTTGTTGGAACTGTCTCCTGGACTGCCATTTGGAATTAAATGCTGAAGTACAAGTTCTGAATAACATAGAAAGACAAAAGATGGAAGAAAAAAACTCCAGTGGGGCTCTTTAGGGGTCCGTCCGCATGATGGAATGAAGAGTTTGTTCGTACACCAAATATTTATGGTGAGTATAGACTAGTCCTTTTTATTTGGCATCATAAATTTGGCAGATGATCGATGGCTACACATCTTGTGAAAAGGGTGGAAAAAGGTCGTCATCTTTTGAACTTTTGATGAGGCCAAGCGGCGATCAATACTATTACTTTTTGCTATACTATTACTTTTTGTTGGGAGTCTTTGGCAACAATGGTTGTATTCCCCATGGAGCTTCTTTAAAGATTTTTGAAAGCTTGGGAAGGTTCATATGAAGTCATTTTTTAGTGCATGAAAGTGAACTTTTTCAATCAAGGATGGGAATTTGTGCAAGCATTTTGAAAATATAATTATTTTTCCAATGAAATGTTTGATTCAAAAGTTATGGGGCCCAAAAAGTTTAGAGTTAGCTTTGACATGATTGTGCTAATAGAGAGGGAAAGTAGTTGGTCAATGAGTCAAGCAAGCTATGAATTTTTTTCCCATTGACTTTGAACGCTTATATCTCGCAATCTAAGAATCTAAATGGACTAAATTTTTTTCCACACATTCTCTTAGTAGTATAGGTCAATGTTGTCTTGTAGAAAATAAATAATTTTTTTTTTCCAATTTTCACTTAATGCACTAAAAATGGCAATTCTAGAACAACATTAGAACCACTAGTTCAAATTCTATTGTAAATTTTTCATTTTTTCATTTTTTTGTATTGGATTTAGAATAGGAAATCTTTGAATTGATTGATGGGATTTTGATTCTTCCAAAAATGAGTTCTCAAAAAAAAGTTAAAATCTTGCTCATGTAGTTGCATTTCTTTGGATGTGCTCTCGATGCAAGAAGATTTGGGATATGTTAGACACTTCTAGTATCCATGCAAGTGTCGAAAGTTAGATAGTGCCTCCTTCTCCACAAAATTGAGCCAAACTATGTTGCCCTTCTTGGGCAAGGCCCAAATTTTATTTTCTTCTAACTTCAAATGTATAATCTTGAAATCTATGTTGTTAAATAGTTTTAATTTTTTTCTACACATTTCAATAGTAGTCTAGTACAAATTTGTATGGTTGAAAGTTTGAAAATTGTTTTTGTTTTTCAATTGTGCTCAATACACTTAAAAGTGTCAATGTTGAATATTTTTTAGAAAAAAATAATCAAGGAATTTTAGAGGATATATTTTGTAGATAGATTGTAGCTACTGATAATTGCCATTGCGTAGGCCCAACAATTTCAATTACAATTGATGTTTACCAGCATCTCAAATGATAGTACATGATACAAAAAAAAGTTTTCCTTGCACCCTATTGAACCTAAATGTATACTATAAGAAACCTTCCCCCTATATTTTTTTCACACTCTTTTGTAGTCTAGTGACTAAAGTATTTTAAATAAGAGAGTAGGTATAATATGGCATTGATGTCCAAACTCTAAGTACTAAAACCTTGTAATTTACTCCATGGTGGAAGATGATTGAATGATTTAATCCCTAAAGAATCAAAAGGTCATAGAACAACCAATTGAAAATTTGGGTAGGTTCTTGCCAAATTGATTTTGAATGAACCTTTATGAAATTTTGATACAAGGTGTAGACATGTACCGTTTTGCAAGGATATAGTTCTTTTTGATTGGATGCTTGGATCAAAAGTTATATTAAGTAAAGTTTTGTGGACATGGCAAGCAACTTCAAATAGTATAAGGGACAATATGTGCAAAAGTCTTCTTCTACTTCTAAAATTTTGCAAGCATATAACTGACATGATATAGAATACATCCGTAAAAGAAACTATATGTAATACTCCCTCTGTCCCCAAATGATCTTCTTATTTGGCAAAATGTTCCAGATTTAGGCTAAAAATAACTTTTTTAAGACCCATTTTGCATGGTAGGTAGAGTTTAGTATACTTTTAGTGTCCTGCAAACATTGACTTTAGAAGCCTTTTTCAAAGTGCAATTTTAAATTATTGAAAAGTATAATTTTTGGGGCATTTTTAAATAGCACCAATGGGCATATAGTTGTTGAGTGTGAGGTTATAATTTTATGGGCATTTAGAATAAGCCAAAGCCCATGTGTTGACCTCAATATTGACTCCAAAAGTTTCTTCTCCTTCAATTAGACAATACTCAAAGAGATGCAAAAAATAAAATTGAACAATGTTCATTGACCCCTTGAATCATTTCATGTGTCTTTTGATTGATGATTGAATGGATGGAGGGGGAGCTGTTCCTCAAAATTGTTTTGTTAATCCTAGAGAGCAATCAAAAATTGAATCTGACCAATTTACAACATCACAAATGCAATAGGAAGATCATTTTGGGACAAAAAATTAGAGCCAACAAGAAGATCATTATGGGATGGAGGGAGTACAAAAAAAGAAAACTCCAAGAAAGTATGTAAGTTGTAAAATGAACACAAATTGATTGCCTTAACCCCTAAAGTCCCATTGTTCCTTCAAGGGCTAAAATGGATTTCAGGTAGGTTCCTACGGTTTCAATTTTTGTAGTGATTTTTTTAATCTCTTTTTGGAAGATACAAAAATACATTATCTTTCTTGGAATATAATTTTTATTTGAATTGGTGCCCAGGAACAAAGGTTATGCCACAATAAACCTCAAACAAAACCTATAGGGCAACACTAAAAATTCAAAAATAAAATCTTCAAAATTTTGTTTCATATAGAGAGTATTCTTGTCTACATGGAAAGATTGAATTCATTTATTTGGACTAGAGAGGAGAATGTTATAGACAATTTTGTTTTTTGCGCAATCTAAGCATTTTCTTGAAAAAATTATTTATAGGATTCATTATTGAGGTCAATTTTCACAATATAGTTGGTTTGCTAGAACAATCTCACTATTGAGATTATTGTGTTTCAATTCCATCTTGGACCTATTAACAATTTAAATTTTTTGTCAATCTTCCATCTACTTCTACTTAACAATTTTTTAAAGAATGAAAAGCAAGTGTGTGTTTGTGTTTTTGAATTTTTTTCCTAGACTTTTGACTCAATTCTTCAATATAATTTTCTTAATTCAATATTGATATTGCAAAAATTTTAAGCTAAGAAGATTCAATGCTTGAAAATCTAGTTAGACAAGGAGTAAAAAAAGCTTCTCTTCACTTCAAACGCAAAAATAATATCTTACAATCCTTGTGGTCAAAGTTTTTGAAAATTCTTCTACACATTTTAATGCTAATTAGTGCAAGATCCTACAATTAGATATGTAAATAAAATAAAATTTAAATTTTGTTGCACTTTGTAATAGAAATGGCACTTTTGAGTGGAATTTGATGAATAAAAGGCCTTCAGACTTTAGGGGTTAACCCTTAAAGGACAAACCTACCCAAGGGGTAGAGTTTTAGTGTCAAACCTGAATTTTACATAGTTCTTGACTAAGAAAATTTAGTTATGATAATCTACTTTTTATTCTTCTTAATTTTTTTCCTAAATTGTTAAAATTGTAATTTTTGTGGTACTTTGAAGATAGTTTCTTGAAAGCTTAAAATACACCACTTTTGAACTTTTCTATCAAAATTCTCTCACTATGAGTTCAAGGAGTACACCATAATTTTATTACTATCATCTCCAATATTTGGTAAAAATAAATTATTACTATGATTTTTACAAATAAATACTTTAAAAGAATCATATTGAAATTATTTAATTTTTTTAAATTATGAAAAAATGAAATGAAATTTTGAATATACGTTATTTCATGGAGAAAATATTAAAATTTTGAAAGTTGTATTTTAATATAGAAAACTAATGAAGTTTGACCAAACAAGGAACATGGAATCAGTTTTTTAACCTTGTAATGCCACCGTGGATACTAAGTGTCTTATGGATGACAAAGAATCCTTTTATGTAAGATAGAAGTGCACAAGTTCATCATTTGAATTTTATGTAAAAAGGAGAGGACTTACACAATAATTTGACTTCTCTTTATTTTTTCAAGCAAAATGATTTACATAGTACCCAAAAGGATGATTTCCACAATGATCAACACAACATTCCAAGGTTAAGGGTTACAAAATCACCTAGCCTGAGTTGTGTTGGGCATATGTGAGGGGGGAGGAGGCAGTGATGTCCTTTTAGGGTTGAGAACATGGTTTTGTTTGGGGGGTGGGGTGAAGAATTGTTACAATTACTATTTCCCCAAAGAAACTTTGGTTGACAAGGCAAGACATTGAAGTGGCCTATGTAGAGTGAATTTATCCCTAGGAAATGCACAAGAATTTTTAATTTGCCACCCATGATAAAATTTTGAAACCTTGAATTTATATTTGGAATCAGAGGCCCGAAATTCAAGTAGAGAGGTGAAAAACATAGAATTAATACAATATAAAATAGGGGGTAAATTTTTAACAATTATCCTACAGAACATAAAATTCACCCTACAATGCCAATTTTGTATGACTACTTTACATGACGTTGTTTACCAACGTTAGGGGGTCCTTTTTGTTTCTATAGGAAGTGGAAATCCCAAGCATGGCAACTTCCCAGCCAACCAATGACTTTCTTCCAAACTTCCACTCAACCAATGAAATTAGTGTTGCAACTTTTCAGTCATCCAATGATTCCCTATGGATGAATATAACTAAGTTTGAGGCATATAGGAGGCATTATCCCTCTTCCATGGGAGAATGGTTTATGGGAGCCAACCCATTCCTGATCAGCCCCCCATTTTGGTAGTGTAGTTGCTCTCTTTCCGTGTAGTAGAGATGAATAGTGATTAGTTATGGCATAGTTCCCAGTGCAGTCGTGGTGCAATATAATTGGCTACAAGTCTTTCGATATTGCAATCAACCCTTGGTTGATTTTGCAACCAACCCTTGATCAGAAATAGGAAGACCTATATGACTAGTACGGGTTGAACAAAATCTGTTGCTAAAAAATTCATGATAATTGTGTTTTGACCCCTAAATGTTAGAGACTATGTTTTTACCAAAATTGCTCCAAAACTACCCTTGCATTTACAAGCACCAAAATTTAGATGAAAAACATTTCTGGACAAAAGTAACCGTAGGATCTTGTAGTAAAATAGTTTGAAAAGATGTGGAAAAAATTTCAGAATTTTCCACCATGTAGATTGCAAGATATTAACGTTTGAAGTAACAAAAATCCTTTTTTGGCCCTGTGAAAATACGGGCAGCTGCACTTCACAAGGTCACATTTGTATGAAAAAATGTCCAAAATGGTGGTTACTCTTTGGATTCAGTCCTCAAGTCAAATTGGCTACATGCTTGAAATTTTTTAGATCATTTGGAATTGTACAACATATAGGAAAAAAATAGTAAGTAGAAAGAAGTAGAGCATGATTAAAAATACTAAATTGTTAGCAATTTATTTATGGATTTGAATAATATCAATCTCAATGGTTGTAATATTGTAATAATTAATATACACCTTGTTTTTTGTTTTTGTTTTTGTTTTCCAAAAATATTTAAAATTGCGTTAAATAGAGGACTTCAAAGTTTATTTTAGAGCAGAGCTTCCATAACTACCCACAAACTAACCCAAACTAAAACTCCTCATAACTTTCATCTCATTAATCAAAATGGAATGATTCAAAGCTTACCACATATGTAAAAATCTAGAGAATAAATTTCAAATTTTTATTTTGTTAAAAAGTGATTTTCAAAGAAGTTTTTTTTTTTCTGCTCGGGCTGCCCGCCAAACACTGAAAATTACATATCATGCAGTAACTTTTGAACTATGTAGTCAAAAGTTATGAAAACGGTTGGGCCTTAAAGCTAATCCTCAGGCACACATTGTGTGAAATTTCCAAAGAAAAAAAATAAAAATTCCGTTTGTAGTAACCTGCTTGAAATTGCTTTGTTGCAAAAAACGTTGTTTGAACATTTAGGGGTTAACCAAAAAATATCTGAAAAAGTTTGGAGACCTTCCAAACTCTATTTTGGTACATGGGAAAAAAAATTCCCACTCAATAAACCCACGCTACATGCATGCGTAGTTGCTTAAAAAGTGGTCAGAAATGGATTGGCTCCCTTCGGCTGGATAACAATGTCATGCATGGTTGTCTGCTGTAATTCCGACCCTATTCTTAACCTCTAAAGTCCCATTGTCCCCTCGGGGGACAATTTGGAATTCGGGCAGGTTCCTATGGGCTGGAATTTTACCCTAATTTTTTGAAACTTTTTTTGAAGATAGAAAATACAATAAGCTTTGTGAGAATATAATTTTTATTTCAATTGGTGCCCGGAAGCAAAAGTTATACCACAAAAAGCCTGAAACTGAACTCGGCGGGCAACACAAAAAATATTGCAAAAATTCAAAATAAATTTTAAAATTTTTTTTTCTCAAAGATAATGTTTTTGTCTACATCTTAAAGCTTTGATTCATTCCACTTTGATTAGTGATGTGAAAGTTATGAACAATCTTATTTTTCGGGCAATCTAAGCATCTTTTTGGAAAAAAACACTTGTAGGATTCATCTCAGAATGCAATTTTCAAATTTTTTCAAATTTTTTTTTTTGAAAAGGTTAAATTTGCTTGTTAAAACAATCTCACCATTGGGATTATTGTATTTCAATCCCATCTAAAAGCTATTAAAAATTTAGTTTTTCTTTCAATCTTGGACCTACTTCTACTTGACAATTTTTTGAAGTATGAAAATCAAGTAGTTATTTTTTGAAATTTTTTTCCTAGACTCCCAACTCAATTCTTCAACACAATAAATTATAAATTCAAACTCCACAGTGTAATTTTTTTCCAAAAATAGAGATCAAAGTCATCTAAAATTGCAGTCTAGTGTTCAGAGAAACTTGTTTTTTCAACTTTGAATGCTCCTATCTCTCAATCTTTACGATTCAACTTCATGAAATTTTTACCACATGATCTAAAACAAGTAAAGTTTAAGATCCTACGGTTCAGTTCCAAAAAAAGTTTTTTTTTTGTTATTTTGGACTAACGCAGTAGAAATGGCAGTTTTGAGTGGTTTTTGACAGAAAAATGGCCTTGGGACTTTAGGGGTTAAGACCATCCCTAGCTAGGGTCTGAAATGGACATTAAGAGGTTGGAAAATGGATATGTTGTAAGCATTGAATGTTTTGTCAATGTTTTGTCAATGTTATCAAAGCGGTTGAGCATTTGTCAAATGTTCCTTTATACTTTGGTAGTGGATGGAATAAGAGCGAAGGTGGATCCATTTCTGAAATGTTTACTTGAATTCAAAAAAGCTTTTCCCCTACAACTTTGAATGCTAGTATCTTCCAATATGTATGGTCAAACTTCATAAATTTTTTATCACATGATCTCATCCAAGTATATTACAAGATCCTATGGTTAGATTTTTTAATTAGATTTTTTTTTTCCTTGGATGAATGCAGCCAAAATGGCAATTTCGAGTGATTTTTGTCAAAAAAAGAAGAAGAGGACTTGGCCCTTTATGAGTTAAGTTCAATAAAGGTCGTATTTTGGAACTTTGTCTATTACTTTCTACATGCCACAATGTATGTTTTTGGTGAAGCCATATCTTTTTTCAGACTCTGCATGTATGGGTTTTGTAAGGTCTATTGATAAAAAAATAGTTACCTATGGCAAAATTCTTTAGAAATCCATAAGTAATTCAAAAATGCTCCAAAAAATATGAAACCACTTGGGTTAGATTCCACAACAATTTTTCTTCAAGTGAAAAATAAGGAAAAATAAGTTCATGCATCTAGGAACCGTCTGAAAGGCAGACCAGTCCTTAAACGGGCGCTTTAAGAGCAGACTACCATAACATCCAGCATTGAGAAGTGGCCAAACCGAGTTTCCCGAAACAAGAGAGATCTCTGATTTTCAGTACAAATTGCCAGGACACTGAAATTACGCAGCTAAGGTGATGGCTTGGGAAGGCGCAATCCATCCACGATGGATTATTATTATTGTTATTTTATTTTATTTTAGAGACAAAAATTAATAACCAACAGCAGTGGATTCCGCACCGACCACCTCCTTGCACTTTAATTTGCATGCCTGCATGCAAGTGGAGACATAAAATTTCACAAGTTTTTTTTGTATTTTCAAGTAAGTGGAGTAGGGATGGACATGTGTCAATAAAATCCAAAAATAAACTTTGAGGAGTGGGGGGCCATAGACTCATAGAGCTAGGATGGTCAGGTGGCCTTGGCAAACGCTCACTACTCCAGCCTTGTCCCACTTGTTTAAAAGTAGAAGTACCTATTTCACACAGCCCCCACGATGGTTGTATAGGGTGCCTTATTATAGACAATATTTGGATGCACTGTTCATTGAAAAAGATTCTTTGTTTGTACCTTCACTCATCTCTCTTTCTTCTTTGTTCTCGTAATAGGGGAGTCTATACAACTGGAATGGATCCGAATGAAAAATCCACATTTATATTGAATAATAAAAATGTTCTTTGGGGGGATTTTCAATTCTTCCTCATCTTTATGTTTAAACACATTGAACTCAATTTCTCAATGAATTTCCCGTGCCCTATGTATGGGTTGAAAATGCTTAAGCTATTGCGAATACAGACTTCTGTCATGGTGACAAACGGTTCCACACCAATACACCTTCACGCTACAAGTTTTGTCATTCCTCTAGTCACTTCCACATGAGCTCGACAGAGAAGGGCCTTATAGAGGGTTGTTTTACACTTATGTTAACTTGGTCAATTTTGACTAGGCCTCAATGGAAGACGTGGAGGCTCATGAGGTGTGTGATGAAAGGAAAAAATGGTGGTTGGTGTAGAGCATCAAGGCTTCAATGCACTGTCACATCTGGCGTGGCAATAAGTGCCTTGCTACCAAATGTTGCCTTAATTGGTTGCAACGCAATTGGTGGTGATGTTCTTTGGGCATCTTTAACCCCTCAAGGACTAGCATGCATTTGAGGGCAATATATAAATTTTGGGTAGGGACTTGTGACAAGAGATTTGTATAATTTAGGTTGAAATTTTAATAGAAGGTGGGGATGAGAAATATCTTTCATATGCACTAAATTTTATGACATTTGAAAATATGAGTCAAAAGTTATGGCCTAATATGTTACTTTTTTCCATAGTCGGGTAGTTCGAGCAGATTAAAAAAAAGCACTTTTCTTTAAAACAAAAATTTGAGATTAATATTCTTAAGTTATATATACGCAGAAAACTTTGAATCATTTCATTTTGATCAATGAGTCAAAATTTATGAGGAGTTTTAGTTTGCGAGCAATTATGGAATCTTTAATCTAAAACAAACTTTGAAGTTCTTTATCATATTTTTTGAAAATAAATAAATTATAGGATGTAGATTGTTTATTACAACATTGCAACGATTGGGAATGGCATTTTTCAATTCCATAACTAAATTCTTAACAATTTTGTATTTCAAATCATTCTCTACTTCTTTCTACTTACTATTTTTTTCCTATATGTACAATTCCAAATGATGTGAAATTTTTTAAGCATGCTGCCAACTTGTCTAGGAAAAAGAATCCAAAGAAGCACCACCATTTTGGACATTTTCCCATAGAAAAGTGAGCTTGTGAAGCGCAACAACTACCATGTTTTTCACACAGCCAAAAAAATGATTTTAGTGAATTTGAATGCTCATATCTTGCAATCCATATGGTGGAAATTTCTGAAATTTTTTCCACATCTTTTGTAACCAGCATACTATAAGATCCTACAGTTACTTGTGACCAAAAATGTTTTCTTTTCCTAAAATTTGGTACTTATATTAGAAATGGCATTTTTGGAGCATTTTTGGTGAAAATATAGTCAAGGAACTTTAGGGGTTAAGGGGACCAGTCAATAAATCCACCAAATATAAATCTAACTTTTCATTGCTTTATAATTATAATTTGGAATATTTTATCATTGGAAGTTCATGGAAAAGTCTTTTGAATAGGTATATCAAAACTCAAATTTAGATATTGAACTATAAAAATAAATTTCTTCAAAAGCACACTAAAATACAAAATTTATAGAGGTCTTGGCAAATCATAGTTACCAATGTCAAAATTAAGCAATTGCACACCGGAATGTTATGATGTTGGCCAAATTTTGCATTGGTAAGCATGATTTGCCAAGACCTCTATAGATTTTGTCTTTTAGTATGATTTTGAAGTGGTTTATTTTCATTGTTCAATGTCTAAATTTGAGTTTTGTTGAACCTATTCAAAGTACTTTTGAATGTACTTCTAATGATAAGAATTTCAAGTTCTAATTATAAAGTAGTGAAAGGATAGAGTTATATTTGGAGCGGTAGTATACTAATCCTATTGAGAACTCCTCTAGGTGAGTAAAAAATATTTCTAGAGTAAATGTTGAATCTTTTGGGATTTATCAAAAAATAGTTGAAAAAGGATATCTTTATTTCTAAGCATTTACCGAATCACATTTTCCGGCAACTCTAACTAATTATTTGGCAAGGAATGTTGACCCTAACATTGGATACAATATTATCTAGTTAGTTGTATACATGTGGATTGAGGATTTGGAGATTGTTGGATAATCTAAAATTTTATCCCTTAATCCTATAAGTACTAGGAGATAGTCTAGATTTTCAAAATTGTGAAGATGTTTTATAAAATGCAATTGAGAAGAAGAATATAATGATAATTCAAACAATAGTTGTAAGATATGATCCATAGATTATATCTTTTGTTAGATCAACTACACTAAAAAGGGTATTTAGTGTTGGATTACATTTAGTGTAATTACCACCCTACACTAAATGTCAATTTTAGGACGATTAGTGTAGTGCTAAACTTCAATGCGCCGCCTTTGTGTTGTCTTCACTTTTGTTATCTCCTTCCTTGGACTTCTTCCCTGGACTTCCTTTGCAATCTGCTTCTGTGACCTTACCTTGTATGTTACCTTTTGGGCCTCTCTTCCATTCCGACTTGGTTACCTTACCTACAGCTTGGCTTCTTCTCCTCTGTTGCTATCCTGCTTCTCCGCACTTACAATTCCTTGAGTGAGTGAATTTTTTGTGGGTGGGGACGGTTTATACTCCCGCATTCCTGCCTCCTGTGAGCGGTTTGAATCTTCCGCCTATTCCCGCTCCTGCTTGCTCCATCGCTCCTAGTTGCTGCAATTTCGGTTACATCCAGGTTTGTTTTCCCCTATTCATTGATCCGTCGACCTTTATTTTTTTTACTCATCTTCCCAGCGACCTGTCGACATTTTTGCTGATCTTTTGCTTCCCATTTTAGGAATCCACCATGGCCGACGCCCCACCGAGCACTTGCACACCCCGACACTTACAACAAGTTTCTACACATGTTTTCCACATTTTCTACTCCTTCCATCATTTTCCTTGTCTTTAATCTTTTTCTTTCCAAATTCTTTTTTTACCTTCTAACACTAAATGTAAACCTCTTCATATTTCAGATTTACCATAGAGTACTTTTAGTGTTAGAAATTACATTTAGTGTTACTTACTTTAGTAGGGTAAATGATATTTAGTGTCATGGTTCGCAAATAGTGTTGCCAATACTAAATACCCTTTTTAGTGTACTATACTAACCAATATTCTTCAATTAAATTTGATTTCTAAAATCAATTGTAGATTTAATACTCATGATTTATTAAGATTTTTTTCCATTAAGTTCAAATTTTCAAGTTCTCATTATAGTGTTTTTTGAAGATTTTGATTTTGATTTTGTATTAAAGTAATTTTTGAAGGGTCATTTTTTTGAAAATTCTACTTTTAAGGCTAGAACTACCATGATCCTTTGAATTATAGAATATTTGTGAAGCAAACTCTTTAGAACCAATACATTAGATGGGATTCAGTTGCAACAGAGGGCTGTGAGTTCCCTAGCGTTCCCAAATGCTGGGAACTCTGCCACGCAGGATGCTGATGTAGTTGAAAGTCAACCACATCAGCAAATGTTAAAAATATTTATTTATTTTAATATTTTAATATTTTTATTTTAATATTTTTTTAATTAATATTTTTTCCAAGCAATTCAGGCTAGTTCCCAACAGCGGGAACAGTCTGAAACGGCCCTCCCACAAGGTTGAACCCCATGTAATGTTGTACAAATGTTAAAAAACCAACCCAAGAATCTCAAAATAAAATTGATGGATGAAAAAATACATTTTTATGTGCATAGTCTAATTATTTTGCATTAATCTATTGTTCAAAATTTGAACGCCTAGTCCTTAAGGGATTAAGTGATTGTGAAATAATGAATGAACCTTTTGCCATATATAAAAATTGCTTAGTAGTATTTATTGAGTTCATAAAATTGTAAGTTTCAACCCAATTCCAACTATTTCAACTCCAATTTTGCATTGAGTTGTCATAATTCAACAACTCGTTCAACAATTGTGTAGTAAAATGCTACATTAGAATGACTTTAGTGCAAATTGTGTACATTAGGGGTTGCAACTAGGTTGGGGGTAATTTGAGATCTTTCTATTTTATCAGTTTCTAGTTGCTAGTGACAAAAAAGGTGTATGTAAGGCATGCATACTCATTTGGACAATTTTAGGTATTAGATGAAAGCACCTAGTAGTGATTCATTTTGTAACCGACCTACAGAAGTGCTTGCTCAAAACATATTCTCATGAAAAAATATAAATATACTTTCTCGACTTAAAATAAACCTATTTTCATCCCTTTGAAAATTTATAGTTTATTCATAAGGTGTTCAAAAAATGCATTTTAAGAGAATGTAGAATGCGTGTTTGACTCTCAATAAGACCCAACAAAATGTTTGCAGTTCACTGACATGAACCATGCTCAAATCCTTATTCATAGGATTTTAGGTTTTGAAACCTTATCCCTAAAAGGACAAGACCTAACACCAAAATACTTTGCCCAAAAATGATTTGTTTGGGCAATAGGTACATTTATCATTTCTAAATCATCTATCCGACATTTTTTGGCCTCAACTTCCTTCCAAGGGTTAATTTAGAAGGACGCAACCATATCACCAAGATCGTGAACCAAAAATGATCACATTCTTTAACTTGATACATTATTTGTTTCTACAATTTCTTGAAAGTTAGTCGTTGATTTTTTCAGATACTTTTTAATTTTTTGCATCCTCATAGCATCGCCACCAATTATACTATGACAATTAACCACGGCAACAACAAATGGCGAGGCACTTATTGCCACCTAAGATGTAGGGGGGCCTTGGGGCACACCCATGCTCAACACCAATCACCCTTTAAAACTAGATTCGCTTGTGTTGAAGCCATTGATAGTCAATGTTGATCTAGTTAGTGTGAGTTTAAAACTACCCTCTACACAAGCTCTTCCATTGCCAAGCAAATGTGAAAATGACAAGAGGAACAACAAAACTTGTACCAAGAAGGGATGCTAAGAGAATCTCCAATGCACCCACAAAACTCAACAGTACCGGCATTGTGCTGGGCCCAACCAAATATTTAATTAAAACCATGCTCTAATGCAACCGTTATTGGGGTCTTCAATTCCACGGCCTTGGTATGCGACCACTCGGGACCGGCTAATTTGCAATATTTGAAGGGCTTGTAAGTTGGCCCGGTATTAAAATAATAATGATTGTCAACCTTTTTTCGCATTGTAGATTGTGCCAATCAATTCAAATGTCCCTTGTTTCGATGAAAAGCTTTTTTTAAAATGTAGATTCTTTTCTTTCTTGCTTTTTATAATGCAAAAAAATTCACTTGACGTAGAGACTACCGGCTTTGCATTGGGTCAATTTTTCCAAAGAAAGAACCGGCAATTCCGAGGCCTCGTGGAATGGCCCGGCATTTCCCGTTATAGGGCTTGTATGCCGAGTCCACATTGCAGATGCCCTAATGTTAGTTGAGCTTTGGCACTAGACAAGCACAAGAAGGGCTAGAGTAAGGTAGAAGTACATATTTCTAATAACTTAAGCATTTAAGCCTACATGGTATGGGAAACTAAGCTCAATGTGTGCAAGCATAAGGATGGGGAAGAATGCAATAATAAAACTTTTTTTTTTTTTTTTCCTCCCATGAATGAATATTTTATGCAATATAAATGTGGATTTTTCATTCGGACCCATTCCGATCTCCTAAACTCACCTATTCCGGTTAGCTTTGACACTTCTCCCTACACAAGGAGGGAAGAGAGATGAATGGACGAGAAGACACAAACAGAGAATCTTTTTCAATGAACAGTGCATCCAACTATTGTCCACAATAGATCAGCCTAGAAAACCATCACAAGACTGTCCAAAATAGGTATAGGAGAGGGCTCGAAAACAGTTCGGGCATTAAGAATCGCCCATAGAAAGGTATTTAAAATCATGCACATAGTTCTTAATATAGAGCAATCTGTGAATGGTGGTAAATTAGGCTTATATGTGCATGGTTCAAGAATACTGAGGCAGTGAAATATAAGACTGTGACATTTCATTTTACACCTTAAGTAATTTTTGAGTTATAATAAGACAGAATGAATGCACAAAAAAGAATGCATTAAAGTTTTATTAGCAGTAGCCAATAAATGTTCAAATCTGTACAACTTTTTTCTAGAAAAATGGTGCTCTTTGTTGGCTATGTGCATGGGCTGATTTTGAATTCACATGCATGATCATTCACTATGACTTCCACCATTTTCAGCATGTTGTTAAACAAGTCTTGGACTAACTTGGTTGGTTCATAGCTTCATCAGGTGCTATTATTCATGCACCCTCTGAGCAACTTTGCCTCCCTAGTGCACCTTCACTTCATAAAATCATAAGTAATTGAAACCAAGGTACAAAATTCTGGAAAAATAAGGCCTCCTACAGTCTGTAATTTGCCTTCCTATGAAAATTATCCCCATATTTTTTTAGTTCTTACATTTGTGTACAGACCTTCATTTCTTGTTAGATGGTCCATTTCTGAGCCTCTTACCTTACTTCTCCCATACTGTTGCCGAGGCATTGCCAAGACCCAGTGTGGTGATAAACCAAGTTCCTATGAACCAAGTCCTGGGCTCGGATTTCTGGAGTTGTGCTGAATTTCAACCATTATTGGGATTGCTGCCCCAGATTTCAAGGCCAATTGATCAGCTCCATGCATGGCATGCATGCAGCCTACCCAGCAGGGTAAGTTATACAACGAATGAACTTAAAAAATAAGCTAAAAAATAAGCTTAATTGATCGAGAATTCCGAATCCCAACAACAACATAAACTGCTAGTCATGCATGTCGAGCAGATGTCTCTTGTTTCCTGCCGCCACCCAAGCTCCTTGACAACCGAAACATGAAAAATAAAACTCAAAAACATTGCGAACACTCATCTTAAGAGACCGGACTTTTCTATGCATGGTACGTTAGTGTAAACGACTTGGCTATCGGGATTTGTGGGCCAGAAAAAAAATGGCAACAGAATCGGAGACCGAGTTAAAGTTTACACTTTTGCGGGTGGAATATATGTACGTTGAGTAGGAAGTATACACACTTAGAATTGCTTTTTCCTTCATGACAAGGTCCCTTTTCAACCAAGCAAGTGGGATTAATTAAAGAAAAGAGAATAGGGTAGCAAAGATTCCAATTGTCGAGGTATGATAAGAAAGCCGCAATGTGAGATTTTTATTTTAGGAAAGATATTTTTCTTTGATCATCCCGTGACTACGGAAAGAGGGGTACTATTTTGTGAGTCTAGGAGCGTGAGCCCATGAGCCTAGAAGAATGTACATCCATGTTATAAGTGTCTATATAATTATTATAAAACCTTCCATGATTATAGAGTACAAACTATGTTATAGATCTATGTATTATAAATGCACCTTCAATGGTTGTAGGATATCTACTCGTATATATACTCAAGGCTCACATGCTCGCATTTTCATACTCACACACTAGCATCATTGATTAGGGACAGAGTGAAACAAGCATGTTACTCTCAATAGTCATTGCAAGCCTTCCAATCAACTTTAACCCCTAAAGAACCAAGTGTCTATTCAAAGTACACAAAGAATCTTGGGTAGCTTCCTACAAAGTCATTTTGGGTCGGGTGTCCATGAAATTTAGACACAATGTATGAACATGTATTCCCTCAGTGAGAAACTAATTTTTTTCTCGATTAGGTGCCCAAATCAAAAGCTATGATGCCCTCAACTTTTGAAATTTGGCATGTATGTAACTAATAAAATATGGTATACAATTTGTAGATAGCCTAGTCAGACTATAAATTTTTGCAATTTTGAATTAAAATTTGGGGTGTTTTATCAGATTTTGACTATTTGTTTGTTAAGTTTGAGTCCAATTGGGTCATTTTGTTGAGTTGCTTTGATCTAGTTGGAGTCTTGTCTAATTGAAAAAGGGAGGATTATAGCTAGGTCAATGGCCCAATTTGGAGGGTGTCAATTTGTCTAGCTAGCTAAGGTGTCTTAAAAGAGTACCAAGTGAATTTTTAGTCCTAGTTGGCATTGTATCTAGTTGGTGAAGCATAGTTGGAAGGGAATTGAATGTAGGAAGGGAGGAATGAATCATTGGATGGGATTCAGATGCAGTAGAGGTCCCAAACGTTCCCAAACGTTGGGAACTCTACCATGTAGGATGCTGATGTGGTCCAAAGTCAACCACATCAACAAATATTAATTAATTTTTTTAATTTTTTTAATTTTTAATTTTTAAATTAAAATTTTTTTTCCAAGCAATTTAGGTTGGTTCCCAACACCGGGAACAACTTAAAACGGCCCTCCTTAAGGGCTAAATCCCATGTAATGGTTGTGTAGTTGTATTCAATTGTCAATTAATTTCCTAGTTGGTAGTTGCAGGTGGTTAGGTCGTCATCCTTTCCCTTGCAATAACCGTCACCTTGTGGTTCCTATTTGTTTTGTTTCCTCTCTCATTTTTCTTCACCTTACGATGGAGTGCCAATCATGTCCCAGCCAGTTTGTGTTGAGTATTTTTGTTGTTTGTGTGTTCCAAGTTGGTTGCTTGGTGTCTTTGTGTGATTAAGTGACGAGTTTTATATGTGTCATTGTTGGAAAGAGAAGAAGATGTAGAGATATGAGTTACACATCAAATTGGAGTGTGTGTTAAGATTTAAGTCGGAGAATGTGCTACAAGTTAAAAGGTGATCTATCGTCAATTGAAGTTGTGAAGATATTTTGTATCCTAATTGGACTTATGGAGATATAAGAATGGGGTGTTCTAAGTAAAAAAAAATCTGAATGTTAGCTGTGAGAAACTGAGATAAATTGTGATGTTATAAATAAAACTATATGTTGTAATGGTGATTTGTCACCAAATCGGAATTAATATGAAATATATTTTCATGTGTGATGGTGTTTGAGTGTATGTATGTGTGCTTGGCTAATTGATTTTATTTGCTAAGTCTAGAAGTTTGATCTGTGAGCCAAGTTGGAATTTTGTATTATGAGTGCGGTGTTGTTGTAGTAATGTTTTTGGCTATGAAATTCTAAGTTGGGTTGTTGAATTTAAATTGAGATATTTTAATTTTAGACATTGAACCTATTAACATAGATTCCCTACTTTATTGTCTCTCTTGGAACAAGCTTATTATACTAAAAGGATAATTTCCGGGTAGGTCATTATTTTCCTTCCAACAAACTTGTAGAAAACAGTGTAGGAGAAAACTTAGAAAGTTTAAATCAAGTGGTTTGCAAGATATTTGCATTTAAAATGAACAAAACAAGTTTTTTTGGCCTCGCTACATTCGATCCTAAGACTTTGAATCCTCTTAACCCCTAACTGCCTCATCGACCATATATGGTCGATCTGAAATTTCAGGCTCATTTTGAAGTGGGCAGTTAAATTCGTTTGCCCGTTTTTAAATTTTTTTGGGGCAGTTTTTAGGGTTAACTATTCAAAACTTTCATTTTTCACTGAAAAAGGTACATATTTGAGTGTTGAGAGGTCTCCAAAGCCATTTATGTCCGTTAGTGGAAGAGTAAAGCTTGCTAATTTTACTTCATTTTTCAACTTTGAGCAATTTCACTTGATTTGAGATCTAAAAACTTCCACTTATTCATTTGCTTTGAAAATGGTCCCAATCAAAAGAGTAAAATGTTTTCATGATTTTCACCATTGAAAATTTAAACAAGCAAGTGTTGATTTGGAGTTATTTGTGAATTATATTTATTAAAAAAATTGCATCTCAACAATTGCAAGGTGGATTGTGTAATGAGTTTAATAGCTTTTCAAGTGATATTAAGTTTTTTGAAAAGGTATTTTAGTGTTCTAACACAATTTGTAGTTGTTCATGTCACTTCTAATCCCAAAAAGCTTTTATGTGCAAATTTCTGAAACATTGTGGAGAGGGACAATATATTAAAAATAGAAAACGTATGTTTCTCTTATTATAATCTCACAACTCTTATGGAATTTTGCACTCAAAATTGGTGTACTTACTAATAAGCAAGCTCTTTAAACATCCATATGGTTAGATTTTGAGAAAAAAACATTTTGTTTCAATGGAGATAACTATAAGCCCATGGTCTTTTTTCATGGGAAAAACACACTTGAAAAGGCTTAGGCACTTAGGGGTTAACATAAAAATTTTGCACCATAGATATTGAAATTTCAAAATAATATGTTAAAAAAATGAGTTGAGATTTTCTATTTTTAAATTGAAAAAGAAAAAGTTGATTTCCATTCTTCAAATAATTGTTAAGTAGAAATAGGTACAATATTGAAGGAAAACTAAATTGATAATAGTTTAAGATGAACTTAAAGCACACTAAATAGTATGATTGTTTTAACAAACTAATTAAACCTTGTCCTATTTTTTAAATGTGAAAATTGAGTTAAAAATAAATCCAATTTGTTAATTTTCCAAAAAGTGCTATGACTACACAAAAACTCAATGCTCCATATAACAATACTAATCCAAACGAAATGAATTAATATTTTTTATATATAACCAAAAATATAATCTATAAAAAAAAATTAAATTTAAAATTTATATCAAGTTTTTGAAATTTATTATGTTGCCTGAGCTCCATTAATTTGAGCTTCATGTGACATAGCTTTTTCTCATAGGCATTGATTTTAATAGAATTATATTCTTGAAAAGCTAATGTATTTTTCGACTCAAAAGAAATTTAAAAAATCATGCCAAAAATTGAGATGATGGGGATCAAACCAAATATTCAATTGTCCCCCCAAAGGTGACTTGAGAAAATAAAATAGAATGAATCAAAGCTTTTTGAACAAACGTCAATTCATTCAATAAAATAGAAAACATACTGAATGTTTTAAAGTAAATTGACTGAGATGCTTTCATTGAGATGAAAATTGAAAGAATCTTATTTTGTTTTTTGCAATAATTTCCTTTTGAATGGTTTTATTTAATTAGAATTGTGAAGAAACTATTGTACTATACATGAAGTAGAGTTTTGTTGAAAAAATAAAAAATAAACCTTCAATGATGATCACTTCCAATGGAAACTACTTTATCCATTGGCACATGTAATCAATTAACCATTGTGGTTTTTACTTTTTACTTTGATTGTGTTCATTGTTCCATCATTGGGCAAAAAAAAGAAATCTACAAAAACTTGAAATTTAATTTTTGATTTTTCTTCCTGTAGATCATAATTTTGTCTACATGGAAAGCTTTGAAGGATTCCTTTTGGATTAGTGATGTGAAAATTATGAACAATCTTGTTTTCTGGGCAATCTAAGCATCTTTTTGAAAAAGTAACTAATAGGATTCATTTTTTAATGTAATCTTTACATTTTTTTCAAAAACAATTGTGTAATAGGATTAAATTCGCTTGCTAGAACAATCCCACCATTGGGATTATTGTCAATTTCAATTCCACCTTAAAAATATTAACAATTTAGTTTCTTGTTCAACCTCAAACCTATTTCTACTTAACAATTTTTTAATAAAAGAATGAAAATCAAGTGTATTTTTTAAAAATTTTGTTCCTAAACTTTCAACTCAATTCTTTATCATAATTTTTTTTAAATTCAACATGTATACTACAAACATTTTAAGCTAAGAAGATTCAACGCCTTAAAATCTAGGCGTGCAAGGTTTAAAAAAATGATTCTCTTCACTTTAAACACAAAATATCTTGCAATCCATGCGATCAAAGTTTCAACAAAATTTCTTCAACACATTCTCTTATCAATCTAGTGCATGATCCCATAGTTAGATATGTGAAAAAAACAATTTCTAATTTTTTTTGCACTTTACAATAGAAATATCAATTTTGATTGGAATTTGATGAAGAAAAGACCATGAAACCAGTGATCTCAAAACGGGTTTAGGGTTTTTAGCCAAATGTTCATTTTTGGAAGATTTTCTTCCTGAAATGTTCATTTTGGGAAGATTTTTTTTCAAAAAAAGTAGAAACCGAGCAAATTTTAGCCAGTTTAGAGATTGTTGCATGGAACTTTAGGGTTAAAAGAAATTCAATTTCTTTATCATTTTTAGGCATCAACTATAAAGATGACTGTGTGCCTTTGTGTGTGTTGTGGAAAAACAAGAATTTGACTAAGTTTAATAGTTAAGAGAACTCCTTGTTAATCCAATGATTTCTATATAATTATTTCTAAAAGATGTAAATTTAACAATTTAGACAGTGACATGTGCACCTTGAAATTAGGCACAAATAGGTGATCATAAAGAGGCAACCTCCTTCTAAATACAACAATAAGTCATCTAAACTTTCTATAAATTAATATAAAAGATGTATTATAAAAATGGAATATGTTATACTAATTTTACTTAGAAAAGTGCAATATTGTTTGTTTTTTAAGTAGGGAGCCTTGAACAATAATAACTCGAAACCCCTTAAGAACCAAGGATAATCCAAATTTCTAAAATTGTGAAGAAGTATTATAAATGCAACGAAGAATAACAATTTAATAATGACTCTCAAACAATAGTTGTAAAATATGATCCACTGAACATATCTATATAGTTAGATGAACTAGTACATAAAACTAGTATTTTTCATTTTTTCAATACAATTCCAAGTCAAATATTGAAAATTCTTCCTAAAATCAATTGTAGATTGAATATTTGTGATTTTCACAAGATTTTTTTCCTTAAGTTTAAAATGCTAAGTTCTAGTCAAAGTGATTTTTGAAGATTTTTATATTACCTTTCTATTCAAGTCACTTTCAAATGGTCATTTTTTAAACTGAAAAAGTCATATTTTGAGGTTAGACCTACTAATATCCTTTAAATTATAGAATATTTGTGAAGCAAAGTCTTCAAAATCTATATCATAAAAACTAACACAAAAACTTCAAAAGAATTGATGGATAAAAAATGCAATTATTGTATATTGGGGATGTGCTTGGATTAGTGGTGATGACAATTTTGGATTAGTGGCACATTTGGACGTGCCCACCTCAAAAATTTAATATTTTTGTTTTCTTGGAGCAAATGAAAAGAAGATATCATTGCAAAAGGTGAGTGTACAACAATGCCCAAGACATAAGTATTTTACCCCCACATGGCACATGCTAAGAGCATCTCCACTCTTTCACTACGGGAGCCCCTAGCCAAATTAGTGCAGAGCCTACCCTCCAAAACGTACCCCCCCAAAACACACCGCAAACACAAAAGCTCCAAAAATCAGCCCGGCCCCGCCCCAAATAAGCACTCAACCCTCCACCTCGACGGACCCACTCCTCACTTCTCCAAGCTTATAGATTCTACTTGTCTGACAGTGTTTTCGTAACGCTTTTTGAAAAGCCTGACAATTATAGCAACTCCCACCAATGAGAATGCAAAGCTACTAGAGATACATAGAGAAAAAGGTACAGGGGAACTACAGACTCAGTGGAGCCGGGAAGGAGAGTTGAGCCCACAAAAAGCCATTTGACAAGGCAGTTTCCCAATGAAAGAGTGAAAATGCTCAATCACTTTCTCCCAGAGGATGGGCAAGGGTATGATTTTGTATTCAAAAACTGGTAACTGACTTCAGTTGTATCCAACAAAGAAAGGATAAATTTTTTTGTAAATTTTTTTGTCAAAAAGGAGCATTTCCCATAGCTAGTTCAGCAGCCAAGCCAGCTACCCACTTTGAACTAACATATGATGGTACAATGCCCAGTACCCATTTAATAAACATAGAATTGAATATTTTTTTTGTTTCTAGTAATTCAAATGAATTCCAGGACTCCGTATTCAACAAACTAGGAGAACTAGGGCAGTTGGGCAGTAGGAAAATGACCTCATGATAACCAAATAAATTTGAAAGGGAGGAGGTCAAGCTTGATAGGAATAAGTTAAATAAATGGGTTTGCACATGAATTGTATGTTAAGTTAAAATAGACAATATTTTTTATTTTTTATTTTTTACAATAAGTACTTTTGGAAAATTACAATATTTTGAATATGATGTTAAGAGCCTCTAAAGTGAAATTGTTTGGTGTTGTCTGCATACTGACGAGTGACCACCCATTCAAGAGCCATTTAACCACTAATGACTTTAGGGGGGGGTGTACTTTCAAAATGGGTCAAAACTGCCAAGAACTTGAGAGCAATTTGTTTGCTCATTTTTTCTTGAGATTGGATAGAATGTAATTGTAGGATCTTGTAGTTCACATTGAGAGTGAGTACCTCAAAAAAAATTCAGATTATTTGACTGGATAATTTAGTAGATATGTAAGTTTGAAGTTTTTATTGGGGTCAATGGGAAAACAAGGCAATGCACTTTGAAGGAGCATAGCTTAGTGAGAATATTTTGAAATGATGACCTTTTGTGCTCAATGAAAGGCAAGAGAGTTTAGAATGTTCATCTAAAATTTTACAACATTTTGGTCATTTTCCAATTTTTGGTGGAGCTTGCAATGCATGGTAAGCTTCCAATTTTTTGGTGGAGCTTGCAATGCATGGTTAATTTCTTGCATCTTTTGAATTTTTTTGTCATGAATTGATGCAAGACTATACTAGGACATTTCCTAGGTGCTTGTCATGTGCCTTGTGTTTGTCATAGAATAGTTTACCTTAGTACATGGGCATTAATGGAATCATAAGCAGGTAATAGTTAATTTTTTAATTAATATTACAAGTGCCCTATTTTTTCTCCCTGAATTTAGGCGTGAGTCGATTGGAAGTAGAAGCAAGAAGTATGAGCTATAATGTTGAATTGTGAATAGAGAAGGTTGTCTAGACTACCATAGTAGAAAAGAAATTAAACCTACAATATGAGAGCAAAGAAAAAGAAGAGTATTCAATATTTCAACTAAGGAGGACCCTTTACGCTAAAACTTTGATAAGATAAGTACATCTAATTGTAGACCCCACCTAATTGCATCACTATATAAATCCCTTATAAATTTTAGAATGTCTAAATCTAGGATAGTCATTATTGTCTTATGAGAGTTATGTTACATGAATAAGAAAAGAATGACATCTCTAGATTTAGGTTTTGAAATGAAGATTGGTATGCATTGTAATGCACATCTCAAACTTAAGGATAGATTGATTGTTAGCAATTATCGTGCGGTTATTGTTGTTTCATGGGTTCGTACCATAATCACACTAACTTAGTGTATTTTTACACACTATATCAATGCAAAAACAATGAATATCAATAACGTACGGTTTATGTACTTTAACTATATGATGGCTATGCAGTTTTGGCACAACAATTGTATAATTAAAATACATAAATTATATGCTATTGATATTCATTGTTTTCACATTGATTCAATGCGTAAAAATACACTGAGTTAGTGCGATTATGGTATCGAACCCATGAAACAACGATAACCACACAATAATTGTTGCCAAATCATAGGGTCTAAACTTTGTGATGTCAATAATATAGGTGTCACAAATAGGTGTAGTTACTTTATAGGGTTATAAAAGTTTTTAAAGCTTGAATTACAATTTTTTTCCTTCAAAACTCTATCCTTTCCAAGGAACAATTGAATTTACTATAGATGCTTTGCAATTTGCAAGGTTATAATCAAATTGGGTACAACATGATTATTCCTTCTTGGAAGTACTATGCTTGTTAAGTCAATTACTACGCTTTGAATTGATAATTCTAATCCACATTAATTGGGAAATATGTGAATTTGCGTTGCACACATGTGGTAGTTCACAATATTTTAGATAAAACCAATGTAAGATGGTTCATACTATTTTTTTCTATCTCAAACAATGTGATTGACATTCAACTTTCATCCAACTTTATCTACATGTATTCATTCAATATTCTACTAAAATTTCATCCTAAATATTCACACAAATGAGATCACATTCATCCAACATTGATTTAAAGTGATGTCCAAGAATCTTGCACTAATCAAATTGTTACTCTAATTCAATTATCTAATGTAGTCTCCCTTGGAACTTTTTATCTCATGTGGGTTAATCTCTCCCAGACGCTTCTGTTTTTATACCACAAGTATACACCTAAAATGGCACCTGACCTAAAAGCGCCATCTAGAACAAGTATACATTTTCAAAATCAGTCATCTTCACATGTTGTAGATGGCACTTTCAGAAACTGACTTTGACTGCTAATAACTTTTGCATAGAGTATTCAAATCTTATGTTTTTTGGTGCGTTGGAATGTGCTTGTTCTTGCCCACACAACTAAATCAAAATCTAATCAACCTAACAACAGTAACTATACACAGTGCCAATAAGTGGCGCTTTTAGGTGTACCCCACCTTACATATGACCCAACAAGTGTAGCAAAAGATATATCAAGGCAAGAGGGTACAACCACATGGTCTAATCTAAAAAACATTGTGTAGGCAAGGACAAACAACAAAGGCATCAAAACAATCGTAGGTTGCTTATAATAAGTGGTAATAAAAATATCATAATAGATGTGGCTACAAATTATGCAAATTCCAATGATAACTCAAGATGTCATAGCTTCGTCTCTCTCACCTCATATGCAACCCTCAACCAGAACACAGACATGAATGTTTTCAGGATTTGCAGGGAATGAGCAATTCCACATATTGAGGGTTCCAATTTACCAATACTGTCAAATATGTGTGCTAGTATGCAACTAAGGTCTGAGGACAAATTGGTATTGCCCGAAGTTAAGCAAAACATGAGTACTTCAAATGAACATCTCAGTTGCATCCAACACCCTATGAACTGGGATTGTTCAATTGCAATTGCTGAACAAAAAATATGTCCCAACAAAACAATGTCCCACAATCATTCCGCTCCAGCTACTTTGCAGCTACAACGGTGTACAAAAGTGTCGCAACACAATTCGAAAATGTATATTTACTAGGACCCACTATGTTCGGTGTAAAGTGCCTTAAAACAGCCCAAACAGTTGATAGCTAAATTTTGCAACAATGTGGCAACACAACTTTCATTGAAGGCACAAGTTCTTCACAGATGTGCAGGAATGAGATTCAGCAACTCACATCCGTGTCAATCGAAGTGGAAAAAATGCAAATCCCAGTCCAGCTTCAACGTTCTTAAGAGTTCTAGCAACTGCTAGTCAATCAACAAATCCATCTACAGTTTACACAATGCCACCTTTGGGTCAAAGATTGTAAGCCTTCAAATAATTGTAAAACATTGAAAGCCTCAATACTCTCCAAACTATCGTCACCTTCTATCCGACCTTCCGTCACTACATGGAGCATGGCAATTGTCATTGAGAGGGAACCAAAGCCAAGACACCACTCCTCTCCCCACACTATCAAATAGTCGTATCTATCCAAGATCTAACAGTCCTAATTTAGTTTGGAAGAGAGGATAATGTCCAACAATCATCCTCGACTGGTTATCAAGGTACCTACAAAATCCTATGGAACAGTTAAACGAAGAGAAAAAACTTCGTTTTTTCACCTAAGTGAGTGTTGGGGGTGGCTCTACTAACAATGTCATAGGCATAGGTAGCAACTGCCACGCCTGATGGCCTCTTTCGAAGGTCTAGTTAAGTCTAGCACCTTTACACAATCGGTGCATATTGCAACGTAAAAAGAAAATTGCTATCTTTATCATACATCACCCAAAAGCAGAAAAAGAATGAGAATCCTTGTACAAACACAACGCCCATCAAAGTGTTAAGCGTCCCTGCCACAGTAAAGGTATGATTAGGAGTGCCAGCCCTTTACGTCATTTCAGTCGAGACTCCTGGTCGGGACTTCTCTCGTGCTCCCATTTCCAGATCGTTTTGTGGAGCCAGTGTTGTTGGAATTGCTGGAGGACCATGTAAACCATGACTGAAAATTCCCTGTGGCTCGTACTCAAATGGATATCCAGCTGTTCATCAACACAGAATTGCAACATCAGTACAACACATTTCTAAGGCCAAGAGTCTTTAGAATCGAAAAACTTGATGTCCAAATAGCCTTAGCATGTCTTCCACGAAGACAAGCTCAATTATGAAAAAGAGTATCAAATAGGTAACATAGATAAGTTCTACATACTGCTACAAACAGGATTTTCAGTAATGTGAGAATGTAAACAATATCGTAAGTAAATTTTCTCCATGAGAAGCCGTTGTATGATTATTGCGACCATAGGGAGACATCGTCCTCATAATTCATGACAAAGAACGTCCTTAAGGTGCTGACTAAAAGTCCTGAAGTGGTCTTACATTAGATTTCATAGCGATCGAATGAGGAGTCTCAGAAAAGAGGTCTTACCCCATGACCCGACATAGATGCTTGGGAAGTGTTGTCTGTAACAGAAATATGCAATGGGGAGTCCTGCAGTCCATGAAACAGCATCACGTTCATTATTTAATTTCATAATGAGAGATCGGAATAAGTTTCATCATAATACATCCATCTGCCACGTTCCTGCTGATTGGTTTTTTTATCCTCCAGCAGAACCTACCTCAGAGAAGTACCAAGTCTAGGAATCAAGACTGGGTGATAGGTCTAGGGTGAGGTGGGATTGAGTCCAAGTTCTCACCAATAAAAGCGGCACCAAGGATATCCACCCAGCGATGTTGGTAATCGTTAACTCGAGAAATGGCAATCAGTACTGAAGCCAGGTGAGGAACCAAGACAAAAAACACTCTGGAAGAATAGCCTCGCTTGTCAAAGAGGCTTAGTTTCCCCGCCAAGTATAAAGACAGGTAACCCAGGCCAGCAAAGCACCCTGAAGGACAGCCGGCAATGAAGAGTTTTAGATAGAGCGACAGACCAAACAGTGAATGCTAACTTAGCCACACTTTCATATGCAGTAGTTATCTGATGCTAGAGAGTTCAAGTGTTACATCCTGCAGTGAAGACAAGACAATTGCAGCTTCGTACGACAATCATTCATTCTGCTATACCAAGTGCTACAAGGAAACACGGCAAAGGGGCTTTACATGAAACATGTCCACTTGGAAAACTTTTGTAACCATCTTTGTACTCTGTCATGTTAGTTGGGTGACAGATTGCTTGTCTACGGGAGTCATTCGAGTATACCTGCAACACATCAAGGTTATTCAGGGAGGTTTATCTTGGTATCACATCCTCCCATAACATTCTTGAAGGAGCTGAGGACAAAACGGGCTCGTCCGCTATTTCAAGAGAGGGGTCACGGTATCCATAAAATGCTCCAATTCTTTCTCTGGCACATATCCTCTCAAATCTTGAGTTCAAGATTGAAAGGCTTGGTACTCACCAAACTACTATGAGCAAGTGTAGATCAGTTACTGCCAACCACAAAGTAGCTAAAGTGAAAAGTACGCGGCCAACAGAGCTCCAGAATGTTACGCAATTGCTGGCTCAATGCTGAAGTACTACTTGACAAGAGGATTAAACATATTCCAAGTAGTACATCTAGAGATCTTACCGCAACTCCATCAGGAAAACAGCGATCGAAAAAGTCGGGACGAGGCATTCCAACCATATTCTTTACGGAATCTGTAAAGAGCGCAGTCATAGTGATTGCCGTTGCAAGGCCTGCAAATGATATAACCACCACTGGTGAGTACGCCAACCCCGAGGATATTCTTTGGCTAGCTTCCGGGACAGGTTGATTAAACGCAAAATAAACGTACACTTTGGATCACCTCAAGTAATAAACAGCTACTTAAGTCAACCATCTCACCCAGTAGAAATTAGCCCAAACAGTGCCGAGATTTCATGGTTTTAAAATGACCAAGTCGATTTATCATATTGAGAAAAATATAATTCAGGCTGGACCGATTTTAATATTAGAGAATAACATTGCATGTGTTGATCCGAAAAGAAGTAAAAAATTAAACAAAAGAAGTCCCTATATGACTCACTCAAAAGCACAAAGAAGATGCAACAAGTACCCCTTTGACAGTAACGTAATAATTTTCAGGAGAAATTTCCCAGTGTACTCACCAAGGAAAGAATTGTGAAGATCACGAATACTTCTTCTCCGAATGAAGTAAGCGAGGAAGAAAAGGAACGGAATCAACACCGCCACAACCTGCAAACCCATATTTTCAAGAGCATTCTTAGCATCAATAAGCCCCTGATCAGAAGGGTCTCTCCTCCAATAAGAAACGTATTATCTTCATATGTCTCCATAGACACTCTTAAGTACACTTCTCAAATAATCCTTCTTTGTCCAAATAATGCATGCTGAAGTGTGTTGGAACCCTCTTTCACTCGCCAACAACATCCAGTAAAAATGATTTGCGGCGCATACCCCAATAGACCAAGTGGGGACAGTGTCCGTCTGGGTTGGGTACTTGTAATCCTGCATCTTAGTCTCATCCACAAACCGATGGAACGGCGGAATGGCGAGGTAGACCACAATCTCCATGCCAACCATGGCGGCCACGCCAGCCCAGTCCCGCAAATGGTGTTTAATCAACTGCAGCAGTTTCACTTTGTGCAGCGGCCGCTCCACTGGCTCCCTGCCCATGTCGTCCTCCCATCCATTTCGCCTGCCTGCACAACATCACAAAGAAAGTCAAAAAGAAGGAACCCAAGCTCATCTCAACCTTGAAACAACGAAAAACTTACAAAAACAAGAAACTACTGATATTGATACATATACAAGCCCATCGAACACAGACGTAAACCGAAACAGTAGAAGGAGAAGAATTCAAGGTCACAAGCACCGGATAGTGCACCAATGCTCGAACCGTGCAGTAACTCAACGGCTGATACAGAAAGATAGATACGTTTCATATATAAGAACAATCGTTCACAAACACAACCTAAAGCAGTAGAAGCAGAAGTATCAAATTCAACCTCCAAGCACAGAATAGTGCACCAACACTCAAACCGTGGAATAACGCAATGACTGACACAGAAAGATCTAGTGACGAAAGAGTTGCGTTTCGTACATAAAACGCATCGTTCACAGACATACAAAACCGAAAGCATATCAGAGTGTACGCCACATACCGTAGCTCATTTTGACGATCTCCAAGTGCAGATTCCGAGCTGAAACGACTCCGTCACCCCGCCACACTTAATCTGTCACAAAAACAATCTCACCACCAATCAAGACCAGGACCAAAACCTCGACTAACTAAATCAAGACTTCATAGCCAGCTACGGTTAAATAGTCCATGAATACTTAAGCATTCGAAACATGACTCAATACCGTATCAAACACAAAATCGACCAATAAACAAAAGTCCAACAACCAAAGTTTACAATACAATCCTCTACAAGAAATGGTTTCTACTGTCTATTGCGATGTAATCCCTTCATTTGCTCTCTCAAGAACAACAAGAATTCTCAGCTATGAAGAGACCCAGAGTTTCAAAAAGGATAAAAACTTCACGTCCTTCTAGTACCAGAGAGTACCACAATTGTACCAGGGAGTACCCAAATTAGCAAAGAAGAACACCATTTCAAAAGCACCTCTCAATGACGAGAGACCGTCTTGTTGCAAGCTCCTTGCGCTTAGGTCAACAAAAGGGAGGAGCTTCCTGAAAACTTCATAGCTAACGTAAGCTTACCATGAAGCTGGGAGAGTGTCCATGAAATCAGCAATGAAGGGGAAGTAGCGTGGAATTGAATGTGGAAACCATTAGTGTTGCACGTTGAGATTTCATACTTGGTAGTTGAAGAATGCTTGGATTACGAAAGCCGGCGACTGGTGGTGCTTGGAATGTAGACATTCGGTAGATTTTAGAAGGGGAATGTACGTGAGGGGTGGATTGGTGAGGGGGAGGCGGCTCACAGCGGCTCTGGCGCCGGTCAGAACGGATGCCTGGGTATTCTGACACGTGTTCAGGGGGCCGTTTAATTTAGGGTCTGTTGATTCGTAGTAGGCAGTTGTGAGATCAACGTTTTATATTATTATTATTATTATTATTATTAAGGTACAAACATCTATTAAGGTAGGAGGTCCATGAAGCGCCCCATTTAAGAGCTGACACTGAATTTGGGGAAGAGAAACTTCTTCAAAAAATATTCCTTGAAAGATAAATGGAATTGGCATCTGACATGAGTGGTTTCATATTTTATGAATTTTTGTGGAATTAGTTATGAATTTTTGAAGTTGAAATGGCCTAAGGCTCTACAATCGCCCACTTCCTCAAATGTACACAAGTTGTACATTGTTGATACAACAAAAAAGAAACATGTACAAATTGTTTACATTTGAGGAGGTGGGTGATTTTAGAGCCTAAGCGCTTTAAGAACCTTCTACCTTGCCGTTCATTTAAAAAGGTGAATATACATGGAGTAAAAATCACAATGAGGTGTTATTTTTTCCTTATAGAGAAACGGAAATAAATAATATTATAAATAAATAAAATTTAGAGAGTTTTTGTCTTTTATGTAAATTTTGAAAGTCAAAACATGAAGAAACTTTAAAGTGTTCAATATAGGTACATGTTTGAAGCGCTTTTACAACCACAAAGTGCCATTTGTAAAGTAGGAGCCATTGAAAGTGAATGGTTTGAGGTCATATTAGGGACACTTCAATAACTACCTATTTGACCAAAAAAAAGGGTGGGGGAAACGGTGAAGGGTATAAATACCTTAGTAGTGCTTGTTTTTGTATAAGGGAGAATAAAATAATTTGAACACTTTAAATATTGAGTATAGTTTCTACTATAAGATAGGAAAATTTTCTTCTTTCTTTTCATCAATTACAAGGAGATTTTGAACCAATTCAATATGTCAATTAGTTTAAATATTGTGTGTAGGAAGTAAGAAAGATTTGGGACAAATGACAATGACTTCTACTTT
Source organism: Rhytidiadelphus loreus (assembly GCA_947034895.1). NCBI lineage: Eukaryota > Viridiplantae > Streptophyta > Bryopsida > Hypnales > Hylocomiaceae > Rhytidiadelphus > Rhytidiadelphus loreus. Next base: position 17,155,300 of record OX344764.1, on the reverse strand, counting down.
GATAGGCATCTCCATTGTATACCCTCTTCCTAATTAAGTCCTTCTCTACATTTGTTCAAGAATTCAAAGATTAGAATATCAAACAAATGTAGATAGGGGATGCAAATTCGGAAGAAGCTCTACAATAAAAGGATAAGTCTATCTTATTAACCTTTGAAAGGCCCTTAGGGTCCACATATTTAGCCTTATAACTCGTCAATTGTAGTTTAATATATGAATTGTGATACATTGTTATTTACATACTATCATGATTATTAATTTATTTTGTACTAAAAAGTATTTGGTCAATGTTTTTTTCATCAAATACCACCAAATGTATAATATATTTGATATGCTTGCAAAAGGCTTTCAGGCCCTTCAAGGGTTAATAACCTAAAACATGACATCTAGTTCATAGAGCTAATTTTTCATTGTAATTTTATAAATTGTCTAATAGAAATTTATATTGCCAAAAGACTTCTATAGACTCAAGCACTATAATGACTATGATTTTTTAAGTTGCTATACCAAAATGGTTGTTTAGTAGCATTAAATGCTTTTTGAGGTGTCTAGAAGATTGTGAGTTCCCACGAGTTCTTGGATTGTAGGTAACTTGGGAATTTCACCACATCAATAGTCTCACATGATCGAATGACCACCACATTAGATAATAATAATAATATTTAATTATTATTTAATATGTTTAATATGTTTAATTATTTTAAAATTATGCCAATAGTACACTAGTTCACAACAAGGAGAACAACCCTAAAACAGTCTTCTAGAGGCTTCAAATCCCCTCTAATGGGTTTAAGTTGTTTATCACAAGGGCACACTATTCAACATTGGTTGTAACATTAGTGGTGTAAGGGGCGATATTGCTAGATTGATCATACTAATTTTCATACTAACCAACTATTCACGCATACTAAATAACCATTTCCACGTAGTCATATTTGAGTTGATTTATATATTCTCGTTTAAAATCAATAAATCCTGCAATTACTTATTCAAAAATCACTATAAAATTCGATTTATCAACTATTTTCAGAGGCTGCCCCATTTACATAAACACCCCTAAAGGCCGGTTGAAAAGGTATGTAAAGAGCCTACATTGTGTGTAAGAGTCTCTATGTATTTAAAATATTTTAAAATTTTAAAAGGATTCCGTCCAAGAGATTCAGTGCAACCGGTTCAATCAGCCACGGTTGCAGCCTCCCTGGAAGTCCAGCTCGGATGTAGTGGAGGTTGAGACTGAGAACTGAAACGTGCCACGTGGGAGGCGCAACTGGAACGGGGTCCCACCCTTCCACGTCGGAACGATTCACGTGTCAGTAGTTGTGTGCTGGAGGGGCCGACATATGTGGACAGCATCCCGGCCGATCATGCAACTCATAAGGCAGGAATACCATAAATGGTTAAAATAAGGCAATTCAGCCTTTAGAATTTGGAGAATTCTTTGAGAAATTGAGCTCAAAGTAGGTGAAAATACAACAAGGATGAGGAAGAAGAAGAAAAAAATTCCATCAAGAATGAATATTTTATTCAATGTAAATGTGGATTCTCCATTTGGATCCCATGCTTGAATCATAGTTTCACCTAAAATGGCTACATGTGGAACCTGTTCCTAATCATGTGTGAGCCAATCATGTGTGAGTAAATCAAATATTTTTCAAATCAACAATAGAGGCAACTATTGTCTGTTTTAGGGTTTTGCCATTAGAGGGGGAAGGGGAGCACCGTCATTGGTATTTCTATACTAACTTAGTAATTTACGGCGAGGGGGGGGGGGGCTTTTTAAAAGGATAGTGACTGAATCACTTCACTCATCCCTTACTTAACCCCTAAATGCAGCCAACGCTTTTTTCTTGAGTTTCTTGAAATTTACTCTAAATTGAACAAAAAGCCAACATTTTGATAAGTTTTATCATTTAAAAAAAATTGTAACCATACAAACTCAAACTAGACATGTCAAAGACTACATAGGAAAAGAAAACATGACAATATCACTTATGTGTTGAAAGATTATAATAATGTTTGATGATGAGGGTGTTTAACCCCTAAAGTCCCATTGGGCCCCATGGCGGACAATTTGGAATTTGGGTAGGTTCCTATGGGCTAAAATTTTATCCTAATTTTTTGAAACTTTTTTTGATGACAGAAAATCTGATAAGCTTTGTGGGAATATAATTTTTATTCCAATCGGTGCCCAAAAGCAAAAGTTATACCACAAAAAGCCTAGAATTAAACTCAGCAGGTAGCACAAAAAATATTGCAAAAATTCAAAATAAATTTAAAAAAATAAATTCTCAAGGATTACGTTTTTGTCTACATTTGAAGCTTTGATTCATTCCATTTTGATTAGTGATGTGAATGTTATGAACAATCTTATTTTTCGGGCAATCTAAACATCTTTTTGAAAAAATAACTTATAGGATTCATTTTAGAATGCAATTTCCAAATTTTTTCAATTTTATTTTTGAAAAGGTTAAATTTGCTTCGTTGGGATTAATGTATTTCAATCCCATCTAAGAGTTATTAACAATTTAGTTTTTCCTTCAATCTTGGACCTACTTCTACTTGACAATTTTTTGAAGTATGAAAATCAAGTTGTTATTTATTTATTTTAATTTCTAGACTCCCAACTCAATTTTTCAACACAATGAATTTTAAATTCAAATTCCATAGTGCACATTTTTTCCACAAATAGCAATCAAAGTCATCTAAAATTGCAGTCTAGTGTTCAAAAAAGCTTGTTTTTTCAACTTTGAATGCTCATATCTCTCAATTTGTACGGTCAAACTTCATGAAATTTTTATCACATAATCTCAAACAAGTAAAGTTTGAGATCCTACGGTTCGATTCCAAAAAAAGTATTTTTTTTGTTTTTTTGGACAAACGCAATAGAAATGGCAGTTTTGAGTGGTTTTTGATAGAAAAATGGCCTTGGGACTTTAGGGGTTAAATTGTGAAAGTAATTTGAAGTCTTTCAAATCCTCTTTTTTCACATGTTAAATCTAAAAATTGATCACCAAAAAAATATGAGAGTAAAGGGCATACCATGAATAACCCCAACCAATTAGTTATGGCTTCTCTAAATTTATTCTTCAATTTTTAAAAATGAATTTCTATTCTGATTTTTTCTCTCTACTTCTAAAAGGAGGCATGAAAGATAGCACTAGCTACCCAAGTCCACATGGCTTAAATACGGTAGAACCATCCCTAGTAGACTCTTCATTTACGTTGGTCAAAAGACCAACGTGACTCTTTTTCTTCTTTTGATTTTTTCCCTAAGATTAAGTGTATTTGAGGCTCATTTCTGAGAGCCCTCAACACTAGAAACTCAAAATTTGCAACAGGAAACCATGCACAAAATCTTAAATAGAAAAATCACAATCATTTTCAAAATCAATTTTTTGATGCTAAAATAAGACTTCTAAAAGGATTCTTCAAAAATATAAACTACTAAGAATAGTAATTTGGTTAGGTTTTATTTAATTTCAAAGTATTGTTGATACCAAAATTTAGTGCCTTGGTTACTTAGGTATATTTTTTTTCAACATGTTAGATTACAATTGATATAGAAAGAACAATTGTATCATGTACATATATCCATATGTCATGCCATATCAATATACCATTTGTCACATTTGTATTATGTATATCACTATATTTCATATCCTTGCACATGTCACGTATATTATACCATGTCAGTATTTATGTAATACATATACATTCAATATATTGTATTGAATGTGGATGCCATCTTTTGAGAAGATAGTGACATGTTTTCACACCATAGCTAACATTAGGGCATTGAGATGTGAAAATTGTTCATATTATTTGTGTCATAAAAAGGTAGTATCCCAAAATCTAACCTTAAGGTATGCACACCTATAATCATCACTAATTATTTACAACTAAGCATAGTTATTAAATATAAAATATTATTTGGATTTAATTGGCAATTGGAAGAGGGTTTCAAACCACTTTAGCATACATTATTTGGACACTATATAAATTAGTTATTAATTTTTAAAGTTCAACCTCTAGATGTACTAGAAAACAACATTAGACTCTAGTAGGCTCTTATGTTGTTTTGATAATGTTCATCTAATGTAATTAATATCTATTTTTTTGTGATGCTTTATGGTCCAAATGTAGGTGTCATATTTTGGGTAGTGTTGATTGTAGGTGGATATATCTTATTTGCTCCATAGGATTATGTAATGAATTTGTACACATTGACAAATGCTTATGAACCAAAATGCAAGTAGTTGTAAATAAATTTTAGAAGCGTAATGAATAGATTGTAAATTTTAAAAGATTTTGCATCTAATTCACTTTGTTTCATGTTTTTGGACTCTGTAAATTGAGTTGAAAAAAATTGAAGTTGCAAGGTGTGTGTTTAAACTGCTCAACGGAATTGAATACATTCAGACTCCATATATATATGCAAAAGGTATGATTATGGATACAAAACTATATTTGAATGGGTAGGGAAGCTCAAAATAGTTTGAAACTTTTTATGAACTCAAAAAGTATAGGAACTTTTGCTATGTACGTAGACCTTGCATTGTATTGGTCGATTGCGGGAGGCATTATCCGCAAGATATTAATATATGTTTAGAAATGGTGGAAAAGGCCGATGAAATTTATTGTATACAATGATTTAAATAAGGGGGTGATAGTGGAGGGAAGCTCCAAATTAGATGCCATTTTTTTTGTACACATTGACATGTGAGTCAAGAATATTGCTGCAATAACAATTTTATACCACTCGTTTTAAAGATGTTTGTACAACAACTTTTTTGAAAGCAAGTTGAATTTGAAATTTTCACACAACATGTGCCCAAGGAGTAGCTTTAAGGCCCAACAATTTTCATAACTTTTGACTACATGGTTAAAAAGTTATTATATGATATGTAATTTTCAATAATCAACGAGAAGCCTAAGCAGTTCAAAAAAAATTCTTAAAAAATCACTTTTAAAAAAAATAAAAATTTGAAATTGGTTTTCTACATTTATATAGGTAGGAAGCTTTGAATCATTTCATTTTGATTAATGAGATGAAAGTTATGAGGAGTTTTAGTTTTGGATTCTCTACTTTAAAATAAACTTTGAAATCCTTTATTGAACTCAATTTTCAATATTTTTTGAAAAAAATTAAAGCATTGGATGCAGATTGTTTATTACAACATTACAACAATTGGGATTGGCACTTTTTAATTCCATAACTAAATTCTCAACAATCTAGTATTTTGAATCATTCTCTACTTCTTTTTACTTACTTTTTTTTTCTTGTATGTTGTACAATTCCAAATGATCTAAAACATTTCGAGCATGTAGCCAACTTGCCTTGAGGAATGGATCCAAAGAAGCACTACCATTTTGGACATTTTTTCATATAAATGTGACCTTGTGAAGTGCAGTTGCTTGGTTTCTTGCATGGCCCCCAAAAGAATATTTGTCACTTGAAACACTAATATCTTGCAATCTACATGATGGAAAAGTCTGAAATTCTTTCCACATATTTTTGAACCATTGTAGTACAAGATCCTATGTGTACATGTGCCAAAAAATGTTTTTTTTTCTAATATTTAGAACTTGTACTAGAAATGGCAGTTTTAGAGCATTTTGGATGAAAACATAGTAAAAAAATCTTCAGGAGATAAAATATACGTAAATCCTCTTCTATTTTCAAAAAAATGGACAACTTGCATCATCACTTTACTTAGATATTCATAATTTGCACAAAATCCTAACACAATCATCATACTTGTCCATTTGGTATTTCTAAACTTTCCAAGGACTCCATTGTTCTCTGAACCCTTTTGATGGCTAACTTTTAAAAGTTTGAGAGACCCATTTAGGGTTGGGGTTACATATTTTTCACATATTTGAGGTTATTGTAAAAGAAATGCATTCAATTGTTGGATGAACGTTGGTGTTCTTTGCAAAACCTATTCAATCAAATTACATTTCTTCTACTGCCTAAAGACTTTGCTAGTGTATACTACTCTATAATGCAATGTACAATATATTTGTAATGGAATTTGTGGATTTTCTACTTTGTATTCAAATGAAAGTATGACACCATTGCTTTTTGGGGGTGATTTCCCATTCAAAGGCTATACAATTTTTTGATTGAATATTGAACAATATTGAACAATATTGAATATTGAACATCTACTATTTTTTAGATGAAACCTCTCATAATCTAGGGACTATATTGTTCTACTATGAATGACTCTATACACTTTGGGATGAATTAATGTGTTTTCATCCACATTTTGCATGTTTCATCCATGCGAGTAAAGTACTTTACATAACTATGTGCACTGCCTCAAAATAATGAAAGAAACCCCAAAGATTTTGATTTCATGTCAACAATGTCCTCTTATCATTGGGATTTCAAAATGTAGGATCATAAAATTTTAAAAACTGTAGTTCCAAAATAAAAACATTTGAATGTATCACTCCAAATTAACCCATAAAGTCCTAAGGCCATTTTTTCTGTCAAAACCACTCAAAACCACCACTTCTGCTCTGTTCATTTATGAAATAAATTTTCAAATGCTCTTTAGAATCTAACCGCAGGATCTTATTCTACACTTGTCCTAGATCATGTGATAAAGCTTTTGTGATGTTTAACCGAACAAATTGAAAGATATTCGCATTCAAAGTAGAAGAAAAAAAATTCTTTCAAGAAGTTGCTATGATTGCCCGCAAAATAAGAAGCTCCATATCTTTCACATCACTAATCCAAATGGAATTAATCAAATCTTCTCATTTAGAAAAAATATAATCTACAAGAAAAAAAATATTAAAATTTTTATTTTAATTTTTTGTGGATTTTTTTTGTTGCCCGGTCTCCCCTATTTTGAGGTTATTGTGGCATAACTTTTGCTTCCAGGCACCAATTGAAATAAAATTTATATTCCTAGAAAGCTCATAAGTTTCTCTATCTTATGATAAAGTTTCAAAAAAATTCAATAAAAATTGATCATAGGAGCCTGCCCAATATCCATTTTGTCCCTCGTAGGGACAATGGAACTTTAGGGGTTAAAGTAGCCTCTAGAGCTACTTCTTGTGAATTTTCTTTAAAAGAATTATGTTGAAGTCATTTTAAATTAGTCCAAATGAAAATAAAAATAAATAAACATATTGAAAACCTAACTCAATGCAACTTTGATGCATTTTCAGTACTGTGTCCATGAAATTTTGATATTAAAATAATTCAATAAGTATTTTGAGTGATGTAAGAAATGCAAATATTCCTAGATTATTTTGGATTGTTGAAAATTCAAACATATAGCTGTGTGTGAAAACCCCAAAGGACGGAGTCTATGATTGTGTAGTCAAACCTCAAAAACTTCCAATCTACATCTACTATTTATGAGGGAATTTTTTTATGTCTTTATGGCATATAGTCTAGTATATGTTATAAAGTTTTCATGATGCAATATTCAAATTATCATGAAGTTTTGAAGAAATAGTGAAAGATCTTTTTGTATCACTCTACATTTAGAAATATAGTTATAAATCTTTGACTTCAATCTTGAATTAAATACTTAGTTAAGGATTTTTTTTCAAATTTTCAAAGGAAGTTGAAACTACACTTTATATGCTTCAAAACATTTTGAATGTCAAAATCAAAGATTTCAGGGAAGAAAAACTCAAAGTACTGAAATACATTATATAAGTATATATTTTTTTTTAATAGAGTATTGCATACAATATACAAAATAATTTATATGTCTTGAATTTAACTCTATGTTGTTGATATAACATTCATGAAGTTGCATGAATGAAGATAATTTGCTCTTCAATATGAAAAAAAAATGTTTGACTATCTAAAGGATATTTTTAATCTTCAACATCCTTCTAGGGTGAAGGTCAAGTTTAAATTTGCACTTAACTCAATGATGTAGATATAGCATTGAAGTAATACAATATCTTTATTATGCAAGGAAGATTATTGCAAAACTAGGTAATCTAGTGTTAGAGAGTTCTTGGAAACAAGCCTTAAGTAAACGAGAATTTAAGAAAAAAATCATATTACACTTCTTTTAAAAAAAATTGTTGAATAGATTTTGAAGTGGGAGAGATTGATTTTAATTATAAATGTTATTTCTTTAGCCCTAAAATCTTATTGAGAATGCAAAAATGCCCGTAGGAGGACTTTACTTATGATTGTAGGATGGACAAAAATTTGTTTTTTCATCCAATTTAAAAAAGAAGTTGCTTGAGTACATTTCCAGTGAATAGCATTGAAAATTCCCTTATTATAGTACTATTGACTTTTCTAAAGAAGAAGATGCTTGATCCACAAACTCACTTTGAAGGAGCATATCTTAGTGACAATATTTTAAAATGATGACTATTTATGCTTAGTGAAAGACAATAGAGTTGAGAATGCTCATCTAAATTTCACAACATTTTGAGCATTTTTCAATTCATGGTGGAGCTTGTATAGTGGTCACTAAAAATGAAAATAGTGTTTGTAAGAAAAACAAGAATGAGACACTTGTCTTCTCCTTGAGCTCTTTGGATTTGACCCTTGTGAGGTGGATAACAATTTTCATTTTAAGAAAAACTCAAAATTTGAGAACGGGCAGCTCAAAAAAGAGGGTAGTAACTAGAAAATGGTTGCTTGGATCATTAGGGGTTAACCCCTAGAAAAGCATGGTCCCCTGTGAACAAGGTAGTCACCAAAATGCTCTTATTAATAATAGATCAATACATGCATCTTTTGTTTCTGTCATTCACAATGAAGTCATCCATTGGACCTTTTAGGTCTACAACATCTTTATAAGACAAGAAGGTCAAATTTGAGATGTAAGGTAGAACTACCTATTACCACCCTGATTCACAATCTGACTATATTGGGGCCAACTCTAGGAAAGACACATATTTTTCAGAGGTGTGCTTTTGTTTCAAGAGTCAAATCCAAGAGGAATTATATTTTTTTGATAAAAATTGTAATTTCTGTGAATTTCTGAAGTGAAATTGCACAACCGCCACTAGACTGGATTCATAAATGTCCTCTTACAACTCAATACCGCTTTCCAATGTATCTAATAACACTGAAGATCCACCAATCATTAATTGACACGTTATTTTTTAATAGCATTATTAAACTACTATTGTGAGAATTTGAAGTGGATTTGCATGGTTTTCTGACGGAATTGGGACAAAGCTGTAGACCACGGAATTGAATCACTGATGGAATTAGGCAATTCTACCTTAAATAGAGGATTGAAAGACTTTAATTCCTAAGTACCTAAACCTTTCGAAGAGTGATTTTTTCGTATGAAAAAAAAGCATAGACTTATAGTTATCTCCAATGAAGCCAACTTTTTTCCTTCAAAATCTAACCATATAGATGTTTAAGAGCTTGCTTATTAGTTTGTACAATGAATTTGAGTGTGAAATTGCACATGAGTTGTGAGATTATAACAAGAGAATTGTATGCATCTTATTTTTAGTATGCTACCCCTCACCACAATGTTTGAGAAATTTGCATATAAGAATTTTTTGGGATTGGAGGTGACATGAACAACTAAAAATTGTGTAAGCACACCAAAACACACTTCCAAAAACTTTAAGTTCTAATGAAGAGCTATCAAACTCATTATACAATCCACCTTACAATTGTTGAAATGCAATTTTCTTTGATAAGTGGAAACTACAATAACTCCAAATCAACACTTAGCATGTTTAAATTTTCAACAATGAGAATCATAAAAACACTTTATTCTTCCACTAACAGTACATATATCCCTTTGAGGACCTCTCAAAAATAAAATATTTACCTTTTCCAGTGAAAAATAAAAGCTTCTTAATAATTAATCTTCAAAATTGCCTATAATTTTTTTTAAAACAACCAAAACGAGCATAAAATTTTGCATGGACCATATATGATCAGTTCCGCAGTTATGGGTTTAACCTCCAAATTTCTGACCTTTGTAATCAACCATCATAATATTTCAATCCAAAAGAGATAGCGGTACTATAGTGATTTCTGTTCCCCATATGATTCATATCACATAAGGTTTAAAGGTTACAATTCAAAAAAAGTTGCAACTTACCAAATCTGTGCCTTATTATTTAATGCTCACGAAACACCTTGGGCATTCAGGGGTTAATATCCACTACCTTCGTGATTTCCCACGCATCTATGATTTCAGCAGACTAAAGACGAAAACATAATGGATTTCCATAAACTGTAGTCCAAGATGTTCAGATAAATGATCATAACCAGATAAAACCACCAAACTTGCTAGATACAAAGCGTAATATTTCAAGGAAATTCAAGGAAACCGAAACATAAAATCTCCGAACAGGGGCTGCGTCCTCAAAATTGACAAACTGGTTCTAGCCTTAAGCTATTGAGCGATGCGGAGGGCACTCTCATCATCCCTGCCCATTCCTGAGACCCTCAGACCAAGACTTAGGGATTACATCACTTTCGCCCGAAGATAATATTCCATCCTATAAAGTGAAAATGAAATGGATAACCTGTACATGACAACCTGAGGAATAGTCCTCATGGGCTCAAAAAGGGAAAAAAGGCAGCAGTCACTCATTTCAATAAACATTTCAGATGATGATCCTGGTGAAGCTTGTGTCCGCGATACTCGATACCTGAGTGGCTGACGGTTGTGCCTGTAATTCCTGAGAAATGGGTGACGTAGGGAGTTGGCTTAAAGTCATGGGAGCTGAGGCCTGGGAAGCAAGCCGGTCTTTAAGCTTCTGAAGCTCCTCAATTCTCCGTAGCTTGACGTACTCCCTTGCTTCTTCGCACACCAAGGTCTCGTCCGGTAACGTAAACAGGTTCATGATACTCTGTTCCTCCATGATTTTGGCTTTCTTGAAGGTAGCAGCGGCCATGTCAGCAGTGGCCTTGGCTTGAGCCCACAGTGCACTTTCCTTGAGCTTCATAGCTCTTTGCTCCTCCTTGGAGGTTTTCGATCCTTGGGGCCTCTTGAAGCTAGACTCTCCAATATTCAACGTGGGTGCCTCTGTTGGCACGAGCTCTCGTTGACAAGAAGAGTCTTGGTCAACGAGTCTCTTCAGAGGCGTTGTCCTCTTCCCCTCATCAAGCGGCTCAGCCCAGTGCGGTATATCTTTCAGAAGAAACCAGCAGTGTATGAAAACAAAGCTCTGGTTCTTGGGATGCTTGGACTTGTAAAGCTCCAAAGCTTTCTGCAACACATCATGTGATGACGTCCCCGATTGACAAAGAGCGACTGCAACTTTGTAGTTTCCTATGAACTTTGCTACGTCATGCTTAATGACTCCCCATTTCGTTTCCAGAGATCTAGCAGGTCGTTCACCTCCACCCACGGGTCTGTTGTTGTTGTAGTGCTCCCGTACACGTTCCCAAAACGCCGTCAACCGCTGGCCGTTTCTGGCTGTTGGGTCTTGAGAAACGTGAAGAAAGCTCCGACAAAGTTGCTCTTCTTCTTCAGCAACGAAATTCTTCCCCTTCCTGCTCCTCAACACCACCGGGTCTGACTCAACCAACGAAGCCATCTAGCCGAAAGCGAGGTGACCAAGAGTGTATACGGAGGCCTGTATGCTGCGATCCAAGCTCAAAATGAGAATCTGCAACTCACAAGTCTGTCGTAAGTAACACAATAAAATTGCTTCTTGAGATAGACTCTTGTTTATGGAATACTAATGGTACACAGGTGATCTCACCAGGTTAGCTAATTGCTTTGTTCGAAAGAAAAAATAACGTCTGCTGTAAAAAGAGTACGAAACTAAAGTATCAGTAACAATTGCACCAACACTATTGAGCTTCAACTCTTGATGTACTTATCAGCTGCACCTGGGCATGACAGTCGCACTGAGCTCTTTCAACCAGACCTGAATGCTTTCCATAATTCTATGATCATGTTAATACCTTTGCCAAGTAGCCCTGGATATTTTGAGACAATTTCCATCTGGCGTATATCAAAGGGAAAATATTCCCACTTCAGATGAAACTATTAAAGCCCACAAGTACGTCACTGCATATATTCGTCCAGATTTAAGACTTTAACGTTTACATGCATTGACTCAAAAAAATGAAATTTGCAATATAAAAACTACGTCTGATATCACAGTTTGATAAACCTCTAGGGACAGCTTCTAAAATACGTTCGAGAGAGAGGTATGCGCAAATAAACAGACAATATGCATTCTCACTCAGTTACAGAGGCTCAAAAACACGAGCACAACATTGGAATTACTTCTTGCCGCATGTTGCTGCCTATAAGATAGCAAATCATGCACATACAAGGTAGTACTAAGCCTCCGTAGAGCTTAAATAATGCGAAAGAAGAGAAGTCTACACCAGTCAAACACTCCTCGCTTAACTAACAAAGCTAACCACAGTTCAGAAACTGGGCAATTCGCAGCAATTTTAAGAATTCAAAACTTTGAGTAAGCTAGGGTAGAATGACACGAGAACCTACTAGAAAATTGAGTAAAATGAACACCATGTACATCCAACAATAAGGCATATCGCACCCAAGAATTCAGAGTAAATCTAAGAAAAACCAGTTTTTCTGACAAAATCATCAGTCATAACGATAAAACAATCGACAGAGCACAGAAATCGCAAGGAGGCGGTCCGTTCCGCATTCTAAACAAAAGCCTGACTTCTCCCAAAGAAACAAACAAATAGGAGCAGTTCGTGTCCATAAGTTGAAACAACAAAAGAACCTCAAAAAAGAGGAAGACATGAAAGCGAAGAAAACCTCAGGAAACTACGGGGCCCGGCACACACATTTCCGGAAGCGAAAAAAACGCAAAACTCCAACAGAAGCACTAAAAATGCAGAAATCATGAAGTGATGGGACTCGAAGATACAATTTACCTTACATCCTGGCAACACGAACCCCTGAAGTTTGCCGCTCCGGTACCAAGCTCTCAAACCCCAGAGCCCCACTGCAAATGACCCGGCTCTGCTCTCACACCAAGCCCTAAAAAAATCGAGAGAGACGAAGTGCGACTTGTCTTTCCCGCATAAACTCGCGGTCCTCAACCGGGTAATAGAAAAATACACGGGCATAAGCCCGGACCTGGGCGTGATACCTGGGCGCTCAAGTGAAACTCGTGGTCCAATATCACTATTCTACAGGACAAACAAATGAGATAATAAGAAAGTTGGCAAATGAAATAAGGCCTTTAGTTCAAAGTCTTGATTCATGGAACCCAAAATATTTTTTGATGTCACTTTTACATACAACTCTATATTTCTAAAATGTTATAAAACTCTATATATCATCTCTTTTTACTTTACTTGACCAACATTATAGATATCTAAATGCATTTCTTAAGTATCATTTCATGAAATATTTGGCATTAGTTGATGCTAAGATCATATTTTGTTTTGTAACGTTGTCACAATGAATAGTCATTATGTAACAATGATTTTGTACAATATTTGTCACATTAATTTTTTTGAGTTGTACCATTTGTGATATACTTGTATTTAAAATGCTTGAAATATCTTAAAATTATGCTAATTTTAAAAAGATAAAAAAATTGTAGTGATTACTCTAAGTTTATGAGTGAAAAATTAATGAATACATCAAATTTCTACTTTATAATTGAGGGTACATAGTATTTGTGTCACTTGTTTGACCTTGTAGGCATTGCATGGGACCAAAGATGAAGTTCTTAATGTAGACCAATTCTCCATAGAGTTAGAGTGAGAACTAAGGTAGAAGGTGCTGAAACTATTATAATTCACATAGAGGATCCAAATAATTACTACCTAAAAGATGCATAGATTGCATCTTTTAGGTGCATAGGCATATTGATAAATATACTGCTTTTCTTCCAATTCACACATGAAAAAACAAAAAGGGTACATGTGTCATCTTCCCATTGGTTGTGAAGCTTTTTACAAAAATTACAAAAGAGTTATACATGTAATTTTTCTATTGGTTGTAAACTTTTACATTTAAAAATTTGAGCACATTGTGATGAATACTTGTAAAATGAATTCATAAATTGTGCTTTAGAATATCCACCCCAAAACCATATTAGTATTTTTTTGAAACTTATTTGAACTGCAATTAATATGGGATATATCCATATAAATTTGTGTAGATACATATCTATGTGTCATGTATATTTTTGTGTGTATTTTGAATTTCATATCCATATGAATTTGTGTAGATACATATCTATGTGTCATGTATATTTTTGTGTGTATTTTGAATTTCATATCCATATGAATTTGTGTAGATACATATCTATGTGTCATGTATATTTTTGTGTGTATTTTGAATTTCATATCCATATCCATATTTCATACCTGAATGTGCCAAACCCTAACTCTTGGATGGCTAAAATCATTTGTTTGATGGTCAATCAACAACCATCTTTTTTTCATCTCATCATTTGATCAATAGTAGTGGAGGGGGCCATTTTTTTTGTAAAGACATCAACGGTTGTGGTTTTTTCAACAAGGGGGGAGAGAAATTGTAGGAATAGGAGGTGATATGAATCTTTGGGTGCATTGAGACAAAATTAGAGTGAGAACTAAGGTAGAAGGTGCTAAAACTATTAGAATTCAAATTGTGTCCCCTACTTGAAAGTCAATGACATGGTGATTGTAATATCTTTAATGGATATTGATTAAGTAGGTATATTTTAAGACATTTTTGTACACTTTGTACTTTATTTGTCTATGTGGCAACAACAATCTCAAAACCTCCACCTAGAATATTGGTAAGGTTTATTCTATCCTCTTGTGTCCAAAATATTGGGCAAAAATTAGGTGACAAAATGTTATAGCGGCAACATAGAGTCCAACATGGGTCATGACATGAATAGACTCTCTAAATATGCCAACTACTTAGAGTGGCTGGAGTTCTTTCTAGTGTTGCATAAAACATTTGTCATGCGTGAATGACTATCAGGAAATTAAAAAATATGGATGAAGTATGGATGAAAAAGCTACTGTAGTGGATTACTGTATGGGGGCAACCTGGATGATTACACTTTATAATGTCGGTATCCGGTAAATGACCAGAGCATTTCCTGGCAGTGGTTTACGATGCCACAGTCCGGACCAGCTGAAACCATCCGGACATCAAAGAGATACAATCCATACCCGGACGTCGATCAGAAAAGGAAGTGATAACTGGGCATAACCCGCACATAAATATTGGCTGGGTAACCAAAACACACGCACTCGTATATCCGAACCTGGTCATGTGTGCAAGAGTTAGGGCAGGTTCGTAGTCCATCGGAAAAGTTTAGCGAGATGAAGGCGTCGAAGCCATAGCCAAAGCTCAAGAAGAGCTCTTCCAACACCAGTAACCAGTTTCGACTGGTTCTATCGTCCCTTCGCACGAGGCGAGGAGGACTGTGCGAACTCATTTCTGTAAAGAATTGGAGAATGGTGAGGTCCTAACTCTTTTTTTCTCGATTCGGAGTGAAGGTCCAAGGGCTTGAAACCCTAGCGATGGATCGGGATGCGAATGGCGAAGAGGACATGAGGGAGACGGAGGTGGAAGTGGAGGATCGGGTGGATGATGGAGGAGGTCTCGTGGAGGAAGACGAGGAGGAGGATGCCAGCGAGGAGGAGAGCCTGACCTTGATCAAGAGCATGACGGAGAAACTGGCCACGGAGCCGGTGAATGTGCGAGTACACGACATTGAGATCAAAGGGAATGTGAAGACGAAGGATGCTGTGATCGAGGCGCAGCTGAAGGAGCTCCGGGAAGTGTCCACGATGCAGGATCTGCTTCAAGAGTCTGTTCGTGCGAATTCGCGATTAAGAGCTCTTGGGATTTTCGATAAATGTGTCATCACATTGGATGCTGGACCTGAGGAGCTTCCTGGCACGGTAATTATTATTCGCTTGTTTGGTAATCGTGAATTGATTGTGCGGATCCGCTGATTAGACGTCTGCGATTATCAGCTTATCTTTGGTGCTTGCGTTGTCTCCACTAGCTCAAATGTCGGATTAATTCTCGTTATTCGTACTAGCGGTATTCGTATTGGAAGCTGTCTCTCGTCTCTTGTCAGTGCAGTAGATCACTACTGCTCCCATTGCAGTGACAGCTGTGAGACTTAAATTTGTGTGCACTTGAATTTGAGAGACTGTTTTGAGCTTACATGAAGGTCTTATTAATAGGTCTTTTCTCTATATCCCATTTGTATACACCAGCAGTTGCGACCGACGATTAGATTTTCTAGAAGAACCCTTGCCCTGCAAGTAGTTCATGAGAGAGTGTTATATGGTTCATCTCATCAGAGGCCGATTGCGCTCTTTGAGTAACGATTTTAGGAACCGTATTCTGAACGTGGAGTTGTTGAACTCTTGAGGGTAATGCAGGCTCGATTTATCGTTGTCCTAGCACGGAGGTTCAATCAATGGGTTGCTAATGCACGCTATGTTTGTTCAGGCTAACGTGATTGTGGAAGTAGAAGAGGTGAAGCGACCTGTAGCTGGTGACCTCGGAGTGTTCTCCAAACCCGAGGTAAGCGGTTCGTCACGGTGTAATTGAAAGTTGCCTGCAGGTGAGTGCTTCGGTTGTGCCTTGATGTCACTGTTAGTTCTATAATGCTAGGTTTTGTATGAAGCATTTCCATGTTGGCCTGACCTTCTTTGTTAGTTTTAGCTACAAGGAGAGTTCCTTGATGTCGAGTATTTCCTGATTCAACCTCCTGTAAGGAACAGTTACTGCGAGTGCACCGCGAATGTGATCCAGGACGGTTTCCAGTTTCAGCAAGTTGTAGTTTCCGTTGGTAGACTGTTGAGAAAGATTGTATAGAAATTGGCAGGGTTCAGGGTTTTAGTGACACATCACGTGGTCCATGTCCACATCCCTCTTCTTCGTGCACTTCCGCCCTTCCTGCATTCTTATGTTCGTGTTTTAAGAGTTTTTACTATGCTGAACCGAGAAGATTGTCTATAATCTCGAGTTTGAGTTGGTTTCTGTGGGATGTTTACATGTCGCCATGTCTCAAGGTACATTTTGGGGTTGGTGTGTGTGTAGACAAAAGCATGGACCTTGGAAGGTACGATTAAGTACAAAAATCTTCTTGGCTATGCTGAAACTCTTGATGCAACGGGATGCTACGGCTTGGACACTACTTCTGAACTCAGTGCTGGTGTCACGTATCCAAGATTCAAGGGACTGCCCGCCTCTTTGGCAACCCGGGTTACGCTCCTAACACAAGATTGGCAACGCTATTCGTCCTATAGGGAGCGTCTGTCGGGATTCTCTGTAGGCTTGGTTGGCGATAATCAGCACGACATCTCCTACAACCTCACCTGGCGTGACCTCAGGGATCCCTCACGTTGTGCCTCTAAATCAGTTCGGAGACAACTTGGTCATAGTCTCCTCTCTGCCGTTAAGTACACCTACAAGAGAGATGATAGAGACTCTGCATTTCGACCTCGGCGGGGTATTGCTTTTATCTCAACAACGCAGATTGCAGGGCTAGGACCTGATAGCAGGCTTCTACGTTTTGCACGTCAGGTGACTGCTTTTACTTCCAACTTTCATTTTCTTAGTGGGATATATATCTGCTTGATAAGGCTTATCACGAGGCAATGGCTGCTGGCGTGATATCGGTATCATGCGATTTATGGTCTCATAATTGCACCCTATTTGTCATTGTGGGTCCAGTTTAGTAAGCCTACTTATCTTTTTCAACCTTGTGGACTTGCACAGGAGGTGGAGGCGAGGTTAGCAATTCCTTTGGGTATTGCAAATGCAGCACTGAATTTAGGAGTGGCCGGGGGTGTCATACTGCCTTGGGGGCCAGGATATAAAACGAGACCAACTCCTATTAGTGACCGTTTTTACATGGGAGGTCATTCATCGCTACTTGGTGAATTGAAAGGTCCATCTGCTCTGTTGGGTTTTCGCACTAGAGGTGTTGGTCCCAGTGAGCTTCGCAGACCTACTCCGCAAACAGTGAAGGGGGATGCTGAAGCGGTTGCCGTTGTAAAGAAGGACACTTTAGGTGGCGATTTAGCAGTTTCTGGTTTCGCAGATTTTTCGTTTGATTTGCCACTACGATTTTTGAAGGAGTACGGAATACATGCTCACTCTTTTGTTTGCGCTGGCAACCTACTTCCTTTGACGGGGGAGAAGACCGGTCCCTGGTCGCTGAAGAACTTCTTATCTGGGTTTCGCGTCTCGACAGGCGCTGGAATTGTGATTCCTACTAAATTGTTTCGACTTGAGGTTCGATTCCCATCATTAAATCCGATTCCTGTGTTTTCAAGTGGTTTTCTCATTTATAACGCTTCTAGTTGTTCAAGACAGCGTAAAGGTCGTTGGATTCCCAGTTTTCAAAGATCCGCGATTACCAAAGTCTCGTTCCTGTCTTGGGATATCAAACATTTTTCGTCTGGTGAGCTTCTGCTAAATTCGATGA
Organism: Rhytidiadelphus loreus; assembly: GCA_947034895.1. Lineage (NCBI taxonomy): Eukaryota > Viridiplantae > Streptophyta > Bryopsida > Hypnales > Hylocomiaceae > Rhytidiadelphus > Rhytidiadelphus loreus. The sequence continues at coordinate 17,136,913 of OX344764.1, read as the reverse complement.
TTGTCTGCAGGTGAACTATTGCTACTTGTTGCGACACCAGGATAGTGACCGTATCAAGCGAGGTGTGCAGATTAGCTTGAATTCACCGCATTGACCTACTCACAAACCCAACCATAATAACTTCGGGGTCGGGGGATGAGGTTATAGACTAATTGAGCAGTTTTAAACATTTTGCCGGATCCCACATTGTTAGGTACCGCTTCAATGTAACATGATGACTTGAATCGCCTTTCGCTCTTCCCTTTTTGATAAGGAAGCTTTAAGGTTTTTTTTCAAGCTACCCAGATTCACATGAGGTATTTATTTGATTTCTAGTAGACTCATTCGGATCACACGATCACATCTACTATTAAGGTACGGTGCTCTAAAAGTGACCACCAATACAGAGGTACATTTTGCTTTCTTCAGAGTACTAACAGTGTACATTTCAGGAAGTGGTTACTAAAAAGACCACTGCTTTTCAACAAAAATTTGTAACTAATTCTATGAAGGTCCAAAAAATATGAGACAACTTGGGGTAGATGCCAATTTCATTTTTCTTCTTAAAAAAATTTACTGAAAATTGTTTCAAAGAGTTTAGCTTCCCCTCAAATGCAGTTGGCTTTTAAAAGGTCACTTGGAGCATACTACCTTAGTTGGTCTCAATATGATGATGTGAGAGATTGGTCAAGTACCAAACAACTTGCTTTTGAATATCCTAGAAGGTATATTTGTTAGAGACAATATTCTTTGTTTAATCCTTCATCAAATGTTAAAGATTTGCAATTGTATTCATTGTTCAGTCCTTCATCAAATGTTAATCTTTAAAAGATGAATGGGTGACTTTGGAAATCATTCCTTTTCATTATTGTGTAAATCATTGGCTTAAAAAATAACAAAAGCAACTCACTGGAAGTCAAACTATTGTAGAAGACCTCCCCTTTTAACAATAAAATTTCAAGGATGAATAGTTGCATGTCTATCCTATTAAAAGGATTTTCTTTCATTCATCCATTGGATGCCAAGCATTTGTGTTAATGTTGCAATAAAGGTTAAGAATTTGTAATTGACTACTTGTTCACCAATAAAGATAAGTCCATACAAGAATTTTATTCATCTCTTCATTCCTTTTTTAAATATCAATGTATTCAATGCAACCCTAAGAAACTCCAATAGGATAGGAGATATAGATCTAGAGTTTTTGAAGCAAAATAAATTATGACTTTAGAAGAATTCATACCTAAAATATTTATTTTCCCCAATTTTCCTTTCCTTCCTACCTCTACATAAATTGATTCAAAACCTTGCTCAAAATTCATAAAACTAGTCACATAGTTGAAAAATAGAAAACAATTATTTTTTCAACATACTTGAATGTAAGGTAAACCAGCCCATGACAGGCAAACCACCCATGACAGACACCTACTGACCCCCCCCATTACAGTCATTTATCAATCTATGAGAGACTTTTTCTGAAAAATGGGGTTAAGACTGCATTGGACTGATTTGTAGTTGTTATCAAAGCCTTGGGGTACAGTCATGAAGTTATTAGTAACTGTCATGGACACTTATACCAATCTAGTCTAAATTGGTAGTAAAAAATAGTCTTTTTATTTCTTAATGTCATGTCCATGTTAGAAAGTCTTGTAGCCATCTTAGAAAATGCTATGACTGTTTTAGGAGGGAAGATGACCATCATGGAAACACTTTTTTGCTGATTTGGGGTAGTCTACAGGCTGTTTTCGGCTTACTGGACAGCACACTTCAAAAATTCACAAAAAATTCATATTTAGTCCAAAAATTAAAATTTCAGTTGCTTTCTTCATTTCTCACATGTGTCTTTGTATGAAAAAAAATTTGATTATTCTTGCTAATGGCAACAGACCACATCAGGCAATCTACCTGTCATAGGCTGGTTTACCTTACTTTGTTTTATGTAGCTCCTACAATAAGTGATTGAAAACATTCATCATAATAATCCACCCTTCGGACTAACTTTCATTAAAAAATGTGCATAGAAAGAATGGATGAATGTATCCGTCGTTCTCGGCAAGCCCCAACGAAAGGATCAACTGCCCTACACCACCAGAACCAAATCCGGTACCCCAAGCCCTAAACCCTGGTCTTCTCCCTCACCAATTCAAACCTCCCAATCGCCATAGCCATCAATCCCCCTCTTCCCACCATGTAAACCCTCCTCCTCCATCACCACCGCAACCTACACTCACTATGGACCTGAGAGCATCTTCAATTCACTCTCTCTCGTTCAGAATCACCTTCAATCCAAGCCATTTCCCAAACAGTGAGACATTGCATAACCCCGCGAGCCGAGTGCATTTCCCCGTTTGCGAATTGAAGTCCGAATTGACGCCCAAGGATCTCCACCACAAGCGGAAGAAGGAGGAGTGGAAGAAGCTGCGTCGCGCCAAGAGGCTGGAGAAGCTAGCGGAGCAGGCCAAGGTGGAAGATCGCAAAGCGAGATTGCAGACGGAGCGGCGCAGGACGGACGGGTTGTGTAGCTTTGAGAAGTACAAGCTGTCGAAGGACCACGGCGTGAACGGGGTTGCGGAATGGAAGGCGGGAGTGAAGGGGAAAAGCTCGCTGATGAGTAAGTTCGAGGAGGAGTTTGCAATTAGGGTTAAGGATGCGGTGAAAACGGTGCGACGGGAGAGTAGTGAATTAGTCGAGGAGAGTGAGACGACGAGGCTGAGAGAGGATTCACATTCGGTGTTGGTGGAAGAGGAGGAGGTGTCGGATGAGTGGCTTCTGGCTTATGCACAGAATTTGAATTTTTTTGGGAATCAGGTTGGGGAAACGGGAGCTGCTTCCGAGGATGGTTCAAGTGAGGTGAGGTTGGGATCCAATCTCGAAGACAGTGGAAGGATTGATGAAGGGAAGCTTCTGAGTCATAGAAAAGAGGAAGATCCGGACACGGCGGATTTCAGTGGCAATGGGACAAGAAAATCTGCATCTGCATTTAAATCCGTTTTCGTTGAAACTGCGCTTGAGGTATCATGTTTGCGCAATTATTTTGAATTCGGATTGCGAATTTCAAAGGGATGATGATTACCGACCTGCTTATTATGGATTTATTTGAAGTTTGGGGTTTAGGGTTTGAGAGGGGCTGGTGATTGCCAACCCTCTTCTTGTGCATTCTTACAAAATAGGTGTGGACGTAACATGTGCAGTTTTAACTGAAGTGGCGTTGTTTTATTGACAGGGTGAGCGCGCGGATAATAATGCAGAAGCGAATTCTTTTGGTAGATCACAATTGCATTTCATCGAACATTCTCTTAGTAATCGAATTCCCTCAAGCGGTATCGATAATAATGTAGGTAGTAGAGATGTGACGGATGCAGATGATACAGGATACGATGAAGAGGCGTCTTTGGGTTCGCTTGCACCGAGGGATTGGCGTGTCAATCCCAAAACCCCGAGACAGAAAGACAGAACGGTGGGTCATCAAATCGTGAGTAGAAGAAAAGGGGAGCCTTTGTCTGTGTTGGATGAGGTCTCTTCTGAGACTCATGGTATTCTCGAAGCGTTGTACGAGGACGTGAGTAGTGAGGTTCAACGGAAGTCAGTAGACGAGAGGGAGCAGCTGGAATGGCTGGTTGAAGAGTACGTCTTAGACCTGACATTTTTATTATGCAGTGTTTTGATTTTTCTGTTATTGTGTAGGCATCACTCTCTTGACTTAGATGCTAGGTAATTGCTCACTTGTTACTCATTTGACCACTTTAAGTCGAAGCAACAAGCTTGAGATACAGAGCTTAGAATATGCACCAACAGCATGTGCAACGAAGAGTGAGATATCAAGTTTAAAATAGGCCGGTGCGTTTATGACGTTATGACGCATTTGTGGTACTTATGTCCAGTCCACCTCAATGAAATACACGGTTCAGTCTATTGAGTGTCGCCACCTAAACCAAGTCACTTTAGGTTATAAATTTTACTGAAAACTTACTTTGAAAAATATGAAGATACTTTTTCCATTACTAGTCATGTTGGAGCGATTCTACAAATTTAGCCAGTAGATAATTATAGAAGCGATAGGCTAACCTAAACTTTGGAACTTGAAATTTTAGTATCTTACATACTTCCACATAAGATCCATGTAAGCGCCACATGAAGTCATATGAGCACCACCTGTTCATGCTCATTGTTGTTATTTGGACTGTCGTAAATTCGACATTAAACTAAAACAAAGTAAAACAAATAACAACTCATTTTTCCACTAATCAAGGCTTAGGATATCTTGTTATCTCAAGGTTATTATTTCGTCCTATGCAATCTAAAGTGACCCTTAGAATCGATGGATTTGGTGTAACTTACAGCAAGGGGATTGAAACAACTCATTTTCCCACTAATCAAGGCTTAGGATATCTTGTTATCTCAAGGTTATTATTTCGTCCTGTGCAATCTAAAGTGACCCTTAGAATCGATGGATTTGGTGTAACTTACAGCAAGGGGATTGAATTTTAGGTTAATTCAGGCGGCCAAGAAGCAGAAGTTTTTTCTCTCTCGACTCATGCATGGAGCCCGCTTGAAGTGGACGGATGGCCGCCTGATGGAGGTTGTGAAAATGCTTGGGGCGCGTCACGAGTGGCGAAGAGCTATGGAAGTCGTGCACTGGGTACATTGTCGAGAACATTTCAATCACTGTCGAAACAGGTGACATTTTACTTCTGTCAAATTTTCAAACCTATCATCACTTTCTTGCTCATGTCGTGCTTTGAATATCTGTTACACCCTTGCCGAATCATCTAGTAGATGAGAAAAGAAACTCGACTGTTTGTTGTTGAATATTCTGATTTACCCCTTAATGCCAATGTACAAATATTGCTTCCACTTTGTAAGGTATTAGCTGATCATAAACAAATATAACTATTAAAACGTATTTGTATTAAGGGTGTCAGACTTTGTGACTACCACTCTTCTTTCTTTTCTTTTTGAGCCTTGTGCAATACAGTGCCTTAAATTCTTGTCAGAAATATTCGCCCTTCAGAATTGCCTCTTGCAGATCACAAGTCTTGCCCACTGACAGTCTTGTTGTTAAAAAGTGTAGGACATGGTTTCTCTTTCTATTTGTACATTCTATTAACGTTCCTGAAGCTTCCTAAACGATTTTTTTCCGCCTCCAATAGATGCAGAAGCGGCCACTTTGGGCCATTTAGATACGTAGGGTGAGGAGAGGGGTGAGGATTGTGATTGATATTCAAAAATGTACTTTTAGTGGCACGGCTGGCACTTAGTCTTCGACGTTATGTTACTCCATGATGTTGGCTTGGAGATTAGGCACTTCAGTCTCTTATATTGTGTCATGTTGTTAGCTTTGAATTCTGATCTCCGAGAGGGCTGTGGTATTCATTTTTGTGGCAGGTATGTTTGTACCACGCTTCTGGCTGTACTTGGGAAATGCCTCCGACCGGCAGAAGCTTTGAATGTATTCAACGTGATGCGTGTAAGTTCTACAGTCTCAATTTTGCCATTCTTCAGTTAGCATGGGTTGTTGCTGTAGTCATTTTCTTTAGTCATTTTCTTATGGTTCTAAAATCTGGGAGTGTGGATTTTGAATTGGACTGTATCTATAATCGTGTAATGCCCGTAATGAGTGGATGGATGGGCTTTATAATGATGTGCATCCTTCTGTTGCTTACAGTTGAATTTGCCACACTCACTTCTAACCGAGTTACATCATAGACGATTACACATGCTACGTGCTCAAGAGTTTAATGTAGCACTCACTTGTTCTGTGTTGCATGTTTCATTGATACTCGCAGGAGGAACATTCAACCTATCCAGACTTGGCTGCTTACCACTCCATAGCTGTAACACTTGGCAAGGCTGGCCATCTTACGCAGCTGCTTCATTTGATGCAATCCCTAAGAAAAGGACCCTTAAAGAAGCGTGTTAGGGGCTCACCAAAGCAGTTAAACTGGAATGGGCGCCTGGAGCCAGACATTGTGGTTTATAATGCTGTAAGGGAAAATTGAATTTTGCTCGTCTCTTATTGAGACTATTCTTTCTCGTTGATTACCACCAGGTCATTAGTAATGTATAAAGTCCAGATAATATAAGTTCGATCAAATTCAATGACTTTTAATACTAGAAATTAAATTTGAATCTCAGAATGAGGTGCGATTAGCAATGCATGTATGGAGGTTGTCAATGAGAATGTTCTTGCGGATGTTGTGACTTTTTGCCGATTGTGCTACTTCACTTGATATTTGTGCACTCAAACATTTTTTGAGAATGAATTCGTAAAGAATGGGGGACTCTTGACGAATAGTGGTCTGGGCTGCGCAGGTAATAAATGCATGTGGACCTCATAGACAATGGGAAGGGGTGACATGGGTTTTACAACAATTACAGTCGTCAGGAGTCGCGCCTAATTCCACCACTTATGGCCTCGCAATAGAGGTGACAGACTCTTCTGCATGTATAAGAGAAAATCCATCAGCTGATAACGCTTGGTTGTGGACGTCGCAACTTCTCAAAGTTGATTGATGCAAGTATTTCTAATGTTGCATGCCTTATTAAGTTGGAATCCGGGAATCTTGACAGGGAACTGAAGATATAATGTGGTATGATGGTTTGGGTTGAAGGTTATGGTAAAATCAGGGCAGTATGACAAAGCCTGGAGATATTACGACATTATGGAGAGAGGAGGTTTTCTTCCTAATGCTTTAACATTCAAAGGTCTGTTTCTATTAAACTTATTTATTGCACGTCGATTTTTGTGTTAGACACAAATAATACTAGGGTAATTCTGTGTGGTGAGTGTATGATTATAATCGTGATATTGCTACTACTTTGCAGTTCTAGTCGAGGCCCGTGCCATGACTGGCCAGGTAGACAGAGCCATTGAAATGGTACAAGACATGGAGCGTCGAGGGTTCATTGACTGTACTGGGGTGTACTATGCACTTGCTTCGGCTCTTTGCACTGCGGGTCGGTTAAGTGAAGCTCTTGTACAGGTTTGAACCTACTTCACCTTTTGATTTACAGTGTCTTCCAACCTTCTCTCAGTGCCCAAGCTAAAACTAGAAAGTTCGAGGTGTAATCTAATAATAGTTGATTTTATTAACTTCGAGAACGATTTCTAGTTTTCAAAGATGTAGAGTAAGATTTTTTCTTTCTATGAGTACATTTTGCTACCTTCCTTGAAACTTCCTAGATGAGCCATTTCAATTACTTTAGATTTTGAATTGAGCACTCTTGGCCCTTTAAGCACTAAAATATTGAACATAAATCTTACTCCTGCTCTTACACTGTCATCTCAAATTGTGCAGGTGGAAAAGCTAGCAAAGCTTCCTTCAAAGAAACCGGATGTAGTAACATTCACGGGACTAATTCGGACTTGTGACAAAGTAGGCCGCTGGCAAGATGCCATATCTCTATTCAATCGTATGCAATGTTTGTGTGCTCCCAATGTGGGGACCTACAACATCATGATTGCTCTTTATGGACGGCACCACCTGTTTGAGGAAGCCAGGAACATTTTTGAGTCGGTGAAGAGAGGCAGACACAAGGAGAGCCGGTTTTCTCAAGCGAATCCAAGGCTTAGTCCAAATGAGCGCACATATGAGTCTATGCTGGGTGCTTGCGCTGTCTGTGAGGATTGGGGGTATTTTGAAGTTGTCTTGGAGGACTTTTACACTCGTGGATTTCAGCTCGATTGTGGGCGCCATGCATGGTTCATTTCGCCTATTGTTAAAGCTGGGCAGGTATGACCAACTCTCCTGCCAAATCTGGTTACCAGTCTCTGGCTTGATTTATCATTTTGGTTGCTTTTGTTGAGTTTTCTGTCTAATTTTTCATAAATGTTTGAGATGATTACGGTTAAGTGTTTGGGTGATACGTTCACACACTAAACACTTTCTAAATGGTATTTGACATCATTTTATGGTCGGTGTAGTTCGATCGTTTATCCTTAATTCCTGAAAGGGGTCCGGTTTTATCTGAAGAACCCTGCATGCAATTTCTCCTAGCTCAGGAAGATCCAACAGTTGATATTTTCACAGTAGGGGAATTATATCTAGATCTCTAAAGAGTTTGGATCCATTGTCTCCCCCAAATTGCCAGTTCTATGTTTCTAGAGATCACTAGGTGGGTGACCTTATATGCCCAAGCTAAAAATAAAAATCCACATTCGAAGCTAATAACCAATTATATACACTTTCAAAACATAGTTCTACTGTTCAAAAATGTAGGGTATGATACATTCTTTCTATCGATACATTTGTTACCTTCCTTGACGCTTCCTGTGATTAATTACAAGTCCTATTGATACGGAGGCACCCAGGTGGGCACTTTACGGTGAACCTACTCTTACCTGTAATTGAATGTGTTGTGAATTTCCTATTTACAGCAACTTGTCTAGTGGGGCGTGTGATACTCTTTCTGCAATTGACATTTATTTTTTGGGGGTGCTTTCAGGAAAGGCTACTACAACTGATGACCAGCCGTCTGCAACCTTCAAATTCGCCCCCAAGTACCGACTTGTACAGGATTCTCCTGCCATTGCTATCCAGACACAAACAATATACCCTGGTCCTCAACTACCTCGACGTGATCCTTGACCAGAGTGTGGCTCTCGATACACCAGAGTGGACTTCCATTGTTGGAAACGCGCTGGAACAGTTGCCTATGATAGATGCCGAACAATTTCTATGTACAAAAGTCTCGGATGATGATAATAATAGACTAGTGATGGAGCTGTTGCAGTGTCTTGCTTCCGTTGGGTCCGCGAGAAAAGCCAGGAGGATACTTAGTTTACTTGGCCTGGAAGTGGGTGATGGCGCAGCTGTGGGTGATGCGAGGCTTCTGCCGCAAGAGGACGAAAGTATTATTTTCGGAAGTCGAACAAGGAGAGAAGATAGCTGAGTTTGCATGATCTTCCTACTGCGATTCTGCTGATGTGAAGGGAGAGACGACGGATTTCGTTTCCAGGTCCGATCTCAAGATGTCGTGCACCTCAGGTTTCGGGTTTGGGGTTCTTGAGGAGCTGCTTCACCAACATTGGGAAACAAGTCCAGATTCCCTTGGTGCACAATCTTGAGCTCATCTCAGGTGCGTGGTGCCAAAAGCTACGGGAAGAAAATAGGAACTGGCCATTTGACCTAGCGCAATGCATGGTCACAACATTCAAAATAAGTGTAGAGCAGATTTTGTATGTAGTGATCCTATTAGACAGTTCATTTCCACTGATGGAAACGAAATTTGGTACCAACCCCGTAATTTCGAAATGCTCGATACTAAACTGAACTTCAGCAGTGATTCCAACTTTACAGCAATCTCACTTAGTGAGGCCAATTCTTTTCCATATAAAACCACAATTCAGCCACTTCGTATTCAGTGCGAGAAGATGCCCATACCTACGAATCTCCTATCAATGTGAATCGCATTCAAACGAGCCGGTAGTAACCAAGGCTTTCCAAACAGGGGAGACCCAGATGAGCTGCGATCTACCCCAAAAGGACCTCCAACAGAACAAATGCCGGAAGACTGAAGCAGAAGTGCCGAAAACCCCATCGCCCTCCCACTAAATTCTCACAACCATAGAAACAGAAACCCTAACTAAACCCCTAAACCCTTGTAACCCGATTCCACCCAATCCTCATGGCAATGCCCGGGCACATATCCAGAAATCTCGCCAATGTATAGGAAAGCACGCCATCTTCAAATATGCTAAGAACAATTGAAGTGGGGGAGTTGTTGTGAGTTTGAATTTGAGGCAGGGCAAACAATCTCCACAAGCTAGTGAGAGATTGTTGAAACATTGGGGATTTAAAGGGAAAGGCAAGCAATCTTGATGTTACATTGGATGTTGTTGTTGACATAAAAGCAAGGATTGTTGGATTCAACATCACCTAAATTTCAATAACTTAGATATTGATTGTTATATTAAATATCACCTAAAACGCAATTTTCTTATAGTGGTTAAATCTGTAGGGAGATTAAAAAATTCTTGTGATCAACCAATTTTGTTAATCACTCAAGAAAGACGACAACAAACACACAATAAAGATGAAAGAATTATGCGAAAGAACAACTATGAAATGTACACCATTAGGATTTCTTAGGGTTAAAAAAATGTTTGTGGTGTCTCCTGACATTCAAAAATATCTTGATGCTATCCCTTGACATTCAAAATGCGCACTACAAGGATGTTCTTGGATGTCCCCTAGCATTCAAAAATTGGAAATTTATTGGGTGCAATAAATAAAATTACCCATTTGCAGATGTGAACGACTTCTGTTTGCATTGGCTGTCAAACCGACTACCCCCGTCCACCTCATTGTCCATCCCATCATCTGCAAAATGTCCAAATCCAAAGGCCGTGATTGTGTAGACTATGCAGAATTCGCTTGATTTGACAGCCGAATCATGATTGCACTAACTGTCTGCCTTGATCGCATTACATAAATTATGAGGCCTCCAAAGGGCTGGTATTTTTTTTATTTTTGGCAGCCCCATAGTGCGAGTATAGAAAAAATTATTTGTTATTTGTTATTTTTTTATTTTTTTCAAGATTTCATATTTGGTTCTAAAAAAACTCATAAGAATTTCTTGAAATTTAGACCTGACAACTGAATGAAAGTTAGTACTCATAAAGGATATATTCTGGTTCTTACATCTTTTTATACCTAGACACTTGTCAGCTTAAATGCATATGTATTTACAATGATTGCCTCTATACTTTACTTAGTCTTGAATGGATGGAACGAAGAATATTTCCAATCGGAAAATAAGAGCAAGAGACGTCAAAAATAACCAAAGTAGGTTAATATCAAAGGCTGATTAATACCAATGAGATCTGTGCAGATCCATTTTCTGTATGATTTGAGGCTTGTCAAGACGAGGTGAATGAATGTTAACAACCAGCATGCTTCATTCTCAAATCCCTGACACCATATGTCAAAAAATGACTCATTTGGCAATTTCTTATTCTTGGGTGGAGACGGCAAATGGAAAAAAATATATTTATGAGCAAGGTGGCTGAGGAACCTTTGCTGCTTAATAAAAAGGATGCAAACCCAATGTGAGTATGCGCTGGAGTTTATATGTTGGCGTTATCTTTTTGCTTCAGTTCATACTTAGTATTACCTTTTCTCCCTGAAGCAAGGCAAAGTGCTGATTGGTAGTGCATAAGCAGACATGGAGTCTTCACAGCATGCTAACTGTTCTCAGGTTTTGTCTTACTTGTCTATTTTGATGATGTTAAACATGGGTTTGCTCTATACAGTTATTCTTCTCTTTGTGAAAACTATAGCACGTGCTTGTGGACTGAAGACACCTCGTACACCTCACTAACACTGCATTGGTTTGTTTTGTTTTTGGGACGAGTACAGGTGAGGTTCCAAGCCTCTTGGAGTTGGATAAAAAATGACAATTTTTTTGCTACCCTATTGTAGGATTTTCTTTGGATCATTACCTTGTACCTTGTTTTACATTATAATTAGTGTTCCATACTCTTGCAAGTACTTTCTCTCCATTTTTTTTTGCTATAGAAGAACCTTTGGAGACTTGTCTATTTTTTAAATAGTTCCAAAAGTATTGAAGATGTTCATACATGGTATTTCAATAGGAGAAAATATGTGTGCTTGGTACTTCTTGGAAATGTGACCTTGCTCCTTTGAGAAAAGATACACAAAGCCTTAGAATATGCTTAGCAAGAAAAGATACAGTGAGATAGTCTTTTTACTACTTATGATACATAAGTAGGAAAACAATAGAGGTCACTTTTTTGTACCAAAAGGATAACCTTTCTCAGGAGTTTATTCAGCTGAAATCAAGCTAGTAACATAATAGGAAAAAGTTTTTTCGTGATAAAAGGTATATAGCCAAATAGTAATTCAAAAACTTTTGGACAAATACTAGCCTAACGACTGGGAAGAAACAGAGCAATGCCCTAATTCAAGGATGTTCCAGATTCCAGTTTTTTTTATTTTTTATAATATTAAGAAAATAAAAAATATATTAAAAAAATTGCTAATCTGACATGGCGTTGATGTGGGACCAATAGTGCTACATTAGATCTAGGAAGAAAAAAAATCTCTAATTGCATACGGGGGGCAAAGCTGACAACCCTTTAGAGGCCTTAGAATTTTTATAATGCACCTATCCACGATGTTGTCTGCCAGCTCGTCTCTCATTTGTCATGTCCATTTACCTTAGGGCAAATTCAACAGATGATTCAATTTTAACGAACCCAATGTAATGTCTGCCATGTTAAGATATCCCAATTTTGGATGTGAATTTTATTAAAATTTAGGGTTTCAATTATTTCTCAGCGCACGTATACTTTAGGTCTATGTTGATTGTAGGTTTGTTAGGTCTCTTGGATTTGTTTCATTTTGTGGTATGCGCATTCATACTAGTTTATTGCAACTAGCCTGGTCAATTTGGATCAATGTAGTTTGAGTAGGTTTTGATGGTAGAAGAAAGATAATGTACGATTGATTGATGAGCTTCGTGGGGTGTGCAAGGTAGGACAAGGGAGCTAAGTGTATATTTATCATGGCTTTATGCTATAAAGAAAATGACCCATATCCATACTTATTCATTTCTTCGAACATTAGTGGTGATGATGACTCACTTTTGGCAAGTTAGTGAAGTTACCGATGTGAACCGAAATCTTCAAGGGAATATTATCCTTTCAAAAGTATTGTCTCAACCGTGAATGAGAATTGTTGATGGATTTGTGATATGCAATGAGTATATTGTCTTTACAAGAGTGAACCCGAAGGATATGGTTGATATAGACAGGGCTTGTGAGGCCCGTGGGCCACTACTGAAAATACTTTGCCTTTATGATGCTAGAAAAGAGGTTTTCGTCGTCAAATTGATGGTTGGTATTGGTCACAAGGCAGTGACTTGTTCTTTTGTCTTTGTAGATAAATTGAAAACTCTTGGGCTTAGACAAGAAATCACGTCTTTTGGATCCATGGAGACTAGAGTCGAAAAGTGAAAAGAGCCAAATGAATCCTTCAAGCCTATGGAAACTTGTGCTGCTCTCAACGCATGGCCAAGCCTCACATTTGAAGTAGGGTTTGTTGAGTCACTTAGCCAATTGAGGTTGAATGCAAAGTTTTGGCTTGCATGGAGTGATTTGCAAACCAACATTGTGATTGTGATTCATATTGACAAGGTTGGAAGGAAGATTGAGCTTGAGCGGTGGGAGGTGATTGATCACCATGCAAATGTATCTTATTCCCCTCCCAAGCCCTACTGTTAGATGTGTCCAAAGTATTATATTGGACAAAGGAGATCTCTATATAAGGGCACCTTTGGAGTTCCTAGTAGCAAAAGTGTTTGACATAGTGCCACCAAAGATTGCAGTTGGTGCATTTGATATCATGGTTGTTGAATTACAATCTTAGAATGATTTCTATTGGGAGATTTCTATGCCTTGATTGGTCAACGACAATCACTTTCATAGTGATCTAAGATAGGAGGCTCTTAAAGTGATCCTTTAAGAGCTAATCGCATTTTCAGGGAAACTGAACTTTTTGAAACAATTTTCAGTAAATTTTGGTAGGAAGAAATATGAAATTGGCATCTAAGGGAGATGTATCTATTGTCAACCTTCACCCATACCTAATGTATAGAGTAGAATAATTCCAACCTAGGCGGGGAGTTATATGTGAAAATCTTTTTATAGGTTAGTTCTAACGAGGTGCCACACTTGGTAGCTAATAGGCTCGTTTTTAATATAACAATTTTTCTATAAATGAAATGATACCATAGGTTGGCTATGAGGAGACACCATTGGCTATGTGGATGTGAGTCTTTAGGTGAGGCTCCATGCTTGAAGTCCAAGCAACTCAAGCAATAGGCTTAGCTTTGTAGAAAGTGGAATATCCACTTGGAATATCCATAAATGGATAGGATTTTTAAGCCCTTTGTCCTTGACTTGCTTTATACCTCAACCATGGACTTGCGTAGCCTACAACATCTCCGCGACACCAACATGGATCACCCCATTAACATGATTAAGATGTAATTGGGGATGGTGGCGATTATCATAATCAGTGATATAGATGGTAGGCCAATCTACGCCCTAGTGACACAAGTACTACAAACTTGTGAATTGAATGAGACTTTTCTTCACTTTTGTCTTAATAATTGAATATGACTTGTGAATTGAATATTAAAATGAATTGAATATTGAATTGAATATTGAATTGAACATGAACATGAACATGAATTGTAAATTGAATTGAATAGAATATGAACTTGAATTGTGAATTCACTAGAAGAAAAAGAGGGGTTTTGCAACTGGTTTTGAGTTGCATTGGACATTTGCAACTGGTGATATTGTAGAGGACTCTAGTTGTTTAGGACAAGTTTCTTAGTTGTATCGGCAAAATGGATTGTTTCTCATTCGGCAGCTTACTTGGAACTTCATCGATGCGCTTTATGACATGGTTGCTTACATGGTATTCACTGCCATTTGGGGTTGATAACTAAGTTGCAACTTGTTTGTGACTTCATTGCAACTTTGATGCGATTGGTCTGCTACTTCATTTCAACTACTTCGCAACTGCTTTAGGTATATATTTGATTATGGGACAATGATTATGGGACAATGATTATGGGACAATGATTATGGGACAATGTAAGCAGTTTGCGACTCATTTACAATGTGTTTGCCACTTCTTACCAACTGGTTTGCAACTAGGTTATGACTTTTCTATGACTACTGTGATTACTTTATAGGATATGTACAACTTTTTTGTAACTTTTTTGTGACTCATGAATCATGAGTACAACTTATTTGCAACTACTATGCATCTTGATGATACATTTGTGCAACTTGTAATCGACTGCATGCAAGTGTCTTACAACTCATTTGCAATTGATGGTCAACTAATATACTCATAATGTCCTATACAACATATTATACACAATATACCATACATAATACAACACATATAGTAAACCATACAATATACACCATATATCATACAATACTCACCATACTGGACAATTATGTTAGGTAGCTCCAAAGGCCACTTATTGTGATTTTAGGTGTTAAGAAGACGAGTTATTTATACAAGTGGGGTGGCAGGAGGTATGACAAATGATATGGGATATATAAAATGCAGAAATTATATTAAAGTAAACTTGTCTTCTTGTAGTTGTTTTGTAGTTGTAAACTAGTTGTATTTTGGTTGTTCTATAGTTATTTTCTAGTTGTCTTTGAATTGATTTCTAGTTGCATTGTAGTTGTGGATTCCACATAACGCAAAGTTGTCCACATCGACACTTCTAACAAATATAGGATGTAAAATACTTACTCTGTTACAATTCCATTTTCCTACATTTTTTTCTACGACTACTCTGCAACTACAACAACATACACATCAAAGTTGGTGCAATTATAGAAGATTGCAGTTGCAAGATAGTTATATAGGACATTTAGTTGCATTTGAGTTGCATATGGCCGGTTGCAGTGGACTTGTTTTTCTTCTAGTGATTGTTGCTTTTGAAGTATTATAATCCAAAATGTTAATAAGGTATAGAAATCTCAACTATACAATCTTGTAGTGTATGTGTTGTAGATGACGTGAATCAAATTTGGAGTCATTTGGCCACCTAGATTGCAAGACTATACTCGAGACTATATTGTTTTAGTGTAGAGAAAGGATGCTGAAATTTTCCTAGCAACACATTTGGAGGTGAAATTTGATTTCTAAACCTACTCCAATGAAAAAAATTTAAGCTATGAAGTGATTCAAAACCAACATACAAACACATTGGTGAAAGAAAATATGATTCAATTGACTCATTGTGTTTGAAAAATGGCTTTTAAATGTCAAAAAACAATAAGAAAAGTTACAAAAAAAACAAATATGAGGTTGAACCTCTTTCAACTAAAATACTTCTTAGTCACTCATAACTTTTTGAATTGATATGAAGTTTTATCCACACAAACAAGAAAAGAAAGTGAAAATTTTCCAACAAGTTTTATTGAATTTAGACATGGAATGCAAAAATTACAACACTTTAAATTAGACTTGAAACTATGTGAGGACACTTTTGGTCCCCTTGGGCGGTGAGAGGTTAAAGTATACATGGAGATCAGTGAATGGCCTTCATATTGTGACTTTTGAATCCTTCCACTTGAAATAAACTCAAGATTGTGCACAAAAGAATCTAGGTTCCTTTGCTAGATAAATTTGGGAAATATTCATGTTCTTTTAGGTGTTAAATTAAGTTATGAAAAATTCAAAACAAGAGAGAAAATATTTAGCATTCAACATAGCAACTAGCCACCAACAAGATGAAGTCAAATGAATTTTTTCCGAATAGATAACTAAAGAAGCTTTAGAACCAGTGGTCCCAAAACTAGTTTTCACGAAGGTCCAAAAATATAAAACAACTTAGATTAGGTGCCAATTTCATTTTTCTTCTTACAAAAATTTATTGAAAATTGTTTCAAGAAGTTAAGCTTCCTCCGAAAATGCAATGAGCTTTTAAAGGGTCACTTTAAAAGCCTCCTATCTTAGTTCACCATAAAAGTGGTTTTCGTTGACCAATCAAGGCAAAGAAATCTCCAAATACAAATCATTCTAACATTGTAGTTCAATAGCCGTGATATCAAATGCACCAATTGCAATATTTGGTGGCACTATGTCAAATACTTTTGCTTCTAGAAGCTCCAAAGGTACCCTTGTATAGAGATCTTTTTTGCCCAATATAATACTTTGGACACATCTAACAATAGGGGAATATGATACATTTGTGCGGTGATCAATCACCTCCTACTGCTCAAGTTCAATTTTCTTTCCAACCTTGTCAATATGAATTACAATCACAATGTTGGTTTGCAAATCACTCCATGCAAGCCAAAACTTTGCACCAACCTCAACTAACTAAGTGACTCAACAAACCCTACTTCCAATGTGAGGTTTGGCCAAGTGTTGAGGGTGGCACAAGTTCCCATGGGATTGAAGGATTCATATGGCTCCTTCTTTCTCTTTTCGACTCCAATCCTTGTGGACCCAAAAGGCGCGATCTCCCATCTAAGACCAAGAATTTTCAATTTATTTGTAAAGACAAGATTGAGAAAACACGTCGCTACCTTGTGACCAACACCAACCATCAATTTGACGATAAGAACCTCTTGTCTAGTGTCTTAAACGTAAAGCATTTTCGATAGTTGCCCATGGGCTTGTCTATATCAACCATATCCTCCGGGCTCACTTCTATAAAGGCAAAATACTCACTTGAAGATTTCGGTAATATATTAGTAACTTGCCAAAAGTGAATCGTCCTCACCACCAATGTTCAAAGAAATGGATAAATATGGATATGGGTTGATTTTTCCATCGCATAACACCATGATGAGTATGCATGTCTTTCCCTACATGCCTACACTAAGCTCATTAATCAATCGAACATCCCTTCTTTTGTCATCAATACCTACATAAACTACATTGCTCCAAACTAACTAAACTAGTTGCAATAAACTAGTATGAATGCGCACACTACAAAACAAAACAAGTCCAAGAGACTTGACAAACCTACAATCACACGCAGACCTAAAGTGTGCCTACATTGAGATATAATCGAAAAGTGCTTTATCCTTGTAGGGAAATAAAACAATCCAAGACAACCAATTTCGCTTGATCACTCAAGAAAGACGATGATAAACACACAACAAAGAGAAGAAAGAACTTTTCGAAAGAACGACTGGATTCCTTGGAGTTAACCCTTAAAGGACGGACGGGTGACTGTGGAAATCATGCATATTGATACCGTGGGAATCATTGGTATACTAAATTTCAAAACCACTCATTGGAAGTCAAAGCACTGTAGAAGATTTCTCCTTTCGACCCCCCAAACCGAGGATGAATAGTTGTATTTCTGTCTTGTATAGGAGATTCCATTGTCATTCATCTGACGCCAAACGTCCGTACTGTATCGACGTTTATGGGTTAAGAAAGTTGTGGCGCAATCCACGGAGACTCCGTGACCCTACGAAACCATCTCACGGTCATAGACACCCCTGCACGCCATTAGGACCCCACCCCCTACCACCAAACCTCGTCAACTACGCCCGCAGACATCGAACTCTCCGTCTCCCCGCAACATTTTCCCCGATCACGATTTTCGGGAATCTCCACAACAATTGCAATTCCAGATTGCTTGCCTTTCCCTTCAGATCCCCGGAGTTTCAATAATCTCTCACTGGCCTGTGGAGATTGTTTGCCCCGCCTCAAATTCAAACCCACAACAACAGCTCCACTGCAATTGTTCTTTGCGTATTCGAAGATGGCGTGCTTTTCTGTACATTGGCGAGATTTATGAAGAGCTTTAGGGATTGTAGATATGTGAGCGGGCATTGCCATGAGGATTGGGTGGAATCGGGTTACAAGGGTTTAGGGGTTTAGTTAGGGTTTCTGTTTCTATGGTTGTGAGAATTTAGTGGGAGGGCGATGGGGTTTTCGGCACTTCTGCTTCAGTCTTCCGGCATTTGTTCTGTTGGAGGTCCTTTTGGGGTAGATCGCAGCTCATCTGGGTCTCCCCTGTTTGGAAAGCCTTGGTTACTACCGGCTCGTTTGAATGCGATTCACATTGATAGGAGATTCGTAGGTATGGGCATCTTCTCGCACTGAATACGAAGTGGCTGAATTGTGGTTTTATATGGAAAAGAATTGGCCTCACTAAGACCTCTCAACTGAGATTGCTGTGAAGTTGGAATCACTGTTGATGTTCAGTTCAGTATCGAGCATTTCAAATTACGGGGTTGGTACCAAATTTCGTTTTGTTATTGTTTTTTTTCCTCGGCCAACATTGAGTCAAGTGCTGTATATTACACGCAGCTACGCTACAGGAGACTCTGTCTCCTGCAGCACTATGTAGCTGTGACTCGCTTCGAGTAAGGGCTTACTCAAATTTTTGACATGTAGCTTTTGTCAATGAAAAGCCTCCACCACTTTGGTCCAGAGCCAAAAAGGTAGAGAGGATGCTAAAACCTATTATAGACCTATTTGGGAATATTTAGGTACAAAATTTCACAGGAGATGATGGAAACAGGTGACAACTTTTGACAATTCATTAGATCTTTGACAAAAATTGTGGACTCAAAACCTCCCTTTCTGTTACCTTCATATCCTTCGTATATCAAATATGTATGTGTGCGTCATTGCTTAAACTGAAGGGATAGTGTCCTCTACCTTATAGTGCTGATTTTCATTAGTTTTGGTGATTGTGATTTATCCCAATGACACGTACTTAGATAGGTAACCTGATTCTCATAGTACAACAGATGGATGGTGATGCAGTTGATCCCTCAGTGGAATGTCTAATAGGATCACTACATATGAAATCTGCTTTACACTTGTTTTGAATGTTCTAGATATCCCTGAATTTAGATGTATTTGAATTTCATATTGTGGATTTAGAGGGAGATGTAGTCCTTGACTCCAATGAGGTGGAATGACAGTTGCAGCTGTGCGAAATGAGTTTCGAGGGCAAGAGAAGAAGGAAGAGGAGAAGCAGAAGAATCAGTTGCTGGGAATAGCGTCTGCGTCCATCGGCTTCAATACGGTCCTTCTCATGTCCGTCACGAAGCCTGTAAGTGTAGTTTCTGTGCCCATTACTAATGGACCGTTTTGCACAATCGAGGTTTTGGTAAAATTGGATTGTTTCAAGAACTTTTGAATGACGTCATAAAGAAAATCTTCCTGTGGTTCAAAGGGAGGCCTTCCTATGGCCACTATAAGGAAGCCTCCCAATCTATTATGAGAAGATAGTACACATTTATTACGTATCATTTGGAGGCCTCCTTACGATTAGGGTGACCACAAGAGGGAGATTTTCCCTTGGATCATTGGATTCGCTTTATGATGTTGCTTGAAATTTTCCTGAAACAAGGAATCAACTACGTAGATTTGGTCGTTGAGTTTCATTCAGTTCCCAAGTAGTTGACCATGTGTCAAAAAACGATTTACTTATCAAGATTATGTGCCATCAAGTTATTTTTTGTCACATCACCTTTGCCATCATGCAAAACCAAAGTTTTTCAAGGTTTGTGCAATAGTGGAAACTAGGAACTAAGAGTCTCCAGGGCGGCAGTACTAAATAGGTTTTCTAATGCTAATCTTATTGAAAACCCCTGTTGGCAGCTGTTACAATTGAGTAATTACATTCAATGTAAATTGCAAAGAGTTTCTTATTAGATTGGTTCCATATTTTTCATATTCAATTCCAATCCTATTTGTGCATTGATCACTGTGCAAATGGTGATATTGCAGGCACTTCCAGTGTCACCACGCAAGGATGGTCCTTACAACTGGCTGTCACTGCCACTCCTTGCTGTTTGGGGTGCGATCCTTCTCAATGCGTTTGTGCAATATAGGATTCTCGAGCGGCTGGTATGTCTTCCTCCACGACGAGAAAGCTCAGGAGGCAGGGTCGATTTCACTCTGAATCAAAGGGTGGCTGAATTAGAAGAGAATGTTCGGGAGTTTGTCATCACCGCACGGGGGCTGGTGAAACAAGTGGAGAAGCTCGGGGTGCGGTTTCGGGCCACAAAGAGAACATTGAGGGACCCAATGCAGGAGGTCAGTAATGATTTTATGAAGTTATTAAAGATTCTAATCATTATTGTAATATTAATTTTGTGAAGTCATTGATGTTATTAAACATTTGAGTTGATTTAGTTCTCATGATGAGTTAATGTTAATTTAATACTGGTGTAATATATAAATTAGTGTTAAATTAGTGTTAGTGTGATGTTTGTGTCATTGAAAGTAACATTATATATCATTGGCAACTATTGAGTATCATTAGATCAACGTAAATTTTACATTAATTTGTCATTTTATTAATATTGATCCTTACCATTCCAATGCTCGCCCAAACAGAAGATCAGTCTACAAATAAAATGTCACAAGATCACCATCACCACGCTAGCGACTTACATTTCCAGATCTAATGTCTTATTTGATTAACATTAAATTTCAATTAATAACTTTGTGAATCCAGCAGGTGTTCCTTTGAGATGTACTATATAATCCTTGCAGTTCCACCTTGTGCTTTCGGAGGTGCTTTGTATGCTTCTGCAGTGACTATGACCATGACATAACCTTGTTTTGGCGATTTACAGACTGCAACAATTGCACAAAAGACGTCTGAAGTTGCGACCACCCTAGCTCAACGAGGAGACAGGCTAGAAGAGGAGCTGCGGGAATTGCAGCTTGCCCTCTTAGCAATGCAGGTGCAGCAGCTTCCATGCGCTATAAAATTTCATTATGAATAATAATCATTGCTCGTTCTGCCTCTTGTTATCGTCTCCAAGGTTGGGTTACGAATTTTTAAGGTAGAATATACTCATTTCGTCACTTTCAAGCATCGTATCCAATATGTCTGATGGTTTTCGATGCAATTATTCAATGGGATTCCCTTATTTGGGAACAGTATATAACAGTGTGTAACAGTACCCTCCATTTCAAGGTGATATAGGTAAATAATCAAATGTAGACCATTATTTTAGGGACAGTAGACAACCCTATTTCCATTCAAGGATCAGTAGCCATGGACATTTATCCAAGTCATAATTAGTAATAAGTCCAAACCAAGCGTACCAATTGATGAGTTTATATTGGAAACAGGATCAGGTCTCTTTGACAGTTGTATCCTCTAGCTTAGCAGGACGAGAATCTAACCAGTAGACATCATGTTGTTCTGCCACAGGATCATCAAGTGAAGCAGTTGGCTCTCATTTCCCTAGCTCTCAAAAGGACTCAGAACAAGAACAGCGAAGCTCAAGTTACGAAGAAGCTCTCGAGCTCTGTGAATGGAAGCGGAAGCTCAGGTGTCATCAAAACTTCGGCTGACACACATGCCCGAGTTGCTGAGTCTGCTGCTGCAGTTGCTCAGGATGTCGAAGCACCGAAGAAATCTGTTGAATTAGGAACCAGCAGCAATGGCAAGTTCTCCACTGAGGGAAGTCTGTCAAAGATTGATTTCTGGAAGGACTCGGTCACCTCTTCTGCTGTGGTTGAAAAAATGACCGTTGGGTCCCCTGGTGTTGCTGCTGATAAGTCCAAGTTCGGCAGCTTCTTTAATGGTCGGAAGAGGTCCCCGAACTCTCCTCCTGAAACTAAGACTTCGAATATTCCTGAAACTAATACGGATTCAGAATCTCAAGTTTTGCCTGAAGCAGAGTACGTAGAACAACCTGACTATGATAGTGATAGTTGGCTTCGATGACAATCGGCTGTATCCATCTCCCTGTTTTAGTTTTTTAGTTTTTTTCATTGTCTCTACCCCCTTGGAGTCGAGACTAAGAGATCTAGAAAGTTGTGGTATCCAATGTGAATGTCTCATGTGCTGAGAGCATGTTAGGGCCTATCATTTCAAAGAAAGAATTTTAGGAGTAATGGTCTTGCCTTTCTGAGATTGTCAAGATTATAGGATAAAGATTTTTTCAAATTTCGGAATGTATGGAGGATTGTGTTGTTGAGGATTACTGTATGTAAATGGCATAATGAAATTATGCATCTCTATTTGAGTTGAACACTCCTTTTTAGGTGGAAACTTTTTATTAGCCATTTATTCACAATTTAAGCATGGACTAGTGTGTTTCGAATTGGTAGCTTTTGAATAACCCTGATGTGGCTGGAGGTCTAGGATATATTTGAGGGATGTTATAAAATCCAACTTCTATTTGATTTTTTGTAACATTTGAGTTAATTTTAGTGTTACAAATTATTGTCTTCAATTTGGGGCCCTTTTCAATTCTTACTCTGAAATGCTTTTGATTTCTTATTTAACTTGTAATTTTTTGAGAATGACATGAAGGCATGATTGTATACAATTTGATCTCATTCACTTTTCTTATTCAATTCACCTTAGAGATGTGCATTACCATAAGCATAGATCACTCTAGACCCAAGCATGTTCAGAAAAACATGCCCTATAAAATCCAGAGAATAAATGCTTATTGCACAACTTTCAAATTGAGGATATTGAAATTAAGACCCAATTTTAGGAAATCTACCGATTCAACTTTGACCTCTTATAATTTTTGCATATTGCATTCAAATACGATTCTTCAACTTCACCCAACTTTATTATCAATCTATCCTTATAAGATTAAGGAATGAGAGCTCCACCACACAATAATGGTCACCGTCACACAACTTTAGGGGTGATACACAAGAGTCAAAGTACAGTTGTTGATGGAGAACGTGTTTCCAATTAATGAAATGGAAGTCACATATTACATCTCCTGGAAGACTCAGCATCATGACTTTCAAGAGCCATAGTTTATTACTTTACATTCTTTTTGCTTAAAGCTATCACTTGATATACCATCTAACAAAGAATGTGATGCGATGATCACGAGTTTTTCTTTACATTCAGAGATGCAGCCTTCAAGAAGAACTTGAAAAAGAGAGCTAAATAACACTAGTATACAATTTCACAGAAATATGTGCAGAGAATAACCCTTGTTGTGCTTCCCAAAAGAGTCACCTCACGCCATGGTGGATTGATTTGCACCTTGCAGCCTACGTCTATTTCGAGCTCTGCAGCAACTTTGGAGTTGAAGATCACTTGCACCTGGTCCACAATCGAAGATGCCAATGAAGGTTCCATCCATTTTGAAGGTGCCTTTATAACTTGGCACTTGCACGTTGTCAGCCGGCCCTCTAGAGATTTCTTCGTGACCTGCACCTACATACCACAAAGCAATAAATTTTCTGAAATTTTTAAAAACAAATTAGTAGCTGTACTAACAAAACCAATAGAAAGATTCTGAAAAACAAAGGCAAACATGACACTTTCTTTAAGGGTCCGCTTTTTCAAGATCTTCCTAATTTACAAATCTCAATTCACAAGGCAACTTGGACTAAGGTAGAGGATACTAAAATTGGCTAATTGTCTATGACCACTATGGAAATGGGGTTGTCTACAAGTGGTCTACCTGCCACTTTGAATTTTCATAAAAAGTGATGCACAGTGACAAAAAACTTGATCTAAACTGAGTTCTGTACTCTTGTACTCTTCTACCCAAAGTGAACTCTCTGTAGTTCAATACTGACAGCACATTCCTACAGTGGTTACAATATTTGAATTGATGCAGATAGTATCCTCTACCTTACGTCTCAAGACTTGTTGCTTGATATAAGTACCTACAAAGCAAGCTCCAATGTACAAGCCCTAGACTTTTCCATACACCCAGAAAATCACCTCAAGATCATTGCAGAACCAGCAAAAAAAGAAAGTCTACCTGTATAGACTCGAGGGATGTATCAAGGGGCAGTCCTTTAGAAATTTCTGCACATTGTTGTTTCTCCAATTGAATAATCCTTTGTAAGCGAGTAGAATAGTCTTGATCTACAGGAAATTGTACAGAAGGCAATGGAGAGCTATCAAAAGAGGGAGCTGCCATCAGAGCTTCCTGAAACTGCTCTGAGATTCTGGGCAACGAGTGCGGCTTTGTGACGGCTGGAAGAGAAATATGAGTCCCCGTCTGAACATTGTCATAGGCTTCGATATCATCCTCTCTGAATGCAAACTTGAGCTCGAGATTTGACTCAATTGGTCCTGCACCAAAACATCACGCGTTCACATTAGTAAAACAAAACCTGGAAATGCATATAGCCAACTTGATGCTGTTATGCTATGATGATTGACACCACAGGCTCAATGCTACTGTGTTGACATGTTGAAAAGAACTGGTTACAGTATCAAGGAATACCTGACTCAGCAGGGATATTTGTGACAAGTTTACTTCAGTTACGACATAAGGTAGAGGATACTTAAACCATTGGCCATTAGGGACCTAATCCCAACTCCGTCTCCTCTTAAACTGATCCCTGATACCGCTAGCAACTCATCTATACATACACTTGGTTGGACATATTAGCAAAATGGTGTAAGCATGACCTGCATAAAAGTCTATAGCCACTGAACTTTGAATGAAATTGGGTTTATCTACTGTCACTTCTAGTGGTCCACAACCTCTCACTCTGAAATTGCATAAGAAATTCATATATAGCGATACAAGTACCCAAAGTGGTTTCTCCACAACTCTGTACTGACCTCCCACAAATTAGACTCCTACATATTGGTTAAAACGCTTCAAGTGACAAAAATAGTATCCTCTGACTTAGGTTCGAAAAGTTGAAGTGTCTAATGCTTTTAGAGTGGGGAGAAACAAAATCATCATAGGCAGTCAATTTACAGAAGATATCGTCGTAATATGTACTTTTGCCTTTCTGCCTTAGTTTCGATTTCTCCTGGATTGAAGCTGGACTATCCCCTTGCAGAAGCTCGTGCAATCTTTGCCCCATAGGCAACACGACCTTGGCCGAGCTTTTCGTCCAATCCTCATGATCGCTAGTATCACTGTCCACAGTCTCAGATTCATCATTCCGCAGGGCTTCGGCTCCACCTTCATTCACACGATGTACTATTGCGAGTTAACATCAAACTCCAGCAGAGGATACTAAACCCGTTAAGACTTGATCCCGTCTTCTATTGACTGACTCCAGTTACCAACAGGAACTCATCTACTCATAGACTCGAGTAGCCTTCAATTTGCAAGTTGGTTAAATGATTATGGTCACTCATCTTTAAATACAAATGAGGTTGTCTACAGTCTGTTCAATAATGGTTGTTAGTTTTAGGTTATCTACCTTTAAAACTTTGACTACCGGTAATTATAACTTTCACATATGGTATCAAATAGCGCACTCTTTAGTTCTTTAATTTTCTGACAAGCATACAAAAAACTTGATCATTAAAATAGCAGCAACTCTGCTCATTCAACACTCAACTTGTCGGTAGTTTCTTTAAGAAACATACTGAGGTTGAAGTTACTTCTTCCATCGAACTTTCAAAAGGGCAAACCCATTTCAAAGAGTTCTGTAGAGCAAAACATGGCCTTTATAAACAGACCTGCAATGTTGCTATTTCGCTGACCCCCTTCCTCCACATCATGAGAAGACGATCCCTTGTTCTTCGACCCTGATTCTTCCAGGAGGTCCTGGAGACGTTGTGCCATACTTGGGGTTGGGGGGGAATTGCTAATCCCCAATCCCAACCGTTGAGCAGGCAGCTTGCTGGTGGGTGATGGAGACCGCTCATCCTGCTCAATGAGCTCTTGGAATCGGTTGGCGAGGGGGATGGGCTCCGCGTGCTTGTTGTGAGGGTAACGGGATGTTCTCGGAACAGTCCGGAATTTCAACTTGCGAGAATTCGACATGGTTGCTGATGGGAACCCTAAACCCTAAACCCTGAAATACTTAATCTCCTCTCTCATGTGGACGGAGAAGGGACTTGTGTAAAATCCTTCCCATGTAGAATGAATTAAATTCAACGCGGAGGAGTAGCCGCAAGCCTGTGGAAATTTTTTGTTGACCTTCCTCATCACCTTTGCAGATTTTCCTCACGAAATTAAAATAGAACTGTAGCTAATTCTCTGTCACACTAAACCCTGATTTTCGAACCAGTTCGTCTTCTTGTACTCAAACCCCCTAAAACATATGATAAAGATGAAACAAAAAACAAACTAAAATGTCAGAGCAAGCTCGCAAATATTTTTTACCGCACTTCCTCATCATCTTTGCACGTTATCCTCACAAAACCAAAACAGAATAGTAGCTAATTCTCTGAGTACTAAACCCTGATTTTCGAACCAGCTCGTCTTCTTGTATTCAAACCCAAAAACTTATGAACCCAACAAACTAAATGTCTGAGCAAGCTCGCTTACAATATTTGCCGCGCTTCTTGATCACCTTTGCAGATTATCCAAGCAAAACGAAACAAAATTGAACTGTAGCTCATTCTCTAAACCCTAATTTTGGAACCCACTCGTCTTCTTTGCATCTAGACCCCCAAAGCTTGTTATCTGATCTTTTTATACCAAAATGAACCCAAAGTGAAGTAGAATCAGCGGCGAACCCACATGAATGTGTGCAAATGCTGAAAGGAAGAGGAAAATCAAAATCCTAAAAACCTCAAACCTACACTTGCAATCTAGATTTCGAGCTACTAATACAAAAATAGGTCCCAACGCAACAACAAATGTGTAACTATTCGAACAATTGAGAGATTCTCAAAAGGAGAGATTCGAATGTGGGCTTTCAATGAAGCGAAAGAAAGAAAATGGAAGAGATTGATTGAGGTAAAATTGTACAAGAACAACTCTGCAATCACACACTCTGTAATTGCACATCCAAGTCTCTTGTACAGTTGTCAACTCATTGTGAGTGCACTTAGAAGCCCATTTGTCCCCCTCCGTGGTGTCATTAACCCCTTAACGCCTCAATCCTTTTTCAAAATTTGGCACATTTTTGCTTATATCTTTGTACAGTAATATCATTTATCAAAATTTCATGAAATTGGGCATAAAAGAAGGTTGTCTTTTCAAGATTGAAGTGTTACATTGGATGAATGAGAAGGTAGTTGAATGAAACAACGTCTGCAAGTCCTTTGTTCATCGTCTAGAATATGGATGTCGGAGCACCTAAGGGTTAACTTCTAAAAGAGCAAGAAAGGAAGGGAATGTAGGTTTGGAGTTTTTGAGACCAAAAAGATTATGGCTTGACAAGAATCAAATGATAGGGTGCATTGATTCTCTAAGTAGTGGATCTTATATGAAGCAATCTTCCACACTATTTAATCAATTGTATTGTTATTATAGTCCTAAGAGAATCTTTGTTCATTGTGCAAACAATGAACATTTTCAAGACCTTATTGTAGGAGCTATAAAGGAACGGATGAAGTACAATCGCTATGCTAGAAAAAAAGAATTGTCTGTTCTTCATCTATATACTTAACTTAATTATTGGATGCTTCATGGATTTTATGCAAAGTTATTTATCAATTGATGTAGAAATGGAGAAGAAAAGGATAATTTGCAAAAATGAAGATCTTGTATCTAAATTCTTTTCAAGTTATAATTTATTTTTACTCTAAATCTACATCTTCTATTCCACTTAACTATTATTGGTTTTAATAAAGCAAGTTGCATTGAAGTTACTCTTTTGCTCTATCCAATTGGCTTCATTCATTTATTAGTGAGGGTACAAATTTAGTGTCACTTGCAAAATCAATGCCACTAAAAAAACTACTAACACTATTTTAAGTCTACACTATTTTAAAATAGTGTAACTTTTGATAAAAATAAGTGTGTCTCTCTCAAACAAAATTAAGCTTTTTTCCAAAAAGTACTGGCACTTATGAATGAACGAATGAACGAACAGACCTTTTGAACCAATATAAATTCGTCCAGCTCAGCCAAAAAAGCACCAAAAGCAACTGAAACAATCACCGTCGTCGCCCAACTTCTGTCCCCCTAAGCAACGATAAAGTAAAAAAGCGACGGCACGCACGAACCAACATCCACGAGCCCACGAGCCAACTTATCCACTTCCACCCATTAAAAAGAAATTCCCCCAATTACGCCACGTCTCCAAACTTTGTACCGTCAGATCACAACCCAATCCCATCTCAACCGTCACAAAATAAAGAAATTCACAATACGTAAAAGATAATCTCTCCCTTCCCGTCTCCTCGTCTAGCTCAACCTCAGCCTTCTCCCAAATCCTGACCTCAGTGGGAACCATTTTGCAATTCACGTTCAGCAAAATCTTTCAATATTTCTCAGCGCAATCCCAAAATTTTCCTAAATTTTGCGTTGCAAATCTTGGGTTACAAATTTTGCTGGGCTACAAATTTTGATTGCAAATTTGAGGCTACATGCGCGCATTGTAACACTGCCTTCTGTCTATCTCCTCTTCTCTAAGCTTTCATGTGTGTAGATTTCTGTTTATTTAATACAATCCTGTCTTCTTATTCAGTGCAAATTTTTGGGGGGTTTGCATTTGGAGAAATCTTGGTTTCGTTTCTTCAATTGCGATGGCGGTGGTGGCGTGTGGGATGTCGATCCCTTTGAAATCCTCCGACTTGAGCGTCTTGTCTTCATCTTCTTCCTCTATGGGTGGATTTGCGGAGATGGTGCCCAGAAGAAGGCAATGCAGGGTTTACTCGCCGGCGGTTGAGCTTCGGACGCCGCAGGCGTTGGGGTCGTCTCCGAGCTTCGAAGAGAATGAGCGAATTGGTAGAGTTAGGGTTTGGGAGACGAGGTTGCGGAGTGTTGGAAGGGTTCATGCGCTGGGTTCGTTGCCTGATCTGGATATGTTTAGTGATCCACGGTGAGTTTATTCCCTAATTAGGTCTGATGTTGCAATTTTATTGATAATCAATTACGATTAAATATATGGCATGTAAGGTAGAGACTCCACTAAGCATACAGGACATTAGAGGCTCTATTGACCTTACAGTGAGCTTTGATTTGTACTAAGTGTGAAATACTTCACATTCACATTTAGTTTTTCGCAATTGATTTTGAGGTAAACACAAAATTAATGTGCAAAATTTTTGATGGTGCAAGTTACTAGATTGTTGTAGGGAATGATTCAAGGTTCACCTGTGTGGTGAATGGAACCACTCCCTTACAGTATGGTGAATGGAGACTTACATTGCATAACATTCTGTAGGAGTTTTAAGGTTTCACCCTTCTGCTTTACAGATTGGGAAAAGAGTAGAAAAGAAAAGAAACTCAAAATCTGCTATTCAGTGTTTTCTGCTTGTAAAGTTTGGTGCCTCCCAATGAGCTTGAACTGTGCATTACAAGCATCTGGACTCGTCATTTTACAGCTTAAACTTCCAAATGCATGTGATTATCATTTGGTTCTGTTACATTGCGCCAAGCAATAGTGTTGTATGAAACAGTGAATTAACGAACATTTAGGATTGCAGTAACCAAATAGTTTAGTAGTAATGTTGCTATTTAGTTCTGTTCTAAAACCTTTTTCGCAATTGTCAAATTCCTTATTATTATTTTTGGTTCTAACTGCTTGTGGCTTAATAATGTGTGATAGGAGAGTACAGAGTGAGTTTTGAACTGGCTATGTCTGACCAACCCTTAGGGTTTGGTGATGGAATAGAGGATGTTATATTAAGAAGGTGATATTAAGAGGTCCGGAGCAGTCTGGGTTTTGCTAATCTTATTCGGTAGCAGGGGTTTTACAAGGGTTTAATGCAATTTTTCCCGATAGAGAGTGTAGTGGAATGGTTGCAGGTCATTTTGGAAGAATAGAGGATATGATACTAAAAAGGTGATACCGGTATTAAAGAGGCCTGAAGTAGCCTGGGTTTTACTAATCTTATTCGTAAACGGGGGTTTAACAAGGGTTAAAAACAAAAAAAATCCTGACAGAGTGTAGTGGAATGGTTGCAGGCCATTTGGAGAAGATTTTCG
Organism: Rhytidiadelphus loreus; assembly: GCA_947034895.1. Lineage (NCBI taxonomy): Eukaryota > Viridiplantae > Streptophyta > Bryopsida > Hypnales > Hylocomiaceae > Rhytidiadelphus > Rhytidiadelphus loreus. Next base: position 17,106,636 of record OX344764.1, on the reverse strand, counting down.
GAACACAGGATTGACAACCGCAACCACAACGGACTCCACATACCCCTTCCGGTGGCGCCGAGTGCTGCTCAAAGTGAGCGGGGAAGCTCTCGCAGGAGACGGCTCTCAAAATATAGATCCCAAGGTGCTGTGCGCCGTGCTGCTACACTATCTTCCTCGTGTTTGCTATAAAATGTGTAATTATGGTTCATATTCAACTTCTTATATGCTTAGAATCATGACTGTCATGTATCTTCCATCACTGATTGGGATTTGGTTTGCAGATCACAATGGCGATCGCTCGAGAAGTAGCAGCTATAACACGACTAGGTGTGGAGGTAATCTTTTCTGAATCCAAGGATAGTATTGGTATCCTAAAAGTCACCCTCTCTTTGGTCTCAAGTTTGCTTCTGATTCTAGATTGCATTTGAATTTTTTTTACTTGTAATTTTTCTGGATTGACAACAAGGCATTATTGCATGTAATCTAATCACATTGGATCTTCTTCTTCCTAAATTAAGGTTTAGGTCCCACCCTCCCCCCAAAAAGGGGATTTAGGATAGCTTTATTGCTTTGATTAAAGTGCTCATAAAGTGCTCATAAGTGCATCGGGGGATTTGAATATTTTGAACTCCTAAACACTCTGAAGTCCATATTCTAGACAATGAGCATTCTGTTTCAAGGGTATGTTTTGTACGAATTAGTCTCATTTATCGAAGGTGATGGTTGAATCCTTCAAAAGACAACCTTCCATTTTGACCAGTTTTGATGAAATTGAGATAAATAATATAATTTTACAAAGGATTCTGGCGTTAAAGTGTTAAGCAGTGGACAGCGTTAATCATCTCAGACTTCTGTTCCTAATCAATCGTGTGCCTTGCAGGTCGCTATTGTTGTAGGGGGTGGTAATTTCTTCCGAGGAGCGAGCTGGGTGGGTGCAAGTGGGCTTGATCGGGCTTCAGCCGACCAGATAGGGTATGTGTTTGAACTTCACTATCTCTGACAATATGGGGCTAATACGGAGCTAATATGAGATTTATTGTTCTCTAATATGGAGCTAATACGGAGCTTCATATGTGCATAGATGGGATTTCATGTGCCCTAATAAGTTTTGTTATCTTTTTGTAAGAAGGGATCTCGTATTTAGTGAGTCCAAGCTTGGTGCAAAATTTTCACATTTAAAGCTTCTCGATATAAACAATGAGTCTACTGTCTAAATACGTGTGACTTTCTAAATTTGCTTGGCACTTAACAGTGCACAAATGGCAACACACAAACTGAACTCTAGTCTACAAGTCTCTTTTAACAAAAACAAACAAACATAGCTTTCGCTTATTAATGAATCAGCTATCATGGCCAAGCCACACCCACTCTTAATTGGCAGTTTGTCCATGGGTAAATTGTATTAATGGAAACAAGAAATACAATGGCACTGTTTGCAAGGTTTTTGTATGTTCCTGGATTTGATTCTGTAGTTTGTCTGGTTGGAGTTTGGGTAGATTAGCTAATTGAAGCTTGGAGACTGGACTGCTAGTGTGAAGAAGTTGATTTACATTGAAAATTCAATTTATTTGAATTACAAAAATATGAAACTCATTTATCCATTTTTACAACACCTGGGCTGCCAGTCCGCTTCTTGACCTGTGTGGCTGGGCCTTCATGAGTTTAGCACTTCGTGGGCTAATTGAACTTGCTGTGTCTGAACAGGATGATGGCCACTGTTATGAACTCCATATTTCTTCAGGCTTCTATGGAGAGCGTGGGCATACCAACGCGTGTCATGACTGCCTTCAGAATTCATGAGGTTGCAGAGCCCTACATACGGAGGCGGGCTATTCGTCATTTGGAAAAGGGCAGAGTTGTCATCTTTGGTGCTGGCACAGGCAACCCTTTCTTCACCACAGATACTGCTGCGGCCCTTCGTGCGGCAGAAAGTAAGTGCAACACTCTATGAGCTTTGACTTCTTGTTAAGCATTTGACACCTTTTTATAACAGCCACTTCCATATCTTTTAGGATTGAAATAAATCTCTTACGAAGCTTTGAGGAAGGTATCTAAATATACCAATCAAAAGAAGCCATCATATCTACATTTTTAATGATAGAAATATGTTTTGGAATTTTATTGTAATCAACTGTTATTGCTCCTCATGTGGAATTTCTATTCTGAGTCTTACCACTTATTGGTTAAGACTTTCATTGGATTTGGACTTAACGGTAGAGGTTTTGTTGGCATTGTGTGAATGCGCAGTTGGTGCGGAGGTCGTTTTGAAGGCAACCAATGTGGACGGGGTGTATGATAGTGACCCAAAGAAGAACAAAGAAGCTACTTTGCTGGAGCATGTCTCGTATCGAGAGGTTGCCATTAAAGGACTGTCAGTCATGGACATCACGGCGATTACTCTTTGCCAAGAGAATTGCATTCCTGGTATAGCTTCACTTCCACTATTTTTAGTCCACAATGAACATTGAACTCATGGAGTTATAGCTTTAATTACTGGTTTGTCGTCGTCACACTCGATTCTATGATAACATTTGAGCTGGAAGCGCTTGATTTCCTTGTTGCTTTTTTTATGGTTTCTACCCCAATGGATGAAACCAAAGCATTAGTTTGAGGATGTGGGGTTTGCTGTGCAATGAAAACGAAATGTGTTTCTAAGGAATAGTAGCAAGTGAGGCCCGTCATTCCAATAAATGAGAGAATTTTGTCTTATAGAATTGTGACGTATGGTTACAAGAATAGTGGCATTCTTAGATTTTTTAATAGGGTTTATGAAATTTCCAATCAATGAGGATTATATACTGAATTTTATTGCGGATTATATGGAAAGAGGCCTATGAAAACTTCCCGATTTGGGGTAGAGACACTTGTGATTAGTCGCTTGTCTCTACTGTTACATATGCTTCTGCCCATACCAACCCAATGGCATTCTTTTCTGAATCAGATCCTGTCCGTCTTGTTTGCAGTGGTCGTATTCAATTTGAGCAAGGCTGGCAACATCTCCAAGGCACTTAGTGGCGAAAAGATTGGGACATTGATTGATGGTTCTGGCGTAGGAAACCAAATGATATAGTTCTATTTCCCTGTATGGGATACGTCATCAATTATGTGTATTGTTTAGATTTCAGAAATCTGCGCATATTCATTTGTGTACCCTTTTCTGTGATCTCTGGGTATACCCATATCATTCTTAATTTAAACTAAATCATTTACAGGAGTTGTCATAACTGTGTTCTTCATTTCTTTTATCACAGATGCAAGATAAGGAAGACATGCTCTATACATGTTCATACTTCTATTTTTTGGGTGCAGATTTTTGTTATCAATGACACAGAAATTATACATGCACACGTGCAGATGGACTACTTCAGCGCTTTGTTTGGTCATGGACTCATATTTTGTAGCCTTGAGTTGAATTTGAGCATAATACTTGCTCCTAAGTTTTATGTGTACATAAATCTGAATAGAGTATATCTTGTTGTCCGGGTTCCTGTATACTCGATTTGTGCTGCTCCATGACAATCGTTTTTCTGTGGTAGTGGTAGTTGTGTTCTTCTCGATGCTTCTCGATGAACATTCTTTTAATTTGAGTCAAAGGTACCGAAGTCAAACACCGACACCATTGTTACCGTACTTTCTCTTTTCTTTTTTATCACACCTGGAGAATTGGAGATGTACAGTAAGTTATGTCAATGGCGGAGAGATAAGATTAAATACTTATTATTTTCAATGTTGCGTGTGATTCAAGGCACTTGACAGAACTGGCCAACTGGAAATTGAAAATGTTCACGTCATCAACACCTAGTGCGTCCATGTATCCTTATCCAGCTCAAGATATTAAAACAAATCCACGTCAGCACCTTTATATCTCCCATCTCGACACAATACCTCCAATCCTCAGAACTTACTGGTAACCGACTATGCCGATTAGAACATAAAATAACGAATCAAGCCACATACTTCATGCATGGGTTTGATGACTCTGCTTGTTCAGTACCTAAATTACATAGTCTAGACCTCACAAAGATCACCTTCTCATGCAAAACACAAGACACAGCAGCTATGAATAAGTTATCAACTGTAGTAAAGGTAGGACATCCTAATTATTCCATAATTCAGAAGCCACCCTATTTGTGCCGCCATGTATCATGGATGTACATTTGAAACTTTCAAATGTCCTCCGCTGGTACATAACATGGTTTTTTTCAAAGTGGTACAAAGTGTCAGTTGCCTTGAGTCACACGCTAAACCCTAAACCCTCCGCTGGCACTCCTCACTCATGTCTTACAGTAGCCCGAAGCTTTGGCGGAGCCAATCCAGTTTGTCATTTGAACCGGTCACTTCGTTGCACTGGGTGCAAGGAGTTTGGCCATATCTGTATCTCGCAAACGTGACAACTTATCATCACTTCAGTTCTAGACTACTTGATTTAGAAACTTTTTGTCCAACATTCGATGAACCTGGTGTGCAGAAGGGGAGTCAGAATTGAAAGAGGTGACGATGCAGAGAGTGATGGCTGGGACCCGTGACTCATCCAGGCCCACTTTTCCGGAGCCGTCTCTTTGCAAGTTGGGTATATATAGAGATGACAACAACAACAACGAAAAAAAACCGCAAACGAGTCTTCCTGACATCTACAAGAGTGTTTCTCTTTTCTAAGCTCACATTGATAGTCAAACTGAACGTACTCACAGCAGCAGCTATCACAGCTTCAGTCAGTCTCCCTGTGTTCCGTTTTTACACTACAAACTCCAGTTAATCGAGCTTCTCGACTCGTTCCGTTTTTGCACAACAAATTTCCAGTTCATCGATCCTGCTTCTCGATTCGTTCGGTCGCATTTCTGCAGGTACTGTAGTAGGGATTGAAATCATTGTGTCCCTGAAATTGAAATTGGAGTTGGAGTTTGGAATTAGAATTAGGGGAGGCAACTGTTCTTTGTTGAATGACGTTGTAGAGCCATGAATATCATTGGCTTTGATGTGTTTTTCCATTGCTAGCTCTTTTGGAATTGAATTGTCTCTGCCTGCAAGGATGGTGGGTTATCAATATGAGTTCTACTACTGTAATACTCACTGCAGCTTCTGCGGCTTGTTCGGTTTTTTTCTTTTCCAGGGAAGCGGTAATTTCAAGGTCATCCAGCTACTGTCTGTACTAGAGCAGGCAAATTTTGTGTTATCAGCTCAGCAGGGATCGATACATCCAGGTATGGATTGACAGTATGGATTGATATAGAGCCCATTTTTGTAGAGGTTGCAACTATAAGCACTGGGTATATATAGAGAGAGAGAGAGCATGCCGTTTTGTCTCATAATTCTGGTTTTCTTCAGAGTTCCAGTGTTCTTTTGCTTTGATCCTTGAATGAGCATGAGTGACCAAGATTTTAGCCATTGGGGTTATGTTCAGTAACGTGAAAGTACAACTGGGTTATGGAAATGAGGCTCTGCTTTCATGTTACTAGTCCATTTCATTGTGTAATTGGAAATTGGAGTTTTTCAAGAGTTGGTTACGAAATTCTCTTTGCTGATTGCTGTTGAACAGCTATGAATTTTTCGTTTGATATGATGTGTGTTTGAATTGCGCTTTTCTGTCACGAACGAAGCCTCAGAGCTGAATTTAATTTTTTTCCTGCTTGCACAGATCTGCACAATGGGGTCGCTAATGCCAGGGTGGGACTCTCTTCCGAATCCTGCCGAAAGTAAGTATTGTGACTCTAGAATTATCATGTGAATTAGCTACCGTCACCCTGTCCTGCATGACTTACGATAGCACGTCTGAATGTGGAATTGCGAAGTCTCTTAGATAAGCCATCCTACTTATGCCATGACACTATTTGTGTCCCTTTGTGGCTCGATCCTGTAGTTTGAAATATTGACAGAACTGATACACAGTGGCGCATAATTAGGCCATACTCAAATAGTGGCATAAGTATGTAGCTGACCTTTGTGAATAGCAAACCCTCAAGATACCAACCATGAGTAGTAGAACACAAGCAATAGTTGCGGAGATCTTAGGATCAGAATTGTTCTTAGTATTCATAAAGATGATGGAGTTCACTAGCCTTGTTGTTGATAAACTTGAGCTGAATTCTCTAAGGGATTTGAAATTGTTGTGTGGTTGCAGTTATGAGGCGAAGCAAGTCATCTCTGACGAAGGAAGAGATCGAGGCCTATTGGCGCCACAAGGAACATGAGATGGAGGCTGTTAGCAAAGAGATGCATGCCCAGAATGCCAATACTTTGCCGGTAGGTTTTCTTATCCCGACCTAATCTTGAATTTTTTTTTGGTAATTAAAGGAATTAAAAGGTATGTTTGCACTTGGTGTTAAAGAGTGATGTTGGCAAGAGTCGTATCATATCATAGGATTAATCTAGATACACAACTTTGAACTGAATTTACTTTGCTAACATCACTTCAAACATTGAGTGCAAACATTCCTTACATTCTTAGAAATCCATGAGAAACATATTCCATGTGTTTTCATTGAAAAAGATAGTACAGCCATTTATCCATGGGTATCATTAGATTCCAGAAGTACTGACTCTGATGACTTTATGATAAATTTTATTTTGCAGAGTATCACTGAAACCAAACTTACAACGGATGGAACAATGACCCACGAAGTGGTATTTGAGTGGCCACAGGCAACTGCAAGTAGTCCGGACTGGTATGCCGTCTTCTCCTAAATCTCAGAACCACCATTTGGCTCCCAAAGATTGCAAGATTTCAGCATTGAATCACTCTCAACTTACAGTGAAAAATTTCTAAAAGAAACTTGGGTATAATTTGTACTGTACTAATAAGTATGAGTCTTTTGAATGCATTAATAATGAATGTGTGGTTGTGAACTGCAGGTGGACAAGGAGTAACTGGGCGTATTTGAATGCTCCACCTGAAATATTGGACTTCCCAGGGCAAGCTCGCCATCGTCCATATGTTCCAGAACTTAACATGCCCACTCAATACAGCAGGTCCATATCCTCCACATTGTAACGGTGTATTTGCCAACCGTCACATGTACTGTATTATCAAAAGTCCAAAAACAATAGCAAATCCATGACATAGAGTATGCAAATGTAGTAGCTTGTGCACATCTATTGTAAGGAAAACTTGTGTACAAACTTATGGTCTTTATCGCACAAAAAAAACAAATGTAGCTTGTGCACATCTAGCCTTTTAGCAAAAGGAAAACTGGTGTACAAATTGATGGTCTTTATGACACTGAAAACCCAAAAAGTTCTGTAGATTGTCAACTCAACTTACAATTGTACACGATTGTACAGAGATCCACAAAGTTTTAGTTTTCAGGCTGGCACTAGAGAAAAACTTTGTTTTTTGTCAAAACTTTTGTCAAAAACTTTAGCAATAGCAAGCGGAACTTGAAGCTGTAAAGTGTAAGCCGCTGTAGCGAGTTAGTTCTGTCCATTCTGACCTTTTGAATCACTTGGACATCATAATTGGTGTCGTGGTTGGAGCATTTAAGCATCCTGTACAATAGCTGGTTTGTTTTACCTGCTTCTTATTAATAAGTTGCACTTCCATAGTGGGTGCTGTATTTCTTCATATGCTGACTGGAATTATTTTATGTTATTTAATGTGTAGCCATGAATTTTATTTCATGAGTCTTTGGTCATTGAAAAGATGGCATGCCCTGTCTCTCTGGAAATGCATTCAGTTGTTTACATTTGAAGGTTGAAGAAACATACCTTAAAAATTGTCGTTTTATGGAATGTTTGCCCCTATTTTTGGATGGAAAATGAAACATGTGGAATACACGAAATGGTGTGTAGTAGAAGTATCACTGTAATTGTGGTCATTTTTGGTCATTGAAAGGAGCCACAATAAATAACAACACACCTTGTATTTTGTTGTTGTTGTTGTTGTTGTTGTTGTTTTAAACACAAGGACAAAATCCATTGATAAGGATAAAGGACAAAGAACTAGAAGGTGCAAGCCCACACCTTGTATTTTGCTTCACACAAGCATATTCCAATGTGCAAAACTAGTTGCTCACATTTTCCATTGCACATCCATGTATGGTGTCACAGAGCTTCTTGGGACAATTATTTGATGTGTTTGATAACTTTGGTACTTAAAATTTGTAGACCTAAAATCATTCCTTTCCCCTTTGTATCCACTATAAACACTTGTCTGAGTTGTATGGATTGACTTATCTCTTACATTAAATGCAAATTGTGTGACAATTTCATCTATCACATTCTCATCCTCGCAATTTTCAATTATTTGCATCCACTATCAATATAAACACTTGTCTGAGTTGTATGGACTAACTTATCTTACATTAAATGCAAATTGTATAACAATTTCATCTATCACATTCTCATCCTAGCAATTTTAAATTATTTGATCGTGTTGAACCCTATTGACATCCAAACATCTTCTTGATGAAAACTTGCACCTCAATGAAAATTTGCACCTCAATGAAACCTTGTACCTCGATGAAACCTTGCCAATTGATGAAACCTTGCAGCTTGATGAAACCTTTTTGGTGTGTAGATTTGCAACAATCTGTTCTAGTGTAAAGGTTAACTTAGTTGTGGGTATGTGTTCCTGCTTCTGCTTCACTTGCGCATTAACTTTTTATTTTGTATCTGCGATGATATGACTGCTGCAGCTGCATAAGTTAATATATTTTTTTCTGACTGTTTTTCTGGTGTGCAATGATGAGAGGGTGGCTGGGGTGCCACCCAGTGGAGGTCTGTTTTGTTTATCACCTTTGTTTGTTCATGCCCTTGCCTTGCGATTGTAAGTGAGTACGCTTAAGTTCAGTACACCACTAACTTCATCAATGAGCACAATGACCACTCAACCCGAGGCTTCTTCCATTCTCTTGCAGTTGAACTCTGTCATCAGTGCTTACTCTCCACTCCCAGTAGGAGCAAGCACACCGCCTGACAAACTTTGTCATTTCTCAAGCATTAACCCCTAAAGGACCAAGGCCTTTTTCTGCCAGAAAACACTCAAAACTGCCATATCTACAGCAAGGAGTAAAACAAATTGAAAAATTGTTTTTTTTTCATATCTAACCGTAAGATCTTACACCTAACTAGTATAAGAGTGTGTGGAAAAAATTTCAAAATTTTTGACCGCTTAGATTGCAAGATATCAGCGTTTAAAGTGGAAAAAACAAATTTTTGAGCACATTGCGGGACTAGATTTTTTTACTTTGAACATTTTTAACTTAAAATTTTTGCACTAAGGTAGTATGCTCTAAAAGCGCTCGCCTTCTTCAAACCGCTCCTATTTTGGGGTGAAAAATGGAAACCACGTGATCCTTAAATGGACCACTGTAACAATTGAATGCATCAAGAAAAAATTATTTTTCTATTGCAAGAGCCAATCACTGCCTTTGATTTCCGCACATCTGTTTACAAACTGCAAGTGAACAGATTTTGGAAGACCTATGGTCACAAATAGGTGTCTATGCCCTAAATCTTTGAAAATTTATAAGTGATTAAAAAATAATTGGAAAAATACAAAACCACTTGTGTTAGTTTCCACATCCATTTCTCTTTCTCTGAAAAATGATCTAAAAATAATTATGTCCACTTCAGCCTATGAAAAAGGCGGACCAGCTCTTAAATGTTCGCTTTTAGAGCATACTACCTTACAGAGTTTTGAGCTTTAAATCTTTATAGTGTAGAATTGAGTTGAGAGTCTAGGTAAAATAAAAAATTCAAAAAAAAAATAATTATCATTCTTAAAAAATTATTAAGTAGAAGTAGGTACGAGATAGAAGGAAAATCTAACATATTCATATATTTTATATGGAATTAAAATGCACTAATCCCAATGGTGAGATTGTTCTAGCAAGTAAATCAGACCATGTAAAAAAAATTTGAAAAATTGCATTCAGAAAGGAATCCTACAAGTTATTTTTTTCAAGAAGATGCTCTAATTGAATGAAAAACAAGAATGTCCATAACTTTCTCATAACATATCCAAATGAAATGAATCAAAGCTTTCCAAATAGAAAAAAACATAATCTATGAGAAATAATAATATTAAAAAGAAAATTCAAATTTCTGTCCATTTTTTTTGGCTGCCCGAGCTGCCCGCCGTCCCCTCATTTGAGCTTATTTGGTCATAACTATTGTTCCCGGGCACTGATTTTGAAAAAAATTATATTCCCACAAAGCTAATCAACTTTTCTACCTCCAAAAAGAATTTCAAAAAATTAGGAGAAAATTTCACCGCATAGGTACTTGCCCGAAAACGCATTTGTCCCCCAAAGGGACAATGGTCCTTTAGGGGTCAAGGTAGTCGACTTCATTCCACCACTTAACCCATAAATGCCACGGAGGACGTTTTTTGGGTGATGAATGACAAAGAATCTCTCCGTGTAGGACAGAAATGCAACTATTCATCCTCCAAAATTTGTGTGGAAAGGAAAGATTGTCTACAGCAGTTTGTCTTCCAATGAGTAGTTTTCCATTTTTTTAAGCCAACAAATCACATGGTGACAAAACAGATGATTTCCATGGTGACCGGCCCGGCATTCAAGGGTTAAGCAATTTACCGACCGTATTTCCAGTATGCATTTGGTGAGGGGGAAATTCCCCTCTTGGAGAAATAGATTTGAAGAGGGTTCCAGAAATTGTTCCTTTTTTTCCCTCGAAAACGAAATAATTATGATTTTTTTTTGTAAAGATTTCGTTCAATCCATCCTTGTTATACAAGGCACCGCATTTCCAACCATAGGTTGATTACAAAATCGCCCATGCTTCAATGTAGGTGATAATTGTGTCTTCCAATGTACATCTTGTGATCATTGCATTACATGAGATTTCAAGGCAAGGGAGGGCTGTTTCGGGCATGTTCCCTACCTAGGAACAGTTAGAATAAAATAAAATAAATTTTAATTTAAAAATTTAAAAATTTAAAAATTTTTGTATTATAAAATTAATTTTAAATTATTGATTAATTAATACTATTTAACGTGGCACAGTCGTGTCCACGTCAAATCACTATTGTGGCACAGTTCCCAACATTCCTTGTTGTTCGGTAACATTTGGGAACTCACAGTCTTGTTTTGGCCCAAAACATCTTCTAATGTATGCTTTCAATGTACACTTCCTTGACATTTGTGTTGCGTGAGGTGTCACCTAACAACTTGAGTTGTCGTCCTAAACCATAACTAATTAGAAACAAAGCAATCTAACTAGCGAAAATAGGTAGTGGTTGGAAAGAACTAAACTATCTTAGTTGGAGGATTTTTTCTTCATATGAACAATTTAATGTTCAAGGAGAACCGGATCATTAGCTAGTGGATTGTTAACCAATGGAATTGGAGAAAAAATCGGTTGTGATTTAAAAACATTGGTAAAAAGAATTGGTGAAAAAATATACAAAGCTTTTATTCATAGTAAAAAACAGAATAAAATTTGGACTTAGTACTTGGAAAATCTATTCAATGTAGGATTTTTTTTTAAATAGTTTGTAAAACTCAAAAAATATCTTGAACACTCAAACAAATTGGAACATCATTGCAGAAAAATAATGTAAAATCAATTTTGTGACATGAAAATTGGACAAAGACTCGAATGAAGAGGGATGGAAGTGAAGAATTGACCAAATTATAGGGGGAGGTGGAACTTGGTTTCACGGCTTAGCTTCAAACCACTTTCAATGTAGAGCAAATATTGTTTAGTTTGTTAAATTGCATGATTGAGGCACCAAAAATTGTGGCATAGATCTAGACAAATTTGTATAAACTAGGACAGATATAGAGTTGTATTTTATGCCATGCATCTTGAAAAATGCCAAAAGTAGTGGAATACTACCAATTTAACAAAATTGACAATAAGTGCTTCAATTCTTAGTCCACTAAGCATAAAAGCTAAGAAAAAAACTTTACAATTGGGCCTTCAATGTAGAACTCTTTGTCCCATCTTCTTCAAGCCAAGTATTTTTGCACTCACCATTGTACCAACATTTACTTGATTTCCTTTGTAGTATACTAAAGTAATGGAGTTTTCCAAGCCAATTCCAATTGTAATTAAGGTAACGACACCTAGTGCAAACCCCAATGCAAAACCAATCCCTAAATATTCTTGCCTAAAATTTACACCATCTAAACATTAGAGTCTAGCCAAGGGCAATTTTGGATGCATTTATAATCAAAACCTTGAAGTCTATAGCATTCATACAATGTTAAAAAAACATATCAAGAGAATTTCCAATTTTCTTTCAATTACCAATGAGATCCAACAAAAAGTAAGACAATTTTTTAAAAGCCGTACCTTCATGCACTTATTTAGTCACATTTAGATGTAGTCAATTCAACAAACTAACTTAAGATGCTACAATAGATTATTGGATACTCCAAAGAGAAAAAGAACTCCATTTTTGGGCTGAAACTAACATAGATTGTTCCACATTCAAAAGGTTTGTGAGATGTTAATGTTTCAGTCATTTTTTTTCTATGAGCATATCACTTTGAAATATAATCTCCAAGACTCATTCAAACTTTCAACTGAAGTAATAAAATGTACTCTAAACCTTCTAATCTTATGTTTGGAAGACACTCTCATCAAAGGTCCAATAGTTTGAATGTGAGACAAGTGTGATATTGTCAATGACAATATGACAAGCAATCATACTATTTCATAATGTCATTGAAGAGATCTCGGGTAAGATTCAACACATCCACATGGAGAGTTTGTTATGAAAATAACATTATAAAACGGATATCTATACCATTAGCATTCAATATCTAAACACCTTTGAAAGTAGGTTGTTGTCTTAAATGGTCTATCTGGGTGTGCTAGGATTGTGATTGGCTATGGATTTTCAAAGACCTACATGAACCCAAAATAGGGGCACCTTTTGCACCCACAATTGCATTCTCCTTTGAAAGTTGGGCGAAATCCTATCCTATTATGCAAGACACTAAACATGTCCCACGAAGTAGGATGAGCAAGAAGAATTTTGTATCCTCCAAGGTAAAAGTAAAAAAAAAAAAAAACTATTTTGTGTCGTATTTGGGATATGTTCTTAACTTCACCTACCTAATTTGGGGTCTTTGATTGCAAACATAAATTCAAAATTTTTAAATTTTATCATGTGTGGCCAATAAAAAATTCTTGCATTTCCCTAAGGGATAATTTCACCCCACAGATCTCATTTCATGGGACAGGTTTAGCGTCTTGCTCCTATCATTATTTTCTTACAATATCCTCTTATCACACACATATCACCTTTGAGAATCAACCATTTCATGTTAGTTTTCAAAAGAACTCTTACCAAAACATATAATGAAATTTCCAATTTCTAACATTTGTTCAATCATGTTCAGAAATTTGCTAGTGTGCAAGTGAAAAGTGATACACATGGCTGCAGGGCAACTCATTTTCAGTTGTACAGCTGCAGTTTTTTTTCTGTTGGCAATTTAATGCCCAATTGACTTAAAAAAAAAAGAAGCAACTTCAAGCTTATAGAAAGAAGGAAAAAAGGGCAAACGTGTTTAAAAATGCCAGACTATCAAATCACGACCATGCCTAAACCGTTGCCACAATGTTTCCAAAACCTCATTTCATGCATCATGCAGAGTCAGCACAAACAAAAATTACATAAGGTAGGAGTCTCGTAAAGCGTGCACTTAAGGGCTGGTTCGCCTTTTTCATGTCGTTTCTTGTATGGGATTATTTTTAGCTCATTTTTCAGACAAAGAATAATAGATTCTGATTGTAATCCAAGTCGTTTTGTATTTTTTGAAGCATTTTTGAAATACTTATGAATTTTCAAACAAGATGAGTCATAGGTCCCTATTTCTGACCATAGGTCTTTCATAAATCGTCACTTACAGCTTTTAGAGAGAAATGAGGAAAGCAAAGCAAATGATTGGCTCTTATAATAAATAATAATTTTTTTATTGATCCATTCAATGACAGTAGAAGGTCCATTTGAAGACCACCTCAAGTCCATTACAGATGAGTCTACACGAGCGGTTCTAAATGACCCTTTTGTAAGGTAGGACCTAAGGAGGCCCCCCAGATGAAGGAGCCACAAAACTCAAAACCTTCTTGAAAGAAAGGCTACATAACCATTGGCGCCCCCCCCCCAAAAAAAAAAAACCCATTGTTGCAAAGTCTCCTGATTTTTTGCGTTACACCATACACTATTGAATACTTTCAGCAGTCCACAATGCAAACAATTAATTCAAGGCAGCGACGGTATTATTTTAATTTTGGGCTGTTAATTAAAAATCTGAGTTGTTAGGGGTTGGTGTCCATGGCAATCTCTTTCTTTCCATGTGAGCACCAACTAGTCCTGGCAACGGGGGCCAAAACAGTAGGTGCATCCCCTGTGAGGACATGAACTTGTCACACAACATTGTGACGTCGTACGTGTACAATTCTATTAACCTCCCGTTTGTATCACTACTCATTCATTAGTGTTGTTGTCCTTGTTTTGGTTTTGTCACTTTTGTGGTTGTGACGTTTGTGATCAACATGGGACTTTGGTTGACTTTGTAGTCCTTTTAGAAGAAGTACCGTAGAGGGAAAAAAAAGGCAAGTATTTAAGTTTCGTTCAATTGGTACAATGGGTACATGCTCTTTTGGATATTAACCCTACAACAATCATGCGGCGGCCCTAAAAGTGTCCAATGGATGAGAAAGAATCCTTCTATGGTAAGTGATAGAAGTTCAAATGTTCATCCTTGGGATTTCTTGTGACAAAGGGGGGGAGGTCTTGTATAGTGGTTTGATCTCCAATGAGTGCCCTTTGGTTTCTTTTAAGCAAATGATTCAACATGCGGTACCCAAAAAGAGGAATTCCACGGTGACCAACCTGACATTCCAGAGTTAAACTCCGAAGAACATTGAGGGCCATCAAACTTCCAAACATGTTAGAGTGTGTTGTGAAGTGCAATCCAAAAGAACAATTTAGTGACGCTTTTTGAACTGAATTTGTAGACTATCAATGATAGAAAAAGAAATTCAAACAATCTACTCATATAGTTATGAACTTGATTGAAGCTAGAGTCCTTGAATTTATTTTTATTTTTGAGACTACACTTTTCATTCTATTCAGTGTTGCTTCTCAAATAATGATACTCCTACAAACATGGGGCCACATTGAATAGAACTTTTTACCATCAATTACTGTAGACTGTGCTCCACCCCATACATTGCAAACATCACAAATGGCAAAAGAAAACACTACCGTATACGTACATGTAATTGTAACACTATTCAAAGTAAAAAAAAAATACTTGATCACTAAATAGTCTCAAAATTCCTTAAATCATGGGAGCAACACTCAACAAAATTATCTCCAATACTATAAGGTTATCTATTTAGTGTAAACCACACTAATCCATACTTTAAGTCAAGTTGTCTGTTTGTTTGTTTGTTTATTACATTAAGACCTCTTAAATAGTGCGTCCCCCGGTCACGTTCTTAGTATTGTTGGAAAGCTCCTTGTGAGGAGAGATGCACAGACTTTGTTTTGTGGCGTTTTGGATGTAGGGTGTTCACAAAACTTATAGAATTTTGAAATTTTGAAATTAAAAAAAATAGAAAAATTACTTTTGCTTTACTTTTTTTTGGCTGTGGCAACTGCACAGGGCACACTAATTAGGTGACCCCAACCCCAGATCCCATGTTCTAATTTTGGCAGTTCAGATTATGGGACAACCAGTTCATTATCAGGAGTCCCACTGCAAGTCAAAAGAATACGCCCAAAAGCCTTGCTTTCAACTATTTCCATTAACAAAGTTTTAATGAAGTTTAAGTTAAATGTCAAACCCAATTGCTGGATAGGACAGTAGTACAATCCACACAATGTACTGCATCCATAGTGTAGGACAAATATATTTAGAATGTGTCCGTCATTGTCAATGGAAAGCCCAAATTTTAAGGGTCAAAAACTTGTAAAAAGAGATGCAAATTAGTGGCTGGATATCTGTCCGGATAAAATACCCTAAAAAAAATCAAAGACTATGAACAAATGGTGCTGCTAGAATTGCACACAAGTCCCATGCCAATGTAGGTTAAGAATTAAGTAATTAACCCTTAAAAACGATGGAGTCAAAACACAAATTAAGTCCACTTCTCTGTATCCTCCATTCTGTTGTTATTTATGAGCAAATTATCTTGTTTTTATTATTCAGAGATGAAATCACATGTCCATCTGATATACAACATGTCATAAAAAAAAATTGGTTTTTTTTGTGAAAAATTTAAGTTCTTATGAATTTTTGAAGAAAAGTGAAGAAAATTCATATCAAATACAAAAACATGTTTTGAAAATTTGAACTTTATAGAATAGAAGGGCATTATAGTATAGAACATTATAGATTTGTTTGTTTGTTTGTTTGTTTGTTTCACATGAACTTCATTTGACAATGACAAGGGGATTTTTCCTAATGTAAGCACGTGGGTCACTACTAGCACAATTAAGTACACTTGAAATTTGCAAAGTGTCTTTTCTCCAATTCCAAAGTTATTGAGTATGAAAGAATATTATGCATTAAGCTATAGACTCTTTTATGATCAAAATGCACTCTTTCATGATCAAAATGCACTTTAGCCCCTCAAGGTTTGGGGAAATCAATTTTAGTCACAACATAGTATATTTTCTAAATTTGGCATAGAAGGTCCTTGTGACCAAAACATTGTCAACATACTAAGAGCATTGCCACCCTTATTGGCTTAGACCTCACCGGAATAGCTTTTGGTGTGCACAAGTTAGAAATGAAGCTCCACTTTTGCTCGAGGAACAAATATTTTTTGTCCAAACACTCCAAAAAACGAGTTTGGTATGGAATTTTGTCTTAGTGTTGCTCATCATTTTGATTGTACTTGCAAATTTTGCATAAAATGTTGAGATCTTTTAGATCATTCTATAATTCATTAGACACAACCAATATGAATAGTTTATGGTGGGCCTTAATTATGTAAACAATATATGAATAGAGTCCCTTGGCACGTTGAAAATGGAGAGCAAGAGTGGGGCATGGACAACTAAAAGGGACAAAACAAACAATTTGATCACAAGAAGATTCACAATTATTAGTCTATTTTGTCACGTGGGTCTTCTTGTCGGTCATTTCCTTGATTTGTACACAAACCACGTTTCTACTAATTGTAATATATCTCATTTGTACTTGTAGGATTAAAAGGTCAATTGTTTGCACAATTTCATCCTCAAGACTTTCCAAAAATAGTACAATGAAGCTTGCCAACTACTCATCATTTTCTTCTTCTCAATGTTCCAACTCTAACAACCTTGACTATTGGCCACATTACCAATTGAAACATATCTCCTCAATTTCTTGTTTGTCATGTTCCCTCTTGATTCATGTTCTCTAATTTTTATTTATTTTTACTTCCTTTCGATACACATGGTCACTTTAATTATTATTTTTAATTGAATTTAATTGAAACAATTTTAAAAAGAAAATTATATCACTTAATTATACTTAATTGTACTTATTGTTGCAGCAATTCCGGATTCCATGTTGGGAAGTACAACTTGGAGGGCAAGAAAGGACCGAATTCCCCTTGAAGGGTGGTTGTTAAAAACTTAGAATCTCCACGAAAATTAAGGCGACGAATCCCGTGCCCCTCCAAGCCCCCCACAAAGCCAAAAATGCCAAAAATGCCCCCCCCCCCCCCCAACAATGTTTTTAAAATTAGGATTCCCTTATAAGTAATCCCGGAAATCACTTCATGCAGACTTCATTTATTCACTGCTACAATTAGGAACCCACTCATAAATCACCCACCAGGTGCAATTGCTAAATTACGCTGCCATGGAATAAAAAAGCATGTTCCTCTTCTGACAAAAAAATTAAGAAAATTAAGAAAATAACAAGGCCATGGAATTTTTTTTAAAGATGGGTTCAAAAATAAATAAATAAATTTAAAAAATTACACTACTAGTGAATTTGCTAAGATTCGGTAAACGGCCATTGGAATTTGGAATTTGGGAACCTTGAGGTTGATTCCGGGCATCCAGCAAAAAGGCCACACTCAGCGTTGAGTTGAGAATACATAATTAGTTATTTAGGCTCAAATTGTACCCCATGACCTAAAAGAAATTAGAAAAAATTAGAAAAGAATAACTGAAGGCCTCTTCTGGCTGGTGCCCACGTACCCCAAATATGAGCCCCTGTGAGATCCGGAAACTTGGCTGAAGGGGGTCTATTAAATTTTTACTTGTGATGCCAAATTAGCTAATCTCACTTGGATTATTGTAGTATGCTCTAAAAGCGACCATTTAAGGGGCTGTTCCGCCTTTTTTCGATAGGTTTTGGTGGACAAAAATATTTTTAGATCATTTTTTAGAGAAAGAAACTAACACAAGCCGTTTTGTATTTTTTCAAGCATTTTTGAATTACTTATAAATTTTCAAAGATTTGTAGTATAGGCACCTATTTGTGACCATAGGTGGAGCCAAATCCGTCCACTTGCAACTTGTAAAGAGATGTGTGGAAATCAAAAACAATGATTGGCTCTTGCAATAGATAAACAATTTTTCCTTGATTCATTCAATTGCTAAAGTGGTTCATTTTTAAGGATCACCTCATCTCCATTCTCAATTTTTAGTGAAACTTTTTGAAACTTTCTCATCAGATAGGAAAACTTATAAGCTTCGTGGGAATATAAATTTTATTTCAATTGGTGCCCGGAGGCAAAAGTTATGTCATCTTAAACATAATTTTCACGTCACCGGGCAGAAAAATAAATTTACAAATATTTGAAATTAATTTTTAAATTTTTAAATTTTTAAAGATCATATTTTTTTCTACATGTGAAGCTTTGATTCATTCCATTTGGATTAGTAATGTGAAAGTTATAAACAATCTTGTTTTTCGGGCAATTTGAGCATCTTCTTGAAAAAATAAGTTATAGGATTCAATTTTGAATGCAATTTTCACAATTTTTCAACAAAAATTATTTGACAAGGTTAAGTTTTCTATTTAGAACAATCTCACCGTTGAGATTATTGTGTTTCAATCCCATTTTAGAGCAATTTACCAATTTGGTTTTTCTTTCAATCTTGGACCTACTTCTACTAAACAATTTTTTAAAGAATGAAAATCAATCGTGTTTTGTTTTTTAAAAAATTTCTAGACTTTCAACTCAATTCTTCAACACACAAAAATTTAAATTCAAGGTCCATGGTGTAAATTTTTTCCACAAATGGCATTCAAAGTCATCTGAAATTGCAGGTTAGTGTTCAAAAAAACTTTCTTTTTTCAACTTTGAATGCTAATATCTTCCAATCTTCGTAGTCAAACTCCACGAAATTTCTACCACATGATACTAGACTAGTAAAGTACAAGATCCTACAATTAGATTAAAAAAAAAGTATTTTTTTTTGGTTTTTGGGATGAATGCAGCAAAAATGGCAGTTTTGAGTAGTTGTTGCCAAAAGAACGACCCTGGTCCTTTAGGGGGTAATTGATAATCTCATTTGGACTAGTCACTATGCTACAACCAAAATAAAAGTACAGTAATTTTCTAATTTTTTAATTCATAAAAACTTTGAAATTCAATATCTTTTCTTCTATGAGTCATAACACCACAATACAAAGCCTGTGCACACTTTCTCACCAAGCGCTCTCTAATAGTACCAAGAATGTGCCCAGGGGATGCACGGTCCAAGAGATCTCAATTTAAAAATGAAAACAAAACAAAACAAAAAACTTAACTTAAGGTATGGATTATGCCGTGTTGTCTGCCTAATAGCACGTCTAAGGTGAACCAATCCCCTTGCTTGTCCCAGAGGAAAAACGCTGAATTTTTTTATTTTCCATGCACCCCTGGAATGACACTTCAGGAACATGAGCAAGGGGGGCGATTCACCTCGACCAACAACACCCACTTGAACAAACTTTTTGCAAATAAATTAGAGCATTGCCACTAGGCTTTGATAGTGCCATTGTAGGCTTGCCACACATGTCTAGACAAAAATGGCTCCACACCAACACTGTGTTACAATACAAGTTGTGCCATTCCTCCCGTTACTTCCACATTTGCTCGATAACAAAAGACTTTGTAGCAAGCAATTTTACATTCACGCCAATTTGGTCAACTTTGACTTAGTGGAAGACGTGGAAGATAGTAAGAGGTGTAAGAAGAAAAACTGTAGTAAGGAAAACTGTAGTAAGGAGAGTTGTAGGAAGATAGTGAGAGGTGTAAGAAGAACTGTAGTATGGACTTTAAAGGGTGGTTGGTGCAAAGCATTTGGTCTTGGGTACACCACCACATCTCACTAGGCAGTAAGTGTCTCACTACTTCTTGATGTTGTGGTCAAATGGAGTGCTATTTGTGGCAATGCTCTTAATAAGATAATTGTCACCTCTCCACCTAACCTTGCATTTCCAATTTTTTATTTTTTCTATTTTGATGTAGAGGGCCTTGACTTCTTCAATGTTAGTTTCTATGATTTCACATCATTTGTGATATTCTTTTAAACCATAGTAGAATATTGGTTTAGAATGACAAAATGAGATCAAAGGATCAAAAGAACTACAATATACTCTCTTTTAATCGCTACCCTACACCATAGTGGGTTTATTTTAACTTTCTCATGGATAAGACATGCTGTTCATTAGATGAGATATGAATGCCAGAAAGGGACATTTTAGGCTTGTCCCCCACACCATGAACTAGTCAAAATATTTAAAATTTTAAAATATTAAATAAATAATTAAATAATATTATTTGATGTGGCGTGGTCACGTCTACGTCAAATTGTTGTTGTGGCACAATTCCCTTTATTCCTTGTTATTGGGGAACTCTTGGGAATTTTCAATCTTGTTTTGCTCCCCAGAGTCTTCTAGTGTGGAATATAAATGGCCCCCAAGAAATGAAAATATAACTGTTGTAAATTCCATTGCTTCTTTTCACTTCACGATACTTTATTATCCCACTAGTGTGAAAAAGGATTATATACTATTTTGACTCCAACAACCCAAATTACTACTTCAATGGCAATTTTCCATTCATTATTGGAAGTCATACCTTGTTTCTTGCAAGGGAGACTATCCAATATGATTATCATTGGTGACCAATTCCAACGAGTTCACATGCACTCCTTGACTAATGTAAGCATATCCAAAATCAACCAAATAAGAAATTTGCCACTATGTACATCCATCCTATGTGTAGTGATACCAAATATACAACAATGGTACATATTGTAGGTTTTGAGTGCATGGTTGGGTTGGGTCTATTTATCTTTACCTCAAAACATAGTTTCCACAAGTGATGCAGTGCTATTGTCACAACATTGACTATTAATACATCCATTTTGCAAGGCAAGTAGGCACCAAAATCTAAAAACACAATTGGTTTCGCAAGTGTGTCAAATGTCTTGCGAAAAAAATAACTGACTAGTGTCCGATCACCCGACACATCACTCGTCTTCTTTATCATTCTCTTTTCAAGTCATTTTTTCAAGCTCGGTTGGTGATGGCCTTAACACAACTGCATTTATTAGTCACATACATTTTGAACTCCCCCTCCTAATTATCAACTTTTCTACCGACCCAGAAAAAGAAGAAGAGTAGAAGACAATAGCAGCATTACCTTTCCAAAGTCCTTTGTCGGTGGTCGTAGAAGTTGAATCCAAGTCTTTGTAAAGCAAAATAAAGACGAGCTTCTACTCCGAAAACTGGTTGACGAAACAAGCCCCTAATATCAGGCGGCTCTTCGAACTTGCAGTTGTTTGTCAACAAAGACCGAGACATCAACGACCTCAAATGAACTGAAGTCTTCATGAATGCTCAAACAATGTGTAACTTTATGACCTCACAACTGAAGGATGGGGAAAAAAAAATCAATTAATGCGCAAATAATTTAATGAAGTCTGTAGCAGTGTAGCTGATTCACTGAGTGAGTGCCAATCGAACGCTAATGAATCCAATTATGCAGTCATGGAAAACAGCAAAAAAAACAGAGTTTGGAACAGTTTCAGTTGTAGAATTAAGATTAGACTGATACAGTAAAGAAAATGTATTATATAAAGTGGAATATAGAAACCACTAATTAAAGCAACCGCAATATGACAACAGTTTGTAAATTTGTACGAGACGGTTCACCAGGTGCACATACCTTGATATTCAATAACAATTAACGCTTACAGAAATATAATTAGAATGAAAAACACAATTCTGAAGTATAAATGGAAACAAAACATTTGAAAAGAAGAAAATTCGAATGAAAAACAGAGAATATGGTGTATCGGTAATTTGAATTCTGACACTTGGAGCGTGCAATTACAATAATTTTCTTTCGATTTTTCAGCTTCTTCAAAAATTTGAAATGGGGTAGACCTGTAACTCGTAAAAACGTACACCTAAAATGGGCATTTTGGAAGTTACAATCAACTAAGGTTGACCCAAGTGCATTCGCTTTTTGGATGTGCTGACCTTTAGTTAAGGAACATTTATAACACAAGGTTTGACAAATTTCAATCATTTAAAAAAACAGAATTCCTTGAAGCACATGGAGAATTCCATTGATAAAATTCAGTCAGTTCAACGACAATGCAAGTGACACACATAATAAGACCCCATTCCTCGTTTCCCAAATTTGAGACCTGCCATGTATCCAAGTGAAGAAGCAGGCCTTGCGGCCACTTAAGTTTTTGTTGTTTTTCAATAAATTTTTCACATAAGATGAACCCTTGGCTGGTACCCCTTGTGAGGGAAGCAGAATCCCAAGGGGAGGCTACTGGAGGCTGCCGAGTTGCCAAGAATGACAACACGAGCACAATAGAAGAAGCCTGGCTGTTTGCTAGCTAGCATCCATCTTTGTAACGCTGCGCTTGCATGCCTTGAGCACCTTCTATGGTCTTATGATCGACTCTGCCCTACCTACTTCATTAATTAAGACTCAGCTATTACTACAACATGTCTCTCTCTCTCTCTCTCTCTCTCTCTCTCTCTCTCTCTCTCTCTCTCTCTCTCTCTCTCTCTCTCTCTCTCTCTCTCTCTCTCTCTCTCTCTCTCTCTCTCTCTCTCTCTCTCTCTCTCTCTCTCTCTCTCTCTCTCTCTCTCGATCACTAAAAAATGGGATTCATTCATTCATTCATTCTAGCTCCGTTTCGAAGAAGAAGATCTGATCTGTATTTTAAAGAATCGGTAACCTTGGGCGCCACCAATTTTGACAATGATTGTATATATATTACAACTTCCATGGCGGCGGCTGCGACTGATGCTGAGGCGCTGAACCGGAATTCATTTTTATCTACAAGCTTGCTTGTTCAGATCCATCCTCAGAAATTCTCCTTGTGGAACGAAAATTTGGTGGTGGACTTCTGGGTGAAGGTTCTGGAGAGGCCTTCCAGCTCGTTTGCTAGTGCTACTGGTCCACAATAAAATACTCCTGCGAAACCACCGGGGAAACAATATCAACTCTCGGCAGACCTTGCTTGAATGGTACGGTAGTACAAAAGTAAGTCCGAAACAAATAAAAAGGAAAGGAAAATAAAGATAAAAAAACAGGATGTCGTAGTTAACTCAAATTGGGAGCCTTGCTATGGAAAGCAGAACATGTGAAAAAGGATGAGCTTTTGAGTTACTCAGCATAATCTCAAAGGCGACGATTTGTAAACGAAGATCTTAAGAAATAGAGTTGTCAAGAGTGCAAACCGGATTTAGGGTTTAGGGATGGTTATAACCCAGCCAGTAGATTGTAAGGTTTTATTAAGATTATGAAGAGTTAAGAGGGTGAGAGATTCGTACCAACTCGCTTGTCCTGGTGTGTAGCAGCTAGTTTTGAGAAGACACTCTTCCAGTTAGGTCTTGCAAAATGCGTGCGTGCCTGCAAAGTCGATCAGAAGCAAAAGTGAGCCAAATGGTAACTGACAGGCACAATTAGTGCTACAACATGGCTTCCATAAGCAAAAGAGACGTACCCTTGTGCCAGAAACAAGGTCAACCCCATTTTTGGCATGGTGCAATGCTTGCAACATCATCACCAATGTCGACCTCGCATCGCCTTCCTCGTAAACACTTGTCAAGTAATTATGCATCTCAATATACTCCTGCAACACCATGACACCAGAGTTAGCACTCTCTTAATCAATCATCTCTGCTTTGATATGTGTGTGTGGCACGTAACCTCATGCACTCCAAGACAAATGGCACATTTTCTTGCAGCTCTACTTTTCTAGGAGTGTATGTAGCGTAACTTCAATCACTCAAAAAATGGCTACACTTGTGGTCATTTTTCATCAGTTGCTTTGCTATATAGCCTAATAGCATGCTATACACTACAAAAAGACACTGCAATCTCTACAGCTTGAGCAACAATGTGTCCAGAATTCTTTGATTTTCTTGAGTTGGCACCAAGTGTAAAGCAACTCTCAGACCTCCAAAAGTAAGGCATGTATACCCTAAATCACTCTTGCACCTAATCGCACCAGTGTACACCTATTCATTCCAAACCCTAAACCTAAGACGATCATTCCTCCCTCCCCTCCCCCTCCTTCATTTCACCACCTCAATCAAGAGAGACCATCATTTCTTGCTTCATCTTGTCATTTCCTAAAACTAAATCAGTTAAGGACCATCATTCTTCACTCCAGCTCTTAATTTCAAAACCTAAATTCAGGACTGTCATTACGATCTTCCCAGTCATTACTCTCTTCCCCAAATCACGACCCTGGAGTCATTCATCTCACAAATTTGAGAAGGGCAAGGGCAAGGGCAAGGGCAAGGGCTTCATTACCTTGTTATCCACCTCCTCCACATCTCGCATAACTCCCCGAAACCAATCAAACGACCCTTGCTCCCTCGTCACCCAGTAGAAATACGCCTTGGGCTTCCTCTTCCTCTTCTTCACCTTCCCTCCCGCTCTCGGACTCTTCACGATCTCCCCACTCAGTTGCGAAAATTCCCGACTCAGGCTCGGATCCGACCCTGATCCCAATCCTAACCCCGACCCGCTCGACCCGCTCTCCGTCTTCTGGTGGTGCAACATATCCTTCAAAATACTAATAAACGGCGTGGCCCCAATCCCCAGTCCCACCAGCAACAACACATCGTACTTCAGATAGTCTTGAGCAGGGGCACCGTAAGGCCCATCGATGTAAAGCTTGGGGAAACGAGCAGCAAGAGTAAGCTCCCCACTGAGACCGTAGTTGTTGACTGTTTGGAGACGAGGGCGACCACCACAAGCTTCACTGAAAAGCTTCTTCATCTCGGCAGTCCAGTCGCCCAGAGTGCGGATGTGGACGGAGAGGAAAGGGTCGTCGGGGGAAGAGGTGATGGAGAAAGGGTGCCATTCGAAGGAGGAAATCTCTGGGCATTGGAGGAAGAGGTACATGCCGGACTTGTATTTGAAATTGTCGGGTTTGGTGATGTGGATGGCGAGCACGTTGCCGGTGTAGATGGCGGCCTGAATGGGAGGGAGGGAGACAGGGGGGTGAGTGGAAGAATTTGGGAAGAATTGGGAAGAAACCCATTTCAGGGGGTGAGTGGAAGAAATGGGGAAGAATTGGGAGAGAACCCATATCAGGAAGTGGATGGAATTGTTTGACCCAATTTTTGGATTTCGAGAGGCTTTTGTGATTTGGGACTCACCTTGACGACGTCGACCTTTGTGGAGTTTGTGCGGTACATGCGAAGGAAACGCTCGCCTGCGTATAGGAGTAATGGAACCGCGATGTACATCCATGTCTGCACAACACACACACACTGGAAATTTGAAACCCGAGCTCTCGGATTGGAATAACAGTACAGTGTGTATTAGAGTGGTGGGATTCTAATGAGATCAATAGTGTTCAACGATGCTGTAAGGAATCTTGCCCTATTCAACCTCTTATCACTAAGTGAATTAGCTTGAGCATATCATCTACTGAGAAAGCATCCCCAAGTTTTGAATTGCAGGTGGACGACCTGAATCACACAACCTGAACACTGATTTTGAACGTTGACAGTTCCAATTGGGTGCTTTTTTAGTGAATTTGAATGTTGGAAGTCGGATGCAATCAAGAGATTAGAGAAAAAAAAGAGGTAAGAGATTCGTACCGAGCGCTCATACCACGGATTCCGGAGCAGGAGCTTGACTGTATGCAGAATCAGCAGCACATACACAATAACAAACAAGTGATGCGAGTACCAGAACGCATTAAACCCCGTCAACCTATGAAACGGCCACGGCAATTTCACCAAGCTCCTCCTAAACCAATGTGTCGCCAACAAAAACGCCAAAATCATCAACCCCAACATCAGCACCCCGCTCAACCCCACCGACATCTTCATGATCTCCTTATACGTCGGCTGCTTCTCAAAATCATCCCCCAAATACTTGAAAAACTTCTCCTCAGGCGCATTCACTAACTTCGGGATATCACACGTAATATGACAGATAACGTGCGTGAAAACCCCAACCGCAATTCCCCCTGCAATGATCTTATGAAAGTCGAGATTATCATCAAAAGGAATGATCTTCCCAAGACGAGTGGATCGCAGACGAGTGAGCGTGTTGCGACAAACGGGCAAAAGAATGAGCGCCATGTTGAGTTTCAAAGTTTCAGCTGCTCCCTTTGCGACACACAGACAGTACCCCATGACGTAAAACGCGCCCCGTTGCCTGTACTGAAAAAACTTCCAGGCAAACAGAGCCGCCATAGCCAAGACCCAGAGCGACAGAATCCAGAGACGCTTCCAATTGTCGAGAACGAAATAGTGTGATCGCTCAACAAATTTCGTGATCCGAGTACGATTGCTTCTGGGGGTCAACATTTGGCTGTAATTCACGATCGCATCTTTGCCGAATCCTTGCACTGATCCACGAAGGAGTGTTTCCAATTGCGAAAGCTCAATGTAACCCACTCTATCGACATCAAGCTCTTCCATAATAAGCGCGGCGTACTCTGCTGCTTGCTCTTTCAGCTTGGAGAGTTTATTCGCGCTCGCGCTCAACATGATCAACTGCTTCACTTCCTCCCCCGTGATCCTTCCATCCAAATCCTTGTCGCACAAATCAAAGAACATCTGAATCCGTGCGTCAAAGCTCGTGTCCGTGATCCGAAGCCAATACTGGTACAGATCCTCTTTACTAATCGCCTGCACTTTCTCACTCCGTTTGCGCCTCACCGCCGCGTCGTAAAGCTCATTCGCAAACTCCTTCGAGTCTTTCATTCCAATGCACTCCGCGAAGCTTGACCTGGGTAACATGCAGTCGCTATTCGCAAGCTTATGAAACCGAGACTCCACTTGCTCCCATGATTTCTTCTGATCCGCAGTGGCCGTAGCTTTGCTGATGTAACGAAGCCCTTCGATTGCGTACTCCGCGCGAGAAGGGTTTTTCTGCATTCGGATGGACGGGCAGTTCCCGAGCTCCGGGTCGTCAGTACTCTCGTCTTGCACTCGAGAGCTTCGTGTGAAATCGTGGCTGAACTGCTTCACTAAGGTTCCCACTGTTTTGATGCTCTCACGAAAGGAGCTTGGGCGGCGAGAATCGACTTCGAGACCGTCGCTGCGAGGCTCCCCGGGTACTAAGGGAGCCTCGGCGGGGGTGACGCTCGTGAGAGTGACGTGGTCGTGACCCACGTCGAAGCTGAGCTCCAGCATTGCTTGTCCGAGAGGAACATCCTCGCAATCAGATGGTGGAGGCTCAGGCTGCCAGCCAGAGCTTTGGGAGCTGCTGGTGCCAGCCTCCAACATACTCTCGATGTCTACCGACACGTCACGACTTCTGGACTGGTGACGCAAAAGCTTGGTGCTTAATGGGGGAGACTCATGGCTGCTGTTACTCAATCTGCAGCTGTTGACACGGTCCATTGCAATGAAAACACGAACCTCTTTTCCAATTGTGCTGCGAAAAGTGCACGCTAAATAACACAGCCACCGCGAACTGAAAGTAAAGCACGTCGTCACCAACAGTTCGCCATGTCGGGAGCTACAGCGGCTTCTGCATAACTTTGCGGCCCCACACGCCACGTCCAATACCACTCTCCAAATTCTCAATGTCACCACTATTTTTAAAAAAAAACACTAAACCTTCCAAACGGTTCCGAACTTTTGAACCTTTCCTTGCAAACCACGATCACGTCCCAGCGCAAACCATCACTTCCTCCTACACCCTCGCGCCACTGTTCCTCTTCGTGATCCGAAAGCTTGCTAGCTACAAACGACGCAGTGATGAATGGCTCAATCAACCATTCTACCAACCAATTAATTAATCTATCTATTCAACCAACCAACCAACCATTCCTTCAATCGATCGATCGATCAAGGTCGGAAGCTCCACACCTGGCTTGCTTCTTGCTTCCAATGTTCAACCCGACCTGCACCGCGACCTGCAGACCAGGAGCTGAATCAAACTCATGGCGCTCCACCAGTTTGAGATTTCTATGAAAGCTAAACTAAAAGGATCGATTGACGACGACGTTGTTCGCCACCCACCCGTCACCCTAACCTCGCTCCATAACCAAATGAGCTTCTCCCCCACCCCCACTCACTCACTCACCCGGCCCCCCTCTCAATGCAAACAAACGCACACGGAGTTACACGAAGTGGCTCCCAGTCTTACGAGCCACTCAGAACTCCCCAGCTACCCCTGTCGTCCTCACCGCGACCATCAATGCTCCAGCAACACTAATTTAATGTTGCAGCTGCTGCTGCTGCTGCTGCTGCTACTACCGGTAGCTCTCTTGTTGTTTGCTTACGTGCTTTGCTTTGCTTTGCTTTGCTGTACAGGTGACGAAGAAAAACTGTGACCCAAAACTCAGAGCTTCAAAGATAGGAAGCTTGTGAGCACACAGTCCTCCATGGTTTGCACTGCAACAACACTACTGGAGCCCAGGTTGGCATGATCGATCCAAGGTTAACGACTTGGGTGACTTGGAGACGACACTGTTTTTGAGAAGGTGTCATGGAGTTGGACGGAGAGGATGGAGTTGCTCGTGAGATCACCACTGCAATCAACGATCGTTGGAGAAAGTCGTCGAGGGTGGACGAAAAACCCGGCGTGTTTTCGTTGTTTGACTCGGATTTTATTTTTATTTTTATTTTTGCCCCTTGTTGCGGTGGTCAAAAAATCAAAATCAAATTTTTATTGTTTTTCTAACGTAGGGGTGGAATGCTACTCATAAGTCGGCACTGGAACTGAATTGGCGTCCCCAATTCTATTCTTTTCCTTAGTTTTTTTTCATTTGTTTAATTGTTTTTTGAAAGTGAAGGGATACCAGCGGACCAGAGTGGACTTCTGGAGAAACGAGGAGAGAAAAAAGATACAAGGTCAAACTAACTGATCCTTGTTTTGTTTTTAATTCAGTTTTAATTGCTCCGTCAGTGTGGCTACAATTTTGGATTAGTTTCAGTTCAGAGAGAGAGAGGGAGATCATTCTTTCAGTTATTTTCTTCGCCAATCAACTAAAAAACACACCAGCGAAGTACAGTAATCGTAGTCAGTCAGTCACACACAAGTGATTTGTAATTGTGTGCACCAGATTTAGAGCAAGAGTATTGTGTATTGTTTTTAAGCAAATGGGTTTGCCTGTTTTAACGTACCCCACTCCACTCCACTGTGTCAAAAGAGCAAGAGCAAGAGCTACAGCAATTGCTTTTACAATATTGCTTCCTAATAATGAGTCATCTTGAGTGAGAGTGAGTGAGAGATTATTTTTTTATTGGGTCTTCGTTTTTTTCCTCTTGAATATGATGTCACAGCGTTGTCACAGCAGCCGTCGCCACAGTAGCGTTGCCACGGCTTACTTCGGCACTCCACATGCACGAGATTCTCAACATGACGGGAAGTCTTTGTCGTAGCATTTGAAAAATTCGTAGCAAATAAGGTTGAAGAAGAAGCAGTGCCGGCTGGGATGCGAGAGTCAAGAGAAGGCGAGGGAGGCAGAGTACGTTAGCATTCCTTTCACACTACTGTACTAAGTAGTTGAATTGAAGGTCTTGTGTGTGTGTGATCCGCCAAAAACGTGGTAAAAGTGACATGAAATTATAAAAATAAGAGTTTTGTAGGTTACAAGATCCGTGCGTCGAGGCAGGCAGGCAGCCAGGTGGGGCGATATAGACTGAATGATTATTTTACTTTTCAAGTAGTTTTCCATTTACATTCTTTGTGTTTTTGTTGGGGGTATGCAAACAGTGTGTTGAAGAAAAACTTTAAAAGTGAGGCTGCGAGAGTCAATAAGGTGATTCTTTTCAACTCCTCCTTTTTTTATTATCACTATTGTATGCAAAGTCCTTGTGACAAAGCTGACTGTGATCGTGCGAGGGTGAGTAGTGACTGCACTTATATAGAAGGAGTTGGAATTGGGCATGTCCGCTGGCTATGGTTTGGCCTGGCAACTGTGGATGTGGCAGTACAGAGGTAAAGGATGGATTGGTGTGAGAGAGAGAGAGAGAGCGCACTGGATGTGATATTACAGAGGTCACGATGGGTTTAGTGAGGGGAGCCAGGGATGTGATATTACAGAGGTCATGATGGGTTTAGTGAGGGGAGCCGGGGATGTGATATTACAGAGGTAGGAATGGTTTAGTGAGAGGGGAGCTGGGGTGTGATATTACAGAGGTCACGAATGAGTTTAGTGAGAGGGGAGCTGGGGGTGATATTACAGAGGTCACGAATGAGTTTAGTGAGAGGGGAGCTGGGGGTGTGATATTACAGAGGTCACGAATGAGTTTAGTGAGAGGGGAGCCGGGGATGTGATATTACAGAGGTCACGATGGGTGATATTACAGAGTTGGGGATGGCTTGGTACGAGACAACAGAGGCCGGGATGTGATATTACAGAAGTTCGAATGTATTTATGCTGAATGTGCAAATTCTGAGGAATAGAGGGAAGTTAGGTGAGAGCCAGACCACCTCAACATGGGGTTTCTTTTATTTTAGTATTATTCTTCAAGTTGTTGTTTTTGCATTTGGGTGGGCTGATTTAGCGCAAGTTTATATTGAATTAGAAAAGGTCACTTTGTTTTTAGCCCTGAGTGAGAGCCGAATGCAATGGTGTAAAAATTGGGGGGGGCATTGGTTCCTTCAGGATTGGATGCCAAATTGCCAATGACAGTCTGAAAGAGCTCCCTGTATCTGGCCATTTTGATGGACGAATTCTTCTTCTTTTTTTATTCATATTATATTCGTTTGGGAATCGTGGATGAAAATTAGGGTTGGAAGAATCATGGGACTTTATAGGGGACACTCACTCTTCATTCTGGACAAAATACCCTCCTCTCGGATCAAAGGGTCCAAATTACCCTACTAAGAGAAATGGGGTAAAATGATTTTATTGTACTCCACTCAAATCTTAATCTTCCCATTGTAGTTAGGGGGGTGTCTTTCTCTATTTAAAATATATTTTTCTTGGTTCCAATTTACATGTAGTAGGTATAGGTAGACATGGACAAGATTTGTATGCCTTTGGAAAGAGGTTGGGGCAAAATCATTGAAAATTTGTAATTCTTGGAATGCTTTTATAGAGAAGGTTTGACCATTTTGTGTTATGGTGTTTGACCATGAAATATAATTTTAAAATCATATGAATATGGACTATGAAGAATTGAACTTTGTGAAAATTCAATCTTCTAAGGTAAACACACCTAATTGTGTCATGTTTTCAAAGCCACGAGCTGATTGGGGGGTAAAAGGGTTCGCTTGGTGTCTAAAACGGCCAATAGTCCGTGAAAGCAACCAATGTTAATTGAAGAGTTCTTTGAATGTTTATGAAGTTTGTAATTTTTATCGTAGATTTAATTAATTGGTTTCTAATCCCTAAGAGTTCTTGAGTCTAAAAGGTGAATTATGAATGATTTCAAGAGCTCACTACAAAAGCTTCACAAAATAAATGAAGTACAACCAAGTATGTTGATACACAATTGTCAACTATAATTAATTTTTTAGCAAGGAACAAGGAATGTTTAACCCTTAAAGGACCGTCACTATAGTTTCACCAAAAACGCTCCAAAACTGCCATTTCTAGTACAAGAACCAAAAATTTGAAAAAAAAACTTTTTTTTGACATATCTAACCGTAGGATCTTGTATTATATAGTATCGAAAAAATGTGGTCAAAATTTCCACCAGGTGGATTGCAAAATATAAGCATTCAAATTAACTAAAATCATTTTTTTGACCTTGCGAAAAGCAGGGCAGCTGCACTTCACAAGCTCACATTTCTATGAAAAAATGACCTAAATGGTGGTGTTTCTTTGGATTTGTTTTCCTAGACAAGTTGGCCACATACTTGAAAAATTTCAGATCATTTGGAATAGTACAACATATAGGAAAAAAATAGTAAGTAGGTAGTAGTAGAGAATGATTAAAAATACTAAATTATTTACAATTTAAATATGGAATTGAAAATTTCCAATCCCAATGGTCGAAATGTTGTAATAATGTATGTACATCCTAAGATTTTATTTTTGTCCAAAAATATTGAAAATTGGGTAAGATAAAGGATTTCAAAGTTTATTTTAGAGTAGAAAATCCAAAACTGCCCACAAACAAAAAATCCTCATAACTTTTGACTCATTGATCAAAATGGAATGATTCAAAGCTTTTTGTGTATATAAAACTCTAGAAAATCAATTCCAAATTTTTGTTTCTGAAAAAAGTGATTTTTTCTGATTTGCCCAAACTGCCCAATCGGTGAAAAAAGTAACATATTGGGCCATAACTTTTGACTCGTATTTCCAAATGTCATGAAATTTGGTGCATATGAAAGATCTTCCTCGCCCCCACATTCTATTAAAATTTCATCTCCAAATATAAAAATCTCTGCTCGTAGGTACCTGCCCAAAATTTCTATACAGCCAAAAAACACAGTCTGGTCCTTTAGGGGTTAACATGACTACATTATAGTACCATTGCATTGGTGGTTTTAGCAAGGGTTTTAGACTTTATTTGATTGAAACTTTAACTCCTTTAAGGACTATAGGATAGTCCAAATTTCCAAAATTGTGAGGATGTGTTATAAAATGTATCTTAGAATAACAATTTAATGATGATTCTCAAACAATAGTTATAATATATGATTCATAGATCATATCCATATGGTTAAATCAACTAGTTCACAAACTAATATTTTTCAATAAAATTTGAAGTCAAAATTGAAAATTCCTTCTAAAATCAATTGCAACTATATAATGCATGTGATTTTCACAATGTTGAATTCTAATCATAGTGATTTTTAAAGACTTTTAAATTTTTTATTAATTCAAGTCATTTTTGAAGGATTATTTTCTGAACTTAAAAAGTTATTTTTTCAAAGCAACCTACCATTAACCCTTTGAATTATAGAATACTTATAAAGCAAAGTCTTCAAAATTTATACCATACAAATGTTAAAGAGCTAACATAAGAGTCTTCAAAAATATGAGTAGATGGAAAAGAAAAGAAAAAATTGTGTGCTTGGGATGTATTTGCATTCATATGTTGTTTGAAATTTGAATGCCTTGGTCTTCAAGGAGTTAAAATATTTATTGTCATTCAATATAATAATATTGAACTCCAAAAATTACATTAATCTAGAATGATCTTTACTTTGCCAAAAAAGATAAGATCTTTTTTAAATTTTATAAAAAACATTTTTTTTCAAATCTCTCATTTTCAATATTTAATTTACTTGGAGCATATTTAATAGAATCTATGGTTCATTAAACAAAATGCATACTAGGGGACAATTGCAGTTAGCAATTACTCCCTCCGTCCCATAATGATCTTGTTGGCTCTAATTTTTTGTCCCAAAATGATCTTCCTATTGCATTTGTGATGCTACAAATTGGTCAAATTCAATTTTCGAGTGCTCTCTAGGATCAACAAAACAATTTTGAGGAATAACTCCCCCTCCATCCATTCAATCATCAATCAAAAAGACACGTGATTCAAGAGGTCAATCAACATTGTTCAATTTTATTTTTTGCATCTCTTTGAGTATTGTCTAGTTGAAGGAGAAGAAACTTTTGGAGTCAATATTGAGGTCCACACATGGGTTTTGGCTTATTCTAAATGACCATAAAACTATAACCTCACACTCAACAACTAAATGCTCACTGGTGCTATTTAAAAATGCCCCAAAAATTCTACTTTTCAATAATTTAAAACTGCACTTTGAAAAAGGCTTCTAAAGTTAATGTTTGCAAGACACTAAGAGTATACTAAACTCTACCTACCATGCGAAATGGGTCTTAAAAAAGTTATTTTTAGCCTTAATCTGGAACATTTTGTCAAACATGAAGATCATTTTGGGACAAAAGGAGTACTATCTTGAATCGAAGAAGGCAAGACCAATTCTGTTTTTGTACAAGTTTTAGCATGCTAATGAGATATAGCTTAAATTAGAAAGTAGATACATGAGCTAATTCTAAATAGACCTTGCATTTTCAAATTTTCTATAAAAGAAATTTAATCCCATTCAATAAAATGTCATATTTTGAAATTTTGAGGTTGTTCATAACTATTAAGCATCCTAATTAACTTCTTCGAAGCGTGAGTTCTAGAAGAATATTTGTGCATTAGATTTATACCTATAGTGCCAAGGACAATTTAGATTACAAGCATTGTACAAATCTTCTAAGAGTGTTTACTTGCACGTGCAATTGTGGACATTGAAAATTTATTTCGCAAGGAAATTAATTTGTGTACCTCATTCTAATAGAATTTTGAGAATTGTCAAAATTATTTAGTAAATTTTTAAATGTATTTTAGTAATATCAAACATTTCATTTACATATATATATTTGGGTAGATTCATATATATTCAATTTTTGAATGCATGTTTTGTAAATTATAATACAAGGTTTGGATGTATACGTCTATCACAAGTTTATTTGTTTTTGATCGAGTGTCTAAATCAAAAGTTATATTGCCTAATGTACAACGAGTTTTAAGCAACATGTTCAAAAATATTTTTCAACTTTTGAAATTTGGCAAGCATGTAACTAAAATGATATAATATGCAACTATTGGGGGAGGGGGAAATCACAAGTAATGTGATTTTCAAACAAATTTAATCCAAAATTCATTCAATTTCATATACTTTCAAGGCATTCATAATTTCATTTCACATTCATTCAAATGATCACACTAAGTAGACCACGTTCATCTTAAATTCATTCAATTAGTATAATAGGGTTTAGACCTATACAAACTCTAATACTCTAATACTATTTTAGACCTATACAAACTCTGAATTAATTTGAATTTTTTAAAGAATTATGAGATGTTTTCTAAAACTAGTATAAATCAAACCTCTATTTTTGTGCCAAGGATCTTAACTCCTCAAGGAATCTTTGGGCAAATTTTATCAATGAATAGGCTTACTAAAGAGATATTTCTCATTCAATGTCAATTTATTTTCATGGTATCATTTTGTAATTTTTTATATAGTTTGGTATGTATAATTGGTTGCATATTCACAATTATTTGAATGGTACAATTTGCATAGGTAGAATCATGTATTTATGATTCATTATTTGCAACAATGTATCATAATCCAAATTTGCTACACTCTTGATTTTGGCATACAATTTTTTCAAAACATCATGTCATTGTCCAATCGATAGCATAGGATTTATTTTGCAAAATTATGTATTTTGAGGATCATATGTATATCATCTTGATGGGTAGTAGTTTCATTTTTGTATTTTTTGGTGAAAGTTTGAATGTAAGAAATTACCTTTGAATCCCAAGTTCCATAATTTAAAATCTAACTACTTGTTAAGTTATGACAAAATATGAAGTTGACATCAAAATACCTAATTTGAGGGAATTAATTTGAAGACCTCTTTATAGACAAAATTGTATTAAAAGTTGTATTTAGTATTATTGACACTAAATGTCAAGTATTGCAATTTTTAATATATTTGTCAAGTATAGTGATTATTTTTTGGTTTATATTTTTTACCTCTACTAGAAATATTGTCAATAGTGAAAAAATAATAATATAATATTAAATGTAAGTTGAGATATTTTCAAATAGTGTTACTAACAACATCCTCTATGTAATCATTACTTGGCCTAGTAACAATATTGTACTACTGTATTGAGTTCAGACACGAGGGTTTTTTAATGGCTCCAATGCATCTACTACAATTCTCTATATTCTCCCGAGCTATCCTCGGCTATCCTAGGCCATCCTATTCTAAGGTCAAATTCATTAATACATAATTAAATATAGCATCTAATAACTTTTTCAGAAGTTGTAACATGACATAATTAAATAGTGATAAAAAAAATACTAGTGAAAAGAATCTTAATCCTAAGAAAAAACACGAAGTTGAAGTCATCAATATTGAAAAAGCCTTGAGTATTGTAAAGCTATGAATATTGCTAAAGGTCATGGAATATTTTAAATTGTATTGAAGGTCACAAAATATTCCAAACCCTATAAAATTAACTTCTAGAACTTCTAAATCATATTAACCAAAAGAAAATCAACAAAAAAAATTATTTTGTATGGAGCCTAATGAATTTGACCTTAATGTATAGTATTTCATGCTTTGTATTTGTCCTCCCTTGCTTGGCGCATGGACAAGATGTGCCAAGTCTAGAAAGAAGACATGCACTAAAAGATTCAATGTCAACACCCTTTCTTCGTGCATTAAAAAATACATAAGGTTCTATTTGATGCCACTTCACCACTCTAGATAAATGCGATTACAAAACCAAAGAAAGGAAATTGAAGCCCAAAGTTAAATACCACTATGAGCGTTGGTTTGGACTTTGGGTGTTGATTTGGATTGAGGCATTATGTTGAGAAAAGGGCAATGATGGTCCTTGGAATTATCAATGGTAGATTTGGTTTCCAACTCTAATTGTGGATGCCATAATAAAGTTATTTACATGACATTGTGTACCATTTGACATTGAATAGAGTGTTTAATATACAAAAAACATGGTTGGTCATGACAATATGTCTTTACATTTAGAGAAAGGCAACTCCAAAATTTTATATTTTTCAATCATTTTCTAAAACCAATGACCCTTAGGACTCTAAAGGGTTCATGATTTAATATTTTCACAAGTCCCCTCTAAAATCTTCAAAAAATATGGTATTTGAATTAAATATTCTATGTAGCTTGTGTTACAACACAATGTACCCAAAAGAAGTTGCCAAGGGTATTAGTTGCCCCCCCCCCTCTTTCAAAAAACTTAAAGTCCGTTGATTGTTTTCTTTTTTAAATGCTTACCTTTGAAATCGCCATTGATTTCTCAAGAAATCACAAGCCATTGATTTTGTGATATTTAATTTGAGTTGTCCAAATATCAATACGGATATGGATACGAAAATGAATATCGGATACTAATACAATATTGTATACAAATACATGGTGAATATTGAATGTGGATACGGATACAATATTGTATACAAATACATAGTGAATACTAAATGTGGATACGGATACAGAAACATTACAATATTTGAATATGATTACAAATATGAGTACAAGATATAGGATGTTGTTTGTCCCATATTATTTGTCAATTACATTGCTTTTTGAATATTACAAGAGGGCAGGAGGAGGGTATGAAAATTTAAAATTTTATTTATTTATTTTGAGCTTGTTTGTCACAATAACAATGAGCTCGAAAGAGACACATTTGGCTTACAATTAGCTCAAAAGATGTAGTAATTGCATTAACAAATCATTCACAAGAGCAAAAATTTCATAATCATTTGGTTTTTCTTTGAATTTTCATAGGCTTTTGAAATCAAGTGGCTCATATCAATTAATGTATCCAAGTACGTTGATCAAACAAAGATAGAAACTAGAATTTGATCACAGATGTTTAGAGTCCAACATTTACTTGATAATCCAAGCTTTCCTTTTGTGACATTACTAAGGTAGTATGCTGTAAAAGTGCTCCCCTTCTTCAAACCGCTCCTATTTTGGGGTGAAAAATGGAAACTAGGTGATCCTTAAATGGACCACCGTAACAATTGAATGCATCAAGAAAAAATTATTTTTCTATTGCAAGAGCCAATCACTGCCTTTGATTTCCGCACATCTGTTTACAAACTGCAAGTGAACAGATTTTGGGAGACCTATGGTCACAAATAGGTGCCTGTGCCCTGAATCTTTGAAATTTTTTAAGTAATTCAAACATACTTGGAAAAATACAAAACCACTTGTGTTAGTTTCCACATCCATTTTTCTTTCTCTGAAAAATGATCTAAAAATAATTCTGTCCACTTCAGCCTATGAAAAAGGCGGACCAGCTCTTAAATGGTCGCTTTTAGAGCATACTACCTTACCTCCAGTAAATAAATTTGGAGGGACTGCTACGTAGTAGCATAAGTTATAACCTTATATTGCAGAAAAATGAAACCTTATGATAATGAAAACATAAATATTATCATTTTTGACAATTGTGCCCACGATCTACATCAGGCCAACATTTCAGGCCACAAATTCTGGACATGTTTATGTAGAGAATGGAATTGGGAAAGAGATGATCAAGAATGCATATGCAAAAGTTACTCCTTGGTCATATTATTGTTTAAGAAATTTGTGATCCATCTTGTGCACAAAAGCTGCAGCTGAGGCATGATGTAAGCTTAATGCAATTATCATCAGCCTACAAATACAAATTTTGGATTCTGATCCATTTTGATAGCATCAACCTAATTGTACCGAATGGAGTTGAAGTCTTGACTCTCTTGAACTAGAAGTGTAAAGAGTACAACAAGCACAGCCAAAACCACCACTGAGCTTAGTTTCTATTATTAGATTGGGCAAATTTTCATATTTTTTTGTTGGCAAGTGAAAGGAGGTTCCAACGCACCAAAGAATGTAACATTTGGATATTGTATGCAGAAGTTACTAATGATCAAAGTATTTTTTGGTGGAGGTTCTAAAATCATTTCTTCCATATAGGTACATATTGATTTTGGAGATGTACAGAGAGTGATGATGATTGTTTTGGGTCAGTGGCACATTTTGGGGGGAGGGTACCTTTGATGCTAATCAAGTTAATTCATTTAGTATTAGAGTTTGAAAAGTGCAAGATCCTTTAATTTGCACTATCTGAGATCAGATAGTATAAGTGTAATGTAGATTGCATTGTTACAACTTTATTTGGAATACACTAATACAAATGACTTCAATCCTTGTTTATGTTTCTTAAGATTCTTATTTTTGACAATTTTCTATTATAGTTTTTTGAAATTGATTATTTTTTGACAAATCCAAATAATTTATAACGAATTTTATGAAATCATTGCAAAATTTTACCAAAAAAAAGCATGAAATTAAATAAACTTTTTTGACATTTTTATGTTAAAATTCTACTAGATTTCTATAAATGTTTAAGAAAATTGTAAGACGTTTGAACAAAATCTAACATGAAAGATGCAAAAATGAAAATCCTAGGAAACTTAAATAGGGAGGTGGGATAGAGGGTGTAATAATGACACTCTAAATTTCCATTAGTTCTATATTAGAGTACATTACAAATTTTTATAATTTCAAAAGTAGTGTAAATGAGTCTTATTATTGTGGGCAACACTAATTTAATTATCTTGGGTAGTATCGTATCGAGTGGTTAAGGTCAACATTCCTTGCAAATAATTAATTAAAGTTGACAAATGAGATTTGGCAAATACCTAAAACTATAAAGATTTTTTTTATACAATTTAAAAAAAAAGATAAATATCTTACAAATCCTTACATGTGTTTTTAGAAATATTTTTTGTTGACCCTAACCACCAAGTATAACATTGGTTTGAAAAGGACTAGTCTAATTCCAAATTTGGGTTTTTCCAAGTAGATAGCAGATATGCAATTTGTCATATTGAATTTCCATGCTTGCTTATGACAAGTACAAGCTACTTAGGTGATGCTACTTAAAAGGCACATGTGGCTTTAGTTCAATGGCTTTGGCCTTAGCACACCAATGAGGTGGTCACAAGTTCAAACTCAAGCATTGGTGTCTCCTACTTTACAAATTGTGCTTTGTAGTTGTAAAGTAACAAGCTTTCCGCTCAGAATGGTTTGTAGTAGCCTATTTTCTTTTAACTTTTTCAGAAAGTACCCAAATGGTGATCACTTAAGATGGCCAAGGTGAACTGACCCCGTCATTGCCCTAGCTCGGGATTATAGTGAAAAAAAGCCCCCTAATTTTTGTTGTGATTTTTCTTATTTCTGCACTTCCCCTATCTAATTAGGGACCATTGATTGCAAATTTTATCATTTGATTGCAAATAAAAAATTCCACAATGTTTTCCCCAAGTATAAAACGGAGCAATGAGGGGGTCAGTTCACCCTAGCCACTTAAGATTTAGTGAAGCATTGTATTTCTACATTCATCCAGCTTTTGGACCCAAAAAATGCTTTTCAATTAGATTCATGCACTTTTTTCATCCAACTTTGGCAACTTCATCCACATTTTATATAGAAATAGGACATTTTTGGCTAAAAAATATTACTTTTTCTGGCAAAAAGTAGAGATTTTTTTTGAAATGGTGCAATTTGGCCCCATGGTGCCAAAAGAAAAAGGGGTTGGTTTGTAGTCTTTCTCAAGGTGCTTCCTTCTAGTCTTAACTTTGAAAATTCACAAAAAATACAAAAACTCTCCAAATTTATATATTTGTTTATTTGAATATTATTGATTTTTCACTTTTTATATAGGGAAAAGATAATGCCTAATTATAATTTTGACTCCATCTATACACACCACCTCTAATGAAAGGGAATACCTTTCTCTTGCAAAGAAACCTACTGAACTCTAAACCACGGCAAGCCTTGGCAAAAGAATCAAAAGCAAAATTGAATTTGTTTCAATTGTTTAATCCTAAAGTGACATTCAATTTATGGGGTTCAAAAACATCATTGCTTTGAAGCTTTATGGATCTAAATGTCTTCAAGTTATACAAATCTCAATTGTACAATCTTGTAGTGTACATGTTGTAGATGACATGTACAAAATTTGAAGTCATTTGGCCACATAGATTGCAGGATCATAATGTTTTAGTGTTGAAAATGGATGCTGAAATTTTCCCCAAGAGACATTTGGAGATGAAGTTTGATTTCTAAACCTACTCAAATGAAAAAACTTTACACTAAAAAAAGATTCAAAATTAGTATACAAACACATTGGTGGAAAAAAATTCATTCAATTGAATAATTGTGTCTACAAAATGGCTTTGAAATGTCAAAAATTAGCAAGAAAATTGCAAAAAACACATCTAAAGCTGAACCTCCTTCTACTAGAATGCTTCTCAGTCACTCATTAATTCTTGGATTAACATGAAATTTTAGCCACAAAAACTAGACTAGTATGCACAACTTTTCTAAAAAGAATTATTGAAAATGGACTCTGTATGAAGAAGAAACAAGCCATCAAAGTTCACTACACTCCAAAAATGGCAGGATTTTGAACTTTGAATTGCTCCCAAACATTCAAAACAATTTGGATTAACATGAAAACTTCACCACAATAAGTATACTTCAAGGGGAACAAAATCCAACAAATTTTATTGAAAATGAGCAATGGATGAAGGAGATACAAGGCCCCAAAGTTGCAGCCCTAAAATGCAATTTGGTGAACTCAAATTGAAGTTGTGAACTTCAATTGGCTTTCAAAAAATCAATACATCTTGAATTGATCTCAAAATTTTACCATACAAACTAGAAGGGAGAACGCAACTTTCCCAGTAAGTCTTATTGAATTTAGACCTTTAATGCAAAATTTACAGTACTTTGAACTGGACTTGAAACTCTGTGAGGACACTTTCTGTCCTCTTTGTCACTTTGGGGTTAAAAAAAGTGCAAAACTGAAACTAACTTGTCAATGTACTTCCCCCCCCCCTTGAAACACATGGACAATTTCCATTGATATCAGTGTACTTTTGCTGGCAGCTTATGAGTGTTGGCTCACATTTTGTTTTTGTTTTTGTTTTTTTTGAAACAAACGAAATGGATTGGCTTACAAATTTTTTTTCATTTTTTTTTGACACAAATTTGGCTTTACATTTTTGCACATCAAATGCTCCCCTGCCTCAGCAGTCAACTCATAGATCATATGATTTCCTGGCATCTAAATAATTACTTTCAGTGTTTGACTATTGTGCGCTTTCAGGTACAGAGCTAATTTAACCCTAGAAGGACAACGCAGACCATAATGGTTCGATCAACAGATCCAAAGCTTTGCAGGACGTTAAATCCATCCTACGAAGTGGGCCCTACTGGGTGAATTTTGTGTTCTATAGTAGGGTAATTGTGGAAGAAAAAAAAGCCCCTTACTTCGTGCCATGTTAATTCTAGAACGTTCTTCACTTGTCCTTGCTCATTTGGGGCCTTTGATTGCAAACATGAATTCAATATTTTCAAATTTTATCATGTGTGGCAAATAAAAAAATTCATGCATTTTCCCCAAGGCTAAATTCACCATGCAGGGCCCACTTCATAGGACGGGTTTAGGAGTCTGCTTGCACAAGGCATAGAAAAAGTAAACTTTCATCTAAGACTTGTTTGGATTACCCAAGTGTAGGTGGGCAATGGGTGAAAATATCCAAACCCATCAAAATAAACAATTCAACATAGTTGGATTGCACCTTTTTTTAGAGGAAAAAAAATCTTTTTGTAGTTTTAGCAATTGAAAATCATGAATTTTCAAAAAAAGAATTAGAAAATTCAGATAAGACATGTAAATATTGAGAATTATTAAAGTAAAACTCCCTAGGCCACTAAGATTGTCACATAGCTTGATTCTAATACCAAAATCTAGAGAATTCATTTGGTAGTTCACCAATAGTAGTTAAATATAGGGACGGTTTAATTGCACTTGGGGGGACACTTTCAATGGAAGTCTGCTTGTTAGAAGTGGGTATTGGAACAGGTTTGAGTGCAATAATGGAAAAAATAAACTTTCATCTTAAAATTCAATATTTTATTGCAAATAGAATTTTGGACCAATAATCATGAAATGTCAATATCCTAATTATAACATGACATGGAAAGTTGATTTACACCATGGTGTTTTGCACCATAATATACACTTATGGTGAAAATTTCAAATTATATGAGATAGTTTTGTATTTGATATGAAATTTTATTCACTTTATATTCACAAATTCACAAAAATTTCAAATTTCTACAAATAGAATTGACAATTTTGACGACTTTAGAGGACTTGTGATTTCATTTATAAACAATTGCAAAATATTTATACTTCTAGAAAACTAATTTTAGCATTCGACTCAAACTTTTATATTGCTTTTAGTTTTAGTTTTCTTACACAAATAAAGGAGACATTTATTACATAGAAGAAAGAATATAAGCACCTAGCCGCAAGTGGCATTGACAAAAAAGAACCAAGAAGCAAAATACAATTGATACAACAGACCCAAGGCAATGAGAATTGTTTTTAGTTTGACAACAAGACAAAGCTACACCTCAAATGTAGTTTCCCCCTACTCACAAGACAAAGCTACTCCTAATGTATAGTTTCTCCCTACTCAAAT
Source organism: Rhytidiadelphus loreus (assembly GCA_947034895.1). NCBI lineage: Eukaryota > Viridiplantae > Streptophyta > Bryopsida > Hypnales > Hylocomiaceae > Rhytidiadelphus > Rhytidiadelphus loreus. The sequence continues at coordinate 17,063,247 of OX344764.1, read as the reverse complement.
GGAAGTGTAAAAATCATGGAAGTTGGCCAAAGCAATTATGATTCCAGAATATTTGAAATTTGTTTTCTAGTTCTAATTTCATATGGAAGTCCAACCTAAATTAGTATAACCACGCCTATATTTATTGAATGCATGACATAATTCAACAAGGCTCCCTTTAATCCTTTAAGGACTAGATGTTCAAATTTTGAACAATGGATGAATACAAACACCTCCCCCTCCACAAAATGTCTATCTTCATTCATTGATTTTTTTTTAAGATTACTGTATTAGTCCTTCAAATTTTGTATGATATAGATTTTGAATACTTTTATTTGCAAATATTCTATAATTCAAAGTGTACTAGTAGGTCTATCCTCAAAAGGTAATTTTTTTTAGTTCAAAATGTCTTAAAAAATGAATTGAATAAGAAATAAAATAAACGTTTTCACACATGACTATGATTAGAACTTAAATAACATTCTAAACCTAAAAGGAAAAAAGGTTTTGTCAAAATTACAAATACTCAATATAAAATTATTAAGATTTTGCTTTGCAAATATCATATTATTCAATCAATTCTAGTAGGTTTGGTCTCAAAAAGTAACCTTTTCAGTTCAAAAAACAACCCTTCAAAAATGACTTCAATATAAAAGTTAAATAAAAAATCTTCAAAAATCACTATGATTAGAATTTAACATTTTAAACTTAAAAGGAAAAATTCTTGTAAAAATTACAAATATACAATATATAATCAATTTTTGAAGGAATTTTTAATTTGTGGTTTCAAATTTGATTGAAAAATATTGGTTTGTGTATCATTGATCTAACCATATGGGTATGATTTATGAATCATATTTTACAACAATTGTTTGAGGATCATCAATAAATTATTATTTGAATTTATATTTTATAATAAAATTTGACAATTTTGGAAATTTGGAGTATCCCTGGTCTTAGGGGTTAAACCCTAAAGAATGGTGTTTAAAACGTTGTAATTTACCCCCTAAAGGACTGTGAGTATGTTTTCACCAAAAACACTCCAAAAGTGCCATTTTTAGTACAAGTACCAACTTTTAGAAGAAAATAAATAAATTTGGACATATATAACCATAAGATCTTGTAGTACGCTAGTTTGAGAAGGTGTGAAAAAAAATTCAAAAATTTCCACCATGTAGATTGTAAGATATTAGAGTTGGAAGTGACAAAAATCTATTTTTGGGCCCTATGAAAAAACGGGCAGCTGCACTTCACAAGCTCACATTTGTATGAAAAAATGTCCAAAATATTAGTGTTTCTTTGGATTCATTTTTGAAGTCAAATTGGCTACATGCTTGAAAATTTTCAAGTCATTTGGAATTGTACACATATAGGAATAAAATAGTAAATAGAAAGAAGTAGAAAATGGTTCAAAATAGTAAATTGTTAAGAATTTAGTTATGGAATTGAAAAATGCCAATTCCAATGAATGCAATGTTGTAATAAACAATGTACATCTTACGATTTTATTTTTTTCCAAAAATATTAAAAATTGAGTAAAGAAAAGGACTTCAAAGTTTATTTTAGAGTAGAAAATCTATAACCATCAACAAACTAAAACTCCTCATAATTTTTTACTCATATTTCCAAATGTCATGAACTTTAATGCATATGAAAGTTATTCCTTGTCCCAACCTTCTATTAAAATTTTAGGCTAAAATATGAAAATCTCCAATCATACATACTTACCCAAAAATTTGGTGTTGCCAAAACCCCGCATGATAGTCCTTTAGGGGTTAATTAAATATCTTTTACTTTGTACACTCTATTTAGCATGTAGACTTGAGCAATAAATATTTTATTTATTTTTCAATGATAAAATCATAGTGACCTTCTTCAATAGAGTTAGCAATTTTTGGATCTTCTTGGAAATAGAGTTAGTTTGATTTTCCACAATAATTGAGGAGTTCAAAGTTTTTTGAAATAAATTATTGTACTATGCCTAAGTGAGGTTTGAAAATCTACTTTTAATACAATTCTTGCTTTTGACTTAACTATTAGCGGTTGAACTCCTACTAATTCTAATTTACATATTCCACATAGGTTGTTTTAGCTCTTACCATCCCTCTTGTATAAAGACCTTGTCTTCTTGTACACACAAATTAAATGACTTTTGAAGCTATGTGAGGTAGTTTTCAAATACTTCAATTACTTTGAATTTCATGGAGCAACCATATCCCTAACACCCCTTCTTTGTAGTTTTTCCTGAATTTATGGGTCCCAAACAAATGTTAAAAACAACATATTTTGAACTTGAAGGCCCAAAATTTGCCCTAAGTCTCGTTCCTACTCCTCCAAGCATTGTGATGAAAATTTCACTCTATTGTAAATAACCTTGCCCATGTTGCCTCTCTTCCATCAAAAATGACATTTCCCCCATAACTCCTTATGGGCAAATCCAATTGTAATTTTTTTGGGTGGAGCCGCAAGGTATTCCTTGTCCCCACATTCAAAAATAAATTCAAAAAATGTAGTGAATATTTACATTCTTAGTGAGCTATCTAAAATTGTTATGTTTCCAAAGAATGTTGTTTGATCCTTCAAAGGTTAAATGGGCACTTTATGGACCTCCCACCTTACGTGTTGAATACAAGAAGTAATTTAGCGCAGGTCCTCTTTTGAAAGTGAGTGTTTTTTGGTCCTCTATTGGAAGATGTCGTTTATTATTGTAACCAACACAATGTTAGAAAATAATGTCAATGTTAGAAGGGACAAGTTATATCACCTTTCACATGAGGGTTGGGTTTCTACAATTGTAATCATATGTGGTGTCAATTCATTTAAAAAAAATAAGGACATTTATTCCATTGCAAACAAACATCAGATGAACCAATCAGAGACCTGTTGGCATTGCTTTTTAACCTACAAAGGACCACAAGATTGGATCTAATCAGAGACCCGTTGGCATTATTCCCACTAAAGGGGTACATGTTCACACCTTGTGTCAAAATTTCATGGAACATCCAACCAAAATTGACTTCGTTTGTATTTACACCTTGTGTCAGAATTTCATGGAACATTCAACCAAAATTGACTTTGTTTGTAACTACCCTAGATCTCTTACGTACGTTGAACAATCACTTAGTCCTTTTAGGGGTTAAAAAGAAATCGACAATCAAATGTAGTGTCAAGGAAAGGTAGACCACGTGAATGATGACCAAAATAAAATACCAAACACATGATCTTTCCTCTAAAAAAATAAAACCCAAAAACTTCACTCATAAATAGTGAAGAAAGAGAGGTTACAAAGTGAAGGGACTTTCAAGTTTGACTAAGTCGCGAGTGTACCCAATACAAAGAAAGAGCTTTCTTTTGTAAGAAGAAAAGCTATTGATCTTTTATACGGTTATGCCATTGGCATTAAAAAAAATTTAATACCATGACAGCATCAGAAATTTGAAAATAATGTCCTTACTTTCCAAGTTCGGACAAAATGTGTATATGCAAGTGCATAAAAGCCATCACAAAAGGGATCCAGTACCCTCGCCATAAGTTAATGGACCAATCCGCATATTGGCAGCTCGATCTCCAAAATGTCTTCATTCTGGAGGCAGCCATGAATGGCATGGAGTGTAACTTTATTTATTTATTTTTGAAACAAATGGAGTATAACTTAATTTAAGTGGTTAGAGAAAACTTTTAAATATGGAATCACACCACACCTAGTTTGCCAGCTCAACTTTAATTACCTCGTCAATAAATTGCACGGAAGACTATGATACCAGCAGCAGGGTCAAACAATTTGTGATAGTGATAATATGGAGTATAAAACATGGTCCTGAGACACCAGAGAATGGACCACAACAAGACCCACAGCTTGGGGGTCTTCATGGGGTCTTCATGGGGTCTTCATGTGGGTCATAGAGCCAGCTTACATGTGGAGTCGGGCCCTTGTGAAGCTCACCTATGATCAGTGGGATTGGGACTCCACAAAAAAAGGACTCCCATCCCACCAATCCTCGGTGAGCTTCACCGGACCTGGACTCTGCAGGTAAGCTGGCTTTTGTTGTTAGTCACTTTTCTAGTTCACCTAATTAAACATATGTTTTTTTTACTGTGCTAAGGGTATGACCACACTTGGACTTCACAAAGAGGGAAATAGTTGTAGCAAAGACCTCAAATCCAATAATGAGTAGGTCTCCTTTATAGAGCACGTTTGTTAGAGCCTCTTACTTTGATTATTTCAGAAATTTTTGTAGAAGTTGTTCACATTGGGAGGGGGTACGCAAATATATAATTATGTTTTCTACTACACTAAGGGTATGACCACACTTGGACTTTGCAAATAGTGAAATAGTTGTAGGAAAGATCTCAAATCCGATAACAAGTAGGTCTCTTTTATAGTGTACATTTGTTGGAGCTTCTTACTTTTGATTATTTGAAAAAAAATTGTAGAGATTGTTCACATTGGGGAGAAGGAGGGTTTGTCAAATTTTGTCATCAGGGTCTCAAGTTTGACTGTTATTTTATTTTGTTGTTGTATTTTGGATTCACACTTGTGGGAGGTGGGGTGGTAGGGTAGGAGCGACATTGGTGTTCCCCATGGCTGTTAGTTTATTTGTTCTTAGGTAGAGGGTTGGGGGTGATGTGCTTGGAATTGTAGCTTGCATGGAGGGATTCTTTACTTTTTCAATGTTTCGTAGCCACGAGGTGTGTGAAACAAAGCACTTGGTTGAAGTGGGGAGAATGGATTGTCGGAGGGGATGATTGCAAAAAAAGGCGTTGTCTTGAACTCCAAATATAGTGTACTCTTTGCTGCTACAAATTAACCCCTAAAGTCCCAAGGCCATTTTTTTGTCAAAACCACTCAAAACTACATCTGCTACGTTCACCTACAAAATAAATGTTTTAAATATTTTTAAGAATCTAACCATAGGATCTTGTTTCACACTTCTCTTAGATCACATGATAAATTTTTTGTGATGTTTGACTATATAGATTGAAAGATATTAGCATTCAAAGTGGAAGAAAAAAAATTCTTTCAAGAAGTTGCTATGATTGCCAGCAAACAAGAAGCTCCATAACTTTCACATAAATAATCCAAATGGAATGAATCAAAGCTTCTCATTTAGAAAAAATATAATCTACAAGAAAAAAAAATGTTAAAATTTATATTTCAATTTTTTGTGGATATTTTTTGTTGCCCGGTCTCCCCCCATTTTGACGTTATTGTGGCATAACTTTTGCTTTGGGACACCAATTGAAGTAAAAATTATATTCCCTAAAAGCTCATAAGTTTTTCTATCTTATGAGAAAGTTTCAAAAAAATTCAATAAAAATTGAGATCATGGGAGCTTGTCCAAAATCCATTTTGTCCCCCGTAGTGACAATGGGACTTTAGGGGTTAAAATAGATTTGTGAAACATTCCTAGCCTCTTCTTTGTTGCACGTGATTTCTCTTGTTAGGGTTGTTAGGCAACTGCATTTTTTAACACAATTGTCACTTGAAAAAAGTAAAATCCAATTCCAAAAATCGTACAATGATTACCATTATTTACTAAATTGCCCTTTCATCTATTTTATATCATCTTGCCATTAATATTTTCTATGTATTTTATGCTACTTTAATTATTATATCATATCCAAGGGAACACCTTTTACTAATTTATTTTTACTTTTAGTTTTGTTGTCATATTCATTGCATGAAATAAAGTACAAATACTTACTTTGTTTTTATTCTAACTTTTATCTTTATGTCCTATGCATGGAAGCACTTTAAACTGCTATTGGTATGTACTAATATTCAACATCACAAAACTCAATTCATCATCTACCATGTAGATAGTTGACTACTTTTGGGTTAAGTTCAAGTCATATTAGTTAATATTTGAAAACAATGTAAGATATCATTTAACAAAAAAAAATTGGATTGCTTATGTATATTATTTTAGCATTTTTGGCTTTTAACCCCTTAAGACCAAGTATTTGTTCAACGGACACTTAAAAACTTAGGTAGGATCACACGAATTCAATTTTTAATGAATGACTCCGCATTTTTGACATGAGATTGGAAAATTCATGCTCTTCATGGGAATTTTAAAAAATTGATTGGATGTTTGGATCAAAATTTATGTTAGTCAGCTTGGACAATTCAAGCATCTTTTGCTAAAGCCCTCATCAACTATTGAAATTTGGCATATAGGTAACTAATAAAATATGGCATACAATTCCTTTAAAATAACAAATTTTAGTTCTCAAATCACATTCTAAGAGGAGTCAAACTTTATTACTGAATTCAAGAAAAAATATATTTAAAAAAAAATGCAAACCTGATTGTCTTACAATTTGTGAAGTCAAAGTTCTAAAAGCACTTTCCACATATTCCAAATGATTGGCTCTAACTTTTCATTGTTTGGATATCAAATAAGAAATTTCCTCATTGCACAAGACATCATCAAAAAATGACTAGTGTATTGCTAGTTCACTTAACTTCTTTGCATTACCTAAACTCCATATTTGCTTCTAAAATTTTATAAAAAAGTACCAAAAAAGATTTGGAGCTCTATAGTGGAGAGACTAAAAATCATCAAGAGCAAAAAATTTACTCCAAGAAGGCTTGAAGTTTGCTAACCCCGTTTCACAAGAATGAAAAAGAAAAATTCTTCACTTCAAACATTATAATCTTTCAATCACTATGGGCAAATGGGATGAAATTTTTCCAACACATTGTCAAAGTAGTCTACTACAATTTTGTATAATTTAACCCCTAAGGGTATTTGATGTTTTCAAGTCCAAAACTGCCTCAAAGTACTTAAATCCAAACCAAGGCTAAAATCTTCATCTATATTTATTCATTAACAAATCCAACTGTAGGATCTTTTAGTTAACTTATTAGAGTACATCCTCCTAAAATTTCAGAATAAAAAACTTTACCAATTGCAAGATCACGTCGCATGAATTTTAAAAAGAAGTGTTTTCAACTCTTTCCAAATGGTTAAATTTCATGTTTCAAACTTTCTACACAAGAATGTTTAGATCCTACAACTTGTTGATCTCCATAATATGTTGAATAAATAAGTTGGAAATACATGTAAAAAATTTCAAACAAAAAATATTTCATATTCATGCTTGAAAAAAAATAGTAAGAAGAAAGAACTATATGTTTCTTTATATATATGTGGAAAGAACTATATTCAAAGCTTTCCACATATATATAAATATAAAAAACTTAGTTTGAATTTGAATTTCTTAAAAAAGTGATTTTTTTCGGAGTTGCCTAAGCTGCCTACTAAGCATGAAAAATTACATATCACGCAATAACTTTTTAACAATTTAGTCAAAAGGTATGAAAATTGTTATGCCTTAAAGTTACTCCTTGGGCATATGTTATATGAAATTTGAAAGGAAAAAAATTAAAAATTCTGATTGTAGTGAGCTACCCCAAATCGCTATGTTGCCAAAACACAATGTTTGGACCTTTTGGGTTTAAGATCAAAAAAATTACTTTCAATTTTGGGCAATGCACTAAAAAATGACAATTTTTGACAATTTTCCTTGAAAAACACCTCAAATCTTGTAGGGATTAACCCTTATATGTTTGAGGCACATTCTGGGTAGATTTTTTTTAAACTACTAATTTTTAGGGCAATGAGAAAAAAAAAATTCTTCCCAAAATTCAACCATTCAAATTTGTACTAGACTACTATGGGAATGTGTGAAAAGAAATTTATAAACTTTGACTTCATGTATTGGAAGATTATAACATTTTGAAGTTTAAATTCTTTTTTTATCCCAACCTTGCCAGACATGACTAATAGACTTTATCACTTCCTAGAGTGAGTTCTTTGCACTACATATGGTTATTTTTTTTACATTTGCATCTTGCATCATATAAATTATATACCTACCAAATTTCAAAATTATAGAAGGAGTTTTGCACATATTGCTCGAAGCTACCCGAGTTGCCTCCAAAATTCAAGGCAACATAACTTTTGATTTAGGCACGAGATCAAAAAAAAATATATATTCCCACTAAGGAGATACATACATGTTCACACCTTGTGTCAAATTTTCATGAACATCCAACCCAAATTGAGTCACTTGGTCCTTTCAACAATTAAACAATTTAATTATTGATATTATTTCATTTACTTTTATAACCTACGCATGGGAACATTTGAAACTAATACGTGCCGCCACGGGTTTGAATAATATAAAATGACAAATTGATGAAGTTTGGCGGGTTCCTATTAATAGCTCACGATCCAAAGAAGGGTTCCTTAAGAATCAAGCACAAAATCCCAATTTCATATTTTGAATGCAATTGCTGATTACGTCATCTCTGTTTTCCCAGCCCCAGCCGATTTCATTTCATTTCACACAAACCAAATAGTATTTTATGCACTTGGCCACCTCAGTCATCCACCAATCTCAGGAAATGTCATACTTGTACACCTTGTAATTTCTGATTGAGAGATATTTGAAATCAGGATGTGGCAAAATATGAAGAGACTAGAAGGAATATTGTGCTTGTTGGACAATACCTCAAACAAGCCAATCCGCAAGTTCTTGAGAGATGACAAGAATAATTCATTTAGGAACAAACAAAATTGATGGTCTTTTCATAGTATCCATTTGCAAATTGCACAAATTACTAAACTTACAAATGGAAAATTCAAATTCAAATCAACATATTAGAAGCATGGCACAATCTTGCATTAACACTTATCAAACACAAACACAAGTCTTTGTATGAAAAAATGATTTTTTCTTATTTTAAATCAATAAAAATGTGGAACCAATTAATAAGGTCCATCAATACATGTAGATGGAGACCGCCTAATTAAGTCCACAAACTATTCAAATATAAACATTTGCACATCAATGTCTACATTCATAAAACTACACTTTTATGCACTCCATGTGAGTATAATTGCACCTACTATTTTCTAACCTAATTTCTTCAAAGCTCTTTGATATTTCTAGAATCCACGGATGCTTCAAAACCTCCGATGCAGTCAAACGCTCCTTGACATTGTACGTCAACATTCTTTGAATTAGATCTTTTGCACCCTTCGAGATGCGTGGCCATGGATCCTTGGAAAACAAGTCATGTCCCTCCATGATTTCTTTGTATACATCTATGAATGTGCAACCATTGAAAGGAGGAAACCCTACTAAGAGACCATATAGTACCACCCCAAGGCTCCAAATGTCCGCTTTGGGTCCATGTTTGCCCTCCATGACTTCAGGGGCCGTATATAGCGGAGTCCCAACGACGTCGGTCAACACACCACCCGGCTCAAAGAATTGGGCCAACCCAAAATCAATCACTTTGAGTGCCGAACCTTTGTCTTGGGTTTGGAACAACACGTTTTCAAGCTTCAAGTCCCTATGGACAATGCCAAAGCCATGGCAAGCTTGGATAGCACTAGCAATTTCCTTTATCATTTGAGCGGCTCTTGGCTCGTCAAAAGTACCATTTTGTTCCATACGATCAAGGATTGTCCCTCCTTCACATAGCTCCATGACTATGTATACATGGTTGTCATCTTCCAAAACATCTTTGAGCGCCACTATATTTGGATGGTCTCTAAGATTCATCAAGCGTAGGATGTCCACTTCACATTTTATCATTTCCAATTCTTTTTGTGAGACAAGGTTGCTTTTTGGTATGCATTTGCATGCATAATGTTTTCCGGTTGTAACTTGGGTGCACAAGTATGTTACGCCAAAGCTCCCGGCCCCCAATTGCTTGCCTTTAGTGTACAAGTCCATCATTTTGATTGTACTCATTTTGAAGAGCAACAATTGACAAGGTTGTGAAAGCAAAAACACAAGAATAGTGGATGCCAAGCCTTGGTTCTTATAGATCTAGGTACCTATCTTTTACTTTGATTTAGTTTCCACCTCTCTTTTGCTTTGATGTAGTTTACATTACATTTTGCTTTTACTTTGTTCTAGTTTTTAATTTGCTTTTACTTTGTTCTAGTTTTTATTTTGCTTTTACTTTGTTCTAGTTTTTATTTTGCTATGACTTTTGTTCAGCAAATGCTTCATCTTCAGGTAGTAAATCTGACCATCTTAGCCGGCCAGCACATGGAAATCTGCTCTACAATGTCCCACTCTCAAGTCCAGAGTATGTTCAGAGCGTACATTTCAGTCAGACCTCTCATGCACCCAGTTGCGACAGACATGGCAAACCTGAAGAACATACAGTACAAGGTTGATGCACCCATTGCAGTTTAATGAATCCACTAAATAAGGTAAACCAGCCTATGACAGGCCAAGTGCCTAATACATACATCTATAAGATCTCTCATTACAGTTTTCCATCAATCTGTGCCAGGTTTTTTCTAATTAATGTAAGCAAAACTTTATTAGGTAGGTTGATGGCTGAAATCAATGTTTTGTATGATGGTGATGGTCATCTGGCCAGTTCACTTCAAAAATCTGTAACAAATTCATACTTTGTCTAAAAAATAAAACTTCAATTGTTCTACCAATTTTTCATGTTTGCCTTTATATGAAAAAAAAAATTCAAAATTTCAAATATGTCAACAAGGCAAACCAGGCAATCTGCCTGTCATAGGCTGGTTTACCTTAACTGGCAAATTGGATATCATACATAACTGGTTTTTATGTTTTTTTAATCACAACCTTTGATCTTCATGATTCAAGGGTGTAGGAAGCAAATTGAAAGGAAAGAAGGTTACGTGTATATATACATCTATAGAGGAGCCACCCATAATTGATCAAATAAGCAGTTTTAGACATGATGTGGAGCAAAGTAGAAATTTTCTTGAGTGCACAAATAGAGATGAAAGGGGTTACAAAAACTTTGGTAATTTTATCACTTCAACTGAAACGACTATGAATTTTGAAAAGCAAAAAGTTGGTCTAAATCCACGTCCAATCGATGTCTAGAGTCACCCCTAATTTTGATCATTCAAGAGCTACTTTCCCGCTAATTACTTGCTACTTTCTTGTTCACTACTTTGGGACATGTGTCATGACCTTAGTAGTCCCAATTTTGAAAAAGAAGGGAAAAAAAATTCTAAGCTTCAGTTGGAAATTTGCTCCAGCCTTGGTTGGAAATAATTACACCCTCGAGGTTGGATATGGATCTCTAGTCGGGAATAGGTGGTCGTATCATTTACGGGAGTTTCCCAAGTTCCCACCTGATAAGGGGTTCCCGATCCAAGTGCTTCGAGAAGTAAGTTATATTAGAACGATATATCCCCTTCCACCTCACGTTAACTACATTAGAGGCGTATCTTTGTGGTGGTCCATCGAAACTCAAGTATTCTTTGGGTAGTACCACGGTACACACTGCTGGAGCCTGAGAATCTTTTAGATTTGGTTTCAATGGTGCACTTTGTCCCCGGGACAATTAAATTATGTTAGCCCCCGGGAATCTGGGATTTTTTGTGTGAAACCATCCATGATCCATCTTCATCGTCATTCACAGGTTCCAGTTCCTGTAACTTACCGTATAAGTTAATGTTTTCTTTCTCACCAGTTCTTCTTAAGTCAAAAAAATGCTTTTGACGGACAAGATGGGAGTAAACTAGGGAACTGCATGACATGATCGAGAGCCTTAGGATTCCATATGTGAGGATGCGGTTTGGACGTTGCAATGGAACAAAAGTTGCCTACAATAAAATCTGGGTAGAGTACCGTCCTAGATGCGGTCAAAAATTGCAAACAAGAGTGGTCTTCATTTGCTGTATGATGCTACATTAATCCTTGAAGGACAAATGGGTGACCTTTGAAAATCATCCCTCTTCATTACCGTGTCAATCATTAGCTTAAGAAATAGCAAAAGCACTCATTGGAAGTCAAACTAATGTAGAAGACCTCCCCTTTTTTCACAACAAAATTCCGAAGATGGATAGTTGTACTTCTGTCCTACTAGAAGGATTCTCTGGCATCGTCGATGTTTAAGGGTTAATCACAAGCGGAAACATGGAGTGGGTAGACCAAGGAATTGACTTGCTAGAGGATTCAAATTAATACAAATTCAACCATGGTGGAACCACCCATTACCAACTAAGGATCCATACCCAAACTATAGGGTGCAGCTATTTCCAACCAAGGTTGGAATAGGTTTCCAACCAAAGTTTGGAATGTGATTTTTTTCTCCTTTGCAAGGTTGGGACTATAAGTCATGACACATGTCTTGATGTAGTTAGCAAAAAAGTAGAAAGTAGTGAGCAAAGAAAGTAGTTTTAGAATGATCAGAATTGAAAGACTTTAGATGTTGGATATGTAGTGACCAAAATTCATAGTAATTTGAACTTAAGGGAAAAAAAATCACGAAAAATTGGCAATGCCCCTCATTTCTATCTTTCTATAGGGTAGTAAATTTACATTGCCTTCAATTGCTCCAAAGCATGTGTGGAATCGCTTAGGTAGTCAACTATGGATGGTTCTACCATAGTTGGGGATCTTCTTCTGGCTAAGATTGTCCTAGTGTATATAGGTCATGTTTCGACTGGTGTTTTGAGTTTCTACGACAACGTTGCAATTCAATGATTTTGACTATATTATGATTCATTATAAATTAGAACATAGACAAGTTTGTGAAAGAAATAAGCAACTTGTTTCTATTTTATGCTTTGATTGCATGAAATTTGGATGCAAAATAGTTTCATTGGTACGTTGGATAGTCTCCAAGATGTTTACATATCCTAGCCACTATATAGGCAATTATATAAATTTAAGTTTCTTTGAAAATTTATAAAATTATCATACTTAAGCGGCTTATCAATTGCACCATTGGTTTGCTGTTGGTTCATTGGTACCTTTGTGGAACAGGAAAAAACTTCTCTTGTTTCAAAATGATAAAATGAAAATAAGGCAAAATCATTGCAAGTGTTTGTTTTTTTGCTCTTGATTTTGAATCAAAATTAATTCAAAAATAGATTATTAGTTGTAATCAAATTCAAGACTTGTTGATTTCATTTGCCAACATGTTCTTGTGAAGCTTATTGTTGTTTCCATTAAAGTTTATATGATTCTTTATTTCTTCTCATAAATTTGAAAGCAATACATCCTTGCTGTCAGCAATTTAATTAAAAGTTCAATGTAAATAATCTAAGAGGTTTCCTAAAAATTAATATGAAATTCTAATCAACAATAAATTGTCAATTATTTAGCACAATAAAATCATTCATAGTATAATCATCTTATGCTTTATGCCTTAGTTTCTGTCATTGTTGGAATGCAACCATTTATTTTATAGGTTTTACAAAATGAGAGAATAAAGGTTTTATTTTGGTGATTTGGTGCCTTCTAGAGGACATGGGGAACATGGAAAAGCCTTGCGAAGTCAGCTAGAGAAATTAAAAAGAGTGTATGCGGACTCCACACGTTCCCTACGGCCAAAGGAAAGTTCTCCTCAATATATAATGAAAAATTCAGTACTATGTACCTCTGTCTCAAAATAATTAAATTCATAGTCTCCAAGTGGGGAACTTAGTAGTCGGAGTACCACAAATTCATTTTGAAAGGGAGGGAGTACATATCATTTTCATAAAGTGCATGCCAAAGTGGTGATATTAAATATTATAGTGGTGCTCCAAACTTCAACATTCATCCATGTAGAAAATATCACATTAGCACATATCACATGTACATCATTTTGTTTTTATCTTTAGTGATTCCATCCATTTTTTAAAAATTTGAAGTTTTCTAGCAATTTTGACGCCCTTTCAAAGCTATTTATGTTCCAAGGGCATGGTACAAGGTCCATAGCTTTGGTGCAAATGGACGCCAAATTGCCAAGAAAAAACGTTGGTACATATTTGCCACCATTGACTTGAAGATTCCAAAAATTTACATTCATAGATCAACTTATAGGAGCGTTTAGAAATTTTGTGCTCTTACCAAAGCTTTGTTTTTAAGTAACTCATGGTTGAAACCTGTAGATGAACTATTAGAATTGGTTTTAAAGGCTTTTTCGTGATTCATTTGTCGTTTTTGAGAGTGGTTTGTTTGTTTTTTGGTGTATTTGTATTCAATTTGGTGATTTTATATGTATTTTTGTCAATTTGGAATGTGATTTTTGGAGTTAGTTTTTGAGATGTTTAGTCCAAATAGGAGTACGTTTCAGATTGTGTTTGGAGTGAGCCAAGTTGGAAGTTAAGTACTAATCATTAGGGGAGATTCCTGCATTTTAAGAGACTGTGAGTTCCCGGACTGCGGGAACTGCGGGAACGCTGATTTGATGTGGCCAGGAGACGGCCACGTCAGATATTATTTTTTAATATGTCTTTTATTAAAAAAATATTTTTATTACAAATTTAATTTAATTAATTATTATTATTATATTCTGACTGTACAAGACTGGTTCCCAACAATGGGAATGGCCTTGAAACAGTCTTCCAAGTAGCTGAAATCTCCCCTAATGTGAGTAAGTTTCCAAGTTGGAGTGATGTAGTAGTATTCCAAGTTGGAAGATAAGGGTATTTGTGTCCTAGTTGGAATCTAATGGAAGTTATGTTTTGTGGTTCCAATTTGGTAGTTTCTTTTGCGGTTAAGTTCGAAGTTTGAGCAGTTTGGTAACCGCTATTGGGTCCCTATGAGGTTGTCTCTCTCTATTTGGAAGGCACCCAGTGTTGAAGAGTGTCCACTACGAGTCCCAGTGAGGTTGTGCTATGTATTTGATTTGTTGTTTTGTGTGTGCATGCGAATGAGTCTTTGGAGTTTGATGAAATGGAAATGTGTATGTGTGTCTAACTGTGGAATTTTAAGTATTCCAAGTTGGAGAAATGTTTTAGGAGTTGGTGAAAATGATGTGATTAAGTGTTGGAGTTTTGATTGGATGATGAAGTGTGACTATATGTGTGAAGAACAATGGAAGTTGGAATGTAATATCCTAATCGGTGATGTGGAGATGAAGTGGAATAAGGAATGTGGAATCCTAATAGTTGAGTGTAAATTGCAAGTCAAAACTAAAAGTGTAAAATGGTGATGTATTCACCAATTTGGAAATAAGAAACATGTTCAATTCAAGCCGAATTGAGTGTTTTATTGTGTATGATTTAATGAATGATTTAATGTGCGCATGTGTTTTGGAATTATTTGAGAATGGAGTATGATGGTGTTAGTCAAACTATGTGCGAGTGAATTATGCAATGTTGTTGTAGATTGAATAGTTATTAATTTTCCAAATTGGATTGTAGTCTTATATTTTGGGATTGTATTTCCTATTTTAGGAATTAGTCCCATTAGCATTGATTTCCTACTTGACCATCTCCCTCGGAACAAACTTATTATACTAATAGGATAGTTTCTAATTTAGTAATTATCCTTCTTCAACAAAACCGTTGCAATATTATAATCGTGGCACCATGGGAAGCAAAATGCAAGTGCCTGCATAAATTTTGGAGGTATAATGAAATAGTGATAAAATTTCAAAGGTGAAGGTTGCATGAGGCTCACACTAAGAAAATATCTTTACAATTATATCAAAATGTTGTCCAAGCAAGAAGTTGAATTAAAAGAAACTTTGACAAAAAAATCAACCTCTAATAAAGTTGTTGCTTCTTTATAATTAAAAATAGACCCCAATGTTATCATTGTTTTGTCCCTCTACTACTCACTATTTTGTGATTTATACTTGCTAATTTTCCATCCAAAAGTAGGTCAATGTTTTGCAAGGGGTGGTTTAACCCCTCAAGGCCTAATAACTTCTTTGCACATTAGATGTGTTTCAGCCCCCTCAAAGGGCCGCTTTAGGTTGGTTCCCTTTGTTGGGAACCAGCCATTGTTGCTCGAAATAAAAAATAATTAAAAAAAACAATAATTAAATTTTAAATTTTAAATTAATAATGATTATTTTTTGATGTAGCAGTCTCTCGGCCATGTCAAAAGGCTATTGTGGCTACATTCCCACAGTCTAGGAACTGCAAAAAACTCACAGCCCCCCAAACAAGTTAAATCCCATCTAATGATGGAGATTTTCAATGAGTTGTCCTACTTTGATATTTCTTTGCATATGGATGTGCTTGAAAATTTTAATTTTAACCATACAAATGTAAAGACTACTACTTGTCTAGTATGCATGAAATTAATTGTGGAAAATATTGACCGCTAGATTTTTAGATTATAACAACTTTAGATGATCAAACTATAGGCAAAAAAATGCAATTTGGGGGAAAGAAAAATTATAAGAAGATGAGTAATGCTTTTTTATCCCACACACACAACAATTTTTTTAATATTCGAATCTAAGGCAAATGCCCGAGCAAATGCAACATTTTTTTATTTTAAAAAAAGTGAGAAATAAAAAACTCTCTCAAATTTGTACACATTTTCAAACAAAAGGAATAGAAAGCCAAAACTAACCAAATTGGATCCTACAAAATTTATAAAAAAATATATATGCATCAATTTTTGAAATTTAACAATTGATATTATTATCATGTTTTTCGGAAAATCTTCAAAAAAATTGGAGTCATTGTGATTATTTTTTATTCTTAATTACACCAAATTGAACCTTGTAAACTGCTAAAAACACAAATTTGAATTTTATTTCTCTAGACTTGGTTTGTTTGTACATACCAAAGACTAGAAATGAGTAAGAATTCAAAATGTTTTTTTTCCATCCCCACTATTCCAAAAATTATGTTTGCTTCCTTTTTCTACAAGACTACATTTCCTAAATTAATAAGTTTTTAAATACTTCTGACATTGAAATTTTGATAATTGAAAAATGAAACAAATATGTCAACTTGTTACTCTACAAGATCCTACTTTACAATATATTGAGACCCATTACAAGCACCTATTGAATGGTCCATCGAAGCCTTGTATCAACCCATGACGAAAAAGAATTTAAATAAATGAGATTTGGGCTACAATATATTGAGTAAATTAGTGGTCATAATGAATGTAAGTTTTAGATGGTGACGATGGAGTGATTAGTGACTGCAATAGGAACTTCTACCTTTTAAGTGTAAATTCAAGACAAGAAGTGACTTTTTTTAGGCCTTCATATTATGTCCATGTCAAGAAAATATTGTGATTGCTTTAGGTGAGTAAGATGACCATTATGGATACACTTTTTTTTGGTTGATTCTGGAGCTATCTACAAACTCTTTGGGGCCAATTGTGCATCCCACTTCAAAACTTCATAAAAAACTTCATACTTTTGTCAAACCAAATCAAATTTCAATTGCGAGCTCTTTCTCCATTTCTCGCATTTGTCTTCACATGGAAGAAAAAAAAGATTTGAAATTTTTTCAACAATGAATTAATGCCAACAGGGCAAAACAATAATTCTGCAGGCCTGTCATGAAACTGTCTGAAAATTTGCTGGCGTGATGCGCACACAAGTTACATTACATAAGGAGAAAGAGAAAACCAAAGTCACCCTTGGAACTTTCACAAACTTATGCAAACCGCTAATAAGTCATCACCGAACCACTTTACTTTACTGACTACCGCATCCACTACATAAAATGCACAAACCCAAGTACCTGGTCGTCTTACGGCTCTTTGATAAATTTGTGTTGCAACAACTCAAGAATTGTTCAAAATTAAAAGTAGGGTGGTTGTGAATTTCTAAAAGAAAAATGTGAGCGAAGAAATTGCAGTGGCAACCAACCACTGAGGGAATTTGATCTTCTTCGCCTAATTTATTTTGAAACTAGTGCAACTTGACATCATGGAAAATCAGCACCGCTTTGCATGCATGAAATGTCGGTCCGTCCATCGGTCCGTCCATGCATTTGTCTGTTTGTTGGGGGCTTGAATGTTTCCCATGACATGTGATTATACCCTTGTGGGTTGACATCGTTTGAAAGTTTTGGAAGCTTCGCAAGTTTGGTCCAATGGATGGGACGTGACGAAGCGAGCTTTTTAATTTGGACGAGGAATCTTAGCATTCACACAAGATGGCTGTCACCGAAAGGAGCTCCCGATGGAGACCAAATGCTTTCCATTTCCTACGGACCCGAGACGGTTGTAAGTTTTACTTTGAAAGAATCAAATGAATTGAAAGTGTGTTTTGGTGGAAGTTAGTCAAGCTCTTCGTCGTTGCTTTTGCTCCTGCGTCAAGTGCAAGTGCAACTGTCAAGGCTGGTGCTGACAATCGGTGTTTCGGTAGACCCTGACGCATGTGCAATCAATCAGATCATGTGTGAAAGTTGACTATGGAAACCAGATGACGGGGGAAGTAAGTCGGCTCTAAAAGTGCCCATGTTCTAAAAGCGATCGTCACATAAAAGCGATCGTCACACAGGGGTACATTTTGCTTTCTTCAATGTACCGACAGTGTACATTTTCAGGAGACGGTCGCTTTTGGTGACCCCTGCGTTTCAACTTCAAAAAATTGTAACTGATTCCACAAAGGTTCAGAAAATATGAAACCACTTGGGTTAGATGCTAATTCCATTCCTCTTCCTACGAAAATTTACTGAAAATTATTTTAAGGAGTTTATCTTCCCCCCGAAAAGGAAATCAGCTCTTAAATGGTCGCTTTAAGAGTAGACTACTATAGGTTATATACCAAACCAACAATGCTAAAAAATAAAAAACAATAGTCATAACCCTACACTAAATAGTCAGAAATTAGGTTGCTTCACATTAATTTCTTGACATTTGTTTTGGACACAAATAAAGGGTGACCTTTACTACAAGGAGAAAAAAGTACAAAGGCACAATCGCATACAACAAATTTGTGCTAAGGTAGAAGCATCCAAAAACATCAATATAAACAATTCAATATAGTTGAAGACACTTTTTGGATGTGGTATGTAATTTCTATGATTTTTCAAAGTCAGTTGGTTCCCTAAACCACTAGAACTATTACATAGGTGGATCCTAAGCCAAAATCTACCAAAATCATTAGTCAACAAATCAGAGTTAAGTATGTGTCCTTCAAATGCGTTAGTGAATCAAAGGTAAACATTTGAAAGACACATTAACTAAAGTCTAGGGACACATTAAGAGGTAGTCTAGGGTATATGAATATGTACAGGGGCCCTTTGGGATACCTTCACCTTAGCGGGTGAACTTGGATTAGAAGCTAAGAAGAAACAACAATGATGGTGCTATTGATATAAGGAGGTTGAAAAACAAAACCAACCCAAAGTCCCAAGAGCATTCAATGGGTCTTCTTGTCTACTAACTCTGAAAGCAAGCCACTCTAGCACCATCTCTTTTTGAAGCAACCCCTAATGTCCCCCGATCGGTTGGGCTTCTTTGCAATAGTGCTACAAACTCAATCCCACTAGACTCATCCGTAGTCAATCAACCCTAACCAAATGCGTTGCAACTACTTTGCTTGGTGCCACAAGATATCATTGAACTTAGCATCATTGCCATTGATCCAAAGTGTTTAGAGAATCATTGTCGAAAGCGTAGCCTACATACTACTAATTTCGTCAAACTTGCATGGGATGTGCTTCAAAAGGATCCCATGTTTCTAGATGAGAAGATGCCAAGGTCCTTTTTGCCAATCTCTAGAGGAATTTTTCAACATTTAACACTATATAGGTAATGACAAACAAAAGTGAGTATGGATTGAAACTTTTCATTCAAACAACCATACTATAAGCATCAATGGACAAAATCCAATACCGTAGACATGCAAAAGTTGTAGTATGCAACATATAATATATTACTATGGAAGTTTAAAGAAAATATTAATTTTGATATGAGACAAAATGAATTTCAAAGGCTAGCCATGTCTAAATTTGGTTTTGTGTTCTATAATTTGGAATTGCTTCATATTTTTTCAGTTTTTTTCTCAAAACTCCAAAAAAATCTTTTTGTGCCTTGGGCATGGTAGTATACATCATTTCAAATTGTTGTACACAAAAATTGAAGGAAGTTGACATTTATAGAATGTAAAGTATTCACAATTTGACAAACATGCAAATGATGTTAATTCTCATGATATTTGAATATATTTTTTTAATTGAGAGCATGGAATTGCATTAGCCATTGTAACATGAACCATTGTTACATCTTAAAGCTTTTGCATTTGAAATGTTTGTTGAATAGGACAATGAGTTCAATTTATATATTAGAGACATATGATGAGTTTTTAGGTTTAGAATTTTTGTACAAAGACTAGAGTTTATAATGCACATAATTGATTCAACCAATCCCCCCAAAATAAATTATGGTTATTAATAGTTAGAGTCTCAATTTTGAGTTGAGGAAAAATGTCACTCTAAGAAGACTCTAAGCTTGTTGACCCTAATTGTCAAGCTAGAAAAAACTTTTTTGCTTACTTCAAACATTGTAATCTTGAAATCTATGCCCTAAATGGCCTGAATTTTTTTTTCTACACTTTGCCGTAATGGTTTACTACACTTTTGTATACTTGAAGTTAGGAAAATTGTTTTTAATATTCTCAATCCCATTCTTTGCATCCCAATACGCAATTTCTTACAATTTCTCTTGAAAAACACAGTAACTCCATCCTTTAGGACTTAAACCAATTGTGGGCAATAATATATTTATACAAATATATAAACAAACTATGCAAAATTTCAAAAAATGATGTGGGCATTAAAGGGTTAATAAGTTAAGCTTTTGAAACTTAGAATTGATAGTTATGGGAACAAGAACAATGGGACATCCTTTAATTTCCACATTGGAGATTTGTTTTGATTGGATTCAGTATGCACTGACTGCATGACCTCCGTCAAGCCTTGTTGCAAGTACAGATTGAGTGTTGTCCGTGATAAAAACAGAATACATCATACGACAAACTTTTGGGTTTTAAAAATTAAAAAACTAAAAATCTTGAATACAAGTTTGAATTTATAAACCATGATATTTCTCACTACATTCCTGAGAAATTCTGCAAGCAGTAGGTGGGTGATGAAATGGAATAATCTTGGGTAAAGTTTATCTGAGGATTTTGATTTTAATCCCTAAAGTCCCAAAGTCCCATTGGGGGGACATTAGGGATTTGGATTAGCCTTGTGTGACCTCAATTTCTGACATTCTTTTTTGAATTTTTTTGGAAGATAGTAAAATACATTAGCTTTATGGGAATATAATTTTTTAAATTTCAATTAGCACTTGAGAATAAAGTTATGCCATCCTAAGGCACCAAAACAATTTGTTAGGCAAAGAAAAAAAAAATCTCACAAAAATTTAAAATTTGTTTTTCATAGATTATATTTTAGTTTACACAAACAATTCTATTCATTCCATTTAAATGGATTAATGATGTGAAAGTTATGGTGCTTTTTGTTTTGTGGAGAATTATCACATCTTCTTCAAAAAATAATGCATTGAATTTGTTTTTGAACTCAATATTTATAATTTTCAAAAGAAAAAAGTTCTAGATGGTTCAAATCAATGGTTAGAACAATCTCATTGTTGGGATTAGTGTATTTCAATTCCATCTTGGAGCTATCAATGATTTAGTTTTTTTCCTTCTATCTCTCATACCTACTTCTATTTAATCATTTTTTAAAGACTAAAAATCAAGTTTTTCTTTTTGAAATTTTTATCCTAGATTTTCAACTCAATTATTTGACATATACATTTTTTTAATTCAAAATTTGTTGTGCAAAATGCTTAAATTAAAAAGATTCAAAGTCTTATAATCTAGTCACGAAAGATGAAAAAAAATTGAGTTTTCTTCACTTTTAAATGCAAATATCTTATAAATACATGGTCATAGTTTTAGAAATTTCTTCCACATAGTCTTACAAAATTCTAGTGTAAGATCCTATGGTTTGATATTCCAAAAAACAGTTTCTATAAAAGTTTTGCTCTTTGAAATAGAGATGGCAATCTTGAATGTTTTTTTATGGAAAAAAGGCCTTGGGACTTTAGGGGTGAATAAGTAAATAAATTTTGTAGCAATTAGACTAGCCATTTGGTTACTTGATAATTCATGATATGCATCCAAGGTTTGTCAAGTAGTGCATGTCGAGATAAGAAGAAGAAAAAGGAAAAATTGCAAAAATGAAGACTTCATTGTTTGAATTCTTATTAAGCCAATAGGCCTAATATCTAATTTTCCTCAAAAGCTCTAGAAATACACTCCCATTTCTAGTAGGCTCTCTTAGAGATTAACCTTTAAAACCCAAGTGGTGAAATTTAATCTTTCAAGATTCTTATTAAAGAATTTGTATGTCCTACATCTTGGAATGAAAATAATTAAATTGAGGCATTAAGTTTAGAATACATATAAAAAAATGCAACAAAAATTCTTTGTATTTCATTTTTGGAAGAAACACTAAATGAAAGGAGATATGAAATGACAAGAAACCCTAAAATATGTTAATAATTTAGATATAGAATTAAAAATGTCATCAAAAAATCCTTGTACTAAGCTTAGAATGACTTTTTGAAGAGTTTTGACTTCCTTAGGTAAAGGGATTCTAATAATCTTAATTGTTATCGTCTATTGACAATATTATGGCTTTGGTTGTTTTGGAGTATTAGTCTCAATATGATCAACAGGTGGGACAAGATTGTCTTTAAGAACACTTTTGGCATAGTTTACCACCATTATTTTTCTGACTACCACTGTTATTTATTTGTAAATTTTTGTTTATCAAATGTCCTATAATATAAGGGATACAACCTTTATAAAGAAAATAAAGAGACAACTATCTAACTTTTGACCAATTGCATTTCTTCTTTTATGTACAAATGTGGGTAAAATTATATTTTCTTGTAAGCCCGCTTGTTAGCTTATTTGGTCAAATATAAACATAGTGCTTAATTCTCAAATGTAACAACAACTTGTTGCATTGCGATTATTAAGAGAAAAAAAAGCCTTTTTGTTAGTGCAAACAAGTATACGTAGGGTACTTTGTTTCATTCTATTTTGAAAAAAA
The DNA here is from genome assembly GCA_947034895.1 of Rhytidiadelphus loreus. NCBI lineage: Eukaryota > Viridiplantae > Streptophyta > Bryopsida > Hypnales > Hylocomiaceae > Rhytidiadelphus > Rhytidiadelphus loreus. The sequence goes on along the minus strand of OX344764.1, from coordinate 17,040,463 downwards.
TGTGATTTTAAAGGGTTGATCTTATCATTCAAGCAAAAATACTTCCAAACTTACCTTAGTAGGTGGTGTCATTGTTTTGAAGTTAACAAATATTGAACTTGATTCAAGCATTGACATTCAATGTGTAAATTATTACATTGGTTTCCAAACTTAGTCCTTAATGTGTCCATAAACAATATTTGTAGTTACAAGATATTCAATCAATTATTGTAAGTTGACCTTCACTTTGTGTACATCTCCAAAATCAACCATTAATGTACCTATGTGGAAAAAACAATTTTAGAACCAAACTACGTTCCTTCATAACTTTTGCATACCGTATCTAAATGTCACGTTCTTTGGTGCATTGGAACCTCCTTTCAAGTGCCAACAAGAAAATCTGAAAATCTGAGCAGTATAATAATAGGAACTAGACACAGAAGCAAAAAGTGGTGGTTTTGGGATACCCACCTTGTAAAGTCTTTAACAAAATTTTACTTCTCTTCACTCCTTCAGAAAAGTGATCCCCTCCACATGCCCCACCACATAACCGTAGGAAAAACGTTGTATATTTCCACTTTCTATTAAAAGTACACTAAATAGTGAAATTAGGTTGCCCCAGACTATAGTTCACCATGTCTGAAAGTGTTAGATATGAGAAATTAGTGTGGGGCAACCTAATTTCACTATTCAGTGTACATTGATTTTTTTCGAACTTTCTTACCTTTGGTACCTTCAGTACCTTATGTCCGGAAGTGCTCTTTATGGTTTCAAAATGCATAGGAACTTCATGGGCTCGACGGACTTGATTGCAGTGTGTAATCTTAGCCTTGCCTTGCCATACACTACAAAACATTATTAATATGATATTCCACACTCTTTGTGCCTTGCAGTGCAAGATAGTCCATTTCCACGTAGTGTCTTCTGATGCTCATATGGTTTCCAAATAACTTAAAGTTAGTCTTTCGATCTAGTTTGATAAATTAGTTGTGTTTGCATTGTCTTTCGATTGCAGCTTCCTGCTCACAAGGGTAGAGGCGCCCTCTTGCTTGGGGACGAATCAAGCCATTCGTGCTTCCCGGCAAGCTACTCGACACTTCCTCACAATCACGGAATATTAAGTTATCAGCAACGCATGATTCTTCAGATGCAATTGTCCTGAAAATTCAGCTCGGAATGTGGCAAGTGCGATTTTCAAGGCAGATTTGTCACCATTCCATTGGATAGTCAAAAGAGTGTTACGAACTCATAACGTAGGCCTTCTTCTACACCCTTAGATTTGCGAAAAGTACAAATACAATATTAGACTTTGCATTATCTAAGTTAGTCCATAATACACAACATTCCTTGCGAAGTTGCCTTCATTCACTTTTGCAAAAGAATGTCAATCTTGTTGATTGTAAAACATATTGAGTTCAAGATTGAAGGCTTTGCTAATATACACAATTGTATAGTTAATTAAGTCATGTTCAAACTTGTCTGCCAAGCTTTCGGTATTGCGAACAAATTGAAAGATATTGACACTCTTGACTATTGTGAACAATGGAAGCGAAAGATCTCATTGCATTGCTTTGAAATTGGTTACAATAAGTACACCCAAACTGTCATTGACCCAGTAAACTTGTCACTTTTAGATTCTTGTTTAGAATGAAGATAGTAATTCTATGGATTTACACCGTTTGAACACCAAAACCTAGTGACGATTTATGATTCTCGTATGCTTAGGGGTGTGGAAAATGATGCATTGGATTTTTTTTTTCAATTGCCCCAAAGATCCAATTTTGTCATGCTATAGTAATTTTTTTTAATAGCAATTAGTGACAATTATAGTTGCACATACTTTAAGTATACTCAGTTCAAGGGGATCAAAACTCCAACCTCGAGTGTGCAAGCAACTTACAATGAAACAAATTGCCAAAGATATGTCATCTCTAAAATTGCCTAAAGGTATGGCCACGCTTGGACTTTGTTAAGAGGGAGCAATTTTTAGAGAAGAAGCCCAAATCTGAATACTATTTCACAAGTAGATAAGGTATAGGCAACTTGTTTCTCACTAGGGCCCCATTTACACAAGATAGGGTGACCTATTTTCATGAAAGATTAGTTTCAAGTTTTGCACTTCTTGGAATAGGTTTGCCTATACATCAAGAACGAGCCGTCCGGACTATAAATCTACGTTGCCTTATTAATTTCTACTAATTCCAAACTTCATGAAAAATTAGCCAAAAAAATAGTGCAATCTTCATTATTTCTATTCCCTAACCGGAGAAAATTATTCCCCCAACCATTGCTCAATCAGTGGATATGTACTAAATCACTTAACACTGTTGGAAATAGGTCGTATACCTTAACAATGATGATTAGCTTCCAAATTGGACGTACACTCAACCTAGTCTAATTGCGCTGCCTCACGGGACCAACAGGATTCTAAAATGCACTCTGACATGCATTCACATTTTGACATGTGGAAGTTTGTTCGATCGTATTAATTTGTACAGAATTTGTTGGGAGTTTTATTTTCGATTCTTCAAGGAAGAACATGTAAACTTGTAATCTTGACTTCTTGTAAGGTAAACCTGCCTATATTACCTTGCTGATTCACAAGTTCACCAAGATTTATTTTATTTTATATTCCTGAATACCTCAGATCTTTTTCATATGGTGGAAAGTCTCACGCGACTTGGAATCAGACAAGTGGAAAAAAGTTGTTTTCTTAATTGTTACAAATTTTCAAAGTGGTGGTTGTGTGGAAATGGAAATGTGGCACTAGCTTAGGACCATAAATGAGTTAAGAGGGAGCCATAATCAATCACGTAGGATGCTAAACCCGTCCCACAAAGGACAAAGATTTTTTATGTTTTTTTACAAATGATAAAATTTGCAAATTTTGAATTCATAATTGCAATCGAAGGGTTCAAATTAATTGAGGAAGGTGAAGAACATAGAATTAACACCACTCAAAATAGGGAGCTTTTTTTTACAATTATCCAACATTCCCCTTGCGTGGCCCACTTTGTAGGACAGGTTTAGCTTCTTGCATCAATCACCTCACCACACTTAGCTAAGTAGCAAGCATCCTAAAAGCAATCCAAAATACTTTCAAATATGTTTATGATGAATACTAGGCTTAGTTCCTAGTTTATTGATTCAAGGTTCAAACTGTAAACACCCAAAAATGTCAAAATAAGTAAAAAAACAAACATTTTTGTGGTATTAGCAATTGAAAATCATAGATTAAAATAATTATAATTATAATTGGATAAGACATGTAATTATTATGAATTTTCATAGTGGAAGCTTCCTAGGCCATTGAAATTGTCACATAATTTGGTTGTAAAACTAAATTTAGAAAATCAACATTCAACTAATTGCAGTTAAGTAAGGGAATGGTTTAATGGCACTTTGGGGGACACTTTCAATGGAATTCTACTTGTCTTGAATGGATACATGGACATTTTGAGGTGTTTTCATTTTATTGAACCAAAAATCAATCCCTACATTACTGTGCCATATTTAGTGAATTCTTGTTGCCACTTCATCTTAAATGCACAAATTTTTTTTACCCATTTGGCACTGTCCTCAAAGTAAGTAGTGAAGAGAAGGTTGTGGCATAGCGATGGGGGCCCAATTGAATGGGATAAGGCTAGTTTACCTTAGAGCAATGAAGTTGTTTAAGGTAGGGACATCTAAATGCATCACTTGAAGAGATGCTCACACAATGTAAGGTAACTCTACTTATGACAAGAAAAACTTGGGACTAGCCTAATGCAGGCAAAAAAATTCATGAGTAGTACATGTGTTGTGAAATGTATTGCTCATTAATTTTTTGGCCTTCGTTGGGCTGGTCCCAAGTTTTGTCTGTCATAGGCAGAGTTACCTTACATCTTCTAATCAAGATGTACTTATTCCAAGACTTACTCTTGAAGAATCGCTTTTAGAACATCTACCAAAAAATCTTTGATACTTTATTACTTTCACACGTGGTATCCAAATAATGTACTCTTTAGTGTATTGAAATCTCCTATCACTTGCCAATGAGAAAATTTAATTTTGATGAGCCTAATAATAGAAGCTATCCATAGTTGAAAAGTGGTGGTTTTGGATGTCCCTACCTTACATTTATAAATATGTACTTTATAAAAGAAACATCAATTATACACCTAGATACATTGATCATAATTTAGTGATCTCATCTTATTTTTAAAAGTATTGGATGATTACTAGTGATTTTATTCATTCAAGGGGTTTCATTTCCAAAGTAGTACAATTTACAATCTTGACAATATATATGAAGCTATTTACATCCATAGATATATTATAGAGGAAACATCTAAATGTGTATAAATGTACATTCATTCAAATACAATATTATCCTATTTTGAAAGAAAAAGATAGCAATTTTTGATGATTTCAATCCCCATTGAAAATCAAAGAACAATTTACAAAACATTTCAAAATCCTCCCCCTCCTTCCCCCCAAACTTAGTTCTTTATCTTGACAATACTCTTGGTAAGTTGAATATTATACTTCACTTCCAGCCAATTTGTGTCTTGTGGAAATAGCTGTCAAACACTTATCATCAATTTTGATATTTAAACAAGGCAGTGAACCAAGGCAACTCAAAATATGAAGTGGGATAATTTCATATATTTTGAGTTTCCAAGGAAAGAAACTCTACCCTAGTTACAATTATAGTAGAAATCATATCATGTTCCCAACCGCAAAGTTCACCCAAAGTGGCCCATCAATAGAAAAAAACATGTGGCTCTTTCTAGCTAGGGAATTGACCCAAGTCCCATGGAATTACAGAACATTGTTAACCAACGTCGAGGTTGCTTATGCTTCCAACTTCCTAGCCAGTCAATGATTCTCTTGCAACTTCCCACTCTTGCAATGAAACTGGACTTGCAACTTCCCATCCAATGAATGATTCTTTATAGATTATTATAACTAAGTTCACTCCCAGGCATTTAGGAAGGCATTATCTTTCCTCAAGGGGGAATGGTTTAGACTAGTTAACAATGTTTTGTGGTGGCTACTAGAGTGACAAATTTCAACAAAAGTGTCATGTTCAATGGTTTAAAGAGGTGTGACTTTTGTAGTCCTTTACAGCTACCTGATGGTAGGGATCTCTCTCTGTCACAGGAAGAAATCTCCATGCCATGCAGCCCTAATGTACAATACAAGGATTGTCACTGTCTTGTGCCAGAAATTTTGTTAGCACAACCATTATTTTCTACATACAATGATAACTTGAATCATTTCAAAGGAAACATGAAAAACACCACTAATGATAAAGACAGTCCATAAATTTTAGCCACCCTCCAAATGAAAAGAGTTGCAACAAATGCTTTGTGATTGGAAGATTTTGACTGAGGCTAGAGCATGGGTGCATGACAATACTCAACAGGACAGTCATGGGTGTATCAAGGTGCAAGTCCACAAAGCACACATTGAAGAGCTGAAAATTAATTGGGGGAGGTTAGACTTCTTGAAATTTTTGAAATACTTTTCAGTGAATGGAACCCAAGCCATTTCTGGAGCTTCGTGGAATTAGATATGAATTTTTGAAGTTGAAATGCAATGGTAATTCAAAGCATCCACCTCCTGGAATGTACACTATTTGTACATTACTGGAGCAATGAGAAAGCAAAATACACCTGTGTTCAAGGATGCTGTTACAGCCCAAGCATGTTATGGACCTAGTACTTTAATTGTCTCACAAATGAATGCCACCCAATGAGGAAAGCAACCCCAAAACTGCCACAATTAGTGACCTGACCTACTCTACTGGGGTGATTAATTAAAGACCCCCCAAAGCCTCTCATGCATGGGCAAAACTTTTTGTAAGCAAATCCAAAATATTATTTCAATAAAGAATGTATTTCATATAAATTTTCTACAAATAGAGACAGTCTGGGTCTGAAGAACAAGCATTGGAGACCATTTCTTATAAACCCTAAACCCTGATTCTTAACTTCTAACATGATTATGGAACACGGGTGAGACCAAAGGCATCTCTATCTGTAAAACGATATTGTTGGTCTCTGCAGCTTGATGCAGGGAATCCAACCAAGGGAGTAGCTTATAATATTTATGTACACAACAAAAGCAGCAAACTAGTACACTGGTAAAAATATGTAACTACGATTACCAAATTCTTGCAATGCCTCGACAGGCTTCATTGTCCCCGAGGCAACATCTTGGCAATCTCCTGTCAAAATAAGTTATCACAAACATTTCAGGCATGTGGGGTGGGGGGTGCGTTCTGCGACACTGATCGACCTTGGACAAGGAATTTCTCGACCCAATGTATGCACTTGAATGCTTGAGGATTATTGTCACAAAGTGGCTAACAGGCAAGTCAAATTCAAGTTTACAGATAATTCAATAAGTTATAGGTATTCTAGAAGCCAATGATATGGCACTTACCTCAAATGTTTGGTTCACATTGTCAGAAGTCTTTGCTGACGTTTTGATAAAAAAAAATGACATTACTTTCAACATCTTCCTGTGCTTCCTGCAGGTTCAACCAAAAGCACTCTGTACATCTGCGATAATTCCATGATCTCTCCCCCACAACGGGGTACTATAGCACTGATAAGATTGATCTCAATGGATCAGGTCCGAATGGACTGTCAAAAACGAGAATAAAACTAAGACAAACACACTGCAGGTAGTAGTGCGCTAATTGCTAGCAAATGCTTGCTTCGTGAGAAACTGGACGCTGACTTTCAGATCGACTTTTTTCCGACCGAAGGCATTACGATGACCGGAGTACTGTCTTTCTGCAATTTCTATTGGCTTGCAAGAAGGTCAATTTCTGCATCATTTAGTAATAGATTGCCACCGAGCTTTCATGTAATTAAACTCCGATTCTCTGTAACAGAAGATCACACAAAAGTATTCCTAATGCGCTTCTGCATTGAAAAACTTCCGTGTAGTCTAAGGAATAGGGAGATCAGTGTAATTTATAAAACTGACCTTTACCCAAAACTGAGCTATCTGGAAATTCTCCGAGTTAATGATGACATGCACTACCACCGCCGTTGATGCACCCCTGTACAAGGGCGCTTGCTCATGAGGCATACCTGTCACAATGTAATAATGGAGGTCAGTAACCTTGAGAGCCAACGACACTTCTACTGAAATACAAATCCTCAATTCCCATAAATGACAAACTCACTTCCTCAATTCCCATAAACGACAAACTCACTTGTAAGCATGACAAATGATTCGTTACCTAGGTTGAGGATACTATTTGCACCACTTTAAGCATTTCAACAAATGCACTATATGAGCATTATATTACTACACATAAGATGGAATTTTTATCAATATATATGATTTTCTTGTGCATTTTAGTAGGAGGTTGTAGGTCATTGTAAGTGACATAGACAACCCCATTTCCATTCAAATTCAAAGATTGATGACCCTAGGCATTTAGCCAAGTCATGCTTACACCACTTGTTGATAAATTCAACCAAGTGCATGAATAGATGAGTTGCTCTTGCTAGCGAGGATCAAAGCATATAACAGGGGATGGGATCAGGTCCCTAATGGTGTCCTATACGGCATACTGTCCTTGGCTTGCCGTATCCCAAATTTCAAATCCTACACTGGTAGAGTCTTGCAGGGCAATTGTTTGAGAGAGATGATGCACCAACCGTCACCTGAACACAACACAGATTATTACCAAATGAGTGGCTTATGTGAGCACAAGTTTACTTCTCCCCTAAATGGATGGCAAATGGCAAAGGCTTCAAATAAAATGCTACTAAGCATATAATACAGCTTAGTATCCAGTTGCTTAGTATCCAGTTCAGATGCAAGCGAACCTTGGACGAAGAACACGCACAAATCGTACCGCCATGCAACTCCTGCCGACTAGCTGCAATGGAGCCAAGCAGTGTGAGACTAGTCAGTCTGAGAATAGATCATGGAACTCATTCAATTCACACAAATATCCAAACATCATGAAAGTTCTCAATGTTAATTTACTAAGCATTAGATTCATATAGTCCTCAGAAATGTTGAATTAATGCCAAGTTAATTCTCGTAACACAAATGGTGCTAACTTAATGTTGGTGTGCTGTTAGTATCATTAGCATTAACCGGATGTTGCATTAACAACTACGAAGTTCATATTAAGTAGATATCAATTCAACAATTTCATTACTTCACATTGCTTTCTTCACATTGCTTTGATATTGATCTGATGTCCTGTTAGATTCACGTTAACTTCGTCAACGTAATGGTGATATTTCGAGTTGAAAGACCAACTCTCAAAAGCCACAGTAAGTGTGGAAATAAAATCACGATACGAGTGGAACATACATTGGCACACACATTCTCAGAGTCCGTAACCTCGGACTGAGAGTTGGTCCTTGCGCATCTGTCACAAACAAATTCCATGCACTATACACACACATAACCTCAATGAAGACTCTGTCTGTAGACATGGCGAACACTTTATTGTGTATGGAAAGCATTGATATATCTCATAATCTCGACTTTCTCGAACGTCAAAGTGTTGTTCTTTCGTAGAAGATCCACTCATTGAGACAATACTGCACTAAACTCGTCCTACACTACGACTTGCTTAACTATATGCTCTTATGAAACGCCTTAGATCTAAAAGTGAAGGTTCCCTTCGGATACTAAAACAAGTCAAGCATGGAGAAGTGAAAGAAAGTACATACATACCATGGGAAGATGATGCACAGTCAATAACAAATGCCGACAATTAAACCCTGTGCTGAATACGTAAAAGATCGCATCGTGAGAGGAGCTACCCCTGCCGCCATTGCATCAACATCGAATCGACATTGCCACCAAAACGTTGCTATTGAGCTATTGAGCTCTTGCCTCAAAGGCAAACAAATCAGCTACACTCAAACTTCACGACTAAAACAAAACCCTAATAACCAATCTCTCTCTCCAACGAGGAAGAAGGTGCTCTCCTAGAAGAGTTCAAATCCGTGTTTCCTATGCTTCCTATTATTAGCCCTGGATGGACGCTTTTTGCATATTCAAGACTGGATGATTTTCATCCGTTTTTTGTGTGCAACTTTATTGATGCTACTTTAAGATATTTTAGTTTTTTAAAAATTGTTTATGGCTTAGTTAATACTAAAAAGTGGTACATTATTGAATGTATTTCCATACTTTAAGCTTTTCTCCTTTAAAACTTGATTTTGATATTGAAAATGATTTCTTTTCTTTTTGAGAAGTCACTCTATCAATTTAGAAACCCTAGCAGTGATCCTATTTTCAAGTTCATGGATCCAAAGTTCATGGTGTTCCAAAGAAGGGAGATCAACCACAAACCTGACAATGATTACATCATGTTTAAGGTAGGCGGGTTTTCTCTTTGGAGACACCATATTGAATGCCAACGGATGGACTACAATGCAATCCCGTACAAATAGATTATTAGGATTTGGGGAGGTGCATGCGGGAAGATTGATATTTACTAGTCCTTTCGATCTCCTAGGTGTTTTGTCTTTGTTGACCCTACGAGCTCCATGGCTACAATGCAACACTAGTTCGTTGAGGCTCATGGTGGCACCCTTTTCAGCGATGATTTGGATTCAAGCCACTCTCGATGGAGGGCGGCAACATAGTTCATTGTTACCATTACTATCTAATTAGGTTAGAAGAGAGGTTCATGAAACTAAGTTCAGATAATCAAAGTTATCAAACCTTAAGCTTGAAATAATCAACCACATACTCAACGCATGAAGGCAAACATAGACGATTCACTTAATTATAGATCTATCAATGGTGTTTTCTTGTGAGAATTCAACATGGAAACTTATAGTGGCGGCACTGTGAAGCTCTTGTTTTCACATCATTCCAATAAAAAACACAAAGGTATAAGTTTTTTTAATCTCTAAGTCAAAGTGGGTAGCTAAAAATATTTTATAAAAATATATTAAGCAATCTTATTTGATTGTTTAGATTGATATCCAATCAAAAACATTGGAACTATCTAATTCCAAATAATGAGGTGAAGGTTATAAGGAGTTTAGTTTTGTAGGCAATGAAAGTAGAAAAAACATGTGGTTGTTTTTTGAACTAAATTTTGAGACTTTCAAAATTTAAATAAAAAATAAGGATAGCTATTGTTTACTAGAACATCTTCACTGTTAGGATTAATAATTCTCAAATTCTTGTGTAAATTATTAGCTATTTAGTTTTTTCTTTTGTCAAGTACTACCTTCTACATTATAATTTTTTTAACCTTTTAATTCCTAAACACTAGAAGAAAACTATGTTACAATCAACAAAATCTAGATGACATTTTTGTTGACTACAACACAATTTTTAGAAATTTACGTTGCAGTGAACACAAATTTCTGAAAACTATGTTGTAGTCAATAAAAATGTCATCTGGATTTTGTTGACTCTAACATAGTTTTCTACTAGTGAAAGGACCATAAGTCCACAAAGTAGCTTCTACAACTAAATTTATAGAAAAATTTAAATGCAAACCTCACTAATAGTTTGTGAACAATAAAGAGACTCTAGATGATTTTTCCTTTTAAATTTGTTTGTGCAATTTGGTTAAAAAATGATCAAGTGTAGGATTTTGGGTGAATTTTTTGAGAATAGAAAAGGCACTCTAGGCCACTACTTCATATCCTCATATCTTTATCTCCACATGAATTTTTTTGAAGATTCTTGCATTAGCTCTTTAAAGTTTGTTTGGTATAGATTTTGAAGACTTTGCTTTGGAAGCATTCTATAATTCAAAAGGTACTAGTAGAGTTGACCTTATGAAGAAACTTTTTCAATTTAAAAAATGACCCTTCCAAAACAATTTGAATGAAAAAGTAAAATAAAATCTTTAAATATCAATATGATTCATTAGGGGAGATTTTGGCCTCTAAGAGATTGTTTTAGTTGAGTTCCCCTTACTGTTGTACAGTCAGATTATTAAAAAATTAAAAAATTAAAAAAATTAAAAAAAAATAATGTTTTATTTTATTTAATAAAAAACATTTAAATAATAATTAAATAATAATACTCAATGTGGCAGTATCTCTACCACGTCGCCCAATTATTGCAGTAGAGTTCTCACAACCCGGGAACTCTAGAGAACTCAAAGTCTCTTAAAGATTGAAATCTCCCCTAATGAGAACTTTACATTTTGAAATTTGAACTTAAAGGGAAAAAATTCTTGTGAGAAGTTCAAATATTAATCTATAATTGATTTAAAAAAGATTTTTAATTTTTGGCTTCAAATTTTATTCAAAAATATTGGTTTGTGAACTAGTTGATCTAATAATACGGATATAATCTATAGATTATACTTTATAGCCATTGTTTGAAAGTCATCATTAAATTATTATTGCATTTTATAATACATCTTTACATTTTTGGAAATATAGACTACTCCTTGGTCCTTAACCCCTAAAGTCCCATTGTCCCTACATGGAACAAAATTGATTTTGGGCAATCTTATTTAGTCTCAATTTGCACCACATTTTTATGAAACTTTTACCACATCAAGTTTTCCAAGAACTTTAAGAACATATTACTTTTTTAATGTAAAATGGACCTTTAGTTCACAAGTTATGTGACTTTTTGCAAAAATCGGAGAGATGGGGCAAATTTGTTTGTATTGACTTTCCCTAGGGCAAGGTTTGGTCTAGATGTTGGAGCAAGATAGGAGTATTGGAGTTGAAACTTTTTTTATATTGGAGAATCACAAAAATAGAAACTAGAATGTGTACAAATTGCCCACAAGAGCTTTGACATTGGAAATTTTAATAAATAAGGGAAACGCCATTTTCCAACAAAAGTCACAATGTCCACATGAAGCGTGCAATTGGTAAAATTTGTAAAAATTTTGACCACTGTAAAAGCACGACTTCAATTTGCAACACCTAAATAAAGTAACAAGCACAAGAAACAAACAAATTCTGCAAAATTAGCATATTCTTGGTCTAGATTTCCACCCTAACTCTTCCATGACTTCTCACTTTGGCAATACTTGCTTGTGCAATCACCTCAATTTTAGTAAAATTTCTATAGCTACTCATCAATGCCTCACCCATGTAGCTACCATATCATGGAAGAAGTGATTGCAATTAGACACTCTAAATTTCCTATTTCTGAAATTGCTCACTTACATGATAACAAGCAAGCAAAAAAATTGATTCACTTATGTACACTTAAAAAGGAAGTTCTTGTCAAAGTCATTGAGTTTTGAGTGCTTCAAATTTGCTAGCATAGAAGAAGAGCAATGCCACAGAGAGGAAGAAGAAGTTATATTAAACATGAAGTAATACATTAGTTGTCCTTCTCTAATTTCTCTCAAATTTCAACTTTGCTACTTTTTTCTAATGTGGCTCTACGTTTCTCTACTACAGCTTGTTTGGATGGACTACATGTATGTCGCAATTGTTGCTTGTTCTAAGCTTAACCCCTAACTGCCTCATCAACCATATATGGTCGATCTGAAATTTCAGGCTCATTTTGAAGTGGGCAGTTAAATTCGTTTGCCTGTTTTAAAATTTTTTTTGGGCAGTTTTTAGGGTTAACTATTCAAAACTTTCATTTTTCACTGAAAAAGGTACATATTTGAGTGTTGAGAGGTCTCCAAAGCCATTTATGTCCGTTAATGGAAGAGTAAAGCTTGTTAATTTTATTTCATTTTTCAACTTTGAGCAATTTCACTTGATTTGAGATCTAAAAACTTCCACTTATTCATTTGCTTTGAAAATGGTCCCAATCGAAAGAGTAAAGTGTTTTCATAATTTTCACCATTGAAAATTTAAACAAGCAAGTGTTGATTTGGAGTTATTTGTGAATTATAATTATTAAAAAAATTGCATCTCAACAATTGCAAGGTGGATTGTGTAATGAGTTTAATAGCTTTTCAAGTGATATTAAGTTTTTTGAAAGGGTATTTTAGTGTGCTAACACAATTTGTAGTTGTTCATGTCACTTCTAATCCCAAAAAGCTTTTATGTGCAAATTTCTGAAACATTGTGGAGAGGGACAACATATTAAAAATAGAAAACATACATTTCTCTTATTATAATCTCACAACTCTTATAGAATTTTGCACTCAAAATTGGTGTACAGACTAATAAGCAAGCTCTTTAAACATCCATACGGTTAGATTTTGAAAAAAAATCATTTTGTTTCAATGGAGATAACTATAAGCCCATATTCTTTTTTCATGGGAAAAACACACTTGGAAAGGCTTAGGCACTTAGGGGTTAAGTTTACAAGTTGATTAGCAAGGTACATGAATTTTATGAATTTTGAACTAGATGCTAGAGTTGTATGCAATTGTCCATGTCTTGGAGAGCCGCCTATGTTTTGGAGCTCACATTGTGCTAGAAATCTACATAGAAATTAGAGATTTTTGAATTTTTGAATTTTTTCTTACTTCTTTGCAAAAATTAGACCATTTATTGTCAAATTTTGGAACATAGTCGCATTACAATATGTTTTAAGATGTATTCCATATCTTGGACACTTTCTCAATCAATGCATTAGAAAAAGCAATTTTCACTGTTTTTTAAGGTAAAAAATACTAGAAAGTGTGTTGAGACTTTAGGGTTTAAAGTGTTAAGATGAATTTTAAAAAATTATTAGTATTTTTTCATATATTCTCAACCCATTTTTCAACATATTGGCTAAATTGCACAATTTTAGAATATAAGTATTTTTCTCCAAAAAATGTTGAAAGGGATGAACTTTACCTTTGAGTAGGGCTAGATCGAGAAGCCTACTTTTTGAAGTCTAGGCACATTGAATTTGCACTTGGGGTGGGGGGCAATTAAATTTTTTGATAGGATGAACTTGAGTAGGTTAACAAAATGATTTTATGGTTGGCTTTGTTAGAAAACAAATATAGATGAAGATTTTGGCCTTGCTTTGGATATAAGTATTTCAAAGCAATATTGGCCTCAAAACACTAGAATATTAGGTCTCAAAACACCACAATATTGTAGGGGGCTAAAGTAGCGAAAATATCAATAAAGAGTCCACCCTCAAAAAGATAAATTTGATACAGTTTTACACCAATGAACTAGAAGAATTTGGTAGGCTTTGTACCAATGGACATAGTTTTTTTGAAAGATATATCACATGTTTTAAAATTCTTTTAGTTGTTTAGTACTACATTAATTTATATAATAAATTATAAAAAATTATTGCTAAATGATTCTTGCTTGACCTTCCAAATTGCATGACCTTCCCACCTAGTTACTATACATTTGACATTCAAAATTTCTCAGACATTCACATATGGTCTCATCTTGTTTTACATTACTTCTAAATTATAAGCATTTGTAAGCACTTTTGTACATATGATTTAGAGGTGTTGGTTACGAAAGTATTGTGTCTGATTTAGGGTTAAAGTTTTAGGATTAAGGGTGCTTTTCCTAATTTTTAGAATTTAGTGCTCACAATGTTGTTTTTTCCTGGTGTTTTGGTTTAGGGTGCTTTCAGCGCTTCACAATTTGTAAATACTATACTCTCAAACAACCATCAATGAATCTTCCACAATTACAAATATGCACATACAAAGTAGATAAAAGATAGAGAATTGGAAAGAAGGTCATACTTACAAGCAAGATAATATAAAGTTGTAAATTGTCTCAAGTCAAATCAACAATAAAAAATTAAATCACAAAATTCACATTCTAAAAATTGAGGCAATTACACAAGTTTCTATTCACCGTAGTCATATAAATCATTTATTTATGATAATATGAATTTAACATTGGAAAAACACAAACCCCCTATGACCAAGGTAATCACAAAAGCGCTCCAATTATTGAACCATTAGATGCATTCTTTGTTTCTAAAATTAATAGTAAAATCATTCATTTATCAACATCTTTATAGAGTTAATGAACTTTTCCTTGTTTCTAGAGCTTAGAGTGATTTTCTTTACTTATATTTTTAGGGTTTAGGGTGTTGCGAACGCTTCAATCCATCAATCTTCCAAACCACAAGTACAAACATACAAAGTTGATCAAGACACAACATTTGGAAAGAGGGTCATACTTGTATACAAGATAATATGAAGTTGTCTTTGAGTCAAATTAGTAAAAACAAATCACACAAGTCATAGCCTAGGTTTTGAAATAGTTACACAAGTTTCTAATTGCGTTGTCATCTAAATCATCTACTCCCTCATTATGGTACAATCCATACTATGAATTCCTTTACAAATCTCCACTTAAAAGATTGAAGTACAAGTTGGTGTTTCACTCCACAATGTCCTTCGGTTGGAATCCATCACCAAGAGTGGCCTTGGAAGGATCCTTCAGAAATTGGTTTTCAGCAGTTTCACTATGGTACACACACGAAATCTCTGGGGCTTGACGAAGGTCACCTACAAATCCAAATGTGTTCATGTTTCGTTTGCAATCACGAACTTCGTCTGAGGTTATCAAGCCCCTTGCTTCCAACACACTCCAATTGCTTTGCCGCAAGACGCATCCTGGCTTCACCTCCGTTTGGGATACATAGACATTGAACCTGGCATTCACATGCTAGTGTCAAATTCAAGAAAAACATGGAATTCTTGCACTACACCTTAACCTTGAAATGCTACAAATGACCAAAAAGAGTGTACTACCTTGGTGATAGGCCTCATCCTTCCATAGTTAAAGCACAATCACAAAGGAATATACATCATGAATGTTTCTTTATAATTTGGTGTAATGTGTAAGGTTTCATTTGTAACAAATATATAATGTACCAAGGATTGAATCTTACATGACTTTATGATAACCCATTTTGTTTTAAACTAGGGGACACATACTTGTGGCTCTCAACTTCTTTGAGTTGTATCCATTATTAGAATAAAAAATTTGTTTTAGTGAATCTTGACCCATTATTGAGATTACTCCAACATAATAAAACATGTAGTATTTAGATACTATTATCCAAATAATGCATATTTAAGAGTTTTGGAATGAATGCAGTTAAGAATTATTGAAGTTCGAAGTATTAGGGTCCCAATGACAAGACAAGAGTAACATTGAACCATGAGTTGATTGCATCTACGATATATCTCATAGAAATGTCTTTGATTGTGATAGAACCCAAGACATCTCATTTCTTACAAGCCACATGTTTAAGTGACACTTAGCATTGTAAATGGGTGACTTTCCAAACCACACGAAAGGGAACTCCACACCAATGGGTTCACTACCTTAAGATAAAAAGATATTTCTAATTCTAAAAGGGAAAGATGCTCACTAGAATTAGTTAGGCCCACAATAACTTCACTATTAGGTGTAATTACTTGGACGATCTCACATAAGAAAGAGAATAATGACCGAGAAATTTAATGCCGCAGAGGAGAGAGTGTACTCACGGATTGAATGAGATAAAGAGACGTTGGTCAAGCACCATAGCGCTCATTCCATTGGCAATGCATACATCTGGATTTGGAGTTTGACGATCTATCACTTCACGAGAAGCCACATTATTGGGCTCCACGTTGAGGACTGTATCAACAGTGATGCCTGCCCCCATCCCTAAAACAAATATTCCTGCACAAAAGGTCAACAACTTCGAGCAATAAGAACTATAGATAACAAAGATAGAATTGAGGATCAGTACTTGTAATGAATCCCTATAGGGCAGAACTTGTTCCCAATATTTTGCAAAGCGTTCAGAATTTTGGACAGGATACATAAAAAGATTCTCTACATGTCAGTAACGCTGCAAGTCCCTACTAATCATGCAAAGATAGGATCTTCCAGGCACCAAGAACTAAAAAAAGTGACGACATTGCACTAACAAGTCTCTTTCACGTCACTGGAGCCCAGTCAAATTGTGAGAGTCCACAATCAGGGATATTTAAGTACCTCCAAGAATGTAGCGGTTGATTCCTCTCGATATATCAAACCAAGGTTGTTGCCTGTCATCCTCCTCATAGTCCTCCTCATCTCTGGCTGAAAAATCATCACGTGATGGAGGGAAACCAACATCCACTTCCATATTCGGATCCCTGGGAAACAAGCACCCCAACGTTCCTTCAAATCTCGGCATAATAGACTCAAAACCTCTCCAACACCCATATTTCAAAATGGACTCTCCTGTGGAGTGAATACAAAAATAAATACATAAAAAGCATGCATTCAGTCCCGTCGCAGGTATTTCGAAATCCTCCTTCCAAGAATTTTTGTAAAAAATCACTTAGCATGCCAATTTCAGAATTATAGGCGTACAATTCATGAAGCCACAATTGAATTAAGAACAATTCGAACATGCGAATGCCCTCCACATTTGAAGCAAATGAGCGGTCATCATTAGTTACGGCACTAATTAAGGTAGTCCTAGTCCCTTAAGACTTGCTAACAGACAATGCATCTGGCTACAAATGTCTTATTTTTCAAGCTCCTTCAAGCAGATTAAAGAGTTGCAATACTGACCTTCGTGAGGTGCCTCTCAATAACGGCAGGTCTTCTTCCAAGTCTGGGTTCCTGGAGCCAGGAGGGCTTCGTGGAGGGTAATTTCGTGATTTCGAGCGAAATCTCCGCCTCTCCTCATCTGTTTGGAGTGCCTGGATTCCAGCACCTCCGACAGGTCTTGTTAATCGCACCACGAATAACATCCTGCACATTTCCAATTCCAGAGATGAGTGCAATCCCATGCTAAAATTTCACCGAATCAAAATAAATTCGTACAAAACAAAAGCAGAGGATTAAGGTAAAACACGTGAACGTACATGCATTCTTGTCACTGATCCAAATAAATTATCATAATCCGCAGTTGCACAATAAATATAAGCATTTCAACATTATAAGCGCTTGATCTCGAACCATCATCAGCACTTGCTTCCCTCTGTGATTACCAAGGACTTGTGATTTAAAAATTTCCAATTCAATTTATCATATCATGAAAAATATAATTTAGATGGAGCCAAAATTACATTACCAGCATCAGTAAAGATCGGTCCGAATTTTGTAAGAAACAATTGGACAAAAGAAAGTCTTCATACTCCTAAAAATACATGAGGTTCAATTCGGAGCTTCTTGACTCTCTAGGGATCAATCAACCCTAAGTAGCAAAAACTCAACAATCTCCGAACTTGCACAGGCATCGGCCAATTTATCACAGGCATAGATAAACGGACGCCATGTAAGAGAACGAATCGCATACCCATTGTCAACCAAAAAACGACGCGAATTGAGCGACGCAGCAGACTCCAGGCGCATCCATCCCCTCGATCGCCACTTCGAAAAACAGAG
The DNA here is from genome assembly GCA_947034895.1 of Rhytidiadelphus loreus. Lineage (NCBI taxonomy): Eukaryota > Viridiplantae > Streptophyta > Bryopsida > Hypnales > Hylocomiaceae > Rhytidiadelphus > Rhytidiadelphus loreus. Next base: position 17,022,245 of record OX344764.1, on the reverse strand, counting down.
CCCACAGCGCAAGTTTGAAACGGGCAGTCGACAGAGAGGACCAGAACTCCCACTCATCGCAATCCACTGCAATTGTGAATGAGAAATTTGTCTCTCCTTGCAATTGCAAACTGCTCCACAAAAGCTTGAATTCAGGTTGTTTTCTTCGCTCACTTACATCATAATGCGAAATCCTTCTGGATTTGAAGCTCTGGAAGAAAATTGCAACGCGAATTCTACAGAATCATCGGGTCGATTCACTTCGATCGGGACGGAAATCGCATTGTTTCTGGTCAAACCCTAGAAGCCCATTGTGTGGTTTTGGGCAAAAGGAAAAGTGAGTGGACTGGGAAGGGAAGCTGCACATTCACGGAATAATAATGTATTCAATTTTCATATTTTTTCAAAATATAAATATAAAGTCGTAAAGGGTTAATATTGTTTCCTTCAACAATCTCACCATTGTGATTGACATGTTTCAATTCCATTTTAAATCTATAAACAATATAGATTTCCATTCAAACTCCATCATATTTCAACTTCACAAGTTTCTAAAGGATGAAATGAAAGTGTGTGTTTTTCTAAAAAAAATTTAGATTCTCAAAATTTAAATTTTAGAGATTTTACCACAAGTTTCTCTAGTTTAAAAATTTAAGTTGAGTCAATTCAAAGTTTGGAACCCCTAATTTAGCAAGATCCCCCTCCAAAATTACTTTTCACTTTGAATATTATTATCTAACAATTTAGGTGGTCAAAGTTTCTAAGACTTTTTACATACATTCTGATAAAATAAATATTTGCAAAAACAATCCATTTTGTTTGTTCTCATCTCTTTGCATTAGTATGGTGGTTTGGAAGTGGTTATTGTTGGAACATATGCAAAGAACTTTAGGGTTAAAACTACTTATCAATGCCTACACAAATCTAGAGGCAAACAAATACACAAGAGTTACAAAATACCATAATCTTTGCCTAAATTCATAAGCCACAAAACTTTACATGAGAAGTATAAATTTTGATTATAATAAGAGGAATTTCATTATCTAAGTAAATGAATAATATTTAAGTAAAACACAACAATTAATGATCAAAATTACATCCTACATTGTAACAAACAATAGTCTCCGTCACAAGATTAAAAGTGGAATCTTAATTTATCAAAGAAATGTGATATTTAGACAGTAAACAATAGGTTTAAAAATTATTTGGTAGGTGTCAATCAATCTAAACACAATTGAACAAAACTTTCAAGAGGCACTTAAGCAAATACAATAGACTTAAGCAAACATGTTAATCCTCTCAATCATGTTAATATAGGAATTGTGGTGTCAAGTTGGAGTGCCCTCCAAAAGTTATTTACATTGACTTTTCTACAAAACTTATTAGCACGGGGAGGACACTCTTACTACATTTGGGGTACCCATGTGTAGCGGCGGAAAAAGTAATACATGTAATACACCTTGAATAAACTATAATTTCATCCTAAAATTTTGAGCTTTGTTTAACAATGACTAAAGGTTTCTATTGACAAAAATTTCAATTCCAAATAACATAAGATATATTGTCTAGAAAGGGTTGAAAAATGAACTAAAATGGCATGTTCTCCAACTAAAATATTTATAGAGCTCACATGAAGATGACTATTGCATCAATATTCAACCAAAATAAACTTTCAATAGAAATCTATTCTATAGAATTTTTTTTTTCATTTTTCAAATTTTTTTTTCTTATATAATATAGAGGTGTGAAAGTTATTTTTAGTTTATAGTGTATCTTTTTTCTTCAAAAATTTATAACTAATTACTATTAGCATAAAAAAATACCAATAATTCAAAACATAAACTTCTAAAGTAGTAAAATCTATCCATAATTTTTTTTTGAAAAATAAATAAATTTTAAGGTGTATTAGTTGTATTACTTTTCACTACAAAAAACTACCAAATATGTGACTGGCACATACGACTGCAATTTAGTTGTATTTCAGTCACGCGACTAGAATACGACTGCAAGCCCTGTAGTCATATTATTTGAGTCGTATTCCAGTCACGGGTTCTATTATAGAATCACCCAATGAAGTGGGGATGGATGGAACTTTGGATGAAAAGAGGCTCAGTTGAGGGAGATAAAGGTAGAAAGCCTTAAGAAAGATGAAGTGAAGCTGCCATGTGGAAAGGGATTACCAATTTGGATTAGGTGGATAGAAGATTGACCCTTCGAAAATCTGACGTGGACATTGCAAACGTAGTCACGGTGAAGTCACGCTGCAGTTGCGTTTGACCACTTTTAAATTTGACTTGGAGTTTTTCACTACGTTTGACCCCTTCTAAATCTGACGTGGACATTCTGAATGTAGTCACGCTGCAGTCATGCTAGAGTTGTGGGGGACCCTTCTATAATCTGACGTGGACACGCAAATCAGAAGTCATTGTGTAACCATTTTAAAGTGATATGGATTTAGGGTTTGGAATATAGGGTTCGGGAATTACGGCGATGTATGAAAAGCATTATACAGTCCCATATGAATACATTGTAAATATTGTAACAATACATCATACACCATACATAGTACATCATATACCATATACATTACATCATACACCATATATAGTACATCATACATCATATACAATACATCATACACCATATACAATACATCATATACCATATACAATACATCATACACCATATTCAATATATCATATATTGAATATTTGACAAATATGTCACATGGCTTTTAAAGCCACTTAGTGTGTGACTATGATAAGTTGAAATGACAAATCTTTTCTACAAGTGGAGTGATAGGAGGCAAGACAGACCATGTGGGACATATGAAACACAAAAACTGTATTATTAGTTATAATTTAGAACTATAACACGACTTGCACTTGACTAGGTGCAGTCACGTCAAAGTCATAGTTGGCCTTTAGTGAATTAGAATCATAGAAAGTCGTTCTTACTGTTAGTAATGTTGTTCTATTTTTTTTCCAATGTGGTTCTTAGGAGTAGGCTTAACAATCGAATTGTATGCATGTACAGGGAATTAAGGTTCAACAAATGTGCAAATCCATCCAGTGATGGAGTCATGGAGTGATCACTTTCCGAAGTGCAGTCATGTACTAATCATTGTGTAGTTATGTGACAAACTCGCCGCAGTCATAGTGTAGTTACGTGACAAACAAAGTCATACTACAGTCATAGTGAAGTCACATCGCCTGCAATTGCAACCTGACCATCTTCTCCCCTACCATCTTGAATGTCTTCCCATTTACTACAAAATCAGAGGGTCATGTTCACTTCTTTTCATTCATGTTGTTATGAAATATGGACAAGTTCTGGCCTCAACAACTTTAAACATTTTCCTACACCTTGTACTTTAATGCAAACCCTGAAGCTAACAACAAGTGTGGAAGTGCATTAAACATTGATAATACTATCCATATTACGCCTTCCTCAAAATGAGTCCGTACAGCATGTGTCTACCACACGACAACCCTCCTGAATTTCCACAATTATTTCATTTTTCAACTAATCTTCAATCTCTAAAATAGGAACAGTAAGGCTCGTAGACCTTGCTCTCCTAAAATTAATTCATTTACGGTACACTATTACTATATCTTAGCTAACTTGCATTCATTCGGACATTCCTAAACCCCAGTATTTCAATTTCCTGCCCTATAGCATGCCTCTCTTCTTATTTAGTACTAAAATGTAGCGCCAATCATAAAGCAATCATACTGTAGTGACATACCGGAAACTGTCCACACCCTATCTTTCCTGTACCATGAGGCCCCATCTTTTTCTTTATCCATATGTAAAAGAGAACGCCAACTTTGTAACTCTTCCTAGCGTTGCAGTCATTTTGCAGTCACTTCTTAGTCGCGTTGCAGTCGCAAAATCCGGAACCGCACAACTGAACAATGACTTTGCCTTCTGCAGTCACGTTCCAATTCGCCACGTCACTGTATCGTTGCCCCTGTGAACGGAAAGCTGTGGAAGAAGTGCACAGCGCGTTTCGTGTTCATCCTGAAGTCACAGTCACGACTGTAGAATGACTGCAACGCTCTAGATGTCAACTGGTTGGTGCAATTAGGGAGGTGAAGTCGCGTTGCAGTCGCGTAGTTATGTTTTGCAGTCACATATTTGGCAGTTTTCTTGTAGTGTTTTCCGCCGCATGTAGGTTGCTAAAACGTGGAGAGTGTCCTCCTTGGGGCTTATTAGAAATCAAATGTATATAACTATATATGAGAAAATAAAATTAATGGAATGAATGTAATGTAATCAAGCTAGCTAATTATCCTTCCATTTCCTAAAACAAAATAACAGAACTAACTTTAGAAATCTAAAGTAATCTCTATTGGAATTATTGTCTTATTGAATATAAGATATTAAAACTCCTAGAACAAGAATGGAAGCAATTTCAAGTACAAGTGATCCACAATTAAATCCAAATAACATTTATTGTTTGAATCAACTAATTACCTTTGCCTATTTTCCTATGAACTATTTGTTAATTAAAGAATATTGTAAAAAATAAAAACAAATAGTGGCCTAAGTCATCAAACTAATTTTAATGAGGCCAACTTGAATTAGAATTTCATAGGGTTCATTGCTCATTAGTCTTATAAACAACGTAAGCTCAAACATTGAGCTTGTAAAAAACTTGGAACATTTAATTTGAAAACTCTTGTTTTATTATAGGATATGAACAAAAGGATTCATGGTATTATAATTGACAAAGGGTAGAAAAAATTAATAGGTGTTTGTTAATTATTGAAAATAACATAGGATCCATTTAATTTAGAAATGGGGCATAGAAGCATCCCATGGCCAAAATTTCTAACATTAATAACATCTTCACTGTAGCAAAAATGTTTATTTATTTGGGCCTCAGCACATTTATGATTTCCTTCATTTGATATGTAAAGAAATAAACATCTGCACACTAAATTATATCCTTCTCAATTAAGAGGTTTATCAACAAAGATAGAGTTTGTTGTCAAAATAGTTGTTGTAGGTGTTCTCCTCTCATCTTCTTCATGGTTATCCATTTATTGCTCCTTTGCTATTATGTAGGACTTTCGAAGATTTGTGGTAGCAATTATGTGATATGGCTCGAATTATAGGCATTTCTTTATTTGTCAATATTTGTATCACTTCATATTTAGAAATTCAGTTATAAATCTACAACTTCAATCTTTAATAAAATATCAATTTTAGAAACATTTCAATTGGAGTAGAAACTGAACTTTAGAATTTCCATTTTGTTAGCTTCCATCAATAGTAAAAGAAATCGTTTTGATTGTTAAAATGAAATTATTAGGAAAAAACAATTCAAATTATTGAATAAATTGAATAGGTGTACAATTTTTTGGATGAAGTATCTCAAATATATCCAAAATTGAACTTCATTTTTTATAATTAAAAAAATTAAAAAAATATTTCTATAATTTTTTAACTAGTTTCATTGTAAAAATTATAGTAATTACAAAATACTTAAAATAGTGTGAGTTTTTTAGCAACATTAGATATGATAGTGATGAACAACAAGGTGCAATTGATGACTCTTTGAGCTCTTTTTAAGAGAAATTTGATGAAAAAAAATTCAAAAATAGTGTATTTTAGGCTTTCAAGATGTCACAATACCTTCAAAGTGTCACAAATATTATAATTTCAAAAAATTTCGAAAAAAAAGAGGAGATTATTGGAACTACATTTTCTTAGTCAAACTTCAAGACATTTAATATCAAGAACTATGTGAAATTCAGGTTTACCCTAAATCCATTGGACAGGTTCGTTCTTTAAGGGTTAAAAGTATCAAAGGGTTGAACTATTGATGATTGGTGATACAGTGGCCTCTTATCGGTGGTGATGCTCGTAGAATACAGACGTGCCTCAACCCCGCCAACGGTAATCTCGGCAGCCACAAGATCGACGGCAACGAACTACGGCGCCATCCGGTCCATAAGATCGGGCCGTTGGAATATTCTGCCTAGCCAAATTCAAACTTCGGAAAGGTGTCTCCCCTACCCAAACTTCCACCAACCAACACATAATTACAAAAGCGGCTTGCCTCCTATTCTTGTTCTTGAAATCCGTTCCCTCTCGCCGTCTGAATTTAGAATTCCAGGCGTTGTATTTCTATTCTAGCATTCTTTCGATTCCATTTTTCCCATTTGGTGCGGAATTGCGTCGGTAAGCTCCGTTTCGTGTTGTTCAGAAATATTGCATTCTCGAGTGATTCTTGTTCTTGGAAGTGAATTTTCGAATCGGCATGTCCGAATTGTGGCCATTGAATGTCGAGTGAGGTCTTTCTGGTATTGGAAATTAGTTCTTCCGCGGGAATGCTTCAAGGGAGCAGCTCGGAGACCGCGGTTCTTACAAGCTCTCTGTGCTTTGGAAATCTTTGTGTCCCTTGTCGGAATCTGTCCCTCGTTCCCCCTGTGCTCTTAGCTTGTGGAAAGGCGATGCAGGAATGAGTCCTTTTGTGTTTTGGGAAGTTTTAGAGGAGCTGAATGACTCGGAAGTGCGCGATGCGCAAGGTACATTTCCTTCGACTGTATCCTACGCATATTTTGTTTTTCTTCCAGTGGACGAGACTGCAATGGTCATTTCTTGAAGTTTTGTCAAAGTTGCATCCATACCTGATAAGAATTCACTTGATATTTTCGTTTAGTTTGGTGTACGCAGTCTATTGAGGTCTTTCAGCTCTTGAACCTTTAGAGAGCAGCTCAGAGAGCGCGTTTCTTACAAGTGTAGGTGTTAAAGAAAAAAATTCTACGTGCATACGAAATCTTTCTTTCACGTCATCGGAATCTCCCTCTATCGTTCCTCTGCATTTATGTGCCTGTGGCAATAACTATGCAGGGAAACAAATCCTTTTGAGCAGCAGGATGCTTTTGAAGTAACCGGTGCTGTGCTCGCTTGCACGGTACATTTTCCATCAACATGCAGAGTTCGTTTCCTGCTTTTGTCGTTGACAGAGGCTGCATTGGCCATTGATATGACATTTTTTCATCCTGAACTGATAAAATTCATGCATTCTAGTGAAGTCTTGCGGTTCTTGGACAGATATATGCAACTTCAAGTGACTTATAGAGCGATAATGAAATGTTTGTAATTTTCTTAGGCAGAGGAATGCTGTTCGGATACTCTTTTTCAGAGTGTCTTGTCTTCTGAAAGAGAACTCTGTGTTTTCGTAGTGTGTTCTTGTTGGCAGACTCTGATTTTGGTTCGCCCTTGTCAGGACAAGTCTCTCTCCTTGTTTCTTAATTAGTCCGCAGTGATTGAGATTTGGTGAGTGTTACAGGAAAATTTAGTTATAATTATAGCACAAATTAATCTGGAGGACTTCTTCGGTGTAGTTTGATTTATGTCGGAATGTGCCTAGTTGTGAACTCGAGACTTTCGTTTCTCGTGTTCTATAATTTCAATGGTGCACCTGTGTGATTCCATTATACTTATATGTGACATGCTCGTCCAAAGAGAGGAAGCAGCCGTTTACTCGTTTCTTGACTACAGGCAGTCTTTTATTCTTGCAGAAATAGGAGATCAGAATTTTGTCTTGATAATCATAGAAGGCTGCAGGCCAGAGTATTCACAGGAGTGATGGAAGCCTTGTATGTGACGAGTATCTATATAGGACAGAGCTGAAGCTTTTCTTGTCAAAGAATTGTGAGTCTACACTAACAAGACATACTTCGTGCAGCAGGATTCCTACCAGGATCGTGCGACCGATGAGTCCTCTTCCTCCTTAAGTTTCTGCATTTGCATCAACTTCCAACATGATTAACTGCATAGTAAGCCGCCGTCTTGGTCAAGGCCGAAAGGCGCAGGGACCGCGCTTGGTTACTCCAGAGACACCATCTCCTTTCTTATCAGAATTCCATAACTACTCCCCGGAAGAAAATGTTCTCTCCAATCGGAGATTATCATTGGCATACGAAGGATATGGAGGTGGAGCATTTTCCCAACAACCAGGAGTGTTTTCCCTACAAGGTATTACTGTCGATGGACGTCCTACGATACTCGACGATAGTGAAGAGAAAAGTCAAATTATGGCGCCAACTCAGAAATCGAGCCGAGGCGAGAAAATGTTGAGTAAGCATTTTGTTGCTCCTAGTGCGAGGCGTAATAGGCGGGCTTCCCTTCACGGATGCGATTTCCGATCTACTCATGGATTCAATGCTATCGAGTCAGGTTACGATCTTTCTTCTAAGACCTTCACAACATCATCCGTGGGCATTGGCAGTCGTGCCCTGTTGGGAAAATAATGCAGAAAAATCTTACCCGAAATGATTTGGAATGTGAACATCGCTGCTACTCTGTACTGCTGGTTGAAGTGGATTGCGGGAGATGAAGTCTGGAGAGCTGGACTTTTATTCTATCGATTATTGATATCTGTTAATTTTCTATTTGTGGTTTCAGACGCAGCGTTGCATCCGAAAGAGATTCTCTATCTTCAGAAAATCGCATTAGCAAGCAATGAGGAAACGCGGAGGAAGAACCTCTCCAACGGGATGGCGCATATCTCTCTGGATGGGCGTATAATGGACGCCGTCTCTGGAACTTCTTCAGCCACTATCGGAGGAAATTTGGGAGAGGAAGAAGCTCGAGCATGGGATTGTTTCGCTCCTTTACAACGGGTTTTGATTGTGGCTGTAGCAGCTGCAGCTGCAGCGTCGAGCAAACACAGAAACCACAAGGAAATCAATCGTTTACAAAAAGCAGTTAAATCTCAGGTGCATTCGGCTTGTGACAACCCTAATACACATCGTATGTTTAGGCAAACTAAGATGTACGATCGAAACACTGAGAACATCTAGACTTGATTTGAAGGCCAATTAACGTCCTGAGTTTGTGCGAAGAGTGTTGCATCACTTAGTGTACTAATATATCGATAAATAGAGGGAGTCTCCTTTAGCTGCAGTGGTTAAATTGTAAGTGATATCATCCCGGAGTATGAAGGTAGAGGCATATATCTTGACAGGCAATAGCTGTGCGTAATAATAAATAAAGTACATGATAGCCCGATGAAACTTTACGGCTGTAAAAGTTCATTTAAACTGATATTGCCACTATTTTGCACAGGAGGACGCTCTCTCACTCATGAGACGGGAGCTCAGCAACCTGTGGGACCAAGTTGCTTCTGAGGAGAATGGACCCCTCTCATTCATGACTCCGAAACAAATAGATATTGATCGTAAATCAAGTAGTGTCAGTCCGGTGACTCCTGTGTGTGCGAGGGATGCACCAAATCCTGAGACTCCGATTATGAAGACTCCCGAAACGCACAGAAGACAAGCAAAATGTGGGTTTTCTAGTGACTCCCTGGAAAGCTGCTCCCCACTCAAAGACGATCCAATAAACAAAAGTGTCTTGCTGATTGAAGGTCCTAAAGAACACCTTCAAGTAGTCCAATCAGGAGACGCTAAGTGGTACAGTAATCCATTGATTGAGCACAGTGGACAAAGTGAAGGCAGTAACCATAGTGAGCATTATTTTGAGGACTGTACGCCCGAAAAGCGGCGACGAATATTTTCTAGATTCACAACTGATGAGAGAGAACATATCGAATGGATGTCTGTGAAGTCTTCCTTTACAACCATAACAGCTGATGCTATCACCCCGCTGACAAACAGAAAGAGATTTTCCTTCGAGGTACATGGCTTAGCCTCTTTCCTTCAAGCTGTTTTGATGAATGAATAATACAAATCTTACATAGATTTGATCAAGTGGGTCTCATTTCGTGAGCGTATTCCATGTGCATATGGGACAGGGAATTGATGTTGTGATCTTGTGATAAAGGAACAACGAGGCAATTCCCAGTTTCTAAGGCAGTTCAAAAATTTGTTTTCATTTTTCCACAGGATTCGAATTCTCTTTCAAAATCTTTAGACCTGGGGACTTCAGAAATGGGACAGACGGCTGCCCTAAGGGTCCGATGTGCTACCATTCTCGTAGAAGTTAAGGTAAGTTGTGCAGTTACTTGCCTCACCATCCTACGCGAGAAATCAAACTATTAGCGAATCCATAAGATTAGGCATATGCTTTGATCTTATTGCAAAATTCATGGAAGTTTTTGCGAGTGCAGAACCGGGTGCTGGCAGTGCTCGACAAAGAGGCATCGCAAGTCATGGCTGCTCTCTCACATGTTATTGAGAAGGTGAAGTACTCATATTTACCTGCTATTCCTTAGAAAATTTGACAGATTTTCGTGATCTTTTATAGGGCATGTCAGTTCCAGGAGGTGTGAACTCATGCTCATAAATGGTGCAACTGCAGGCCCAGAAATTAGAGAAATTGGACAGAACGAGCTTTTTGTCACGGCGTGCCATTACACCCGAAAAGAAAGCTCAAGGTACTCTCCTTCTCGACGATCTTAATGCTGATGACCAGTATGTGAGACTTGAGTGTCAACTTCATTGAAGAATACGGAAAGACCTATATTTTTCAATCATCTGCGGCCGCCGTTGCCGGTCAACTCCTTGCATGTTGAACTTCTTCTTCCGATTGAAAGAGGCCTACACTCGGAAGGTACCCGATCATTGACTCTTAGAACACAGAAACATTCACAGTTTATGATTTTTCGTGGCAGCCTCTGCGGCCTTGAAGCTGAGCGTAGAAACAGCAAGTGCACAAGTTGAGTCACTTCAAGCAGCTGTTGTGAGTATCTGGCATACCATCGGACCACACGCGTTGGCGTCCCTCAAGTTGTCGCCGAGAGAGCTCGAGAGCTTCCTACGTCGTGTCATTAACTTTACTCCTGTAAGCAATTCAAACCAACTCCCTTTTAAGACATTTCAACTCCGAAGTTTCTATGAAGTTTTGTGCAGCCTGAATTCGTTCTGTAATTGCGTTGTGAATGACATTGGACTTGTTTGTCACCTTTGGGACTGTTTCGGTCGATCGGAATGGAAGTACGTGTTTAGTGTGAATCTTACGTGGAAGATGGGGTTCCCAAGATGCACTCTGACACTAAATTGCCTCTTCACTTGTGCTATCTCCAGGACACAATCTTGAGCGGGGACGAAAAATTAGCGTCTTCTAGTGAAGCAGGAATCCAGGAATGGAATCAGTGGTTACAGGTCAAGTACGGCGAGCAAACACCATCGTTACTGAGCAAAATTGAAGCTGCGGCAACTAAGCCCCTTGGGGTAGATATCCAAGCAGTGTTTTCCCCGAGATGGAAGCATAAGGGGAGTGAAATAGCTACAGCAGTTGGCGATGCAGTGCGGAAAACTGTTGACTCATTGATGGCTCCCTTGGATGGAAGAGAAGCCTCAGAGAATTTTGAAAGCCCGGTGGCCAAGCAACGAGTGGCAGGTCTCTCAGTTGATGCACCTCAATTTCTGGCTCAACGGCTGCTTGGAGAGCTTGAGAAGGCTGCTGCTAAGGTGCATCCTACTAGAAAACATCGTAGGAGTCGTATGTGCTTCTAATTTAGATTTGGTCATGTGTTTATGGCGATAAGGGGTGTTAGCGTCCATGTTTGATCTACTCATCATTGCCTCCCGAAGTTCCGCCTCATCTGTTTACCCTGAAGATCTTGACTCACACCATGTATGATTGCGGTAGGCAACGGTTGTATCCTTGAACTTAGCCTGTATCATACTCGCGGTGCAATCGGTTTACTCGCGAGAATTGGTCTTCGTCTATACTGATTTCAGATTTTTCTACAAATTTTAGATCGCAGGGATGGAATACCAGATGATCAGCTTGAAACAAAGTGTGCGAGAGAGTGAAGCACAACGAGAGAAAGCTGAGCTCAAGCTTGCCGAAGCAATAGCCCGTGACCATCAGAACCAGGTAACTTCAACTGAGGAAATTGATCCATGTACATTTGTTTACGTGTTTTACAAAAGGGCGTGATATTTCACAGCTCACTATATTTATCAATCTTGCGATTCTTAAAAGTTCGTATAAACGATTGCAGGAAAAATTCGAACGAGAAATGAACGAGCTTACAACAAAGCTTCGAGAGAAGGAGGCCGCTTACGACGACTTAATGCGTAGCCGCAAGGTAAAGTGTTTATTTCAGGAGCTAAGTATATATGAAGCTTCTTGTGTCATGTCATAACAAGCACTCGACCATATATGGAATCCATCAACCGTACTAAGGACGGAGATATTGCCGCTTACACTCTGTTTTTAGTGATCTTGAATAATCAGGTTCTCTCCGGCTAATCCTTTTCTTCGAGGTGCTGCATATACCTCCCTTGAACAATTACCATGACTTATAGTGTTTAAAATGATATTAAGTTGTCTTGAGATTTACAGGTTATGTTTCTTGTAAAGTCGAAGGAGATAGCTGAGCTAAAGAAAGATTGCCAAAGGCGTGATGTAGTTCTGGATGATATCACGGCTGCCGCACAAGCGACTCGAGAAGCAAGTGACCAGGTAATTCAAATTTACCATTTAGCTGAACTTGGTTTTCAATTTCGCATCATTTATTTCAGAAATCTAAATCAACATACAAAGACATTAAAAGTCTTTGCTCAGCTATCCACTTTCCAAAATTTACAACTCGATTCAAAGCATGAACAAATATTTTTGGCTGTTTTTTTTGGACCGCTCTGCAGAGATTGGCAGTCTTGGAGGACATCTGTAGACGCAAGGATTCTGCAATTCAGGAACTCAAGGAGGAAATAATTGCTTTGGAGGACAAGGTGCAATCGCTTCATTTTTCTCAGTAGTCTTTGTTCCAACGGTTATATCGTAATGGCTTGTATGAAATCAAGCACGAAAGAGCGCTATATCCTATTACAACTAAGGTTAAAGTTGTAAATGGTGTTTGCACTTTCTGCACCATTTCCTGATTGGAAGGAACCTTATAGTATATGCTAGATAGTGCTTTCCTGTTTCTGTGTTTTCAGGCCATTAACTCATAATTCCTGGCTTGCATTGACAGGTCCATGAGCTTGAGCTTCGATCTCCTCTCCTGCTTCGTGGCAACGGCAGACGTAGTGCTGCCTTACTTCGGTCATCCCGCGAAGAATCACTATCACTTGAAGATAAATTCAATGGAATCTGTCGTCAGAATGAGCCAATGCAGGACACATCACTCCCCCACGAACTTGTGACTCTCCAATCCAATATTGCTGACACTTCTGACCACCCGCATTCATCCCGTATATACTCGAATTTTGACATGATGGATTTTTGCGGTACAACCAATATATCTCCCGAATTTCAGACACAGGTTTGCCAATTTGATCCTCAGGAGAACTTCTTGCCTGTCTCATGCACCATGACTGAAAATTCCACTCGCGTAAGAGCATCCACTTCTTCCTTGCCTAACAGAGTGAAGGAGAATTTACCTTCAGGGAAGCCACTAGCGGTTTCGATCGATGGAAGTATGTTTCCGTTCCCTGATGCTATATTATTCGATGACTTTCTGGAGGTAGAGAGCTCCCTGCAAGCTCTTGAGGCGGATCAAGGGATTCAGCCTAGTGATGGCTTTTGTACACCAAGCAAAGTCGACACTCAGTGCTCAGAAGAATTTGTTTCAGCCAAAAGCAAGGCAGGTTCCGGGCTTCAGCATCTGAGGAACATGACAACAGGTAGATGATGACACTTATTCTTACGCTCAGCTCCCTCGTTCGGGTCATACAACTAAAGAAAAATAAGCTGCTGTTATACTCGATAATTGCTTTTCTTTCTTTTAAGAACGTTTACCAGATTGTGTCAGCAAGAGTCAGACAGTCTAATTTACAGGAAATGTTTAGGCATCCTAACAAGATATTAAACATAACAATCTACCTTTGTTACGTGGAGCCTTCACCTGCTGCTCGTAGATTTTTCTTAGGGGATATGACTGATAAACACAGCCATAAGCGTCTGATAAAAACTCCACTGGAGGTAGCTACATTTTTATCTGATTTCGTGTGAATGTAAAATCAATGTGGCAGATATTTACTGTGGGTCACATTGTTTATCAAATTGTTTGAAATTGATGTGTTGTCTTCTCACTAATTACTAGAGCTTCTTGTCGTTGTGTCTCGTCATAATATCTTATCATAATTTCCTTGATTGTCGTTTGTTAATATCTAATACTGTGGCCCACCCTATATGAAAAGTATAGTGTTCTTTTGCAGTGGAAATTGATATCACCTTTGAAGACTAACTTGTTATGTAGCCTTGAGTTTTTTAACATAGAAGTGCTTCCTCCGCAGGCCCAGGCCCAGAATCAGCTGGAAGCAATACCAAAGTTCCAAACTCGCAGCATCCAAGAGGCAAGGTTTTCTTCACGGCTGCAGATGAGAACAAGAAGCAGAGCGGAGTCTTTCGCCCTACTAAAGCCAGCTCTCTCAAAGCTCAAGGTAAAAGCAAAGCTACTAGGAAAGAGAAGGAAGCTTCTGGCTCCCGAAAGGAAGAAGAGATCACCTGGATGGATGCAGAAGTTCTAGCTTCCTTGGAATTCAATGGTTCTTTGAATGGCTCTATCATTTCTCGTCGGACATCAAACGCATCTAGTGATATGAAGGAAAGTCTTTGGAAACAAACTTCAAAGGAGAACAAAAATACCAGGAGATCAAGGTGGCTCTGAGGACGTCAATATCACGACTTTACCGCCAACAGTTTCACACCGCTTGTGTTCATGTACCATACTGTAGGACCTTTTCCAACTCCTGAAGCACGTACATTCTTAGAAATCGGAAGAGCTCCTGGCTCTCCTGTACATACGAGCCCCACACAATCTTGTACATTCAACGATGATACTCTTTAGGAAATTCGAAGGTTGATCGAGGTGCCCAGAAATTTTGAGGAATTTAACCAGGTAGCATCTCGGTGTGACATGCTGGAGAGAGGTAGTGTTCTGAAACTGAAACTGAAATGAAACTGACATGTTCACTGCGTTCTTCTGATTGCGTCCGCATACTCAAGGTATTAGATCTTGTGAATGTTCTGGAATTTCTTCACGTTGCTTCGTAGTCATCTACTGTACGATTCCATGCTGGCAATGCATTTCATCTCAAACTGCCATTCTTGAGATCTCCATACTTGGGGAAAATACCTAGGTCGACAAAAAGTCTGTATTTGATAAATCTAGCAAGGACAAAGCCAAAAATTGTCAAAGAGTCCTTCCTGGGACGAAATTCAAATGTATTCATATGCACTGTAAAGACTATCCCAATGAAATTAATAATCAAACACTATTTGACGCTACGGACTGAGTGTGCCTTCTGAAAGCCTAAGAGTACGTTTTGTGTCCTTTCGTGTGCTTTTGGATCATTTCAAGGATGTCTCAAAGATGATTTTATCATCTAATTTTGGGCTGGAAGTTTGCTTGTAAGAATTTTATAGGCCCAAAGTTCTTGATTTTCTAATTTTGAATGACAAGGTAAATTTTTTGTACCATAATTTTTTTGCATTATTGTGTTTAGCTATGGAGAATATGTAAAAAATTCAAAATATTCACATAAAAATTGAAAATTGTTAGATTTATAAAAGATGTGTTACATCTTTGAAAAATGAATAGAAAAAACATCATTCATTAATAGTGGGATCAAAGAAGACTTTGAAGTTTGAGAACGTGGTCATAGCCTTATTTCTTTTAGATTAACCCTTGAATGTCGACATGGACGCCAAACATTCTATGGATGATATGGAATCTTTGAGTGTAAAACAAAAGTGTAACTATTCATTCTTGGAATTGGGTCTGGAAAGGAAAGATCTCCTACATTACTTTGACTTCCAACAAGTGCTTTTGCTATTTCTTTGACCAATGATTCACAGCATAATACAAAAGGATGATTTTGAGCATCACCCCTTCGACGGTCAAGGGTTAAGCTTGCTTTGTATGGAATTTGTTTTGGTTGTCCAATTTCAAAATATAAATTTGAAGTGACTTCATAATTGCAATGATAGTATTCTACGATGTACTTTTCCAAGTCTTTTTTCCATCTATCATTACAAACATTGGGCTTCAATTACCCCCCTATGTATGTTTTGATTAGTCATGAAATAAACAAAACTGAAACTTGTGTCACTTCTCAGTAGAAAATTCTTTACATTCCTAATTTTTAGCACACCCACTGTCTATTACTCATTCTCCAATTCAGCTCCTTTGTCCTCAATGATCCCACATTTCTCACCTCTCTGCCTCACCAAAACAGCTCTGGGAACTAGAGATTTTGCAATACCAGTTTAGTGAAGACAAGAAACTAATAGACTTAGAAGAGGCCCAGAGACTTTTCCAGTAACAAGAAGTAGATTCACTACAAGTGGCAGTGTTCAGAATTTTCAAGGAAGGGTCTACTCAAACTTCCTCACCGCTTCTGTCAATGTCCGGTTCAGACTCAATTAAGCATTTCTAAACCTTTTCAAGTGTAGTAGACACAGGATCAAACCTCAAGTTGGGTGGAAAGAACACCAGACGCAGTGTAACTGCGTGCCTTATCAATCAACATCAGAGTAGGCAAAAAAGGCCCTTTCTAGGGATTCCTCTTTAAATAAAGCAGAGAGCGTACAAGACAAGATGCATAGAGGAAGCTGCATCTGAATCATATCCGTGGTCGTGAAAACATCTGAAGCTCTCGGCTGTAATAGCCTAGAAACAAAAGATGGTGAGTTCCCCTCTCTACAGTACCCATCTGGAAACGGGTCACAAGACCGAGAGAGAAACAGCATGAGG